>JAEIFP010000337.1:1460000-2920000 GCA_018903935.1 Drosophila insularis | reverse complement strand
TCGATAATCTCCTCTGGCTGTGGTACACTGGAACCACTTGTACTGGGTAGTTCATCCTGTTCCTGTTCTTCCTTGTTGCGTTTGCGACACGGCGATTCGTCGTATTCAACCAATTCTAGAACATCATCCGAGTCCTGTTTTTCAATAAAATGTGGTATTTCACCACGATCTGATTTCGGTGATGCTTTCAACTTCATTATTTTCTGCTGCTCGCCAAGGACAATTTTCTCTTCCTTTTTGAGTGTGACTCGTTTTATGTTCAGACGTTTCTTTTGGCGCTCAGCCAGGCTCTTTAACTTCTTCATAATGTCAAAACTTTGCTTGGACTTGTTGCGATTTGTTGAAATAGGCTTTTCTGTGTTTGGAACCAGGGGGCCGGGAGGTGGCGCTAATTCGTGCAGGCTACTCTGTCTGCTTGGCAGAGATTGGGCGTCCTCTTGTGTTCGTCCGCTTCGTCGACGTTTGATAATATCGCGTATCTGGGCCAGGCGGTTCGTCTTTCTTGGCTTGGCGTGGCCACCGACAGCCAATACGGAATCCGAAACACAAGAAATGCACTCACTGAGAGCGTCTTCGTTATGGGTCTCCCTGTCCGATTCGGTATCCGATTCGGATTCCTCGGTACTATCGTCAGTTGTATTACCCAAAGCCTCGTCCTCGGATAGATCTTGAATATAGCGTTCGGTTTCCTTGACCAGAACCTGTTCGTCGTAGCGTACTTTCTTTAAAGACTTTGGTGATTCAGATTTAAAGCGTAGCTCTTGGGATTTGCGCAATAGAAGAACAATCTCTGGCTGCTCGTCAGGTCCCAAGGGGCGTTTATACAAATGCGTCCAAGGATAGCCGCCCTGAATGTAAACAAACAACAACAAAAAAAAGAAACGTGATTGATTCAGCAATGTTTAATGTGTTCCTTCTCTTTCTTATTTGCTTGCACTTACCCGTTCCCTTGCTCTGCGTAGATCTTCCCAGCGATAGGTTTGCAGTGGGACAGGAGGCCTCTCTAGACTACTGTGCAATAGATACTTCTTCAGAGACTGATAATACTCCCTTTTGCAGTCCGCTGACAGGCGCTGAGCATCCGTTTCCTTATTAAGGGGATTTTGCTCGATTTGTGGCAACGAATCGATGAATTCCTTTCGTTGTTGTTCCTCCGCCTCAGTTTTGGGTGTTGGTATCTCCACCAGTTTTAACTCCTGGGTGGCAGGTATCGACAAAAATGCCGAAGTTGTTGGTGATGATGATGAAGATGCTGCTGATGATGACGATGGTTTAGCTATTTCCGGTATCTCTAATACAATATCCGGCTGAGGTTTGACCTTAAGTATGCTAGTGAGCTCATTTAGCTGGGCATCCACCTGTTGCGTGAGCGAGTTCAACTCGTTGAGCTCACGATTGACCTGATTGTCGTGCTCAGTCTTGGCCTCATCTACATTTTTGCTAAGCGTTTCGATTAGCTCACGTTCGATTTCATCTACCAGTTGCTCTGCAGTTAGACGCACTGACTCCAATGTTGCCGTTGCCGTTCCGTCTACCTCAGCGATATGATGAGCGGGTGCTGGAGTCGATATGGCTTGTTTGATTTGAACACCAGCCGGTTCCACTTCGATTACATGCGAAGCATCGTCTGTCTCAACTTTGGAAGTACCTTGTCTCAGCTCCTGCTCAATGGGGGTCAGTTCATCAATGCCCACGCCACTGCCCACAGCGTTGACGTCTTCGATCAAATGAGATTCAAAGTCCAATAAATGTGAGCCACCCGGTGTGGTGGGCACTGTTGCCGGATTCACAAATGATGGTTGTTCGAGGCTGGTGCTACTGTCGAGGGCAAGCTTCAAAGCGGCTGCCTTGCTCTGTTTGTCTTTCAACTGGGATTCGTCGGCAATGCCGTTGATCAATAGTATGGTCGGCTGCTCAGTGGGGCCAGTTCCAGCGCCAGGTAGCGACACTGCAAATGCAATTGACCCACGGAAAAGTAAAAAACAAAAAAGAGAGTAAAAGATGAGACAAGTGCCAACAACAGGTGCTAAAAATAAGTACAAACAACATTTTTTTGTATTTGTGTGGTTTTTTTTTTTTTATGCCACCGACGAGACAGAGACAACAATAACAAAAAAATTGCAGCAATGATATCGAAATTACATAAGACGTGTCACAGTATCCAACACTCGAACCAAAAAAAAAAAAAACAGAAGAACCCAATCTTCACAAACTTTCCCCTTTCTCTCCTCCACAAAAACCCATGAAACGCATCCAACCCGACAACAACAACAGTAGCAAAAATGAAATAGAATTGAATGAGTGAACGAGACAGCACAATCACAACATGTTGGACGTACAAACAACAACGACAAGAAGAAAGACAAGAACAACATTATCATCATTAAAATCATTCTTCTTCTATGCGGTTCCGTAAAGCATTTTCGATATCGAATATTATTTCAAACTGTAATTACGAAATACAGAATTACTTTTCCAAAATAACTCTTGCTTACCACTAAAAATCAATGAAATATATATCAAAATTTTTTATATAGTATTCTAGATTCTCGTTTTCGTTGCTTTATTATTCAGTTAATCGTTTTTCGTTGTTTTGCCATATTGTCAAATCGTATTGAAATTGTTCGAATGTATTAGTTTTGAGGTCCTAGTATTTTAGCTATCTTTTTGAGACTTTTTCTATAATTTTTATTTTATTTTTTTTTGCTCACAAATATTTTAGCGCAATTCGCGTATACACCGAGCTGTGCATTGAAATTGTCCGGGGCCAACTGCCCGACCAAATGAATTTTTCGCCAAAAGGCAGCACTGAGAGAGACCCCCCCAACTAATTTTTCTATGCTACTGAGTGTGTGTGTGTGTGTGTTGTTGTGTGTGCTTTGTTTTTAACAATTTTTCTATTAAAATTTTGTTGCTCTTGCGTCTCTGTGCTCAATTTGTTTTCTGTTCTCGTTATGGCTTTTACTTTGCTTTTTGTTTCGACGCTTTGTTTTAGCCGCGTTAAAGAACTTGCAACAGGAGAGCGAATAGAGCAGCATAGAGCAATTACGTAGCCAGAATCGTAAACAAAACTGATTTTACACACAGTCTGACACATATATTATCGTTAATTTAGCACACATCTTTTGATAAACAAGAGGAAAACGAGCGATTTACTCTATATAGTAGTATGTACAGCTACATACATAGTAAATATTCGACTTTGATGTGCCCAATTCAACTCACCTATCATCTAGTTGTTCTCTTCATCTACTTCTTCTATGTGTTTTACATTTGGCATATATTAAGTATACGTATGTATGTATGTACATGCATAATGTACACAAGTATCCACATACATTTGTGTGTGTATATGTTTGCATGTGCTTGTGGCTAACGTAATCACATAAAATTACAAGCCCACGAAATTAATTTGTACAAAAACCCCGCCAACCCATCCGGCCCTACTATCGCCCTCCCATCCCCCCAAAAAACAACAACAAAATACTCATATCGTTACGCCTTTCAGTTTTAGTCAGTTACTGATTGTAGCACAATTTAGAATTTATATTTATGTACTTATATCAATGCATGTACATACATACATACATACATACATACATACATACACACGTACATAGTGCTATTCAATGGGTGAATGGGTGAGTTGCTCCATGATCTATGATGATAATGATAATCACATCGTTTGTAATGGTGAATGATTTTTTGTTTCGACATATTCATATCGAAATGATCGATACAATTTTGAATCTTTTGTTGTGATTAAGCTAAGCTATTGAGTTTTTTAACTCTAATTGATAGACAAATTGTATAAAATATCTACATATAGGTATGTATGTATGTATACAGTCTTGACAGTATGAATAAATCTTGACTTACTTAATGGTTTATTTACATATCTTAGCTCATTCCCGCTATTTGTAGGTAATCTATAATTATGTCTATGACTTCATAAATTATAAAATATTCAAATACAGATAGGTATATAATTATTTTCCTTTGCTAATGTAAAATTCTAAATGAAAACTATAAGCTATTCGTTAATAATTTACTCTATGCATAAGTAAAACAATCTCATAACTATTTATTTAACCAATTGACGAATATTCAATATTTGAAAAAAAGTTTTAGCTCTTATATCTAGAGTCTATAGCCATTTTTCAGTGTAGAGAAAAAAAAAATATAACAAATGCATAATTTGCACATTATTAGCATATATATTTGTCCATGTTTCCGACTCAAGTCGAGCATGACTGTCTGGCTGTAGCTTACATGGCTCAATTCTTTTTTATATAGAAATGTTTACAGATGATTAAATTTTTCTAAAGCTGCTTAAACTTAAACTTAGCTTTATCTACACCGTGACGCAAAGACATCTCATCAATAATCCTAGAAAAACATAAACATTTTATACAAAGCAGTTAAAATTTTCTCACAAGCCACCGTACAACGTGTCGTATACGTAACGCACTTAATACACACACACACACACTCCCTCTGTCTCTTTGTCGCTATCTCTCTTTCACTTAGATCGAAACACTGTTAAATTGCGTAACATGCAAATCAATTAAACTGACCGGCCACTTACCATAATTGCCCAGGACACTGAGAAAAATATATACCATCATGTAAAATTATAAAAGTTTAAAAAAAAATCATAAATCAATGAACGAAAAAAAAAATTATGATAAATAAATAAATAACTGAAAATTTAAATGAAATATAAAGGAATATTTCCAAGAGACTCTTGAGCTTCACATGTTAGACGTCTAATCGCGTTTTGAATACTAGCAGCAAAAAAAATAAAAAAAACAAAAAAAAACACAAATAAAACGACAAGAAAAACACAAAAAAAGGTATAGAAAACGATGCCAGCGGCTGCGAAGCTGACAGCGAAGTTGACGCAGCGTTTGACGTAGTAGTACGAGTTGACAATGTTTCTCTCGAAATTGTCTCTGACGATAGTGTGAGAGATAGAGAAGTAGAGAAAGAGAGAGAGAGAGAGAGAAAGAGAATGGCAAAAGTCCCTTCACCACCTCCACCACTAACATTAACATTTTCATATTCACATCGACAGACCATCATCAACATCAAAAACATTTGGAGCCGAGCCGGACTGAGACCGGTCAACGTGTTGCACTTTCGCCACTGGTTGCATGCGCACGTCAATCAGCCAAGGTCGTCCCACCAGCCTAGACAAGGCACTCTCTACTATATATATGTATATTTAGAATCATTTAAGCGTAACGTCTCCGCCTTGGTTTTGTTTTTTTTTTTTTGAAGGGCAGCAAAAAGAGGCAAAGGGAGGAGGTGGAAAGGAAGGTGCTGTGCAGCTGGTAAAGATAGATGGCTCTCCATCTATTGTTTGATTTAATAATTCAAATTCAAATGTTAGACGTAACAAATTTCTGGGTTCGTCTTGCTAGATATTAAATTGCGTGTGTGTTTTTTTTCTTCTATCTGTGTAAGAATGACTAATATACATACATAGATACATATAAATCTATACATTTGTATCTATCTATCTACTAGTTGCAGACGTGGCACACATTTCGTATGCCACCATTTCTCCCAAAAAAAAAAAAAAAAAATAAATAAATAAACATACGAAATGATGATCATTTTTATACCCTTGCAAAAAGTGCGAATATTATTAAATAAGTTTATTTCAGCAAATTAGCTTTCATAGTTATTCGAATTCCATTATATTAGCTTGACCATAAAGTCATAAGACTTTGTTAAAGAGTATAGAAACTTTGATATTGCCGCAGGTAACCCGTTTTGCAAATAATTTGCTTGTTTTGAAAATAAATTTGTGACACAAATTGCACGATCGAACAAAAAAAAAAAACTAGAGTTCATTGTTCTAAAAGTATTATAAGATAGATTTAATTTTTAACTGCTATTATTAACAATAATATATGGACTTTTGCTTTAAATAATTTAAAGTTCTAGGTCTGTTTTTGTTTTTATTGCATTTTAATGCCCCTGCAGCATATTTATTTATGGATTTTTTTTGTTCTCAAGAGGGAAAAATGTTTTACTAAAAAAAGAGCTTCTACATATAAACAATATTTTGGTATGACCTTGAGTATAGACCGACGGCCAGTATATTCGATTATTTATGTATGTTTATATATGCCTATAAATATAGTTCAGGGCAAAACTTACATACATACATATATTTTTGACGATTAGTTCCAAACTGAAAGGAAGAGAAAAATAACACGAAGAAACAAAGACAACAACAGCAACACGGGACAAAGAATACGAAATGAAAATGGTTGAGGGAAATGGAAAAATAGACAAGCAAAATTAAATAATTAATTGTATGTACATATTGTATGTATGTATGTATATAAGGTATACGCATAGTGAAACTCTTGACATACATACATACATATCTACATACATGTAAATACGTCAATGACAATATTGAAATACTATAATTATATTTGTATGCTGAATTTAATGAAAAACACTGGAGAAAAGTAAAAGCATCAAGTGAAAGGGACCACTTTCTGCTGCAACATAAGACAATAAACAATTTTTAAATAACAATGATTTTAATATATTTTATATATTAACCACACCAACGAGAAACGTATAGAATACTTTATGAGAGATGCCTACACGAAAGAAAGGTGAGAGAACAAGTTCATGTTGCTGCAACAAAACAAGATGTTGCTAAGCAAATGTTGCTAAATGTTGATGGCGATTCTTCAGGCTCAGTCATTTTGAAATTTTATGAATGAACTTTTTAAAGAATGGAGAGATGAATATAAACGAATTCACCAATGAACATCACAAGTACAAGTATATACGAGTTCATTTTTTTTTTGTTTTGTTTAATCTTTTACCAATTACTGGCGCCATACAGGTCAGGAAACGTGTCAGTGCTGTGCCGGTGCTCACAAGTGTTTTATTATTTCGTTCTGTGCCTGCAATTAGGTCAAAGTTTGTTTTAGTTTTTCTTGGTTTTTTTTTTTATTAAGGTTATTTTTTCTGATGTGTTCTTTTTGTGTTTTTTTTTCTCGTATTGGCTGCAGATTCCAAAGTCGTGGGTGGCGTGGCTCATGTGATGTCTGCTAAACCCGCCTATTGCTAATTGCAAATCAATCAAATCTCCATTAGCTGATCCAATTTGATGGCCTAACGTTTTATTGAATTTTCGTATTGTATTGTACATTGCGGTTGCTTAGCCAATTGTTATCTTAACTGACTCATAGTACGTGTTGTATATATCATACATTGATTTTCACTATGCTAATCATTAAGAGATGGGGCCGGCATTTGTGTGAAGAAAACCAGAGAAATAGAGAGAGAGATAGAGAGAAAGAGAGAGGCTAGGTATAGGAAAGCATTTTATCTACTTTGCCGGGTTGTCAAGATTTTACGTTGAATATACATATGTACATATGTATGTATTCATTTGCATATAGATATATTAACACATATTGTTAGCATTAACTTAACCCAAAAGTTTAGGCTAAAGTAAAGTAAGTGTTATGTGAGGCCAAGTCTCGATGGCGACGACCCCTTTTAACGTTTCCATAGTATCATACATATCATAATGTATGTATAGTTCATGTCTCTATATATGTACATACATTTGTATTTAGACTCTGAAATTCCCAAAGTAAAATTTACTAACTTTTTTAATTAATGGCTTGTGCTAATGAAATATTTATACAAATTAGCAGACAGTCAGATAGCCTTCTAAGTGCATATAGATTGCTTTGAATTTCAATGATATTGAAAGAAAAAAAACATGAGATTATTAAGCAATCATTTATAAAAATATCACCATGGTTAGTCTTTATATCGATTATATATAATGAAATGGTTTTTATGAGCTTTTCTTGGCTCACAAACATATAGCAGGGCTTGACTCAAGGACTAGCCAAGAACTTGTCCGTTCTACTAAAAAGTAGACAATGAAAACCCCTAAAAAAAGGGAAAATAATACATATTAGAAAAATACCTTGCAAAAATGATCAAGAAATGAGATCATTTTTTTGGCTTTTTTTTGTTCTAATATATTACGCAAGTAAATCCATAAATGTCAATAGATTCGTTTTTTTTCTGTTTTGGACGCAACTGCGGTATTCCTTATCTTTGGAACTATGTCTGGTGGGCCACGGTAAATAGATAAAGTAACACCACACCCCCGATTGCCCTTGTCATTCAGTCATTTTGCTTCTCCAATGGGGTAGAAGGTTGTTTTATTTCAGTTGATAAGATATAATTCCAAATATTGTTGCTGCTGTTGATTGCTACTCATATGACTGTGACGTTTTGTGAGAGCGGTCTACGTGCTTTCATCCCAGTGTGCAACAGCCGCAAGTCGCGTTTGCTGCACAAAACTTGGACTTGGGTCTATATAGTACTATATACATATATAGTATAAAGCATTTTAATAACCCGTGTGCAAATGTTTATTTGTTTTTTGTTTTCAAGTGGCAATCAGATCTCGGCATTCTCAAGTGTTTAGCTTAGTGGCTTCGTTTATGATGCGAAACTTAAAACTCAAACTGAAAAATGGGAATCGTTTAATTTTTTTTTTTTTTTTGTTTGAATGTATTACAAATTTGTTATGCTTGATTTTCACTTTCGTTTGTAATGAATAGATGGGAAATGATCATTCAAATTATTGTACTATAAACCACTATACAGTTTTCAGCTAATTTAAATTTTTATTTGATTGATGTAACGGCAAATGTCTTATACACAGTTAAAACCAGTTTTCATTAATTTACACAGCTCTCGTAAAGTCACTGATGACCCCGCCCTCCTGTCCCTTCTGTCGCCCATTCTTCTATCTGTCTATCTAAATGTCAAGCTCCATTCCCCAAAAAGACTTCATGAAAAGACCTTAACAAACAATGAAGCTTGAAAAGAAAAACTATTGTTCAGCTGCTATTTTTTCTTCTAGACAAATAACAAAAAAAAGGCTACAGATTGAAATGAAAATTGGAAATGAATCACTGTAAGAATCATAGTTTAAACTTGTTTTTCTCTAGACTTGAATAGAGTTGCATAGAATGCATGCTGTATTGACTAAGATAAGTAGACTAAATGCACATGATGGCAAATGCTTGAACTAAACCTTTCTGTGAGTTTTCCTTAGTGTAAGATGCAGCTGAATATTTCTTTTTAAGTTTTTGATATGATATGTTTGTTCCAAGTGCATTTCAAATGGTGTATACACCCTTTGATTGCCTAGAAAAGAAAAAAAAACACAAGACAATTGCTTGAAATATCTATAAGTGGCAGGCATTGCATTTTGATTATTGATTTCCGTTGGCAGATTGTGATTGCGTCTGAGATATTCAAAATCTTTACTTTATGAATACTTGGAGAGATGTGGCCATGTCAAAAGGGGGCTGAAGGGGTAAAGAACTTCTTGTATACATATGTCATAGATTTTTTTGGCTGCCATTCAAATTGGCAGACAATTATAAGTAATGTTCTAGTATACACAAGTTTTTCCATCTATAGATACATTTGCATATATGTACATACATACAGACATATATGCTTTTCATATCTATAGAGATATGTACACATATACATATATGTTGGCATATATTGGCCATTACAAGAGCAAAAGTCGCCCACATGGCGTATGCGTAATGCTTCTCTTTCATTATAAATATTATTTGAAATATATGAATATAAATATATAGGAATTTTTGTTAAGTCGTTTTCTTTAAGCCAATGCAATTCTCATTCGCTTTGATCCTACCTTCATCCCATGGATGATGCTGTTGCTGCTGCTGCTGATGATTTGTGGCGGATGTTGGCCTGGCTCTGCGTCCTTTCTTGCCCCGTTTGCCACTGCCATTGTTGGTGGTGGAGGAGGACTCCATTATGGCTCTTGATTACGGCAGCTCCTCCTCTAGTTTTATTTGTTTAATTTTTTTTTGTTTTTGTTTTTGTTTTTGTTGTGGTTGCTGCTGTTTTTTCTCTCTTTGTTTTTTTTTTTTTAATTTTTATTACTTTTTGGCTACAAGAGGAGACACACGCGTAAATGGAATATAATATATATATGTATGTAGATGTAGGTATTTATATATATCCATGCATAATATATCTCTTTTATGTACGTACGCTAAATTGTTGGTAGTTGTGTGCGTGCGTATGTGTGTGAGTGTTTTATCTTTAGTGACGCACAAGTGACATTTTGCCAAATCCATACACACACCGCACCACAATCACTCACACACACACACCGTTCGCACACTCATTTTTTTTTTAAGTTTGGGTGCTTCTTTTTTTTGTGTTTTTGTTGCTTTTGTCACTTTGATTACTTGGCGCGCTGATGTAGAAAATTTAGATAGATATATATATACTATATCATCTCAATATATATTTGCACAGCAGCAGCAGCACACATACACATACGCACGCACACATAGAACACACACACAGAAAAAAAATATATAAAATAAAATAAACATATATTTGAAAATTTAAAAATTTTCACAAGTTATTTTTAATGCGGTGATTTAATTCAACACTCGCACACAGAGACACCACACACTCATACACGCACACACACACACACACACACACACACACACACATCCATTAGCAATTGACACTTGCGGTAGTTTCTTTTTTGTTAACAATTTTTCCATTTATGTACATATATATATTTTTTTTTTAACTAAAGAAATGGCATTACATTTAATTTGCATTACGTGACGACGCGACGTTGCAACTCCCCACGGCGGTTAAAAGGGGGGACGGATCGGAAGATGAAGTTGTGTCCCCAACAGTTAAGATGAACCAACTTTTCAATTGTCTATGCCACCAACAACACGTTGCTGGTTGTTGTTGCAGAGAGGCCGCCTGCTGTTGCTGTTGCTGCTGTTCATCAACTGCTGTTGATGTTATTTGGAAATTACCGCCGACAATGTATTGTCGTCGTTGTCGTTGTTGTTGTCGTCGTGGTTGTTGTTAGAACCTTTAGTTAATTTCTGTTTTGTGAGAAAAAACTGAATGAAAAAAAATCGCGCACGGAGTCCGCGTCGTCGTCCATGCGTCGTCGTCGTTGTCGTCGATGTGTCGTCGATCGTTGCCGTGAGCGGTCTGACAGTCCGAAAAAGCTTTTATTTTTTGGACTGCTTTTTTATTTATTTTTTTTTTTCTTTGAATTTTGTTTTTTGTCACTGGTCACACGCTGATGTGTTGGAAATAAACTATTTTCGTAGGCACTATGCTGCATTGCTCTCTCCACACACACACACACACACACACACACACACACACACACTCGTTCACACATTCACAGAATTTGGCGTGTAATTGACTTTTATTAATCGAACGTCGATCTATAAGCCATTTTGTTGTTGAAATTCAAATGCGAATTCTCTCAACGAATGCATTTACGAATGTATGTACATATCTATCACAGCAATTCGTGTTTCAAGTATATTTTTAGTATCTTCTACGATATACGTATATCTTCATTGATTTCGAATTGGTTGAATGCCAGAACAATAGTGGCCGATCGACCGATCAATTGGACCCGACCCGTTCACAAATGTACATAAATCAATTTTGGAAATTCGTTTTGCATCAATTGATTAGATTTGAAAATCTTTGAAGACCAATAATACATCAATTTAATTAATATTCAATGCTATAAATCCAAATGGTAGATTGATATATTAAAATATATGTACACATGTGGCCAAAATAATAGGTGTGAGTCTGAGGATTTGAAAATTGACCATATAAAGAAGATTGTATAAAATTTGCTGACCAAAAAACTGTTTTTTTGTAATGCTATCTACCATAAGGTAAAATAAGGAATACTAAGAGCCCTTTAAAAAAAGCTTAATTCAATTTTAAAATTGAATTTCTGTTTGATTTTTTTTATTACAATCTGAAGACTAGATGATGATTCAGCTGTACATTTTCTTGTCATGTATAATTATTTGTTTGATAAAATTTGCTAATTAAAATGAAGTAAGTCGGCGAGACCGCCGACTTTGGTATACCATGCACTAAGTAAAAAAATATTTTAAATTTCGAAAATATCTATTAAACTCGCCCCATATCTTATACTTTCTCGTAAAACTCGTTTATAATTATATTTTCCATGATTGGATTTCGATTTTAATAAAATTTAAGAAGATTGGTAGATATTAATAGGGCTCACCAGTGTGCTGACTTTGGTTTCGATAATCAAAAATTTGTAGGAGGCAATCGGTTTTTTCTATATTCTGGAGGCTTAAGTAGGCGTGGCAAAAATGTAAAATATCAATTATCTGCACGCATACTAAAGAAAACTAATTACCATAATTTGGTTGTTCTAGCTTTGTTAGTTTTCGAGAAAATGTGTTTTATTTCATCGGAAACGTTTGAAAAAAACTTTAACACCGTAGGTATTACAGGAGTCTAAATACCAAATTTGGTGACTCTTGCTATTATAGTCTCCGAGATCTACGTGTTCACACGGACAGACAGACGGACGGGCTAGATCAACTTGGCTGTTGATCCTGATCAAGAAGATATATAGGTACTTTATGGAGTCGGAAATGCTTCCTTCTGCCTGTTACATACATTTTGGCGACTTTAATATACCACTTCACCCTATGGGTGCATGGTATAATTAAATGCCCCGAGACCAAGAAAAAAATTTCAAAAATTATAATTATAATGAAAATTTGAATAAATTTCCCCGTCTATACAAAATACAAATGTAATGTAATATACAAAAACATATTCAATGCATTTTAAATGGTAATCAAGAAGATATATCTTCAATAAAGATCAACTATATACATTTGCAGAATTCTATATCTTATATACAATATTGTAATTTAATTTAAGCCCAATTTAATTAAATAATTATTGCAAAAGTAAATAGACTAAGAACTAAATGTGTACAAAAGATATCTCTTATCCATTAAGCATTATTTTTATTTATAGCATTTCCACAAGAGAAAAGATACACATAAAAACTTAACGTTATTAAATTGCGTGCACTTACATATATATCGAACAATTCTAGCCAATTAGATTGTCTATCAATATAATCCAATCGATTACGGGTACCATTGGACATTTTTTATGGCTTATCCTATTATACAACGAAGAGTAGATTAAACGGATAAAAGTAATATATCAAAATGCTTACAGATGGTGACACATTTTGGGTAGACAGTTAATTATTTTTTTATAGAGAAATTAGGCTTAGTATGTGTAGCATTTAAGGCCAAAACTATTAAAGACTTAGGCGTTTAGCAGTTGCCGTGGCAGGACCTTGGATTATGTTGAAGTTGCATCATATAGCAAAAGTTCATCAAAAGTTTTATGCTCACAATGAGGATGATGATGTGGACAAGACAAGTTCAAGTTGTTGCATGTTTTGAATTTCAGACATGTTTATTACTAAAGTGAGGAGGGTGTGACCCGACATCAACAGCAGCAGCTACAGCAGGCAGGAGCAATGGCAACAGCAACAATAAAGTTCAATTGCCGCCTCAACCATGCAACATGCGGCACAGGAGGAGCATTATTGTGGCAAGTTGAATGAGACAACGTCGACTGTTCATCAAGTTCATTCCACTTGGCATTAAAAAGCAGCGCCAACAAAACATTTTAAGAATGCTGTGCAACAGACGGACAGACAGACACTGACAGTGAGATCTGTTTATAGACTCATCTGGCGACGACGACATTTGCTTAATTACTTGGGCAGTATGAAAAAGTCTTGGTTGATAGGTTTGGTTGAAGCCTTATGTTCATTTGGTTATATCATGGTTTAATTAAATTTTTTATAGACAATATTGCATCCTCAATTGCAGAAATATTTTTTTTTTTTTTTGCCAAGTCAAGGTTTTTCTTTTGGCTATATTTAGATGACTTTTACGCTCACTTTCACTTACGTATAATTAATAAGGCAAAGCATTCATTAATTTGGCATTAGCCTGGTCAATTTACCACAAAAAAAAAAGAACAAAACAACGATTCTTTTGGTATTCTCGTGTTGGGTATTCTGATATTTGACCTTTGATGAGGTGAGAGGTGAGTGAATGGATTAACTGAATGGATGGATTGGTTAGTCGGTTTGTTGGTTGGTTGGTTGGATGTGTGTGCGTATTGATGGATTGATATCAGTCTGAGCCCGTAATTATGGTAACATGGCAAACAAACAACCACATAGAAAGCGTGCATAGGACATGGACATAGACATAGCACCAAAAAAAAACACAAACCCTATGGCCAAAAGGAGCCAAAGGAGGAACGAACGTGATAGAAATACATAATGCCATATAGGTACATATATTGTTATAGCGCGTGTTTTGTTGTACTTGTACCTACAATACCGACTGTGTCCTCATTGCGAGGCAAAAGTAAAGTTGATTGACAGGATATAGATGACAATGGCTCTTTAGAATTGAGAGAGGGAGGGTGGGGGCTGGGTGATTGGTGGGTTGGCTGGTTGGCAGGCAGAATTGTGGTGGGGTGGCAGGTGGCAAACGGAAGTGGATGGTAGTCGGCAATCGGCGTAGGCCATTAATATTAATCAAACGCACACACACGTGAGCTGCTCCACCTGCCAGCGGCGACAATTTTGGGACATTTATCGATTTGCTTGCCGAATCGTACAACCGAATTGTGGGTTAACGCTCACTTGCTCAATTTGTTTATCCAATTTTGCTGCACATGGCATTTTTCATTCTACGCCTCCTTCGTTTCGCTGCTCGGCGTCCAGCAACCACACTCAGTCTCAATTTGCAATCATTTAAACGTTTCTCCTTGGCCACACGGTTAAAGTTCGACTCTTATAGACGCACGGACTCGACACGCTCGACGGGCGCTAACTGTAGAACTAACTGGATGGCTCTTGTCTTGTTGGCTTTTTTTTGTCCGCGTTTTCTTTTTTTTTTTATTCCAATTATAAGGAGCTGAAGGACTAATGCGGACGCTACGCTGTTTTGTTTATAGCTGCGTTTGCAGTTGCTGCTGCTTTTGTTATTGTTGTTGATGTCGGCATTTTTCGTTGTTCAGGCGGCTGCAAGGATTTTAGAGACTTGCGCAGTATGTCGAACACCGAAATGTAACGGAAGCATATACATATTTGAATTTGCGTACGAAATTAACCGTATAGCCCATCGGTTTTTAGGGATCCCATGAATGTCGAGAAAGAAGTATAATATAAATATTAAATTTCCCGATTTCTTTACAATGCTAGAAGATCCTCCAAAAAATAATGACTATAATGAAGTATTTAACTTCAATTGTCTTATATTTTTTAAAATCTAACGGCGATCGCATTACAGCTCCGATTGTTATCGATAAAAAGTGATAACGACAAGTATCACAAACAATCGATAAATATCGAGAACTTAGAAACAGCTGAGTTCCCACAGACCCGCTCCCACATCCAAAGGTTAGATAATAAAAATCAACATGGCATTTAAATATGTGGCCCGATCTTGCAACTCCCTGCTGCAGCATGCCACACGTCGTTCTCATCCATTGGCATGGAGCCGCTCATTATCCCATTATCCAGTAAACGATGCTTTATTTGGCCTGGATGAGGAGCGCCAGAAGCTGCGCGAGATCGCTTTTAATTTCTTTCAAAAGGAGCTAGCTCCACAGGCTAAGGAGATAGACAAACTGGACAATTTTAAGCAAGTGTGTTAATAGTAAGAAATAGCTTTGATCTAACACCACTCTGCCTTTTTAGGGATATGCGTCCGTTTTGGCAGAAACTTGGCGGGTTGGGTTTCTTGGGCATCACAGCGGAACCAGATTATGGTGGCACAGGTGGTACCTATTTGGATCACTGCATTATTATGGAGGAATTTTCACGGTAATCTACTTTTACTTGGCTTGGTTCTCTTAAGGCCATTTTACTGAATATTTATCATCTGTTTCAGTGCTGCTGGGGGAGTGGCTCTATCATATGGTGCTCACTCTAATCTGTGTATTAATCAGCTGACCAAAAATGGTACTCCCGAACAAAAGGCAAAGTATTTGCCCAAATTGTGCAGCGGAGAGCATATTGGTGGTCTGGCCATGTCTGAGCCTGGAGCTGGCTCTGATGTTGTGTCGATGAAATTGCGTGCCGAACGTAAAGGCGATTATTATGTGCTGAATGGATCAAAGTTTTGGATTACAAACGGTTCCGATGCGGATACACTAATTGTTTATGCCAAAACAGGACCCAGTGATGCACCAGGCAAGCATGGCATTACAGCCTTCATTGTGGAGACGGCTTGGGAGGGATTCAGTGTGGCCCAGAAGCTCGATAAGCTTGGTATGCGCGGCAGTAGCACCTGTGAGCTGGTGTTCCAAGATTTGAAAGTGCCAGCCAAAAATATTCTTGGCCAGGAAAATAAAGGAGTCTATGTGCTGATGTCTGGCCTGGACTATGAGCGTTTGGTACTGGCTGCAGGGCCAGTGGGTCTTATGCAAGCAGCCTGTGATGTTGCCTTTGACTATGCACATCAGCGCAAGCAAATGAACAAACTAATTGGTGAATTCCAGTTGCTTCAAGGAAAAATGGCAGACATGTATACTTTGCTTAGCGCCTCCCGAAGCTACTTGTATGCCGTGGCCAGATCGTGCGATAATGGTGTGCGCAGTTCAAAGGATTGCGCTGGTGTTATATTGTATTGCGCCGAAAATGCCACTAAATTGTCCTTAGATGCCATCCAGATACTCGGTGGTAATGGTTATATTAACGAGAATCCCACTGGTCGTTTATTGCGTGATGCAAAGCTCTATGAGATTGGCGCTGGCACCTCTGAGATTAGACGCTGGCTGATTGGACGGCAATTGAATCAAGAGTATAAGTAGAATGACAGAATGGATATGTTTGGAAACATTTATGTTGAGATGACAAACGCTGATAGATTCAGGGCAAACCGAAACCAGACAGACTAATTGTTGCATTTATATATTTTTAAAGAATTTTATTCAAACGTACCTAAACTTTGTGCATTTTTTGTCAAACAAACTGTATATTAATTAAATAATAAAGAGCAAAATTATCATATTTGCGGATCTACTAGCTCTACAACATGCATATTCCTGCGAGCAGCACACAGGAAAAGATTTGGGTAGCATACAATTAGGATGAGGCTTTTCTGTAGCATACTTATTTGTAGAGGCCAAAGGTTTAATAACAGCATTGCAGCGTTTTATTTCCGTCGCTAAGGGTCGAGATTAATAGATAAGTTAGTTACATTATTATTTTATTTCCTATGTACTGCATCCTGAAATAATCTGCTTTATTTAAAATATATATTTACAGCAAATTGAGTTTATTCATACATTCATTGTTCGTAGTGTTCATTTTTAAGTATTTGTTGAGGAATCCAAAGTTGGATTTTTAGAATCTCGTTAAGCTGTGATTGATTTTCTCATAGATCCAGTCAATATAGTGACAAACTCGTACATAAACTCCCGGTCTATTCTGATAACCGCAATGCTGTCCCCAGGATATAATGCCATATAGAGTTTCGCCATCTAAAAACAATTGTATGAAATTTATAAAATCAAACGTTGAACTAGCGCACTATAGGAATTCTCACCCTCATCGGAGCAGACAAGCGGACCACCAGAATCGCCCTCACATGCATCAACGCTCTCATCCATGGAGCCGGCACAGAACATTCCTAAAATCAATGATATGAATTAGTTATAAATAAATATCCCTCTTCAATCGAACGATTAATACCTTCGGTCATTGCATCGCCATAGACATTTGAGCGTTTGCATGTGGCATCAGATAAAATGGGCAACTGAGCTGATCTAAGGATCTGGGATGGAGCTGAAAACATAAGTTTATATGAATTTTCGGCTATTCTTGAGAATGTGTTCAATCACTTACTGGACAAACCAGACTTAATGGAACCCCAACCGGAAATGGTGCATGTTCTATTCTCGCCAAGAGCCACATTCTTTTCTGGTAGGCAAATTGGCTGGACATAGTCGCTAAATTTAAGCGGAGTTTTAAGCACAATCACAGCAATGTCATTGTTCATGTGTGAACCATCGCGGAATTTCTCATGTGTATACCAGTTCTCAATGAACGAATCCACTTCAGAGGACTCGGCAATATTGGCATAATGATCACCGACACGCACAAAGTACGATCCCTTCGGATGGCCATACAAGCAATGGGCAGCAGTAAGAAGATGACGCTTAGAGATAACCACAGCGCCGCACCAATGACTTGAGATGCCGCCACGACCACGGGTACGTATGGTGGCTTGCCAAGGATGTCGGCCACGGCGCGCTATGTTACCCTTTATCACACGCTCCTCAGGATGGGCATACTCATCGGTTAGATCATCTTTGAAGATACCGCAACGGCGTGGCGTATGTAGAGCCTTGCTGGAACGCTCCCACAGGCCAATGTCCGATAAAGTAAAGGCGGGATGATTAACTTGCCCGGATGGGCCCCCTTTAATGTTGCCACCGCCCACTGAGTGAAGGCGAACACTCTGCTGACGCTGCTGTCGGGTTGGTGGTGGTCCAGCTGTACAACGTAAACTGACATCTTCAGTATGATTGCAATTATGTTCGCCCCAATTCCAGTGACTGCATTTATCGATGCTACTCTCATTGCCATGACACATGACCTCATCCAGCCAAATGGGTCCACTTGACGGACCATAGATATTTTTTTCGATTTTCTAGGCAAAGACAATTTGACAAAAATCAAAATCAACTACATACATATGTCACATAAATATTGACCTACCGCTGGCCCATAGTAACCCAAAGAATTACAGGCAATTTGCGCTGACTTGGCACTGAAATCGTCATCACAAACACTTCCCCAGACACCATGGTACTTAACCTCCAGGCGACCTTCACTTGGACTGCGTCCTCCCTCCAAGCGATACTCAATGGGAGCCTATCGAGTTCGCCAAATTGTTGAGATCAGATCAAAATTTGGCTATGTTGCTGACTCACCTTGCAAACTGCTTCACTCTCGTCCGATTTATCCGCACAATCCTCTGTATGATCGCATACAAAGGCCGGTGGGATGCATTCCTTAGAGGTGTGACATAGCCAATAGTTATTCGGGCACTTGAGTACGGGAACTTTGCAGACAACTCCCACCACTTCATCGACACCACAATTGTGGATGCCCCAACCCTTAAACTGGCAATCCTTGAGCATTGTCTCATTACCCTGGCACTGCACTTTGTCCATCATATAGTTGAAATTGCGATCAGGTGGGGCATAATAGGAATTGCCGCGTACTTCTTGTGCTCCCATTTTATAGCCCAATTCACGGCAAATAACATCGGCATCACGTAAACCAAACTTGTCATCACATACATAACCCCACTGACCGTTGACTGGAAAGAACAACGAATTGACAATGATCCACTAAACTCACCTGGGAATCTAATTATATATACATACCCTTCACTTCAATGCGTCCCATGTGAGAGTTCTCGCCGCCAGTTAAACGCACCTGATAGCCCAAATGTTGGCACTGGCTCTCATCACGACGATTGGTGCCACAGTTATTCACTCCATTGCAGACTTCCTTCTGTTTAATGCATTTGCCATTGCCGCAATCGAAGTCGCAGTCATTGTCCTGGAAATTTCTACGCATGGATATCTGATAGTGAGATTTGGGTGTGGTTTCCTCAGCATTAGGATTGGGTAGATATTCGTCCTCATTCTCATCCACATCCAAATCTTCGTCTTCTGGCGATTCAAAAGATTTTGGCAAACGTTGATCGGGGTGATGATGCTTATGATGAACTATGTCAGTCGGGTCAGGACTATTCTGTTCGGGCTTTTGCCGAAAGGGATTGGGCAATTCAGGATGCTGGCTATGATAGAGGGGACTATGGAAATGGTGATTGTTGTGGTTCTGATGCTGATGGTGAGAATGCGGCTTCTCAAATGGATCGGGCAAATTTGGGTGACGCCTATGAAAATCACGATTGTGACCGTGACCGTTTTGCGGCGTATGCCAATTGTTGTTGTGCTTGGTGGTGGTGTCGGTGGTTGTGCTGGTTGTAGTTGTCGTCGTCGTGGAATCGATATCCACCTTGCGTGTGCCACGATGAAAATCATTTTGCGTATCACCAAAAGCGTAGGTTGTGGGATTTATGGTCTGCTCAGTGTGTGTCGTTTCCTCAGCATCTGGAACAACAGAGTCAGAGTCGCTGTCAGATTCGTTCGTTTCAATGTCCAGGCTTTCCTGCTCGCCGGCCACAATGAGTTCAACATCATCGTCGGGTCGTATGGAATTTCTGGGAGTGGTTGTTGTGGATGTGGATGTAGATATAATGGTTCTAAAAGTAGGTGGCTTGTTTATCACCGTAGCTATGGCTGATTCAGTTTGTTTGGCTAGAATCTCCTGGGCATTGCCACTGTGATTGAAATAAGGACGTAGCATTAGACGCAAAGCCTCACCGAAGATCCGTTGATCCTGAGAGGGATCGGATTTAGGATCTTGTTTAGAAGCTTTAGAACTTAATGTGGGATTGTAAAATTGATGATCAAAAGGAGGTGGACTAAGATCATGTCTCTTAGTTGTGCTCTCTTTAAAGTCATCAAAATCGTCATCGGAAGGTATAAAAGGATCTGGGTTTTTCTGTGTAGTAGTTGGCGGTGGCATTTTTTGCCAAGATGTATTATAGGAATGGGCTACAGCTGCATAGCCAGGACTATAATGTGGCTGTTTGACCTCTTTCGGTGAGCTAACATTGGCCATGGGTGGATAGATGGGAAATGTACGAAGATTTGTAGGCAAACGAGTTGGGGATGGGCTTGAGGGTTGTCCTGCTGAAGATGGTGGTGCTGGTGGTGGTGGAGGTTGTAAGCCTCCATACAAGTTTGATTCGTCAACAACTGGTTGGCGATGCAACGGAATGGATGGCGATGGGAAACCCTTTACGGGTGGGTTATATAAATCTACTGGTTCCTGATGTGTTTCACTAGGAAACTGATCATGTGATCGACTGGGTGGGGTGAGATGTTGGTCTAGGTCAACTGGTTGCTGTCCGGCATCGGGTGTATAATCTAAATCAAGAGGTTGCTGTCCGCCTAAAGGAGCCAATGGTGGCAAGTCATGATTAGGATATTGTTCGCCAGTTCCAATCAAATTTCTACTAAAGTCTTGACGTGACCAACTATTCGGTGAGTAGTGTGAATGTTGTGGTTGGTGGTGAGGCTGTTGCTGCTGATCGTCCTCCTCCTCCACGACCTCTTCCACAACTGGTTTGGCGTAATACACATGATCTGTAGAGGCAGGAGCCATGGGTGCCAATGGTGCCTTATAACTGGGATAATTACGATTCGGCTGTAGGGATCCTTCCACATAGAGCACACTCTGTGTGGGCATGCGATGGGTAAATGAGGTGCCATGACCAGACCAGCCTCCTATTTCGCCACCATATTGCTGATTCACTTGTCCAACCTGCTGCTGCTGCTGCTGCTGATGATGATAATTTGTAAAACCAATTCCAGCAGGACGTTGCATATTCATGGAACTCCAACGATTACCACCGGCGCTTTCCCCCCTGCCTTCATTGTAGGCTTTCGATTGGCGGCTCTCTGCAAGAGAAAGAACTTAAATCAATGGAATGGCAAAATAAGATTTTTGGGGGAAGGTTAGTAACCATAAGATGACTGATCTATCATAGCATCGTAATTGTAGTCGCATCTATCATTTTGGGCCACCAGAGCGCTGGCCAAACACAATTTGCGCGAGATACTGAAAATCTGTTCGGGGGAGCAATCCGAGATCAAAGCCAGCCGCTGTTCCGCTGACTGAGGACAAGTGAGATATTTGCTTGGCAGTCGTGGATGTGGCAAACGTATCGAACTACTCAAACCCATGGGGCAGAAGATGGCGGCGTCAAGGGATTGGGATTTGATCTGCTGCCACCATTCGTAAATGATAAGCAGTTCGCTGATGGTATAGAGGCGTTCCTGTCGCTGCACTTGCTCCACTCCCTGGCATCTGTGTTGCGAAAAGCTGAAATGTTCGCCAGGTGGGCAACTGACTAGTAGAATGTCATTGCCCTCGCAGCTTAGAAACTTGGAACAATCAAAGGGATACACATGATGGCCATCTTGTGGACAGATTAGAACTGGAATAGATTGTTAATTCGGTTATTGGATCATTATCAACATCATCATTAGTGGATCATCGGCTCACAATCGATTTGTTGTTGTTGCAGATGTTGGGCCTGTCGCTGATACCCTGTGATGTGATCCCAGCTGGCCACCTGCTGCTCGTACACACAATATCCTTGGGATAGACTAAAGACATAACCAGAAGGACACTGCTGGATTTGAGTATGTCCTTCTTGACAGCTCACATAGCTGCTGCCATCAAAGGGATGCGGGAAGAGTCCATAAACTGAACTAGGACATATTAAGCGCTTATAGGAAAAGGCAGCAGAGTTCCCAGAGATGGAAGTAGAACTGGAGATGGTTGTTGAAGGTGAATAGACTGCACCATTGCCAGAAATGAAGATGGAGCTGGAGCTAGATGTTGAGGGTGAGTAGACTCCGGCGTTTCCAGAGTTAGAAGTGGAGCTGGAGCTGGAACTGGAGCTGGAGCTGGAGCTGAATGTTGAAGGCGAGTAGATTCCGGCGTTCCCAGAGATGGAGTTGGAACTAAATCCAGTTGGTGAAACTGTATAGACTGCAGCGTTGCCAGAGATGAGAGTGGAGCTGGGGCTAGTTCCTGACGATGAATAGGCTGTTGTCCCAGTGTGACACTCTGCCACCTTATCCTTGTGATCACAGACTTGGGAAATTCTATTCCATGCTGTGCCAGGGCCGCAGTTTTGAATAAATGTCTGACCATTGGCACAATTCAGGAACTTTGTGCAATCGAATGGATGCGGTTGAAGTCCCTGAGCTCCAGGCGGACAATTGGCTTCACCTTGATGTTGATGCCCGCCATAGTTGCCTCTCGCCACCGACACCTCCGCCGCTCCCTCTTCCTGGTTGTAGAACTCGTGTTGCGTATCACTCAAATACTCAACACGATCATTTTCGGCCAACTGATCTCTGGCCACGCACACTTGCTGCGAGATGCTGAAAACGGTGCCCTGCTCACAACTGGCCACGGATGTTTGTTGATCCCGACATATAAGATACTTGGTGCAATCGAATGGATGCAGATAATAGCCATGTCTTATCTGAGTAGGACAGGTGACTGTGGTCAAGTCCTGCATAAAATCAGCTGCAATGGATCAAGGCGTGGAGAGGGGAATTATCAACACGATAGCTGATGGAGGCCAACGGAATTCGAAAAAGCTTACTAGAGATTTGCAATGTTAGGTGTGAGTAACTCAAGTAGTCGTGCTCCGAAAGTTCCCGAGGATTACCGCACTTGCGCTGACCCAAACTATAGACAAAACCTCGTGGACACGACTCCACCTGAAGTAGACCATTCTGGCATCTGATGAAGTGGGCGCTATGAAAGGGATACGGATAGTTGCCTTGAAGGCTACGTGGGCATGCCGAGAGTGCGGACTGAAAGGCTTGGCTATCCCGATAGCTATAGCTACCGCTCTGTGCCCCCGTGAGCTCCAGCTGCAATTCCTCAAAGAACACAACGTAATCGCCTGAAGCCAATAGACGACGAGGACGACAAATTCGCTGCGACAAACTGAAAGCCATCTGCTGCTCACATCTCAGTACGGACATTTTACCATTGGTACAACGTATGTACTTGTTGCCATCGTAGGGATAAAGATGAAGACCATCGGTGCCAGCCGGACAAGCGGTTAAAATTAGAGCTGCCCACGGGAAACGGGAAGGAATTTATTTACTTGACATTATGGATCATCTTTCGACGTACTGGCTTACTCACAATACTCATAGCTGACCACGGACACAATATAGGCCACATATTCACTGTAAAGGGCCTCCGTCTTGAGCTTACAGTACGCATTCGGTATGCTAAACACATAGTTGGGAATGCAACTCTGAATGGCCACCTTGCCAGTCTTGCAATGCAAGTATTTGGTTTGATCGAAGGGATGGGCAAATAGACCCACCACACCGGCAGGACACAACAGATCATTCAGATGTTGATCAGACACAGCGGCTAAAGGAACGGCAATAGGATTAGACCTGCCCATGACCTAAAGACCCAAAAGCAAAATCAAAAGCAAATGAAGACACCAAAGCAGAATGAGTAAAGCAAAGCAAGCAAAAAGCCACGAAATGATATCAAAGCAGATGAAAACCCAGAAAGCAGAAAAAGCTAAGATTACGCGGAACTTACAAGACAATTGAGAATTGGTTGTGGTAACAGAGAAAACACACACCAACTTTTGACCATCAAAGATCTGGGTGGCCGGGCATTGCTCCACCTGCGCCTTTACACCTATTCCGCATCGCAAATATTTACGCTGGTCATGCGGATGAGGATAAAGACCACGCGAACCAGGAGGACAGCTCGGACTACTAGTTTCTGCATAGCCACCTTCTAATTTGGAGTATTAGTGTTCTTTTGTTGTTTTGGGGGAAATCGTATATCTAAAACTATACAAATAATAATCATACGTACCGTAGGCCTCTGATGCAGAACCACCAGCACCAGCACCACTAATACCAGCTCCGCAATCCACCTTATTCTTGTAGTCACAGATCAGAAGAGATGCACTAAATGCTGTGCCTGGCCCGCAGCTCTGCACAAAAGTTTGACCATTGGCGCAATTTAGAAATTTGGTGCAATCAGAAGGATGCGGATGCAAGCCATTTACACCAGCTGGACACTTGGGTTCAGTGTTCATTTGTCTCAAACGAGCCGAACGACTGGATTGATTGGGACTCAATGCTGCTGCTGCTGCTGCTGCTTCACCAATTTCTATGTTACACGATACCTTGCCGGGTGTATCACATTGCAAATTTCTGGCATCGAATAGAGTGCCAGGTGCACAGGTCTGTATGGTTGGACGTCCATTAAAGCAATTGACAAAGCGATGGCAATCATGAGGATATGGCTTCAGACCCGTAAAACCCACTGGACAAGCCGATTCACGCTCATAGATGGGCTGCTCTTGAATTCTGGCACTGCCGCCGTATAACGATTGCGTTGATGCCGATAACCCGGACTGTCCAGCATCATAATAGCTGCCACCAGATTGATAAGCATTCGAACACTCTAGCCTCTGTCGGAGACGTAATTATGAAATATGAATTTAAACTACATATGTTCAACATACAAACAAATAATTTAAAATAAAAAAACAACAACAACCTATACACAATTAAGATCAATTGAAAAAATTGAAAATGCTTTTCCTGGAAATCGAGATCACACTATATAGAAATGAATGCAATGAGTGCAAGAAAAAAATACAAATTTTACAATTTGTAGTGGAAGTTATTATTCAAGAAAAATTCGAAACTAAAAGAACTAACTTAGTAAAAATTAGCAAAAATAACA
Source organism: Drosophila insularis (assembly GCA_018903935.1). Taxonomy (NCBI): domain Eukaryota; kingdom Metazoa; phylum Arthropoda; class Insecta; order Diptera; family Drosophilidae; genus Drosophila; species Drosophila insularis. Next base: position 2,894,574 of record JAEIFP010000337.1, on the reverse strand, counting down.
ATTGCGATTTATAAATCCGATTTATATATTTACATACATATATGCAAATTGAATCCTTTGTTTGACATTGAATTATGGAAATTGTCTAAGGCAAATCGATCATATCATGATATAATTTTGTAAGCGAATCTATTTTCTATGTGAAGGTGTTAATATTTGGCTTTAAATTTCTGGTGAATCATTATTTTGCCCAAAAAATTTCAATCAACACTGTTTAAGTAATTTCAAAAATGTTTTTTTTTTTTGTTAATTAAAATTTGAAAAATTTACTAACATTTAGCACTGCCAGCAGAAGCCAAAGGCCCAAAAGTCCCTTTGACATAGTGAGGGATTTTGGATTCAAACTAGAATATGCAATATATTGTCTATATGTATACTCTAAAACTGATAACAATTTTCCCGTAAGGTTTTAAAGCGCACTTGAATTTACAATTTAAGTTGTTGTCCCGCTCAAGTTGGGGCCTCGACTGACACAACAGCTTAGCATCTCTATCTTCGTCCATCCATCCAATTGAGCTCTGTTTGTTATCAGCTTAAAAGATCTCAAGACCTATTCAAGAGCTACTGACAGCCGAGGAGGACGGGCTTATCGTCGCATAAATGTGTGTGTGTGTCTGTTTACATTATGTGTGTGTGTGGTTTTTTTTTTTTGGGTTTTTCTCACTTTTTTGACTCACAAATGATGATTTACGGTAGTTGTTAGAATTTTAGTTGGTTGCATCTTTTCTATTTACATTATATTTAATAAAACTTAAGTCTAGATGATGGTGACTAGTTCTTATCAGTGGACTTCTGCTCGGCGCCAGATGCAACTAGGCCTGTACGCTGTTGTATCTTTAACCAGACTTGATCGTATGGTTGCTCAAGTTCTGCCTTCGTTTTAGGGATTCCCACAGCGCGTCGTACTTCCGGCGAGAGCAAAAACAGATTCTGAGCCAAACCAAAGCTACTAGAGGCTACCCAGTAGACGCAGAGTGCCGATGGCACAGTACATGCAACTGGAATCATAACAATGCTCAGACCACGGAATACATTGTTCATTATATTCTGTAGACGTGTGGCGGGGCGTGTTCGCGACATGGACTGCAGCTCGATGATGGCCAAATTAATGAGGCCTAGGGCCACGGGCAGAATGTATGAGTGATCGACCACAGTGAGGTTTGGTATCCAACCGAAACCCCCAATAGTCATTTCGGTGGCTATTATTTGGGCTTTCAGTGTCGTAGGATCGGGCAGCATATAGACCAAATTTCGCAGGGCCACAGATTGAAAAATCCACAAAGGGATTTGACCCCAGAGAACAATAAGAGTTTTCATGGGATGACAATTGTCGCGGACTATTAACTTTTGCCATTGCTTTTTGATCTGCAATATAAATACATTATATCGTAATGCGACGATATTGAACAAAAAGAAAACTCACAGAACGTCTGTAGACTATTTGGGTCTGCTTGTCGCTCCATTTGAACTTGTGCTTGGCCATGGCTGCCTCCCTTTTCAGCTCCTCTACTATGGCTGGCATTTCCAGAGCAATCTTTTCTATTCGAGCTGTAATCTTGTGTTGGTAAATGGTCAGAGGCAGTGTTACAACTCCACGGAATAGAAACGTGGAGGCCACAATGGACGCCCACCAGGGTAATCCGCTATAATCGTGGATCTGTGTTAGAGCCTCCTGCATATAAGCTACTGGTGTGCTATTGGACAAAGTTTGCCAAAATCCGATCATACCGCTGGCATTTGCTAGCTCCACTTGCAGTTGAGATGCAGCCGCTGCCCCCGCCTCGGTGGAAGCCAGACGCCGCTCCTGCCGCGAGCTAGTGGGTGCTGTGACTTCCGAATAACCAAAACCATTGCTCCATGTGGCCGCAATCCCTCGTCTGCCGTAACAGGAACATAATCGTAACGTTCCCATTTTCATGCCACCCACTGTCAGCTGTTTCGAGCACGAAAGTGTAACCCAGCAAACATTTTGAAGGTGAACCAAGTTAAAGTTAAATTTACGTACAGTTAGCTGCTTTGGAATTCGGATAGTACCTGACTATATAACAACAAAATAGTACACATGGTAGACAATTTCGCAATTGTATTTAATTAAAGTATTTTATTCATGACATTTTTAAAAATGCGAAATTCATTGGTGGTCAATAATGTCAAAAGTAAAGGCGCGAATGCTAAATTTGAAAAGCAGTGCTGGTAAGCCTGACACACATGACCTAAAAATATATCGATTAATGTGTAATCGATTCTACATTTCGACAATTACAGAAGTATCGATACATGTACACTGTAACACGTACATTTTCCAAGTGGACAAAAGTTGATCTTTTTTTTTTGTTGCCAATTACTTTGCCAATTTCATTATTTTAAGTAGAATTAGATGCACGACTGTGTTAAATGTTAAAGTGCAATAGTAAGGAATTTGCCACGTCCTACATAAAAAAGGCAACGCAGCGCAAGTCTTAGCTTAGACTTGTCCTTGGCTTGTCTCGTCTGTTTCATTCAATATTGCGCCAGCGTCATCAAAAACTTGGGCGATTTTCATATCAACCAGTTACCATAGAAAAGATAAGTAAAAGTGTTTGACTGTTGCTATGGCTAGTCCCAGAACGCGAAGAGTGCTGCAAGAGCTGAAACCCCAGGATGAGAATTCGGTATGTCCAAAAAAAACATTGATACATACATTCACACACAGACAAACACATACATATGTACACAATTACTCACACTCATTTGTATACATACATACATACATACTAAACCGAAACGTGATTTCCAATTAGAAATGCTTCGAGTGTGGCACACATAATCCGCAGTGGGTATCGGTTACATATGGAATCTGGATTTGCCTGGAATGCTCAGGAAAACATCGCAGCTTGGGCGTCCATCTGTCGTTTGTACGCTCCGTTACAATGGACAAATGGAAAGACATTGAGTTGGAAAAAATGAAGGCCGGCGGCAATCGCAATGCTCGTGAATTTCTGGAGGATCAAGCCGACTGGAATGAGCGAGCCCCTATTACGCAGCGTTACAATTCCAGAGCAGCGGCTCTCTATCGTGATAAAATATCGACATTGGCCCAGGGCAAAAGCTGGAATCAAAAAGAAGCAGAATCACGAATATGTAGCAGCGGAACTAATAGCAGTCGCAACATTTGTAGCAGTACCTCAATAGGTGGAGGCGGTAGTTCGCAGTCATCCTCAGGATATGCTGGCTCTGATGGTGCTGGAGGCGGCTATCAGAACGGCGGTGGAAGTTATGGCGACGCTCCTAGCTATCAGCAGTTTCAGACACAAGAGTTCAAGGATCAGAAAGAAGAATTTTTTAATCGTCGTCAAGTAGAGAATGCTTCACGACCAGCGTAAGTACGAATCACTCTTATTGTTAATTAATCTAACGTGATTATCGTTTTCATTTCTCTAGTAATTTGCCACCAAATCAGGGAGGAAAATATGCTGGATTTGGTTTCACACGTGATCCACCACCAAAAACACAATCTCAAGAGATTTTCGATTCCACTTTATCCACGCTGGCATCGGGATGGAGTCTCTTTTCAACAAATGCTTCCAAGTTAGCCTCCACGGCGAAAGAGAAGGCTGTAACTACTGTCAATTTGGCCTCCAACAAGGTAAGGGGAATCATTTGTAGATGATTCTTCCTTTTTGTTTTTCTCTTTTAATTTTTTTTTTATTTTCATTGGCATTTTGTTTTCCCTTTCCTTTTTGTCTTTATTTTTCTTATGGTTTGTAGATTAAGGAAGGCACTTTGCTAGAATCAGTGCAATCTGGTGTCACAGATGTGGCCTATAAGGTCAGTAGATGGTCGAGAATCCTCGGTGTTAGAGTACTCTTCTTTTCCGTTTCCCACACATATAGATTATAGATTCCTCCCAAATATGTACGCCTTACAATTTGTGTTTCCCCCACAGGTTACGGATATAGGCAAACGTGGATGGAATAACTTGGCAGGCAGCAACATTTCATCACCTCAAAGCGGCTATCAGGATCCCAGTTTCGAGGACAATGCCTATCAACGTTCCCATTCGGTGGGTGGCAATTTGGCTGGCGGTTTGGGTCAGCAAAGCGGTGTTAGCGACAGCGATTGGGGCGGCTGGCAGGATAGTGCCAACAATAAAACGCATCTGACCAGCTCCAGCTCGTATCATAATCAATTGAGTAGCAACAGTGGCACAGCAACTTCAGGCCTCACTCACGATGCCGATTGGTCCGGGTTTGAGGCATCGAACTATCAAAGCGCCGAAACATCCTATCAGAATACCCCATCGGGCGGCCAAAGTACGCGCCGCAATATAAAGTTGCAAGACACATCACAAAAGCTGAGTGAAGGGTTTGAAAATCTGGACGTGAAGAATGTAAAACCGACAACAACAGCCGCCGGCTCATCCAGTGGCAAAGCCACCGCTGAAGATGATGCTTGGAACTTGTTGATGAATTAGGGGAATTTTTATGTGAAACTGAACCGTACCAACCACAATGTAACTTATATTTTGTTGTCTTTTTGTTTAATTTGTTGTCCTTAATGTGAAGTGAGCGATGAGCTGTTGTACGCGCATTTAATGTAATTAACAAACAAACAGATATTACCAATTTAAAAATCACCCTATGAACCTCTCCGGCAATTCCCCACTGAATGCTCCCATATAATGATTTCCAACGAAAAGTGCAACTTTTTTAAATATCATTTCCAGAGTTTAGACCAATTTTATATAGAACTACAACTATTAAACAAATTAATTAGCTTAAAATACATGCTATATATATGTGGAATACAACTAAATGAAACGGATATAAACGAATATGGCTATGAATACATAAGAACCACTTATTACATTTTTTTCTTTGTTTTGAGCGGGCAAAATTTTAAACAATATAGGTGTTATCATTTTGAAAGTAAGTGTAAAAGTCATAGATCGACAATTACTTTTCCAATGATTCCCTGATACCCATTTAATTTGGGTGGAAATGTCGAAATTTAAAAAATTTAAATATGGTATTTTTATATTTTTCAAAACGTAAAGTTATCGATAGTCGTTGTTATTAGTAATCGATTGATGTTAATATTTTCATATCGATAATTGATGGCTAAGAATCGATTATTTTTCGATTGAGATTGAGAGAATCAAAATTCGTTCTGTCGTGTTTTTTCCGTTTTATTATAGAAAAGTATTTATAACTAGAGAGAAATTAAAAAGGAAAACAGCACAATAATCCATATAGTATGTACTCGAAAACCGGGCCACGATGAAAGAAGCAAAAGATTTGGTTCTTCTTTTACATATCGTATGCATATCCATATCCAGAGTTTCTTAGTATATATATATATGTGTGTGCGTGTGTGTGCATCAATTTTGCCAAATTGGCATTAAAGTGAAATCTTTGAGTCATGCCCAGGCAACAAAATTGTCCACTGCATTAAACTGACCGAATATACATTTAAATTCAGGGCCACAAACAAACCCCTAAGGTGAATCGAAAGTTTCAGGCTTATATCCTGTCAAAAACCAATGTCCCCGCCCTCTGGCTATTCCGCACCCACTTCTTATGCCTTGGCTTTGACCATGTGGTATTTGCGTGCGTGAGTGTGCGTGTGCGTAGAAAGCTGACAAAAATTTTCAAGGTTCCTATCGGTGGTAATATGCCTGTTCTTCGAGGCCTGACCTGGCCTTCAAAATTCAGTTTTAAACTTGGCCATTATCCACGTTGATTTAGCCAAAAATCAATGCAAATAGTGCGTACACAAAGATGACTTCATTATGTGCAGACCCAGCCCCGGCCCTAGACCTAGACCGTGTTGAAATTTGACTCGCGTTTGTTTAAACAATTCCCAGTCTAAGCAAATATGTATACAAATTCAATTTCTCTATTTATTTCTCTAGACAAGTGAGCCGACACCAAAATGCGCCAACCGTAGAGAAAGCGGAGAAACTGACAGACACTCTATCAACAAATAATAAAACAAAAAGAGAGAAAAACAAAAAGAATAAGAAAACCAACAGATACCCAAGTGCAAGCCAAGTCTCTAGACCCAGCTAAACTAATATCAAAACCAAAAAAAAGACAAGTAAAACAAACGAAAAATAAAACAGGCGCCTGGAATAGGAGAATGGTCAGAAAGCAAGCCGATTCGGAAGCGACCTTAGTAGTAAGTCAGCAGCAGCAACAGCAGCAGCAGTTGAAGTTGGAACAGCAGCAGCAGGAGCAACGCATCGATATCGATTTGACATCTGATCCACCCATTTCTGGCAGTTACAATTTCGCTAGGCAGGCTCATCAGGCCAATGCTGTCAATAATTATTCGCAATTAACGTCATCCACACTTGCCACCAGCTATGAACACAACTCGCCTCACAACTTCCAGTTGCAGAATGCCCATCTTGCCTCAATGCCATACAATATTAATGCGTTGCCGCCACAGAATACCGTATCCAGTTCAGCCGGCGCCATTATGCCCACGGAGATACCAGCCGAGGATGAGGAACGGCTCGAGCGTATCTTTAATCAATTGGACCGAGACGGCGATGGCAAAATTGACATACACGATCTATCGGCAGCGCTTCACGAATTTGGCTTGTCGAGCGTCTACGCGGAAGTGAGTAAAATGAAACAATAGGAAGAGGGGGGAAATGTATAATAAAAGTAGTGCCGAAAACAAGGGAAATCTTTTTATGGGGTCTTGGCACCCCCAAAATTTGTATTATTTTCTCACCACAAATGTGACAACTATCTCACGTGAATATTCCATTCATTTCAAGCTCATTTCGTAGGGGATTTCTAAGACATTTGAAAATGCTACACAGAAATATCCTGATATTAAATGAATGGTATATCTTTCTGTTTAATTTCTAAGTATCATATTAAGGAATTTGTTATACCATTTATAAATTTAAATAGTATCCCGAGCTTCTGATAATTAGGAGGATATCTTTAAAAATAACGTCCGAAGAATAATATATGGCCGCCAGATTAAGATTGTAGATATGACGCCCCTGTGTACAATAGAAAGGTGTCGTGGATGCCAACAGAATTAACATAAATTGGCCATATGTGGCACAGGCCCTGCCATTCATTGAAACGAGAAAAGAAAAAAAAAAACAACATTTAACATTCTTTTCAAAGATATGCCAAAAAGCTTATAAGCAGATAAACAATAGACGAAAGAAATATGTAGTAAAAATCTGTACACAGATCTTTTGTTAATTTATCGTAAGTGTGCACAATGAAATATGCACAATAGACACACAATGCAAAAAGGTTTCACAAATTGTTTAATTTTAGAATTATCATTTCGTTTTTTCGTTGCAAAATTCATTTCGAATATGTGTATTTGTATTAATCAGCCTCAATATCACATAGAGATAGAGACAACCGATCCCACTGTACCCCTGTTTGGCGTTGGGCAATGGGCAATGCTTTTTATGGTTTCCCTCATGTTTTTGTGTAATTTCTCGTAAAAGAAGCCGAAGCCGAATATGTTATAGGAATTGATTTGTATTTATTGATTTGGGCAAATCGCCTGTTACAATCTTGTATGCAAAATTGGCGCCAAGTGTCTACTATATCCGTGTTTTTTATCTTTTGGTTAGAAATTTTTGCAACAATCGGACACGAACCAAAGCGGCAATGTTGGCTTCGCCGAGTTTTTACACTATGTGCGGGAGCACGAGAAGAATTTATGCTTGCAATTCTCACACTTAGACAAGAACCGTGATGGTAAGTAGAATGCAAAGTATGATATGATTAAAAACATATGTATGTAACTAATCAATTATCATAAATTTCAGGCAAAGTGGATTTGGAAGAACTAATCTCCGCTTTCAAGGACCTGGGCTTGGATATTGACCTGGACGAGGCTAGAAAATTGCTCACTAGGTATACAATATTACTCAAACAATCCTTTTTGCGAATTTAGAGAATACTTTCTTAATTAATTTCCTTCATCTATTTTTTGTTTGCACACAGAATGGACAAAGATGGCAGCCTGAACATTAGCTTTAATGAGTGGCGTGACTTTATGCTCCTGGCGCCCTCAACCGATATACATGATTTGATTAAATTTTGGCGGCACTCTACTGTAAGTATTTTATTTCTTTATTTTTTGTCGGCGCTTCTAATACTTGATATATATTTATATATGTATATTTCAATTGAAATCTGCTTTCTTGCGGTTATTTTTGTATAGAGTGTAGTTCCTTGAATTGATATGTTTCGATCGATTCGTTTTTTTTTTTGTTTATTTATTTTGTTTGGAATTGTATATAAACTTATTCCTATTGTTAGTTGATCGCTCATATTCGTATGTTTAAACTAATTGTTCAAATTTTTAACTTCCTCTTCCTTCCTCTCCCTCTTTTGTTACACACCCGATCAACTTACGCGTGCTACATACCTAAATAATGAACATGTAGTACCCCTACACACATCACTCCTGACTAACTGAGGAAGATCTGAAGGTAGATATATCTGACAAAAAAAAAAAAAAAACAACAAAATCAAAAACCATAAAACTATTTCGATAACTATTTAGATATTGTCGTAGTCTCTCACCGTATTTATAGGGGAGGGGGCACTTTATTACCCATACACTTGATTCTTCATCACATCACATCACCATGAGTAGAGCCTACACACAAAATTCATCCTTCTACACATCATGGCTTATCAGTCATAACCCCATTTCCAATTACTTATACTTATACATATATACAAACATATAAAGCATATAGCGTAAATTCTCATACGCATTGACATTCAAAATCAAGTCAAGGCCCTTCTCCTCCGCCCACTGATATTGCTGAGTGACCCATTAAGCGTACACCTGAACTTTTCCCATTTAAGAGTCCGCTATTAAAAATCGCTTTGAAAAGCTTCAAAAGCTCGCTCTTAGTTTTGCTCTTATTGCTAGTGTTGCTCTTACGTGATCTCTTTTGTCTTGACGCAAGTCATGGGTTTTATTTCATCATTTTCAGTTTAAAAATGAAAAAAAAAAAAATTAACTTTAATTTTACGATTATATGATATATGTAGTTACTGGGTTTTTGATGATAATGTCCGGATTGTGGGGGTATTGTTTTTATTTGATTTTTTTTTTATTCTTATTTTGTTTTTCTGTGTAATAATGTTCTGGCACTTGTTGTTGGTGTTGTTGTTGCTTTGTTGTCTGCATAATCATTTTGTTTACACATTTCTTCGTTTTATTTAATTCAATTCATTGTTACTTCACATCCTTCCGTGCCACTTGGTTGGGTCTTCCGTTAAAGGGTTTCCAATTGTCAAGCATGCCAATGGCAACGTTAATAACGGTAACAAAGCCACCTTTCAAAAATGATGACGATGATGCCATTTAAGAAAAAAAAAAAAAAAAAGTTTCACTGATCTACGACGGACCAGAATTCTTAAGGTCAACTGGTTCCTTTCCAACAATAGCCGGTTTACTCTCATGTCAGACTGCTGACGCAGTTTCTTGCTGCAACCAGATAACAATCCACGAGGCTGGGCCAGCCAGCGAGCCGAACCATCCAGCCTTTTCCAGTTCCCTCATCCATTTCGATCTATTTTTAGCACAAGTCGACTAGGATACAGGTCTCGATAGACGAACAACCGCCGTTACACATTAGCCTAATGAAATGTCTTGAACTTGGGGCCACCGGATAAAAGTGAACTGCAAAAAATGTTGGTGGGAAATGAAGCCTGCGCACTTGCCGGCCGTGCCCCCCTAATTAAGTTGTTGCTTTTGCTTTGCCATTTGTTGTAATTAAGTTGCCATCGATGGGGGGACGGACTCTGTGTGCACACGCCGTAGTCTTAGATATAGTACGATGATTGATTCGCCAAGTTCGCGTGGAGATTGGAAATTTTCGCGGGCTGATAAGAATTTTGTCGCTAGACTGCAAAATATTTACTATTTACTTGGAAAATGCCATCTAAATAAAGCTATTGGCTAAAGTTCACAATTGTTAGTCCGGTCTGGTCTGGAAACTGTTGACCGTTTCGTCTCAATCAAAATCAGTTAAAGCAATTTCTAACAAAATCAAACAAATCAAAGTGCTTGATAACCCAGAATTATATATACATATACATACATCTGTGAGTGTGTCTGGAATCAATCTATTAATAGTTTATTAATTCGAACATTAATTTAAATGATTTCACTAACGAAAAAAAAAAAATGTTTATTCAAGCAACTTGCATGGGTTTTAAACACAAATTTTTCTTACATATGTATATTCTTAACATTTTTGTGCATAGCTTAACATTATAATTAAATTTGATATTACACATTAATGTGTTTAACCTTATGGTTAAAAGGATTCTCTAAAGACACTTTTTTAGAACTTGCTCAAAAAGAAAAGCAATTAATAATAGTTTTTTAACTCAAAAAGTTTCAAGAATTTATTTAAATTTCTTAAAGCTAAATGTTGTTATGGGTATTAAATATTTTCCTAATTTTACAAATGGATTATTAGAAGAGTGTTTTAAGCTTTACATTTTCCATAATTAACTCATTTGCACTTAAAATTCAATTAGGTTATCTAATGCCAGTTAAACCCTTTGGCTGGCAGTTACTGCGCGTACGTGCAACTTGCACGGCATTGTATTCTTTTTTTTTTTTTTTTTTTTTTTTTAATTCACTTTTATTTAAGCGACTGATTGTGTTGCAATTGGATTGTTTATTTATTGATGTCGTGCCTTAAAGTGTTCTTTATCGTTTTCTTTGTAACAAGCAAAGTTATTAACCAGCTGTAAGCCGTTTGTAAGTCAATTGCGAATGGATACCTAATATATACATCGTAAATTCAATCAAAAGAATATGGAATGAAAAGTTCTCCGACAAAGTTTATATTCTCTTTCAGGTACACGGCTCGTAAGTTTCTAGAGGTTATTGCAAAATTAAGACTTATTGTTTTGAAGAAAATAGAACTGTTTGTAACGCCATCTGGACGACTTTGAAATACCCTCCGTATGTGTTGGGGAAAAAAAAACAAAGTGTACTCTTTTCGTGTGTATTACGGTAATGGGGTCCCTAGCCAAAGGCCGACCCCACAAAATGGGTGTGTCGTTTAAAATCTATATTACTTTCGTTCTGCTTATCGGTGAAAAAAAAAAAAAAATATAATAATACAAATTCATGATCGTTGCGGTTTTTGTTCGTTCTATTGACTAGATTGTGAAAGCTTTATTAATCTATTTATTATTCTATTGATAAGCAGAATGATTTAGGTATGTTTGTGTTTCCTTTTTTTGTACGTATGGTATTTATTACTGTTGTCAGCTGACAGTAATGAGTGGTTTGTAATTGGATTTTTGGAAGGAAAAACTAATGCCATCCAAACGATAATGCTTACCATAGCGTAGAACCAATTTTTAGATGATCTTTTGCGTCGTTTTATGAAATCCCAGCCGCTCCTAAGCGACAGCTTTGAGTATTATGTGTTCTTATCTTAGACTTATCTTAGCTTATCCAGTGACGTATGCAAGGCATTTTGGTCTTGTTTATCAGTTCATGACAATGCAATGTGTAAAGTTTCCATCACTTAATGTAAATAAAATTGTAGTCATTCATCGCGGTGTGCCTCAGAGATCAGCGTCATAGACCCAGTGATGACCATGAAAATTCAAAGCTTGTCTTGTTCCATATAGGTCGATCAATTAAATACCCTATATACCTACATATAGTATCATACTCGTAATATCAGTTATCAGTCAAAAAAGTAAACAGTTTTCATTGTGAATTGATCGGAAGCTTCAACTCTTAAAATCAATAACTTCCTTTTGTTCTCTTAATAACGATTAACGTATTCGATTAACATCGGCAATGGTGCTAAGTATTTGTGGATCTATACACCGTTCCCGTCTCTATTGCACCTTATTGGATTCTTTAGCTTGTTGAGTTGATTGGTGAAGGGAGAGGGAGAGGGGGAAAAAGGAAACATGAAGTGTTCGTTTTGTCACCCTCTCGCTGTGTCCATGATCAGCAGAACTTACGACGCAGTAGCCGGGAGGCAAATTCCCCCTGGTCATACGCCCGTCATGTGGCTATCAACAATACATGGGGCCCTTGATTTTAGTATAATATATAGCATAGAGAGAATACTCTGCGAAATCGGTGCAAACCGGTTAACTATGCGAAAAATCATCGTCATTTAATATAGATGATAAAGAAACGAATGGGCCAATTAGTAAACAAAATAACAGGCATAATAATGTTTTTGGACTGTCTAGACCATTGACTCAAGTTATCGTAAATTTTTGGTAGTTCTTTTTTAACTTTTGTTTTTCAGTTGGCCCAGACTGGCCAGCAAGCGTCGGACGAAGTGTTGTACCATGAGTCGTATGCGTAATATAACAAATGACAATGGCTGAACAAGAGAGTGGTAGAAAGAGAGAGAGGTAGACGGGGGTGTGTTAGAAAATAAAGATGGCGATGGGAAAGAGCTTAAGTTCACGGTGAGACAGAGAGAGATAGATAGTGATTAAAATTTCACAAAATTACCATTTAATATGAGATTATAGGTTACGGATTACGGTTTTTAGTTTTGGGGTTGTTTAGAGGCCACACACGCGCAAAAATTCGACAAAGTGATAGTTAGCGAGAGAGGAGAGAGATGAGGGCAAGGTGGTTGTGTTGATGCTTGTGCTAGTGAGTGCCACACGACGACGACGACGACGACGATTTGTACTTTGAGCGACAACCGAGCGAGACGACATCGCGAAGCTTCAGCAATTAGCGAGCGATCGCGAGGCATTGCCCACTGCTGGCGCGATGGCGCTCTCCACCATTTTTCAGTCTTGTAGTAGCTGGCTCACGCGTTGGTTGTGTTTGCGCGCTAAATATCTTTTGCGCCGAAGCTTTGTTATATAATTTTCAAGCTTTAACAAACGACATCCAATCGTCGTTTCGAATTCAGTCTTTTTGTTCTTTCGAGACAACTGTAAACGCGAATTGTTCAACCAAGTGCCGCGTTCTGTTTGCGAAACGAGCAAAGTCTCAATTTTTGTTTGCGATATTACTATATATTATTGTCATAAATAATATTAACTACTATTTTTTTTAAACATACCAAAGACACTGAGAAGAGGAGCTGTTGCTTGTCGATCGGTAGTTGTGTTGATTTTGTAACAGCGCTCCAAGTGAAAGTTTATAATTATTTTGTTGTTTTTTTTATAATTGAGAAAAAATAAAGCCAGTGAAAGCTAAACACAATAGACTCTATAGACACTCAAACAAAAATACATAAAATAATACATTCCGCAATTGTAAATAGCGGAAATTAGGAACCGGAATTAACTTATAAATCCATCAAGAAAACAAAATGCTGCGAAATAGCACATATTCATATAATTTGCCAGTCGATTACCATAATATACAACAAATGGCAGTCGCTGGTGATATGATGGAGGATTTTGCTGTCATATTTCGTGATATGATGGGACGGGTAGGTGTTTTTACCTTTTTTGATTATAAACATGTAACTCAATCGATGATAATGATAATGATGATGAATGAAAATGTAATGTGGAATATACATACATATAGGTACATGCATAGATAGATCATGACGTTGATGCTGATGATGTCCAGTGGGTTCTGGAATTTCCTATCTTAAGCATATATGTGTGTATGTATTATTAGGTGCAACGGAAGTTGACTCATTGCTAGTGTAGGCGTGTTTGTGTGTGAGGCTCGATCCAGTCAGCGAATTGCCTTGTTGTTTATCTTATCGGTTTTGCCCACATTTCCACAGAAATTTCAATAAGACGAAACATTTAATACTTAATGTTTTATGGGCAAAATCTCTCTTTTCCAGCTCTTAGTACAGAGTCAGCTAAAAATACCCTTTAAGAAATTGCCAGCGTTGCACGTTTCGATTGTTGTTGTATCTGTGCAGCTGTTGCAGCACCACCATCACAATTGCTTCGATGTACGTGTGTGGATTGGAATGCCTTTTTGTTTCCACTTTAGCTTGACTTTTCAGTTACGTAGCAGCAGCAGATCGATCGATTTGGGCGCATGGCAACAGCGCGCCAAAAAAAAAAAAAAGAAGTCAAGCCAACAACATTAAACGTGCTGCTGCTGATATGGTGAACAGTGGCGGGCTTACAGAAGGGGGCGGGTCGATCGGGGAAATATGTATGAAGGTTTTTAAAACTTCCCAATGCCATTTGTAATGTGGGAAATACCTGTCTTTATGATAAGTCAATCAATAGGTTAAAAAAAGGTAGTTCTACCCCTTATACAATGGAGCTCCTCGATCCGCCACTGATATGAAGAGGGGGAACTGGTCTGTGTGTGGGGCTGTCGTCGCGTCGTCGTCGCCGTCTTTGACTCCGTCTTCGTCTTTATCGTCAACAACGACGACAACTTTGATCACACTCACACACTGGCAACCTCGTGGCTAATGCCTCTCCATCTTTTTTAGACTCTCTTACTCCCTCTCTCTCTCTCTCTCTGCGTCTATCTCCACGATCAGTTGGCGCTCTTTTAAGTTGACGGTAAACTGAGTTGCTTGTTGCCAAGTGAACCGCCGCGTAATGCTTGGCGGCAACGTCACAATTTGTGCTCTTGGCCAACATATTGCGGCTGGCGGCGGGGGATCTACACCAAACAACAATATGTAATGAATATTTGTGTTTTACTGAGTCAGCAGCACGACGTGCCTACGTTGTTGGCCCACCCTCCCTCCATCCCCATTGTCGTAGGTTGGACAGGTCAGGCCCCCATCATGGGAATCAAGTGACGTCAAATGTGCAAACAGTTTTCTGTTTGTTTCGGTTTTATTTTCATTATTATAAAAACAAAAAACAGAAATAAACTTGATGATCTTTTATATTTCATTTACTGGAAATTGTTGACGCACCGTCTGAGAAGAAGAAATACAAACGTTTGCGTCATTGAACCGGGGGGAATAACAGCAAGTGAGTTTATGATTTCAAGCCTCATTGACAACACATCTTGGCCTAGTTTGCCTTCCACCATCATGTCTTGTAATCATTCATTTGCTATGGCCCATGCATCAATGCGTTTCCATTTCCAGATTGGCTCCGGCTTCGACTCCGGCCCAGTTTGCCTTGAATACGAATGGGGCTCCATTGTATAGAAACGCGACGTCACCCCCCGTCTTGATCTCAAGGCATTTGGTTGGTGTCTTTAATTTATCCACATAAACGAAGCAACTTGGTTAATCGCTGGCTAACCAGTTGTAACCGCTTATTTTTAAAAACACTTCCACATTTCTGAGCCAAAAAACAAAAGAATAAAACAAAAATAGATATACACAAATAGATATACCTGATTGTGTGTATAAATCGTACACAAAAAAAAAATACATCTTTTCACTGTCATGTGGTCTAGCTATGTATATGTATATCTTTTTTTATTTGCCTATACATACAAATATATGAATACAATATTTCGACTTTGACATTGCATTTTATAAATTTTTCCAAAAATTTATGTATGTATATGTTCCGCTCAAACTTTCCATACTGACTGACTGTTTAATAAACCAATTAACATTTTCCATGGAAAAGAATTTAACACATTTTTGCATGTGATTGGGCCCAAAAATTCGCTAAACGTAAATTCGTAAATTAAATAAACTATTGAAAATTGTTGTTTATTAACAATTATTTTTTTCCCCATATTATTCACCTGTGACATCACGGAATGTCAAGGAAGGAAAACCAAACATAAAATAAAAAGAGAAAAACAAAAAGAAAAAAAAGGTGTGAAGAAATTTTAAACGGAGGCAGCTCTCTTTTGAATCTAAATATAGCATTTGAACGATTTTGCCCAATTCTATTTGCTTATATCTCACACACAAATAAATTTCGCAGTGCCAAAAAAAAGGAAGACTATAATGCTGGATGATTTTGCATTTATTCCATTTCTAGACTATATACTGATAGACTGTTAGTTCGAAATTAATATCATTTATTATATAAAATGCATGCTTTTTTTCCTTGTAATGAATTCAGTGTGATGAAGTACTAAAAGAAACTCTAAGATTTTCTTTGCAAATCAAAAAAAAAAAAAAAATAAAATAAAAGAAAAGATTATTCTGCCCTATCCTTGGTTAAATATTATTATGACCATCATTTGTTGGCTGTTGCTGTTGTTATTATTATTATTATTATTTACTTGCTTATTTAAACCTCCAAATTGACTTGAATGGCCTTTTATCGCAACACCCGACAGCCCGACAGCCCGACAGCCAACCAGTCAAAGGCAACTGAACTTGTTCATTCATACTACTGAATGGAATTGGTTTCACCTTGAAATCCTATAATAAATATGTCTAAAAAAAAAGGGGGGGAGGGGTATTTTCTTTTCTGCAATCGTAATTGGACAGAAATATATTTTTTTAGTTATTAGTTAATAGTGTTGTTTTTCTTTTTTGACTATCTTATTTAATATATTTTTTTTTGTCATTTGCTAATTTCCGAAAAAGCTTTTGCAAAAAATCACAAGACTCGCGAGGTTGGTTATCATGTTCAGACAGCTTTCAGTTATTTTGCGAACAAAAAAGCAAAAACAAATTATCAGCAATTGCACTGAGTTGTGTTAATTATCAGTTAAGAGGGAGGTATTGGGGCTTGGTTCTCAATTCCAACAAAAGCCAATTACCCTAAAGTCGAAGCCTAGAACCAAAACGTCACAGAATTGTGTCTATAAAACCAGCAAATCGGACATATTACACAATTTTGAGGCGTCGTCCACGTCGTTGTCGTAATGCAAGGAGGTGAGGAGGGAGGGACCATGTCTGAGAGCAAAACAAAATCACACAAATTGGGTGTATAGTGTCGGCACGAGTTGGATATAAATTGAAAACAACAAATACAGCCAAGTTTTGGTAGTCGACTATTAGATTATCATTTACACAAACACACACGCACACACACACGGATGTAATCTTATTTAGAAAGTTCTTTGGTTTCCTCAATTGAAATGAATTATCTGTTTTACTTAAACTAAAAAGATGTTTGTAAACATTACGATTCTAATCTATAACTATTACATAGTGACTGTAACAAAATGTGCGCCATGGCAAGGAAAGGGAAAAAGAAAAGGCGACACAACATACCAACTGAAAACGAATGATATAACCTTTTGCGGCTAGACTATTGCATAGTTTTTTGTTTTCGCCCGTTTCCGCCTCGCGTTTATGCGACAAATTCTGTGGCGCGTGTGTAAGTTGCGTCCAAATCCACGCCCCCTTACCTTACCCCTTACCTCACCATACCTCACCCGTATGTATGTACAGATATCTTTTTTTAGTCCCATAGCAGTTGGCATGGCATGTCAGAGCGAGCGAGTGCGAAACAAATGCGATTGCATTTAACTATGGCAGGTTGAATTTTATTTGTTTTGTGGTTTTTTGGTTTTACCTGATAATTATTTTGTGTTGCCCATTTTGTGATAAATTGATGCATACTTTCAGGCAGGCGGCAAGCCAGAATGTCTGCTCCACCTCGTTCTGTCACCTCTTCTTATACTTCTTACATCGCATCATCGTTCAGATGGCGATCCGAATATGGTATTTGGTTTACAGCACAATTATATATATATATATATGTTTGATATGAATATATCGAAAAATCAAAAATGATGTGTGTAAATTAATTGAGTTGTGTTTTCATTTTTAATTTGTTGCTTGCAGTACCTCGACATTGGCGAGGATATGAATGTACCTGATGACTTCACACAAAAGGAAATGCAGACGGGACTTTGGTGGCGTCACTTGGTCGCTGGTGGTATAGCTGGAGCAGTGTCTCGCACATGCACAGCTCCTTTGGACAGAATCAAAGTGTATTTGCAGGTAAGTTATAAGCTAAAGTCAAATAGTTGTTGCATTTTCAAGCATTTCATTTGATGGTCGCATTGCAGGTACAAACACACAGAATGGGAATCTCAGAGTGCATGCAAATTATGCTAAATGAAGGCGGCTCTCGTAGCATGTGGCGCGGCAATGGCATTAATGTCCTTAAAATTGCCCCAGAAACAGCCCTCAAATTTGCTGCATACGAGCAAATGAAACGCTTGATACGCGGCGAGGATGCCAGTCGGCAAATGAGTATTGTGGAACGCTTCTATGCGGGCGCCGCTGCCGGTGGCATCTCTCAGACTATCATATATCCGATGGAGGTCCTAAAGACGCGCCTGGCGTTGCGCAAAACAGGCCAATATGCGGGAATAGCTGATGCAGCTACCAAAATCTATAAGCAAGAGGGAGCGCGAAGTTTCTATCGCGGCTATGTGCCCAATATATTGGGTATTCTGCCATATGCTGGCATCGATTTGGCTGTCTATGAGACGCTCAAGCGTCGTTATATTGCTAGCCACGATAATAATGAGCAGCCCAGCTTTTTGGTGCTCCTGGCCTGCGGCAGTACATCGAGTGCTCTCGGTCAGCTTTGCTCTTATCCCCTGGCCCTGGTGCGAACACGGCTGCAGGCACAAGGTGAGCTAGAATCAACCATTCCATTTGCGTTTGCCAAACGATACCAATTCCGAATTCCCTTAATTTTTCAACAGCCGCCGAAACAATAAGCAACCAGAAGCGTAAGACACAGATTCCCCTCAAGAGTAGCGATGCCCACAGCGGTGAAGAGACCATGACGGGTCTGTTCCGCAAGATTGTGAGACAAGAGGGCCTGACGGGCCTGTACCGTGGCATTACGCCCAATTTCCTCAAGGTGCTGCCCGCCGTATCCATCAGCTATGTTGTCTACGAATACTCGAGTCGGGCGCTGGGCATTAAAATGTCGTGAGATGGTTGCCCCCAAACGAAACGATGCTCAACCATCTGCCCGATCTGGTTAACTCAACGGTTATTGGCTGTGGCTCTCTGCAGTGCGGATGTCATGGCTGTGGCTACCACTCGCGCTACTTTTCTGATGCTCTGCTCTCCATTGTGTATAGTTCTAGTAGTTGTGGTAGTTGTTAGATGTAAGATCAATCGCTCTCTCTTTGTCTGTTCCTTTCCTATCGCCTATATCTATCATCTTCCCTTACATTTCGCTCTGTGGGTGGCGGCAGGATCTTCTCATCGAGATGTGTACCACAAGCTGCTGTTTTCCTTAAGTGTAGAACAGGCCTCTTCCAAGCTTTTTGGTATATACCAATATATAGGTTTATTCGATTTTTTTGTGAGAGTTTTTTTTTTTTTTTTCATTTTTTATTCTTATTTTCTGGGTAATGTCTAGTTCAATCAGTTTGGTTATTTTCTTAAAATACGAAATAAGTGATACTATGGCTAATTTATTTATACTTATATGAAGAAAAAACAAAACAAAAAACAAAAACAAAGAAAATTAAGCAAAGGAAATAGAGAAACTAAACATTATGTTTAAGGCCAGGCGCGTGAAAGTCGTGGAACAAATCCCAAAATTTTCTTAAGTCATCCTAGTTAGCCGGCATTGTTTAGGTCCACACATAGAAGAGCCGTTGTAACTATTAAGTGCTAATTTATTAACATTTAGGCTACGTCCCGAAGGGTAATCGAAATCAAAATCGCCTTCAGTGCTCGCAACAGCAAAAACAAAACAAAAACAAAACAAAACAAAACAAAACAAAAAACAAAAACAAAAACACTCGTACCAAAACCAAAATATAAAAACTGAAAACTAAAACTAAGCAGACAAAATTCTCAGAATTGTAACAGCAAATCAGGACGGTTAGTTAGTTAATTGATTAATTGGTGGCTGAGAAAACTGGGAATGAATCGTTAAGTTAGTTATTTAGTTAGTTAGTTAGTGCAGAGTGATAAAACCGAATGTTGTGACACGAGATCGAAGTCCATTCATACTTGGCAGCGTTTTAAGCTTGTACACAAAAAGACAGCAACTGTATAACAACAAATAAAAGAAAACAAAAAACAAAAAACAAAAAAAAAAGAAAAAGAAAAACAAATTCAATAAGATTATTAACAAATTTTCTATATCGATACAAATCCCAAATAAAACGGATAACTATGATGTACTCCTCGTATTTGCTTAGCTAAAAATTATGCAAAATGTTGATGATGATGATGATGATGAAGATACAAAATAATAAGCGACACTTAACGTTTGAAATGTGATGATAATAGTTTATAATATACATACATACATACATACACATACACATACACATACACATAATTACATTATATAGATATATATATCTACCAATTAACTACCGACTTATGCGCTTCTAAAGTCGCGCTCGCAGTTGTTCGAGACGGCGGCGAGGCTGACAAATTTTTTTAGCATTTTATTTGTTAAGTTTAGTGACACTTTCTCTTAGATTGTATTATGTGAAATGAAATGCCAACGAGATTAATTGTGACTAAAGCTAACAAACGAAACAAATACAAGTACATATACATATAAACAAGCAAACAAACTATTAAAAAACAAAACAAAAACAATATAAAAATATTTAACTTATTTTTCAAACTTTTCTCTGCAAATAAACAAAACAAATTATAAATCTCCTCTAACCTAACCATTTCCCATTTGAATGTAAGAAAGAAAAAAATAATTCAAGTGAAATGTTTTTATTACTATTATTATAATCTTTTTTTTTTTTTTTTTGAATATTATTATTTTTTATCTTATATTTAATTAGCCAATTGAATTTTCATTTTGTACATTATTTTTATATATAGTGAAAATACAAATTGTACGTTTTTATAATTTTTCAATTCAAAACAAAACAAAAACATAAATCTAATCAAATTCAATGCATTTTTATACGCAAGAATTATAATCAAAAAAGATATCACATTTCACTTATTTAAACTTCACCACAAATTCATTAAAATGAGATCCGAGAAAACGAAAAAAACAAAAAAATATGAAGAAACAGACATATATTATTTGATATAAAAATAAATATAGCAATTAAACTGCAACAACAAAAACCAAAATACTTGTTTATTTTATTTCTTAATTTGTATTATTTGACTTTTCATTTGAGTTTTGATCAGTATTTTATTTCAGACACCACTGCGTTTTCATCTTTGTTCAAAAAATTACTCCATATTCCTCCTACAGTGAGGTGTAATTCATATATGTATAATCATTCAGAGTTAGTAACTCAATTCGATACAGCCAAAAAAATCGGAAATTTTACTAGTTTAAATGGAACGAGGCAACTCGATCAAACGATACACGCCAAGAAATGTAATAATTTAATTTTTTTTTGTCAATCTGGAATCAAATTCATTTGAAGATCATTTCCTATATACATATGTATGTACATGTAGGTATGTACTTTTTCAAGATCGATCGATATACATATATACATACATAAATGATTAGTGTAATACGTTAGTTTACAATAGAATTATGCATATTCCCAAAACTGCAAACGGTAATTCAATTTAAATTGTTCAACATACGATTATATTGATATGCATATAAAAAATTAAATACTCAAATATACACAATACATAAATATTGATATATGTATATATACGTATATATATATATATATATTGTTATATTTTTGTACGTTTAGCTAATTTTTAAATACAAATTATTTAATGTGATTTATAAGCCCCAATTCAAGTTACAAATAATAAAAAAGCAAATGATCTACATTATTATTATTATTATAATTATTAACAAGAATCTGCAAAAGATGTACAATATTAATTGAAAAAAGTCTAATTATAATAGAAGCGAATGAAAATGGAAACGTGTTAGTGACGAGAAGTTTTGAATTTTTTTTTGAATCGAAAAACATTTGGGTAGGAGATGTGAGAATGAACAAATACGTTTAGTTTGTATCAGTTCACCGAGTAGTCAGTCCGTTGCGATTATTTATAACGCAACTAACGAAAAGAGAAAATAAAAAAAAGATCGCTTCGGTCGGTGGCTATTTTTGGAGGGGCCACCGCTGTCCGCCAGCTGTTTCCATCTAGTCAAGAGCATCATCATCGATTGCTGTACAACAGGAAACGCGGTCGGCTGAGTGAAAAATTTTCATAGATACCCCAAAGTGCATTTTTCATTGTTGTTGTTGTTGTTGTTGTTGTTGTTGTTGTTGTAATTATGGAGTACGATACTAGTTATCAGCAAATATGCTCAACACGCACCGTTCAGTCGGACAAGAAGGGTTTCTTCAATGAGTTTTGCGCCGACGTGAGATCGGCATGTGGCGACAAGTGGCTACAGAACTATTTTGGCAAACTCAAATCGAATGCGGCGCGTGTCTTGTCCATATTCAGCGATCGAGAGGTCTGCGATCCAGTGTTGGGTGTACTGGAGCATGTACAGCCTGTGTTCAAGGCAAAGGAGGCCCTCTTCTCGGCCCAGAGACGGGCCCAGGCAGACAAATACTATCTGCTGGCATGCAGCTCGTCGGAAGAGGAGGAGCGCAAGGAATTGCTGCAGCAGGGTTTGCTGGCGGCTCATTTGGCCGTGATACGTGCCCCAGCCCGCAATGTGGATGAGAGTATCGATGATGGCCTAACCCTGGCCTTGGCTTATCGATCGCGTTCCTCCATATTGATTGCACTGGGCGAAGGCGAGGCGGCATTGAGCGATTTGAAGTTGGCCTGCAACTTCGGACTGGAGCTTAAGGAGAGCGTCGATTACTATTGTAAAATGGCCAAGGCTTATGCCAGTAAGTAGACATCTGCATATACAAATTTATTTGTGTACCATCAGAACTGTAAGAATGTGCAATCTTTTGTCAGCCATGGGGGAAACTGCACGCTCAGAGATATCATTGAAGATTGCAGAGAAGTTGGCTGGTGCCGACACTGGACTGATTGTAGCTTCTCGCAAGGAAATCGCTAATATCAAGCCCAAGGAAAAAGAGGAATCCAGAGAGCTGTTACCAGAATTGACGCATGGCCCGAATCCAGAGTTGAGTGGAGCTGCCCAAGGTGTCAAATTGGTGGAGACCAAAGAAAAGGGCCGATTTGTGGTGGCCAATGGAGGCTTAAAAACTGGGGATGTGGTTCTCTGCGAGAATCCCGTTGCAGCTTGCCTAATGCCCAGCTTCTTTGGCACCAATTGCCATCATTGCTTCAAGCGGTAAGTGATCCCCTTGGCCAGGTGGAGGTACATACATAGGTAATCCCATTTGACATACTCCATCCTTTACTACATGCAGGCTTCGTAATCCTGTGGCCTGTTTGCATTGCTCCGGTGTTGCCTTCTGCTCGGCTCAGTGTATGGGCGAGGCATCTGAGAGCTATCATCGTTTCGAGTGCGAGTTCATGGACTTGCTCATTGGTTCGGGCATGTCCATATTATGTTTCATTGCGTTGCGAGTCTTCACACAGGCACCGAGTCTGGAGGATGGATTGAATACAGCAAATTTGCTCTTTGAGCATTTGTGCTCTCACGAGGATGTGCGCCAGGCCGATGATTATTTGCAGCGTTCGCTTATGGCTGGGTTTCTGATGAGGATTTTGCAAAAGGCTCAGTACTTTGGCCGTCGTAAGACCGAGGGGGTTAATCCAACTGCAGTGGAGCTGCAGGTGGCCACCGCCTTGTTGGGCCTACTTCAGGTCCTTCAGTACAATGCCCATGAAATTTACCAGACTCTGGTCACCGATGATCATCGCTTTGAGGGCAGCAAAACAATCCATGTGGGTGCTGGTCTGTATGGCACCGGTTCATATTTCAACCACGAATGTTGGCCCAGGTAAAAATTGGCATATGCATTACCCTGTTCGAGATTAGTACAAAGCTGCATTTTGATTCCAGCGTAGCCAGTTATTTTGTAGGCAAAAAGCTGGTTCTAAGGACTACAAAGCCACATCGTCCCAATGAAGTGGTCGCTGTCAATTATGGACCCATATTCACCACCATGCATCTCAAGGAACGACAGCGTTCTCTTCGAGGACGTTATGCCTTCAGTTGCAACTGCATGGCCTGTCAGGAGAATTGGCCACTGTTGCAGAAGCTGGACAAGCAAGTAAGGTTTTGGTAAGTGATCGAAGGCACCGGCAAACTGCTCTTGCTCCAGTTTTTTCCAACCACCTTACTATCTCTCTCTATCTCTCTTTCTCAGGTGCACTTCAGCTAATTGTATTTATTTACTCAAGTTCCCGAAGGATTTGGCAAAGGATGTGCGGTGTCCACGCTGCCGCAAAAATGTCTCTCTTAAGGAGAGTGTGGCCAAGCTTATTAAAATCGAAGAACTTTATCGGGAAGCTGCCCAGGCCATGCACGCACAGAAGACTGTCGAGGCCATTGAACTTTTCAAAGAGGGCATCGATCTATTCTATCAAATAGCAGCTCTTCCACATAAGGACACTCTCATTGCGCAACATTCGTTGCTTAAGTGTCTCGCCGATACCGGTACCACATTCAAGAAGTAACAATTATCATACATGGTTTTTCACAATTTAATTCCGGTTCATTGACCATCAATAAAGGGGCTTTCCCACACACGTCTAACGCACTTTATAAATTACTATGTAAATATGTTGTTGCAATTAGGTGGATTGCAAAAAAGAAGAGAGCTATATAACCCAAACAAATGACTCGTATTTCAGTTTTCCAAAGGACATTTCAGGAATTGTAACTGCAACCTGAACAGGACTTCCATAACTTAAAATGACCGAATTATGATCATATTTCTGTTTTTTGCACTTGTGATTTTTCCCAAGATCCAAATTGAATCAGGTGGCCAAAAAAACCGGAGGAAACCACAAAATCTTTGATATCAGATATCAGGACTATGTGATGTCCTTTACACCACTGTTAGTCTCAGTCGATGCGGGTCATCAAGGACTACAATCTGACAAAATGAAAAAAAAAAATTAAATCCACCCACCTACTAAGTATTTCTGTTGGCCTGGTATTTCATATTTTCTCCAGTTAAAATTTCGTCGTGAAACTACGAATTCCGTGGCCTGTTAAATTTAAAATGCCGCTAATTTTAAAAATTCAAATGCCCAAAGTACGTTACACATTTAAAAAAAGATAATACTAGCCGCCAACTAAATATTTCTGTTGGCCTGGTATTCCATATTTTTTCCAGTTCAAGTTTCGTCGTTAAACCACAAATTTCGTGGCCTGTTAAATTTTAAATTCAAAATGCCCGCTAATTTTAAAAATTCTAATGCCCAAAGTGCGTTACACAAATAAATAAAAAAGTTAAAACCAGCCGCCTACTAATTATTTCTGTTGGCCTGGTGTTTCATATTTTCATCAGTTCAAATTTCGTCGTTAAAACGAAATGTTAACGTTATTCGTTATATTTAAAATTCCGACAGATCGTTCAATTTAAAAATCCACCGGCCCGAAAGTATGCTACACATTTGAAATCAAATTCCACGATTTTTAATTTAATATATTGTATTTTTAGCGGCCCAAGATCATCAAGGACATCCTGGAAATTCAACTATTTTGTCTTCCGATAGGATCTGTCAGCTAAAGAAAGTAAATTTTCTATTTCGAGAGTAGAACATTTTCGATGTTTCAGGATTGGGACTAGCCAATTGCAAAAACAGAGAAAAACCTATAAATATTCGTATAACTTATCCTTTTCAAGGACTACAAGGATGTTCCATTGTCAGAGTGTAGTTTTTCATGTTAATGTAACTGACGACATTCAAACCCGATTTAAGCACACAGAAAAAAAGGTGGCGCGAAATGGACTTGCTTGCATCTCTTTCTCGCTAATACACATTGCAGAAGAAAGAGATGCTAGCAAAGCTTTCTTGCTCTCTCTCAGTTAGACGGAATAATTTAAAATGACATTAAATATTTACAAGAGAGTTTTCAATAATCATTTGATACTTGGGAAGGAATTACAGCAATTGGGATTTTATTTCAGTTTGAAAATTTGTATTGAATTGGTATAAAGCTTTTTGTAAAAGTTAATAACAATTTCAGTTTTATGTTGCTTCCGTAAGTCAAAGGATTATCGACAGAAAGTTTATGCCAAACTCTGACCGGCAGGATTCTCAATGAATATGGTGCTGCCAGATGGTTGATTTGCGAATTTGGAATACGGAGCCACGACTACTTGCAGGCTCTTTTCGATTTGCTTGAGAGCCTCCGAGGTGCGTGCCAGTACTAACAGTTTGCCACTAAGGTTCTTGTCAATGGCTTTTAGTTCAGTGAGTTTCTTTTGCTGATCGATCACGTAGATGTTGTAGCTAACGCCGTAGAGTCCAAATAGTATCTCCAATTCCTTTTTCAGAATGGGGAGCGTGATGAATTCCTTGGTAAGATTGTGTTGCAGCAAGACGGTGGCCTTGTCACCATTGCCAAAGCGTGGCTTCAACTCCTCGGCAAGGATGACATTCGACCAAGCCAGACTGGGTAGCTGCAGCTCTTCCGTGGAGCAAATGGTCAGCTGGAGAGAAATACCTTTAAGGTCCACCAATTCGCTGGCTATCAGACGCCTTTTAGATGCCTGTTTGGCATCGTAGGCACCGAACTCCGATTTAACAGCGGTCTGAATCATGTTGGCATAGTTTACCAAAACCTTTTTCAGTTGAGCCAGTGAATCTTTGTCGCCCTTAATGCCCAATTCATGATAGATCAGAACCGGATCGGTAGGTATCAATTGTGCCTTCTTTTTGAGCTTTTGCACTCGATTGATTACCTCACGTGCGAGTCCCTCCTCAAGTAGCTCCTCGTTGGGGGTCATGTCCAATAATACCAATACCTCATTATCGCTATGGGCTTCGAAATTGCCACCCACTTGGTCGGAGGTGCAGTAAATTATGCGCACTTCATCCAATTCGATGCGTTGGTCCAAGATATTAAAGTAGCCCTGGGCAACATGCTGTTGAATCTCTTCATCTTTAAGAGCCTTTATGGCAGCCATTACAGCCTTAAAATTACCTTTAAGGCGCTGACCCAGTGTCTAGAATTGAAGAGAGATACAGAAAGAGAGGATGCGGATTAAATATAAGCTTCCTTTTTACTATCTACTCTTCAGGAATCTTACTTTATGATCCGGTTCAGCTCTTAATGTAACACCATATTTCTCCTTATCGGAACTCAATGTCAGTTTCCGCACATTCAGTTCGCTGAGAATAAAGTCCTGCAGGCTCTTGATTGCCTTTAGGGTTTCCTCATCTTTGTGGATAACTATAATCTCCGAGACAGGGTACTTGACAGGCAATGTGCGACGATCTCGCATAACACGTCCCAGCTCCACCACGGACTGCATCAAGGCCACTGAGCGCTCAATATCACTGCGAATAAATTTCTTTTGGCTCACAGGCATCATTTGATAATGCACTGAATCCGCGTGCTCCAACGACCCAGCAGGTTGGAACAAAGCCA
The DNA here is from genome assembly GCA_018903935.1 of Drosophila insularis. Lineage (NCBI taxonomy): Eukaryota > Metazoa > Arthropoda > Insecta > Diptera > Drosophilidae > Drosophila > Drosophila insularis. The sequence continues at coordinate 2,867,305 of JAEIFP010000337.1, read as the reverse complement.
ATCTCTGAAAGATGTACTCAGTCAAATATGGTGTGAAGGGAGCCATCATTTTGACCATTGTATAAAGAACATCATACAATGTGTCCAGAGATTGAATGCATTGCTGGGCACCCAATTCACCCTTGATGCGGCGACGATTGAGACGCACATACCTTGTTATACAGATATAAAAAGAAATACATAGGTATATACAAATTGATTTAGGTTACTTGCAAACTCACCAATTGGTCAACTGATCGATGAATTTGGTTAATCTGGGCACCACCGTGTACAGGCGATACATTTTCATCTCTGTAGCAAAGAATTCCAACAACGATTCCTTGAATGACAAAATCCAAATATCGATAACGGAAGCTTGTTCCATGTTTGACAAGTGCCTCTTGGTCTCGTATGTATATTGACCCTTGCCCCCCAAGTCTTCCGTCTCGTAGCGCACAATGTTTTGCAGCAGGAACCGATAGGCATTGTACCAAGGCAAAAAGACATCCTTAATTATATCACGAACACCCTCTTCCTTGAAGCGCAAACTTTCAGCTCGCACAACGGGCGAATTTATCAAATACAGACGCAGGGCATCGGCTCCATATTTGTGAACAACCTCCATGGGATCGGGATAGTTCTTTTTGCGCTTCGACATTTTCTGGCCATCGGCGGCCAAAACTAAGCCGCTGGCGATCAAATTCTTGAATGGAGCCTTATTAAACAGGGCTGTGGAGATCACTAGAAGCGTGTAGAACCAACCACGAGTCTGGTCAATGCCTTCGGCAATAAAATCGGCTGGGAAATTATTCATGAAATCCTTTTCGTTCTCAAAGGGGAAATGCTGCTGAGCGAAAGGCATGGAACCTGATTCGAACCAGCAATCAAATACAGGCGCAATGCGGCGCAGTGGAGGATTTCCCGGTACAGCTGAAGGAATTTCAATATCATCGATAGTCTCGCGATGCAGGTCGTTCACCTGAACGCCAGAGAGTTCAGCCAATTGCTTGATACTGCCAATGACAATGGTTTCCTGGCCATCCGGTGATCGCCAAATAGGTATGGGCGTGCCCCAATACCGATTGCGTGAGATCTGTGTAAAGGCAGAAAAAGTTTGTGAAATTTGAGAAGGCAAAACTTGTCCATTAGACTCACAGCCCAATCCCTGGCATCTTTAAGCCAATTACCAAATCGTTTCTCTTTAACGAAATCGGGAACCCAATAGGTCTGACCGCTGCAAGCCAATAGATTCTTCGACATGTGCTCCACGCGTACAAACCAAGACGGCACAGCCTTGTAAATGAGGGGTGTGTCTGAACGCCAACAGAATGGATAACTATGCTTCACTTGACCGCTGGATACCAGATTGCCATTTGCCTTCAGTTTGGCAATAATTTGCTTATCCGCATCTTTCACATATTGGCCCACAAAGTCGGTGGCCTCTGCCGTGAATCTTCCTGCATCATCAACTGGGCAAACGACTTCACTAGACTTGGTGATGATGCCAGCAGCCAAACAGACGCGATAATCGTCCTCACCAAAGTATGGAGCTTGATGGACAATACCTGTACCGGAATCCTCCGTGACATACTCATCCACTAAAACACGGTAGGCTTTCACAGCTGCTCCACGCTCGGCGAAATAGGGGAAAAGGGGTTTATAATGAAGGCCTTTAATTGTTTGCCCGGCAAACTTTTCCAAGATCTCATATTCTGCCTCCGTTTTGAAGACATAGGACAAACGAGACTCGGCCAAAATGAACAAGCGATCACTTTTCACATCGCGTACCTGAAATGTGCTTCAGGATTAGCAATTCAAATTGGATATCTCACATTTTACTCACCTTGACATACGTCATCGTAGGATGAACACAGCATGCGAAATTCGAAGGTAATGTCCATGGAGTTGTGGTCCACACCAGGAAAAATGTATTAGGCAAAGTTTCTGCTTCTAGAGCTACAACCACACAGGGATCGACCACCTCTTTGTAGTTCTGATTCGCTTCGAAGTTTGACAGGGATGTCGTGCAGGCCGTGGAATAGGGCATTACCTTTACACCCTGGTAGACCAAACCCTTGTCGAACAACTGTTTGAAGATCCACCAAATGGACTCCATGTACCATGGGTACAATGTCTTATAGTCGTTTTTGAAATCAATCCAGCGGCCAACTCGCGTCACTACTGTTTCCCATTCATCAGCATAACGCATTACAATCTTTCGACATTCCGCATTATAGGCCTTGATTCCCATTTTCGCCACATCTTCAGGACCGCGAATATTCAGCAGCTTATCAATCTCGAATTCTACTGGCAGGCCATGACAATCCCAGCCAAAACGACGATCTACATGATAGCCCTGTTGATAGGCATAACGGGTCACAATGTCCTTAATGGTTCCAGCCAGGATGTGGCCATAGTGGGGCAATCCCGTCGCGAACGGAGGCCCATCGTAGAAAGTATATCTATAAGAGAATTCACGTAAACCTCAATATTATTCATGTGTCTGATGCAATTTTGATATCGACTTACTTGGGCCGTCCCTTTGACAGCTGGCTGCACTTTTCGAAAATTTTTTCTTCTTTCCATTGCTTTAGCACATTCTCCTCTTCGCCCGGAAAATTTATATTCTCGGGCACGCGGCAGACATCACTTCGCTCTAGCTTCTTACCCATGACTTTCAGAATGCTTGTTTAGTTCATTAATAAAGATCGAAAATGCAAAAACTCACCTTTACTTTACTAAGTTATTCTATGCGTAAGCGGCGAAATTTGCGTGGCAAAAACAACGTGCATGGCAGTGTTGTTATTTTAGCTCTTTTCGAGCCAGATCTAACTTTTTTAAAATGCCATTACGATGTTTTAGCTTATTTTGGCCCTGGTATAGCTTTTTTTTGTCAATCTAGATTTTCTTGCTTAGAAAGTTTTAACAGTACTGGTGCATGGCCTTATTCGTAGCTGCCAGATGCTCAATCGTCTTTTTTTCCGGCATCCAGCTGTTATCAGTCGATTAGAGAAAACCATCTGTAACTATCGAAATTTGAACATACAAAACATTTTAACAAATAATCATGTATTTTAATTTTTGTTCAACGCTGCATATTCTGAAAAAAATTGATATATAAATATACTATTTTATTAAATTACCAAATTCTTGGTTAAAAATCTTATATATTCAACTTCTTTGGCTTAGAATATTTCGTCAATGGTAGGGTCAACTGACCTACTATGTGTAGTAAACTAAAACTAACAAATAACACAAACTAAACAACAGTATAACGCATGCACGGATGTTTTACTCCTTATCCAATACTACATATCATTTCGATCCTTCCATCCATATTTTTGCTGCTTCTGTTGTCCTCCCGCCTGCTGTTGCCTCTCTTTGCTATTCGCGTATCTCGAATTTCCACTTTTAACTGGAGCACAATAGCAGGAGCGCTTTTGCGAATCCAAGTACGATCGACAGCCAAGCGTCAATGTGCCGGTGAAGAGCATCTTGGCGGCCGCCTTGCAGCCCTTCATCATCAGGTCACTTGCCAATGATTTCTCATAGCTATCGCAGTATTTGTAGAGACAGCGTTTAAAATCTAAATCGCAGAGTTCCTTGTCGCTATTACAGGTATCATAGCAAATATCATGCGCATTGCAGCAGGTTTCCATTTCGGCTGCTGGCAAAAACTCCGTGCTAATCCTTAAGCCCAATGAGCCACAGCCATCCGATGTGGGTGTGTAGAATTTATTCTGTACAGCTCGTGGAGCTGAAAAAGTAGGTATTGGGTTAATTGTCAGTTTACATAATCTTTTACGAAGTTCTGCTGCTCACCCGGTCCGCCTCCCTCTGGCGAGGGACACTGGTAGATACAATTCTCCTCCACAGCTGCATCGAACACCTCATGCACAGTTCGAAATTTGCGCACAACTGTTATGAGATTTTTAAACACGTCACCAAAGATGGCCTCTGCAGCTATAATCGCATCTCGGAGCTGTCGGCAAATATAAAAATAAACAAAGATACCGGAAGTAAGATGAGACTTTCTATACCCTTGCACTTTTTTGTTACAAATTGAATGTTTTAGCAAAAACTATTTCTCGCAAGAAGGATATGTATCAATTATCAAATCCGGTTGATGCGGATCAGGATAACATATTTTGTTAACTTGTTAATATTGTTTTGCGTGTTACACGCTGTGACGAAATTACTTACTCCTCCTACATAAATGTCATTTGTTAATTATGCAAAGGGCTTAGACTTACGTGGACTATTGTGCTGGATCCGTACCCAGAGTAGGCGTAGGTCAGGAACGTCAGCAGATATATTGCTACTTTCATCCACGAAAACTGCATCTTTTTTACAAAACAAAAAGCTACCTTACTACTAGTGTTGGGAAATTCATCAAAGGTACTGGTAGAGTGGCCACACTTTTTTCCGACTCCCACAATTTTACTTTATCGGGTCGACGTTGGCACCATATGTTCGACTTATCGGTTGGAGTTGCACTCATTGGTTCGATGTTGACGCGACGTTCGAACACGGTAACGCGCCAATTCAAATGAACAAATAAATGTCTTGTATGTATATAGAAATTGTTTTGACTTAAGCACTATAAATACTTAAATTTAGTAACCTAAGGAAAAGTCAAAATTCAAAATATTAAGTATATCAAACCTAACAAAGCAAAAACTTATAAAAGAACAACAGAAATATTTTGTATATTATATGGACACTTGGAAGAGTTTCGAACAAATATTACTAACCTATAAAGTTTGCGTGTGTATATTAGCAAATGTATCTATCCGACTTTTTTGCTTTTGTTGGCCAAACAGTGTGCCCGAGGAGAGTAAGTGCCACAAGCAAATATTTCGAAATATTTTTATTTAAGTTTTAATTGAATTTAAAATTTTCATAGGTGGAATTTTTCAACATGATGCCAAAAGTGGTAAGTACGAGCTATGACCTTGGACTTGAAGAGGATATCTTAAACGACGACTACGCGTGAGTGACGTGTCGTCCACCTGATGATGGCAGTTATGTTGCTGCTCGTGGTAATGATTATGGTTAAAAATGATGATGATGTTGATTATGATGATTATGATGATGATGATGATGATGATGATGATGCAGATGTTGATTATGATGATGATGATGATTCTGATATGTAAATTCCTTAACGGGGTCTGACCTTGTCAGAGTCTCTGCGGCTAGTACAAACTACTTACATAAACATGCAAACTTTCTGGTGTTTAAGACTTGTGTTTACTAACACCAAATGCAATGCAAACAAACAAAAAGCCAAAAAGACGAAGGAAAAAAAACGAAAACAAAATCAAAATCAAAATTTCAACACGCAAAAATCTTTGTTGCCAAACAAACATTCAAAATGAGGCCTTTTGAGGCAAACCCGTCAGAAGCGCAAAGGGGCAAAAGGGAGGAGAATGCTGTAAATTAGATTAAATTATGATGAGCAGCAGGTTACACTTGGAGGAAAAAAAAAACATATGCGTCTCTCAATTAAGTGGAAAGTAATCAAATAGGTGAGCTAGCCATTGTCTCAGTAAATGGCATGATATTCCCTTTTCCGATAACAAGTTTAGTGGATATTACGAAAAGTCCTTGAAGTTCATGTTTGCCAATGAAACATTATGATTTCGTTCATTTTGCCAAGTAACACTAACGTCTTATTGTCTATTAACTTTTTGGACTTTAGTTTATAATTATTTATAACCATCTAATTATATATTCATTGTGGAAATACTCTTATTCAAGATATACGATTATACTTTTTGAATGTCGTTAAAGGTCGGCTATAGAAATCTTGCTGGCCATTAAATTAAATGCTTTCCTAAGTGTAAATTAACCAACAATCGATCCAGTAAAACGTTTCAGTCCTGGAAACACTTGAGTCAAACACTTTAGCCCCAAACACACAAGCGACAACTTACACACATCCTACACGTGGAGAGCAAAGGCAAACATCTTCTCCTCCAATATGGCCAAAAGAGCGCATCCCATCATCATCATCGGCATCATCGTCATCATGGTTATTATCATCTAGATTTCTTACTCTTGCCCTCCCTCACTCCCCGTTCCTGCTCCTTCTCCTGACCCAGCACCAGCCCCAGCCCCAGCCCCTCTCCCTTTCTTGCCACGGCCTTTGTTTCTGGCCAAGACCAAGTGTAGCAGTTGCCGAAGCCCCATGTCGTCGTCGTCGTCGTCTTTGTCGTGGCCGTCGTCTCGGTCGTCGTCATCGGGTCTACCGTCTGCCTACAAGAGTTGTGGCAAACAATTCACAGATTTTACAATTCAGTTTCGTGCAAAACTTGGAGGCGGCTGGTCATCAATAGAACAGAACAAAACAACAAAAAACAAAAACAAACTAATAACATTAAAAGAGCCCACAAAAAAAACTGTATTTTACTTCTTTTTTTTAAAATTAATTTCCAAAAAAATACAAAACTTTGAAAATTATTATTTTTTTTTTTGTGAATGGAAATTGTTCTTTGAAAATCCATTTCACTGAAACAAAAGAAAAAAGTTTATTGAATTTGTTATTATTTTTTTTTTTTTGCCAATTTGTTTGTCAAATTGTTTTGGTTCTGGTAGCAAAACTGTTGCCCTTAAGTAAGATAAAGCAGAACTGCAAGAGCTGCTATTGCTGCTGCGGCACAATAACCGGATATTCGAGATCTTAGCCGATCTCACGGTCTCTGGAAACGGCAAAAAAGTAAAACAGCGAAACAAACAATACAAACAACAACAACAAGAACAATAATAATAATAGGAATACCATTAAGAGCAAAGAGACCGAACGGAACGGAAAAGGGGAAAAACGTTTAAGCGACAAACAACAACAACAAAACAAAGTGACACAATTTGGTTAACTGAACGAAGAACTGCTAAGAAGAAAAACCAAAAAAAAAAAGAAAAGAAAAACCGTATAAGAATATATCGCGCTGAGTGTTAAGTTTATTTTCGTTTCACTTTTGCTCAGTTGAAAGAAAATCGTGCTGAATATATATTTATTTTTAACAATTTCGCAAGCGTTCCGATTCCAGACAATAACAAAAAAACCACCAACAAAACAAAAAAAAAAAAAAAACCAACCCAAAAAACCAACAAAAATCATACAAAAAACCAAGAAAAAGAGTGAAAGAAAAACGCGATCTTTAAGAAAAACCAAAACAGCATCGCGCCAGCGGCCCGCCGAGTCGTTCGGCTGGTAAAAATTAGTTTTCGGTGAGTAATAATCTCCATGCCAAAAAGGTAGACCAAATGGTCTATAAATGCTATTTTCTGCTTCTTCCTTTTGCTTTCCAAAAGCCCCTACACACACACACACACCAAACACGCCCATCGAGATCTTCCCTCCCTTTCCCTCGCTCTCTCTACAGACACTGAGATGAATAAGTGGATGTATAATTAGCCAAACTACGCAAGTTTTTCAGTGCTTAATTATTGCAATTAGCTGATGGTATGCTGCAAGTTTCATATACGGAAATGGCCGTGGTGAAAACATTGATAGCCAGCAAAGATCATTTTAAATTGATCGATGAAGTTTTCCGATACTAAAAATTACTACATATAGTATAAATTTTATACATTCTATCATATTATGAATTTATCTTACTCTTGTATTTTATATTTCAAATTGGTCCAACTACACAAAAACCAACTCAATTTGGGAACAGACATTTAAGACGATTAAGTGATCTGTGATTATCCATTAATAAAATTAAACAAAACTTGTAATTATTTTCTTGACAGGATCTGGAACTTAAAACCGAGAGATAAATTTTGTTTTTTTTTGTAACTTGCAATCAAATTCTATTACTAATCAAATTCAAAAACAATCAAAGTTATCTTCATGGGCAATAAAAGTCAAATTCTTCTTGTGTATGGAGAACAAATAACAACTGCTTAAAAAGTTAGTTGTTGCCATTTAGTCCAATGAAGAGTATAAGAAGAAGGGTATGGCTTTAGTTCTCCCATCAGCTAGGATATGAGACTAAAGTTATACCTACACTTTTATTAAAACCAGCCAAGAATTATACTTTTTAGAAACTTTTTAATCCCATTAACTTAGTCGAAAATATTAACAACTTATTAATTATATATTTAATTTGCATCCAAACCAAAACCTCCTTCTTTTTTGCCTTTTATGTATCCGTTTCGTGTCGAACTTCAATCCGTCAGTTTTGTCATTTCAAACTGAGTCAAGGCTAAGTTTCCGATCCCAGAACTTGTCCCTTTTTCCGCATTGATGGTTTTCCATTACAAAACTAGACCAAGGACACCGGAAATACTTGCTCTATAATAAAAAATCCAAAGCTCATAAATCTTTGTTACTTTTGCCCTTTTTTTTTTTGGTTTTTTGTTTTCCCTCGTTCTTCTTTGCGTTGTGTCGTGTCGCCAAATTTATTACAATATATATGTATGTAAGATTTTCACACACACATACACACACATATATATATATATATATGTATATACTTTTGTTGTTGTTTTTGCCGGCATTATTTTTGATTATTACGGGCAATTGTGTGTGTGCGCGTTAATTTTGATGATGATGCGTGTTATTTTCATTTTTTGTTTTTTTTTTTTTGGAAAAATCTGTCTTTTTTTTATTTTTACTGTCACTTATTCATAATTTCATTTTTATTCCCTGTTTAATTTTCCTTTCAATATGGTGCGTGTATGTGTGTGTGTGTGTTTTTAATACGTTTTTCCTGTACCGCCTACTAAAATTATGGTTAATGATGATGACGATGCCCTCATCCGATCCCATCTCATCCCATCTCACAATTCACATTTTAACAAATAGCCCCACGTAGCTTTCAATTAATAAATAACATAAATTTTTTTTCCATTCGTTCGGTAGCGTTTTTTTTCCTTTCAATCTGTTTCCCTCTGGCAAAGTTCAAGTGGGGCAGTCCAAAAATAAAAATAAAAAAAGAAAAAACAAAATAAATAAATAAAAAATTAAGCAATATTCATTCTTTGATTTGATAATTTTCTAAATAAATCAAATCCAATTTATGTAGGTGTGTGTGTGAATTGAGGTGAAAAATGTTTCATAATCACGAGAGCAACACAAAAAAAAAAAAATTAAAAGTCCGAAAATTAAGAATAGAAAATTTTGGATCATAAATATTCAAATGCTTAAAACTTGAGGCAGAGAGAAGAAAGAGACAAGAGGAACAGAGAGAAAGCGAAAGAGAGAGAGAAAACGTGTTTAGAAATAAGTTAATTGTTGGAGATTTGTCATTCTAAAAGGATGCAGAGTTAATCCTTAACCTGATAAATAGCATTACTTTTTAAATAGTTTAATAATAGATTTATTTAATCAATATGTGCCCCCTGTCTTTGTGATTTAAATATTCGATTTGTTTTTTTTTTTAAACAATCTGATTACAAGAATCGTGTAGTTAATAATGATTAATTTCAGATTGAAAACAGGAACAGCAATGTATATTTAAAATATATATTCCAATATCTGCACTCATACAAATGAATTTGTATACCCTACATATGTATGTATATAGAGCTTCGATCCAAATTATTTCAAAATGGATATTTTCTACCTTTGAGACTATACTAAATACTTTTGGTTAGTTCTTATCATTCATATTCAGTTTCTTTTTAAATATAGGTTCATACATGCTTCACTCTAAATACGTTCTCCATTCACAAAAAGAACACAAATATATAGACAAAAAGAAAGAAAACATCAAGTGACGAGTGCTGCTTAGCCGCGACCGGAAGATTAAGCAACATTTAAGATATTTTCCGTTTTATTCTATTCTGTTGTTGTGTTTTTGACTTGCCAACAGCAGCGAAATCAGTTTCCATTTCCATTTTCCATTTTGGCAGTCGCCATGCCACAATCAAGGTGAATAGGTGTCAGAGAAAGAGAGAGATAGGGAAGCCTTAGGGGCCAGATATGGGACGGGTGCAGACCACTTATCGACTGACTGACTGACAGACGTTAGTTGTTGGTATTTATTTTTTGGCTAATATACAATCATCGACTAACACACCACACACATCTCCGTGCCAGGCACCTAGCATCCCTCCCTCCATCAGCCACATGCCCCTTTTTTCCCTTACTTCTTTCCTTCTCTCTCTCTCTCTCTCATCGACCATTCACAATTGCTATTGCTATTGCCCCTCATCGAAGTGATTTGTCTGAAATTATTCAGAAAACAAATGCTGTACTCTAAATTATATTTCCGTACTTTTAATATACGAAAAACGAAAAATTGGAATGAGTGAAAAAAAGAAAGATATAGTAGATAGATAAATAATTTTGAGTGACAGCGATTCATAAAGATTTTGTATGTAATAATCATAAAATGTTGAAATTGTTTTGTTTTTGTTTCGTTTCGTTTTTCTCGCAAAAATAGCAAAGAATCGTAAACATTCCAAATAAAAGAAGAAATGACAAGGTTGGCTTGTATCTTTTGTTTTGCTTTGTTTTTGTTTTTTGCTCTGACAAATATTAATATAAAGATTGAGATATTATTTATCCAGAACTGTTTATCTGTTGTTGTTTGTGGGTTCTTTTTTGTTTTTATTTTTAACTCGGCGGAAGAGTCTATGTCTTTTGTCATAAAGTTTATCCATCAGGAAGGAGCGTAAAAGTTTATAAGATTGGCTAATAATCAGTTTAGAGAAACTACTACTTACATTTATAGTATTTCAAGTGGACCAATTGGAAATGAATTCTCCAGTGTATACTGCCTGATTTTTCCCTGTTCATCTTTGCCTTTTGCATATAGTGGAAGGAAGATTTTTTTTTCAAGCATGAAAACGTGCGAAATGCATGAAATTTCAATAGAAAGCGAACAACGACAACAATTAGCAATAAGATGTGAAATTTAATAGGTTTCTTCGCTTTGCATATGAATATTTTTTGGATGCACTTTCCTTTGTTTAGTTCCGGCTGGGATTAATCACACTTGACTTTCAATCAATCTTCGCCATAATACCCAAACTTATACATATGTACATACATATATACCGAAAACCCAAAGTCCGTGGAAGAACCATTGTATTATTTTCAATAAATACATACATACATAAGTATGTGTGTGTGCACATATCATATGTTTGTATGTGTATATAGAGTGCATGTCTAAATGGATGGCCTTCAATCAAAGTCAGAGCAGAGCGTTTCGATTTCGTAAGGCTTTTGCTGGCCAGATGATGACGTACACACTCGACTTACTAGTATGTATATGTACATACATCAATTGGCGAATGCTTTTGGCCTGGCCTAGATTCTGATTATTAGCCCCACTCGGTTCCAGGCCCCCAGGCCTCAGGCCACAGCTTCCTTATGGGCTCAGAACAATAACAATCCTGAGCCATTATAAAAAGTCCATATACATACGTGGATTGGTCTCTATTGTCCCGCCATATGGCTATTGATTTTTACATGCTCACATCTATTCATCATTATCATCTTCGTTGTCATCATCGCTCTCATCATCATCAATATTATCATCATGATGGCATTTTATGCCTGGGCCCATAACTTGTCAATTAAGTGCAAGTGCATCGCCTTCCAAGTCTTTTCAGTGATTTCGCGTCTTTGTCATCGTCTCGGATCTTAAATTAAATAAAAATTGCATTTATTGTTATTAATAATATTATGATTGGTGTATGTTGTTCAACCCTTTGGCATATAAGTCAATTTTCTATCTGTTCTCTGTTTGATAAGACCATTGGAAGGACACTTTTATAGCCCTTTGAACGCTGTGTTCCTCTCTTTGGCTTTGTCTGTATGTCGGTGTGTGTGTGTGTGAGAGTGTGTATATTTGTGTTTTTTTAGGTACGGGGGTGTGAACACCCCGTTCAATTTTTGCCTCTTTGTTTGACCAATGGCAATTTCATTTCACTTTCAATTTGATGCGCACGACTAAAGCGCTTGTCAGACTAAAATACAAAAGAAGCATTTCCATTCACAATTCCGCTTCTTCTCCCTCTTGTCCTCCCTGTCATCCCGTCGTCTCTGTCGTTTCCTCTGGCCGTCGGTTTGGTTAATTAAACAGCCATGAATGGCTGGCAGGAGGCATGACTCAAGGCAAACCGAGCCTCGACAAAACAACGGAAACTAAACTTAACTAGTCTTGCAAACAAATATCAAATATTGAATATCTACCAATGTCATTTTTGGGAAACAATTTACACATACATACATACAAACCATGAAAAAGTCATTAAGTAGGCCGCGCAGCAATTATTGACTTCTCCATGTGGTTTCATTCATTTTCAAGTACTCAATTCTAAATGAACATTTTGCTTGCAATTTAGTAATATTATTTCTGCATTTATAAACTAACGAAATACGGCGAAAAGTTGCGTTTCTTAAAGAAAGAAAAATTGTATTCTGCTAAAAATCGTTTAGCGGCCTCAATTTGGTTTTATAATTAATTGAATTCAATAAAGATTTGTGAATTTTGGCTTAAACTAAGAATTTTATTACCTTTCAGAACCATTTTAGCAAGAAAATCAAACTTTCTAACCAAAAATTAACAAAAAGAAAAAAAAACAAACTTTTTCCGGCATTAAGCTTACACTATATATTCTATTTTTAACAATGTCCATTAGCATAAAATACAATGCTTTCAACATTTTTGATTTCTAAAACCATCAATTGTCTATATGTATATCTATCTGTCTGTCTGTTTACAGGAAGGGGTAAAAGGAATTCAAGGACCAGCCCGGAAATGTCCACGGCAACTTGCGCTCGATTCTGTACACCGTTGACAACAAAGCCCTCAACAGTTGGTGGATCCACATCAACTTCATCAGCAGCATCAAAATTGACGGCAGGAAATTCAGGAAGCATCATGACGTCATCGGGCTACAAGAAAATTCCCACAACCACCTCATCATCATCATCATCAACCACAATAACAACAACAGCAGCAGCAGCAGGAGCAACAACAAATGACAGCAATACAGAGGCAACATTTACATTCAAATTGGGCGGCGCTGGACGAACAAATGGCCATGGTTCGGCTACACGTGGTACTAGTGGTCACTGTGTGGCATCAAGTGAATCATCAGATCCCTTGGAATCAGATTACAGCGACGAGGAGGAAGAGGATGATGAAGTGGACCAACATGCCAACAGTACCAGCACTAGCACCAGCAATAGAAGCAGCAGCAGCAGCAGTTCTCTACAGGATGTCAATGATGTCGACGGCGATAATGACGTCGACGATGATGATGATATCGGAGATGGTGCTGGTGCTGCTGCTGCCAGCGTTGGCGCTACCGGCGATGATATTACCAATGATTCAGAGAGTATTGAGGACGATGATGGCAATGAGACCGACGACGAAGAGGATGAAGATGATGAATCATCCGAAGAGGAAAGCAGCAGCGTCCAAACAGCCAAAGGAGTACGAAAATATCATTTGGATGACTATCAGATCATCAAAACTGTCGGTATGTTCGAAATACGTTACATACATACATACATATACATATATGTAAATAACCTTCAACCTGTCGCAACAAACTAAACCGTCTCAATAACTTATGGAAGATATGGTATAAAATCGCCATATGGTGTGATTTCCACCGATTTTGTTTGCATTGCCGATCGTATGGCTGGGGTCTGGGAGAGGGGTCAAATGTTTAGAGTATAGCTATCAAAACACCATTAGTTCTAGGTCAGTTCTCAAGACAGAGAGAGTCAAGGTTTTTTTTTTGACTATAGATTAAATGAGTTTTCAAGGCACACCCACCCACCCGCTCCCCTCGCCCTCTCATTATATTTTTCACACATCTAGGACTATTAATGATTTCAAATTTTTAAGACGTGGAAAATGTGTATGCAAACCAATTAATACAGTAATTACGATTAGTATGGCTCTTTTTTTATTTTTTTATTGTGCAGTCTTCTTCTTTTTCTTTCATTAAAAAGAGAATACTGGCTCTTTGAGGTGATTTGCTTTGATATTCCCCGAATCCTATATTGCTTATTACCTCATTTTTTGAATGCCACCCTCTTGGCCACTCCCGGGTGTCCCTGGCCCACGCTTCTCACACTGCTCCTCTCCCTCTCGCACTTGCCCTCCTGTCTGTTCCATGTTTCGTTGCCGTTATTGCCATCAGCGCTTTGGCTTTTCTATTAGTTTTTATTGGTTTTATTATATACGCAGAGAAAAATATATAAATTCTTATTGATTACGCAAATTGAATGTGAAGGCAAATGGATATGATGATGGTATGAGTGTATTCATGATTATTATGAGTATTTTGCACTCATCGTAGGTGAATTGCTTTTGCCCACTGTTGCTTGCGTAAAGATTAAGTACAAATTTTTATCGGTATTTTTAGACTTTTGTTTAAGATCATGAATGAATCCAGCAATATGAACAAAAGGAGGACAAACAGGAATGGAGAGGGGGAAGGAGTGATGTAGTACAATAATTTGAATTGTTTTGTCTTGTGACGTAATGCTTGACGTCTTGATTGTACTAAATTTAGTACATTGTTTCAATAAGGTGGGCGAAGAAAAACTAAAGGGAGGCGGGAATATGTCTGGGCGGGAGGATTGGAGGGCTTTTTGTAAAATAAGTCATTATGTTTTCTTTTCGCTTTTGGATAAATATTTACTTGCGGCCAGTTTTAACAATTTATGTGGATTAGTAGATATCTTTTCATGTTATTTTTTGTTGTTGTTTTCATTTACTACACGTTTTAGTCATTAAAGGTTACTTAATTAGTTCCTTCAGATGAAAAAAAAGTTTTCCCAAATTGAATAACGTTTTTTATCAATGCACAAAGATCTAGCTATAGTATCCTTAACATTGCCGATTTTTAAATACTCTTACTAATTGCATTAAGTCCTGATTTGAATTTAGCATTTCCTTGTTGATTTTATGAATAAATAATTTCACGTTATCGTCTAATCAATAACAATTATGAAATGTTAAAAAAACTAATTGTATTAGAGAATTAGGTAGTTTTATTAATTGAAAACAATTTGAACTTGCATAATTTTGATTAGAAAATTTTATTAATTGAAATTTAATTAATAATAAAGAGTTTTCGCTGACGAAAGGATTAGGAATTCAAAATACAAATTAAGGTTGATAATTAAACAATTATATGGCCGAAAACTCGTGAAAAAATAAGAAATTCTTGCAAATTATAAAGAAATGGAAGAAATCGTGATTTTCCAAAGTTTAGGACGTTTTTTAATAAACTCGTCTTTGCAGCTGCACCACACGTCGTATGAGTAATCCACGTATAGGTGGTATGTATTGAGTAATGGAAAATATTCAAGTGAAAATTCCCATGGATAATAATCTAAATAAACTTGAACGGATATCATGCCATAGAGCCACGCATCGACACACGCATACACACTAAACACCACACACAGAGGGGGCATGAATTTGTTATGAGTCAGAGACCGTTCATTAGGGCAAACCATTCACAACACAACAAATTAGAGGAACAAAAGCAATAACCCTGAGCGTCTCAAATCGCAATCGAGTGATTTTTCATTGTAAATATTGAACTCATCGTTAATTAGCCGCATTTCGGACAAACAATATACATAAACGTGCCAAAATCGTTTCAACAAAGGTGAAACCCAAGCCAATACAAGACGTTGATCAAAATTTCAAATTTCTTTTTGGGGGGAACTTTTTCGAAAATGTGTGTGTTTGCATGATTTTCTACAGAATTGTTTTTCTTTTACGAAAAACAAGAAGCGCAAAAAAAAAAAAAATACAAAAAGAAAAGAAAACAGTTTGTTGTTTTCAATTTTTGTGTTTGTACATGTTCTGCCTGCATGATATACAAATTTATGTATGTACCTGTCTATAGCGAGACTAACTATAACAAATAATGCCAATAAACCCCAAAAATGCAATAAAAATGTCATATCTAAATAATTGGAAAGTATAATGCAGTCGTTGACGATGTTGCGAAGGATGGAGAGGAATTCGAAACAGAGGAAATGAGTAAACTGGATTGTGAGCAAGTGAAAGTTCATGACTTTAAAAACAAAAAAACAAAATAACATCCCGGATGACGTTGAAGATAAATATGAAGTTAAAGTTAAAAAGAATTTCAAATGAAGAAAACAAAGACGGTAGAAAAAATGTAGGATAACTAGTGTTGTCCAGGCTATATTAGTTTGATTCCTGGTCAAGCCCGAATCTCTTTAAAGAGCATGCAGAATGAAGGAACCAAAAAGGCCATATATTATTATAGTAAAATCAGAGGGACAAGATATTTTTGTTCTTTTTATTTCAATGTATGAATATTTTACACTTTTTTTCTTATTTTATTCTATGATACTGACATGAAACACATTGAAAAGTAACTCAATTGACAATGAGCAATCCCCTAGACACATAATCATTGATTGATTTTATTTAACCATGGTTATTCATACGTACTATGTTTTGTATGTAATTCAGCATATTTATAAATAATGTATTCCGCTTCCGCTTCTGATCGAATTGAATATTGCTTCGGCAATATATACATAGGTACATATACGAGTATGAAGAATTATAAACATAAATTTTAATGTCGAAGCATATGTCCTTTCCATTTGTAAGTTTTGTCTATTTTTGCGCGCGCAAAAAAAAAACCAAATATCAAATGCAAAATGCATTTTTAGGTCATTTTTATTAATACGAAAATTGTTTATAACGCAATTTTAATATGCTCGTTTAATGTTGAGAAACATTGCTTTAGAGACAGAACACAGAACGCATTCAGCCAGTCAGTCAGCCAACCAGCCAGCCAGTCGGCCAATTTGGTGCTTATTGGCATATGGCCAAATAATAATTTCTATAATATTTTTGCTTATATGTTTTTAGACCATTTTGTCGATTTTTTTTTTTTTTTTTTGGTGGCTCTCTCTTTTTGAATAGCAAAAAGTTTACACAAATTCAAATTTTCCATGCGAACATAAATTTTGCTGTTGACTGATTTTGTCTTTTCAAGCAAACGGAAAAATATTTATATAGAATTCTCTCTTTATATATATTGAATGGCTATGGTTTTTGTTGGGGCACTTAAATAAAAAAAATTAAGAAATCCAAAAAAAATAAAATAAATAAAAAGAAAAAAACAACACCAACACCAAACGCGTAGAATATCGGCTGGGGTAATCCATTTGAACTATATGAGTTATATTTTGCAGACGCAACGACGACACACAACTTGTTGTTGGTTCCATGGACATGTGTTCTTTCTGTTTGCTCTTGTATTTTGTATCTGACAGCAAATTTCATTTATTTTTTATTATTTAAAAATCAATTTATGCTAAAAATGAACAGAAACCAAAAGCTTTGGGCTATTAACTGCTATGATGATGTCTCTATACTCTTTCTCATTGGACATGGTTTAACTAAAGATCCTTATATAATATTTGAATTTAACTAAAATCACATTAACGTTTAGATTGCAATATCGGTTTGCCAAATATCAATTGGACAACGCTTACAATTTCCAGAAATATCAATATGCTCATTTTAGATTGACCTCGAGCTGGCTAATACCTGAAGGTTTGATGACAGTTTTCAATTTAGTCAAAGTGTTCTTTACCCATAGACCAGACTAGCAACATTTGTTGTAGGTTGTCACACTGAGCGACATACAGCTGCCTTAAATCAATCAAGAGTTTATAATAAAATATATATGTATGCTATATGTGGGTACGTTTGATTCATTGCACTGCAAACATCTGTACTAAATTATTATACCCTTTATCATATACAAAAATGATACGATTTCATTTCAATTGGTAAATGGCAACAAACTCTCGAACCAACATATATTTATGTATATTATATACCCATATGTATATGTTTCTCTTGGGTCCCAATTGAATTGTATTTCCTAGAATTGTGCGTAAATATTTATTCTAAAAAAAAAGAACACCAAAACCAAAAAGAAAAGAAACCAAACCAAAAGCGAAAAACAATTCTATCAATCAATGCACGCCCACTATACCCCTCAGTGGGAGAGATAGTAAAAAGGATTGCCAGTGTGATATGCCATTTGCTTTCAATTTTGGAGGTCTTTGAAATCTCTTTCTCTGTTATATCGCCGGCACCTCCCACTAAACAAAATAAGTAGTAAAAATTTGTCAATTTGATATATTAGCTTTAGAAATGGATTTCCGCATGCTGCCACATATGTCAAATTGTCTCTCAAATAGACTGAAAAGTAGAGCAAATAACCGATAGAGTGTTGGCAAACTATTTTTTAGACCTCAGCTATCTATCAATCAGTTGATGTGAGTGAATCAATAAATACAATGAGTCAAAACCATGAATTGAGTACAGGGTCAAAAAACTCATACTTTTAAGTAGACATCGAATATTGTGACAAGAACTACACTGAGAGTTAGGATTCTATAAAAAAGAGACTAATTGTGAATCGTTGTACCGTCAATATGAGAATTTAGTCAAACAGAAAACTAGTTAATAGACATTAAGATGTCATTCGATAATGTGCCAACTAATTAAAGGTGTTAACTGTTTGACTGTAAATCAAATTGAAAATTTCTAGTAGAAAAACTGTTTTAGATAATATATGTACTAGCAAATTGAATGAAATATAAGTATAATAGAGTGTTTTTGGATGCCAAATTTCGTTCGCTGTAAAAGATTCACCAGAAATAAAGATGATCTTAACCAATCATACAATGTGATAAATTGTAGTATAATCGCTCATGTAAATGGAAGAGCACCACAAACAAACTTAACCTATAAACCCAATTTACAACAGATCTGACAGTTTCTCATGGATCTTCTTGCTTATTTATGACTTTTTTTTTGAAGAAAAAAAAAAATAATAAGAAAATAAACTTTTTTGTTTTTTTCTTAGCTCTAAATGAACTGTATAAAACGCAATTAACTTTATTTAACTTTGGTCATGGTTGGGCGTCGGGGATCGTAGTGGAATGAAGGGGTGGTATCTGCGGCAGCTGTTTGAAATATCGTGAAAATTTGTGCCAAGTTTATATAGAAACGCATCTGCATATTCATTGCACATCAACGAATCATTTCGTTTACAAAATATTACAAAAAAAATATATAGATATACATATGCACATATTTATACTCTTTACAGTATTTTGACTTTTTGGCACAGATAATTTATATACACATACATACATACATATATTAAAATCAAAATGGAACAGAATTGCATTGCCTTTGCATTTGCTCTCTGTGTGTCGCCCTGTCTTCTGCGTATAAATGAAAGGTATCAATCAGAGTCCCCAATTCAGCAGACAGACTGGACATGACTGTCTGATCTGGTCGGTCTTGTATGGGGACTGGCTAGGCATCGTATCATTAAATAGAAAGTTTTATGTATTATGTAAAAATATATTTCACTTTTTGTGCGTCTCTCTTTGACTTTGTTGCATCTGCTGCAGCGATGGCAACTTGCAGCAACTACTCCAGGAGCTGTCTGCGTTCACGTTAAGCGTCTCCTAACTGGTTTTCTTTTATGTTACCTGGCTTTGTGGTGTTCGCATCTGCGTCTGCGTCTGCGCCGCTTATTTGTCTGCCAAACGTCTGTCCTGGTGTCGCATGTCTGACCAACTGTCTGCCTATCCGCATGTATGTATGTCGTCTGTCTGCTCTACAGCTGTCACAATTTCACTTTGGCAAAGATGTGTTTAGCACTTGAGGCTGAGCTCTGCAAGAGTTGTTAAACAAAACATCTCATAAAACACTTTCCTTTCATGTTAGTTTTGAAATTCACCACAAGTTTAGTTTACCCAAAAGCAAAGGTGTTAGAAAGGCCGTTTATAGAGTATAACTAGCAGCACTGAAAATGTGTTTTCCAGTTTTCCAAAAAAAAGGCAAACAAAAATCAACAATAAATGTTTTGAGCTCTCAATTATTTGTTCAACATTTGTTGAATTCGCTTACTATTTGTTTTATTAGAGAGACTTTTATCTGAGAGAATAATTATTCTTTCGACATAGTTTAGTCTTTTTTACTTTCTAAGAATATTCAGAAAATTTGCTAAAATAAAATGCACTTGCCACTTGTTGGACTTGGATAATTTGTCAAAATTCAAAATTCAGTGAAAAAATATATGATAAACTGATTTTTAAATATGTTTGTTGTTAAAATTTGATTATTTTATGGTGGCCATATGCTTTATGCACGACTGCATGGCCGAAGAAATTTTTACGCCCATACGGATATATACATATACAATAATATTAAGGAATAATTTTGGTTTTTTTTTTGTACTCTCCCAAAATTTTAGAAATTGAAATTTTGGAAATTTTTCGGTGTTTTCGTCATGGCCCCCTGCTGCCACCCAGAAACATGCCAATTGTCTGCAATATTTGAAACATTTTTATAATAAAAATCATCATCGATCATTGTAGATGATGTGTAGGCAATAACTTGCTTGATTTATAAATATTCATCTGGAATATTTCGATTATTTATTTATACGCTTTGAGACTAATTATAGAAAGAAGAGAAAAAAAATTAATACTAATAATAATAATAATACCACAAATAAGCAAAAATTGATTCTAAAAAAATCGCTTTTTTCTGTTTATAAGATATTTTTAAGATATCTTATGAGCTGATTATTTTTATTGGATTTGTTGAAAGTTCGTTTAGACGCTCTTGTTTGTTGGTTGCACCCAAAAACAAGACCAGCTGGAAAAAAGAACAGATCTTAATACTATATGTATAATATTTATGTACATATATACATAGCTATGTTTGTGTTTATATAAATATCTAAGAATCTGGATTATTTTTGAAAATAATATTGTTTGATTTATAGAGAATTGAACTTGAACCTTAAAATTTTTGTTTAAATGACAAATTCGTAAACATTGTTTAAATTTAATTATCTGATGTGTTAAATAACAATACATGTACCAAAAACCTTTGTGAATGCTTTGGCAATGAGCAATCAAACGTTTTAGTACACATTAAACATTAACTAAAAGTGCATAATTGAAGTTTTTAGCGATTTCGTTGTTTATACATTAGTGAAAGTAGTTAAGTAAATTTATAATCTTGATTATTATGAAACTATTGATTAATTTTGCCTTCTTATTGACGCGTTTCGTTTTGGTAATCAACATTAGGGCTCCTGAACATATTCAGACCATCCAATTAATCCATTTCCCTTATGCAATACGCTTTCTTTGCTGATTCATTCTGGTTTCAAAGTAAGCCCAAAACAAGAACGGTTTTGGTGGGGTGGGTAAGGCCAAAAAAGTATGCAAAAAGTAAGAAAATCACAGAAAAAAAAGTCATTAATTAGAATGTCTGGAATAGGATTTTGATGTGCACGTGTAATGTGTTTTTTTTCGCCTCCAAAACTACCCACTTCCAATCCCACTTTTTCTTCAATTTCTTTTCCATATGAGACAGATGCAAACATATGGGCTATATTAGCGATTTGTAGGGGCCGACATGCCCACTTGGCGCTTGTTGAATTTCATTCGCACGTGTCGAGTCATCTAAGGGGGAACGGTTCAATAATCTTTGCACAATTTTTGCTTTATTACATTCAAAATCATTGGCTAATTATTGTTAGCCCCAAAAATTGGGGGCGATTTGGAAAACGTTCGAAAACGTGCTGAAAAACTAAAAGCAGCTGCGCGAGAAAACTGCAAAAACAACACAAAAATGAAATGAAAAGAAAACTTTTCCTTCTTTACCCACCCCCTCTCCCTCTTATTGCCGTGGTAAATTTGTTGCTGTTGCTAATGTTATTGTAATTTTGGGTTGCTTCTATAGAAAGAAGAGTGAAAGATGATTTATAAGACAAAAATCAATTTGTAGCACTTAGTCGGTGCTTTTGGCATACCAAAAGTGGAGAGTGAATGTGGCGAAGGCAAAGAAAAAGCGAAACAAAAAACCACTCCTAACTAGTGTGTGTAATTTGAGATCCACACACACACACCACGTTCCCATACCACATTTCCTCTCTGTACCAATTAAAAATTCAAGGTTGAGAGAATCTCACTTGGACTTGGTAACCTCAAAACGTGCTAGAAACACAGTAATTATACATCTTAGGAGAAGGAGGAGAACAAGAGTTGTGTGTGGCATGATGAGCTGTAGAAATGACGGTTTGGGTGGTGGGGGGATGGGGTACTACTACCGTTTTTAACGCCCACGTTCCAATTGCCATATCATTTACAAAACACTTTAATGGGGCCTGACATTTAAGACGGTTTCCATATACATTTGTATCTTGCGGTTTCTTCTTCATTATTCATATTTTTGTTTTACTTTTTCTTATTAACTTTATCTCCGCAGGCACTGGCACCTTTGGACGCGTGTGTTTATGTCGCGATCGTATTTCGGAGAAATATTGTGCCATGAAAATTTTGGCCATGACCGAAGTCATACGTCTAAAGCAAATTGAGCATGTTAAGAATGAGCGTAACATATTACGCGAAATACGACATCCATTTGTGATCAGTCTGTAAGTACTTGAAAATAAACATGTATATCGAACGTAACATGAACAGTGATCAAACTCTATTTCCCATTCAATAGGGAATGGTCCACCAAAGATGATTCGAATCTATATATGATCTTTGATTATGTCTGTGGCGGCGAGCTCTTTACATATTTGCGTAATGCAGGCAAATTTACCAGTCAAACTTGTAAGTATACATAAGTACATATACAAGCTAGGGTCGGTTTATAAGTAATTAGGTGAATGTGGTTAATAGTAGAATTAATGATAGCAAATGGAAAGGGAAGGAACAAATCATATCAAACAAACATTTAGCGCTAGTTATAAACTTATTTAATAGTTATTGATATTTGCCTAGTTACTTAATAAACCTCTATCTGCGTAGATGATATTCTATGATTTGCTTTAATTAAACAATATAAACATATTTTTCACTTAGCCAACTTTTATGCGGCTGAAATTGTCAGCGCCTTGGAATATTTACACTCTCTTCAGATTGTCTATCGTGATCTTAAGCCCGAGAATCTGCTTATCAATCGTGATGGACATTTAAAGATAACAGATTTTGGTTTTGCCAAAAAGTTACGCGATCGCACCTGGACTTTATGCGGCACACCTGAGTATATAGCACCTGAGATAATACAATCCAAGGGACACAATAAGGCTGTAGATTGGTGGGCCTTGGGTATGTTCACATAGAGATGATTATGTCTATTGAATCTCTTTCTCAACTAATCTTTCTCTTCAATTCTTCAGGTGTCCTAATTTATGAAATGCTTGTCGGCTATCCACCATTCTATGATGAACAGCCATTTGGCATATATGAAAAGATATTAAGCGGAAAAATTGAATGGGAACGTCATATGGATCCCATTGCTAAAGACTTGATCAAGAAGCTATTGGTGAATGATAGAACCAAGCGGCTGGGCAATATGAAGGTAAGTTTGTAGACCACAGCAAAAAGGTTTGCCAAACGTGGAGACTCATTTTATATTTTGCTTAATTGGCAAACTTTTTGATTTTATTCGGCCTTTATTTAATGAATTTTTAACGATTTTATTGCTACTACTACAAGAAATCTATTTTTAAACAATTTGTTTACACTTGTCACTTGGCTTGGGTGGGCCAGAAATATTAAAACTTGCTAGACATATATCAAAAATTAATTGTCGACTACTGTACATATAGTATATATGTATGTATGCAAATGTACATATACATCACCGATACCTATACATACATACATACTATATAGTATATACTATATGTTCATATGTACATATATGTCAGTACGTTTGTAGTTACGATTGGCTGCTATTGCACATGCTTGTTGTCAGTTTAGGAAATCATCCGCAAAAATAAAAACAACATATGCAAATACGTATATACAAATGTGTATGTATGTATATATTTATATGTATTTGTAGAGTGTCGCGCAATTTTGTTAATTTCCTAATTTATTTTGCCTTTCAAAAATGTTTTTCTCAGAATGGCGCCGATGACGTTAAGAGACATCGCTGGTTTAAACACTTGAATTGGAATGATGTCTATAACAAGAAGCTTAAGGTGAGTGCCTTAAAAATTATTTGACAGTTTGCTAAAATTGAAATCAATATTTTTATAATTTGAAACATGTTTCGAGTGCTTAACCGGTGGACATACATATACTGCAACTATTAGAAACATTTAACTTGAATTCACACTTTTGCTTAGATATATAAAAAAGTGATAAGAAAGAAAGCTCTTCCTTTACTAGCTATATTTAGACTTGAATAAATATTAATGACTACAAAAATTATTTTTAAAGAGTATTAGTTTTATCAGAAAGTTTTTGTTTTGTTTTTCAAAAATAATAGATGATGGAGGAAGCTGTTTTTTATTTTTGAAACATTTCAGAGGAAACAAATTTGAATCAAATAAACATATTAATTACATTTGTCAAACTATTAGTAGATACTAAGGGAAGCATTTTTTGGTTACGCTTAGATTTGAAAATTTTCTCTCATTTCTGATTTTCAAATAGCATATTTATCCCAATTGAGTTAATTGAACACTGAGCAAGAGCAAAATGTATTTTTATCCACGATGTCGTACCCCACGTCCGGCATTTACCACCCATTTAGTAATTAAAGGCAAATAAACAAATCAAATTTTGGAAATTAGCTATGAATTTAGTTAATGACCACAGCAGAGCGTCTCTTTTTAGTGTGGGTGTCGACCCATAAATCTTCCTTCCTCTCTTTGTTAGCTAAACGAAAAATGTAACAAAAGGTATTTATGTTTAGATATGAATGGTTAATGGGATATGCGTCAGTAAAGATTTAAGATCAGTGCGGGAATATAACCAAATTAAGGGTTAATAAGCTGTTAAATTAAACGATACTTAATCAACAAATAAATTAATATGCATTATTTCTGATCGTTTTTATCCTGCAGCCACCAATATTGCCCGATGTTCATCATGATGGTGATACAAAAAATTTTGATGATTATCCCGAAAAGGATTGGAAACCCGCCAAGGCAGTAGACCAAAGAGATTTGCAGTACTTCAATGATTTTTAAGAGCACACAATTACACACACACACACACACACACACACACACACACACACACAAACACACACTTAGACATACATATACAAAGGAGAAGCAGAAGGAACTTTGTTTCAATTTGATTGCCTTTTTCGTTATTGGAAAGAACATTTAATTTAATGTTTCAAAATGCTGTGCAATTGATATCGATAAACTAATAGTATATATATTAATATATAATATATAATATTCTATATATACATACATATACATACATACAACATTACACATACATATGTTTACAATATTATGATATGAAAAAATACGCCTAAGTTATTATTATTATATTTAATTGTTTAATTATTGCGCCCTCACAAGCAAAAAAAGAATAAGTTGAAGAATGAGGGCAACAACAACATCAACAAAAAAAAAACCCAACCAAAAAAAAATCCTACAAAAAATTAAATAAATAAATAAAGAAGAAATTAACGTAAAACGTTGAAATAAAGTGATAGAAATTCAAATCTTTTGCCTGTCTTTTATCTATTTATATATTTTTTTTCATTGTTCTGCGGGATTAGTTTGGTTCCGTCAGATGGAAACCTGTCAGTCGTAAGGCACGAGCTCGTTTTCGTGCTGTATGTATATAATGGAAAAAAATATCTGCGTATACTTATCTATATCTATATGTATATACCCTATAACCATTGTGTAAGAGGGATTTATGGGAATTTTCAAAATGTCGCATAGAACGAACACTTGTTCCAAATTATACCAGGTTAATACGATGGTTCTACAGCCGGACTAAATAGATTATTCTTCAGTACAGTAATATAACAACAATAGATATAGTGCGTCTTTATACATATCTCTATAATCAATATGAATTCATTCTGAATTTTAATAGTTTTCTTTTTGTAGTTGCTATTTCTTTCTGTTTTTGAGTAAACAACATAATACTTTTGATTGATTAAACAATATTTGGATAAGAATTTTAATAACGCCAATGTAGGCAATGAGCGTTATCTCAGACATTGGGTTTTGGTACGGACATTATGAATGAATTGTTATAAGTTGTGAATAATGGGGACACGATTAATCATTGGATACGCAATAATCGATTATTTTGATCAACCTTACGATGCAATTCGAAAAGTGATTTCCGAGGAATTTATTGAATCGTTAATCGATTAATGTCTGATATAACCGTCTTATAGTATACAACATTTTTGAGCCACGGTTTCAAAAAAAATACATTTCCAAGATATGTACTACCATCTCAGTTTCAGCTTCAAAATAGAAATAACTAACATATCAAAAGCTAATGAAAGCCTAAAAGACGTTTCACCATTAAACTCTTCGGGATTGTCTTTTTTCCAGAGCAAGTGCTCATTTTATTTATTCATAATGAATAATTTCGGTGCTTTTAAATGAATTTTATAATTGCTTTTGCTTTCAAATGACATTTGGCTTACAGATAAAATATTAAAAATGTAAAGAATTCATTTCTTCAATTATCATAATTTTTTTGAGTAATTGCGATTAATAATAGCGTCAGTTTGATTAATCATGTGATTATTTCATTTTTTTTTGGCCATCACTAAGTTATGTCGTTTAATCAAATATCAATCAAATATGAATATCAAAAAAATATCAAATGATAATTTTTTTTTTTTTTGTAAATGTATAAAAATATATTTAACTAAATTCTAAACACTGAATTTATGTGATCTGTCGAAGCTTACAAATTTCTGGAATTAACTGATAGACAATGATTGAACAATTGAGCACCTAAATCGGACATCAACGCCTAAAACTCGATCCAGAAAAGTAGGCTACAATTAAGGTCTACTGCTACTTCTGAAAGATCGACCTTTTCAAAAGCCAAGAAATTTAATGTGGAACGTAAAGTTGATGTATTCCTAATCGGAAATTAGATCTATATCCGTGATCCGTGATGTAAATGCTTTATGTATTTTGAAAATCTGCGTTTGCAAGTAAAATAAAATATTTTAACGGCCTATTTGCAAGTCTTTGAAAGTCGGGACAAGCACCATACAAATTCAGCACTGAATAAGAATTGTATGCAATTTGGCGAACTTTCAGAAATCTCAAATAAAATCTAACAATAATAACAGCAAATGTGTGGTCTAAGAATCCCTATCATTATCTTCAGCAAAAGTTCTCATTTAGTCAAGACACAGTTTAAACATTAAGGGTTGCAAATAGAAAGGGTGGGTACGAAATTCATTTAGCGTATTGTAAGACTTGAATTGTGAGCAACTGAAAATTTGTTTTAGCAATTGGTACAAAAATGGTCAAGTTCTTAGGAAATTTTTGATAATTGTTAATACCACTCAGAAGAATATCCTGTGAGCCGTTATCAAATTGAGCGTTTTGCACTCTCTTAGCCGATACAAAAACCGTAAAAGCTCGTCCAGCTGAAGAGCCACACAGGGTGTATTTATACGATTTGGCGGCTGTTCGCACCCTGTGCTGAGCAACCCCCAAAAGAATGTCTTTTAATGATAACACCACCTTAAGAGTAACAAAAACAACATCCACTTGCACGCCTGACGCAAAACACTCTACACGCACACACACAAAGATACGCACATACACACACACACATACTTACACGCACCCACCCACATACATATGCAAACGCACAGGCTGGCCAGAAATTAAATGTCAATGCGAAGAGCTTTTTGAAGGCGGTTGACTTTTTCTCTCGCTCGCTAACTTTCTCTGTAACGCGTTCTGCTCGCTCCCACACAAATTCTGTTGCTCGCTCTCTGTCGCTCATTGTGTTGGCAAGTGCTTCCGCTTGCTCTCTGCAAATTTTTACAGTTATACAGAGCGCGGCTTACGGTTTGCCTCAGTTTGTAGACAACATTTGCCGTGGCCAAATAAAAACGGACAACATTGAGAAACCAAAAAAAAGAAACGGAAAAATTACAAGATAAAAAACAAATTATTAACTATTGTACAAAAAAAAAAAAAAAATAATAATACTAGTAATAAAAGAATATTAACAAAATAGAAAAAATACTCTCTCTCTCTCTCTCTCTCTCTCTCTGTCTAACAATCACTCACTGTCTCTCTCACTTTTCTTCGCTCGCTCGTTCGTGTACGCGTGTGTGTGTTGGATATTTTTTTTTTTTTTTTCGAATGTTTGAAGTTGAAAATCCGTCAAAATGTTTATGCAAATCAGGCAAGTGAATTTGTTAAGAGAAAATGCTGAATAAAATGCATATTATATAATTATTAAGGATAAAGGCAAACGAATCGAAAAAAAGCTAAGAAAAGCCAAACGGAAAAGCAAGATAGCAAACAGTTACAAACTAGCTGTAACTCACTCCGTGTGTGTGTGTGAGTGTGCGTGCGTGTGTGTGTGTGTGTGTGAGTGTGTGTCGGCATATGTATAAGCTGTTTGTGTGCCTTGGTATTGGTATCTCGTGGCCAGCTGCATGCGTATGAGTGCAACACAGCAACGTGAATCGTTCAACAACACAACACAGCAGCAGCAACAACAACAACAACAACAACAACGACGACAACAGCAGCAGCTACAACAACAACAACATCAGCAACAACAACAACAACAACAGCAACACACAACACACAGCACACGAAAAATAATAAAAGAGGCAAGACGAAAAAGCTACAAACCAAAACCCGGAAGTGATTTTTTTGTTTTTGTATATTGCCACAAATTCTTAACACTTTATTTAACGATTTGAGCCCTGCAGAACTGGAGGTAAGCACAACACAAAAAGAAGAGAATATGAAAATGGGTAGGGGAATACCATTATTATTATCGAATTTTTATATATTGATTTTCAAAAAAAACACAAAAACATAATGCTGGAAAATGTGAAGAAGTCCTCAAGTCAACCAAGAGACCACCCACAAAAATAATTTTAATTCAAGCCACAGAAATTCACAGCTAGGTACACATACACACACCCATACACAAATACAAAAACACACGCCGACAGACACATTAACACACTCGCACATTAACACATATACATACATAAGTATATAAGGACAAGGTGCTCGCTGCTTCTATACACAATTTAATCGTATTTATAGACTGAATTCGATATATACATAGATGAAGTCTATAAAATGGTGAAAAGACAATTGATTGATTATGGAAATTAAGCAAAAAGTAAAAGTGTTCTTGTTATTAAATTGTGTACATACATATAAATATGTATGTATGTAGGAACAAACAAATAAACATATATGTATATAAGGCGAATATGACGTCATCGTGGCTTGCCTTTTGTTATTAGTATTATTAGCCACAAGTAGAAGTATGTTCTCCCAAAAGCAAAAAAAAAAAAAAAAAAAAAAAACCCACCACCTAAAACGAGATCCCGTCTGGTAGGTTGGTCGGTCAGTGGATGATTTTATAGTTAGCATTTCCTATAGCATAGTTCTTTTTAAGCTTAACGTATAAATAAGCAAATTTACAACCCTCTCAACTACAATACATTGGGTCTAATATTTATAAATTTATATTTGGTCAAAGAAATTGATAAATAATTCGTATTAAATTATACAATTCACTCATTAAAACCCAATGAAGGCCTAAATCTTGACTATTATTATCAATTATTATTAGACTATTTTTCTAAGAAAAGTTTTGGTAAATTTGTCACTCATAGATTCCTTGAAGAAGAGAAAAGGATTGGATGATTTGAAAAGCAATTACAATTTGCATAAAAAAAGGCTTACTATAAACAACTAAGGAACATTATTCCAATTTGAAAATAATTTAGAGACATGAATTCAGTTGATAGTAGCACAATTTCCAAAAAAATTCATCATTATTTTTTATACTATTATTAGTTAAATCAAGTAATATAAGAACATTTAAGATAGATTTATTATAGCTCAGAAGAAGTGGATTGAGAATGGCTGACTTATTGAAATTATCTTAATTTTCTTTCTCAGTTAGAAATAGCCTCTAACTAGGAAGCTTACAAATTTCACTAGTTACAATTTTAGCTAATTAAGATTACTTTTTCCCATTAGTTTCTTTTATTTATTTCAATAGATTAATCTCACTCGTATTAAACCTTATTTCTATTAAAATTTATTATTTCTACAGAGAAGCTTACCATTACTAAACATATGCAAAGCATGTTTGATGTCAAATAAAAGAAAGTTAGTTTCAGAATAATTTTAAACAAACGCGAAACTGCTCTATACAGAGATTAGGCAAAAGTTTGTCTCCCGAGTATTGTATACCTAATTATAGTAGTCACTTTATTCAGTTCTTCTTTGTATGCATAAAAGTTTTCCTTAGTTCAGGTAGTTTTGGGTAATTTTACTAATATAATTTCATTCCTTTTTCGCAAACTTTCTTCAGTACTTCAGATTTAATTCACTATACTCATATGTCAGAATTAAGATTGCTTTGTTTG
Organism: Drosophila insularis; assembly: GCA_018903935.1. Taxonomy (NCBI): domain Eukaryota; kingdom Metazoa; phylum Arthropoda; class Insecta; order Diptera; family Drosophilidae; genus Drosophila; species Drosophila insularis. The sequence continues at coordinate 2,836,877 of JAEIFP010000337.1, read as the reverse complement.
GCAATGAAAACTAAAGATGACTTTTTTTCTCAATAGATAATTGTGTTAAAGACTGGCCCTTTTTTTGGTGTTGCAAGTTTTTGGTGTACAATTAGGAAATCCTTTTTTCTGCCTTCACACGTTTTGCACTTGTCTGGCGCAATAAAAGACGAAAACAAAAAAAAAAATAATAATAAAAAAAATAAAGAGAAAGAAAAGGAGCAAACAGGAAAGAGGAAACTGTCGCGTCAGATCAAAAATGCAACTTGCCATTCCAGGACAAAATATGAGAGCTGAGCTACTCTTGGCTTACGTTTCGTGTTGCTGCTGTTGTTGTTCAATATTTAAAACCTGGTGGGTGGCTAGAGTGCAAGGACGAGCACACACGAGGAGCGGTGTGTAACGTCAGCAAACTGAATAAAACATGCGACAATCAGAAGGCGACAATGTCCTAGCATCCTGTAGCTGCTACTTGCTGCTCTTAACGTTGATGTTGCCGTTGCCACCGCTAGTGTTGGTGCTGCTGCAGACACGTAGACGCCTTAATGACCCAAGGGATTACCGTTGTAGACAATACGATATTCTCTGGAAGGCGTTGATAACGCTTCTTTGGTTAGATAGATAGGATAAGACTAAGGGAGGAGCCAAATAGTGACCATGATACTCTGAGAGTCCGCAATTAGTTGAAAAAACAAAAATGTTGAACAATTATAAAGCAATAAGCGGCAAGAAATTGTAATCCACCTTGGATAAGACGGGGCTATGGGGGAACCACAGTGGGACCAAACTAAAACCAACCCTGAACTAAACAGGAGTAAATTGAACTGAACTAAACTGAACAACAACCACCCAGTGGGGCGTGTGACGTGATAGAGAGACAAAGAGAAAGAGAGAAAGTGGAGAAAATGAGAGAGAAAGAGAGGGAGAGAGAAAGAGAGAGAGAGAGAGAGAGAGAGAGAGAGAGCGAGTTGTGCAAAGCTGCCTCTCTGTTAACCCTTGCGCCTGCGCTTTCTCAACAATATGGACACCCGCATGGCTTTTGTCAACAGTTCCGTTTCGTTCTGCTACCCTTCTCACTTCTTAAATCCACTCCCAATTCCCTCATCCTTGGCCTAACTCTCTGTCTTTCTGTTTCTCATTATCCCTGTCTCTCTCTCAGTATGTTGGCAACATTTTTAAAAATGAACCACATTCCCGTACGTCATTGCCTTTGATTAAAGCATATGCAAACATTACATTTTTTTGTTGTTTTTTTTTTAGTCTGTGCCACATGTTTCCTTACTCTCGTCCTGCCTTACCCCTCCACAGACAAACACACAAAGACTTGTGGGTATGGTGAACGTTTGTCTTGATCCTGGTCTCTGGTTGCCTAGTCCCTCAATTCCATTTCGGTGCGATTTACATGAGGTCGAAGAGAAATCGAATTGCTCTGCCAGCTTGCAGTTTTTGCCTTCCTATTTTCCATTCGTTTCTTTTTCTTTTGCCTTTTTAAGTCACAAAATTTTCGTTTTTGCCGCATAAATTTTTGCATATGGAATTTTTTTGGCTATTTTCTATTGTTGTTGTCGTTGTTTTAACTGCTGCTGCCTTAGCTTCTGCTATGTTGGCTTGTTTGTCCTTGGCATGTTTACTCTAAAAGGGAATTTTTCGGCTTTTGCATGGGGAATCAAAATTTGTTTAGCAAAATATTGTGGCTTGGGGAATTGTTGCTCAAGGGTCGACCTAAAGTGTAAGAGAGATAGAAAGAGAGAGATGGACACGGCCACATCGAGCTAAAACAAGAAAAGGAAAGATAGGGATATGTGTAAATACTTACTACATACATACATACATTCAAGCAAGGACTCGTCCAATTTTGATGGTTTTTCCAAATACAATTTTAAGCCCACATGCAAATTTCCATAGACACTAGCAAGCATCAATTGAGTAGAAAAGTGTTAATAAAAGGTTCTCTCTATACTCCTAAATTGCATTAGATTGTGAAAATTCAAATATTCCCAATTATGGGTAATAATTTAAATTGAACTAGACTAACTCAAAAGAAATTTCTTATCTTTTATTGATCATATTTTAAACGTGTTTCAATTCAGATATTCTTCTGTTGGAGAATCAGACATATTTTATATCAAAAACCATTTCAAATATGTAATTAATGTTAGTATAGGTGGTAGGGTATGACAAAAAGCCAAAATTATTCCATATTCTGATATTGTCGTAAATAAATAAATTCAGTTTATCAAATGTTACTATTTTTTCTGTCCCCTTTTTGTTTCTCCAATGCTTAATTGTTGTTTATAATAAATATATGTACATATGTCAGACTAATTGCTATGCGTTTTATTAGGCTAATGACTTTAATTTGACTTTCATTTTATTATTAACATTAAACAGTAAAAGATCTGCTTTTGATTGCTGATTGGCCATCATAATAACAGGTTATGTCATAAGTTATTAAATTAAACCATATGTTTACAACTTCATAAAGAGAAAGAAATAAAATGTTACATATTTCGTTATTATATTTCAAGATTCAAAACATTTTGACACTATTTGTTGTAAAAGTTAACTTTTAAATAAACAAATTCTTCTGATCTTACATATTTGATTAATGAATGCAGTCAGTAACACCTCCAAATGTAAGAAATACATATACAAATACAATTGAATCGTGCTGTTAAATATTTCTTAGATATTGAAAAAAAAAAAATGTCTAAAATTCCCATCCTTTCAATTAAGGTTTATAGGCATGAAAGTCAATGTTTGTTGTTTTAAAGTTTACTTTCTCTCTTAGCTTCTTTTGGGCCACAGTTTGGAAAGTTTAAGACAGTTTAAGTCAATGGTCTAATTTGCTCTACTTTTGCACACATACAATAGACTTTTGGGTTTTTTTTTTAGCCCATAATATTTGCCCATGACCTAGCCTCTGAATATCTCTCCGGTTTATCTCTCTCCCTCTCTAACTCTCCCTGGGCGTAGAAAGTAGTAGTAGAAAGTTTGTGCAATCAATTATTTACAGAGGCTCACCTTACGTCAGACTTAAATCGCATCAGCTGATGCTTCCTAGCTTAGTCATGGCAGAAAACACCTTTGCTCCATTTGGCAACAAAAAAAAAGAAGAGAAAAAAGCAAAAAAAAAAGGGTGACATAAACCCAAACAAAAATTCAACATCAAATGCAAATCCTTGACAGGAAACAGGAGAAACAAAATCCATTTACCGGGAACAGGGTGTTTGAGGTTTACTTTACTTGTTGTTGTTGCTGTTTTGCTTTTTGTGGTGACAGCCAGCGAAAAATATTTATTTCAACGCCTTCAGGAATTTTACAGTCATAAATTAAATTTGTTGTTCATGTTGTTGTTGCCTTTTTGCATATTTCAGTTGATGTCCTCTGTCGGCAATATGCGGGAAAAATTGCAGTTATAATTGGCTTAATAATTTGCCTCCCCCCAACATCGTACTCCACATCCAAGGACCGCCACAATTTCACTAACCACAAAAAGTTTTAATAATTTGATATGCACCGAGAGAAATGATAAATTAACCAAACGATTCGATAAAAAAAAGAATCAACAGCGTGGGGGAAAATACAAAATTTAAGGATTACCCTTCCTGAAGTCTACAATTCTTTTTCAATCCTTGCAGAAGTAGTAAATCCGCCTTGTTTAAATATACTTATTCTTGATCAACAAGGCAAGCAAAACTGAATTTTGTTACAAAATTTAAATTCTTCATGAAAAATTAGGTACCTAGGATTGATCGCTACAATACGATTGATGCTTTGAAAATATTGAAAAATTAGGACTCAATTTTTATACCAGGAAGTTGGTCCTGATGAACTTCTATATCTCCGCAACTTTAAGTTTATTTCAAATTTTTGCCACGCCCCCTTTCGCCCCGCAATTTAAATGAAATAGATTTTCTCATAGACTATAATAGCTAAAAACATCAAATATTATTTTAAAATATTTGTTTTACGTGGTGCATGGTAAGCCCTAGTCGGCGAGACGACTTACTTTATGTAGTTTCTATTATTTAAACTCGAGTAAGCAAATTAATAACCCAACCACAATGACGGTAATACCATTAATACAAGTAATTCAAATTAGGCTAAAAGTTATCTACATTTTGTTTTGTCGTATTTAATTTAACTTAAATTTGTCTTAAGGCTCAATACATTTTCATGAACTAAACCTTATCACTTTTTATTAAATATCCAAATTATGAATAAGGAAAACTTAAAAAACCATTTTTTCCCAAGATTAAGTCACCTTGTATTAGATTAAAACAACTGAACTACAAGAAGCACTTATGTTCATATCCATGCTAAATTTTAAATACCTAGACTTAGTTTTACAATTCGTGTGGCTAAGATTTCATTATTATTATTTGTCTTAATGGTAAATATCAAGCATAATGCTTGGCTTTGGGTCCATATATATGTTAGCCAATAATTAATTTACTGGGTTTCAAATGGCAACAGTCTACAGAATATGTTCGAAAAATATATGTAAAGAATATGTAATAAAAATTACTTTCAGTATATTTCTCATTTGTAGGCCCCTTTGACTCCGGCAAACCACAGGCAACCGAGCACTCGTCAGCTGCAGAGTGCATTTTGTTGCACTTGCTCTGTTTGTCCATAACATCATTAGTTTCTCTAATTGAAAAGTTTTGTCCACTGACGGTTGGCCAATTAAAACAAATTTAAAGTGCCAAAGGAGCAACAAGAGCAGATAGGAATAGGGATAGTAGTGAGCGGCAGAAGCAAAGAAATTGCATTAAAATTGTGCAAAAATAAATTACTTTTATAAAAGCCTTGAAAATACAATATTACAAAAACAGCAAAGCCTACACGACGCACACATACATACAAAATACATGAACAGTGTGTCAAGGTGATAAAAAATTGGCTAGCCCAACTTTCGATATGACAGTGTAAGGTGGAATGGAATGTTAGGTGGATAAAGTGGATGCTTGGCAGCATCTATCAAAGGATATACCTATATGAATTGCTGTGGAATGTTGCATGCATAGTAAATGTTAAAATTGAATTAAGTTCGAAGGCAAAACCCGCAAAATGTACGCGATGCGGCGACATGATCTAGCCTCTCATCATCCCTCCACCATCCATCAGCAGCTTTCAGCTGCATACCCCCCCCCACCGCGACTGGGTTTTGTTACCTGTTAGCTGTTGCCGTTGGTGGGCTCATCATCCTCAGCCTTAATTGAATTCACTGGAAGGGAAGACTCCTGCCAACTGCGCCGACCCCTCTGGGCCTTTGGGCAAACAAATGCGGGAGACTTTGGCCATTTTCGGTTTTTTTTTATTTACCTGCAGGGAAGGGTGTATGTTTGTATGTATGTATGTATGTATAAGGGAGCGGAAGAAGGAAATGGTAGAAAGCGAATAGCGGGGAAACACACCTACGCATAAAATTGGTGGAAAAAATATACACTGCTCTCTGTTTGTAGTTTGTTCTGGCCTTGTTGTGGTTATTGTTGTTTTTGTGTTTTATTTTTTTTTTCAAACTTTTTTTGCTGATGGTTTTGTTTATATTTTCATTTATGAAATGAATTTGAATTCTCTCAACCAGATAAAAGTTTGGATGGGAGTGGCCAGGTTATTGTACCTTATGAAAAAGTTTTTGATTTTATGCTGCTTCTTTTTCGTTTCTTGATTATGGTTTTTGCCGAATGACCAAAATCAAAATCAATTTATTGATTTGCTTTATTGCTTAAATTGAACAATCAGAGCCGGACATTGAATCCTTTGGTCACATTTCTATATGCTTCCTTGCTTCGCTTTAATTAAGCTTCACTTCTGACCATGTATCTGACTGTTCTGTCTTTCTGCTGTACGTTTTGTGCTAACTTGGCCAACTTTGGATTGGATTGCGTTTCAATTGGCAATAAGAGGAAAATAATTGAATTTTATTTTCGTGTTGACTACGAGTCTGCCAACCAGCCAGCCTTTAGGGCATGCCACGCCCATTTATGTTTTCTATTTATCGCTTGCTTTTTCTATCCAATCTAATTGGCCATTTTAATCATTTCATCTGTATATACATATACATTCTTATTTTTTTTTTTTGTTTTATTGCGATGGCCCTCGCCAAGTTGACTAAGCCAACAACAACAACAAAAAAGATGAAAAACGAAAAAAATAGTCAGAGTGGTTGTAGTTGTTGTTGCATCAACATGTTGCCTGTGAAACGGAGCAGCTGCTGCAAGATTTTTGGCCATATCGAATCAAGTTAATTCTGTGCGGGTCTGCTGCTGCTGTTGCTCGCTTGCTCGTTCATTTTGGCTTTTGCCTTGTTAGTTTTTGGTTGGCTTTAATCGAATTTTCTTTTTTCCCCGCCAGCTGCGGGCTCAAAACAGGACTCGTCGAATGGGCAGCAGTTGCCTTCGCCATGGTTCTATGTTTTTCTTTTTTTTTTTTGCCATTTTCTGGTGTTTGGTTTAAGCGGTTTATTAGGCCCATAGATTGTGAAATCAAAGCGTGCCCTCTTTTAACTTTGCTTGCATAATAAGTAAGGGCGAGAATTAGCTGCCCTGGGATTTCTTTTGGGTCTGGTTTCTTGTTGTTTTTTTTTGTTTTTTTTTATTTTGAGTTTGTTAAGTTGGAATTCTGTTACACCTACCTACACTCTTCTAACTAGCATCTGCAAATTAATCAAAAGGAAAACATCCCCTAATAACTAATTAAAAATCATCCAGAAAGTTTGGTTTTGCGCCTCATTTACATATTTTACATATACATAATGTGGTGCACTTCAACAAAAATGAAAAACAATTAACAAGGCTCAAGCTTGGTGGGAAACTTCATGGAAAAACACTTGAAGGCATTCACAAGTCTTCATTAGCCATCTTTCGCACAATTAGGCTTGAGGGTGGGACAAAATCATATTCCAAGACCGAAACTGAAGTGTGTTATCTAACCGAAAGAAGAACGCGCATCAAAATGAGCAACAGTGACTTTGATTTTCCTTCTCCACACACAGAGTGTCACACACACACACACAACGTAAAAATGTATGCTACACATATTTTATATACGAAAAAAAAGATGAAAAAATTTACCGAACGAAGAATGAAAAACCAGAGAGAACGCCTAAGGACCTAAATTGGCTTGGGAAAAAAGTGAAGCAAAGTTTAACCAAGTGAGTGAATGATAGAGAGAAAGAGAAAGGCATAGAAAAGTGCGAGGGCAAGGACAAAGGGGGAGGGTAACAAAACTCAATTTCAAAAACGGGCAAGTCAATAAACGTTGGCAAGAAATGGGGGAATAAAAGGTTTTTTGCTCTCACTCTCCTCTTGTTAGGTATGTCTCTTTTTCTCACACTCTCTGCGACCAACGTGGCGTATGAGTGTTTTCTTGTTGCTGTGTTTGTGGCTTATGTGTTGTTGTTCTTGTTGTTGCTGTTGTTGCCCCTGGTAGCCGGCTTTTTGCCAAGTGCAATCAATAAAATGCTTTTGAGTTGTGAAAATTGTGCGTAAGTGGCTTTTCATCAGAGCCTGGCAATAACCAAAAGAGATTGACAGACACTGAGAGCGAGAGAAAGGGATATAACGTGTGTATGTGTGTGTGTGAAAGAGAAAGAAAGATAGAGAAGAAGGTAGGGGACAACAGCAAAAGGGCGGTTACTCAAAAAGCAGTTGAACAGCAAGAGCAAAACCGAAGCACAGTGGTACAAATTGCAGACCAAAAACGATTGGCATATGGGGAAATAAATGAACTAGTCTTTTAATTAACTGTTAACCACTGTGCAACTCAACTGAACTCTCCTTGTTGACTCTTGTTTAATCAGAATCAGACATTGTACCAACCAGACACCATCAGGCAAAACAGAAAAACAGGAAAACATAACTACAATAAGCAGCAGCAGCAGCATCAACAGTAGCAATAGCAGAATGAGAGCCAGAAGGGGAAATAACGGTGAAGGAGCTGAAAATCAGCATTCCATCAGCAACAACTAATTGCAATTACCAAGGTGGAAAATGAAAATCAATATTTAACAAAACATTTTGTCATCTTGTCAACTTTGAGTAATATGTCAGTCGTCATTGACTTCCGCTTAATTTTCCAGTATGTTAAATATTTATAGCATACTTTTTGGAGACGACATTTCCACACTTACAGATGAGACGAACAAAAAAGGGAATTATTAAGAATGGCAATAATGGCAAAAGAAATACAGTTTCATCTAAAAATTGCTAGAAATTATATCAAGCCAAGTTAGAAATTCTCTTTAACTATGTTTAACTTGCAGTAATTTAGTTAGAATAACAAATAATATACGATTGTTAAAGATATTAAGAGCCCAAATTTGAATTGGAATACTTGGAGAAGACTTTTGAAAATTATTTTATTAGCATCTATTTCATTGCCAACTAAAAGATGTTATCCTAATCAAGTTTGTATGCTTCAAATTAAATAGCAACTTCTGACAATTGTTTATTTTGACAGCTTATAGCCAGAGCACATTTAAATGACACGTATCTAAGCATTAAATCTTCAATTAAAGGGTAGCTTTTAGTCATACTAATAATCTTATAATACACTAAATAAAAAGTAAAACTTTTATATTCTATATATAGAACATTTTGGTTTAAAAGAAAGAGGACACTTGCAATAAATGAATACATAAAATTATAAGTAAAAGTTCTTATGGCATTAAATCGATAAATCTTTTGTTTTCCACTATAATTTCCGATTGCTTTCATATGGCCCAAAGGCATTGTTTACAAATCGCTTAATTATTGTCGCTGGCCTTTTATAGGGAATGGATGGAGCATAAAAGCCAAGCTCATTCAAGGCCTACATCAACGAATTTCCTGCCATTGCTGCCTCCCGACCAAGACTTTTTCTTCTGCCCTTACCACAACTTGGCGACATTTTTCTTTGCCTTTTTTTTTTCCTTTGGTGCGTTGCTGCTTCACGACCCAAAAACATAAATTTCCATGGATGAAAATCAACGCCAAACTGCTCATGATTTTTATTGCACGCACACATATATAGGGAAAAAGAGAGAATGAGAGAGGAACATACATATGTACACAAGTAGGGGCACCCTGTTTTGAGGCACTTTTCTTACTTATTTTGTTGGCATATTTTTAGACATTTTTGCCGCAGCGTTAAGTGCAAGTAAAACGCCTCTTTTTTGGCATATGGAAGAGTGTATGTTGAGCACTTACATGTATGTATGTATGTAGTTTATTTCGCCCTTATTCTCTTGCAATGCTTTTGAATAAGAAATAGAAAAAAAAAGTCTAACACATTTCCAAAAACGCAAATTGTATAAAATTTTGCCCCAAAATTAGTACAATTTTCTTCCATCATATATATATCCCCATTCACAATTCCACACCCTTCTCCCTCCTATCTTTCCATTTAAAAACACTACAAAATTCTTTCTTATTCTTGTCAGTTTTCAACTTTGAGAACATTTTTCAAATTAGGTTAACAGAGTAGAGCACAGACACACAGAAAGCGGCAGATTGAGAGAGGAGGTGAAGGGAGGTTATATGGATGTAAAGCGGAAAGTTTTTCTTATTGTTTGACGCGGGGGATACTTGTTAGCATCCTTCCTTCCTTTTGAGCTTCCGCCCTGACAGGCTTTCCTCATTCAGCTGATGCTGCTACTGCTACTATGGCTGATGATGATGCTCTCTGGCCCTGGCCGTTTAATGTCGACGAGCAGCATTTATTTTTCAATTTGTGTGCGTGAGAGCCACCTAGCAACACCACACTACAGCCGCACCTACTTAAACCCCCAGTCCTGGCATCAAGCCGTCCTTGGTACACCTGCGCAACCCCATCAAATTGTTTGGCATTTCAACGTCATCTCTCAGTCTCATCATCAGCGACAGAAGCGGCGCCTTTCTTGACTGCTTTCAATTACATTTACCCGGTCCACCGTACGAAGCATCTTTGACCCCTCGCTCATCAGTATGAAATGCCTTGGCTTTGTTCTTCAACATAGTTGGCCAAGTTTTTTATGTTAGGTTTTTATGCCGCCACGCATCGTTGAGTTTTTAGAGCTCTCCTAATGAAATTTTAAATCGTCCTGCGAATAATCATTGCCCTATGAAAAGATTAAATTTCAGGAAAACTCACAGCTTACTATGTATATAAACTATAAATTTCACTAAATTCCGTTGTAAGTCAATTAAATCTCAGCTGATTTTCGTCCATTTGTAAAATTGTATAACCTTTAACTTTTCTGATTTTGTGAGGACACAGAAGAATACTTTTTATGCATGCATCATCAGAGACGTAAAAATAATTTCTTCTATTAAAAACTTTTGATAGTTTTAAAAACCGAGTACGTTAGGATCTCGAATATCGCATACTACACCCTTTTGTAATCGCATTATTTGACATTGTAACATTTAAAATTTTCATGAATCAATTCATATATGTATTTGTAAGATTCATAATTAATAAATAATTATCGTCTACTCAAAAGGGTCTTGCAATTTAATGTGCTAGTTGTGTTTGTTTGTTGTTTTTCGTATTTATTTGCGTTTGAAAACTGTTCAAAGAAAATAGTTTCTTACATTTAATAGGAAAATGGAATGCAAAAATAATTCTTCCATTACACATTTGGTTGATTCTCATGCCAAAGACAATAAAATGTGAAAAATCAATTTGAAATCGATGTTGAATGGCCGATGTTTAAATAATTGAAAAGTAATTACATTTAATATTGATTGGTTTTACAATTTAAATGTCAGTCGAATAAATAAAGTAAATTTTAGTTAGCTTTAGGCATTTTATGAACTACTTACACTAAGAACAACTACCAACTACCTTTTGCTATTAGGATTCTTTGTCTGGGGGCTATAAATTTATTTTTCAATTGACCAAGAGTTCGTTTGTTCGTTAGCTAGTTGGTAGTTAGGTGTTAGCCCCACAGCTGGAGGCGTTTCTAATTAGGACACCTGACTAACTAACAAGCAAGTTGAAATCCTAACACGCACAGATACAAACACATACATACACACACACACACACATACACAGCTGTGTAATGTGGTTAGTTTCCATTTATTTCAATTAAAAATTCAGTTTCAGTTTGGTGGCACATAAATATTCATGGCTAATTTCTCTCTTTCTCTCTCTTTTTATCTGTATGTCTCTTTTATAAAATTTCCTATTTGCAGTTTATAAAATATTCCAATGAAGTCATGCGAAAATCAGCTAACCAATACATTTATGGGCAACAACTTAATTAAATGCTGTATCAGGTCGACGAATAAAATTCGTAGCAATTGCAATAAAACTTTCTTGTTTTGGGCTAAAACAAAAGTAATTAAACACATTCAGGCATCGCCAACAAAAGAACACGAAGAGAGGAAAAGTTTTATTTAACGCTATGCGACAGCAAAGAAGTTGCTAAGGAGTCCGGGAGTGGAGCGGAGATCTGGCGTGGAGGTGAGGAGACGAATCCTGTGCATGGCCAAAAGCCAGCTGACGCTGCCAGCCACAAACAGCTAACCAAGACCTAAGACGTGGAAGGAAGAAACAAGCATAAGGCAGGCCACAAAATGCAGAAGGAGAACAATGTTACGGCTGAGAATTGCCAATTTGTTGGTCCCTATCGCCTGGAGAAGACCCTGGGCAAGGGTCAAACGGGTAAGATCACACAGGAAATTAAATGAAACTATTAAAACTCACTGACTGGCTGACATACCGATTTCAACTCTTTCAAACTTTGGTTTCCAACAATTTCGTCTACTCATTTTCTGCTGTTGCGGTTTTGTTTCCGCTTTTAATTTCCAGGTCTCGTCAAATTGGGCGTACATTGTGTGATTGGCAAAAAGGTGGCCATTAAAATAATCAATCGCGAGAAACTCAGCGAATCGGTGCTAATGAAGGTAAGTTGATTCCACTATAAGCTTAATTCTGAACTCAAAACAAAGTACAAAAGAATCAAAGGTTATATATACTAAGTATATAACGTAGTCTAGAGTAGATATCTATCCTTTCTTACTCTGCGAAAGTTCAGCAGTTCTTTTACTTCTGTTTTGTTTTTGCCCCAATTTTATTGTTTTGTTTTGCTCTTGTTTGCCTTTTGTGGCGTACGAGTCATAAAAATTTGCGACAATAAAATTTCTTGTCTTGTTTTATTTCGCCTTGAAATTGTCCAATTGGTGCAGGATAGCGAGAAGGAGGTTAAAGACGTGGAAAATCGACAGAGAAAAGTGTCAGTGCCGTTCGCTGGCATTCAAAGTTAAAGCTCTATGGATTTTCCATGGGGATTTTCTGTTGCTGGGTCAATTTTGGCATGTCTTTTTTTTCGCTTTTGTCGTCGTTAGGGCGAAAGGAAAATACGAGAGAATTATGTTTTTTTTTCGTTTTGCCCATTGGTTTATGTGTTTAGTGTGTCAAAGTCAAGAAAGATGATTACTATAGAGACATGTCTGTTGTAAATTATAATCCAAATACTGGGATGTTGTGTATATATTTCCATATATTTGCATTTAACTTACTTCAACTTAATTTAACAAAAGTTCCCTAAAGGACATTGCATTTTTACAAACAATTTGCCTACAAAAAGGGAGAATATATTATTGTACTTTGCGATTTTCAAGTTATGGTTCACATAAATCACCTAAAAATAATGCTGACCCTTTAGCTCCAAAAGTAATTTGTAGGTATCTTGATAAATACTCTTATATAGTTTGATTATAGCCATAATTTCTGATGGTTTGTATAATTTGTTCAGGCTCGATCTATTTGATTATGTAATACGTTCAAGGAATTCGAAATGAGATTCATGTCATTCATTCAATGAAACTTGAAGTAAATCCTAAACTATTTATCAGTTTGCTGTCATAATGGAGACCCCTTCGCCCATTCCATTCGACATTTATCGAAAATAATCCTCAATCCTGGGACAAAAAGAAAATTTGTGCATTTTTGTAGGGCATTGAAAGGACATGCGACAAATTAGTGCGTGCGACAACAAAGTAAATAAAAGGCAAACAACAAAAAGAATACTGCAGAGAAACAGAAAGAAACAGACAATAATCGCCGTTATGTGTGGGAGGAGTTTAGACATACAAATGTACATATATTGTATAAACATATATACACACATACATATATACTAACATATACTATATGGGACACAACACAGTAAATGCAAGGTGAATTCTTGTACAAAAATAGCTAATGCTAACGGCGATTGCGTGTCCAGCTGGTCTCGACACGCACAAGAAAGTGGACGCCAGTGGAAGGACAATGGCAGGACCCATTTACATTCAACGCAAGCATAATGACTTTGTATTGTTGTGCATTGTTGTAAAAGTGGGCAAAAGATTATTATCATCTCTTGCTAGCCCCGCTATACCTTAGTCAGTCTCTGTGAACTTTGCATTTACATTGTCAATAAGCACAATAATTGTTATCCTTGTTCACGTAGATACGTGTATCCGGTTGCGCTTGGCTCTCATCTTCTTCAATATTCTTGTTACATTTCAAGGTTGAACGTGAAATTGCCATAATGAAACTAATCGATCATCCGCATGTCCTTGGCCTAAGTGATGTGTATGAGAATAAGAAATATTTATATTTAATATTGGAACATGTATCCGGCGGTGAGCTCTTTGATTATTTGGTCAAAAAGGGACGCCTGACGCCAAAAGAGGCACGCAAATTCTTTAGACAAATCATATCGGCCCTCGATTTTTGCCACTCGCACTCGATTTGGTAAGTGAGCAGTAACAACAACAACAACAATAACAATCTAAATATATAATCGCTCCTAAAATGCAATCAATCTTTCTTTTCTTCAATTTTATGCTGCTCAAATATCCAGTCATCGGGACTTGAAACCTGAAAATCTGCTGCTGGATGAAAAGAATAATATTAAGATAGCGGACTTTGGTATGGCCTCACTTCAGCCAGCTGGCAGCATGCTGGAAACCTCTTGTGGCTCACCACACTATGCGTGTCCCGAGGTTATAAGGGTAAGTCAAAGAAGGACACAAATGGGCGAACGACCCCGAATGAGTTGGGAGATATAAGAAAATCTCAGTTGAAAAATGCTTATAGAATTGGTTGGAGTCATTCGTATCTGTGTATGCTTGCCTTGCTTTGCTTCAGCTTGGTTTGAGCAACGCATAAACGTCTATCAAAACGAACTTTTTAGCACATTCTCATACACTGAGAGAAACAAAACCATGAAAAATGGAAAATTACAAATTTCATATTAATTAACAAATTATGTAATAAAACAATTCCCAATAATATAACATTTTGCTCTTTGCAACAATATGGGGAAAATATTATATTGCAATTGCATTTCTCTAAATGTATTTGTCTAAGAGTTTGTCTCTCCGCAGTTTGCCTCATGCAAATCGTTTCCCTTCTATGCAAATGCAAAATTCCTAGCAGTCATCTTTTCCAACTCCATACCCATTCCCATCTTCCACCATCTCCATCTTTGTCGCCATGTGCGTCATGTGCGCATCTGATTTCCCCCTTCCCCACCCAAAAAAAAAAAAAAAGAAAGGATAAAAGACTTTCAACCCAAAAGCCTGCAAGCTTCACTTCACTCACGCAAGAGCTGCTGCTGCTGTTCCCTGCTCTGCGTGTAATAAATTCATAAGCGGAATTTAAACAAAAAACATAGAAAGAGGAAGATAGATAGATATACATATATATTCATTCTAGTGCAGTTTTTTATCTTCCTTTACCAGTTTTGGCTATAAGTCTCTTGCTACGTGATATTTTCCCCCATTTGAAATTTTTATAAATATTCAACAGTCAAAGCTCTGTCAGGGATTTCCGTCTGGTTATAATTGATGTCTAGCGAATCATTTTTCTTACCGCATATGTATATGCATTAACTATGCTTTCCATACGAGAGGGGGGCCAAACTCTTTGAAGAAGCCTAACAAAATACTCAATCACTTAAGTGGTCATTTATCAAATTGAAAGCAAGCACCAAGCACTTAAGTGTGGGGAGGAGCTTGGTTTAGGATTACTGAAAGGTAACCGAATTCCTGTGGTTCGGACAAGTAATCGACTGTGAATTTAAACGCATACACTTATAAATGTTTAAGGTCAGACGAAAGTTCAGCAAAAATATGTGTTGTTTTATATATTGCTAAAGTATATCAAGAAAATAAACTAATAAATTTTAAATATGGAGAAAAATTAAAGTGGAATTTAGCATTAATATAGTTTTGAACTTTAACCCTTTGCAAAATTCACTTCAATTTCAACTACAAACACAAATTGCATTCCATATTCCGTGTTTGTGTATGTGTGTTAGCCACAATAATAATTATTGTACCTGCCATCTGAATGGGCAACACAAACTGCAACCTGAAAGTCATTGTGCCATTTACCTGCCAAGTCAATAACCGTCCACTCCAGAGCTCTTGGCATTTGATGGACAACAAAACAATGGACAACTACGACCACGACAACGACGACGACGACGACAGTTACTACCACGACGGTAATGTCAATAATCAACGAGTTGAATGGACTAACTGCCAAGAAATGTTTTTTCTCTGTATTACAAAACATTTGATTTAAGCTTGCCAAATTAAAGTCGAAATCGAATTTCGACATAAACACACAAACACATTTATATGTAGGTACATTGTACATACATACGTATATACCCGATTTATATACATTTATAAGTAAAATCCCAAAGATAACTTTATTCTTTGATTTGCCTTCTTTCTTGTTTGTGTGTGGTTTTGATTTTCCTTTTCGTTTTGATTGCAGGGTGAGAAGTATGATGGCCGCAAGGCGGATGTCTGGTCCTGTGGTGTCATTTTGTATGCCCTGCTGGTTGGAGCATTGCCCTTCGATGATGATAACTTGCGACAATTGTTGGAGAAAGTCAAACGGGGCGTCTTTCACATACCGCATTTTGTGCCGCCCGATTGCCAGAGTTTATTACGTGGCATGATTGAAGTGAATCCGGATAGGCGTCTAACGGTGAGTCATCCCCAAGGGGCAAGGGAATGAGCTTGAAAATGCAACCCCCTTTTTGGAAAACGAGAGGAAAAACCATTTGTTGGTTTTTATTTATTTTCGTTTTGGGTCAGAATTGTTGGGTCTCCGTATTTTTCCTTGGTAGCTTTACGTTTTCCTTTTATTTATACTTACACACATGTGTGTGTGTGTGTGTGTGTCTTTGGTCTCTGTCATTTAATTTTTCCGGCTTAGCTTGCTGAAATAAATCGTCATCCCTGGGTCACAGCTGGTGGCAAAGGTGAACTAGAACTGGAGTTACCAATGATGGAGGTGGTCCAAACACATGTTATACCTACATCAACAGCTGTTGATCCAGATGTATTGAATGCCATTTGCTCGCTTGGTTGTTTCAAAGAGAAGGACAAACTCATACAGGAGTTATTGAGCGCCAGGTAAGAGATGTCATTCTGAATGGATTCGACTAAACAAGATGGGATTGAGTTAAATTAACCTCAGCAATTAATCTAAATCCATTCGTTATTTATATTTAACAGCCATAATACAGAAAAGGTAATATATTTCCTTTTGCTGGAGCGCAAACGTCGACGTCCTGCTCTTGAGGATGATGATGAAATTGCCCAAAAGTCGCGAAGTGAATTGGACGCTGTAGATCCGCCGCGTAAACGTTTGGACACTTGTCGTATAAATGGTACCAATGCTCCTAGCTATGGACAGATCTCCGAGGGTTCACCCTTAACACCGCGTAGACAGGCCTTTAAGTAAGTAGTTGTAAAACGCAGCTATATCAATTCAAAAATCGTTAATTCTTTCATCTTGTTTTGTAGTTTCCGGTCGTATAGCAGCACACGAAACCATCAGCGAAGGTCACCAACGACAGTATCCTCATCAGTGCGAAGTTCTTCATATCACAGTCCGACACGTTGCAATTCCCCCATGAGCTCGGCTCAACAGCAGGCCAATGCCATATCGCGTCCATCATCACCAGCGGCAGGCACTCGACACTCGCAGTATGGGGACCGTGAACGCTCCAGTTCGGTGGTGCATCACTCATCAGTTAGCCGCACGCCATCCCACAGTTCCCAAAAGAGCATCGAAGGTGATGTGGTTGTGGTGCGAGAGGGTTCTCGCCTCGAACGTCGTGACTCGGCCCGTCAAGAGCGAACTGGAGGAACCGGTGGTGGTAGCTCGCGTGGCGATAATGGCGGTGTCCCACCTGGCAGTCCCGGCGGCAATTCTGGCGGCAGTGGTTCACAGCAAGCAACCTCATCACCATCATCTGTAGTGCATCATCGTGCCAATTCAGGTCCGACAATTGCCATTAGCATGTTCCACGATCCAGAGTCGAATAGTGGTGTGTGCATGCAACGTAGACCCATTGTGGTAGCCCCCTCCTTTCGCAATGCAAATCAATGCTAATTCATGATTTATTTTTTCGTCTTTCATTTACTTTGTACAAACAGTTGTGAATCCCAATGGCTCGCCACTGATGAACAACAGCAGTCCCGGCATACCGGGCTCACCGTGCAATAATCCCGGTGGTCAACTCTGGAAAACGCGACTGACAAATATTAAAAATAGTTTCCTGGGCAGTCCGCGTTTCCATCGTAGAAAAATGCAGGGTAATTTGTTTTACCAGAAACCATTTTCGATCTATGCATATTAATATTTTGGTATTTTATATAACCACTAGTATCTGCCGATGAAGTTCATTTGACTCCCGAATCGTCACCGGAGCTAACGAAACGCTCATGGTTTGGTAATCTAATTACCACAGAGAAGGATGAAACTTTTACCATTTTGGTTAAGGGTAAACCCATAGCCACGGTTAAAGCGCATTTGATTCATGCATTTCTATCGGTGAGTCGATTGTAATATTTGAAATAAATAAAAAAATAAAAATCTCCTGTCATGCGAACCTTTCCAAATATAATATTTATCTTGACTTTAAGCTTAGGCCAAATGAAATTTCGTTCTAAAATGTCTATAAATTTTATTTTATGGGATTTTCAAATATAAAAATTAGACTTGCAAAATAGAAGAAATTTATACATAATCTTAACATCTTTGCCATTTTTCATGGAGGTCATAGGTAAGACTATGCGAAGTGTGAGGTTTGCCTAGCACACAGTAAATTTGGCAATCGAGAAAAGTATTTAAAAACTCTAGAACATATTAACTCATATCTATACCCATCAAGTTTATGATAATCGTTATATATACTTTTTTTAAGATGGCTGAACTATCGCATAGCGTCGTCTCACCCACCTCGTTTCGGGTGGAATACAAACGAAATGGTAATGGACCTGTTATGTTTCAGCGTCACGTTAAATTTCAGGTAAGTACTTCATTCACTTCTATGCGAATTGTATCTCAAATCAATCGCATTTTCATCTGGTTTAGGTGGATATCAGTGCCATTTGTAAACAAGGTGATATAGCCGATATGTTGTTTGCTTTAACGTTTACACTACTCTCTGGTAAGTAAAAAAAACCAAGTCTTATATTTCTGTAACTCACATGATGTTTTTTTTTTTTGTTGCAGGGAATATTCGTCGTTTTCGTCGCATTTGTGAACACATACAATCACAAGTTTGTTCGAAGCGTTTTCCTGGTCCCAGTAGTCCGCCAACTGTGACCAGCGTCACTCAGGCTGTATCAGAGAGTTCGTCATGCGGTTCAGTGTCCAGCGAACGATTGTCCTATAAAAGACAAGTGGTATGTGAATTATTGACATATTTCCACAACTTGGAATGTATTTGAAATACTCTTGCCATCTAGATTGAAAATGATATAGAGAATGATTCCATATTCTCATACAAATCGGGTAATGGTCGCCGTGCCTCTACTACAAATAATAATAATGCCAATCCGGTGGATATACCAGGAAGTCCTATAGCTGTGCGATCAAAGTAAGCTATTCGTATTGAATAAACAATAAAATTCTATTTCGTTCTCTCTCTCACTCTCTTTCTCTCTCTCTATCTCTTTTATTCAGCTCTGAAACAGCTGAGCATGAACGTAACCGTGAACTGCAGAGTGAGCGACAGGCGACAACGATGTCCGGTAGTGCAATCGCATGAGAATTATTTCTCTGATTTAGTTACATTTTTCTAATACAAATTTCTTTTGATACACAAACAACAACAACAAGAACACCCAAATATTTGAACTAAGCAACAACCGAATAACAATGAAAAAAATAATGAAAAAACACAAAAACCAAAAAAAAAAAAGAACAACCAAACTAAAATGAACTCAAACAGTATTTTTTTCTAAATACCAAAAACCTTTCCCCCCAAAAAAATGAAATACGAAAAACAAAGAAACAACCAAAACAAACAAAAAAGAAAAAAAACCCTAAAGCAATAATAGTGGAATTTACCTATATATCAAGATATAAAAACGAAAAGTATATACAGACTAAACGACAATTTCGGCATGTCGAAAATCAAATACCCTTGCAGTATAATATCAAAAAGGAGCGTTTCCAAATAGACTTTAAGGAATCGATTTAAATATGTAAACTTATCGGTAGCATTTATGACAATATATATGTACATAGGAAGTTACAAAAGCAGATCCTCCAATTTCCACATTTTCCAATTGCTGGGATAACTTACAAGTTTTTTGAACAACTTTATCTTTAGTCCTTTTCGTTAAAGTAGTGTTTCCTTATGTACAGAAGGTCCACCGAAATCATAATGATTTGTTTCAAGTGATTTATATTGAGAAAACCTTTTCTCAATGTGAATCGACAAAAATCGTGTCCCACATGAAAAACTTTTAAAACTTCATTAAACATTATTATAATGATAACTTTTCTGTATATCTAAAGAACGAATTAAAGCTCAACAATTTTAAATAACAATCTGTAAGGGTATGTGGAAAAAGAATAACTAAACTGCTGACATATATGACTTTAACTTTTTGCCAGCTTAGCTCTAGCTTTACTTACACTTTATTTCTAAATTATGTTCGATTTTTTGTTTTTTTTTTTTACTTACAATACTTTTATGGACATTGTTGCCGCCGCGCCTAAAGAATAAACCCTAAACGAATGCTTGTAAAAAATAAAAACAAAATGAAACCAATAAGAAAGTATGTAAAGAGAATATGCCAGAAAACGATATCAATATGTATTGTTACCAACTAGAGGTTTTTTCCTTTAACCTTAGATTAGGCTTTGCAAGAACAAAAAAACAACATTTCAAATGCTATTTGTATAGAGAGTGTATAAAGATGATGAACTTTGCACTGAACTTTGACTACTATAAATAACTAATACAAATAATAATAAAAATAAAAAGACGAAAACAAATTAAACAATACCAAATGACGAACTCAGTTGACGGAGTGATGTGTGTTTTTTTTTTTTTTGGTCATAAACTTAGCGTTGCTGTTTTTCTATAAAACCAACAAAAAAAACAAAACTATTTTGCTAACCATTAAACAAAAAAAAAAGGGAATAAAAAATTTAATTAAAATGCAAACTATTTTTCCTACAAAAAATACCGATAACAAAAAACAAAGGAGAGTGCTTAATTGCACATAAACATGCTTGCATGACGATCAACCGGAAAAAATATAAATAATAAGAATAATAAAGGAAAATGTGTTGTGTGGTAGATGGAGAAACAATGTATGAAAGGACGTAACAATTTGATAAAGATAATGATAAAGATTAACTGTATAATTCAAATTAAATCAATCCATCGTTACACGCAAAATTGTCTAAATTGCTGAGTTAGAGAGATAAAAAGAGCGAAAAGAAATACAAGAAAAACAAAAAAATTAAAAACTAAATAAAAATTTGCAAAAATTTATATATTTTTTTACCCTTCTGTCCAAAGATAAAAAAAAAGAAACAAGACAACAACAAAAGCACAAAATGCACAAAAATAAAAAAAAATTTACATATTTTGTAATCTCTTATATAGAGCTAAGCGAAAAACATCAAAATATAAGCTTAAATAAGAGATTAGTCTATTCAAATCTATGTATATATAGTTCTCACTCTGTACTCCTCTGCCTCCGATCTTTTAACCTTTATTCAGCTTTCAGAACCAACTAATCATTGGTCTTCTATGGTTCAGCTTGCAAAAAAATGCTAGGCGGTTACTATGGTTATTAGATTGATAAAAAGTAAGTTCGAATTACATCAAAATTAGCTGCATGATATCTCACTGTCGGCAAGTTTCAATGTGCAGATATTTCAATTATTTTATTTACTGCATTCTAGTTTTTTTTTACAGAAATCAAATTCCGATTTATACGATAATTTGTAACCAAAAGACTTTGACAAAAGTAAAAATCCAATGACATACATACGCAGACATACACACATATACGCACACATACACGAAGAGAAAATACCGTCCATTTTTCCACTAATTGAATAGAATAGAATCCAATGGCAAACTCAGCAATTTAGACAATCAATTTATTGTTGTGTAAGAAAAAACAATGTGTAAAATCAATGTAAAGACATAAAAGAAAGACACTCAAAAATAATTAAACAAATAAAAAGCAAAAACAAACTTGTCAGCAATATCAAAATAAATATAAAAGAAATATTTAAAAAATTTAAATGATATATATATATATGTATATATATATATAGTGATGAAAACAAGAAACAGAAACAAAAAATTAAAAAGGGCATTAAACAAGTTAAAGCTTATAACAAAATCATATGAAAATAACACAAATTATATAATAATATATATTCTAATCTTATACAAAGAATGAAGAAAAACTACTGTAAAAAATACATCAAATGCAATAATATTGAAATTGAATTACTTTTTAGCATTAACATAATTTATCAGTCATTCGAACACAACAAAAATATATTCAAATATTGAAAAGCATTCAAAATTAAGCTCACCGAAATCGACATGGCATCTACATCTACATATATATATATATATATATTTATTTATTATATCATATACACATACAAGCATACAAAACATACACATATATATATTGTATCTTTACTTGATCAATTCAACATATTCTATATGCATTTACTTTCATATACAAATCGAGAAAAAACATACATACATACCCATCAAAGATTTATACATATATCTATCTATCTATATCTATATATACATACATACACACAAACATAAAGATCGGCATACACGAAAATTACAGATTCAGACACATGACATGAAACTAACTTCGGTGTACCGATGTATGATATACCTTCGCAGTTAATTGATTGTACAAATGAGTCCAAGATTTTTTTTTTTCCGAATTTGCAACAGACTTGATTTGGCAAAGAGCTCTGTATTGTATATTCTTCATAAATTAGTTAGAAATGTTTTTTTGGTTTTAGGTAGATTACTAAAACTATGACCAAAATTTCCAGTTTTGTTTAATTATGTTTCCGTTTTTGTCAATTTGAACAATAACTATCGTGTCTTAGCTGCGTAACACATTTCATGAATGATTGACACCTGAAAGGCTTCGGTTTAACCGACGGCGTTTCAATGATAGTTACTTAGACGGTTCGGCTTTATTGCTCAAATTAGCTACTAATCAATGAACACCAACCATGAAAACAGATTATGGTTACAGATTTATAGCCATTCATATTCCTCTGCAAGGGTATAGAAATGTTTACCCAAATATACATATACACAACTAAACAATGAGTCACTTAAACATTCTTACTACAAATTGTTAATTTTTTTTATTATATGAAAAATGAAAAACTTAAAACCAACGGAAAACAAAAACTAAATCAAATATGTAAAAATACAAATATAAAATCATATTTTTTTGAAAAAGACATAAAATGAGATACTATAATAAACAAAAAGCAAAGAACAAACAAAGAATGAAAAGGAAGCAGTATAAATGAAACAAGCTCTGCAATTGCTTTATTATATAAGATAACAAATAACAAAACAAAAAGAAAACACATACAACTAATTAATACTCTAAATGCTGCATTATGCCACGCCTACCTAACTTTTTACCTTCAACTGAAAGCCTAAACAACTAAAACTATACTAGATTGAGCAATATGATTGAGAGCGTTTTTTGTCGTCGCAACATAATCAACCACCTACCTACCTAAACTGCTTCACAAAAAAAAAAAAAAAAAAAAAATGGATTAGAAATTGGAAAATCAGAAGGAAATTCGTCAAAGAACGAACCCAAAAGAAAATTGAAAGATGTGAAAAGAAAGAAATTCAAACAATTTGAGAGCCAAAAAAAAAAACGATAATTTGATATGCAACTTATACATATTTCTATATAGTACTATATATACACCCAAAAAACAAAACAAAAACAAAAAGCAAAAAAAAAAAAATGAAGCAAACGCTTGACTTAAACCCCAAAAAGGAAAACCAAAGTTTACATTTATGATTAATGCATATTTAAATAAAATATATATATATATAAATAATAAAATTTAGCATGTAATGTTGTGTATTGTATTCGATGCTTCTTCATCTGTTTAAGTTGGGCTTTTTCTTTTTTTTTTTTAACTTACCTTTAAGTATAAGTTAGATGAACAAAAAAAAAAGAAACGATGAGGAAAAGGAAATGTAAGTGTGTGTGCATTGTGCGCTTTGTTTTTGTATTTTGTATCTAAGTTAATTAATTGTAATTTGTAATTCATTTATAAGCTTTGAGAATGTGTAGATGGATGGATCTGTGAGCGCGTTATGGGGAGCGAGACGCGAGGGAAGGCTTACCAAAAATAAGTATAAAGTAAATAATAATTAAAGCAAAAACCAACAAACATAACAAAATGAAACCAAAACAAAAAGGAAGAACGAAAAACAAAATGAAGTGCATCTGTTATTAGGTTAAAGGAATTATTGATATTGTTTGCGAAAAGAAATAAGAAAAAACCAAAAATGTGTGAAATAAATATATATACAACTATTTATATATATATATGTATATATATACTATATATATACATATAAAAAGTAAATAACTACAATTTAGCATAAAAGAAAAATCACAAAAAAGAGTATAAACATAAAACAGCAAAATTCAAACAACAAAACGTGAACAGCAACAAAAATTGTAACAGCAATTTAAAATAAAATAAATATTTCAAATAATTAAAAAAAAAACGTTTGACTCTAGATTAACACTTGGTGAAAACTATGTACATATATTATGGTGTCTCTGACAACAATTAAAAATGAAGTAAGGTCGTCTCGAAATTTTAAATAGCCATAATCTGCGCGAATACTAAACAAGTCTATGAACTAAATTTGTGACTTTTACTTTGTTGGTTTTCGACAAAATCTGTTTTATTTATTTTGTGGGGCCGGAAGTGGGCGTGGCAAAATTTTTAAATAAACAAAATCTGCGCACATACTAATCCAGTACACATACCACACAATTTGGTGTCTCTAGTTAGTATAGTCTTTGAAAAGGGAAGGGGTCGTGGCAAAAATTTGAAACAAACTCGATAACTGTACATACTGAATTAGGTGGCTCCAGCTCTTATAGTCTCCGAGATCTAGTGGATGCTGATCAAGAATATACATATATACTTTATGGGGTCAGAAAAGCTTCCTTCTGCCTGTTGCATACATTTTGGCGACTTTAATTTCACCCTATGGGTACATGGTATAATGATGCGCGTAAATTCCAGTGCTTTAATTACAAGATTTCAATCCTAGTTGATTAACATAGACTGACATTATTAGATGATAAAAAGTCATTCAGAATGCCGAGATAAAAAGGTTAACTGAGCACTAATTAAGCACTAATATTAATCAAATACCTACGTTGAGGGATCAGAATGAAGGTGAAGTAAGATATGACATTCCTATAGTCCTGCGGAGAGTGAGATATGAAATACTTTTCGGACCCCTGCAAATACCCCCTATGTATTTTTTATTTAACTTTACAGGTTCATTTATGTACATATGTATGTAATACTTATTATTGTCATTATTGTAATAAAGACAAATAAAGTTTTTTGACTATATTGTTATCATTCAAAACAAGCATAATATTATTTATTTATTTCAAGCAAAAATCACAGTTAACAATTTTCTGTTAAAATATAAGTTTTAAACTGAACATATGGGCGAATTGCTGAAATTTACGTTACTTAAAATTGAATTTAAAACTTTTTTAAGTCCCTTACAAGAAAATAAAGAGGGCATGTGTGTGCGGTGTTAAAACTTGCTTTAATTTATATGAGACACTCCAATGTACTTATCTTTGACATCCTGAAGGTCCTTTGTTGACTTTTATTTTATTTTACTGATTTCCTGGTCAAAAAATGTTAAATGGTTTGAATATTTATGGGGTCTAAATAATTGCAAAATTTTGATAGCAGTTTTCAATTATTACTTGATGTTGATATAGAACGTTCAGTTTTACAAGCAGCTCAACACATCTTTCAGCTTGCCGAGAAGCATCCTTGTTCCCCCCGTCGTCCTTTACAAATGATCCATTTTAATGAATCTGAGCCTAAGTGGACACTACCTTTAGGTTTTAAACACATGAAAGCTTGCTTTGGGATCGAGTTTTACATTCGGGTCCTAGATGGTGCCAGAGGGAGCCTTTCGCAGCAGAGCCTTGGCACTGCCGTAATCCAGATGGCGCCAAAAGTTCTTCCAATTACGGCTTTCTTTAATACTCTTATTCAATTTTTTTTTTTGTGTTTGAATATAGAGTTGTACCTGAATACATTTTGGGTTTTTAACTTGATATAGGTAGATGGACCTTCATTTGAATAATACTGTAAGCAAAATGCAAACAAAAATTGCACAATTTTTGGGATCTTTGGCAATCCTTCCTTATATCTAATCAATTGGTAAGAATATTATTTGATTCATAAAGGTAAAAGAAGGAAACGTGAACTCTTAAATATATAAATTAACCAAGACAATGGAACATTTTGATATGCTATTTCAGCCAGTTTTCGATGAGAGCCGCAATTTGCTTTTCAAATTGGACTGACCAGAAATTTACAGTTCTAGTGGTTTGGGTTATCAACAAAAACAGCTGATTCCCAAATAAACATAGAGCAAAAGAACGTGAGAAACTGAGGGGTAATTCACTCAGATGTTTTTAGCTTTTGGGGTAAAAGTTGTTACACTCTTAATGTGAAAGCTTTTGTGGCTTTTGCCGAACGATTTGGAGGACCTCGCATCCATTCGCAGCATTAGCTTTTTTGGTCTTCGGGGGCTTCCGACAAAAGCTCTCTTTGGTTTAATATGCAGGCAGAATGTCGGTGAGGAAAAGCAATCGGCGCACCAGAGTTCTTTTTGTCGTAGTATTTTGTTGAATGTTGTTTTTTTTTTCGTTTTTGTCTCCGTCTCCGAAAAACAACTGCATGAAAAGCGGAAAAACTTGGTCATTTCAGTTTGTTCAGTTCAGTTCGGGTCGGGCTTGCAATTCAACAACACATAGCGCAAAAAGCGGAGCGAAATATTATATTCATTCTAACTAAATATATATAGAAGAACTGAAGGAACACACGGAGACAGAGAGACAGAACGATAGCGAGAGCGAGCGAAGCGTAGAGTAGTAGTAACTTCCAACTACTTACTCACTATATAGAAAAAGAAGAGAGTAAGAAAGCCAACAAACAAAACTAATAATATCGTAATCAAGTCGAATCGAATTCAAACAAATCAAATACAAAAAATTACACCTACAAACTAAAATAAAAACAAAAAATTAAAATGGAAATCCACAAACAAAAAAAAAAAACCGAATCTCGGACCAACAAATAATATGCACTAAATAATTGGAATTCGAATACATGACAAAAATGCAACAATGTGCACAATATTTCAATGGGGCAACGAATTGTGAATTTGAATTTTTAACGTGCAACTTTACAATCGTCGTTGTTACTATATAGATATATATTCAAATATATGTACATATAAATCATATCTATATAATATATATAATATATTTATTATATTATATATATAAATATTTTTTTACATTTTTTTTGCTGTTTAGTTCGAAGAACTTCATGCAGTTGCATACTGCAGTGAGTGAGTTATGTAAAAGCTATGGATACGACTTAGTACAGAGCGAAAGGGAAGGAGAAAGAGTCAGAAAGAGAGAGAGAAAAAGAGAGAATAAAGGAGAAAGTGTCGGTGTGTGGCTCTGTGTATGACTCTCTATGTGTGTCTTTATTTGACTGTGTGTTTGTGTATGTGTGCAAGAAAAAGAACAACACAAAAAATAAAATAAAGAAACAAATATAAAAATTAAGTGACTTCAAAAATAATATTGGTAAAACATCAAATATCAGACTCAATTATAATAAAAGCCAAAACTTACCTCAATTAAATGGTATCAAAAAAAAAAATAAAAGATTTCAAATTTAGACAAACATTTGAGTATTTCGAAATCATAAAATATGCAAAAGTGGGCCAATTAACCTATATTTCTCTTTGGGTTTCCAATTCAATTCAGATTGCAAAATATGTTAAAACATTCGTAGGGTCCTAGTTTTCCAGTTGATCTACCGATCAGTTGCTGATCTTTGGCTGCCTTTGGTTTTCTTGAAGTGGTCAAGCAATTTCAAACATTTGCCAGAAGGGTTAAAATGAATCAGATATCAATAAGATGCGAAATCTAAAATAGAGAATCGGCATAACAGCCGAGCAGCCAAGTAGCCAATCTCTTTAGACAAGTGTCTGTTGGGTTAAGTGAGGGAGAACACCCTCTGTATTCGCATCTCCATCCCCATCCCCAATCCCTCTACATGCTCTGAGAAATTTACCATTTGCTTTTAGCGGTCTCCGTCAGACTATTTTTAGTTGCACATTTTCTTGTTTGTTGCTGTTGTTTTTTTTTGCTTAATATTAGTGTCAAGGTGCAGGCAAAATGCAAGCCAAGAACTAGGCAGAGGTAGACGTGTGTAGATACTTGTCACATCGAAAAGCAACAAAAACAAAAACAAGAAAAAATAAAAATGAAATTGAATTTATATCTTAAGGTTGTTTAGTTGGGTCTAGGCCTGGCCAATGACAATTAGCCAAAGGTTGGTTTTTTGGTGTTTTTTTTTGGAGTATATTTGTTACGGGGGAGTGAGTGTAGGAGCCAAGGATAGGTAGGGTCGTGGTCGTCAGTCAGTCAGTCAAAAGTAAATCGCGTTACCGCACACATGGCAAGGATACGCAGGCTCAACTTACAAGTTAGCGACCCACATTTACTTAAATTACAAACTACACGCAAAGTCAGAAGAAAACTAGAAACTAGGCAGCGGGAGCACCACCACCACCACCACCAACAACAACAACAAAAGGAAAAGCTTTTTAGGCGCCCCAGTCAATCATTAGAGAATTATGAGTCACCCTGTGTGACCTATTGCGTGCGGCCCTATTGGGAGTGGATTTGGCTCAACCCACTCACAGTTTTTCCCATTCTCAAGAAGGGAGATATCAAGCCGTCGTCGCTGACGCTGCCGCCACTGTCTCAACTTGACGACATGTTGCATAGAGAACGTTTTGTATTTACATATAGAAAACAGTGAATATTTGAAATTTTTGCAAGGAAATTCCTGTCTATTTGGCTAAGTAATAAAAGTTGTTAAATAGCCAAAAGAAATACTACTACATAAAGCTCCCTATATTCATTTATAGTTACATTTACATTTACAAGAAATTAAATTAAATATAGTTTTAGTTTTAGTTTCATTGTTTTTTTGGGGGCGGGGAAGGGGCTTCTCTTCCTTACTTCGACAACGAGAGTATTCATTGCCTTTTCTTCTCCTTTATTGGACCAATCCTTCGCCTTCGTTCGGCTTTGCTCTATTCATTACTTGACCACACACAAAATTAGTGTCTATTTGTTGTTTTTTATTTTTTTTTTCGGTTTGGCATTTCCCCGTGTTTTTGCTTTGCTCTGCAATTTCGCATTTTTTGCACTTCTTCTTCTATGGCTACATTCCATCTTCTTGTTCTTTGTGTTTCAAGAGCGTGAGAAAATGTTTTCAGTGTGCGAGCATTTACATTGTTTGCCTGCATTTTGTTGCCAGGGCAGATTTCGTTGAATTTTTAATAATTGTATATACCGAGTATCCTAAGAACTTTCTGAATGGGTATATTAGCATTTTTGTGCTGCTTTGTTTCTTAAGGTTGGTTTTGGACCGGCTAATATCCAAAGGCAAAATCTAGATTTATCTTAAAATTTATAAGCTGTCCCTGTGAACTTAGGGACTTTAATGGTTATTTTCTATTTCCTAGATATAGATTTTTAATATTAGTTGTGTGTAATATTAACGAAATAGAATCTATAGCTTACACCAATGGTCCATTATACCAATTAAAATGCAAATTTGTCGACTTAGTAAAGAACCAACCTATTTTATAGTGATTGAAAATATTTGAAAGCAATTAAATTAATTAAATATTTGCAACCAAGGCAATTAAGAATTAGACAGTAGTTATAGTATTTTATTTTATTTATACGGTAACTACATGCCCATGCTTAATTTGAAATTAATGAACTGCAAGTGCATCGCACAAATTTGTCCAAAATAGCTGTTTTCTCATCTTGTTTTGTTTTATTTATTTACTTTTCCTGTTTTAGTTCATTTTGTTTCTCTTTTGCACCTTGTTAATTGATTTTAATTTTGATTCTAGTTTTGGGCACCCGTGGCAAAGGCAGTAATCCAATATGTAAATAAATATATATATGTACAGACGTACATATATATGCACATATGTAGCAATGTAGAAATATAATGTATAAACACAAAAATAGTTCATTGAGGCAGCTTTTTGAGTTTTTGCCGTTTTGTACGTTTTTGTAAACATATACGAAATTACCTAAGCCAAAAACAAATGATTTATTAATGAAATAGTGGCAAAACTTATTAGCTACAAAATTAAAATAATATGCAAATAATTATTTTGATAAATTGTTGAAAAACACCTAGAAATTAAATGCAAACATTTAAATTCAAAAAGTAAATTAGTTAGTTTAACAATTCGAATAATTCAATGAATGAATTATACTTATAATTCAAATAGTAATTCAAATTTAGTAATTAATCTAGTATAAAATAGTATAATAATATAATTTGTAATTTGACTCAAAGTCTTGACTTTAAGTCTTTATGGATTTTAAATTTAACTGACGAATACGTCCTATTTAAGTTTGGATCTTCAATTCGTCACCTAAAAATGAGTCGCATCAAACTGAAATCGAATCAGCTCAACGACCGTTTCTGCTTAATGTTAACTTTTGCTCATGGTGTAGTAGTTTTTCGATGAACCGTAGGATAATGCTTTGTCTTACTTTCAAGCACAAACTCTTAAAGGCTGGAGTGTAAGTGAAACAAATAAATTTCTTCGTACTTAATGAACCCCATTTTTCAAAAGCCCTTCATGTGCCTTTCAAGGTCCTTTGATTTCATAACTAACTGAATTTAGCTGCAGTTAAAAATCTTGGGCTCATTTCCTTAGTTCCAGATGCCGAAGAAAAGGCATATAAGTTACGTACATAAAATTGAGGTTAATTGAATATTTCACTACCTTAGATTAAGTTGTGGTAACTTAGTACAAATATATTTTAAGAAGATTGCTACATAATACTGCAATTTTAACCTAAGTTTTAGTATAGAACTGCTAAATATAAACATTGAACGACATAATGTTGCTGTTTTCGGACTAATCGGAGCGAATTCAAAGGGCCAGAAAAAATATGCCAAGCCGTCTTAACCGGGAAACTGGTTATTCCATTTCATTAATAGCTCAAAGTCAAAATAAATAGATAAATAAATGGTTAGCACATGAAATATATACTTTTCATTACTTGCCTTTTAAGACGAAACAAGGCCATTTAAGGCCACTGGTTTATTTAAAGTTTTCTTTAGCTTTTCAATAAATTTTAAGTTAAAGTATTTTTTGGTGAAATATTTTGTACGTTATCATCGCAGTTGCCCCTTCGCCACTTTTATAAGTTTTACTACCGTTCCGTTTTTATAAGTAAACATATTTTCTCCTCTCTCGCACATATTTCTTGGCCAAATTGCTTGCCACTTACATAAGCTGGCAGCCATTATTTAGAAAGAAACTTTAGTCCAAAAAGTGGCGCCAAATGATCATCAAACTGCCAGCAACCTCTGTTTTCCCATCTGTCCCCTTTCCGCCATTTGCCACCTATTTAGAGGGGAAATTCAAAAGAAGTAATACAGACAGAAGAACAACAAATGAAAAAGAAAGAAAGAAAAACCATAAAAATAAAAAGACAAAAACAAAATGAAACAGAAAAAAAAGCAAACAGACAAAGAACAACAAAAAAGAAAACACAAACACACACACAACTAAAAGGCAAAAGAAATGAAAGAAGCAGCGAACGAAACATAAAATAAAAACAAATCACATGACGAAACATAAAACGTCAAAAGTTGGTCGAATGAAATAAAAAATGAAAAGCGAAGAAAAAACATACAACAGAAGCAACAACAAGCAAATATAACAAAAAGCGTGCCCCGTGTCGCGCCTCAAGCGGCAGGGGTTCAGCCACGCCCCAACGCCCCAGTTAGTGGTGTTTTTGTTGTTGGCCACAACAACAACAACAACAACAATAAAAAGTAAAAACGAAAGAAAAAAACCGTCAAAAAAAAACGTGTGCGACACGTCTCGCGTTTCGTCCTGCTGTGCGTGTCCTTGCTACTTTTGGTTAGAACCGACTCTCTACCTCTCACTCATTTGCGCTTTCTCTTTCTCTCTCCCACTTGCGTTCCTTGCATACGAACCTTCCTCTTTTAGCTAGCGGCAACAAGCTGAAGTAACATAAAACATAGTAAAAACATTCTTAGGCGTTGCCAGATTGTCAACAATAGCCCAAAGGGCCTCCCGAAATATTCAGATCTACGGTTCGTTTCGTGTCGCCAGGTGGCGCCAGGTCATGCAACCAGGGCCAATCCAGTGAAAAAGTGAAAAATAAAACACACAAAAATACACACACTCCTAAACACACACAATACAAACCAACAAGTTCGTGCCACAAACTACTGGAAATCCTGTCACTAATTAGGTAAGTCAGAAGCCTAAGGTCCTCGTATGTGCCACATATACAGAACTAAATATATACATATAGTGTGTCCATGTGTGTATTGTACTTGAAACATATTTATTTCATTTGTGGGGCTGTTGTAAAATTGTGGCAATTTAGCGAAAGTAAAAAAATGAAATAAAACTATAATTTAATATGTAACTAGAAGAATTTCAAAGACATGTACTTGTGTTTCACAGCAAATTGGCAACACTTACATAACCTTTTAACCAAATATATATGGTTATTTTAATGTATTCTCTGGATTCGTTTATATGCAATATACCTATCTATATATCATACCCAATTCAATAAGTTCATTTATCAATTACTGTCTTAATATTCGTATAGTCTACTTTTTGGGGCCACATTAAAACCACATATTCCCATACCCTGTTCAACCTTATTTCGGTTGTATGTTTTAGACGAGGACTACAGTTTATTACATTGAAGTTAAATTTACGCGTTAAAAATTGTATATTGGGGTGATATTAGGGTGCTTTCAAATATTATTAAAAATTTGAAAACTCACAAAAAATAATGCAATTTCTTCACATTGTCGAAATTTTGTCCAAAATATTAAACAAAATACAAAAAAGTACGAATTCGGTTTTCATTTTTGATCCGCTAAAAATATTAATTACATATTTGACATCAACTTGCTAGTTAGGCTATGACTATTCAGCAAAAAAAGTTTAACCAATCAATAAAAACTGTATTTTCTATTACTAAAACACCAATTTGTTGAGAATTGAGATCATTTCATTATTTATTAAGATGACACGTTGAAGATCGGCTCAAAAAAACGTTAAAAATTGCAATCTACATACAGCAATAAAAAGATCAGATGCTATTAAGGGCGTTAAATTTAACTTTTATAATTTTTTTTTAGCATCTTGAGCTAATTTCTCTGCAGTTTACCTCGAATTATGCACACTTAATTGCCCCTAATAGGATTTAGATTATTACAAATCATGAATGCAATGAGATGAAAGATCACAATTGGTAGAGGGTATTCTGCAGAATGGCAACTTAAAGCAGAAAATATTCTCCACAATTTTCCACCTTAACATAGGCGATGGTAAACGTTCGTTTTTTATATTTTATTTTGGAAAAGTTGTCAGCAGCTAATCAATGATGCATTTGCCATACTCAATTCAATTCGATTTCTCTTCATTTTGTAAACCGCGCGTTGCGCTAAATTGAATTTCCCAGGTAAATTGCGGATAGCAGCAAAAGATAGACGGTCGATTCGTGTGGGCTGGAATATTGTATAGGGAAATAAGTAAAGGGGCAAACATACCTACATACATATATAGGTAAAATGACGTTGCCAATGTTTGGCTTTCATTTCAACTCTTTGCATTATGAAGCCATGATAAATTGTGTTCAATGATGGGCGGATGGGCTGCCATAGATTTTTTCTTGTATTCTTTTTATGCCACTGTCAAAAAGGGTATATTAATTTTGGTCTGAAATGTGCAACACATAGAAGAAAGCATCTTCGACTATATAAATGTGCACGACTTGATAAACACGACGAGATGAGTTCATATAACTATGTGAGTCCGACTGTCCTTTAACATCGAACATCTGCTAGATCGCATAAGGTACAGCGATGAAATTTTGCATGTTGGCTTCTACTATAAACTGTAGGTTATTAACTTACGCACATTATTCTGGCAAATTTTTCAAATTTTATAACTGTCAAAAAAATATACGATTAAATGCTATATGTGCCCCACTTTCTAAATTTATAGGCCATTTTTTGGTGGAAGGTCGACTTTTCAGATAACATGTTGTTCCGCTTTAAAGTCATTCGATAGGAACATAGTAATAGAAAAACTTGCAAGAGTACACAAATATCGGCAGGGCCGAAATTAACCCTGGCCCTCTGTTTTTTTTTTTGTTCTCGCTCCGTTCAGTTTGTTTTTTGATTGATTGAACCAGCAGTTACATAGATATATTGCAAAATGAGATTAAAAGAAAATAGAATTTTGGTACATATGAGAATAGAGAAAAATCTATATAATTTAACTAAAATTTAGCATTCAGTTCAACAATATTTGCAAGGAAAATGCAGGAATATTTTATTATTACAAATATCTGACCCATAACTAGAGGCGTCTAGATACAGATACCTACCTGAATATAAAATATGATATTTTAAACACAAAATGTTATAAAAAAGCAAAACAACAATAACAACCTAAAGCAAAAATAATCGAAACATCAACTGTAACTACACAAAACGAACAAAATATACTACGTATAAACGTATCTATAAAGAGAGCGAGAGAAAGAAAGATCGAGCTGTGGGTTAACAAAACAGATGCTCTGGGATTAAGCGTACAAACTGGAATGACCTCAGGGCAAAAGGCAACAAAATGGACCAGAAAGAAAACTGAACGAAAAACTGCAGCTAACTTGGACTCAAATGTATCCCAGCCAGAGGCTAGCTCAATTTTTGGCCGGTTTTTGCTTATATTTTTTGCCTTTTTTCTCTTGCTTTGGCTTTGTTGTCATAAGTAAAGCGAAATAAAAGGAAAGCAGGAAAAGTGCACTTGTGGTCTTCCCCCTAGATATATGTATGGGTATGGGTGTGAGTTAGTGGTGTGGTCGTCTCTATGTGTATGTGAGTTTGTGTGTGCACTCAATTTAGCCATTTCTTGCCATTTCGGCGCTTTTTCTCTTTGCTTGTTACTGCTCCTGCTTCTGTCTCTAAGAAATTTAATCTATTTTGAAAAGTTTTCTATTGGCGCTAAGGGAAATGTGGTTGTTTTCGTTGCCCTACCTGTCTATGTGTGTGTGTGTGTGTGTGTGTGTGTGTGTGTGTACAGGTTGGTTTTTCGCCCGGCGACACTAACTAATTAAGTCATGAGATAAAATGTCTACCAAAGTTCACTACGAATTGAAAGTGACGGCAGGTAATGTTGTTTTACAAACATTTTCAAGAAGATGCTAAAAGACAACAACAAAAAATTGCCCACATTTTTGCTTGCCATAAAAACATTACGTATACGCAATGTAATCATGCTTCATTTTCTACTTACTAGAGTGTTTATATTTTTCAAGCCTTTAAACTCATCTGGGCATATGAATAGAAGGATCAAAAACTTTAAATTATGTTAACTTCTGTAAATGTTTGTGGCAAAAGATTATTGCTTATTTATGTACATGCTTATTTAGTTACATTATCTCAAAAGTGTATGTGTGTGGTAGTTAAGAAATCATTCTTTGACTTCTGTTTCATATATTCAGCCATCTTTCCATTCAATTGAAAAGAAATTTCCCACCAAATATAAAATTTTTTAATAAATTATTTAATGCAATGGCTATATGATTTGGCTTATATGATTGTTACTAAGTGGGACAAGAAATCATAGGCCGCAAAAGGAGTTTTTTTTTTATTATTTTTAATGACTCTGATAACTGAGATTCTTTTTTTTTTGTGTTACTTAATGTCATCAGAAAAGTTTAAAATTTCTTCCTTTAGCCATTTGTACCAGCATTGTGTATACGCACCGTGTACGTCGTTATCACACACAAATTTGCCACTTTATTTGCCATTCAGTGTAATGATCATTATTTGATTTTTTTAGATTTAGGTCAAATAATTGAACTTCAAAGGAAATATTGCGAATACGCACCGTGGAATTATAAGAATGAGCTTAGAGTCCATATCGTTTGCCACTTATTATATTGGTCATTATTAGATTACTGTTATATATACCTAAATATATATCTATGTATACATATATCCCCAATCAATGTCAGCTGTTGTCATTGTTAGCACTTTTTCTCTAGGTTTTGGTTTTTTCTTGCTGGCTTATATAAACCTCTCAAGCGCAGACAAAAGCCTGCCAAATAGCACACAAAATGTGCGCCAATTTAGTTGTCGTTTAATTTGATGGCACAGACAATTTGGCAGGCAAAAGACAGGCGCGGATTAGAAGAACAAAGAGGGGAAAATTGAAGAGCAAGAGAGGCAGCAGTATGATGCGGAATTGGGATCGGGGTCCGTGGCGGTGGCGGTGGCGGCGGCGGTGGCGGTGGCGGTGACTGTGACGGTAACGGTACAGGGCACGAGCTTCATGAATGAATGCGCAGCAAAAGGCGCTGAGCCAAGCAGCTAAACAGCAAATACTATATCGAACCATGAAGGAAAAATAAAAGTGACCAGCGAAAATAAAAATGCAAAATGTAAGAAACACAAAGGTCAAGTCCGGAATCGAATACCAAGAAAGGCAACGATGAAAAATCTACGAGTAAATGTAGAGTCTTAAATGCCCATTCGGCATACCCTTAAGGATGTCTTCATTACAAATAGTTAGCTAAATTGACATAAGTAGAAATTGGGAAACAATATTTTTAGAATATTGTAGAGAAAATAGTTTATTATAATTTAGAATGTGATTGATTGACTACTATAGTAAATATAAATTAAGTAAAGCATAGCAAGGGACATTTTGTACTTGTCAATCTCAATAATTATTTAATCAAATTCGTTGTTAAATTGTAAAGGTAAAAAAGAATTTTCTCAATTCTGACTTGGTGAAATCTCTGATAAAGTTAACAAATTCGTTTCCTTTTAAAGAGTATGCCGAAAAGCCATGCGTGTCATTCGCAAATATATATGTATATATATAGAATGTGCGAACGAGATGGTAAGTGTTAGAGAATGGGATGGATAGATATAGATATACGGTCACTCACATGCTGAAATGTTCACAAATAATGCAGACCATTACATTAATGACTGCGGCAAAAAGTCTACAAAAAGCACCCAAAAAAAAAAAAAAACCACACCATGTCCAAAGAAGGAACGAAAAAAAAATCGAAACATTATGAGGTCATTTTAATTATTTATGTCTATGTGTGTTTGGGTGTGTATGAATGTATGTGTGTGTGTGTGTGTGTGTGGCTAGCCTAGAAGCAGGCTCTACATTTGTATCCCAAACTTTATTATTTCTTATTTTTTCATTTTGGCTGCAAGTCAAGGTTAACATGGCTATATGATAACAAGAGAAGGACAAGACAGGAGCACATACAAAAAAAAAAAAACAAAAAAAAAACAGAAAAGGAAATGAAATAGAAGGTAAAGACCGGGCAGGATAAAGGGAACTGAAGGATTCTGTTTGCTAAAAAGCTTTAAGACTGACCCAGTTCTTTTCTATGTATGTATATGAAAACTTATTGAAATGTGGCTTTGGCTTCCTTCAATTGTGCGTGCTTGGAAATTTTGATTTACAGTGAAATGAAAATTTATCTACCAACCACCAGCCAACTCAGCAGCCAACCAGCCAGCATCACTACATCATATTGAGCGCCCACTTAAATGCACTCATTGTCTTATCTTTTGAAAAAATAAAATAAGAGAATAAGAGAATGTTATATATTTCTTAGCCAATTGCCATAAGATTCTAAAACAGCACAACCCACATTGATGAAAATTTATGACTTTCATGTGGGTGAATATTATGTGGTGGTTTTTCTTTTCCCCTTTTTTTGTTTTTAGTTGGCACGAATTCTATAATCAAACAATTTGTATCCCTAACAAAGACAGACAACATAAAAAAACAAAAAATAAAATACAAGAAATGAATAAAATATATTAAAAAAATAGAATATATTTTACATCTTAGAACTGAAGACCGACTATAAAATATTCTTTGCTGCAAATATGTAGGTACCTAATTTTTGGACCAAATTGTTTAATTCTAAGTGGTACACCATCTTTTGTTTGACAGCGGTCTACCAAAAAAATTGACAAAACCAACTGCCAAAGACGAATCATTCTCCATCAAGACAATGCGAGCTTTTCCAGTATAAGTCGTGTTGTTTTGTTTGCTTTTTAATCGGGTGTAAATTGGTCAGTCGAATATGCCCTTTTACTGTTTAAGTTTGTAGGGTATGGTAATTCCTGGCCCAGGCACTTAGCATTTCTTTTGTGTGTCTCAAATTGAATTCACTGTGACATTGGCCAATTTGTTGACAAAACTGAACTGAACACAACACAAACAAAACATACATTTTTGTGCAAATTTTTGCTGCGTGCAAAACATGCAAATAAAATGAACAAGAATAAAACAAAAACCAAAACCCCCGAACAAGAACAAGCTCAAGGCTAAATGGCGAATCATTTTATTGTCTAGTGTCTACTTCTCTGATGATTGCCAAAACGTAACGAAACAAAAAAAAAAAAAAAACAGAGAGCACTCTTGCTATAAAAAATACCAAGTATCTGATTGAATCTTAGATTTAGGAAAAAAATTTAGGTAGTAAGAAATTTGGTTTAGGAACGGCATGACAGAAATGTTTTTAATATGACAGAGAAATGACATTACCAAATGAATCACTTTAACTAAAATGTTGTCTTAATTTTAAGAATACCCACAAGTAGATAATGATGATGATGATGCTTGACAAGCCGCGAAGTCTAATTTCTTATCATTTAAGACCGAAAAGACGTAGAGCACATTTCAAATAAAATTTTCGGCTCAAAAACGAAAAAAAAACCCTCAAAGGAAAGAGAGAAAAAAAAAGGGAAAACAGAAAAACGAAGACACATTTTTTTATGCCATGCGGCTAATGAAGCTGAATTTATGGCCAAAAACATTATGAGAACATATAAACCCAGTTTGTGCACACATACTCATATTCCTGCGCATTTTATGGAGGACAACGCAAGAAGGAGCCAAAAAAAAGAAAAAACAACATTCACACCGTCTAATGTATGCAGGAAGATAGGCAGAACAAGAGAAGAAGAGAGATAGAACATTTTTGTACACATTGTAGAAAGGATTTGCCGCAGACTTTAAAGGATGAGAGACAGTCTTTGAGTGAGAGATAAAGTGTGAAAATTACTTTTGAATATATTTTTAATGGATTTTTGTTTGGTCTATTTGTTTGTTGGTTTTGGTTGGGCTTTTTCTTGTTTTGGTAAGGGCTTTAAGTATTGAATTTAGCACTCAGCTAACGCTGATCCGTTACTAAACTTCATCAATTAACTTTTACCATAAATTTCATACACAATTAACCCGAATATTAAGTTAACCTACATTTATTATTTTTTTTCTTTCATTTCTCTGGATTCCTTTGGGCTTTTCGTGCAAAGTTGACATCATTAGGAGCGAAAATCTTTCTTTGTGCAAAAGGACCCAAAAAACCCCAAAAAAAAACAAAAAAAAACCTCCTGGGTGGAGGGTTGAGAAAAATTTGACTTTGGGGCAAGTTAGTTCGTTTGTTTTCCTTATGTAACATAATCGACGACATTATTTCCCTAAAGAGAAATGCTAATGAAAAAGAAAAGCAAATGCGAGACCACAAAACAAGACGAAAATGACCTAAGTCATGACGATTTCGTATTAGTAAGTATTAAAGCGAGGAACGGAAATGCCAGAACATCCGGCCAAGCCTACGACCAAAATCCGTTGAGCCTGACACAACAAACAACAACTACAACAGCAACTACAAATGTTGCTAACAACAAAGGACAAAAAGAAAAAAATGAAACAGAGAAACAACAAAAAATAAAAAAGAAATACTGAACTCGTTACTTCCCATACGAGATGAGAGCGTGAGTCACGCCAGACGGCATTTCATTGCCTTGAAACAGAAACCTTACCATTCGACGACCATTACTTCCTCCGTCCGAACTTATCCGACTTGTCTGACTTGTCTTGGGTGAAGTGAAGTGGCGAGTGCAAGTGAATAATGACCATCTTGACTGCAGTCAAGTTAGTGTACCTCTCTCGCTCTCACTCACTCTCCATCAGTCGTTCTAGGACTCACAAGCAATCAGTGTCAGTGCCAGGGGCAAGAAATATAAAAAACGAAACCAAAAACGAAAACTCGAAATATCACAAGCCAAGTTTATTTGCAGGTATTTTCAAGTTGAGGAAGGTACAAGATATAGAGGGGAAACAAAGGTGGTGGCCTGGTAGATAGGCAGCCAGTCAGGTAGGGTAGGTACGTTAGCTTCTATATAGCCTGCCTGTTTCAGTTAGTTTACGGTGCGGCTCAGTGAAGCGTTAGGTCAAACAGAAATTGATTTGTTGTATTTGCACGAATGCCAATTTTTGTGATTTTTATTATTATTATTTTTTTTTTTTGTGTTTACCAATCCATTGGCATTGCCATCCAGCTCCTTCCTTCTCATATCCACAAAATCCAGAGAATATTGAAATTCAGTTTCATATGCTGTCAAATCATGGAGCATCGAAGAGTGAATGAAAAATCAACCAAAACGAAACCAATCCGTGCATTAACATGCTAAAATGATTTTACAAATACCCTTTAACAATTAGAATAAAATACAACCCAATAACCAAAGTTAGTATATATGCACGAATTCTGATCCTTACATTTGCCGCCCTTGCTACCAATTCTTTGTTCCCTTTTCTTCCGATCTATTTTTCTTATAGATGGGTAAATAAAAAAACAATATATTTTAACCATAATCATCATATTACGAGTATTTTTCAAAAAGAAAAAGGTATTTGTTGTTTTATCATCCAAATCTTTGTTTTATTGACCTTTTCCGTTTGTTTCAGTGAGTAGAATTAGAAGCAAATTATCTACCAATATTTGGGTTTCTTAATTTGTTGAAGCGGATCAAATGCAGGATTTTACATAACTTTTAAACCTGTCGTAACTAAACCAGATAACAACATTTTTTGTCTAATCAGTTTTGACATTTTCTGGCATCTCGAACTCGCAAAAACAAAAATTCTTAATATACTCCATGGATTGTTTGAATGTGAACAGGGTATTAAATAACTTGAATATCAAATTTTTGCGCCCAATACACATGACTCGGCGCCAAAAAAAAAAAAAAAAAAAAAATATATAGAGAGAGAGAGGTAAAATTAGGAGAAAAAACGAACTGTGAAAAACTTTCACATTTCGCGCTCACATTATAAATTATGCAAAACTTTCATATAACAGAGTCAGGCATCACATGTCACAAGTTAAATGAGCTACCAGGAGGGTGACACACTCATCACACTACTGCGAACTACTTTACCCCTTTTTTTTCTTGATTTTTTTGTTTTTAGTTCATCGTGGGGAAAATAAAAGAAAGTTTCGAGTGCATTAAAAATATATGATGAAAAGTAGCAGAGGGTGGGCGCTGCATTTTACAGCCACTTTGGCAGGCGACACGTTGACGAAAGTTGAATGACAACGATTTATTGAAACATTCATACTTAAAGAAACAGTAGCGGGTAGGAAAAAAAGTGGAAAAAGGGGGAAAAAGCATAACAGTGGGAACAACTCATTGAACATGGCCATATGTCAAGATGGAAGCAGAAAGTATGGGCAAGTGGAGACGTGAAAAATACAGGTGTATATACATTTTCAAGCTTACCACGCGATAAATCCATTCCTTGCTTCTCACTACAAACAAATTTTTTGTGCACACATTTACATAGATTATTATGCAGAGCCTTCAACATCTTTCTCCGCCTACTGGGCACCCTCAGACCCTCAGACCCTCAGCCTTAGCCGCAATCACTCCCTCCGCCGCAGCATCTTTCATGCTGTGCATACGAAAAATGTATATACAGACGTATATGGTAATAACATAGTGCATACACACATCTATACATACATATTTGTATGTGTAGGGGATTTTCAAACATTTCCTTGGCACACACTTTTATGTCACACGTGCTGAGCTAAGACCAATTTCACAAGAATGCGTGGATTCAACTTTTTTTTTCGGTCTCTCCTCCTTTCCTTTAAGCTCCCAACTCCAACAAATGGTGTGAATTTAAAGCTGTGCCGACGTAAATATTCTATTACACTAAATTTTAATAACATTCTAACCGACAAAATGCCGTATATTTTATTTTTTAACATTAAAAAACCGTACGCTTCTTTCGAATGACATGAAATCAATGCCCTCAATCGATTAAATTATTGGCAACTAAATCTTGTCAACAACGACGCCCTTTTAGTACTTTGAAAGAGTAATGGCCTAAGAAACTGAGAAATCTCATATAAAGCAGAAGTGCTTCTTAAAAGATGTGATAAGTATTTAGTTGATTCTATTGCTTGGAGTTCTACTAACAATTTAAAT
This sequence comes from Drosophila insularis, assembly GCA_018903935.1. NCBI lineage: Eukaryota > Metazoa > Arthropoda > Insecta > Diptera > Drosophilidae > Drosophila > Drosophila insularis. Next base: position 2,794,812 of record JAEIFP010000337.1, on the reverse strand, counting down.
ATATTATATTTTTTTTTGCATCTGCATTACTAAATATTTAATTGCGAAGGCAATGAAATAAAGACAATAAAATGATTCCTTATTTTTGGTATACACAATTTTTAAAATTGTTTGATACATCTAAATAGTTATAAATCTGCTGAATTATTAATATATCAAATTTTTCATATGGGGTATTCGCTGGACTGTGTTGGATTGATCTGTCCTACAATATAACATGGCCAGAAAGAAAGGGGGGTACCTTCTAATAATGGCTTACTCAACTTAGGTAACGTCAGTTGTAAATGCTCTAAAAATATAATTTAGACCACTTAACTGAATTAAAAGCAAGAAATAGTAGTGTAATATTACTTGGCTAAAAATACTAGATATATTGAGCCAATTCACTGCGATTACAGCTAATGAAAATTGTATACAGTTAAAGTTCACATGTTTATTTCATACTCTTTGTTGACCACGTGTCCACATGTCGTATACGTAATATTTGATATAGAAGCATTTTTACCGCATATATGGCATGTACATATATTGTCCACTTTAATATTCGTTTTGATTATGAACAGAATACACATATTACCTGGTGGCCCTGCGCACACAAATTTCTACCTTAGCACTGCCGTGCGATGGGGCATGTCCTGCAATGTTCAAATATCCCTAAAACCCTCAACAACGCTCAAACGAAAGTTCAATCAAACAACTTAATAACTTCCGCCTTAACACACAAAATTAACCATAATTTTCTACCCAAAAGACCCAACTAAACTGACCTATTAGCCTCCTCCACTGGATTAGAAGACCGAACACAGAGTGGAACATAGATAAAGTAGAGATTTTGGCAGGGTGAGGTGACATGGTAATTTTAGCGCTTCTCTTGCAAAAAAAAAAAAAAAAAAAAAAAAGCAAAACTGGAGTAAAAGTGACTCAAGAGGTGAGAGATTGAGGGAGACAGGTGGTGTGGCATAGAATGAGAAATAAAATAAGCCAGAGCACATGTCACATTTGCCACATGAGTTGGCGTTGCTCATTTATCATGCAGCCTGTCCAGCAGGTTCAAGGCATTGCTACAACAATATGAGCTTCGTTTTGCACCCAAAAAAAAAAAAGAAAATATATAAAAAAAAAGAAAAAAGCAAACGAAAAAAAGCTAATTGTAGCCCAAAGGCAAACTTTAATTATAAGGCCAAGTAGTGTCTGAGGGGGTGAATGGTTAGGCTGGTTGGGTTGAAGGAGAAGGAACTCGAATTCGAGGGCCATTTTCTGTGTATCACAATGCAATATTTATTAAGGCGCGTGTGTGTGGTGACCATGTGGTGACCTCTATATATGTATGTGTGCATGTGTGTGTTTTTGGTATATGTATACATATACATGTATATACCTATGTATACCTAGTTGGGTATTATATGTCGCCTGACTAAATTTAGATATGCAAATCGATAAAAAGAGAGAAAACCCTGTATGGCACGCACGCATTTTTAGTGCCCAAGTCAAAGTTGGAGCTGGGAGCTGGAAGTGGAGTTGGAGTTGGCTCTGACTATGTCGGCGGCATTTGTGTCTAAAGGTCGCGCTTTTGTTATAATTGAGTAAAAGGATAGATAGGACACAAAAGCGATTTGTTTCTGGCTGGCATGAGAAATAGATGGAAACTAATGCTTTTGATTTTAGATATGCGTTCTTAGTCAAAGGAGGAAATGCCAAGTCATTTGTTTGTCCAAACCTAAATATAAAATTCCACATAGTTTCCATGCAAAGAGTAGCTTAAGCTAAACATGAACGGTAGAAAAAAACAACAGATTGCTTAAAAATGTTTTTTTCTAGTGGGCTTTTAACATTTTATTATACCTTAAAGGGAGGTAAAGTACTTTATCAAAAACAGATAATACATAGTTTTGGCTAATGGAAGAGCTCTGCTCAATGTCTTAATTTAATTGAAAATTCATTTACAGTTAATTTTCCATTTACCTACAGCTAAAAGTTAGGTTGTAAAATCAGTTTTATGTTCAAGTGGCTTGCATTTGCCATTTAAGCCTAACAGCTGTTGGCTATACTAGTGTTTACCTTTAATTATAATGCGTGAGACTCTGGCAGCGTTGCCATCTTAATTATAATTATAGACCTGTTTTAATATTAAACGTTTCATGCATATGAAGAAGATGGTCCGATAGCCTCGAATAGACCGCCGATGGCTGACACTATAGAAGCATTGTGGGAACTTAAACTTTTGTTTGCCAAGTCTGACTAATTGAGCCATGCATACGAATACGTACATACACGGCCTATGAGGGTCACTATATCCATATCGTCCTCATCCACTGGTTCTGTCTGTGGAATATTTATGAGCCTATATTGATTAAATAATTAGGTTGTATACGCCAGTTATATAAGGCAAAACAAAAATTTATGCCAAAGCAGATATAAATTTGCTTCCCTCCCTCCTCTGTTTATGAGTTTGCAATATAAATAAGAAAAAATACGAGAAAAAATGCAAACTAAAATTAGAGCATAGAGTTGTGTAGAAGAGCTTAATTAATTATTTAAATGTAGCTTGTTAACACTAACAACAAACTGAAAGAAAACAGAAGCTACAGACTACTGAAAACCTCCTGAAGGGGCATTTCATAGAAAATAGGGTTAAGTTGTGATGAAGGGAGAGATATGTAAGTCATAGCAAAAATATCAAACTACGACGAAAAAGGAAAAGAAAAACCAAAATGCAAAAAAAAAAATAAATAAAAACAGAGGATAAAAAACGAAATTGGAGTTATACAAACAGACAAAGTAGAGCAGACAAAGTAAATGAAAAGGGGTGCAAAATGAGAGCAAAATAAATGAGCAGAGTAAAGAAAACACAACTTCATTTGTTTCCCATTTGATGTATCAGAGTTTTGCCTTTTTTTAATTAGTTAGTTAGTTTTAGCATTTCGTTTGCACTTAGTTCACTTTATACAGATTTTCCATGCAAATCTATCACTTTAAGTGTCGAAAATATATTTACTAAATTTACCAATTAGTTTTTTCAATTCTTTTTTTTTTTTTGTCATTGGCTAATAATGGAGGCAATAAATTAAAAAGGAGATAAAAGAAATAGTTGAAAAGTTTTGTATATCAGTCATTAATAAAATATTTAACAGAAAATTTAATTCAGTTTTTAACTGTCTCTGATATTTATATGTAATGGGGGGGTATCGCCCACTCAGTATAAAAAAAATGATTAGCTGCAATAAGAATAAACAATCAATGGTGAGTAATGAATACCAATTTAGTGGACGAATTTGATTATGATTGAAAGGAAAAAAATCCAATTCACACGTATTAAGTATTTCAATTAGATTTTTAATCATTTATAGCACTAAATCGGGTAATTGCGAATTCATTTAATATCTAAATTTTTATGCATATGCATCTAGTATATGAAATGTAATTAAATATGTTTGCACTTTAGATTTCAGCTCAAAACTCTCCTTGAAGATAGATAATCACAACAAATAGAAGAAAAAAATGAAAAGAAAAATTACACAAAATTTCTACTTATTTGAAGTTTTTGGTTTTATTTTTTATTTTGCTTTTCCCGTACTTTTTTCGACACGTAGAGCGTGCAAATAGCAAAGTTAATTAGTTTTATGCACAACCTTTGTTTGCACACAAAAAATGAAAAAAAGCAAAGAAAAATGTGCCACAAACACACAGAAACTTTCGACATTTCCGTGCAAGGACATGCGTGACGTCGCGTTTTTTCTCTCAAATTTTTTTTTTCGTGTTATTGTTGCTTTGTTACTGGTGCAATTTTGCAAGGAAATAGAAAAGGTATTAAGTGAAAAAAAAAATTATACATAGAAAGTAAAAGCCAGTTGAATTAGCATTTTAATACCTTCGAGATTGTAAGCAATTTAAATCATAAAAAAAATGGCTAATAATTTTTAATGCCCTCCTAGTGTTTGAAATACTATAATTAGATGACCAATTATGGCATTGAAAATACCTCAAAACGAAAATCACAACGTAAAGATATGCCTCATGCACACATACATACATATATGACGTTAACTTAATAAGCGCCATAGATCTCTTAGTCACGCGTCTGCATCTCAGAAACGGGGGGAGAAAAAAATAAACCGGTACGGAAAAAAAGTAAGAAAGAGACAGAGACAGTGACGAGGAGAATGAGAGTGAAAAAAGTAAAATAATAACATGTAGAAAAAAACGTGTCATCCAAGCGATTATCCTTGCGTGTTCAGGGATTAATTTTAATAGTTGAAATGACGCACGATTTCATCTAATACAAGAGAAAAGTTTTTATTTTTTACCTTTTGGATTTTGTTTGGTTACCCAAAACATGAAGAAAGTAGGTCAACCAAGGCATCTAGTTAGATATGACATGGAAATCGGACTGAAGACGTGAATCAGCTCAAAAGTATGCTATAAAAATGCACGTGCACTAGTTGGCATACATTTTTTTTCCCATAAACTTAATGGTATAATCTATAAACTTTTCATTTCATGCCATAAGCGCTGAACATGAGAAACAAAGTTATTTATCTTTTGCCCTTCTGTAGGGTCGCAAATGAATTTTTTATTGTTACTTATTAAATCTGAGAAAAGCTATATCATTTGCAGCTACAATAATTTGGACTTGTCATAAATACAAATGAAAACAAAAATTATATCTATATCCGCATTAAGAGATTCATTGAAATTTATACAGTTTTACTAGTATTTACATATATTAATCCAATTGTTTCATCGTTATCCTCTTTTGAAGATTTCATATTAAATAGATGTCAAACAGTATGGGATTTTCGAAAAGTCTGCAGAATTACTGGTGTTTATCGGTATTTACTCAAATTACATTCTTGATAATCAACCAAAATGTTGTTGTTTTCTCTGTGGACCACAGGCAATCATCATAATCATTATCATCATCATCATCATCATCAACAACATGATTGAAATGGACAGTTCTTTATACCATTTCATTACAATAAATGATTTTTACTCCCCCTACACTCTTTGCACGTTCACAATCTGATTGAATTTTAATTAAAATTCACATAAAAAAAAAATAAAGAAGAAAAGAGAAAAGACCCAAATTGACCAGAAAGCCGTCAAACCGTTTTTCGTAATAAAGTCAACTTGGTTCATTACCATGTATGGTAATGTAATGTACAATACGAAATGGAATGCGTCTACTGTATACATACGTGTATATGTATGTATTTCTGCATAGTAGAGCAATTAATACACAATGTGTATATCAATTAAAGACCTCTCGTTGTCTCTTCCTGCTTGTTGGTGTGTCAAAATGTTTTACATAATAATAATAATTAAAAATAATTATATTTAATTTCTGTATGAAACGAATTTATATTAAATGTCAATACAATAAGCTCCTTAGGCAAAGAGATACAAGCGAATCAATGAATCAATCAATCAATCGTAAATTGCTTTGCCAATTACTTACATATGTGTATGTTCAATAGCTTTCAACTTGTTCACTTCTTTCACTAGTTTCATTAGTTCTAAGCCAGGCAATAATTGTCTAGAGACTCTCACCAAGTTTTTCCCTCATTCTATCTGCTCTCTCTCTCTCTCTCTCTCAATCTCTTTTTCTATCATTCCTTTGTGAAAATATTTGTCCCAAGACGCAAAGTGTCTCAGTGCTGAAAAGTATGCAACAGACAAAAGCTCATTAAGAACTCAGACGCACGCACACATGGAAATAGACAAGCTCAAACTCCTGCCGCCCTATAAGCCGCATCATAGTCATTGTCGTTGTCATCGTTGTCATCGTCCTTTGTTAAGTGATTTCCATCATTTGCGCCTTTCATTTTTGCGCTTTGGGCGTAGTACACACACACACACACACACACACACACGCTCTGAGCACACCCCTTCCTCTGGGGAACAAACGAGATAGAGAACGAGAAGAGGAAAAGTGGGTGCAGATGGAGGTTTAGGTGAAGGATAGGCGGCTACATCATCTGTTCAATTTGGCCTAAAAGCCCCATCCTTCTGTTGTTCTGTTGTGTTGTATCTGTGGCTTTGTTTTTGTTGTCTATGTTTGTATGTGTGTTTGCGTATGAGTTTAGGAGGTTATAGGTTCGTTGGGTGAAGCGCCACTCTAGAGACTGACAAGTGCAAAAATATGCGGGCTGGCTTGGATAATAATTGGTTTTTCCTTTAATTGTCTTTTATCTTTTCTTCTTAATTTACAATCCGTTTTAGAGACGTAAAGGAAAGGTGAACAAATTGCATTGAACTGGCCAGTAGTATACAATTTGCCAAAGAACGTGGAAAAAAAATATTTTTTAAAATGCCTACACTCAAAATGCATAGAAAAACTAAACGAGAGTTTTGATAAAGTTGAGGTAACCACAAAAAAAAAAAAACACACACACACACATACACAGACAGAGACAGTGAAATGAAAAGCACTAACAAGCATTTGCACACCCGCTTATTCTGTATGTGTGAGTGAGTGTGTGTATAGTGTATTTGTGTGGCCAGAGTCTTAGAAAAGTTTTGTGTGTTTAATTTCCGGATGCTTTAATGCAGGCTCACTCAGGCATGCACCTCATTCTCCTACTCTCTTTCTCTTTCTGTGGTCTAAGTTTCTTAGCCAAGAAGGAACTGCGTGTCGTATCGCTAGCCAGGCCAAGGGAAAGCAAACTCTCGACTCATGACCCGCAGATTTGTGGTTTGCATAGGCAAAATATTTATATAGCAATTAAATAGCCTCAAAATAGTGTATTCACTTACAAACATAGATAACACTGATAAATATATAATGTATAATCGTACTTACTTATATTTGTAGAATTTGAGGTACATTTAAGCAGTCAAGCGAAAACATTCTCTAGTTGCTTAAATAGAATTGAATAGAAAAAGAAAGAGCAAATAGTTGAATTATCAATCTCTAAATGTGCGTGAGTAATTATGTTTACATTTGTGTAATCAAGTGAAATGACGAATTTATTTCAACGAATTTCTCACTTATACACCTACACTTGAGACATTTGTAGACAAAATTTGTTGATTTCTACTCTTGGATCTAGAGTAAAGCTTATTTCTATATATCTAAATCAAAAATAAAATTCGAGCGCTTCGCAGCAAGTTTTTATTTAATTGTTAGTCCTTTTAATTGTCTTTTAAATAAATTGCAGAAAAAAATTGTTATTCAAAATTCTTCTTAATTTACAACCCGTTTTAGAGACGTAAAGGAAAGGTGAACAAATTGCATTCAAAATGGCTATGACAACTTTTTTAAAGAAGAGTTAAAATACAAAATGGAGATTAATTTTGTTCACTAGGTTGGCCTGATCTTTATACTTAAGAAATAAGTGGATAAGCAATATGGAAGAAACCATAATGAGTTAAACATTGCAGCTGGTTAGGACAATAAAGATGCGAAGCTTTGGGCACTGTTTATTGGCCCTCAATCTGCTTTCGTCTTTGGTTTCTCTCAGAAGAGCTCGTTTCCATTGATGGGTTAGACTGAAGCAATGCCTAATGCGAAAAGCGTTGTCAAAACAAATAAAAATGAAGTAAGTAAGTCGTCTCGCCGACTTGGATATACCATACACCAGTAAAACAAATATTTTAAATTTATAATAACCAATGCATTTTCGTATTTAAAAAAAACTGATCACATGCTTTTTACAAGCATATCTCAGTATTTCGCTCACTCAAGCATATGAGCACCCTAGCGCCCCCACCAGCCAACGGCCAACTCCGGCCATATGGAAAAACGTTTATATGCATAACTTGGCTATTTTTGTTCCGATTTTGATCAAATTTGGTGTTTCGCTGGATATTAGTATCAAATTTAAGTGTGCTAAATTTGATTGCAAAAGGTAGAAAATTACAGGAGATAATCGAGTTTTTTCAAATTACGGGGGCGGAAAGGGGCGTGGCAAAATTTGTACACATCAAAAATGTGCGCAATTACTAAGCAAATATTTATACCAACTATGGTGTCTCTAGCTAGAATAGTTTTTGAGAAAATCGGTTTTATTTAATTTGCGGGGGCGGTAGGGGGCGTGGCAAAATTTTTACAAATACAAAATGTGCGCATTTACTTAGCAAATATACATACCAAATTTTGTGTCTCTAGTTGCTATGGTGTTTAAGAAAATCGGTTTTATATCATTTGCGGGGGCGGTAGGGGGCGTGGCAAACATTTGAAACAAACTCGATAAGCGTACATATGACACGAGTCTACATACCAAATTTGGTGGCTCTAGCTCTTATAGTCTCCGAGATCTAGGTGTTCATACGGACGGACGGACGGACGGACGGACGGACAGACGGACATGGCTAGATCGTCTCGGCTATTGATGCTGATCAAGAATATATATACTTTATGGGGTCGGAAAAGCTTCCTTCTGCCTGTTACATACATTTTAGCGACTTTAATATACCATTTCACCCTATGGGTGTATGGTATAATAAGTGGATAGATAAAGGAGGAAGCAACAAATAAACAAGATAAACATAAACAGCAAATATGTTAAGACAAAAGACAAGAAAACGACGACAAGTTCTCCAAGCACATAATGAGCATAATGGGCGTGTTAAGAGGGGGCGTGTGTTAAATATGTGTCTCCTTTCCCTCATCCTTTTCTCTCACCTACACACGAGAGCGTCCTCTTATATGTCTGTGTGTGCACGAGTTAGTGTTTTACATACAGTCAGAAATTGCTACAGGGTAAGGGGAACTAAGGATATACAGTTGCATCTAATGTTGTTGGTTCTCTGTGTTCTATGTTTTTGTTTTTTTTTTTGTGTGTTTGCTTTTTGTATGCACTTTTTCTAAAACGAGGGCGAACATTAATGTTGCTGTTGCACGTTCTTCTTGTTGCCCCACAACCATTTAAACTAATCTTGAGGCAGTTTATTTATACATCTCAAGGGTCGTTTGTCCTAACAATGCATGTTGCCTTTATACACACACACATACGCATGCACGTATGGGATGAGAGGATAAGCTCAGGTAAATGGTGAACTAAAGCCAATCTCCCTTATGTCCTCTAAATATATAGGGCAATAGATGAGACAGCAAAATTTGTGGGGTAAAGTACATACACACATACATATATCAAAATTAAAGTTAGAGCAATACTTGATGAATACTATCATGGGATTTGAATATCTAAATTTTTGAATTGAGTTATACTTTTATTTACTATTAATTTTTGCAAAGTATTCAACTTTGTTATTTAGAATTAAGTTTAATATCTTAATTACTGCCTTATCAAGTGTTAGTTTAGAAGTTTGTAATATTATTTGTTGGATTTACGTTTCAACAACAAACAAAAACCTTTTAAGGAAGTTATGATAATTGTGATTTCAAAAATTTGATGAAATTTTGGCTTCTTTAAATCTGCTTTGGAATGAAATTGGGAACATTAATTACCAAGTGATCATAATTTTGTTTTACACAATGTTATGATAATGTCTCCATAGATAGAATCATCAATTGGAGTTGACCATGGACTGATTTTTTATGGAGCTCATCGAGTGCTTTGTAACATGAAACTCTATGAACTGCACAAAAGCAATCTACTTATACAAATTACTTGTATTTCATCTTATTATTTTGCTGTTATTTTTTTCTCCAACAACTTTTGTTCTCAGTTGATGTTGTTCAGTATATCTCTCCATAACTTACCAAAAAAAAAGGGGGGAATCTCAGCATGTGCGACGCAGAGAATGAAATGACAGTCAGTTGGACGAATTCCCCCAAAAAGACACAAGTACATACGCAGAGACGCACACACATACATACATACATACATGCGTACGTGTGTACAGGGAGAGAGGGAGAAAAATGTCAAAAAAAAGTCAATTTATTATGCTTGAAATCAGCGCAGTGGACACCCAAACACGCAGCGGAACACGCGTGACCAGCAGCATAAGCCCGAGCCCCCAATCCTTCTCCTATCGACCATATATGGCTGCTCATCTATAGTCTCTTCTGACCATTCTTCCCCTGCTGTCTCTGTGTATAAATACTTTTTAATCTGAATTTTTACAGTGTGGAAGTTTTTTTTGTTATTATTATAATTTATTCACATAAATTTTCCATGATGCATGGCATTTAAGTGGCTGTGACAGGACCAATCCCTCTCAACAAAAAAAAAAAAACTCACACAAACCCAAGAAGCGACAAAGAAGGATATTGCTGATGTAACAACATTTTGGCAATAGGTTAATATTTAAATCTACAAAATCCCATGGATTTGGAGTATTCAAAAATCGTTTAATTACTCGCAATAATCAATACATGTGTGTAAAAGGTTGTTATATAATATTTATAAGCAATTTGGCGTGTGCCTACAGGGTGCCCCAGTGCCAGGCAACAAAATATAAGCTTACCTTATCTAATATTCTCCCCTTGTGGTTAATTGGCTTATATTTATTTATTGAGATTTATTATTTAAAACATTGCTTCCAACAGAAAAAAAAATGCGCTCAAATGCGCTTCTTAAGCATTCAATAAATTTCCATTGCCAATTTATATTTTTATTGGTTTCTGGATCGAAAATCGACTGAGAATTGATAAATTAACACAAGAGTTCGATTATCAAAAAATCGCAGCGCCGAACCCTGTATATTTGTTTAAATATATGAGTATACGTGTATATGACAGATTTCCAATTCACTTTTAGCTGTGGTTAGCCATTAACTTAACCACAATTTAATTTATGCAAAATGTATCAAAAATGCAAGCAAAGTAAAAGGGGGGAAAAAATCTGAAAAACTGGCAATAAAAGACGATGAATTTATGAAAAGTGAAAATTAAATTAAAATATTGCACATTTGGATATGAGTTGGAATATTAACATTTTGAGCTAATTTATCTTCTATTTAATTGCACGTAAATTAAACACACCTCTAAGTTACACACACACACCCGTTTTGACAGTTTGTGGTGCAAACATTTGCACAAAGTTTACACAGAGATGACAAAGTGCAAATGTGCAGAATGTTGGATAGGAACTGGGTGGAAAATGGGTTTTAGGTATCACATAGTGAGTGCAGGATCACATGCTGTTTACACTAAATTGTCATACACCAATACACATGCACACAGGACCAGTCACAGTTGTTGCTGTCAGCTCAATGACAAAAACCAAACACAAGGAAAGTCAAACACTCAGACCCTAGACCCTACTACCCCTTTAACTCTAATAATAGCCCAAAATGATGCAGTACCTCAGGGTTGGCATGTAAGCTGTAAATGAGAAGAAAGCTGTCGAAATGAATTGCTGTTACTTAACCTCAATGTATAACATATTTGAGAAACGTATCACAAAGTATGTTGTTGCTACAACAAAAAAGTTGAAACGTTTTACTCTTGCAACATTTTGTGCATCAATGTACCTAGAAAAATTTGAAATTCCAAGCAATTTAAGCAAACAAATACCTCTAAAACTCTTAGGCACTTGAGCAAGTCAAAAAATACCAAAGCATACACATGTAAATTCCATTTAAAGAAATATCTTTTATATTAAAATTTCTTTTGTATAACCTATAATTGTATTAGTTTCCTTTTAAAGTTTTCCCCAAGCAATTATCACAACCTTTGAATATTTAGTTTAGTTAGTAAATATTTTTTTTTTATTTTCGTTGCTCTATACTAGTTGCTCTTAATAAAACTTTTCAAACTAAAGAGTAATAAAGAGAAGGTGAGGAAGAGTGAGGAATTTATTGGAATTTTCTAACAGGTCGTCGATGTCATTGCTTGTTCCACTTTCCAGCACATAGAAAGCATTCCGCCGGCCGTAAGCTGATGTTAAGCCTAAACGGCTTAATGTACTCTGCAACTGAAGTGGTTTGCCATTATTAAGTAGTGTGTATGTGTGTGTGTGTGTGTGTGTGTGTGTGTGTGTGTGTGTATTTCAGTCAATCTAATTGAAATGCGAATGAACTGCACTACCTATCTCTATTACTATCTCTGTCACTATCCCTATCTCCATCTATATCTCTATCTCTATCTTTATCTCTATCTGTATCCGTGACTATATCTTCAGCTCCCACAACCCTTTATCGTCTGTTCTCGACTCTCTACACGTGCATTCCACATGCTTTTATCGAGTTATTTAATTAGGTCCGACTGCATGCGGAGTTCTGAGTGCCAAGTGCCAAGTGGCAAGTGGCAAGTGGCAAGTGGCAAGTGGCAAGTGCTGAGTGCTCCTTTGTTCTGGCATACAGACATCAGAATCAATACTATTACACGAAATCATCACCCAACCCAACTTCCAATACTTTTCTCTTATACAAAATACCAAATTGTCTTTTGCATTCACCAGCAAATTTAGGTCAAGTGGCCATAGTAATAAGTTCTTATGCAACAGATTATAAACTCATAAGGGTTGGACACGAGTGCAAGGGTAAGAGAAGACAGTTAGTAAATGAAAGTCAATGATATCCCATTATGTCATTGCCATTCCAAAAAAATCAACTAGTTATATCTTAATGTATCCATTAAACGAAATGGAATCGTACTCATTCAAAAAACACTACTCTACTACCCTAGATGCTGATTTACCTCATCGTTTTTTTTTGCCATTTACAGAATATTAAATATTTATACAATACATGGTATAGCTGTCATCATCAGATTCAGCATCTCTTAGTTAATTAAACCAGTAAGGTGGGTTATCTTCGTCCATACCGAAGTTTGTACACTCTTGCAAGTTGTCAAAAAAAAACTAGCTTATTATGTAAATCTGTTAACTACCAAGGAAATAATATAGTTTTTCAACCCTTTAATAAGGTTATTATAATAATAATAATCTTATAAACTCTATTTCATATATTCCTCGCCCGATCCGCCTGAATCCAAGACATACAACGCTTTCAATATATATGTGCAAAATGAATGAACTCAGCTATTAGGATGTAAAAAAAAAATGGATATATATCAAAATATATCTTTCAACGAAAATAAATATATAGTATCCATTAAATGACAATGGGTTTTAATCAACAGTTTTTATAATATTATTTTTTTGTTGTTCAATTTTTGTTCGCCAAACTCTGGCGCCAATAGCTAAATAACTGAAAAAATAAATCGATATCATGTTGTTGTCGTTATGTCATTGTGGTTTATTGTTGACAAACTTTTGTCTGTGTTCTGTGGTCTTGTCTGTTTTAATAGCAAATTAAAATATTTTTAAAGGTCGCTCATGCGAAAGGCAAAGTACAGTCTGACATGGACTGTACTTATGACAAAGGATATGGGCTAAAATTTGTTACTTTAATTCATATAGCTTTGACACAGTCCTTTTCATTGAGCCCACGTCTAATTTAGGCATTTTTTTTGTTTGAATTATAATCTTCATTTTGGCTTATTTTCATTAGAACTGTAAAGACAATCATTTGTAAACTTAAAGACATTTCAAGAAGTGGGTTAATTTAGCAGTGTAGCAGTAGGTATTAGGTCCTTTTGTATTTGATAAAATATGTGTACGAACTGTCAGTTCAATGCTGTGAATTTCGAAAATGAAACTATTCCAAACATATATTTTTTTTTTTATGAATCTCATTCAGGCAATAGGCAAACTTTGGCATATATTTGCTTTGCATTTCGTTGTTAGTTTTTGTTGCAAATAACTAGGCATATTTAGTTTCTGATTTGCATGGCGAAAACCAGCGAAACCATGCCACCCACAAAAACAATTCAAACTTAACAGCTTCTTTAACCATAGTTGTATGCCACAAAGCCGCTCCACCCTACCCACGAATTTGCCATTTCCTACCTCCTACTGATAACTTTCCCATGAGTTTCTTCTTCTCTACTGCGATAAAAACCACAAAAACGCTCAAACTCATATGGGTAAAGTCTAACCACATATACACACACATATGTAGACATATTTGGAGCGGCACAGACGGATGGAGCCACCTACAGACCGAACCATCCAGTGGCTGCTCAGTGGCTTTTGCCAGCAACTTTATTCTATACGTTTCTTCATTATACATTTATTCGATTTTTACGTGACTTAGGCTATAAAGCACAAAAATAACCAACAAAGAAATGAGGCAGAGACAGTAAGAAGGAGACACAGATAGATAGAGAGAGGGGGAAAGAAATAGAAGCTAAAGGAATAGGCAATGTAAATGGTGTTCATATACAAATTGGTACGAATATGTTCTAAACGTGTAACAAGAGCTTAGAGTTCCATTCCACATTTTCTTCCCTCTTCACAGACCGTATTCTCTCTCTTTCTTTCTATCTCTATCTTTGTCACTCTTTTTGCTCCTTTTTCATATTCGTCTACATGTGCCTGGGACAATTATTGACCTCAATCTATTTTAAACGCTTGTACAACATTTTTGCCCACAAAATGTCAATTCACTTGACTGCCACGCCTTTCGTGTCCCTTCTTACTCTTTCTCTCTCCGCCCCACCCCCTTTCACAAAGTCATTTTTTACAAAATAACACGAAAGTTTTACAGAGAAAGAGAAAAAAAGTTTTCGGCCTGATTATGGCGTAAACCACCACAAAACATAACACACAAAGAACAAATATTACAAAAAAAAAAAAAAAAGCAAATGAATACGAACTAGAGACCACAACTGACCAGAGATCAGTCTATTGCCCTTCCTTCTCCCGTCTGATATCCTTTATCCTTTCCGGTTGCATAAATTTCACAGCAAAACCGCGCGACAACAACTTTTTTGGACCAAGTTAAGCCCGGTGGCCCTCTGCCAGTCTCTCATTTCGTTCATCCGACACCTCCTCCTTCTCTATTGCTGCTCGTATCTTCATTCTTGTCCTGGTGGCAGGAAACGGCGCCAACTGACAGCCTATCCAACAACTAACCCTAACTGGGTTCTCTCTATTCTAAACCTTCACATCCCCTGCCACTCGCCACTTCTAGGCTAGTTTGTTGTGCATTTCATTTTTCCAACTTTTCATATTTTATTGTGAGAACTTTTCTCTTGTCTATTTTTTTATTGTATGCTTCTTGTTGGTCTTCTTTTTTTGCCCCTCACCCCCTGCCCACGGCCGACTTTTCCAGTCAATTTAATAATTTGCTGTTGCTGCTTCATAACAAATTAGTTGGTGTTGCGGTTGATTTGTTGTTTAACACACATAAATAAGAAAAAAAATCAAGAGGAAATGGAAAAAATGCAAAATAATTTACATAGTTTTAGCTTAATTGAGTTATAGCAGACACACACACTGCGCATACGTAATATGCTATCACGTTTAAGGGTTTAGATTAAATTTTAATTGGCCCAGTTTTGGTCTAATGGTTTAAATCACATAATTGAAAATTCTATTAAATTTTGTTAAAATTGTCAAATTTTCGAAATGAAATATTTACTGGACAGCTCACAGCGTGCCATAAGGCAAATTGCCTATAATCCGTGAGTTGAGATTTCACCTAACATTTATAGCTCATCCTATAGGAATGTGCCAAAAATAGTAAACTGCTTCGATTTCATAATTGAAATTCTCTGTGTTTAAGATTTACATGTGAATTTCCAATTTAAGCAACATATTTCTGTTATTTGATTGGTTCTTTTGAAAGTATGAAATAGCTCGCTGAGAAGTAGCAAATTGAACCTAGTAGAAATATTTTTTTAAGAATTTGTTTTAACAATAAAACAGGTCTCCATTAAAAAAATAAATTTTTATTATTGCAATGACTTGTGGCACAATTTATTAAAATATAATCCACGTTTATAATATTTAAAGCGGTTTAACTAAAAACGGATTTCAACTACATAAATCCCACATCTAGATTGTTGTTGATTTTGTCAAAGCCGATTAACGATCAAAACAAAACTAACAAAACCGGAAAAAAAGAAGCATGCGTTATTAAGCAGACTTTGGTTAAATTATCATACTAACTAAAAATATATACTTAATATGTGTGTTTGTATATAGCATTGAATGGAAAAGGAAATTGAATTTCTGTGGTTCGTTGGCCAAAGAAATAAATGCACGAATGGCATCAAAAGAACACCCGCAAAACCGAAAACTTAGCTTAAATCGTCCAAAAAGAAATGAAATAAAATGAAAATTGCATTCTTGGTTTCATACAAACCGACAACAGGCAAAAATAAGAGACAAGTCTCCGACATGCAAGCACCACTAAAAATAGCAACAATAACAAAGCAACAGCAAAAAACGCAATAATAGAAGTATTGTATTCTAAGTGAGAAAGCCAACTTCATGATACTCTATATCAAGTAGAAATCTATCTTTGTTGAACCTCAATACATGCCATACAGAAGAAGCTTTTATTAAAGATTTCCAATTGGTGCGAAGAACGATTTTAAAATGTTTTATTTATTTACTTGACAACTTATAAGATAGTTTTAATTCAATCCTAAGAAGTGCCTTATGTACTATGTATGTATATACTTTGAGTTTTGCAACAAAAATTGCAAAATGTTGCCAACAATTTATATCTTTTATTTTTTGAATCTTCATCTTAAGCACTGCAATAAACCTCGTAGCCACGAAAAAATTTGCAGGGTATTAAAATGCTTTGACAGATTGAGTGACTGACGACAGTTTAGGTTGTTTTTATGCTCTTTTTTTTTTGTTGTCAGACTGACTTTTGGGACTATCACTATAGTGGGAAGGAAGCCAGTATATACATACATATATATCTCTTGTTGCTCTTGTTATTGTTGCCATTGCTTTAGCTTGTTCTTGTCGTTTAACACGCAGCGGGGCGTGGCTAGTTGATGACGTTGAAGGGGTTCGACGGGTATGTGGAGGCGGGACGGGAGCTGGGGGCCCTGCCATACCGTTTTTGTGGTGTGGCTTGTGTTTTGTATCAACTTTCCCAATATTACCACATCAATCAACATCCACAGCGCGAAGCAAAAAGTCATTGCCAAAGAAGTTTTTCCTTTTTAATGACTGTCAAGTGGGTAATGACAGATTTTCGGTTTCAGATTGAGTGCGAAAGGGGTTAAAAAAAAAGGGAAAAAACCAAAACGAAATTAGTTTTTCTTTTGTTGAATTGATTGTTTGTAAATTTAACTTTCTCCTGGTTATTGATTGAAAATCAAATTGAGGGCAAATACTATTTGAAATAGTTGAATTTCAATAAACAAGTTTTAGTAAAGTTTCAAAGCTGAACGACGAAAGAGATTAATTTTTAAATTTCTAATTCACTATTGAATGTAACTTTAATTGTGAAATTGAAAACATAAATAGTCATGAGACCGACTAACTAAACCTCAGATGAAATAGATCAATTTAAAATAGTTTAAAACAAATTCGACAGCTAATATTTACCTATTTAGAAGATGTAATTAAATTCTTGAGTTTCTCAGTTCTACAAAATCCTTAAATTAAATTTTTAATTATTAATGAGACGTATAAGAAATAATAATTATTTATAAATATAGGTATATATTTATTTTACAATTTAAGGCAGACAGCATTTTTTTGTTACACAAATGTATGCATAATTTGTGCTAATGTGAACTCTGAAATGTATGCTATAATATTTTAAAATATATCTTTCATATATTCGTTTGCTGGTTCTTTTCTTTTTGTGGCAGTTCTCGTAACATGGGCTGCGCCTTTGAAGCAGCCAAAAGTAAACAGCAAAGGACAACAAAACAGCAGCAGCAGCAAGAACAACAACAAAAGCAAAATCAATGCGGTGCCACAAGAGTAACAACAACAACAGCGATAACAACAACAACAATAACAAGAACAACAACAACCACAAAGCCAGCTGAGGACATCAAAATCAAGGATAACTATCAACAAAATCATAAAACAGCAAGAGAAACCGAAACAGAAACAGCAAACGCTAGCAAACATCTAAAAGCAAGAGCTCAAGTGCTTTTAACGACACAACAACAACAACAACAACAACAACAACCAGAACAGCAACACCCAGCAACAAAGCAGCAACCGAGTCGCAGTCAAGTGGTTTACAGCAAGGACAAAGACGAGAACAAAGAGAACGAGTTGGCAGGGCAGCAAAGGATAGGGATCGATATTCAGGCAACAACCACGAACACAACGAAGCAAATAACTTGCTCAAATTGTTATAGCCAACGAAAAAAGCGACATCATCGCCAGCAATATCAACAGGATAAAGATCATGTTCGGTTACGTTCCAGACTTAGGTCACCCGCCTCCTGCACGGCTGCTGCTGCAGCCAACGCTGCCACAGCAGCATTCAATTTGCAAGAGATGCTGTGGCAGGCTACAGTTGCCCTAGCGAACACAAATAATAACCATGATCGGCATGATGGAAATGAGGATGAGTTAGCCTACCAGCGATGGCAACCGCCACCACTGCCGTCGCCACCGTCACCATCGCCGTTGCCGTCGCAGTCGCAATCGCCATCGTCATCCTATTTACCCGCCACCACCGCTGCCATGTCCGCATCGATTTTAGCCACCTCCGCATCGGCAGCCTATCAATATTTGGGACAGCATTATAAGCATTATAGTCAATCGTTCAGTTTCTATGCCGCCTCCAGTGTTATATTGATGCTATGCTATCTAACTACCGCAACCACGGCGGCTGCCACACAATCGGAGACGTCGGGTGCCCTCGACAAGCATCCAATGTAAGTGAGCATAGCCATATTGACTTGGCTAAACCAGAAACAAAAAAAAAATGGCAGGACCAATCTATATAACTATTTGAGAGTCATCCTTTTTACACTTTGCAACACTACACACACACATACGCATACACGTCCATAAATGTGACTGTATCTCTTTCTATGTCTCTCTTTATCTCTGTCTCTGTCTCTCTCTCTTTCTCTCTATCTCTCTATGTATCGCCTGTTAAATCTTCTTACCTGACCCCCAAACCACGAAACCAAAAAAAAAAAAATATTATATATACACCACAAAAAACCAAAAAATGTTTCTATTTATTTTTTGTTTTCTTTTGAAATTTTTTCAGTCATGGCATCGATTGGTCGAAGTAAGTTAAATGCACAAACTAGAAAACAAAACAAGAAACAAAGCAAAAACAAAAAGTATATATACATATATTCCAATTATGCAAATTATGTTTGTTTATCGCTTTTTACAAAAATTGTCTTTTTGTTTTTAATGCTGATTGGATTTATGCACTTGAAAAAAGCATGCAATGAGCTTTGTTTCAAATTTTTTTCTTTATTTTATGTTGATTACTTATTTCAGTTTAGGTTTTAATTTTAACAATTTCACATAAAGGCCAAATCAATTCGTAAAAGATCAATCAAAACTCATTATGCCAGTATAGCCTAATGATGCCATACTCAACTTTAACTAACCATATTTATTTGTGCCATACTATACTCTATCAGACCATAACCATAACCATAATTAATACCATTATTAATACCATGTTTAACCTTACTATGCTTTATTTAGGCTTTTGGTCACATCTAACCTTATTCAACTCATTGCCAACTTCATCCATCTGTTTTATCTGCTTTGTAAAACTTTTTACTATTTTCGGTTACATTTAGCTTCTTTTGTCAAATTGGTCTACTAACCTTCACTTGAAAATTCAATCAAAATCACATTTCCTTCTCGACGTCAACACACACACACACACACACACACACATACAGATACATATGCACCAACTTACATGAAGCCTAAAAACTATTTGTATATACATACATGAAAATCCATCAATGTTAACATGTTGTGCGAAATTCTTACTAACATTTTTCTACTTCAACAAAAAAACAAAACCAACAACCAAAGAAAAAAAAACATCCCTTTGACGTTTGACAATCAATAAATTTTCCTTACTCAATAAATAAATGAAAGGAAAACTAAAATAAAACAAATTCCTTTTTGCTTTTTTCTTCACATACAGATTCGATGAATCCAGTTCGGATAAAGAGATATTAGATTTATTACTAGAGAAGAAACGCTATGATAAACGATTACTGCCGCCTGTAAATGGTAAGAAGTTCAAGTGAAGTGAAAATTCAAGTTAGGGGAAGGAAAGAAATAACACGCATTTTCCTTCAGCATTTCTTGAAATTTTCAATTTGTCTAAGTGTATGAGACAATAATAACAAGAAAATTGCAACGACAAAAAAAAGAGAGAAGGAAAATGTTGCCTTTGTTCTGTTTTTGTCGCTGAAGTCATTAAGCCAACCCTCGGCGGGGTATGAGGATAGTAAGGAAGTAGGGATTGCCATTACAAGACATTTTCAAGAATTGAAAGACGGCAAACGGTTGGTCGGTCCGCTGGGTGGGTGGGTAGTGGATTAGTGGGGGCGTTCAACCAACAAGACGATGCATGGTCACTATAAAATCAATTAAACTTAATGGCTCCTCCTCGCCTGGATGCAATTTTGTTGAAGCAAAATAGTACCAGTGGATACTAGGACAATGGGATGAGGCAAATAGGATGAATCCACCTATTTCTTTATTGGCCCCACAGACCATCTGTATAATGTAATTACTTGGAAAACAATTATAAGTATATATATGTATATACATATGCATGTACACACATACATTGTTATGGGGTTGCATTATAAAATTTAAGCACAGGATATTTGAAAAAAAAGCGACTAAATGAAAATGCTTAAAGGAATTCAACTGGGCAAGAGTTGAGACAAACTTAGCCAACTTTTAAAGGTTAAATTAGGCAAACGATCGAAAAATTATCTGAGTCTTAATTTCAGAAATTAGTTATTCTTTAATTAATTGAATAACTGAATTGAATAACTAAAAAATAACTGAATTGAATAATTTGAATTCGTTCTTTTAGTTAATAGACTAGGTTCATGAATAGGTAATTTAAGTAATCACACTTGTATTCAACTTTCCAACAATATCAGTTATACAAATATTCTGTTATATTAAATTCTCAATTTTATTGATTATCTAAAAGTTCCATTATTTTTGAAAGTTTCGTAAGTAGTGCTTTCATATTTGCAATAAAAATATAGTTAATTATACATGGTATAGTCTTTAAAGACTAATGAGAATTGCTCAGTCTAATTGGTTTTTTTCAATGACATGACGAAAGTATTGAACATTATTATTTTCGTTATTCAATTCACATTGCATGAACATTAAAATGATAATGATATTACATCAATTAAATTACCGATAATCAATTCAAGAGAAATTAGTAATAAAAGCAACAGTAATACTATGATATTGTATTGTTGAAAACATTGTTTTTTGTCTGTTTATCAACTAGAATTGCAATTTTTAGAAATCCAAAAACTCCCCACTTGAATTTTGCAGATGAAGACTTTTGCTGTGGCTTACAGTCACCCGATATGGCCACAAATCAAAATGCGCGGAGACCACATAATCGCGGTTGGTGATATATCTCGCTAAAAATGAAATACATAAAAAAAAACATAAATAAAACAATGAATCCTATGATATATCTATATAAGTTGATTTATATCGTTTCCTTTAAAGCAAAGATTTTTTATACTTTGATTTAGTTCTGTCACAATTTCGTTTTGTCGTTTTGTATTTATTCTCTCCTTTTTTTTTTGTTTGTGTACTATTTTTTTTTTAATTATAGGTTGGTTTTAACAAATATTTCTTTTCTACTTTGATTTCACTTCGCTAATATAAAAACTATTATTTATGAAATGAAATTGTTGTATTTAATAAATTTCTATATGGATTTTTATTCTTATAGGCACCCTAACGGTAAATGTGAATGTCTTGCTCCTAAGCTTAGCTTCGCCTGATGAAAGCAGTTTGGTAAAGCCAAAATACTATAGAAAACCGATTAAAACAAATCGATCTATATATATATATATATATATATATATATATATATGACATATTACACATCTATATATAATACTAAAACAGAAATGTTTTTCTTTTTTTTTTTCTTTATTTTCTACTTTTGATGGATTTGGAATTTGGAACATCTATATGCAGAAATACGAAGTGGAATTCCTATTGAATCAACAATGGAACGATCCACGTTTGCAATATGGCAATAAGTCGCATTATGACTTTTTAAATGCTCTGCATCATCATGATAGCATCTGGACGCCGGATACGTATTTCATTATGCATGGCGATTTCAAGGATCCCATCATACCAATGCATTTTGCTTTAAGAATATTTCGGAACGGGACCATTACGTACGCAATGAGGTGAGAGAACTGGCGAGAGCAACCGATTTGAATATGAATGAAATTTTTATGCAAATTCATATCAAAAAGTTTTCGTATAAATTAGAATGCCACCAACAAGAGTGAGTAAGAAAACGGAACCAAAGAGGGGGAGAATTTGTTTGTTGAAATATTAAAAGGAATATACATATATTTAAGAAAAAAGAAGAAAAAGAACGCAACCATATGCATGTCCTAAAAGATATACATATAGCACTTATTATACAGGGTGTCACTAAAGTTTGAGCAATTGTTGATTGCCAATGGTTTATGACATTGAGCATCAATTTCATGCTTTCATATCATTTTCTTCTATAATCCAATTGCAAAACGATAGAGTTTTAGCCATTTCAGGGTTTGGGGCAATAAAAGTGCAATGTTTACTTTAAAATACTCAACTGCAAGTTTTTTAACTATTTAAGGCCAATTTTACCCAACACCCTGTACATATATTCTCTCTTTTTTTGGAAGAAATATGTATGCAAATGTTTGAACAGTTTCTTTACATTGCTCAGGTAAAAAACTGTCAAACTAAAAACTCGCTTCGTCACTTGTTTGCTTTTTGCCATATGGAGATGATGATGAGGATGATGATAATGATGCTCCACCTTTCCTTGCCCCTTTCCCTTTGACATTTGTCTCCGCTCCCTCTCTATCTCTCTCTATCTCTCGCTGGTCTTGTCTGCTCTACATTTTTTCCTGTTTTTATACCATGCACCCATAGGGTGAAATGGTATATTAAAGTCGCCAGAATGTATATATTCTCTTGATCAGCAACAAAAGACGAGACGATCTAGCCATTTCCATCTACCCGTCCGTCCGTCTGTCCGTATGAACACCTAGCTCTCAGAGACTAAGAGACCTAGAAGCACCAAATTTTATATATAGACTCTTGTAGTATGTAAAATGATCAAGTTTATTTTAGATTTTTGGCACGCCCCCTTCCGCCCACGCAATTTCAACAAAAGTGGGTTTTCAACGACTATTTCGGCTAGATCCACTATATTTGATATGTATACTTGCTTAGTAAAGGCGTAGATTTTGCCACTTCCGCCTCCATATTCTAGAAAAACCGATTGCCCCCTGCCAATTCTTTGACTATCAAAACCAAATTCAGCACACTAATTAGCCTTATTAATATCTTTTGAAGATCCTTTTATTAAAATCGGACTAGAAACATGGAATAGAAAAAGAATTTAAAACATTTGGTCATCGAAGATTAAAATATATTTTCACCTGGTGCATGGTATACCGAAGTCGGTGAGACGACTTACATACTTCATTTTTCTTATTGTTGTTATATGTTTTCTCTGTTGCTGTTGGAAAATTCAACAGAACTTTTCCAATTGACTGCAGAGCGTAAAAGTGTCGTCCAGCAATTAAAATAAGTTGCAGTTGCCATTTACTTTTTTCACTTCTCCCATCCTCTTCCAATTCCGCGTTCTAGCTGTCTCTCTCTTGTTTGCATAACCCAAACAAGGACAAATGTCTGCAAAAGGAAACTTTGGACCAGTCTAAAAACAAAAATGGGGTAATGCGGAGGAGATGTTAAAAGTAATGAAAGGGTGTAAGCCACTAGAGAGAAAAAGGAAGAAATTATGAAATGACGTAGGACAACACGGCATGTTATTAAGTGGCAAAGACAAGCATTTGCTAGAGGAAATTTATGGAACAAACTCAACTTAAAGAAGGTCAAAAAAGATGGCAAACTAAGTTTTCAATGATAAACCATGACAAATTGAAAAATGTAAACCAGAATTTAATGTTTTCATAAAACTTATTGAAACTGCTAAGAGAAGCTAATGACCAGGTTGGTTTTGTTTTCTGCTTGACTGAACAAAAGATGCAAGAACTTTAAGATTTTCTTGAAATAGGTAAAAAAAAATTTAAGACTTTATTAAGATTCTGGTACTGTAGCGATTCGACAATTAAGTATAATAAAGGGATATGAAAACTAAAATGAAAACTGGATGACAAATTGTATGATTTATAGCTCTCAATCAACAGCGCGCAGATCAAATATATATTTTATATTGATTAAAAATTAATTTCACTTTAATTTGCTAATGTTATTTTAATTTTTATACTTGCAGACGTCACCTGATTTTATCCTGTCAGGGCAGTCTACACATATTTCCATTTGATGATCCAAAATGTTCCTTCTCCATGGAAAGCAGTAAGTACCTTAGCCTACCAATTCAAACTGTTAACTACAAATCAAAAGATTGTGTAAATAATATGAAAATGATGGGCACAAAAGTGTTGCAAAATGAACTTTACTAACAATGGACTGTAGACTACTCCTCTTAAACTTCTCCTTCTGATATCCAACATCGCTGTCTCCCTTTACAAACACTCTCACACACACACACACACACACACACAAGGGAAATCTTGGCGCACTGTTCCACAGCGTTGCTAGATGTATGTATGTAACTCAATGGTATACGACAAAAGCCTGACAAAGTGACTAACAACTGGGCTGACTGTCGGCTGCCTAGACAGAGCGCTTTTCAGCTATTGTTTTGCGAAAAGTTGTTTCCGCCTTGCTCCCTTTCCAACATGTTTATTATCCTCTGCCCAACATTCGCAACCATTCCGCTTTACCATTCTGTTGTGAGGACGTGAGGCAAATTGTAAATTACTTTGGAGTGGAAGTTGAAGAAAAGATTCCACCAAGTCTGCCACAGTATGACATTGTTGAGATTTGCCATCTATGATGGCTTTTTCTCATCACTTTTCCTATGTACTTAAATTTCCATCCCCCTGCCTTTTTCTTTTTCTTTGCTGTTTTGCTCTTGGCATTTGCTTCTTCTAGCCTTCTTGTCATGGCTTGTTTGTCTCAAATATGATTTAATTCACTTGACAGACAATACATAGGCAACATTGTCTATGCCAACATCTATTTACATTAATGTAATTAATTAATGATAAAAGATTGAAATTGAGGAGCGGGTAAGGCGGCTTGGCGGCAAAAAGGGAAATGTTTACCAAGTATTTTTGGGTTTTTTTTTAGGAGCCCTCCCCCTTTTTTTATTGCTTTAGCTTAAGTAAATGGCTTTTTAAAGAAAAATTCTTAGATTTTTCATTGGAAAATCTCTTTGATGAAATTTTTTCTTCACACACCAAAAATTTGTTTGGGAAGAATTCTTTTTTCCCGGCATTGTTATTTGCTTTAATGTTAATACAAAATCAAACATTTTCAAAAAGATGCCTAAGCCATTTAATTCAATTTATTTTAATGCTAAAATACGATTGACAAATCTAAGAACCAGCCAAGTAATTTAGCTGGAAAATTATAAACTTATTTTACCTAAAAATCTAAAAAAACCTATTACCCTTTTTTTAACAGTTTCCTACGAAGAGGCACAAATCAAATATGTTTGGAAGAACGATGAGGATACACTAAGAAAAAGTCCCTCATTGACGACATTAAATGCGTATTTGATAAAAAACCAAACTACGGCCTGTGATCAGAACAGTTGGCGAGGTAAGTTTAACCTGTGATATGATCTCCCCAAAATTTCAAATCGAATATTTTTCATAATTTTAATTTTATTATATGTAGTCTTAATAAAAAGCAGCTAATTTCTGGTAACCAAAAGAAAATTAACCAAAAGAAAACATTTAAAAAAAAAAAAACAGCAACAAACTATATTTTGAGATTTCTGTAAATGGCTTGGCTTTTGATATACTTTGTTTTTATACTTTTGAGTAGGCTAGATGCGCTTTTTGAAAAAACAAAATCAACCAAACCACAACAACAATATAGAATATTTGTTTTTAAACTACCTTTCTAATGGTCTAATCTTTGTCTACCCTTCCTCCTACCTCTCAAATCTACAACAACAAAAAAAAACTATATTAAATTCAACTATGCTACCCGTACTCCCCGCCCTGTCCTACCCATAGGGAACTACAGCTGTCTTAGGGTCGATTTAATCTTTACCAGAGATCGTGCATTCTATTTCACCACCGTTTTTATACCTGGCATTATATTGGTGACGTCATCCTTTATAACATTCTGGCTAGAATGGAATGCCGTGCCAGCTAGATCAATGATAGGTAACAATAATTACAACAACAACAACTACCAATACTACCTACTACTACTACTACAACTACAACAAATTAAATCAAAACCAATAAAAAAAAAAAAATTTAATTGAAAAATCAAAAAAACAAAAATCAACAATAATATCGCCTTTTTTTGCGACAAATTTTTTAATCAACCCTTGCAAAATCAATTTTTATCTACGCCATTTGAGAAATTGATTTACTTTTACCTCTCGCCTCTTTTCCGTAGCCAATTTTCTTTGTATGTAAGCAAACATTCCATTTTCATTTTTCTTTAATTATTTTCTTCTTTTTTTCCATTTCCTTTGTGGTAGTTAAAAATTCGTAAAACAAAATCAACCAACAAATGCCTTTCAAACAGTGCCCACCCAAAAAAAAAAAGTATTTTCCTCCATTCATCTATATTATACTAAGTATATACTTTTCATTTACAATTTTTTCCCCCATTTACGTTTTTCCTTTATTTTCTGTCATATATTTCCGTATTAAGATTGCTGCATGGGTTAATGTTTCTTGTATTGCCCAAAATAAAAGATCCTACAAAACATCCACCAAAAATATCGAAAGCAATAAACCATATATCAATTTTATTACATTTTTTAGTTAATCTTTTTAAGTTTTACTTTCTGTTCCTTCCTAGGACAACAAAAGGTCTAGTTGAGTCCAAAAGCCAATTTAGTGTCTAGGCTTAGGCTATTAGGTTTAGGTTTCTCTTTAAGAACAAAAAACCAAAAAGAATTACGAAAGCAAAGTTTCGGACCACCGACATTTCTATATACCCTAGCAGTCATCTAACATATTACAAAAATACTCTTGTCTGATCTAGCTTGTGATATTATAGAATCTGCAGCATTCTAAAGCCTTGAAGACTTGAACAATTGTCTCCCAGCTAATGCTTTGCTTCATGGCTTTTTGCAGTTCTCAATTTGAAATTTTTGTAACATAAATTATAATCCGGGTTAAATCCAAAAATCCTGTGAATACAAACTTTGCTTATGATCTACATATTTATCGATTAGTTTATAGAATTCAATGCTTGCGTTCTCTGCAAGGGTATATAAACTAATTAAAACGACTTTCTGTAATTGTGTGTGTGTTTTTTGCGTGTGTTGTATATAAAGCGCTTTGATGATAATTGAGCCTTTGTGGCCCACCTCCCCACCCCACTATTTAAGGTAATTACAGTTGCCTACAGGTCGAGTTGACATTTACCCGTGATCGTGCATATTATTTTACAACCGTTTTCATACCTGGCATTATATTGGTCACCTCGTCGTTTATCACATTTTGGCTGGAATGGAATGCAGTGCCAGCCCGGGTTATGATCGGTACGTAAAACCTCAAAAAAAAAAAAAAAAAAAAAAAAAAAAAAAAAAAAAAACAAGAACAACAAACCAAATAAAATTAATAAATAAATAAAAATAATACCAACCAAGAAAAAAAAAATAATAATAAAACAAACAAAAGACTACAAAAAAATATAATAAGATAAAAAGAAAAATTCAGTTTATCAATCAAAATAAAATCTTAGTCTTCCAATTAAATTTAGGCGCGTTGAGCAGTTTTAGTAAGTTTTAGTCTAAATCAAAATTGAAGCAACAAAACAAAAACTTAATAATTTTATAACTAATTGGCAAATTCTTTTAGATTTCAAATATCTTTTGTTTAAATAGGTACATTATTCGTTCATATTCATGCTAACAATCATTTCAAGATATACAAATATATATATGTACATACATATATATATGTATATCTGTACATGTGAATTGTTCAGCTAGGCGCTAGATTTCTTTATTTATATTTTGTATACATTATCATTTGATTTCCTCTAAAGTTATTTGCACTCTCTTTCGATTCTTGCATGAACTCTATTTAATAAGTATTTATCCTTAAGATTTTTCCTTTTACATAAACCCGAACTGAGAAAATGCCTTAATTTAAGCTTCGTATGAATATAACCTAAAGCACTTAATATATATTTACTTTCAATTTTTCAGTACTTACTACTTTTATAATTTTCTCCAAGAAGGGAATCATTAAAATCAATGTAATTGTTACTGATTGAGACAATTTCAAACAATAAGAACTTGTTTCCAATCCGATTGTTTCCATCAAACATCTACCTCAAATGTTTTCGAATCCAAATTACTAAAGCATATAATATCAATTTACATAAATTTTTCAAACCTTTTCTCTTAAACAATTTGCTGGTTGACTTCAAAACAAATGTTTGGAGCTGACACAAAGAACTAATGCAATTATAATGCTCCGCTTGGTGAAAAGTGGGAAAAGGCAAGACCAAGATGGAAAAGCATCAAACCCACCATACCGAAAGCAAAAATAAAAGAGACAAGTAAATTTCAAACGAAACATCAAACGTCGTTGGCAGCTGCTGCAAGGACGATTCTGCTGGACAAAGACAGAGACATGGTCTTTACCCTGGTATTTATATTTGCTTTGCTGCTACTGCTGCCACTGATGCTGATGATGATGATGATGATGTTGATGACGACGTATAGGGCTGAAAACATCATACATGATGATTTATGCACAAGCCATATGGGCAACATGGACTAGGACAAATACAAAGAGATAGAAACAGAGATAGAGAAAGAGACGCTTTTTGAAATATATTTCACTTTGAAGCTGAAAATTGAACTTTAAAACACTATACATCTAAGTTAAATAGTTTAGATCAAAAAGTTAGTCAGTTTAGCATTGTTGAAAAAGCATCCAAATGCAAATATCATTCGCATTGTGCCACACTATCTGAATGACAGCAAACACAAGATACCATTTCGTTACGATGTCAATATGTGATGGCACTCTTTACATTTTCATCCATTCTTAACTCGATTACTTAAATTGGGCAATTTAATTTTAGATGCGGACTTCAATTGGTGGATGTTCTCAATGTTTGTCAAGAAATTCGCATCTCTCGAATTTACTTGCGCTTCATTTTCCTTTTGCTATTTATCCTGCTCTTGCTCCTGTTCCTCCACTCTAACTATGCTTTTGCTCCTGCTTTCCTTGACGAAGCAGTTTTCTGCAGTTTGAGTGGTGCGCTGAGATTTCGTTTGCTAAATTGAAAATCGATGAGGGTCTGTGTTGCTGGTGGTCGTTTCGTTTGGATGGATGGTTGCAGCCAAACCAACTTAAATGCAATCCGAAAAACTAGTTCAATTTTGTTGAAGTCCTCAGTCAGTTAGGCAGTAAGGCAGGCAAGCTAGAGCAATTTAGGCAAGGACTAATTAGGCAATCAAGATTGATTATAATGTGTTGGCTTTAGATCCAGCCGGTTGGCAATCTTTATCCAATTGCAATCACAATTCTTCCCAAATTGCAACAGGCAACTGCATAACCCGAATATGAATAGAATCAGAAATTAAAAAATTAAGTAAGTAAGTCGTCTCGCCCACTTTGGTATACCATGGCACAAGGTGAAAATATATTTTAATCTTCGAAGACCAAATGTGTGTAAATTCTTTTTTCATGCCTCATAGCATATGCTATCTCGCTCACTCTTACAAACGAGCATTTTAGCGCCGCCACTCGCCCACGGCCACCTTCGCCCTTATGGACCGCCTAGTTAAACTCGTTTATAGGTATATATTCCATGTTTCTAGTCCGATTTTAATAAAAGAAGATAAAAAAAAGATATTAATAAGGCTAATTAGTGTGCTGAATTTGGTTTTGATAGTCAAAAATTGGCAGGGGGCAATCGGTTTTTCTAGATTACGGAGGCGGAAGTGGTCGTGGCAAAAATTTTAAATAATATTAACCTGCACGCTTACAAAGCAAATCTACGTACCGAATTTGGTAGCTTTAGTTCTGTTAGTTTTCGAGACAATCATATATTTATTTAATTTGCGGGGGCGGAAATGGGCGTTGCAAAATTTGTAAAGAAGTAAAATTTACGCGTACCCAAACCAAATTCGATGTCTATAGCTATTATAATCTTTGACAAAATCGGTTTTATCTACTTTGCGGGGGCGTGGCCAAAATGAATTTAACACTATATATTTAAATACTTTACGAATCTGCATACCAAATTTTTTACAGTCTCCGAGTGTTCATACAGACGGACATGGCTAGAACGACTCGGCTGTTGATCCTGATCAAGAATACAATATATTTATGGGGTTGGGAAAGTTTTGATAATCAAAAAGTTGCAGGAGGCAATCGGTTTTTCTAGATTCTGGAGGCGAAACTAGGCGTGGCAAACATGTTAAATATTAATAATCCACACGTATAATAAAGAAATCTAATTACCAAGTTTGGAGGCTCTAGCTTTGTTAGTTTTCGAGAAAATCAGTTTTATTTAATCTGCGGCGGCGTAAGGGGGCGTGGCAAAAACTTTGAAACAAACTTGAACACCGTAAGTATTAGAGGAGTCCAAATCTGGTGACTCTAGCTCTTATAGTTTTTGAGATCTACATACGTCTTCATACGTACGGACGGACATGGGCAGATCGACTCGGCTGTTGATCCTGATCAAGAATGTATATACTTTATGGCGTCGGAAAAGCTTCCTTCTGCCTGTTACTCATATTTTGGCGACTTTAACATACCACTTTACCCTATGGGTGCATGGTATAAAAACCTATACCGTAGAGCTAACAGAAAAATCGATATAATTTTACTAATAACGTGATTTCTCTATGAGATTGGAAAACAATATTTGAGGAACTTCTAACATATGTATAATTAATTTTCAAATTGCTTGGAAACAAAATAAAAAGTGGAAACAAGATCTTTCAAAATGTAACTCAATCGAAATTACATTGACTCAAAATCTTAATAGATTTTAGTGAAACGTTAACTGGTTTCCCAAAATTTGTTTTCGCCTTCAAAAAATTCAATATAAAAACTTCATTTGAAAACTGAACAAAGTTCCTTTGCACAAAACAAAAACCGAAAGAAAAAAGCCTTGAATTTATGGAAAATGCAATCCTAAAAAATACCATCCAACAATTTGTCGTAGAATGTAATCATTTTAGTTGTTTAGCTTCTTTACGCACTTTAATAACAATAATAATAATGCAATATAATGAAACTTAAATTGACCAACTTTTGTACATACCCAAAACAACAAGAACAACAAATAAAACTAATTATAAACTCAACTTAAACACACACACACACACACACATAAAATCACCTGGTTCTTTTGCCTACATAAATGCCAGAGTACCAACTTCTGTCCCTTGTATGTCTCATATACTTAAACTATAACACACACACACACATTTACCTAAACTAATACACAATAGATCTTTATATATATATATATATATATATATATATATGTATTTGTATAAGTATACATACATACATATGTATATATAGATACTTTGTTTAAAGTCTAAGCGAAACATACTAATGCAAACTTTTCTTTTCTTTCGTCAAAAATTGCGAATCTACATTTGTTGTCCTTACCCATGGCTCAGGCGTGACAACAATGTTGAATTTCTTCACTACCTCGAACGGTTTCCGCAGCACTCTGCCAGTTGTCTCCAATTTGACGGCAATGAACGTATGGGATGGTGTTTGTATGTGCTTCATCTATGCATCCTTGTTGGAATTTGTATGCGTCAATTATGTGGGCCGAAAACGGCCATTGCACAATGTGGTCTATCGTCCGGGCGAGAATCCCGTAACACAGGTAAACAGAAGCGTAGGCATAGAGACGAAAACAAACACAATTTACAGAATCAAACACACATACATACTCACACACAAACATATATAGATATACCACAGCAAAATGATTCAAACAATGATATATGAATAAGACGAATAAAAACGGAAATGAACACATTTAAAAAAACAACAAAAAATGACACTCAATAGTATGCAACTCCAGCTCCAGTCATTGTGTTGCGTCTCTCTCTCTATCTATCTATCTATATATCTATCTATAACTCGCTCTCTCTCTCTCTCTCTATCTCTTTATCTGTCTCTCAAATTATATATATATACATATATATATGTATTATCCCTATCTAAGTCTGTACTATTGTTAATTGTCCTTTCAAAAATTATTAAATATTCATTTTCATTTACTACTTTTTTTTACCACTTTTTATTTATTTTTGTTTTGGTTTTTTATTCAAGAAAATTGCTCGAAACTCACTTTATGTTTACATTTTTTTTCACCCCCCGCCCGTGTGTTCTCCTCTCATTTTTAGCATTTTGTGAAAAACAAGTAAAGAAAAACGCATATTTATATATATATATTTATTGTGTGTCTACCCCTATCCAACCTTGCCACCACCTAGTCTCGCAGTTCCCGTCCTTGCTCCCTAAACTGTCCGTACGAAATATCTTTAAAAAAAATATCAAACAAAATACAAAATATATTCAACTAAAATATTGAAAACTTTTTGATCCAATTTGTTTTTTTGTGTTGTATGTGTATATTAATTGTTGCTAATTTGTTTGCTTTTCTTTTTTCGGCATATTTTGGTTATTCTTTCTTTTGTTTTGTTCCATTTGATATTTTTATTTTGAAACTGGTTTTCCCCTTTTTTATATAAATACACACACACAAATACACACACTTACATATATATATATGAAATATAAATGTTGTATTATACAAAAAAAAACTTAAATATAAAAAAAAACCAACCAGCAATTTTAACAAACAAAAAAAAATAACAAAAGGGCAAAATTAAAAAATTTCCTCTTTTTATACAAACATAAATTTCACACAAAATGTTTGTTTTATTTTTTGTTCTTTTTTTAATTTCAATGTTAAATTTAATATTAATAAGAATTTAATTGATGCGTTTTGACATGTCCGTGTGTGGTAGGTACATAGGTAAATTCCAAATTCCACCAAACAACAGAATTTTCCAAAAAAAAAAAATGTAACTTTTTTTTGTAAATGGATTTTTGCATGTTCAGCTCTTTAAACCCTCGATGTGGCTGTGTAAAAAAGAGAAGCAACAATATTAACCCCATTCCCTTCCGATGGACATAACAAAACAAACATACGAAATGTGGCATGTTCTATAATTTTCTAATTCTAACAATGTTAATAAATTCAGTTGCAGTTCTTTCACACTCGAGTCCTATAGAAACGAAAGCATTTGTATATAAATTGTGTACTAAGTCCAAAAAGAACCCGAAATTCTTCAACTACTTCGGCGTAGCCGATGTGTTTATATCTTTGTCATGTTAAATGTTTGAACGGAACATTTACATAATTTATGAGAAAATATAGTATATAATTTGCTTGTCCTTTTCCGTAACTGATTTGGGATATATTCATATGTTTCTATAAAATACGAATAATTAAAAAAAAAAACAAACAAATTGGTTTTGAGTTCAAATAAAAGTTTGTCGAGTTAAATTAAAGAAAGAAAAAAATCAACAACTTGGAAACAATATGACTAAACGAAAGTCAACGACGGATCTATGGATATAAACCGAATAAAATTGGTCCCATAAAGTATGCAATGCACTTCAAAAATATTCGTTGCCTTCAATTAATATAGAATAGAGACTGGAACAGTGATAAATGATGATTATCTTTTGTACCCACAGAATGTTCCAACATATTCATTGTATGCTTAAAAAAGCAAATTCTTGAACTGCTTATTGCATACTTTTGGGAGCAATTTTGCCTCAACGACCACCTTCTAGATCCGCTAATTCCTGTAGCTGAATTTTACATTCTTTAGGGAGCGAATTTCTCTGTTTCTAATATCCGCTACTGAAGAAACTTTTATTCTTCATTTAAATATGACACATAAGACGATAATTTTTTAGTTTTCTTAAGTTGTTTTTAACCCTTTTTGAAAATTAATTCCATATCTATATAATAAAATTGGTCTAAAAGGCAATCCAAAAAAAAAAGAAAGAAAAACGCCAAAACAGCGTTAGAAAAAAGCAAAACAAAGACCTCGAACATTATTCCCAATTTTTGTGATAAGAACAAATAACGCAAATTTCAATTTTCTAGCCACTACGATAAAATAAACAAAAAGCCAAAAAAATTCAAAAAAAAAATCCAGAAGACAAGAACAAAAAAGTATTCCCCATCTAAAAAAAACATAAAGCAAAAAAAATAATAATACCCCCAAAACAAAAACCAAAACTTAAAGTGTGTTTTGAGTATGAACATTATTTTGTGTACATTTTTGCAGCGTCTTCCAGCGGTCTTAAGCAGGATCGGAGTAATTCTTGCAAGTCCTTTGGTAAGCTATCAACCACAAACTCATGCACCCAACCCAGCTAATCCAACCAACCAACCAACCAGCCAATCGAACACTATAAACACCCTGTTTGTTCCTACACTTCCGCTCACAGGCCCCTACAAAGAATCACCCACCACCCCTCCAATCAGCATCAACACACCATCCCACGTTCACACACACCACCCCCTTTCCTCCCTTAACCTTTACCAAAGCCTTTAAAAACAAAAAAAAACTCAACAAAAAGCAACAAAAAAATATACTAAAAAAAATGGCATGTGAATTTCGCTTTGATACAAAAGAAAATGCATTGAAACTATTTCTTTGGGTTTTGGTATTTGTTTTCCCCTACTTTTTTTCTTTTAATTTCCTTATTTCAGTTTTTAGTTTCTTTTTTTTTTTGTTTTATTTTGAAAAAAAAAAACCGAAATTAGAAAAAATATATATACATACGATTCAAATAACATTAAAATTTTTTCTTATCAAGTAGACGCACTCGCTTTAAATGTATATAATTTCATATAAATATACATATATATATATATATAAATATCTAATATATATATATACAAAAGTTTATATAAATTTAATGTCTTAATTAACGTTTTTTTTCCATTTATAATTTGTTTTCCGTGTTTTTCTTTTTTGAGTTTCATCATTTGTACCATAGCAACAAAACAACATCCCGGAATCTAGCTTCGGCACACCGAAGTTTTTATACCCTTGCAGATCTATTGACATTATTTGTTTAACTGAATTTAAAATCAAAATATGTAGAAGATATAGATAACAGATAAGATAAGGGAAAAGGCCCGAAGGAATCGCATTATGATAATATTTATTTTTATTGTTAATCTTGATCACATCAATAATAAAGTATAGTCAAGTCTTTAACATATCTGTTTTTCTAAAATTAAAATATTAGGTTTCTTTACTTAAGAAACGAATTTTAATTTCAAAAACCAAAGTTTAACGTAAATTTAATAGAATAGTCCGATATAAATAAATGTGAAGATTATTTGGCGCAAAATGATTACAAATATATCTGAAAATACAACATATTTATTTAGTAATTTACATTTTGCTGCTGCCCAAATGCAAATTCATTAAAATTTTAAATCTAATAGATGCTAATGAAAACTGTTGTCATATATGCCAAATGTCATATTGGGATTCAGTTAAGTATATTAATCTAAATCTGATAAACCCTAATTATCCTTCTGCAAGATTATAATTAATTAATAATAATGACAATAACAACAACAACATAACAAGTATAAGCAGCAGCATCCACCACAATAATAACAACAACAACAACAACAAGAACAACAACAAGCACAAGATATCGCAAAATATACAAGCAACTCTTAAAAAAAAATTAAACAAAAATACCCAACTGAAACGGAAAGCAAAAAAATATATGGAAATTCGTTAAAATATTTATATATGAAACACACTTTAAGGTCTCTCACTTACAATTGGGAAAAATGTTACGAACCGCAAAATATGGAAAACAAATCAAATTACAGCTCCAATATATATATATATACATGTTTGTATATATATATATATATACATATAGTATACTATACATATACATATGTGTATACTCCCTCTTTCTCTGTCTCTTTCGCTCTCTTCGAACAACAACAAAAAACAAAGAAGAAAAAAATATGCTATTTAAATCAAATTAAATTTTCATTTAAATTATAAATGAACTTTTTTTTTTGTTCATATTTGTTCTGTGTGCCCAAAAATTTAGTTAAGTTTAGTATTGATTTACTCACACACACACATACACACACACACACACACACACACATAGTTGCACACATACACGCAGCACACACACACACAGCCCGAAAAAAAACAGAAAGAAAAAACCGTACCGGAAATAATGGCCGCCATAATTTATGGTATTTTTAGTACTAACAAAATGTAGTTGACCAATATTTTATGTTTTTTTTTTCGTTTGTTACACTTATTTTAGTTGATTGCCTGAGAGCTTTTGAGGCCTTTTTCCTTATTTTTTTTTTTTCTATTTGCTTTAGTTTTGTTTTGGTTGTGAATGCATTTTGTGTATTTTGTCTATCTTTTTTTTTGATTTTTTTTTTTTTTTTTTTTTTAGCTTTTATTGAACACTTAGAAATACAGCAAACAATAGCAACAATTACAACTTTGCAGCATCAGTAAATTGTACAAGTGTATTTCTTGTTGTCTATGCTTAAATGTATTTAGTTATGTTTGTGTGTATGAGTGTCTATTCGTGTGTGTCTGCGTGTGATGGCATCTAAGTGTGTAGAATTTGGCTTTTTTGAAAGCAAAGCAATCCCTATGTATGTATGTATTGTTAATACAATATTTGTTTAATATCTTAATTACCTTTAATGCTTAATCTAATAATAGTAGTGCAATCAATATCCTCTAGGTAACAATTTTGTTTTTAAATAAATTCAAATGATGAGGAATGATATGATCTAATTTGTTTTATAGTTTCAGTATTAATTAATAAAAAAATTGATCAAGGTTTAGTAAATCAAACTGAAAGGTATATAATACAAATAGATTTGACATGCTAATCAGAGGGCCGGGGAACTTCTGCCTTGCCATATCTGCTGGACCTACAGACAGATGCATATGGCTATAAGAAATGGCCACGTTGTGCTGATCAAAAATATACAAAACCATATAAAGTATATGATTCTTCTAGCTTGATTTGTCTGATTTATTCCATAAATAACTTTAGAATAAACTTAGTCCCAGATAATAGCTTAATAAATTGCATTTAGGTATCGAAAAGAAATTTTTTTTTTTGTTTGTCAATGTCAAATACTTATATAATATTTATTTGTTTGATTAATGGTAAACCAAAAATACTGCAAATAACTAAACCTGATTATGGTGAAACGTGAGTAACGATTAAGTTCAGATTTGGGTTTGTCAAATAGAGCGAATGTAGTAACTAATCATTTCAATAAATATCCCTGGAAATGATTAACCACTTAATCACTTGTGTTAAATTGCAAATTGTTTAACCTGAAACCTAAAAGCAAATTTACTATTCATCACAGACGTATACAGAATCCTAACTAAAAACTCCTGTGTATCTTTCTCAACATTATCTCTCTCGCAATCAATCACTCAAATCAATCTAAAGAAAAAATAAAAACTATAAATACCAACCCACCAACTGTCCCAAACCAACAAACCACCAACAACAACAACAAATAGGAAATAATCGAATGAGAATTTCATGCTGATTTGTCGTTCGAAAAGGCAAGCGCCGGAGCCACACCGGCCATGTCAACAATGACCCATACGCCAGCAACAGCCGGCTCGGCAACGCCACATTTGCAACCCGATACGGAGGACTTCTTTGCCGGAGGTGGCGGCGGTGGTGGTATGCGTTGGCAGGAGGCCCACGGTGGCATCATCGGTGCAGCCGTACAAAATCTACGTGCCCGTTCGATAAAACGGAAAGCGGCCGCTCGAACTCCATCCACTTCCACATCGCCCACAGGTGGCAAATCTGCGATTATTGCCGAACACATTTATGAGGAGCCCACCACGACGGCTACCCGTGTGAAATTTAAAGATGAACAGCGTTTGGATGAGCATCCGGACCAGGAGAGTGAGACAACGATGGCATTGCGACGTTCGGTGGCCACAAGTACACCTGCTCTCGTAATGGTGCGCATAGAAAGAGAAACATCCACTAAAGCGGAGCCAGGCAGCGATGAAATCCACGATATGGAAATGACCGAACGTCAGCAATTGCATCAGCAACAGCAGCAATTGCCTTTAAAACCGCCGCGTAAAAAATCATCGCGCTCCAATTCACCGGCATCCGTTTATGCGGAAACCTGTGTTATTACCGGACCCGGCTCCGGTGCTGGTACCGACATCGGCATCGGTATCGGCACCAGCATCACCAGCACCCTGCTGAAAGAGTCAGCCGCTATGGAAACTGTGAGTAATGGACATGAAGCTACCAAAAAACCTGCTCCCTTGTGTTTGTTCTTCCATTTTTGTCGTCGTCGTGGCCGTCGTCGCCGTCGTCTACGTCTACTAACCAATAACAATTGTAAAATAACACAAACAAAGTTTTGCCAAAGAAAATCCTCAAAAAGTTTATTGCCTGCGGTTATTTTGATTGCAATTTGCCAAACAAACACAAAAACTTTTTACCCCCTTACAACTTGCAATCGAACTTTAAATGAAAGACTAACAATGAGTTAACTGCATTAAGACACACTTACCCAACCTGTGCCCAATTGTAAAATGAAAAAACCCCAACTTAGATTTTAAAATGCGCGTCTAGAAAAAAAAGTCAATTAGCAGAACATTTGGTGAGGACAATTAAAAGTTAAACTAAGAGCTATTTTAATGAGATTGTTGCCATTGAAATATATTACCCAATCATTAACATCTATTAAATTAATATCTACTAATAAGTATTCTGTCGAAAAAGTTGCATTCTCATTAACATTTTTAGTAGGATTTAGCATCTTGCCAATTCTGATTCTCTACTTTTGATTAATTAGTGGACAAACTTGTTTCTTTTTGTTGAATTTATGAGGTCGATTTGTCGTGTGTCCTTTATCCTAAATGGCAATGCGATAACTTCGCATAGCATTAAAAAAGTTAGGGCTTCATGTGTATGGTGTCTATTTTTGTTGCTTATTGCAATTAGTCAGGATAACAAAAGTGCAGGGAGTAAGCTCAAATTTGGCTGTCAGTTATGCATTGCATAGAGACACACACACACAGAGAGATAGTCAAAGAAGCACACACACACCACACACAGTCATAGAGAAAACACACCCGCAAACACTTGCAAAATTCCCCAAAGGATTCTTCTTTGCTGGCTTATGAAAATCCCCTGGCAGAATATTTCAGGCAATTATGACGCATGTACCAGAAACGTAATGTCTTCCTCCATCATTTTGTTTGTTTGTGTTTCATTTTCGCTGGCTCGTTGCTGATTGTTGGTTGCTGGCTGCTGGCTGTTCGCTACTCACAGTCGCACTCTGGCTCATTACTGTATTTTCCACTTTTCCGGGGCCATTCATGAATAATTATGTTGTTGTCCTGTTGTGGCAGAGTTATCCGCCGACGTGCCGTGTGTCCCAGCTCCATGTGCTTGTTCCTCACCATCAGATTATTTACCTGAGGCGCCTGGGCAACCAGAATGGTTGGTAAGGACTACAGCAGGCGCCAATTTAAACGCATACAACATTTTTAATTTACATGTTAATGGGCGCAAAAACATTTTTGCCATTTTTCGCCATTTTCGAAGGTTTTTTTTACCCCACCGGTAGAGGTTTTCATTGCACTGTTTTGTGCTCTTTTGCTATCTCCCTCTCTCTGTCTCATGGTAACTGCTGTCTCTATATCTTCTCCTTTGCGCTGTCGGAAGTGCCACAGAATGGTCTTTCATCACGCCCCGTTTGAATTTGTTTGTTTCTGTTTTACATTTTCTGGTTTTTTTTTCTTTTTTTTCTTGTTGAAGAGTGGCGTTGCTGCTATCTTGCTGTAAGCGGATGTCATTCTGATAGTTATATTTTTTGCAAGATATTTTAATGATTTATGTAGTTGCAATTGGAACACTAAGATAAGTTGATTTGTGTGACACTTGGTGCAAACAGAAATCGAAAACCGACAAGGACGACAAATATCCAAGGTGAATGAAAGGCCAAGAGTGTTGTCAAAAATACTGAAATAATATTCGTATCAAATCATTTGTAATAATTTATGAGATTAACAACAAATATGTATATGCAAACATATTTTTGAAAAAGTTATCTGAATAGCAAGTAATTCAGTACTGCCTCCAAAATATACAATTACTAATTTTGAATGACATGAACATTAACATTATTTCATCTGGTAAATTCGACAAGGATTATTAGGCTATTTTATTTGAAATGATTTACTCATTGTCAATTTATTTGGTATTTCATATAATTTTCAGTGCAGTCTTGCTTATTAAATTAGCTTATAAATCTTATAATGCACTTGCACAAAAGTCAGCAAGTTTATCTAACTGCATTTTGTGCTCTTCGGCTGTCATCCAACACAACTGTACTTTGTGTGTACGTGATCCTGTTGTAGGTGTAATAAATTGTAGCATACTTTTGAGCGTCTGCAGTTAATTTCTCTTTTCTTCTTTCGAGCATTCGCTGCGGACTATTTATAACATTTTTGGGTGTGTGTGTGTGTGTGTGGGCGTTTGTGTGTTGAGAAATTACAACTCATTTTAAAGTTAATTATATACCTACATAGATAACACTCCATAGACACTTAAGTTGGCGATTATGTGGAATAGAAAAGGTTAACCATGAATAATGCATATACATACATACATATATATGTATATATTATTTATTTTAATATGGGTAATTTGATGAGAAACTGCAATTCGTAGTAGACAGTACGAGATGTAACATAACTAACTTAATCTTACTAATTTGAACATTTATTTGTGTTAATTTCCAATCCCATCCAAAAGCCTGTAAAATAGAACTAAGCTTTTTGTGGCGTCAACTGTACCTACTATCTGAGCACGCTATATATGCCTATACATATATAGAAACACACACACACATAAAAACCAATGCTTTTAACCACCTGGCCACCTAATACCAAATCGTTTTAATATGTACATATATACACATTTTTATGAAGTTAATCATTCATAATTCATCGCCCCAATTCAATTACCAACCAACACTTTGTTGTTGTTATTTGCATATATTTGTTTTAGTTTTTTTTGGTTAGTTTCTGATATCTTTTTTTCACTTTGGAAACACGAAAGCTGGAAAACGCCTATTTTACACATTTTGATATCGAATAGTGTTGAAACACAAAATGAAAATATGATTTCCATTTCACATAGCAAAATTCTCATGCCATTATCTATCGCTCTCGCTCTCTCTGTCTCATTTATACCAAAAGAAAACTAAACAAAAAACTAACAAAAGAGCTTACAAATATAAACTAAAATATATCTATCTATATATATATGCATATATATATATATAAACTAACTTACAGTTTTATGTGCAAAAGAAAAGAATATTACACTAGAACTATCAAGGAAACTTTTGTGAATCTAATAATTACAAATTTTCTTCAACTTTTTCTCTTCTAAATTTAATGCCGCGCATTTGATATTATTCAAAATTTTCAAATAAACAGCCCGTAAGTACAACAACAACTCAAACAACAAATCAAACAAAGAAAAGAATTTCAAAACTGATTTCCACAATTCTAAAGAACAGTTTGATTGAGCTTGAAATTTGGCTAAAGCTTTTGTAGTATTTTTTTTCGTGCTGCAGCTTTTATCAAAAACCTAAAATTTTTTTAAGTATCACACTTTTATTTGTAATTATTTTAATTAAATAACATTTTGTCCATTCTTTTCTATTCAGTTCTATAAACTATTTGAATGCCTTTTGCCCTAAAATGCAAATGAAGTAATAATGTTTCATATTTCTTTTGTTTGTCTTGTTGTATCTGAGTGTGTGTTATGCGTATGTATGTGTGTGTGTGAGTCTGTGTGAATGTGTGTGTAAGGGTATATTGTTATTGCGTGTAAATAATTACGTTCTTTTTTCCTTCTCTCTTAACTAAATACCTTAAAAAACCCAATAAAAAATACCAAATTAAACCAAACCAATGTAAATCGAATTGAAACTAACGCAAAAGTTTTTTAAATTTACCGCCATCTATCAGGGCGAAAAGCGACGCGATGCCGGGGCAACAAATGAAATAGTGGCATGCACCACCTGCGGCGGCGGCAGCAACAATAGTCCGTGCACCCATTCGGCCAATAATGGTTGTGCCACAGAGGTAAAGTAAAAAAAAGTATCATCAAGTATCAAAAAAAAAAAAAAAGTATCTACAACATTCAACTTGAAATTGTAAAGAATATTTGCTCATTAAAAGATTCAGTTAAACTATAGTTGAGCTTAGTTTTTATTTTTCGATTCTTAGAATCGTTTTTTAATTGTCGATTTTGGAATGTACTTGAAACTAGAAAGCGGTTAATTTATTGGAATAAAATATAGTATACAAATATTAAATTCATATAAACTACAGTACTAGTACTAAAAAAAAAATTCATTATGATAAATAGAAATAATAAAGATTAAGTAATTAATCAGGCGTGTTCAACTCCATTTCAATTGCTGTCATATTATTTCTGTTTGAATTACCTGGTTTCTGATAATTGTTGTAAATTATTGAAAAGATTCACTTATATGTATCGTCTTCAACAAATTGAAAATTATGAGGGAAGTGTTAAGTAAACATGTTAATAAGAAGCTCAAATCCAATTCCGAAAAAAAATTGTAATGAATCGAAAAGAATATTTTATCTATTATCTATTTTTCATCTGAACTAGAAGAATAGACTTTATTCTATGCATTTTAATCATTTTCCCCCTTATCTGTTCCAGACTTGTTTTGTTCAAGTGCGAAAGAAAGAGCCGCCTCATCCGATTCGTGTGGCCAAGACGATTGATGTCATTGCTAGAATTACATTTCCAACTGCTTATGCCATATTTCTCATATTCTTCTTTGTACACTATAAAGGATTTTCGTAAAATTAAGCATACACACACTCACACAGACACCCAAAAACACAAAACGCTAAATGAAATAAACAAAATTTGAGTAACACACAAAAAAGAAACTAATAAAACAAAAATGCTACGCAAAAATGTCATAAACAACAACAAAAACCAAAGAAAAAAAAAAACGAAATAAGCATACAAGAAAATCGTTTAATCATTTAATTTTAATGTAACAAAGGGAAACACAAAGTAATTTAATTAATTCAAAGTGATAAATATTAATGCAAAACAAAAATATATTAGTTTAAAACTGAGTTGTTAACAAAAACCTAAAACAATGGAAGAACACACAACCACACACATACAGAGAAAAAGTTGTTAAAGAAAAATGAAGAATACAAAAACATTTTCGACTGCCTTTTTTTTTTAAATAGAAAAATTTTAATTAGAACAACCAAAAAGAAAACTAAAAAAAAAAAAAACTTTGCAATTTTTTTGCATATGCTCGAAAATGCATTAGTTAAATGGAAAAGAAAATGTAAAATAATATATATAAATTTAAAAATTATGCTGAAAGTACCAAAAATAAAAACAAAAAAAATAAAAAATTTAAACAAAATATATGTAAACCACACAAAAGACAAAGAAATCTTTAAAACAGCTTTAAAGCTTTACCTATGGCGTAGTCACAACAAATAAAATACCAAGAAAATGCAAAAAAACAAAATACTATAAACATATTTATACATACACAACATACACATAATGAATATATCTATATTTACAACAATTCTAGTCAAGTTTTTGTTAAATTCAAATTAGTTCAAATTGCCTCCGCATATGACGAAAAATACAAAAACCCAAAAAAAAAAGATATATATAAACAAAGAAAACATCCAACTTAAAACCAAAACCAACGAGGAAATTGTTATTCATATTAAATCAGCATTCTCTTTATACATAATATTTAGATTTATATTTGCTTTATATATTCATTTTCATTGTTTTTCTTTAAATAAATGTTTGATTTTCTATGCGTTACAAGGAATTTTCATTTTTTTTCGTTTTTTAACACAAAAACTTTAAAACAAACCAGAAACCAGTTACAATATATTATATAGTAAACATTGCATTGTTTATATAGAATCAGGTTAGTTAGGTTTTTCCAAAACAAATTTGCCTTATACAATTCTGAAACCACGATACGATGTAGAAATCTTAGGATCATACTTTATTAAATGTTAACCACATAGAATTCAGATCCTGTGGCCAATATATTGTGGT
The DNA here is from genome assembly GCA_018903935.1 of Drosophila insularis. Lineage (NCBI taxonomy): Eukaryota > Metazoa > Arthropoda > Insecta > Diptera > Drosophilidae > Drosophila > Drosophila insularis. The sequence continues at coordinate 2,750,543 of JAEIFP010000337.1, read as the reverse complement.
TTTCTTTTTTAGAAAAACAAAGTGCTTGCATTATCATGATAAATGAAATAAATGAAAGCTGATTGAGCGGCAAATAAAACCTAGTTTAGTAGACAAATCGTATGCGATATATGATTATTTCCATAAAGATTAATGTGTACATGTACTATGTCGATAATTTTTTTTATTTTTTTTATTGATCATAACTTCTTTGTCTTTTGACATTTGCGAGCTCATATAGAGCTTCTTATTCGTTGAAAACAACCTTCAAAAACATCCGAAACCATTATTTAATTCGTTCTCTCTTTTTGCTAAGAGCCAGTTTAAACTGGGAATAGTTTTAGTTTTGGTTTGGAACTTATTTCATTTATGCCCAAAAGTAGGCTATGGCAAAACTAACAAAACAACTTGATAAATCAAAAGATTTCAAAACCAAAGTAGAACCAAAATAAATATATTTGTAATCCAACTTATTTTGCTAAAAACCTTTAAGAAACAAAAAAAAACAAAGAATACTGAAAAATATGAAAAGTAATAATTGTTAATTAACTTTATCATATTTGATATGCCTTTTAGGTGTTTAGTTCAACCTTTCGAATACCCTTCAGTCTTTACTTTTTAGTTTGTATTTGCGTTTGGTAGCAGCAGGAATTGGATAAACTACATTTTCTTAATATACATATCAAAGTTATAATAGAAAACTAAATCTCTTTAACAAAATAAAACAAAGATATATATACATTAAATGTAGCCTAACTATAAAGCATTTGCCAAGCCCCACACACCCATTCACACCCATCACACACACACAACAGCCATGTATTTTAGATAAAATTTATGTCCCTGCAAGATAAAAGGAATTCTGAAAAAAATTGCCTAAAATAAAGCACAACTAACTAAAACTCTAAAACCCAAAAGAGAAAAAAAAAATTAAAACCTTGTGATAACCAAAAACGAAAAATTTAAACTAAAAGCATACAAAAAAAAGAAGAAAAAATAAGAAAATTTAACTCTAGTTTATTGAGAGCAGGTTAATGAGGGCCACCGTTACCAAAAAAAAAAAAAAGCAAAAGAAACAAAAATAATATTTAAAATAACAAATAAAAAACACAAATTGTTTTTTTGAATAACAACAACAAGGAGAGAAGCTTTTTTTGCAAATTCCATATTTTATAATTCAATTCTAGCCCGAGTAGCATGAATATCGATCGCTTTAATTTCACGAATTTCATTAAATGTTACAGTTTTTTAGTTTTTTGCAAGCCACCAAAAGACAAGGACAATCTTTTTGTAGACATTTAAACCAAAAAAGAGAAAAAAAAAAAAAACAACTAAGCAATGCTAAATATGCTGAAGAAAAAATATACAACTAAAATACTAATTAAATCACGTCCAAAACGAAAGAAATTAAATATTTGAAAATTTGTTGCGGGTTGATCAATATGAAATGTGTGGCCAATATTAAGGAATGTACAAAAAAAAAAAAACAAATAATAGTAGAATCCAGAGTTAATGAAAATTAAAAAAGTAATAATAATAATAAAAATAATAACAATAAATAAATTTAATATATAAATATTTGGGGGAGAAGGGAAGGTGCCTTGTAGTAAAACTTTGTTGCTTGGCCTTGGCTTTAACTCATTTTAGTTTGGCATATTCCACAACCTGTATCCTGTAGCAAAAAGTCATATTAACACTCTCGATATCAATCACTTCCAATTCGGCGCAAATTAGAAAACCTTAAATTAATCCAATGATAATTAAAATCGGCTAACAATAACTGCTAACTATATATTATGATTAGTTTTCATAAAAAAGATTATTACCCAAATCTCAAATCCTTTTCAATTTTCTGTACATATTCCCAATAAGTTGAATTTTCGAACCAAAAAAAATACATCATTTTGTTTGATTAACCCAAAAATTGCTTCATTGGTTTTTTTTTATATTTTCACTATGATAAAAACAGTTTTATGGCACTTAAACTTGGTACAGGGTATCTTAAAGTCGGTATTCCGACTTTATCCTTTCAATTATTTCGTATAACTTCTCATAAGCAGCACAGCTGATACCAACATAAAAAATGAACACTACATAAAAATTTAAAAAGAAAAATAAATATATAAAGAAAAAATGTAGAAATAATATATCAAAATTGGAACAAAATGAGTAATAAATTTAATTAATTTAAATTAATTCAAAAAAAAAGCATAAAAAAATTTCAATTATATTTCTAAAAACAAAAAAAAAAAACAAAACAAATATATTGCTGGGTGCTAGCAAATGAAAACATTACAAAAAACAATTCTAAAAAATTAATAATAAAACACACGGCATAATTTTTTAAATTCTCTAATATTAAACGCTTTAAAGTTTAAACTTTCTGTTAAGAACAATATAAAAAATAAGAAAAAAACATGTAAATAAACCCAACAGAAAACAAACAAAAGTGAAAAGTTTACAAAAGAGCAAATTATGTAAACTGTTTCATAATAGTTTTAATTCATTTTATTAATAAAAATTACTTATTTCTTAAAACAAGTAAAACGGAACAAAAATTTACTTATTTCATTAAGAACGTTTGACTCAATTGTTTGCTAATTTGTTAGAAAATGCAACAAAACTAATATAAAAACATGTATTTAAAAAAACAAAAAAAAAAACATAAAAAAAGAAATCGAAAAACTAAATTTTGGCAACGCCGAAGTTCATAAACTCTTGCAGTTGGAAGTTCCTTTTGTCAAACATTTGTTTTAATTGAATAAAAATTTTCTGTATGTGAAGATATTTATATAATGGGGGCGTGAAGTTAATTCCCACAGACATCAGTCGACGATATCGGATCGCTGGTCAAGAATATACATTATCGAGTCTCTTTCTCTCCGTTCAAAGGTCTGACTAATTTGGTATTACCTTCTGCAAGGGTATAAAAAACAATTTGAACGATTAGAAAGCATTTAAGTTTTTTTCCCGAAATCATTTCACAAAAATTGTTAGACATTGATGAAGACACAACACACATGTTTTTATATATAATAAAAATAGAAAACGAAAACAATATTTATTAACAATTGCATAAAACCAAAACTTAAACAAAGCAAAGAAGAAAGAAATAAATAAATTGTAAATACACACACAAAAAAAACAACAAAGAAAACCCAAAAAATGGAAGTGCAAGTAAATCTAGTTAATAAACGAGAATCCAAACAAATAATGAAAAAGCAGAAGAACTAAAAAAAAAAACCAAGCTTCGCATTAATTAAAAATTGTCTCAACCGAAAAAAAGAAAAAAAAGAAAAAAACAAAAAAAAGAACGAGCCGAAAATTATTACAAATAAAATTTTGAAGAAATGTGTTTTGATTTTAAAAAGATCTTCACTATACGAGGTAAGTATTTGTAGTTTAAGTTTTCATTTTAAGCCATCAATAAAGCCAGAAACTCGAGAGTTCATTTGCTCTTTTAAATCTTACACTTTGTTACTTTTTTACTGACAATGAGTAAACAAGAAAACATTGTGCAAACATGGATGTCGATTAAAACATATCTTGTAAGCAGTATTTAGCACTTTTCGAAGGACTTTAGACAATGCATGCACCCATGGAGATGTCTTTTCTTGGCTCTTTGGTTTTTTTTTTTGTACATATTTTAGGTCAATACACACGAGTCGCAGTTGCCGTTAAGGAGGCGGGAGACAAACCCTTAAATGGAACAAAAACAACCTGACAAATGAATGACGATGACCAAGAACAGCAGCTTGCCAATGATCATCTACTCTACTCTAGAGTCAACTAAAAGGCGCGCGAGCAGTCTCTTTTGGGGATGATCGAAACGAACAGGTTTCTGGGCCAAGTGTTTTGACCCGCTCAACAGCTTCCTTCCGCTTCGCACACTCACATTCACACACACAAACACAGACAAGTCATGTACCTGGTGACTGGGGACTCGGTTCGTTGATTTCTGCACCTGCAGTTAAACCTGCAACAGCAGCCGGCATTATGTGGCACGAGGTAAAATGCCAAGAGGGGAACACCACAGCCACATTGCCACATTTGAATCGTCTACCTGCAACATGAGGCAATTTTCAGAGACCCTCTTGTAATTATTTATTATCTTTTATAATAAAAACGTCGACTGCAAGAATTCTTCAAACCGTTTTCTCTTTGGCATGGGCAACAATACGTTACTTTTGCGGCAAAAACAGAATATTTTAGGCATGTGGGAAATATCTTTTGGGCGGTATTTATGTCAGGGTCAATAATGGAAACATATGTTTGCCCTTAACCAATATGGCAATAAGCCTAAAACCAGCTGATATTCTGATACAGCAATATAATATTTGAATCTAAAACAGATTAACATCTTCTACCTTACCTTACCTTTATTTAAGAATTTTTTTTTTTGGAAATTTGCTACTACCAAAAAGAGGACGTAACACTATTTTAAAAAAATTTATCTAATTTCAAACATTATTTTAAAGACGGCAGTCGCAAAAAATACTACAAGCACCGTGGTACCTTATTATCTATTTTTATAAGTCGATTGCTCATATCTGCAAACTAATGACTAAATTAGTTAGTTTAAAAGATACAATTTTTAAACTAATGCTAATTACAATAAAAAACAAAGTTATTTTTCTAAAACATTATTGAAGATTAATCATTTGTATGGACGCTTTAAGCCGCTATTAACCGGTTGGATTCAAATCCAGTATTGATCAAGATATATTTTGGCAAGGGTATAAAAAGCAAAACACACAACAGATGTTTGTAACGCAGAGAATGAGATAAATTGTATATATATATATATTCTTGATTAGCTGAGTATTCTCAACGTTACGCCCTTACTTGGGAAACTACTAGATCACTATGACATTTACTGAGAAATATCTCATTGTGTAAAAATTTAGAAATATTTTATTAAAGTATGTGTAGTGACAAATTTCTCATAGTATACATATATTTGAAATACAAACATTTTTGAGAATCGAGAGAGAAACATAAACAATTAACCAAGCTCCATTTTGTTCAGCAATCAATTTGAATGCATATGTATAAAACATGATCTAAAAAATAGTTATTACTACTGTTGGTGTGTTTATTTAGTAAAAACTTTAATGAAATTAAAACATAAAGGGTTTCTACTTTTTGAATATGTTTAGGAAAAGTTTTTAATTAAGTTTGATATTAATATCTGAGATAGATTGTACATAATACATACATAGGAAGGTAAGTAAGCACAATATATTTCAATTGTTTGATGTGTCATGGGGGGACCCCTTTGATAGTCTAGTCACCCTATATTACGCTGGCAATCTCTGTCCAACAATCAACAATAATGGAAAAAACCCCCCAATCATTGCTTAAGCATGGTAAACTGCACAAGAACTTAGTTTTCTGTTTCTGTTCGAGGGAGTAGTCAACTCCCCTGTCATTACGGGAAAAATTTCCATATATGCGACACATGCAATGCATTTACCCTACCTACGTAACCACCTATTCCCCGCCTTCCATCGCAACTTGTCGTAAAGCCCACTACAGGTGGCGCCATCCAAAAGAATTAGTTAGCTCCATGTGCGAGCATTAATTGGCTACAGAAAACCAAATAAAAATTAATAATAATCCACCACCCAGTAACAATTGTTTGACAAAGTTCTCACACTTCTAACTGAATGTGGGTACAAAAGAGAAACATAAAAAAAAGAGCCATGGTAAAAATAATTTCCCTAGAATATTACCAAAAGCATAATGTTTGTTTATTCGACAACGGGTGCGGGTACAGGTAACGGGTACTGGGTACTGGGTCCTGGGTCCTGGTGCTGGTTGCTGGTTGACGGTGACGGTGCCATACCGTGAAATCGCTGAACCGCAACGTCAAAGAATAGCTGTTAGGCAGGCAGGTTGTATGTAGATACTATAGCCATAGTATACTATATATCGAAACTACCCTTGAGTAAACCTAACCTGAAAACCACTCTCTCTAAATAGTGCAATATATATATGTACATGAATATATATATGTATGTACAGACTAACCCGTTCTATTGCTCGGTATGAGTGAATTATTTACAGCTATATATCAATTCATCGTTTTATATAAAATCCTTCACGATATCATCCCTAGCACAGACCAATCAATCATTCACAATATCGCAAAAAAACAAAAAACAACAACAAAAAAGGCAGGAAAAGAGCATATAAGAAAACGGAAAAGCGAAAATGTCGCGTCAAAATTTCACGCGCTTTTCCAAAACTTTACCGAAATGGACAACTTGCGTGTTTTTAATTGCATTTCTTTGGTTTATGCCCTGTGCCCTATGATCATAATGACTTGCAATGGTCTATAATTTGTGAGGCAAATACACAAAAAAAATACTTGACATCGAGGCTCTCCCACAGGAATTAACCACATATACATATACATACTTGCATACATACATACAAATAGTACATATACAATTGAACCCTCCTAATGAGTTCGAACATTACTGAATATTGCCTAAGCGCCTAATGACCCTTCTCAAAAAGAGAAAGTGAAAATGTTTTGATAGTCACTTATGCGATTGAAATTCTATGAATTCGATATGGAGGGGGAGAGGCAAGTAAGTAAGAAATACCAACAAAAAAATCAATGTCAAAGTCAAAATAAATCAATAAATTTATGAGAAACATTCTTGAAGTTAATACTATTATTAAGGAATCGTTTCAAAATAGGACATAATATTTTCAGTTAATCTTTGAATCTTGGATTTTTCAGTCTAGACATGCAATCTAATCGAATTGACAAAATGACCCCTTCGAAAAGTGCTAAATTTCCAATCGCAGACCCCTCGAAAATATTTTTTAGATCAGTCCAGACGGAACCCATTCGCCATCCAATCCCATATAACTTGCCAAACTTTATTCTGTTCAAAACTAATTTGAGATATTATTAGTGTTAGTTTAAAACAATTTAAATATATGTACTCCGGTCCTGAGAATCTAGAACTTAGAACTTATCTTTTTTGGTTAAGTTTTTGTTTAATGTTCTGCAAAAGTTTTGATAAATGGCTAATACGAATATCTTTAGCTAATCAAAAAACTTTGCATTTAGCTTAAGCAGTTCAAGGCAAGCAGTTTAAGCAGGATTTTGAAATACACTGCTTTCTTCAGTTGAAAGCATCAGTGCAAAAACAGAATTTTCTTGATACCCAATCCCTCGCTTTACAATAATAAATAAGTTGTTCATTTTGTTGCATTTTTGCACTCAAAATATACATATATATTTCTTACAGAAACCAACCAATATTTTTAGAAAAAAGTAAAAACAAAATAATATTTTGTCTCTCATTTCAATTGGTCATGTTATTGAAGACATTTTTATTATGCTTTGATAGAAAATCAATATCTCGTTGAAATTTACGATTCACCACGATATAAATTAACATCATCTATTAGAAAATGGTTTCTTATTTTTCTTTCTGCAATTGCATTGCTTTCGATGTCAGAATTAGAACTATTAGAATAACATAAAGTCTAACGAAATTCACCATTAAGTGAAATACTCTAAAAAGGATTGCCAGCGACATAAAAACAAAAACAATTAAAATGAATCCATCTTTACATTACTCTAATCAAACAGATGATATTAGTATCATATTTTGTGCTACACTTAAAATGAGCAACAAAATAGAATTTATCTCCAACTTAAGAACCAATGGATTCAGTGAATCCTATAGCTCTATGGTCTGTAATACGAATGATCTCTAGTTAGACTCAATTCTCGACAAGGCAACACGTTTGTGAGTTCTCAAATTTTGTTTAGGAATTGGAAACTGTTTTCACAGCTTTTGTTACGTTTGAGTTTCTTCTTTTTTATTATTTTGTTTCTCATATCCTTTATTTGCCACACCCTCGGATTAAGAGAATAAACTTTAACAAAAAATTTATATATATTCTATTGTTTATAAGATCGGAATGTTGAAACTTGGTTTTTCGTTTAAATGGAACTAAATTTTGTGTGCAAGAAGTTCGGATCGTTAACACCGATTGGATCAATATAGTAAACTTTTTAATCTTTACATACGCAAAAATTATCATAGTATTCGGACTTTAATTGTTAAATTCCCAAAATCGGTTCAGATTTCAACAAAGTTGTACGCATTTTTTCCGTTTTTGGTGAAATGCTTTTTTGTAGGCTCTGAGCCTACCCCCATAAGCAAAAGTGACGTTGGTAACAAAAGTACAACCAACAGAAAATAAAAAAAAAAAAAATCGAAAAGCGAATGCTAACCATTAACAATAAAATGTATGTATGGAGTATGGGTTACGATATGGATGGAGGAGTAGTCAGAGCGGCCAAAATACTTTTTTTAGCTGTTGTTGTAGTTGTTGGTTGCTGCTGCTAGCACGTTATCAACAACAATCTCGTTTTACCAAATAACGCAAAGTGCGCTGAGGATTGGGTAGTCCGGTCGAAGGAGAAGGAGCGCCGCGCACGCTATTCCTATAGACTAACACATATACACACACACACACACACATATATATATAAATATATATATTTAGGTAGTGTGACTGCAGCAGAGCGAGGGAGTGGTCGGAGAGCGAGAGCAACCAGGCAAGGAGAGGCAAGGTCTAAACGTAAACTCTAGGGCTCGAGAGCTCGAGGGCTCGAGGAAATTGGTAGAAACGCAGTGTTTCTTACTGTTTTCGTTGTTGTTGGTTTTTGTTTTTTGGTGGTTGCTGTTGGTTCTCTGGTTGGCTAAAAGGCACAGAGACGAAATGGGAACCTACCCTATCCTACACAGTCAGTTAGCTAGTTAGAGGCAATACGCTCGACGCTCAGTCTCTCTCTGTCTATCCAGGTTTGGTTTAAAGTTTTCTGTGGCAGCAAATAAAATTTTAGTTAGTCACCAGCAGTCGTCAAGGATACGCCGTTTCTACACAATTTGTTGTCCTTAGCGACCAACGAAACGGAACAAAATAACATATAGCCCATCTAGAAGCAAAAAAGGACTACAACAACGTCCTACTCTTCTATGTTCGTGTTCGGTGTTAAAGAAAAAATTTGAATACTGCTCTAAAAGAGAGAAGGATAGCACTAGCAAAAAGAAAAAAGGCCCCTTAACAGAGCTAGCAGCTAGCACCTGTCCTCTACATCATCTATCTACCACATACTAGCAGCAGCACCACCACCACCAGCACCAGCACCAGCACCAGCAGTGGCAGTGGCAGTGGCACAAACCTTACCTGAGCCACCAGTTCTACACTTGGAACTTCAGTCAAGTGTTAAAGCTCAAAGGATTAACATGTCCTTTTCCAGCTGCAGCATGAAACTACAACCAATCATTTAAAAAAAGAACTCTAAACCAAAATAGAAATAGAGTGAAGTTTTTTTCTATATTTTTTTTTTTGTTTGGTTTTTTTTTTTTTGGAATTCGATCAAAAGTTTTTTTTTCTGGTGAAACTTATAAAGAAGAAATACAGCCACCACTTAACAACAGCAGAAAAACAAAAACAAAACAAGGAGCTAAACTAAACAATACAAGGTGAGCTTTAGACCTTGATTCCATGAATCAAAAACCGTAATTAAAAGACAGACTCTGTGTGCTTGAATGAAAAATAGTCTGCTCACATTGCATCTTGGCACTGGGAGAATTCACAGTTGATTCTTATTCGATATTCTGTGGTTCTGCGGGTGCCAAAATCTAATGTTTGAGCTGTGATCATCGAAAAAGAAAACAAAGCAAAACTGCAAAAACTACAATCAAAAATAAATATATTTAGAGTAAAAAAGAGGCAAGGAATGGACAAAGCTTTTATTAATATAGAATTGGAAATATAGAATTAGAATAATCCAATCCAACTAAATATATAGATAATATTAGGGGATAGAGTTGGGTTTTTAATGTTTCCCTAGAAGTTGATTTTAATGTTTTACCTTATGGTAGTTTATAATTAATTAAAATTCTATTATTAAAGCTCTTTAAACTCACTTGCTTCACTCACTGTGATCATGTCACATGACCATGACAAGTAAAAAGAAGGACGAAAAGTTTCTTAGACTAGATAAATTAAATACTTTCATTTATCTATTAGAAATATTATATATCTTTAAATCATTCAATTTGAAAGCTATATCTATATATATACCCTTCTAACCTAATTAATATAAAAGTAATTTTAAAGAAGCAAAACACTAAAACGAGGCTATGAGAAAGATGGAAAAAGACATAAGAAGAAGAACACTTTAACTTTTGCTAGGCTTTTATATTTTAGTGAAAGAAAATGAAACTTATAATTTACGAACACTTTTTTAAATGTTTGTCAGAAAAGTCTTTGTAAAGTATTAATTGAAAGAAATGGTTTTCAAATGGGATATTTTTAATTTTTCACAACTTTTTTCTTGCGTTTCTCTTGCACAGAAATCACAGTATAAGATAAAATATTACTCATACGCCCCCTGCCATGACAAACATCGAGCAATCAAGAACGACCTGTATTTAGAGCCACACAAACCCAAAACTACTCTAACGTCACGATTATTTTATATTGTTTTCTTTTTTTTTCTGTGCCAACAAGGGTTCTTAAAAACCTAATGCGCAATACCGAAAGCAAAACAAAATTTAATTTCTATGAAACACGCAATGGAATTAATAAATAAAGTACAAAAACATTTAAAAATAACATGAGCCTAAACTGAAATAAATTTACGTCATATTATACAAATATCCAACCACATAATGTACATACATACATATATGTTACTATATATATATCTACATAGAAGAGAAATTCAAGGAAAACATTTAACTACATTTACATGAACCGAATTGACCTAAGACCATCAAATGAAAGTTACATTTGAACTTATCAGGATTGGGAATTACATGCCCGTCCAAGTGTCCAATACGTAATCAAAGGCGTGGAAATCTTTTGGCGAATTGCCCCCTCAAACAACTCATTTGCCTAATAGTTCAGTTGAATGGGCGGAGAACTAATACAGGGAGGTGGGGCGGTGGGGTGTGACAGGCCATGAAGGAAGAAGAGAGTAAGGACGTGGAGGAGCTGGCAAGTGAGGAGGCGCTATTTAGACGTCTGTCTAGGGGGGCCGAACTGAATATTTGATGAATTTCACTTATGGAATTGAATTTCTAACTATCTTTTAAAGATTCTATGGCAAGTCTCTGCATAATAATTAAATTGCCAACCCCTTTAATAAAGGTGTAACTGAACGTTTTACTACAAACAGAGAGACCACAACATTAAATATAAACTCTAATGGTTAGTAGAACTGCCAGTTTAAGCTGAATTGTTAATAATATTTGATTATACTGATTGAGAAACCATAGTAGATCGCCATAGATAATTTAAGAGCAATAGGCTTAGATAACCCTGTTGGTTTAGTTTTCTGCAAGGTCCCCAACACATTAGAAAATTCTTTTTAATTTAAATATTCGTATATTCAAAATATAAGTGCTAACACATTTAGATAATACTGCTATATATTGTGAATTACTTAATAGAAATTGTGAAATATTTTTAACTTTAACTTTTTCCTTAAAAAATTGCTGGAATTTTTTCCCTTCTCAAATACTAAGCAAGAATTTGTTTTCAATATACAGCCTTTTAATTAAATTTGGCCATAATCGGCTAACGAAAATGGACAACGGCGCCAAAATAATTTCTCTAGAATTTTGCTCTTTCCTCACCCTTCAGTCGAACCAATTTTCACACCAAAATATAATTTGAGTTCCTTTTCGACTTTTTTGCACTGCATTTTCCGGCAGCATAAATTAGCATATAATTCATAAGTCAGTAAGGCCCAAAATGGAACATGCCTATATGACTGTTGGATTGGTCGGTCGTCTGACCGGCCGGCCTAGCCAATTGCATTCTTCCTTTCTAATTTTTTGCCTTCCCTTGATTTTCTGTTTTCTACTTTTTGGCTACGAAAAAAAAAAACAAATTTGCATACAAAATGCAAGGTTTTTAGCAAGTACAACGCCCTGTAAGAACATCAGAAAGGAATGTTGGTATGTGTAAGGTGGTGGTTAAGGGGTGTTATAGGGAGAGGGGGACAGAGAGAGTGGAGTTGAATAGAGGTTAGAAGCCAACTACACGACAGGCTAAATGCCGGCAATGTTGACTGAATAATGGGCCAAACTGGCGCCAACTGACATTTTGCTACATAGAAGGTAATTTTCCTAGGAACAAAAAAAAAATACACTATGGTGGAAATGGGTGGATAATAGGTGGCATTTTGGGGTGGTGGCTAGAGGCTACGGTCTCTGTTGTCTGTATATGCACTACAGAGTGGCTACAACAACAACAAGAAGTTCGTGCATAATTTATTTAATCGCTTGCCACAAATCTAAATTGATCGTTAGGTTTGGGCCCCAAACAAACAAGCAATTTGCGTGTAGTGTAGTCTAGTGTATTACTAAGCAAGAGTGAGAGTGTAGTTTTATTGAAAATTTTTCTTAATTATTTGAACGAATTGTATTTTTCTTTTTTTTTGCTTTCTATTGCAGTTGCAGTAATAAACAAGGAGGGGGAAACGAAGTTCAATTATGGCACTCAATCAACATCATCATCATCAACAACAACATCAGCCAGAAAATTCTACATTTATTGATGATAATCTTGACACCTGTCCATCGTTAACTCTATTGAATTTACCTGAAAGCCCCATATTACCGCCCAAGCAACGAGGACATCAGGATGCCAACAACAACAACAATAACAACACTAACAATCATAATCAAAATAATAATAACCAAGCTCCTGTTCCTGTTCCTATGATTGCTCCCACTCCTTCCTCTGCATTCGTTGAGCCACAACAATCAGGCAAAAATAAATATAGCAAGTCAAACGGAAGTGGAAATGAAAATGGAAATGCTGTCCACCACCAGAACCAACACCAACATCAGCGCCATCATCATCATCATCATCAACGCCAACGCCACCGTTCCATTTCATTATATGGCGTTAACAGTACTGTGGTAAGTCGAGGGTGACAATTGGAGGAGGGTTGGGGTTCTGGGGTGGAGTAGAGTGGCATGGGCAATTCGAATGAAATCAAATAAATCACCTAATTGGGTGGGTAAAAGGCTAACCCCCAGAATAAGTATAGTTCAATAATTGCTATACCAAGTGAAAATTGACAATGCTATTAGCTTGCCTTATATATAAATCCTAATATACAGATACAGACAAACACTTAAGTAAAAGTATTACTAAATAGGTTTTTACTTTAAATTTCTAATAAAAATCTATCTAAACTAAAAAGTAATAACATAGATATTTGTACTAAGAAAACATTAATACATAGGTACATACATATGTATGTACAATATAAAAAAAATAAAAACCAATTCAATAAGGGAAAAAAATTGAAAATTAGTAACAATTTAGACAACAATAATTGCAACTTTTTGGCCAAGAATGCAATCCTGGGTACAGTTCAATCTTATAAATTGCCAGATATATAAATTTTATACCTTTTTTGGCCCTATTTTGAATTCGAACAAAATGTAATATATACAGTTTGGAATTGGAATCAAAGGTGTTTAATTTGTATTAATGCATAAAAGTTGACATTGAAAACAGCAATAATTATACTTGAAAATTGACAAAAATTTCTATGTATTACCTTAAAACAGGAGCAAGGACATAAGGAAATACCCATTTGGATGGACGATGGCGAGCCGCGTTATGTGTCGGGTGTAACAAATAAAACCACATGCAATGACATAATCAAGGCATTGATTGATGATGAGCTGAAAAGTGGCAACAGTGCAGCACAACAAGGTGAGTCAATATTTTTATTCCTACCTAAGTATATACTACAATTTCCGTTCTCATCCGATTCGTGACTTAATATTTATACATATGTATGTATATTTATACCTACTATTTATTTATTGTTTCGTTTTGTTGCAATTATATTTATATTTTTCGTTTTCTCCGTTTTTTGTTATATGTTTTCCTCCCCATTTTAATTCTGTTTCACGCGAAAAACAAAAAACGAAAACTAAAAAACAAGATGGCGGCCGGGCGAGTAAAGGATCGCGTGACTACGGCGATTACATTATAACGGAAAGTTGGGGCGGCATAGAACGCAGCTACGACGGCAACATGGCCATTTTGCCCGTTTGGCGCGCTTGGAGCCGTGTGCACAATGAGGTAATAAGAACTGTCTCTCTCTCTCTCTCTACGCCCCTCTTTGGAGCCCTCTTCAAAGCCTTTCAGGCCCCTTAAGCCCTATTTGCCCACCTGACGTGCAAAAAAAAAACAAAAAACACATCTAGAAAACTGGGCCCAAACAAAAAAAAAAAAAAAAAGCCGACAGTGATTGCATAATAAGCGTTTTTTTCTGCGCTCTGGCGCCACACGCAAGCTTAGAAATGTGAAATTCATGTCGCCTCCCGCTACTATGTTTTTCTCCCCTAACCTTTTTACCCTGTTCCCCGACTACAAAGCCCCCACACACAGGCCACGCCCCCGCGCATATATTTCTTTGTAACTTCCTCATTTCATTTCATTTTTCTTTGGTATGTTTCTTGTTTTTGTTTTTTTATGCGTCATAAAGTGAAATCAATTTTACTTCATTGATTTTAATATGAAACATAATGTTAAGAACCGGTGGGCAGCGGGGGGAACTACATAGCAAAAGGTTAATTATGTTGCCCACATTTTGTTTTACGATTTTAACTATTAGGCATTCTATTTTTACCTATTTTCGACCTTCATTGCCTAGATGATCAGAAAGTACTTGCAGAGTACTTGTCGTCACATAGTCCACAATACTTGATCAAATACAGTTTGATCAGCATTAATAGTAAATTTCACTAGGGCTTCAACATTAAGTTAAGCTTTGAGAAACCAATACTTTGTCTAAATGATAAATCCTAATCAAAATATGTCACATTCGATTTCATTTCAGTTGCGCATTTCTTTGAAAAGGCGTGAGGAATTTCAAGAACCTTTGGCTCTGCAACTACAACGACCATGTCTCTATGGAGCTAATTCGAAAAAATTCTCAATGTTGAAATGGCTGAAAAAACTATTTCAACTTAAGGATAAGAAGCAACAGAATGCCACAATTAAACCAACTAAAACGCCACCAAAAGTGCCCAATAAGATGAAGGAGAAATGCTTATTAGATAAAAAGCAATATATATCCAATGAATTGGAGTTAATCCTAATGCCCGATCAACTCTATAATGGCAAACATAACTGTAATATCAAATTGAAAAAGAGGAATAAACTTTATCAACTTGCTGAAACAACTAACAGCTCAAAGAATCATGGGGATAGAACACGACGAATCAGACGAAAATCGAGAACTGAACAATGTAATTACAATTTGAATATTAACAATAATAATTTAATAAAACGACGCAAAGATCGACCATTACGAAATAGTGTTAGAAACAAACTGGCTTCCCTCTATGCCGACATGAATCATCGATATGAGAAGGAATATAATTTAACTCGTCAACTTTCAGAAAAATGTAAACTATATAGACAACAAAATGAGCAATATAATAAAACGGAAATGATGGAATTCTCGGTTGGCCAATTACAAACTAATATCGAGGCGTATGCCGAGGATATTATTAAAACCGAGCATGAGTTGCTCGAATTGAAGAATGAAATGAAACATGATATATCATTAATTAACAATCTAAAACGTATGACTTTGGATGATACATCATCGCAGACAGATCACGGATCAAACGTACTGAAAACAAAAACGGAAATGTTTGTAACACAAAAACCTCCCGTTATCACTCATGTTGCTAAAAACATTGCAGCTACTGCCCAGGAAATGCAATTCGTTGATAATATTTATGAATTTTGCGATAATAATGCAAGCATGTTAGTCTAGTTATAAGCCAAATGACTTTTGTTAAATATATACATATATTTTTTTTAAACTATATTACATCACGTGAAAGAATAAAAGAAAAAAAAACTATTTTTACTAAACAGATTTTTGCATTATTATTTTAAAATTGACACAAAACAGGTGAAACTTTATTAATGGTCAACTTTATTGGAGGGGGAGGCTAGCTAGCGACCCCTCTATCCTAAAACGGTTAAATTTTACAGTTATTTTTGAAATCATTATATTTAAATGATATTTTGTTACATTTCTACAATTCATTGTAACGTTTTATCTACAAATTCTATTGTTCGCGAAAGAACGACCTACAATATTATGCTAGAGCAATCAGTCATTATTGATAAAAGTCACTGTTTTTCGAGCGATTTTTCCTATGGGATTCATATGTATAATATATTAAACTGAGAAATATAAACTTTCGTAAAAAAAAGCTTAGAAAAGTTATTGAGAAAAGTCACTGTTCGTGACTTTGCCGTTTGTATGGTAGCTTTATGATATAGTGATACCATCATTCTGAATTCGAAAAATACAACCCTAAAATTTCAGATCTGTTGCTTCATCAGTCGAGAAAGAATTCGTGTCGATTCAGACGGACGGACAGACAGACATGGCTATATGATCTCGTCTCGTCGTGCAGATCAAGAATATTTATACTATATGTGGTCGGAGATGCTTACTTCTATGCGTTGCAAATTAATATCCTCTTGTTGGGCACAGACTCATTAGCATTCACTGTATGTGTGTACATACATACATACATGAGGTAAATATTAATGAAGTAAGTCGTCTCGCCGACTTAGGTATACCATACACCAGTAAAACAAATATTTCAAATTTATAATAACAAATGTATTTTCGTATTTCTAAAAAAATCTGTTCACATGCTTTTTACAACCATATCTTAGTATTTCGCTCACTCAAGCATACGAGCCCCCACCAGCCAACGGCCAACTCCGGCCATATGGAAAAACGTTTATATCGATAACTTGGCTGTTTTTAGTCCGATTTTGATCAAATTTGGTGTTTTGCTAGATATTAGTATTTAAGTGTGCTAAATTAGATTGCACAAGGTAGAAAATTACGGGAGATAATCGAGTTTTTCAAATTACGGGGGCGGAAAGGGGCGTGGCAAAATCTTTACACATAAGAAATGAACGCAATTACTAAGCAAATATACATACCAACTATGGTGTCTCTAGCTAGAATAGTTTTTGAGAAAATCGGTTTTATTTAATTTGCGGGGCGGTAGGGGGCGTGGCAAAAAATTGAAATAAACTTGATCACTCTACGTACTACACGAGACTACAAACCAAATTTGGTGGCTCTAGCTCTTATAGTCTCCGAGATGTAGGTGTTCATACAGACGGACGGACGGGCGGACAGACGGACATGGCTAGATCGTCTCGGCTGTTGATGCTGATCAAGAATATATATACTTTATGGGGTCGGAAAAGCTTCATTCTGCCTGTTACATACATTTTGGCGACTTTAATATACCATTTTACCCTATGGGTGTATGGTATAAAAAGCAATCATGGTGGATTTATAGTAATGTGTACAATATACATCATACCACTTACCCATTTTGTTTTTTAGATTTTCATGCCGAACATCTTCGGTACCCAACTGGGTTCTCATCTCCTGCTGCAAAATAGATAGCGAAATTAATAGAAGGAAGCGCAGCACCATCATTGCTTAAATGGAAGGATTGTGACAGAACAATAAACTTCTTAGTTTTCCCACAAAAAAAGCTACATATAACGATCAACAGACTCCGTAAAGCTGTGCAAGCACACCATCGCAAAGATAAAAGACTTTTCTCTCCACTGCAAGGAAATTCAGAGTTGGTTGTCGCTTTTCAAACATTTTTAACAACTAAATGATATAGCAACTAAATTACAGTAAATTAAGGAATATTAAACACACTTTATTATTGCTATAAAGGATCGTTTCAGTCGTTTACAAAAAAAAAACCAAATGGCGCCACTGGTAGAGGATATTTAGTGTGACCAGCTCATATAAATCGATAAGCCAAAATTGCTGACATTTTTGCGTGAAAATGATTTGAGGGTAAATACTCTCATTCTTACAAAAAAAAAAAGAATACTTTACAACGGTCATTGTAATTTACTAAAATAAATAATAACTTGGTAAAAGTCTTATTATTACTTATTTCGAAAACTAAGAAATCGAAATAAAAATCAGCTGTCAATGTTATTTATATGTCACCAACAATTTTATACCCTACAATGTCTCAATGGAATCATACATACATATATCATTCAGCAAAATGTGTATAAAATGCATTGTTTCGACGCTACCTTAGTCTATATAAATAAATTAGTTGATTTTTAAATGTAACATTACAAACGGCCATTATAAAAAAATATTCGAAACACGCTGCTATTGCAGGGTATATTCGAATCGGAGCAATGGCTAATTTTTCTATCTTTCAAATTAGTTATCGTTATCGATAACAGATTCAATTGTGGTGTAAACATTACATTTGCACTAAAAAACATTTCAATATTAATTTTTAGTTTATTTAAACCATGGCCGTGGCTTTGCCCAGTAAGAAAAAGAAAATTCTGACTGTCAATGAGTACACAAAAATCTGTTCATTTATCAATAACTACAACGGCCTGGCTATTGACTGTGAGATGGAGATGAAGAATCGCTACTTTATGGACATTGAGCCATTGGCCTTAACATGTATAGCACAAACGGAACATTTTATCCGGGTCAAACGCCAGCATTGGAAAAATGAACAGCGCTCCAGGAAACTGTTAAAGACGTAGGATTCTTGAGATATATCAGCAATGTATGTAGCTTTTAAATTGCCAATCTCCATTTCCCTCCAATGCATTATAGCTTCGAGGAACTATGCCATCTGCAAAAGGACAATGCCCTGATTATACGTATGGCATTGACGGAAAATATGAATCCTATTGCCCTATGTCGCATCATACTTCAAGAGAAGTACGATATAAAGCAGAAACAGCAAATCTATCGCTACCTAAAATTTCCGCATTTAATTGGAGACCCCCAACTGGCAGCGAATGTCCAACAGTGTGTCTACAGTGATAATCAAGATGGACCGTTAACCGACCTCCGACGTCGGATTATTGGCGAAGAATATGAACTGAAACTTAAAACCTTGGCCAATCAATCGGGCATACATTTTTATGACGAACAAGACCTAAGACGCATGGGCTTTGACAAGACACCCGATATTAAAATTATACTACCTTTCCTGTACAATAATTCTGTGGTCAATTGGATCGAGAGTAAGGCAAACTTTGGTGATCCCAAAACTCACAAATGGAATATACAACAACAATTGCAGAGCTACTGCAATCGGTAGGTTTAGTCAGCTCTAGCCGACTATACATTTCGGCAGATAATTTCTAATAAAACATTATGAACTTTTCAATAGATTTGGACCTGGCATAGTTATCTATTGGTTCGGCTATCATGAAGAAACGCCAACTCTTCCAGATAATGATATAGGTATCACTGTGTTGGCCGATTTTCCAGACAATGAAGATTTGGTTTTCATGAAGTTGATAACAACAATGGAGGCCGAAAAAACAAAGACGAAGGCCAATTCTGGCGGCGAAAAAAAGATGTGACACCACTTATATGACAAACTTGACCAAGTATTCTCTATTGATATTACCGATCAACAATTTTCTATAGCTATAATTTTTAGACATGACCATCATAATTGATAAATCGGATTGTTTCGTTGGTTGTTTTGTTGTTGCATTTTGTATTGTATGTAATTTATAAATTCTCATTTACATGATTGAGGCAAAAAAACATTTGTTTGCACTTGTTTTTTTGTTGTATGTTTCCTCTGCTTCGTTCTCTCATCTCATATAAGTATAGTACAAAATAAAACATAGTTCTCCGGTTTTTTTTTTGTTTGTGTTTGTTTCGTTTTTTAGAGGAATTATTAAACAAAAAACCATTATAATAAAACAAAAAAATAATAAACAAATAAATAAAAAAGTTGGATTAAATGATTGCTGTTGGTATTATTATCATACTCAGAAATTTGGAAAAATGTAGTCTCGAAAAAAAGGAGAAAATTATGTATATATTTATATATGTGTGTGTGTGTGTGTAAATATTTAAAGCGCAAGGATATATAGAATAGATAAATTAAGACCAAATTTCACTTAAACTGATTGTTTTTCTTTTTTTTTTTTGTTTCCGTTCTTGTTTTACTTTTTTTTTTTTTTGTTGCTTAATTCTGTTTCTTCCTTTTTCTCTAGATGTTAGGCGGCAACTCGTCCTTAAAGTTTATGTATAGAGAGATAAATAGAGAGAGACAGAAAGAGTATACTATATATATAGCTGGTTCCAAAAATGTATATTTCAGACATCTTTCAGTTCCTCTGGCATATCATTCTTAGGATGCTTATTTTCGAAATGTTGCTTGTAAGTCTTGGGATCAGGCATTTGTGACTGTAAAGAGACGAAAATGAAATTTAATTAGACATCCGAGTATTATAGGTATTTTAGCGATAAATACCTTGCAGACAGCGCAGACATGAACTAAAGCCTTTTGGGCAGCCTTCTTTTGGTCGTTGGCACTGTGACCCTGTTGCTTCTTCATTTTTGCTTGCTTCTCGGCAGCCTTTGCCTGGGATTGTATTTTTTGGTGACCGCGTGCCATGGTTTAAACACTGTAAACATTAAAACAAGGAATTAACAAAAAGTAATACCATTAATTATTTTGAATACCGTCGACTTGACAACAGCGTTAAGATTAAACGGTATTTAAGAGTCACTCTGTTCACTTTCCCCTTCGCTTCAGCACACACACACAGTTAAACTCCTTCGTATTTTTTTTTTGTCTTTTTCTCTATCTAATGATCGTAAATAACAAAATTTGAAAAAAGTCAACAACAACACACACACGCACCCCTTGCCCTTCTTGGCAATCGCACACTTATTGCCTACCTTCACTGTACGAGCATCTGTGTGCATGCGTGGATGTGTGTATGAGCGCAAAAAAAAATGTGGCTCTGCCACTCGACTAACCAACCACGTTCCTTACCTAATTTCAAATTTTCCTTTCTGGTTACGGTTTGGAATTGCAAATGCAAGTTTAATTATTGTTGTACTATTAGACGAAATGTATACGTATGTCTGTTTTGTTTAATATACCCGAAATTGTTTAAGCTAAAAAAAAAACTTTCGACTTTTCCTTCCCCTGTTTCTGTTCAGCCTGCTCGATGAGAAATACGTCCTAGAGATGAGTATTTTGTGATTGCATGCTGCTATCGATAATAATAACAGACTTGCCACCACTGTTGCCATTTTAGCTATTTCCTTTCTCTTTCATAGCGATGTCTTGCTAGATATATGAAAGTTTTTACAACTTCAAATTTATTGATTGATTTAATAAAGCCCACCACCATATGACCATTGCTGTCAATGCAACTATTTTAAAGTTTTCAACTGCAAAAGGGAATCATGGCTTCCCTTCGATTACAAACGATTTCTCTGGTGTATGGTATATTTACCGCTTTGTCTGTCTTCAGATTATAGTTTTGAAAAAACTTTTCTAGCTTCTTTTGAAATGTTGTTTCCCCGCCATTTTAGCCGCAAAAAAAGGCAGCACTGATTATGACCTGTTAACCATATCGTCAACCAAATATCGGTCCCATAGTCTGTTGTTATGTTCACCATTAGTTTATGAATTGGACTTGACCATAATAATTATATTTGAGAAACATGCGATAATTGGAAAATATCGCACAATAGATTTTATTATAAGAAGAATCTTTCGTAAATCTTGCTTGATAGTTTCCATACAAAAAAATGTCAGTTTGCAAAGAACCATTATTATGTGAACTATGTCTGACAAATCGTGTATCCAAGGAGCCAGTTGTAGTCCACACATTTTTAAGCGATTTCTATAATTTCTTGCAGCAGCTTTTTGAGAATTATAATATAGATGTAAGGACGCCAAATACACCAATTCATGTACATATAAAAGCAGTCATATCGAACCCTTAATGTGTAATGTCGCATTTTGCAGGTTCCCGTCAATGAGATTCAAGCCAGGATGTGTCCGCAGTGTGCAGCAAAGATACTTACAATGTGTGAGGATCTCGAGTCATGGCGTGCGGCTCAAAGCAAACGGGCATCATTACCAAGTCAAATTTTTGAAAGTGTTGTAGTCAAAATGGAACGCATCGATTCGGAAGAAGAATCTATGGAAGAGACTCAATCATTTCACCAGGATATTGAATTGGCTGATGTAAAATTAGAGCTAAATGATGACAAGAAAGACCAAATCAAAACCGATGACGAGAATCAGTTAATACTCCCACACTCACCACCTGGAGATTCAGATACACCCGGCATACATCTACTTCAGTCAAGTGTCATTTATAATGTGCGTCGCTATAATTGCAACCATTCAGGTTGTACAGCATCGTTTGCCTACAAACGCGCCTATATGACCCACATCAATAAATGCCATCTCACGCTCAAGGCTTGTCGCAAAATACATAAAACTTGTCAAACCCATGGTCGTTCTCGTACCCGTAAACTGCGTGGCGGAGTTAAAAATTATCATTATAACGATTCTGGCCAAGGTCATTTTATTGCGGTGCAAGGAGAAGAGCCACCGGAAGCCAAGAAAAAGGATGGTCTTAAAAAGAAACCAAAAGCGAAACGTGAAATTAAACGTAAGAACCATCGAGTCATTAGCGGGAGCCAGGGGCAGTTTATTAATTTGAATACTGTAAAAACTCTTGAAAAATGTTAGCCTCAAATATATACATTTTATTTATAGTATTAAATTTTAATTTAGTGGCTCCGATCTTTCATACATGTACGTATGTATCCGTTATGCCTAAACCGTTCTAAAGGTTCAAGTTAGAGCCCATATTACCATAAAAAAATATTCATGTAAATCGATATCGGAGCCTATTAGTTCTATTAGCTGTAAAAATAAAACAAAAAACCTTCGTTAAACATAATTCATATTTGTTTCAATTTGATAAAAAAAAAAAGAAATGGTCAACCTCATTTTGGGTAAGGCATTTAGAATAATGACTTTAAATCTGTTAAATCTCAATAACTAAATTGTTTACCAATTTAATTTATATATAACTTTTTGAAATCACTTGACGAAAATATTGTTTAAAAAAAGCAGAAAAGCCAAAAATTTTTGGTACAAAATTAAAAACAAAAAACTCGAATCATCCTTGCGAATCGTTTTTAACTGTTTTCGATTTATGCTCTAACTTTCACATTGGAAGTGGTCTTTTTATTTGCATTCTAACCCCGAAAACATATATTTAGGTATTTGTATTGGTACAGCCCTCAAGCTGGCTTAATCCGGCACTGGTAATCAGCAAACATCAAGGCCTCAGGTAAATCTAAAGATTGTTAACTGAAATAAGTTTAAACCATTTATTGGGATCGTTTAATTTAGATATATTTTATTTTTTTCTTATCACCTTAAACATAAAACTGGGTTTTGTTTTTTTTTTTTAGTTAATTATTATTTTCACATTTATTTCGTTTCTTTTGTTGTTTTATTGCGTTTTTTGTTTTTATTTTGTTCAACACAGTGCAATTATTATTATTATTTGATTTCCATTTTTGATATAACTATGAATTTGTTGCATTATTTTTTAAATGTGTTTTTGTTTCTTTAGTTCTTTAATGTATAATCTTTGTGTGAATGCAACTTACAACTACAATATATAAATACGTTTTTCTTGTTTTGGGTGAGTTTGTTTTTCTTTGTTTATTAAATTATTTAAAATTTTCCATTTTCAATCTATGTATTTTCATATATTTTTTTTTTTTGTTTTATATTTTTTTGTTTTGTAAATGCTTAATCCTTAAATTTAAATGTTTAATCATTTTTTGGAAGCAAAGATTTATGTTTTGCTCAATTTTTAACAACAATAAATAAATCAAAAGATTTAAAATAATAAATGAGATGTTTGTGCAATTGTGTGTATGTGTGTGCATATAAATAAACAATGCAATCAATTTGGAGAACATAAATAAATACATAAATTAAAACCAAGAAATAAATATATTCAATATAAATGGTGAAAGATGATTCGAAAATTTTGATTCCATGTTTTGTTTTGTTATTTCTTTCGATTTGGTTCTTTTAACAAACAAAACCAAATGTGATTATTTCTTATATTTAAAAAAAAAATCGCCTGTTAATTAGTTATTATTATTAATACGATTGAAATCTTTAATATGCTAGAACTAGAACATTGTTGTTTTCTCTATTATTATAATTATTTTCATTAACTGCTTTTTCGTTTATTATTTTTTTTGTCTTTTGATAAAAACAAAAAAAAAAAGAACTTGAAATGTGCTCTAGGAATCCTTTTTTAATCCTAAAAACACAAATTTAAACCAAATTTAGGCAGCCAATTTGTGATTTAAAGCAAACTCAATTGGGGCAAACGAAATTCTTTAAATTTAAAAATATTAAATCTATTTTTATACTTCTCGGAACGATTTCAAATGAATTTTTTTTTAGAAATCTGCGACAATTTTTGCCCGAATTAATTAAATTAAATATTATTACACTAGGTCTCTATATTAGAATATACTGTTTCTGTGTCTATATGTGTGTGTGTGTGGTTTAGGATTCCTTTTAGAAATTTAGATACAATCAAAATTCGATGTTTAAAAATCTGACAAAACTAATTTTTAATATGTCAGATTTTTGCACATTTGAACTTATAAAAAACCATAGGAATTTTTCTACTTATTTTTTTTTTCTAATAACTATCATTTCTTATGTTAAGTATTTGAAATAATTATTCTTTCGAGAAGGCATAGTTGATTCAGGGTCAATATAGGGACTGCAATTAGGTTCAAATCTTAAGAAAATTTCCAAGAAATTTTCCAAAAAAATAAACAAACATAAATAAAAATGTATGTGGGGGAAAAAATATATAACACCAACATTTACTTACAATACCAAATGATGAATGGATTTATGAGTGAGCGATGGGTGAGCGATGTGTTTTTGTGTTCATGTGAACGTGGTGTGGAGTGGAGTGGGAGGTCAGGAGGCAAATGCATGTGTGTGAATGGTGATATATTAACTCTAACAAACATTATTTCAATTATTTTCAAATAACAATTAAAACGGTTTTTGTTTTTTTTTTTTGTTGTTGTTTAAGCAAATTTTGGCTTCTTCGGTTTACCATAATCTTTTTCTTTTTTGTTTTGTTCGGTTCTCTCAGTAGACGAAATGTGGCGGCGGCAACATACGCTTGGAGGACATTGACGATGATGACGACGACGATGACACCGGCGCTGGTAATGAGGATGAGACGGAGGGCGGCAACAACGTGGACGACGGTAGCTGCGACTGCTGCTCTACCCATCAGACAACCGAATCCTTGCGTATCCTGCTTACAATTGCAACGATAGACATACATTTGTGTATGGTGGTCGCGGGTTGGCAGCATGTAGCGGAAAGAAAGAAACAAGTATGGAAGGAATGAAGAAGAAATAAATTAGATTGGTTTGGTACGTTTTTGTTTTCGTTTTTGTTATAGCTGCTGTTGTGTTTGTTGTTGCTGTTGTTGTTGTTGTTGTTGCTGTTGCTGCTGTTGCTGATGCTTGAGATTATAGTTATTATTATGATTATTGCTTGAATTGTTATCGCACCACATATAATTCTCAGTCTGTGGGGCACGCATAACTCCAACACCGCCGCCCAAACGACGATAGTTCATACATCCGCAAAGTCGCCATTGATTTGTCTCTGGATCATACACCTCGATGGTTTTCAAATAGGCAGAGCCATCAAAGCCTCCAACCGCATACAGTTGACCATTGACAACGGCAAGACCGACCTGAAAAACGTTTGAAAGCGATTAGATGATATAAGTCGTTATCTGTTTAAGCCATAAACATTAAACCCACGAATATACACACACTTACCCCACTTCTTCGCGAGGTCATGGCCACTATGGGGCTCCAGGTGTTGGTCAATGGATTATAACGTTCCGCCGATGATAGTTCCATGCAATCATCCCGTCCGCCCACTGCATAGATGTAATTATTGAAAACGGCACAGCCGAGATGTTTGCGGCGCGTTGACATTGGATTGACCGCCACCCATTTGTTTTGTCTGAAATATGGCAAAGAATTCAGTAAATTAAAGCAATTTGTCCATGTGCCTTCTTAGCTTTGCTAGTGTAATGAAAGTAATCGAGATGACATGTGCTTTGGGTCTTAGCTCACCTGGGATCATAACGTTCCACGGTATTCAAAGGACACTGGCCATCCGAACCACCAATGGCATAGAGATAGCCACCCAGGACGGCAACGGCCACACCCAATCTTCTGGTGGTCATTGGTGCTACTTTGCCCCATTTGTTATCTTTAGGATCATAGCGTTCCACATGATTCAAACACTGGACACCGTCTTGACCGCCAACGGCATAGAGAAAACCGTCTAATACGGCCACGCCCACACTCGTACGGCACGAGGTGGTTGGTGCCACATCGCAGGACCATTGATTTGTTTGCGGATCATAGCGTTCGATGCTATTCAAATAGCTTTGGCCATCATGTCCACCAACAGCATAGAGCAGATCATTGAGCACTGCTACGCCCACGCCACAGCGGCGTTTGGACATGGGTGCAACCATTTTCCAATCATTTGTTTGCGGATCGAAACGTTCGACCGAAGCAATAGCATCGCCTGAACACCAACCGCCCACAGCGAACAGAACTTCGCCACGACGTGTGGGCTTCCTGGGTCGAGTGCGAGGACCCTGCATCAAGGGACGCTCCTGAGGCAAAAGTAAATAATTCTTGGCCTCATCCACTAGATCCCGACAAGCCTCATCGCTGCGCACAAGGAGATCAGAGCCAACAGTGCCCACAAGGAATTTGGGTGAAAGCAGTGGCAAGCGAACATGTTGCAAGACCTAAAGAAACGACAAAGACAATATGAACACAATAATTAATAAATCAAAAGCACATTTATGTGAATTTCTCACCTGAGCCAAATGTTGCCTTCGCTCGGCCACATTATACTTTAACCAGGACATGACGGCATTGAATACCTGCTCCTCGGATCTAACATTTAGCTCATCGCTGCATATAATATCGACCAATTGGCTAACCGGTAGCAATAAGAACTCCTCGCTCTCCATAACCTCTTGGAAATTGTGTTGGGTAAATTTATCGGCAATTCTCAAAAGCTCACGGCATGAATGTGTGTCAGCAAATGCTCGTATGCCCAGACAATTGGTCGGATCTAGCTGGCGTTTGAGGAACTCACAGCAAATGTCCTGAATCTCTACCAGCTGTAGCAGGCAGGCGGCTGGCAATAAAGTCTGAACATTCGATTCCTCCACTATTATGTGGGCGGTGTAACAAAAATCGATAAGGAGCTCCATTGCATTCTCATCGATGTCGCGTATGGTGACCTCGGTTTGACGTGACTCTTCCAGTTCGCCGGTGAACATGGCACAGAAATACGAACTGCAAGCAGATAGGATGACACGATGGGCGAATATCTTACGGCCACCCACATTTAGAACCACATCGCAAAGTTCACGATGGCGGCGCAGCATATTGAGTTCGGTTAAAGTGACTTTTGGATGCTTCTCGGACGTGTGTGAGAGGCGGGCCGGAGATGGGGGTCGATCCACATTGGGACCAGCTGTGCCAGCCACACCCAGGCCATTGGTAGTAGGCAAACCAGAAGAGCCGGGACCTCCACCGCCGCTCCCACTTCCACCTCCGCCGGAACTGCTGCTGCCTGCTGCACCATTTCCTCCACCACCACCACCAGCTGCACCTGCTCCGCCTGCTGCTCCACCACCTCCACCGGGTAAGTCGCCCATTCTATTCGCCGCTAAACGCAGCGGGGCGGAAGCCCAACCCCACACGGCGTCTATCTGAGGATCAGAAAAGTATTTCAAAATGAAAAAAAATTTTTCTGTCAACCCACACGCACACACAATAATACACACACACACACACACACCTTTGCGTCTCGGTTATCGACGGATACAAAGCACGTCCAGGGCCAAATGCAGGCAGACCAATTTGTGTATGTAAATGCAATTTTGGCAAACTTTTTGTTTTCAAATTGATTGCTGCTGCCTGCGGACTTTTCTTATGTACATATGTGTAAATTTTCGTGTTTTCTTTCCAATCAATAAATTGTAATTATCTTTGTTATTGCAATTTAAGTGTTGCACAACTCCAAATTTTGGTAACGATAAACATTGCTCAAAAATGTCGACAACGATAACGCTGTCGATGATGATAGATTTGCTTCGATAACGTCGATGGGCGATAACTTTGCTCCGACTACGTCGATAATGATAACATATCGATAGTAAAATATAAACGTGCTATCGTTGCAGTTTCCACACGAAAAGAAGAGAGAAAAAGAAAAGAGAAATTAAATAATAGTGCTAGTAAAACAGTTGCTGAATTTAAGTGCAACTTTCAATCCGCAATTAAAAAACACACACAAATAGCTTGTAGGAAAGTACGTGAAAAAAGTTATAACCAAAGTAAAATATTCCCTTTTTTTATTGTGTGCGTTCGCAGTCGTCGTCGCTGTCGCCGTCGCCGTTTTTGTGTGCGTGTGTGCGACGAGTAAAAAGCAGAAGGAAAGAAGCAAAAAGAGAAAAAAGAAGTGGAGCGTACATCGTTTTTCTTTTATTTTTTGGTTTTAGTTAGTTGTGGATGGCTCGCCACCAAAAACCAACAAATACAACAACAATACAAATTATACAATTTGAAAGCAATGCAGAAAATTTGGTGGAAATCTCAACAACAACTAAAACAACAGCAAGTCAAGCAACAACAACACACAGAGAGAGAACTTTAGCAAAAACGCTGAAACAAACGCTGGAGAAGAAGCGAAGAAGGGGAATTATAAAAAGCAGCAAGACGAAGAATTACTACAACTACAAAATAAAAACAGTACAACAATTGCATTGCAAATTGAAAATTATTAAAAAGAAGAGAAAGACTGCAGCAACTACCACAACAGCAACAACAACAAATAATTGGCAGCCATATTTACAACAACAAAATACGTGACAAAACGCTCACTCACTTACACTCATACACACACACACACACAGAGGGAGAAACAGCCAGACACTCACACACATACGCATAAAAGAGATAGATAGAGAAAGAGTGTGTGTGAAAAACAAACCATAAAAGCAAATAAAAAAAACACAAAAACAGCAACAACAACAAAACAGCACATCTACGAAAAAGTGACAAATAAAAATTTGTAAAAACGTATTTTGAGCGTATTTGTGTGTGCGGGGATTTGTGTGTATATATTACATAAATCGAGAAAGAAATAAATAGAAAAGAAATTAACAAAGAAAACAAACAAGAAAAAAAGGTTGCATTTTATTTTTTTTTGGCACATTTCACAATATTATGGAAATTGCACCATTGATCAATAACGCAGTTGCCTCTGCCGTTGCCGCCTCTGCCTCAGCCGTAGTTGTTTCTGCCTCTGCTTCCTCTTCCTCCTTTGCCTACGAGAGCAGCGAGAGTAATAGCAACAGCAGCATTAGCAGTAACAGTAACAGCAGTAATAGGAATAACAACAACATCAATAACGGCAAAGAAAATGATAATGGTAAGAGAAGAGTGTATAGAAAATCTGTACATAAAAAAATAAGGCAAAAATAAACAAGCCATCATAGAAACATACAAAAAAAATGAAAACAAAATATATACACATGTATGTATGTGTACGTATGTACATATACATATATATGAAAACAACAAAAATTTAATTATAAATAACGAAATATAAGTTTTGCCAGATCATCTCTTCTGCCGCTGTTCCCATCTCTTTGGCAGCAGCAGCAGCCGTTTTCCCACCTGTTTTTCCAACTCTTTTTCGTTCTCTCTCACTCTACTTTCCTCTGACTCTGTAAACTCCCACCTGATTTTCCATCTAACCTATTTGTCGCACTAACTTTACCTGTGTCCTCTTTCCCACTCTGCAAATCTCGCTTTATTTCAGTTTTTATTTATCTTTAGCTTCTTTAACTTGGTTCTTTTCTTGTCTATACATATATCCTACTTCATTTTGTCCTTGTCTTGCCCGGCCTTGCTCTCATCAGAAACCCCTACTCCTGCCTGCTTTAACCATATCGTCTGTTTATTTCTCCTCCTCTTCATAATATTACGCTCGCTCACTCTCTCCCGCTCTTTCTCGCAGTAGTTTTCCATATATAGTTGCAGTTTGCAACACTCTCAGCGGAGGTCGCTGAACTGAACCTCTCCTCCTTCTTCTCCACCACTGTCATCGCCACCGAATCTCTTTTGCCTAGCAACATTTTGTTTTTGCAATAATTTCAAAGGCCACTTGAACAAAAAGGCAATAGTAGTTGTGGTAGTAGTAGTATCGTATCTATTTGTTTTTGTTGCTTTGCCATTGTTTATATTTTTGTTGCGCAATTTGCGCAGATCATTGCCCACCTAGCTGGCTAGTGATTGAAAAGATTTTAAATGCCCTTCTAAGGGGACAAAGACCTCCAAAAAACAGTTTTTCCTTCAAATATACATAACATAAATATGTGTTTGTACATATTTTGAATAACGGCCTGTCACTTAACATGGCATGGTCTTAATGTATTGCGGGGTCATTAAAAAACAACTGATTAAATAGGAAGTTTTCCCATGGATCTTAAACAAGCATCGTGTGCCCTAAAAATTGATTTTTTTTTTAAGTTTTATGAGTCGAAAAAACCCTTTGATTGTCGCCTTACATGTATGTATATGTAAGTTTCGGTTAGATATCAAATTGGAAACCCGCAAAACAAAAACTAAATTTTGACTTGCCGCAGAAAAAGCACATTTATAAAGTGGTGGTTACGATTCTAAGATGTTTTAAATTTTCGGGTAAAAACTAGAACGCCGCAGAAAAACAGACAACGCAAATATCTTCCCACTCATTTTATATTTTATCTGCAACGAAATACTCATGGAAAAGAAAGAGATGGAGAATAAATGGGCAGTTTTGCTTTAAAGTGCTACTTATTTATCAAATTTTAATGAAAAACATCCGACCAATTTTATTATACCCTCTGCAAGGGTATAAATATTAAAGAAGCTACATATGTACATATACCCTTGCAGTTATGGTGAATTTCAGCTGCTGGCAGCGCTGTCGGCAGCGTTTGAGCAGATCCGATTTATATTGACTGCAAGTTGTGTTCTGGATGCTCCAACCTCCTTTACCTATTTTTTCGTACATATGTATATTACTAAGTGATATAGTGGTCCGATCCGGGCGATTGTTATACTTGATCTCACGCAGGTAATAAAAAGCATAAAAAATTCCATCCCAGTAGCTTTTAGGATGGCTGAATAAAATGCATACGGCCAGACGGGCATGGCTATATCGATTCAGCTTCACATGCTTATCAACAATATATGTACATATACACTGTATGGAATCGGGGTAGGAAACGTCTCCTTCTGTGCGTTACAAACATTTGACCAATTTTAAAATAAATATAAATATACATACATACATATTGTATGTACATGTATAACACGACGAAAAATTCAATTCACTTTCTTTCGTAGTTCAAAGAAGTATTTTAGTATAAATTAGTGTTGTAAAAAGGCTTCGCCCAAAAGAACAATAAATCACATTCAAAATTCACAATTTTTGCTAGATCTACATCTTCTCCAAAGAGTTAATTCTATCTATCTGCAACATTAAAGAAGAGAAAATTGAGAAAATTGAAAACGTCATAATTTTGTGACCAGTGTTAAAAAAAAGTCATTGCGAAAAGCGTGTTATACACATTTTTTCAACACTTAACTTTGCATGGGACTTCTGTAATGGTAGTTACAAACGGAATAAAAGAGATGGGAGATATAATTATCTTACTTACTTACATTGTACATACATATTTATGTACATACATTATGTATTTACAATCTCGTCTTTCGTGCCTCACTTTTTGATCAATTTTTAAATTAAAGCTAAAAGATATAATTTTATGTATATAGTAATTAAAATAATAAAAAGCGAATTAAAAAATGAAAAGCAAATTATCTAGAAAATACTTTAGAGAGGAATTAAGATTGAGATTTTTCGAAATGTTGCATTTTGAATGAGGATTTATCGAAGACTCATTGGTGGGCGGTTGAGAGACCCCTGGAAAATGATTTGAGAAATCAATATTTTTTCAACCTTCTCTATCTAGACTACTCCATAGATCGGTTTATGTCAAAGTGTAATGAGAAAAACTAACTTATGCTTTAAGATCATAATGTTAATAAGAAGAAGAAACTTTAATGTTTATTTATATCTATTTTTGTGTTTGCAGTTAACAATTTGGCGTTGTTGGCGTCGCTGACGTTACGAAAAGTGCTAAATATTAATAACAATAACAACAACAATAGCATTAGCCAACAGCAACATCAACAACGTCATAATCATCAATTACAACAACAACAACAACGACGACACTCCGATAACGAAGCCGAAAATGATGTTTTAAATCAATTACTTCGAACCGGAGCAATATTCACCAAGACAACAACTAAAACTTCCTCAGCACCGATAGCCATTGAGAAGAAGAGACAACAGACGCAGCAGCTAAATCATAATCACAATCATCATCATCAGCAACAACAACAACAACAACAGCAGCAGCATGGCCAGTCGTATCAACAACAACAACAACAACAGTATCCAAATAGCGCACAGAAACAACGCCTCAATTCATCCATATCATCGACCAATTCATCATTATCCTATGGTAGTTCCATTTCCTCATCCGATACCTCTGATGGACAACAGATCAATTTATTCACCACTCCAGCAACAGCAACAACAACAAACACTATTAAAGCGTCCAGCATTAAATTGCCAGAGAAATCGAAAATTCCGTCCGATATACTTGATGATCTGGCCAGTCGATTTATTATTAATGTACCGGACATGGAGTTAAATAATTTGATAAGAATTTGTTTTCAAATCGAATTGGCACATTGGTTCTATTTGGATTTCTTTTGTGCCCCAGAGCCAGAGCAAGATGCTGCTGCTTCTGCTGCCGGCGGAACTAGTGAACAGGAGATACAGCATCGAAAGAGAAAGTTGCCAGAGGTGGGCTTTAAACAGTTTGCCATGCAAATCTTTCAGGTAAATTTAAGCTTTTGGATTAATCTTAATTAATGGTAGGAAGACGGAAATATTCTCATGGGTTATCTTCACTTTTATACTATTAGCACATTCCCTTCCTAAATAAACACTTTGGGACTGTGGATCAAATCCTAGAGGAATGGAAAAACTACAAACTATCCGTGCCCACATATGGAGCCATTTTAATATCCGAGGACTTAAATCATTGTTTGCTAGTGCAATCGTATTTTGCACGCAATTCATGGGGATTTCCCAAGGGTAAAATTAATGAGAACGAGGATCCAGCCCATTGTGCCACTAGAGAGGTAAATACAACAATTCAACAAACAAAAATTTCTATACACATTTTTAATTTCCCTTTTTCTGATTAGGTTTATGAGGAGACTGGTTTCGATATAACCGATATTATCGATGCCAACGATCATATTGAGGCTTTTATCAATTATCAATTTACTCGACTTTATATCGTGCGAAATATACCCATAGATACCCAATTCGCTCCACGTACAAGGAATGAGATCAAGTGCTGTGAATGGTTTCGCATTGATGCATTGCCGGTCAATAAGAATGATGCCATATCGAAAGCCAAATTGGGCAAAAATGCCAATTCATTTTTCATGATAATTCCATTTGTGAAGCGTCTAAAGAAATGGGTGAACGAACGAAAGGCCGGCATAGAGCCGACACGACGCAAGTTTTCGGGCCAGCAGAGTCCGAAGGCGACCTCATCATCGCCCATACAGCAACTTCATCAACAAGAACAGAATCAGAGTGGTAAAAAAGATCTTAATGGTGGTGGAGGTGGTAATGGGCGATCCTCATCGCGAAGACAAAGACACAAGTCTATGGGTGATTTAGATGCCAAGATGAATAATCTCAATGGTGGGTGCAAGACAGCAGCAGGAGGAGGGGCAGGCATCGGCGGAATTTTGATAAATGGCGGAGTGGTGGCCACTTCAGTGGGTGGTTCTGTTCCAGCTACCACTTTGAATATATGCAATAGCAACAATGGCAAACGCAATAAACAAAATGCGGCTGCTGGCAGCAATATAACAACAACAACAACGCCACTAACGGCAGGAGGAGTAGGAGCAGGAGGTGTTGGTATAGCCAATCCAACCTCAAAGCGTCAGCTGTTTCATAGTCAAAGCCAAAATGACGCCCAGCACCCGGCAAACAATGAAAAGGTGAGCCTTCTTTTTAAAAACATTAACGTATTAGACAATATTGGAGACTCAAAACAAACGAAGACAAGATTTCAATATTACGACTATCAGGCCTGTTCTCTTTTCCCATTTCGAATGGTTTTTTCGGAATCGGATTTGAGACTTTTGAGTCAGTGCAATGAAAAGTAATTGCAAATTATTATATTACTACGTTATTAGCGTTACACATTTCAAAATATTTACCTATTATTTTTTTAAATTTTGAGATCAATATTGGCCATAAATTAATGAATTCAAACTTTTTATTAATTTACAAGAACTTTACTTAGCAGACAATCAATTCCTTATGACAGCTATCGAAATAGAACTGACCTGTCCTCGTTTTCAATCGATATGCTTATGCCACTTTTTATGGTTGTCAAATAAATTCGATGTAAAAAACTGAAATTTATTTGCCAGGACTAGAATTAAATTAGTTTAAAATCCAGTCACAAACCTAAGTTATTACTGTTACGATTTGCGCTTAAAAACAAAATTTATACTTGAATGATTATAAAGCTCGGCAACCCTGTAAGCTGATATAGTAGGCGAAACCAAAAATGTTTTGAACTTAGCTGCGAAAACGAAAGCGATTGACACTTCATTTGCAATTGAGAGAAGAATTGTAATCGACACGGAAACGACAGCAGACCTATGTATGTAAAGGTTCGTTGTAGATACTTATTAATAAAACCTTGATAAAACGAAATTTAAAGAAATCTAAAAGAAAACTCGTTATAAATACTGTTTTACCTTTTTAAATCAAAATAATCATAAAACTGAAATGGGGTGGATATAAAAAATAAAAAGTTCTACATTTTATACCAAAATTTTGTTTTCTAAAAAAGCTATACTAGCTTGCGCGCGGATTTTGTTCGAAAACTAACAGCGCTAAAGATTTGTTAAGTAATCGTGCACATTATTAAAATTAAAAAAAAAACCAATTAGACTATCGAAACCAAATTCAGCACACTAATTAGCCCTATCTACCTAATATCTACCAACCTACTAAATACCAAATACATTAAAAAGAGTTTTACAAGGCGATCCATAAGGTCGAAGGTGGCAGTAGGCGAGTGGCGGCGCTAGAGTGCTCGTGTGTTTGTAAGAGTGAGCCAGATAGCATATGCTATGAGGCATATAAAAATAATTTAGAATATATTTAAAGAATATTCTGCCAACAGACATGGTAAAAACGTTTTTCAGTCAGAACACTTTCCCCACTCACTTTTCGAAATCCGATATCATAGCGGTTTTTAAAATTCTCAAGCCATCCGTTGTTAGCCTGAAATTCCGATTTCGATTTATCAGATAGAAATAGAAATTGATTTACGCTGTAATGAACTCATTTTGGCTTATTTTATTTTCGTTGTGCTAAAGTATTTGAAAAATTGCTTCGCTAGATAAAGGTTTTCAGACTCAGAAATTCTTCGTTATAGCTATAGAGCATTTTTGTAACGAAATTTGTTATATCCAAGTTTCTCTGTATACATATATGTAGTTTCTATCGAGATGTAATTCTCTAGAGATCTAAAAAATAATAATTTTTCTTTATATATGTATACTCTTTAGATTGTCAGCTCTTTTGATGTAATCCGCAAGGGAAAGCAGCAACAACAGAAGGCAAGCAAGGCCCAGAAGCAGCAGCAACAACAACAGCAACAACAGCGATCACGGGCCAAATCCCAGAGTGATAAGCAAAGCAATCAACAGCAACAGCAGCAGCAGCCGCCAATCAAGCAAATTTTAGGTGGACAACAACCCACAACGGGAATGGATTTAATAGCAATGCTAACGGCTGCAGCGGCAGCTAAAACCGAACAGCAGCAGCAGCTACAACAACAGCGTCCAAGGCCAGCTTCTGTATCGCTTAATTTTGGTGGCGGTGGAACTGGAGCAGAAGGAGCAACAACACCAATTGTCAGTGGAGGTCAATCGTTGCATAAATTGCAGAGAATGGCCTCTGGCACCAATTTAAAGCGCACTCAATCGCATCAGCAAAACCGACAACAATTGCAGCAGCAGCAGCAGCAGATATTGCCGCAGCAACAGCATCAACTGTTGCAACAACAACAACAGCAACAACATCAGCAAGTAGGCGTAGACACGCCTACATTGGGCCCATTGAATTTTACGCCCAATTTCAATTCGTGGACGAATTTCTCATTCACAAAAAATTTCATAGCAAATGTTTTTTGCTAAAAAAAACAGGAGAAACAAAATGTTGAAATGTCCAATATTTTTTTTTGTAAATGATAGATTTGAGTCGGGTTTTCTTTTATTTTGAAATATTGGAGAGTTTTGTAGAGTTGCATTTCTAAGTTCTAAGACCAAAAACGCGCTAAACCAATAGACCACTATGGAGATTTTTTGTAGAGTTTGCTCAAACGATTGTGTGTGTTGTGTATGTGTGTAAATTGTGAGTATGTGTGTATGTGTGAGTGTGCCTAGTTTTAAGCAAACAAAAAAAGAACATCAGCAGCCTTAAATTGTACTTTGGAGACCTTGTAGTTTGTAGACTATTCTCTCTCTAGTAGCCTCCCTCACACTTTCTCTATTCTCCACTCTCTCTCTCCTTCTCTCTCTGTTTGCCTGGAATGTGGGGGAGACTCTTGACTTTGGAGACTTGCCAAGAAATTGAGAAAATGTAATCATGCCAATTGCATTTAAACCAAGATTAACCTAACACTTTATATAGACAACTAATCAAGTCTAGTCCTTTTGGAGACTATATATATATACAAATACATATATATATAATATATATATGTGTGTGTGTGTATATGTATAACAAAGCTTCAAAATTGTTTTTTCGTGATCTCCACATCGCAAATGGAGATGCAATTTTCCTTGCAATATATATATATATATATATATACATATATATATATAAGTGAACGACAAAAAAAAACTTAAGTAAATTATGTAAAAAGGATTTTTGTACCAAAAAAGAAGAAAAACAGCAAAAATTGTGAGTCTTCCGCACACAAACAATTTTTATAAATTTAAACAAATGGAAAAAAGCAAAATGAATCTTTAAGCAAAAAAAAAAGTGAAAAAAGAGAGAGAACAGAAAAAACACTTTCAAGTACAATACAATTGAATAATTATAATGGTACTTTTTCTTTGTATTTAGCTATATATATATGTGAATATATATATATATATATATATAGACAGAAAATCGATAAAACAAATGAAAGAATCGTTTTAAAGCCTAGCTTGAACATAAAGCCCCAATAATTTATGTTGAATGATTTTTTTCTATGTTTTAATTTTTTTGTTGTGCTTATTTTCTGTATTTGCATTTGTGATGTTTGTATATATACCTATATATATATATATATATTGAGAACAAAATATATAAGTATGTATGTATATGAAAAATTACACTTTAAATTATATGTGGCGCAACTTGCAATTTTTTTCTGGGCTTGTTCCATATAATACATATGTATATATATATATACATATATGTGTATACTGCCCTGCCCCCACCTAAGAAATTATGTATAAAACAAATGAGAACGAAACACGTTATAATAACCATGTAAATAATTAATTGTGATATAGTATTTCTTAGCACAATTGTGATCTAAACGAAAAGTGAAGTGAAAATGAAACGATGTGGGCTACAAAAACGCTAACTACAAAAACAAAAAAATAATGATGGTTTAAGAATAAAGTTTTAACTTACACACGATATCAGGCATATCCCAGATTTAAACAAAATACATTAAAAAACAAAAACTTAATTGCAAAAATTTCGTCAATTTAATGACCAAAAAAAAAAAAAAAAAAAAAAGAAAACCAAACTGCAACTTGTGGCAAGTAAAATGATGTTTCACGAATTTAAATTAGTTTAAAATTGTCTTCAATCAAACTTATCAAAGAAAAAAGAGAACATAAAGCAACATTTAATATTATACAAAGCGCGATTAAGAATATTAAAAGAAAAGTCTAATTGTAAACATTTTTCGTATTGTTATATATGTATATGTATATATATATATATCTATAAGTCTGGATAAAACAAGATCAAGCAAATTGATGCAAAATTTTAAGAAATGTCCAAGTCCTTTTTTTGATATTTGCAACTGCATAATAATAATGCCTATAACTATAATTATATCTAAATAAATATATGTATGTATCTGTGTGTATGTGTATGTATGTATGTGTGCGTAGAGTTCCATTCAAGTTTCCTATAATTTATAAGCAAAACTATTGTCGTAGCATAGTCTCCAAAAGAAGAAAACAAAAACCAACTAAACAACTAGAAACGAAACACGGTGGCAATTGAAAAATCATTTTTATAACTTTTAGCTAGAAGGCAAATTGCAATTTGTCTGTCTCCAAGGTCAAACAAAGAACACTACAACAAATATTCTAGCAGAAACACAAACATAGCAGAGAACTCTACAAAATATGTAACCAAACACAAAAAAAGTCTCCAAAAACCTATAAGAACACTATATTTACAGCAAGTCAAAACTAAACACAACAAACAAAAAAAAAACTCTCCAATCTCTACTCAAAAGAAAAATCGATGAAAACTTTATGTCAATGTCATGAATTCTCTTCAAGCTTTTATATTCTTTACAACAACAAAAACAACTTTTAGCAGTTTCTTCCCATCACTTTGTATTTTCTTTTTTTAAATATTATTCTTTTTTTCTGCCACATGTTTCTTTTAAACTTTAATCATTTTTGAGATTTTTTAATTTATATTTTCCCTAATTCCTTTCAAGTTCAATTCAATTCCAGTTTAATTAGAAAGTTTTTAACGCTTTTTGTTTTCTTTTATGCTCTTTTTTTAGACTCTCCATTTAACAAATGTCGCTTTCACTTTTCACATAATTCTGTTTTTTAATTTTACGACATTTGCTTGGAGAGCGAAACCAAGAAACAAAACAAAAGAAAAAAAAAAAAAAGAACAGCATCCCAAAAATTGATGGAAAGTTTTTAACAAGCAATAAAAAATCAAAGCTATAGAAAAACATATAAGAATGATGTTGTGACAAAATCAAATTGAAATTGTATTTCAAGTTCCAAATGAATCGCGAATCAAAAACAGAAAATACAAAAATACAAAATTCAATAATCATAACAATCAATAACCTATATATCAGCAGATCGTGTTCATCCGGCCCCCACCCCCCCTTAAAAAGATCACACGTTTGTTTTGAACTATACAAATAGAAAAATACTCGTAATATTTTACCTCACCAGACCCCTAAAAAATTGTAATTTGATTTTTAAATGATTTAATTTTAATCGTAAACTGAAACTGAAAGAAAAAATTGTAAAACTAATGTTTTTTGATTATTAAATTTACCCCTATCCCCTACGTTTATATCCATCCATGTATCTGGCAATAAATTGATCAACCCAAACTTTTTAGTTTGCAAAACAGACAACCGAAGTAAGTGTCTTTAATTCTTAAAGGGGGCGCCAATTTTTATACCAAAGGACCATATGAAATATGCGTCAAGATAAAAGTCCTTGGCTTGGTCATAAGTAAGTGAATAAAAAACTGAACTGAACAATTGAATTCATTCCATAGATATGTTGTCTTCCAAAAAAAATTTTCCTCTCACTAGCAGTTGTAAGCTCTAATTACCAAAATAAAAGCAAATGATAAAGTAAGCAAATAAACCAAATTAGGAAGTTTACGCCTTTTGAAAAAAAAAACTTCTTTAGCAAAGTGATACATTTTTACTTAACATGAAAAAATGATGAATTTTTTGGTCTTTTAATATATTTTGGAAAATGCCATATTTTCTTTAAGAATTTACCTTCAAACTTACTTTAAACGTAATTTAAAGCATTTTACCAACAATTCGAATAAAAATTGCATTTTCATTACGATTTTTATTGATTTACATATCCAGTAAGACAGAATTTATTACCTAAAATTTGGCCTAAATTACGAAATAAAAATAGAAGTAGCGAAATTGGGCAAAGAGTGTTAATAGCTGTATTTAAATCGCAGTCAAGAGTAAACATTATATTAATTTTTGGCAGAAGTTGTGAGAAATGACTTTCTTAATACACAAACACTTTGAGTAGGTTTTTTCCAAAATAAAAACGAATAATTAACGAAGACAATCGATCGTTTGATTTAAAATAATTTAATTTAAATATATTTGCTCCATTAAAATACATTAACCTTTATTTTCCACCTTATCGACAAGCGCAAAATTCAGTAATACTTTCAGTCAATTTCGACAGAACAAACAATTGATCAAAAATTGAAATAAAATAGGTCACAAAAAAAATTTAATTTTTTCAAATTATTGATACGGTGTCCATAATCTATGCATTTTCAAGTTATTAATTTAAAGTCTGAAAATAATTTACAACATTTTTCGACTTCATGCCAAAAGTAGACAAATAATATTTTTTTACGTTTTATGGTTTTTATTACTAATCATTTTTCTTTCATTCAAATAGTTTATTTAAAACTAGTATTAAGCTTAACATTAATTTATGGGCAAAAAAAAATGAAAAACCAATAGAAACCAAGGAAATTACAATATATCTAAAGTGATAATGATTAAAATGTTTTCGAGGTTAAAAAAATGTTTCGTTTGGACTGCCTATTAAGGCGTTTGATGCCTGCATTACAGTCCCTGAAAATAAAGGGTCATTTATACAAACATATGTGTTTAAATCGAAAAGTGAAATATATTAGTCTGCTTATCACTTATTTTGGGAATTGAATGTCAATTGATATCTTTGCACATTTAGCCATTTCATTTGTGTTTGTTTATACAAAACTAGTCTCGTCGGTTGTTTTTAAAGATAATTTCTTTTAGATCTACAATCATGTGTGTATCTATGCAAGTGTATGTTCATTTTTGAGCGATATAAACTGACCACCTTGCAATTTTTTGGCATTCTTGAAATTGTTATTACGACTCGAATTACTATTACCAATGACAATGAATGCTGGCGATGTTAATGGTGGCAATTGGGAATCAGGATGTAATTGTAATACATCATCCATTTTACGCTGTTGCTCAACGAGATCTAACATTATATCATCATCGTCACCGATGCCCTCCAATTCACATTTGACGTCTTGTCGTCGACGTTTCTTTTGCTCCTGCTGCAATGGATTGTGAACCGTACGTATATGCCTACGCATATTGCTCCGTGATGACAATCTTTTTGAGCAGATTATGCAATAAAATTCTTCACCACTATGGGTGATCTTGTGATAGGCCAACTGGGCGCGGGTTTGAAATGTTTTTTGGCAATGCTTCATGGGACAGGCGAAATTTCCTGGTATAGGTAACCTCGGTGGTGGCTTTGTGTGCTCTGTCTTAACCATTGTTACCATTGAGCTAAGACCCTTGACGCTGATGTGCTTTTTCATGTGGATGGTGGAACCGCGTTTTGTGTCAAAATCTCTCTGATAATGGAAATCTTTGCACTCATAATTGACAGGATTTCTATGCATGTCGCGTTCGTGACGCAGTATGCTATAAACACGATCAAAGATTCGTCCACACTTCTGGCAACGATAGTGCAGTGTTTGGGACGACGATTCCTCGTCAATATCGTCTGCAACAGCAGCGCCACCACCACCATCGGCATCATCATCATCATCATCATTATCATCTTGTTCTTGATTATTAACCACTGTCGTTTGATGTTGTTTATCGGCCTGGTGTATATGAAGTTGATTGGAATCCAAAAAAGTTTCGCCACATTCAAAGCAAGCGTAATGGAGCTGACTATGGTCGTAAATGCAATGATGTCTTAGCTTTGTTCCACCATGGAACACCATATGGCAATAGTAACAATACATATCTGTGCGATCTCTTACCAATTTACCTAATATGCCACCATTGTTGGCCAGCACAAGGGCATCGATATCCAATTCAGCTACAGAATCTGGATCATATTTGATTTCTGGAGACTCGACATATTCCTCACTAAGCAGATCATCAAGTGCCTCATAATCGCTGTCAATTGGAGCGGCCCAGTCAATACTTTCAACATCCACTACAATGTCTTCTTCATTTTCCTCCTCTCCATCATTGTACTGAACATCATCCCCATTCTCTTGCACATTCTCTAAATCGTCATGATCTTCTTCTTCGTTTTCCTCTTCATCTGATATACCCGTCTCCTGGGACTGAAGTCGACCTTGGGCCTCACCCCAACTGCGTAAATTATCGCACATTTTGAGAACCTCAGCCATGCAGTGATCACAAATGCATCCCGGCAAATCCTTGATACCCACCTGTTATATATCAGTTAATAATCGATTTGGTTATATTGCTGCCTTGCGTTTCAGCAACAGTATTTTGTTATTATTACCTTTATTTGATAACACTGAAAGAGTTTTTGCAGCATTC
Source organism: Drosophila insularis (assembly GCA_018903935.1). Classification (NCBI taxonomy): domain Eukaryota; kingdom Metazoa; phylum Arthropoda; class Insecta; order Diptera; family Drosophilidae; genus Drosophila; species Drosophila insularis. The sequence continues at coordinate 2,707,901 of JAEIFP010000337.1, read as the reverse complement.
CTGCGGCTAAGTGGAGCTTCTCTAAGTCAACATCGGTGGAACCGGCCAAATTTTTTAGGCACAATAAACACAAGAGTCCAGATGATGATGATGATGACATTTCCATCCCCGTTTGTTGATCAGCCATTTCGACATGAACAACAATTATAAAACAATAACAAAACAACAAAATAATCAACAAATGCGAGTGTGAACCAACAGTGTGACCCTATCAATGTTTGGCGCCTTATGCAAATCACGTTTCATCTTATGACGTATTCACACATTGTCAACAAGAGTTGGCATGGTACTACCTAAAATAAATATATGATAAAATCATAAAAGGTTATAGAGAAACATGACAAAAACAACCACAAATAAGCATCCATTTTTAGTAGTTCTCTCTTTAAATTTGGACTGTTTTCCAAAAGTTTCTTTCGAAAATGAACTTTTTTGTTTTGTTATCTTTTAATGAACCTATAATTTTCAATAAAATTTAGCAACGTGTTCAAAAAAATGTTCGCTTGCTAATCACGATTACCAAAAATATTTTTATATCGCATAATAGAGGTATTCAGTTAGTGGCAATGGAAATTCGTTTTCATAATTTGATATGGCAATTGTAAACGTAATCACCTTACGTTGTCCATCACTAGTGCGAGGTGTGACCAATCTATGTTTGCTCCAATGACAAAAATCAAAACAGTCTGGTCACCCTAATTGTGATAAATATTTCTTCGTTTTCGTTCGTTGTTCGTTCTAAAACGGAGATTCTCGCGTCCTTACATATTAAATTTTTAATTTTTATTGAATAATCAAAAAACCAAAATGGTATGTTTATCGAAACAAAAGAAGCATTTACAAAAAAATCCAATCGTCAGCGGCAAATGACACTAAGAAGTTTCAATGATTTGCTGACGAAGTGAATTTCAGTGCCTCTAGTATGTTTTTTCCTCCCTCCCTCTCTTTCACACACACACATTTTTTTGCCGTTTGCTCGCGTATATGTGTGTGTTAACGTGTGTGTTTGTGTGCGTGTTAAATGAAGCGGCCGCCGCGTCACAATATAAATTACAATTCGATTTTTTTTTTCTGTTAAAGTATTTGGATTGTTGTTGTTGATATGTTTATAATTAATGCAATTGCATTTTCTAGTCATTTGCGGAAAAGATAACGGGACTGCTGGCACGTCCCAATCAGCAACAAGATCCAGCTGGCGGCCCAGAAGCACCATGGTATCTAAAACATGGCAGTCGGTTGCTCGGCATTGTCGGAGCATTTTGTAAGTACTAGTCACTAAATATCCCCCCTCCCGAAAACTAAAACAAATGATCGAAATGCATGCAAAATAAATAAATATACAATCGAGGTAGAAAGAGATGGAGAGTTTCAGTCCTAAAAATATAATTTGCATCGATTTTTGTGTACATTTTGTGTTTTTGTTGCTGCTGCTGCTGCCGTTATCTAGTTTGTCTATACGTGTGTGTGTGTGTGTGTGTATGCGCGGGTGTTAATGTGTGTGTGTGTGTACGCAGGCTCTCTGACATTGATAAAGGAAACAGGAAAAAAATACGAGCAAAAAAAATACCACGTTAGCATAACAGTAAAGGAAGAAGAAGAAACAGAAAGTAGATACAAAAAGGATACAGAAATTTTTGGTTTGCTTGCTTGTTTCTGTGTGTGTGTGTCTGCCAGTCTTTCTGTATTTTAGGGGTTTGTGCATAGCTATACACAATGCGGATGCGGATAATTGAAAAGGTGTCGTGGAAGGGGTAGGGGGAGGGAGGCAAAGTTTGAATTGTTTAAATGCTGTTTATCAGTTTATAAAATATATATCCATTTAATTTTGGGAATGACGGATATTAACACAAAATAATAATATGGGTGCGGATCTTAAACCAAACGATTAAACGAATGCGGATCTTAATAATAAACAATCTACATTTTTCGGTTTAAAATTTTTATGGATGAAACTGGAATAGGAAAATAATTTGCTGAATACTCCAAGAATATACATACATGTATTTAAATATTACATATGTTAATGCAGATATGGTAGATTATACAGTAAAACATCTCCTTGCGAACGCCTCCAATAAGCGAACACCACCCATAAACCAAACATTTTTCGAATCATTCTTTCATTTTCCGAAAATAACTTTATATCAGACAAAGGGTGTTCGTTTATAATAGGAATTTGGAATTAAATTCAGAAACTTCGTGGGGGATAGTAATGTTTATGCCAAATGAATTAGAGTGAACGCTCACATGAGCGGATAGCCACGGTTCCAGGACAGCAACGGATTTTGTATGAAAATCCTATGTATGTACATACATATGTACATACATACATAGTTATTATGATCACTTTCTATATAATTCCCACGGACGGATACAGGGGGTGGTGTGGGCACCCTCCAAAATATTGAACTCTTAAAAATTTTTGGATTATTTTCGTCTTCTTTTGTTCCAATCTAGTAAGTCTTGAAATCTCATATTGTAAAACCCCATTTCCATACATCCGTCCATGTGAATCCCCAAAAATTGTAATTTTTCTCTGTTGATGTTAAACAAAGATCGGAGCATAACAATAATATATGTATGTACATACAAATGTATGATCTTATCTCGTGACTAGTCTTTTTCTAGTAATGCTCAGATAAAGTGTCTTAACTTTTGTAAAATGGTCACATTTTGCAATGAAAATACATAAACATTTGCATGCATCGTCAGAGCTTAATTCCAAACAGTTTTTCATCTCAAATAATCATTTAATAGGTGGGGAGCCCGTTTTTTGGACCCTTGTTAAACAAGTTATCTTTTTAAAACGGAAAGAGTTATAGAATTGAAGTTAAAAAAATGATTTGTTTGGTTTAATAAGTTTTTGGTCTCCAAAGTTAACCCAAAACATAAAAAAAAACATCCTGCTAGCGGCAAGGATAGCTCATTTTGCCCTTCTTTTGTTTTATTTAATGTTAAAAAAAATCCTAAATTTCTGAATGAGGTTGACTCTAGAATTCTTTGTCGATTGCACTTTGTTTCATCAAAATCGGTTCAGAATTACGGGCTGTATGTATCCTTGCAGTTTTTTGCTTTTTGGGGCGATATTGTCAGTACTCCAGAGAATATTTTAAGCTGGAAATATTTTAGTCAACAAAGAATACCCCCCATTAAGGGGATAAAGCTTTTTGCTTGTATGAAAAATATACATTTGTACATACATACATACATAAGTATAAATACATATGTATGTACATATGTACATTTGAGACCAGTTATCGTAACAATATCGTATATGTATGTATGTATATGTACCTATACATATATATGTACATATGTATGTATTACTTCCCTTTCAATTTAATGCTCTCTTTTTATTAATTTTGCATGCTCTTTTGTTGCTATTGTACTTTAACTGAACTTACTCTTTGTTCTTGTTTATCTTTCGTCTCTGTCTCTATCCCTGTCTCGTTTTCTCCATTTGTCTGTCATTTTTGCCTGATTGCGCATTTTCTTTGTAAATACATACATATGTACATACATGCATACATACATATGTATCTCTGCCTTCGCCTGGCATTGAACTTTAGTCTAACGATTTTCCATTTTTTTTTTTTTATTATAAGTTTCACTCAATTCAATGTACAGAAGAACGTTTGTGACCCACTAACACACACACATACACAGAGCAAGACACATGGACAAAACGATTTGATATACATATGTATGTATGTATTTGTATAGTTGACTCTAATTCGGCTGATATAAGTTATGATATACATAAATAAATAGGCAAACAAAACGCCAGCCACTTGAAATCAATTAAAGAATCACGAAACCCAAAACGAAAAGAGACCAAACCACCTCCCATCCCACCCGAAATATATGTATGTATGTACATACATACATATAAAAAAAAATGCAATTCACTCTTGCGGGGCTTCTCAAACTTGTTTCCTCAAACCCCAAGTGGGTGGGCCCTCCTCGGGGCGGATGAACTTCCATTGTGATGTAACAGACAGTTTGTCGTCCATCTACCACTTTCGACTCAATGATCATTTCTCTTTAATTTCAATGTTTATTAAGAACACAAAACATTTGAAAATTTAAGGAAATAAGGAAAATAATGATAAGGCGAATCATGCAATTTTTGCAGGTTAAATTTTAGATATAGATAAATAGATAAATTTGATAAATTGATAAATTTGAAAATAATTATTATTTAATAAAATATTTTGATTTCTTAAAAAGGTCCGAAAAATTCACGAGAAATTTACGATATACATATGTACATACTTACATATGTATGTACATACATTTATATTTAAATGAAAGGTTTTTTGCACTTGTGTTTTTAGTTTAATGGAAAAAAAACAATTAGTAAAAAAAAATCTAAAATTCTTAAACTAATTAGGATTAGAATTGTATGCATTCTGCGTCAATTGCACTTAAATACATAGCTTCAGAATTCAGAGATAAAAGCGTTTAATGTTTGAAGTTTACTCACATCACTGAAACATTGTTTCACCAAAACCCCCCACATCTCATAAGATGTTTTGAATTAAAAAAAAAAAACCTTTGGAAGATATTCTCAATACTCCAATTCTCATTTAGGTTAAAAAACCCAAAATCGAAAAAGATTCCCCCTTAAGTGATTCGATCATTAGTTTTAGAAATGGTTTACAATTTTTATCAAAGGGGTTACCTAACACATTGATTTGCGATCAGACCGCAAAGTGAACCGCAATAAGTTTACAGATTTTGCAACCACATAAATAATAATAATAATAATATATAACATAATACGTATGTACTTATACAGGAATTAGTGAGATTTGCCACTAAAATTTAAAGTGATTTAGAGTGGAAATTCCTTTTGGGGTTGTTGATAAGGTCCTCCAAAAGAGAATTTGATAAAATAATTAAAATGGTATTTGCAATGAAATGTTTCCCATTAAATTAAGGGCTACTGAGCGAGTACATTAAAGAGTTTGATTAAGAAAATTTTATTTTATAAAAAAATCTCGGAACGACTACCTCAAAAGTCAGAGGAGAAACCGCATTTCAATAGAAAACAATTTCTCGAATATTATTTAAATGAGTTCTAATTACAATGAACATTTTGAATGAATTTGTGAAACGTGATAAATGAATGATACAATTATTCGACAACTTAAATTACTCAAAGTATTCACAAGTGTTTTCAAACTTCATTTTGACAAAATTGATTACTCAGTTGTCTCCATTCATTTGATTCGATACTATTAATTTGAGAATATTGAAAGATACTAAACAAATAAATAATGAAGTCGATTGCTCGTTTATTTATTTAACAGTTTAATTTTTTTGTTTTGTTTCATTGAGACAAAGAGAGATTTACTTACTCTACAATTTCATTAAACAAAAGTTGTAACTTCCATTTTCCTTTTAGTTTTTGTTGCATTGTTACGCTTTTCGGACTATTTTGTTTTTGTTTTATTCATATTACTATTAAATAAAAGAAATTAACACACGAATGAATGTATGAGGTATAAGTATGAGTCAGTTCTGTTGATTAGATTGGGCTGTTTTTATTATTGTTGTTGTTTTTTCGCGTTGTTTTTTCTGTGTATCATTTTAATCTATGTATGTATAAAGACATGTGTATGTATGTAGTTCAAACTTCATATAAGGGGAAGCAAAAACCAAATAAAAGAGTCAACACAAATTGTAGGCGTTTAAACAAATGTGAAGAGCCCCTTTGGGAGAGCAGAGGGTATAGAACAGAAAACGCCTTTAAATATATTTCATAAATGAATGAGTTGAGTTTTATCACATGAAATGGAGTAAGCAGCACTTATTGGTTAGATAACATTTAGCGAGACACTTAGTTAAACACTGATCATAGATAAACACCCTTGCTCTTGTTGCTGTCCCTCTTTTCTTAACAATAATATCTACTTTATCTGACAAATGTGTGAAGTATAATTTGTAATGAAAAGACAGATGATGATTATCTTACGTGTCACTTTCCCTTGGCGATCTTACTTATGTGTCCGTTGGTAACAGTTATCAAATTTGAGATATCTCTAAATCTGGGACGCCTTCATCGGTTTAGGAAACTTATCTTCCAGAAATTGTTGAGCCCTCCCTGAAATGAAGCTTTGAAAAGGAATAAATACACAATCCTTAAAAATCTTTATAAAACTTTTAGGATGATATTTTGGAATGAATGAATTGTTTTGCCATATGTATATCTATGTATATATGTACATATATCATATGTCTCTTCCTTATTTTACAAGCTATTTTCATGAGAGTTCATATTTGTTAGTTTAATGTAGCCGTTAAAAACTGTGTCAAATTTTTTCTAGAGCGGGTGACTATATCACATAGCTTCCATAGGAAAGATGTGTCAAAAGCTCTGACTTTTATCATTTAAATCTCAGTTTAATAAAGCTGTTAATGTCAAATTTGATCGAAATCGGATGACTATATTATATAGTTGTCATTTAAGCCCGGGTATATGGACTTTGGTATGGCCCATCTTGGCACTTAATCATTTTTAATGCATTTGAGAATATAAACTTCTAATAGTTGTTTATTGCGAGGTTTCACTTAATCGAGTAAAATATTGTATGTTAAAAAATGTAATAATTGTTTTATGTACAAAACCCGAATTCCCTGATTTTTATACTAAGCACCCATAGGGATATACCATCAAAATGGTCATCAAAATGCACTGACGAATTCTAGGGAAAGGAAATGAGGGGAATATGATTCCCTCTTATCTGCTGAAATGTTGAAACAAATCGATCTCCCACTGAAAAATGTTTGATATAAGGCAGATTAAAACCTTTTCGATACTAAAAAGTAAAGATATTTTTGGTCAGCGTTCCATAGTCGATTATACATGACCCTCCGTTTTTCCTTGAAGTCCAGAAGAGCTAGAGGTCAAGGACAAATTTTGAAGAATAGCAACATATAAGCCTGATCGGTCAATGTTGACGTCACTTAACTACTATTTTATCATTAAGACGCAATGTTTTAACAACAATTTAAAAAAGGGACTCTTTTATATGGAATATTATTTCCATTAATGTATTTATTAATATTTACTATTATTCATTTTCATTTCTTTTGCTTTTGCAGTTGCCATATTATTTGGCCTATGGAATGTACTCTCGATTATTACCCTCAGTGTTAGTTGTTTGGTGGCTGGAATTATACAAATGATAGCCGGATTTGTGGTAATGGCGTTGGAAGCGCCATGGTGTTTCGTTTGCATCGATAAGGTGAACGTTATGGCAGATAAATTAGATGCCAAACCAATGTACTTTCGAGCGGGTCTCTATTGCGCGTGAGTGTGAATAAATATACAACAAAATTTTAAATCAATTCGTAATATTCTTTCTATTCTCTCTTTAGGTTGGCTGTGCCGCCGATTTTCATGTGCTTTGGCTTGGCCAGCTTGTTTGGCAGTGGTCTTATCTTTGCCACCGGCGTTGTCTATGGCATGATGGCGTTAGGCAAAAAGTAAGTGAAGAATATAAAAGTGCATAAGTTTGATATTAGATTAAATTGTGTGCGTATTTGTAAGAGAGAGCTTTTGTTAGAACACTTTGCTAATCCAACTCCTATAAAACTTGTTTTCTCTAACCAAAAAAAAAAAAAAAAACAAAATATACGAATATCCTTTGTGTACCAAAACCAAATGAAATCCAAAATTAAAATGTGAATTAGAGCTTCACGCGAGGACATGGCCGCTGCTGCCACATCGCCCACACAAATGGGTTCCGGCGGACCTGCTGGCGGCGGTGCCCAAATGCAAATGGGCGGCGATCAACATATCACACTAATGGAAGATCCAGATGTTTGGCGTCCAACATAAATTCATGAAACCCACATAAAGATACTGCCAAAAGCACACTAACACTACAAACCACACACACACACACACACACAAACACACACCCAAAAAAACAACCAAACAAATTAGACATGCAAAAACTATATCAAGAAATCTTTAACGGATATGAAATATTTTATGGCGCATACTTTTTAGTGATTATTCCAAAAAAGCAAAGAAACAAAACAAAAAAAACGGGAAAAATCTATTAGTATACAACAACAACAACACCCCACCAATTAAAAGAAAACAAAGACAACAACAAAATTGAAATTCCATTAATACTATTATTTAAGGTTTTTGTTTTTTTTTTTTTTTTTTTGCTTTATTTCGATACAGAGAGAGAGACAGCAATACAGATTCAGGAGAACAAAATAAATGTGGAAAATCAGTTAAATTAAATAAAAATGAAATGAAAGTCAAGTAAAGCATCCAATTTTAAACACACACACACAGATAGGCCACTACAGACACACTCACACACACTGTAACAGATGGAAAAAAAGGAATAACGATTCAAAAAAAATAAACCTAGAGCAATATGTACAACTCAGATTTGAAGAAAGATAACAAAAGAATATATACATAGATTATATACATATACATACATGATACATATACATATATATATATCGAAGCAGGAAGAAAGAAAGAAGAAAGTATTTTTAACTTTTAATTATGCTTGGGCTTGCATGTGAAAAAAAAGAAAACGAAAAACAATTTCTAAAGAAATTCAATGTTAAATGTTGAGAATTTTCCCCTCTGTTTTCGTATTATAAAACAACAATAAAAAACACACATAATCAAGTCAAAGACTTTGAAATAAAACAATTTTACAAAAATTTCATTGTTGTAAACCACAATAAAAGGCAAATACTAGCAAAAAAAAAAAATTAAACTAAATACTCATATATACATACATATGTATATATATATATATATAATCCTTAACCTGAAAGTAAACTTTGTCTCATCGATATTTCTATATCCATGCAGAGTTACAATTAATATGAGTCTCACTTACTCACACACTTTCTCTCTCTGTCTAATTCAATTGAAGTGAAATTCCAAAAGCTATAGAAAATTGTTTATAATTTTAAATCCTATTGTTCCTATGGAACAAATACGGTATATAGTATTATTATTCATTGTTATAAAAGGGATAACAATTTTCCTTATTACATTCCTCGTTAAAAAACATATATACATACATGTGTATTTATATAATTTATATTGGTATATAACCCCTCTGCATGGATAGGGAAAATTGCTCTGAAAAGAAAATTCTTTACTTTTTGATTTTTATTTTTTATATATTTATCGCAGGAAAAAATATGTTTATGTTTTTGTTAACAAAAAAAGTTCTCTAAGTGCATTCCATATGATTTAGTAATTTATTCAAATTATATCCTTTTTTTTTATAATTATTATATAATATGAATGAATACTCGCATCGTAAAGTATCAAAAACAAAAATAGTTAAGCAAATGAAAGCAAAAAGCAACAAGGAAATTAGTTATATTAATCGAATGGCAAATAATTTATTCCATAGAAAATATTTCGTTTATAAACTAATTATATATAAAATAAAAAAGAAAAAAACTAAATGAAGAAAAAAAAACATAAAACTTTACGCCCAATGTAATTAAAAGAAATTTGTACATGATCAAATGTCGTATGTGCCCAAGAGCCTTCCGCCCATTCGCTCAATTGAAGTAACCACATACACACACACACATATACACACAAACACACACAGACACACAAATACACACTTTTACGTACACAGATACAGAGCTTCCTGCGCCAAACCAACCAAGAAAGGCAAATACATACCTTCTCTACATTATTTTCTCTTATTCTTTTTAATTTTCCTCCCCCTTCACAATTGTAGTAGAAAAATACACAATATCCAAGTAGTTTTATAGATATTTACATACAAATATATGTATTTGACTACAGATTTTCACAAAAGTCTGGCAATTGTAGCAATTTTGTGGTCTATTGTAGTTGTCTTTGGTTTTTAAATATTTTATCTTTTAGTATAAGGTCTGGCATGAACCCCTTTGTTAATGAAGTCTATATGAATCTTCTATCTGATTATATAGAAATGTTCAAATATGTCCGCATTGAATAGTATTCTGAGTCATTTTCAAATCTCAGGTTTTCCAAACATCCTTTTTTATTTGTTATTCCTTATATATTTTCAGAAATTCTAGAATTGCCAGTTCTTCTAAATTATTTTTTGTCTACTCTTGTATCTTCTTTTGTAAAATATTTTTTTTAATATTCATAGATTTGAAATGAATATTTAGTTTTTCGTATTTGAATTTCCATTATACTTTTATTTGAAATGGTTGGCTGTGTTTCTTGATTTTCTTTTACCATTATTTTATTACATCTTGGATTTGCTTTGTAACTCTGGACTTTGATGAACACATTAATTAGCCAGATTTATTTAGTTTAAAATGATTAAAATCCTTACCCCTATTTTTTTTTAATTCTTTCAACAAAAGATATATGTTCGTGAAGTCGTTAATGATCTCTTGTTAGCAATCTTTTGTCTTCTTTTCGTTTATTTTATTAGCATTACTATATGTACATATATATATATATTCTTTCTCTATATTTCTTGTTGTACTTTTAAGTCTCGTTTTTAGTCTCGTATTCACACATTTGGCTATACTTTTGTTTTTGGTCACGTTTTAAGTTGAATTTATAAATTCACTCCCTTTTTTTACTCTATTATTTATTTAATACCGACATTTTATTAATAATAATTCCTTTTTCTATAATAAATTAGAGCCTCAGCAGCGGATATGCGTGCGGCAGCGCAACAAACTGACTACGGCGGTAATGCGGCAACATCTCAGGCAACAACATCCAGCGATCGGGCTGGTATAGTGAATAATGCGCAGCCGTTCTCGTTCACTGGGGCCGTTGGTACCGATAGCAATGTGTAAAAACGACCGGACCAAGCTAGGTTTTTTGGTGGTCACTGAGAAAACAAGACTCAAAAAAGAAGACACGATGATGAAGAACGACGTGGAAGAATTATAACAACAACAATAACGGCAACATTAAAAGCAATTACAACTAATTAGAATTGGCATATTACAGCAGCGGGAGCAAAACATCATAATCATGTGCAATTTTCTTTTAAGCAAGCTCCTGATCTGATCTCTATATATGTACATATATATGTATATAGAGAGCCAGAGACAGCAAGTTGTTGAATTATTAAAAAAAATCAGGCCTAATATGAATAACAAAAACAGCAATATATTCATACTATATTCAATTGTAAATTTAGTTACAAAAACCACAACCAAAACAAAGAAAATGCAAGGAAAATGAACGTTAACATATATAAAATTCAATTTTTGTTATGTTTTTTTTTATTCATTGTGAGTCTCTCGACGAGAGGCCAGTGTCGTCCTGTCCATTCATTCCAAAAAAAAAAAAAATAAATAAAGTTTGGCTCTTTTCTCACCATAATAAATTATTAAAAAAAAAAAAAAAACAAATAAAACTAAAGAAAAATGGTAAATGCGAGTTATGCCATAAGCGCAGCGGCAGAAACAAAACAAAAAACGATAAATCATGTAAAATTTATTTTTAGTCATAGTTTAAATATACCTTAAATATATTTAAATGCATAAAATAAAGCAAAAGTGAAAAAATGTTTAAACCAATTATAAATATTGTATGTAAAACCATATTAAAGAAAAAAAAAAAACAGAACACAAGAAATAATTGAATTATACATACTTTAAATTATGTTAAATAAAATTAAATTATACATAATACGCCGCAAAGAACGATTTTCTAAGATCATCATTAACTTGTTTTTCAATTGAGGTCACAAGATCTAAACGAAAAAGTTGTTATCATACATTTTCACTGTCAATGGCTATTTTAAATCTAGAATTTATTCTCATTTCCTTTATACCTTTGTATTCAAAATTTATCAGTCTTCGGCAAACTTTGCATTTCGACTATGTATTTATTTCTTTGTGAAATAAATGGAATTTTAGCACTTCCGTTTGCTATTGATAGGCAGGTTCGTATTATTTGATTTTTGTAAATTGGCTAGAAATGAATATTCCAAATAAATGCGAACAAGAAGCCATCCCAGGGGAATTTTGTTTGTGGAAGTACTTTGCACACTGCATTGATTCCAGACTGTCGATCTGGATTTTTTCTTGAATATTATGTAGTAGTATTTTTGTAGACAGTTTGCCTTAATCATAGTCCCTATACTTTCTAAAAAAGTAAGCTGCAATGTAATTGAATAGAAATCTTGTGACAGCTGTTAATAAGTAAGCAGCTTAGTGATCATTTGCGCACTAAATTTGATATTGCCGACAATACTGTGATTTGCATGAGCGTTTTTTAGTTTTCGAGTTCCTTGATCTGAGTAGAATCTTCTTTGTAACAAGTCCCAGCTAATCTTTCTAATGCTTGATGCTATCTTTATGTATATACACACTTATATTAGGTGAAGTAGGCTCACCTTAGCTATTGACCCAGTTGAAAATATCTGTACCCTGTAGACTTACCATAAATAAATTATATTCCACTATAATCAGATCAGAGGCTGCTCTTCCTTTTTTCAAAACCTCTGTTCTTTTGCATTAACCAGAAATAGAGGAGAGAATGTGAGAGAGTAAAGAAAGGAGAGAAAGCAGGGAGAAGGATAAAGCCATATAAAACACCAGAGATAAGTATTATCAAAAAGTATTAAAATAGTTTCTAAAAACAGTACAAAATCAAGTATTCTGAAATCAAACTGTTGAAAGTTGTTATGGAATATATTGTATGTACATATGTATATTTCACTGATTCGTCATTCAATCAATTAAGTTTAAAATTAAAAAAAAAAAAATGAAGGAAAGCTATTTGAATAAATTTTGTCCTTATGAAAGTGAAAAATTTTTTTAATTCAAGCAGGTAGCTTATATTTTTGCATAACTTGAACAATGTCAAGATTTCAGATTTCAGTCTTAAAAAGTGTAAAGCGACAGAAAAATCTGCTTATGTGAGTTTTAGTGCTGGTAAAGGCTTTTTTTTATAGATTATGGCGTTGCCAGACTGTTGTTTTCTATGTACCTTTGGTACCTATTGGTCCCGAGTAGCTTAACTAAATATTTACCGCAATTATATATTATATAAGGTTTATAATTTACTTTTATCATTTAATTATGCATATAAAAAAAAAAATACTTTGCAAACAAAAAAAAGGAGGTATATCATAAACCAACAAAGTAATGTAAAATTATTTGGTTATCGCCAATTAATTTTGGCTAGCTGGCACCCATTCTTCGGATTCGATGATTTCATAGTGGCTAACTTCGTTGCTGCCACGTTGGGGAGCATCCTCTGGCTGTTCCGTGTATTCGTTTGAGCCTTCCCAGCGGAAACGACGATCACTAATTTTCTCGTCCTCTTCTGATGATGCTGGGTTCGCCTGCACCGTGGCAAAGATCAGGGCCAAGAAAGCTAAAGAAAGTTAAAATATTATTCTAGTTCGCAAAATTTTTTTTTTTTAGTCTTAGAGACTTACCAAAGATCAGGACAATTAATTTACTGGGCTGCATGGTGTTTTTTTTAGTTACTTCTGTTGCTTAAAACGATTTCGCTATAGAATAAACTATTTCTTGGCTCTTATATAGGAATACGAGAAGAATATATGTTTGCCAAATTTTTTTTGCTGGCCTTGTTTTACCTGTGGCTCTTATGATCCAGTAAATATGGGCTTGAAATTAGTTAAAGTCTCTGACAAACAGCTAAACCAATATTTATTTCAGCTAGCGGGTCATTGTCAATTGTTTTTTTTTGGAATTGCCTAATAATTTGTATTATTAAATTTTAGAATATTTGCTGCCTATTTTGTGTGTCAAGGGTGGGAAATTTAATTTGGAACAAACATTCTGTCTCGTCATTATCACATAATCTCTTCATAGGCCAAGGCAATATTAAACAAAATCAATATTTCTATTAGAATACTCATGTTTCCGTATTCATCCATTGAAATCTTTTTTTTTACCTCATTTTATATCTATAAATCTTCACTTGACCACTTAATTGTTAAAATTATTTAAAATTAAGCCGTTGGCTGGCTGGCTGGACAATGTTAATTTTCAACTCTGGAATTCACAGTGCTCTGTTCTTTTAATTTGGAATTAAAAGTGTTGTGCCTACTTTTAGGCTTCGGTTTTTATTATGTTAACATTACTGTATTCACATATTATTTTTGACTGGAAATATAAATGCATAAGTTGTATTAATTCCGTTATATATTAAAATTCGTTAAATACACATATATTGCAAAAAAAAAATTAACACCGAGTCAACATAGTCAAAATCATTTCAAAGCTTTAACGGACAGAAATTGTTACGTTGCTTACACTCTTTTTCTTCCCTCACCCAAGCTGTCTCCCTCCCACTTAAACCTTTTTATTAAATTCATTTTTCTTATCCTTCAGATTGATCTCTTCGTCCCACTCCAGTGTGCCGTCTCTCTTTGCTCTCATGTTGCGGATTCTTCTTCACTCTTCTATTTGCTTTTGACAATTGCGCACGCAAAAGTTATCTTTAATTGACAATAAATTAAAAAAGCTAGAATTTACAAACAAAGTTGGTGGAAAATATAAGGAAAACACTTATTATGCCTTATTTAACAACAATAATACTAATTGAATTGGCTATTAATTGGTGAAAATTAAATAATTACAATCAAAATACCGCGCCATTTTTTTTTTGTTTTTGTGGTAGTGTCTGTGTGTTGTTGTTGATTGCTTTGAAATATTTTTACATACTGCAAATACATACATATGTATGTATGTATGTACATATGTACTAGAAAAAAGATCGCAGTGGCAAAAAAGTGGATTTTGTTATATTGTTAAAAACATTGGCCTTATTCTTCGGGTACTTTGAAATAAATAAAAATATTTTAAAGCGTTGCAATTGGTCTAACGGCATTTTCTGCGTCGCCGTTGCCTACCAATTGTCCGTGATGCTGTTGTGTGTGTCTGCGTCGGCAATATATGTGTAAGCGCCACCGCCGACTCTTTTTCGCTGTCTTCTGCGTCGGTGTTAGCATCAAAGAGCTTGCTTGAGCGTCGCGATTGACGCGTTGCTGACGTCATAACTTGCGAGGGCTCTTATACACTTCCAAATAGTATGCAATGTGATCCAATTGCAACATTGTGGATGATAAGGGAACTGTATTTGTTCCGATTGGGGTTTACAAGTTATCTAATTAGTTCACTAAGGTAACTGGAGTATACATACTTATCCTAGATTTTTAAATCATTAATGAATTATTCAAGAATAACTGAGGAATAATTAACGAATTCTTAATGAATTCAGGATTTATAAGGGAACCATTAAAAAACATTTAATTTTTTTTTTTTGTAAAATTCAATCACATACATATATGTATTTGTCAATTTGAATGTTTCATTTAAATTTTTAAGATAAATTATCTAAACGGATTAATGCTTTAAAGGGTACTGAGGTTTTTTTTTTTTTTTTAATTTTTTCCTGTGAATTAAAATGTGCTCAAGTCAGTGAGTGTTATATAATGTTAATCTTTGTGATATTCAACGTCGGATAAATAAGAAATAGTAAAGAGATAGTACACACAAAAATGTATATCTGTTTCATGGCATACGGTAAGGTAAGTGCATTTTAAGTTTTTTTTTTTTAAATTATCAACCTACTGAAATCTTAATACGAAACTTATAGGTGTTTTAAGCATAAGTATAAGAAAATATAAATAAAGACACAAATAGATATTTTCTTAGGTATCTTATAAATTTCAGCTAATTTGTCGTTATAGTTATGAAGTATTGAATTTTTCTATTACCATTGATAAAGTTAATTTCGAAAATCCAGGATTACTTACATACATACATATATCATATGACTTAATTGTGCGAAATTTTCCCTTTTGCAGCTAGGCAAGGATGCGCACGCCATTAAGCACCTTGACGAAGAAGAAATGATTATTGTTCTCCTTTTCTTAAAGACGTGTCTCAATCTACTTGTTCTTCCTCATTTATAGAAAAATAATCTTATTTATATTCGCTGCCATTAAAAACTCTTTTTTCATCGGCATTCATCACTTCTTAAATAATTCCTTTTTATTTGATAATAAGTATTATAAAGGTTTTACAGAAGCAAAAACCATTACATATATACACATATGTTTTATACAAAGAAAGATTATAAAAGATTATTTCGATGAATTACGATATGATTGTATCGAAAAATGTCATTCGATTAATTAAATCGTTAATCGCTTAACGGCCTAAATAATCGCCTCATGGTAAATAACATTTTTGGACCCACGCTTTAAAACAAATAAAATTTCAAGATCCTTCTATCACAGTTTCAGCTATATATACATATAAGAAAACAAATACCTCATTGGGGAAGTTGAATTATCGCTAAAGCATCAATCCTTTACCATTAATCAACTTTCTTAAAGAGTTTAGATTGCTATGATATCATCGATGTTTATATATTTAGTGTGAGAAACTTTTTTGAATGAACTAATGTGAGCTGATTACTGCATTTGAACTCATTCTTAACGAATGGAATATATTGAAAATTGATGAATACAATGTGTAATCTCATTCTTTTTTTATGCAAAGCATTAAAAATGCTTTTGTTCTCGATTTGTTTTTTAAGAGGTTTCCATTTCACTTAGTTTTGTTGTTGATATTGATCCATTCTAGCATGATCTCTTTTGATCCCGCGATCCTTCGATTGATTGTGCCCACATAAGTTAACAGCTGTCTAGACACATCCTTTTCAACGTCTTCAGTCATCTACACAAACTCAATGTAGCATAAAATTGTGCTGATCCTTAAGGAAACCTGAAGAAGAAATTCACTCAACATGAAAAGTATCGATTACGCAACTTGATTGAGGTTGAGGATAAAAAAAAAAAAAATCATCCAATTCTGAATATCAAAATGAAAATGCAGGTCAAGTGTTTTGGTAGATGAATCGCTAAAGCCGTCCAATTTCTCGTTAAAGATCCGCAGGATAAACATATCCCCGTATAATCACTAAGCATTTTGTAGACTAGGGGCACCATAAGGAGAATATCCTGCATGCTTGCTCCAGGCTGAAAATGTCAACAGTTTGTAAGTAAATATCGATTTCTGAGCGCAAAAAAATTGGTTCAATTTTTTTCTTTATAATTTTTTTTTTCTTTCTTCCAAAATGGTATTTGCGATCGAAACAAAAATTTAAGACTTTGCTTCCGTTTCGTTTTAATTTTTTTTTATTTGTTACTTCTTTTTTTTTTTTTTGGTCGTCTTTCCTGTATTGTTATCCTGTGTATCTGTGCCTCCTGCTTAATCTTTGGCCATCTGGCTTTGGTTGTGCCGTTGCCTTTGCCCGCGGGCTCCGAGCCGCCTGGCATCGTTTGCCTTTTGTGGCTTCCTCTTTTGACCATTTGGCTGGCCCTTTTGTTGGCCATTTGCAATGTGCTGTGCTCTATGTCTGGGCGTCTTTGTCTTTTCATTTGCTTAAATGCATTTTATCCTGTTAAAGTGCTCTCTTTCTGTGCGCCGTGTCCTCTAGCTTCGGTGGAAAATTGATCTTTTATTTGATTCTTTCTATTCACTTCTTTGCAAATGTTCACTTTTTTTTTTTGTTTTATCTCTATTCTCTTTGGCTACTGTTCCAGAATTTGCACTAATTGAGTCTTACCGCCTTCCAAATGTCATTTGATTAAGAAAGAAAGTGTATTAAGGTATATATATATAAGGGGAGTTGAAATCGGCCAGATAAGAAATGCTAGCGAAATTGTTCTCATATTAAGATAAATCAGGCTGTAATTGAATCGTTTGGTCTTAACTTTTGGGGCCTTAAATATGGCGGACTTATAGATATGCTCAGCAAAAAAAACTTTAAGTAAACTGCTTAAATTAATATTATTTCTATTAGTACCCTCTCAATAATAGGGAAATTATTCAATTATGATTAGTTTTAGAGCAATTATTTCATTTCATTTACTTTTGTTTTAGCCACTATTTCAACAAATTTTGTCAAGAAACCTTCTTTTACTTAAACTTTTTTTTGCTGACGGTAGCTACATAGAGGACCAACTGATGAAGAACTCTGAATATTTTGCTTGACAAACTGAGATTTAACTAACGAATAGATACAATACTAAATACATGAAATTTGTATGCCTTTTGATTTTGCAAACAAAATTAAATGTATTTTAAATTCAGGTGCTAAGGTATAAAATCATGGCCCACAAACTCTTTTAATTGTTTCACTGGTTACAATGCCTGGTGCTAAGTGTTTAGTGAGTTAATAGGCTGTTCAATAATCTATTCATCAGAATCACTTAGTTCAATGACCCATTGATTAGTAATATTAATTTCAATGTTGTTGTCATGTATAGCTAAAAAGCATTCTGATTGTTTGATTTAAATTTTGAAATTAAACATTGAAATTTGCTCATTATGTCTATTAAAAAGTGTTTTGTCCGCCTGTTTTTTACAAAAATTTTACGGATTTTGTATGAAAATCATACTAAAACCCTTGGCACAGTGAAATTCGACTGCCTGCAGGAGCTCGACTACAGTTTTCACTGTACTTATTACACATTATCTCTATCAACTGATAGACAACGCTTAATTCTATTTTTTTTTTGTGTAGTATTCAATTTACCACAACATTTCGTTCATCTTTACCACATAAAAATCATTAACCATAATAAAGCATCACACCTGAACGATTCAATCGGATTCCATTTCCATTTCCATCTCCTCCTTCTACTCCTACAGACAATTAAAAAGTTTCCCCCGCATCAATAAAAATTCTTTTCTCACTCTCTCTCTCGCTTTCTCACTATGTCTATCACGCTTCATCTTTCTGTTTCCTCTTGGCCAATTAGCTATTTGAAATGCCATGTTCCATGGCGCTCATTTCATCTCTCTTTTTGGGCACACGCAAAGCATTCATAACAATATTTCATCAAAATTGTGGGCAGGGGCGGGGGATAGCAAAGAAACAACTTTAAATTATTAATTAAGAATTCTCAAATCAAAATCAAATTACCAGTAAAATGCCATAAAAGCAACACACTCAAAATACAAAACAAAAAAAAAATGCATAAATTTTCCAAATATTCTGTAAAAATGACATCCAGATGCAGTCTTGGTTTTTAGTTTGGAGCGAGGGAATAAGAAAAACAACAGGGCAAAAGGGGAAAACATGTCGCCAGCGGCTTCCGCTTTGGTTTTTCTTCATATACATATATATATATATTTTTTTTTAATATTTTGGGCGGTTTCCAAGAATTTTATTCCATTGCATATATTATTATTCTGTAAAAATTAATTAATGCATAATTCCATAAAAATGTCATACGGCGCAAGGAATAGCGAACAGAAGGAAACGAAAAAATATGTGCTCGGGGAATGTGCTTCAACACTCAACTACAGGTTTCAGTTACGGCACTAATTTGGTCATCATATTCATTATTATCCATGGTTTGAAAATTTTCTGCATTTAATTTCATGAAGGACATTTTATTTTCAAAGATTTCAATCTATGGCCTTAAAAGTAACATTTTCTCACATCACATCAAAAGATTGCATAGATTAGATCCGACTCTCTTTCTCGCTGCAGTTGGTCCTTTACTTTAGAGCTGTTTGAACCCACCGAGAAAAAACACTTTCAAGGCACCGAATATTTTCCAGCTAAAGTCAACGCCACGGGAATAGGACGATGAGAATTCGATGACAACTCAATATGGGATTTAGCTAGCTCAGCGTGAATTTTAAAATGCAAGTAACTAGGCAAAAGCAGCCTGCTGCTTAACATATTAGCACCCAGGACATTAGCAGGACAACATCCCAAATATCAATGGGTGGGACAGCTGAAAGTGTCAACAGTTTCACTTCTTATATCTTATTTTTCGGACATCTTTTGTTAACATTTTTCTTTCCGCCTCCCCCTCACTGATTGAACTAAACGAAACAATATGCCAAAAGAGAATATCAAGTAGGAATACTTAGACTAGGACTATACTTTGACATTTTTTCTAAGCACATTGTTACATTTGTAAAGAAAGTAAGTTTCTTTTTGAAGAAAAATAAAACCCTTTAGAATGCGTGTACACAATTTTTGGCCTGTTTTATCAAGTCAACTAATTTTTAGCGAATGTAATTCTTAAAATTTTCATTTGTCTGGAAAACAAAAAATCTATAGCTTTTAATCTTTACACTTAAAAAACTCCCAATCAAGTGTATATCGCTTCATGTGAGCACTTAAATGTGTATCTTTTGATCAATGATACATTTATATGGAATTTACCTTTACAAATAGCTAATTTTTTTTAACATACTCAAATTTGGCGTTATCGGGGCAATGTACTTAAGAACTTTATTATTATTTTGTTATATATTTAATATATATTTTTTTTTTATAAATAAAGCTTTCGGATGAGACCTTCCTTATAAATGTTACCTTCATCTTTTGTAAGTGAGCCTTATTATATAGCATTCTGATCCGTCTGATTCTGCCATATGTATTGTTTGTATCAATAACAAGCTTATGTATCGAATTTTATTCAAATGTAGATATGATTTTGATGCATAATTTTGTCCCTTCATAACTTTTGGCATTTGAAACTGAATATTTGAAAATTGGGTGAATTAATTGGAATAAAAAGATTTTCCCCGTTTTTTTTTTGGGCGATCAAAAAATTGATTTTTGGGGTTAGAAAATACATGACACAAGAAATTTTGAATACTACGAAATGGACACATTTAAGTACAATATATACAATAATAGCCTATACAAAATACGATCTAAGTACACCTATTACTTTCCGGATCGTTCTGTATAATCTGTTATACAATCCAAATGGCTCCACCGTCTCCTATGTATTTAGTCTATCTATCAATCCCATGTTTGTATTTTCTTAAATAATATCTCTCTAAGGTCAGCTTTTAGAATTCCTCAGTTAATAATCTCTATAGAAAATCATATTTAATATATATTTTGTTGTTTAGTGTAGTAGCTAGTGAAATTTCCATAATGAATAAGAGCAAAGTGTGTGTGTGTGTGTGTGTTCATTTTCTGTGCTTAATTAGTGCATAACATGTTCATAGTTAACCTTTTCCTGTAGGCAAGGCGCCTCCATATAGTTGCCCCAACAAGCTTCTCCTTCTGCAAATCCAATTCAAATTCCTAAATCCTCCAACCCTCGATAGATCAACAGGTAAAAACTGATTTAAAATGCAACAGAGATAGAGAGAGTGAGAGAGAGCAAGGGAGAGGTAAATGTAAACGGGAGGGATAAAAACCCTTTCTGCCTAATAATAATTTTCATTCGTTTCATAGGAAAATTATGGTTATTCCCTCCAGTAAACGCGTGGCGCCGGATCCCGGCACCCGGTAACCGACTATCGGACTCCTCCGACTCCCGAGCTCTCGACTTTCGTGGTGGGCTTACCCAATTTGAGATTTAAATAATGTTTGTTTGTGATTGTCTGTATGTCTGTCTGTCTGTCTGCCTGTTGGGTCTGGCTAGCTAGTTGGTGGGGATAAACACAGGCGCAGGAAGGATAATAACAAGATTGTGGCGCTTATTCCATGGAAACTATAAATTTTCGGCATATTAATTACATGGATAGGAATTTCCTTTACGAGTACACTTCTCCGTCCTCCCCCCCCCCACACACACAACTCTATGCCGGGGCAGCTGCACTTTAATCTTATCAAATATTTGACAATAACCCAATTAGTAACCACCTACAGAAGCAAAAATAAATAAAAAAAGGAAAAAAGGACAAACATTGCGCCAAAAAAAGGAAAAAAGAAACTGAAAAAGGAAGAAAGACAAAAAAAAAAAATTGAATCTTACGATTTCAATTCCAATTGCTACCAGGGAAGCTACCCGAGGAGTAAGACATCATCAGAAATGAACGTCCCGATACAGGGCAGCTGCAAATTCCTCGCGTCAACCATAAAACTAGATGTTTGTAAAATGAAAAGAGATAAAACGCATGCCGTTTAGCCATAGAGAGAAGACCGCCCTCGGCGAGTGTGCCTCAGGCAGCCTCTAATTTGTGAAACTTGCCTACACAGTTTAGACCAGACTAAGGCAGAACCCTCAAAGGAAAAAAAAGAGAAAAAGGACAATCAGCGCATTCCACCTACTGGCTGGCCATGACATTTGAGATGTTGCAGTCGATGATTTTCAATGCTGTTGGACAATAGCCCTTAAAAGGACACAGAAGGAGAATATCTCTCTCATCATTGCATTTACAAAGTGCAGATCCCTGTCATTCGTATTGTCCTCTCTCTTTGTGTACATGTGTGTGTGTGTGTTTGTGTGTGTGTCGTGTGGATGACACAAAAAGCGCAATTGCAAGCCACAAAAGGTTCCCGAAAATTTGCCATAATCATGACATTTGTTAGGGTCCTTTTGTTTTCTCCATCTTCTTCTCCTTCCCATTTTCGGTTGATCATTTTTATCGGCTTTTCATGTCTTTCTGTTTCGTTTTCGTCTTGTATCATTCTAATCATTGTAATGTTGCATCTTTATAGGAGTTACCTCAAATAGAAATTGTAAAATCTATAGATCGTAAGATGATGATGACGACTTTGTTTAGTGATCACAAAAAAGAAGAAGTTGTAGGAACATTCTTCCATCCTTTTCCCTTTTGATGTCTCTCTTGCAGAAGTTAACAATGTTGAGGCAGAATTAATCAGGATTAAGGCGAAATCTCTTTGACAATGTCTTAAAATTGGAATGAAACGAACAAATACATATACATATGTACATATCTATACAAAATTTCTAAGGGCATTATAATTTTTATAATCCTTCTCCGATTTGAAATCTTACATAAATGTATATTCTTAATTTCTCCTGTGCATAAAGATTATATACATTTGGATAAGAAATTTAGACAGAATCAAGAATCTTGAACTTTTTAAAGTATTTACATACAAAACTATGTATGTTTTTTTATTTAAGTAAAAGTGTTAAAATTTGATACGTATCATACACTTTTGAGTTCATTTATCGTAGAGCTTCATTTTAAAAAATCGTCGTTTAAATTAAATGGATAAATAGATATCTCTTTATTATTTTGGCTTGTATTCTTAGATTAAATACTAATGTACAAAATAAACACAAAATAAAAACGTCTTGTAAGTGACTCAAAAGAATCCTTTTAAAAAAACATCGAGATCAAAACTGGAGGCTCTCACGCTTGATAATACTCTCAAAATTCAGAATATACAATTTTATTTTCTGACCTCGACGCTCTCCTATCGAAAGAGATCTGTGTAAAGAGTTTTTAACATCAAAATGATTTTAAATTGTTCCAAGTTTATAAGGTTTGAGTTAGAAGTTTTTGTTTAACAATATAGTTGTTTTAAACGAAATTCTAAAAAACTTCTATATCTAAATAATAACAATAAATTTCATTAAGATTGGACCACTATATAATACAGTTTCCATATGAACAATCTGTGTTAAAAATAGTTTTTAAAATAAAATCAGTTTATAATCAATCGAGTTATTATTGAATTTTTCTAATCAATAATCAAATTATCATAATTAGTACGAAAATAAAATAAAATTAACTGATTTGGCATAAGATCTCACTGACTACTCTCCCTCTGCTCCTTCTTTCGATATCTAACTTACTCTTTTTCTCTCTCTGCCATTGCGATTTCGAATCACTTGCGACCCATGGAAAATCTCTTATTCACATCATACAAATCATTCCCCAAACCCTATCTGGGAAAAAAAAAATCCCCCATGAAAGAAACTACACACAACTACATCATACCACCCAACCCCTACCCCTGCCTCTCTTGCTTACTCCTATTCATTGCTCCTCCCTTGGAACCAATTAAAATTAATATTATTCAATTCGAAGTCAAATCAAGTCCCCCAGCAGGGTTTTCTCTTTCACTTAACTTCTCTTTTTGTATATCGCATTCTTTTCGCTTAAGGAACGATTATTTAATTTCTAGCTATTAAGAGGATGTGAACTCCATCGTCTCCGATGCCATTGCTGATTCCTTTTTACCAACGACTGTTCCCCAGTTGCCGCATCCTCCAGTTAGTCAATGCTTATTGATGTTTAGTTCATTTCGTTGCCGTCGCTGTTGCTGTTGCCTTTGCTGCCGCTGTTGTTTTTGTGTTTTGTTGTCGCTCCTGTGGTATTATTTCACTTGCGTTTCCGCTTTTAGCTTTTGTTTACTTTTACGCTTTTAGCCCCAAAGCCCCAGGACCATAAGAAACCTCAGTCCCCCACCCCCATTCCTTGGCCCCATCGCCAATATAGCTCTCATCACACTATATGTTTGGGTATTTGTATTTGGTGTTTTTCTTATGTCCTTTGCGTGTGTTTTTTTTTTTTTGTGCTTTCTTTCCTTCTGCTTCTTGTTCCTTTTCCCAGTGTATCCCTTGACAATGCAATAAATTGCGCAAAAATTGGAAAAATAGAATTTTAGCCGCACCATGAGCAATAACAACAGCAACAACGACAATAACAACAATTGGTAAAAGGAAGCATAGAACTGGCAACCAGGTTCTCCTTTGGCTTTCACGCAATATCCTCCAACTCCGACTCCGACTCTAACTTCATCTTTTAGTCGGGTAGTCGCAGTCGTAGTTGTGGTCCTGGTCCTGGTCCTAGCCTTCTCCCAAAGCCTATTCCTTCTCTTCGTTTGGCTCTGCGGAAATCAAGTGCTAAGCTTCCCACAACGCAATCAATTGATTTCTATTGTTTTGTTAAAATGTCGTGCCGGGACCAACCCAATATACCCCACATTCAATGGCCCCCTCCCCCATCTCACCATCAATCCCCAACCCCATTCACACTGTCCGCCCTACCAATATTTCTGTTCTATTTGAGCTTTCATTTGTTGTCGTTTGGGTTCAGTTGGTTTTTTTTCTTTCTTTATTTTTTTGTTTTTGGTTTTTCCATACTCTATCTAAGAGAACCGGAATGTATATTATATATATATATATGTATATATACAATCTATCGTATTATTGATGTGTTTTCTATATTTTTATATAACAATTTTTATGTTTCAATTTGAAATCCATGAAAAGAATTTCGATTTCATTTAGCTTTTCAAAACTTCAAAGAATTTGAAAATTTCTAAGACCACATGAATTTCACTTGGAAAATTGGAATATATATCTTTTAGGCATACGGGTAACAATGAACAAAGCAAAATAAAAAATATTTAAAAGTTATATATACAGATTACTAAAATATAAAGATTACTTTATATAATTATAAAGTTACAAAGTTAGTTCAAAATAAAATAATTATAGTGTATAGAAAAATTCGTTTCAGTAATCTTAGCATCCTTGGCGTTTTTTTTTTTTTTTTTTGATTTCTCTTTATTTGTTTCTTTTTTTCGCTCTCTGTGGCATTTTTATAAATTGCTTTGTTGTGGTCTTTTATTGAAATTTTTGAGGTTATTTTTCTCAAATAGAAATTGAAAATACAATGAGAAAAAAAAAAACAAAAATAGAGAGAAGCTTGTGTCCATTATTTTTATTTATTTGTTGATTTTACTTTTGGCGTCTGTCGCACTTTTCTTCTATTTTCATTTTTTTTTATATTTTGTTATTTTTGTGTATTTTGTATGTATATTTTTTTGTACTTTTCTGATTTTGATGTGCTGAAATATTCATGAAAGTTTTTACGTTCACTTTAGTTTTTGTTGTTTTGGGCGAGTTAAATGAAAAACGTTCTTGGGGGAATTTATCGTTCGCTTTTTTCGAATGGGTTGATAATTTATTGGTTTTTGGCTAGAGTTCGATAGAAAGATTTTCCGTGGGCAAGTTGGAAATATGTAACCGAAAAATACAGTTTTATGAATGGCAACTAGCAAATGGTTTGGAAAACATGGCAAGATTTTGCCGGTTGCCATGTATAATTTATGTGGCTTGAGGTCAAGTATTGCATATTATCACCCAATTGTTATTGCCTTTTATTTGTGTGTGTGTGTGGAGACTTATCGAATGTTTTTTGCTATGATATTAAATTTAAAATTTTAGTTACATACATATATGTATGTACATGCCTTTGTTTAAGTTTGTCATTAATTTCAGATCTAAAGTGCGTCTACATTTTAATTTCAAGTACACAAAGTCAGAAAATACACTTAACACTTGAAATTAAGAAACATACAAAGTGTCTTCACTTTTTTTTTTCAAATATTCCATTGTAAGAATCGTTAAATTAGAGCATCAGTTGTCCAATGAGTTGGTTAATAAATTGGGCAATGCTTTATGAGTAAGTAGTCAAGGAGTTAGACAGGGAGCTAGATAAGAAGGTAGACAATGAGGTAAACAATGAGTTATAGCCAATCAGTTATCAGTCATGAATTATACAATGTGTTGGAATATAGCCAAAACCCATTTTAAATTGCAGTATTGCTTTAGAAAGGGCCATCTTCGTCGGTATATTAAGAAGGTAGTACTCACTCAAATCCAAATCTTGGCTGAATAAAAAAATTCTGAGGTTGACCGTGTTCATTCTTAAGCAGCAGATAATTGAAAATTAGAGAAGACGTTACTAATAAAGCGCAATCGCCATTTGACACCATAAATGCTAAAACTAGTTAAGAACTATAATAAAAAATGCTTTATATCGTTTGAATACTCTGATTTTAAATCAAAGGAACAATCAATAATGTACGTCAGTATTTGAAGCTCTTATATATGTATATATAGATTTTCATAATTTCAAAAATTGTAACTTTTAGTAATATTTAGTTCATTTCAATACAAAAGTTTATATGTCTGTATGTACATATTTGAGCATTATTTGGTGTTGGGTTTGAATATCTCACCGCAGCATCTCTCACCTGCAATCGTAATTTAAAAACCCATATACCAGCTGGTCCCCAATCCAAATGACTCATGCGTTAGAAAGAGCTATGTGAGTCACTCAGAGACACTCAGAAAACCTTCATAAACTATCCAGCAGAAATATGTCAGAGCATCCAAAAGATTTTTATCGTCCATTAGATGGTTCTTTTTTCTGTCTTTTTGTTTATTAATAAATTTTTATTTTATGATGTTTTCTAAGATTCAAAAATAAAGTAAAAGGAATAAAATGAAATTCCGCCAAGATAAGCATCGTGGCAAAAGGGTAAAGATGTGAACCGAGAGGATTTCTTTTTTTTTTTTTAAATACCTTATACCTGGAAGATACCGAAAAAATAAAAATATGCTAGGACAGATGTTGAGGGGTTTAGGATTCTGACAGAGAAAGAGACATAGCACAAGCACACATACCTACTTAGACAGGTATAGGTACATGCACACCTGTTGATAAGGTGGCTAATTTGATGAGGCAAAAGCAACAAATTGGTCTCAAAGGTCACAAATGAAATAAGACTTTTTCAAGTGTGAAATAAAAAAAAAGGAGAAAACTTTTACTTTAAGCCCTAAGAAATGTAATCAAAAATGAATGTACAATAAGCTGAATGGTTAAAGACGTGTCTGCCAGTCGCCCATTCTTTACAACAACATATCAACCTTTCCCCTTGTCTGATAGAATTAAACGGTAAAATGATTGCAACACAATTTGTTCTAAGCCTTTTTCTATGTTGCCCCCAAACGCACACACACACACACAAGTTTTCGTTTTTATATCCTTGCTAAAAAGAGTATATTCATTTGGTTAAAAAGTTTCACAATATATAGGCTGAAGGGTATAAAATCTGCGGCTTGGCCAAAAACCTAACGCGGGCCTTCGTTTTGAAGGATGTTATAGGTCGATGGCTGTTTATTTTTGTTTTGTTGTGTTGCTCCAAGGCAGCATTTTATTATCCCTTCCACAATAAATGTGTGTGTGTATGTATAGATAGATATATACTTAAATATATCTATATATATTTAGGACAAACATGAACCCTTTTTTGATTTGTTGTCCTTTCTCGAAAGATTGAACTCTGCATGACCTGAGAAAATTTGATTTTCGGTTAAACGCAATTAAATTTTGCTCCAGGCTTTGATTTGATTTCCCTTTCTCTGACATATTCTCTCTTTCTCTCTCTATGTTTTTCTCTCTCCTCCTTCAGACTCTGGAAAAATAATAGTAGGGAAAAGCAATGAGAAGGAGCAAAACCAAATTGATAAATTTTATACATTTTCCTCATCTAGTTTTCCTATTTTAGTTAGTTTGTGTTGTTGTTTTTGTTTCATTCCTGCCTCAAAATTCAGTTGAGTTTCCCCTTGATAATTTTTCGTACTGAGACAATTTGTTGAAATTTTGTTTACTGCTGGCATTTGATTAATGGTTTATAGATATATTCTAATAAAGTTTCACAATTTCGCACTTTGATACACACTTTTGTATACGCTAGAAAATAAAAAAAAAAAAATTATAAAAAAATAATACTACTTAGTTTTAATTATGTACATAGATTAAATTCTTAATTGAGGTCTGTAATAAAAATCGTTCATGAATAAACATATAACGATTCTTTTAAAAAATTTCAATAACATTTCCAAATGTCATCTGAGAATTTGAAGTATGTATTATTTAAAGATTTTTAACTCAGGCTCAAAAATTGGGAAATTTTTAATAATAAATGTTTAAAAAAATATTTCTTTTTAATTTTCGAAACTTTTTTTTGCATCTTTCTGTTTAATTTAAAAGATATTATTGTATTTTAGAATCTTATGTGATTTCAATATATTTAACTGCATTTTCTTTCTCCAAGTTAAAAAGTGTATAGAATTTTAGGTTTTTTTTTTTTTTTAAAGATTTTCATTTACATTTTGTATTTTATGGCTAATTAATTTTTGAGGTTATACGATTTGGAAATTTTGCAATCAATTAAATACTTATTAAGTTACCTACAGAAAATAAAATCTTACTTATGAAGTATACGTTTTCTTGCTTGGCTAATTCTGTTGATTCGCCTTTTTTATTCTTTTCGTTTTTACTATCTCTACATATTTCATATTTCCTTTTTATGTCTTTTACGGCTTTTCTTTTCTGTTTTCCTTCGCGCTTATCTCGACCAAAAACTTTCTCCACACAATATTGTTTATGTCTGTCAATTATCTCCTTCCCTCCCTTTTAAGGAGAGTGGGTAGTGTGATGAGAGGGTGTGGGTGGGAGGGATAGGGACGAGGAAAAGATGGAAAAAACAGCAAACTAAGAAAATCTCTGCCATTGCTAACAATAATCTGACATAATGTTTCAATTATGCCTCGTTTAGTATTATATGGCTCCCCCTTCCATCCTTGACTGTGACTTCCATTCCTACTCCCAAATTGGTACTCCTGCCTCCCTCACTCCATAAAAACATTAGGGCAAAAAGGAAAGCATTTTGAAGAGCTAAGCAAATCTTAGTAAAATAAACATTTTTAGCATTAAATTTACATAAGAAGCGACAATGAGTAAGCTCGATGAGAGCGAAAGGGAGTAGGAGAAGAAGTGGGAAAGGACTAAAGATGAGCTGAGACATTTTCATAAACATTTTCTTCATGCTATTTTTTTTCTTTTCTCTTTCTTGATGTGAGTGAGTGTATGTGTGTTTTTTCTGCCATATTTGCATAAACATTAGCAAAACAAATTTGCACATTTGACTCACTCCCCCATGCCACTGACAGCAGTCTTGCCACGCCCCCATTGGCCCCTCGCCGACAACGACATATGCAAACAAACCGCAAACAGCAGCAGAAGCAACAACAATAACTACAATAACAACAAATATAACAAGAACAGAAAGTTCAGCAAGAAGAAAAACGGAAGTCTTTAGGCCAAAAACGTCAAAAAACGCAAAAACACAACGGAAGCGGAAGTCGAAGAGTGCGTGCCAAAGGTTGCGAGACAGAGACAGCCAGACAGTTACAGTCGGATGAGGAGAGAGTGAGACAGGAAGGGGAACGCGGAAAAATATGCTAAATCAGCCAACAAATGTTTATAATCATTTGCGAATGTGAAGATGATGATGCGGCTGCGGATAAACTTGAATAAGTCAAAGTCAAAGTGCAAATGAAATTATTAAGTCGACTACTGATTACTCTTTTGAATCGAAGAACTTTGTTTGTAAGTATAATTTTATTAATTAAAAATTAAACTACTATTTAAAATGGAAACGCAGCCTCAGCTGCAAATATTTTGTTATTTCGTGTGGCATATTATTAATTTATTTACATTTTAGTTATTAAATATATATAAATTGGTAATTTTTTATTTGCTGGAAAATGATCTCAGTCTTGAGATCATTAAGAATTAAGAAGAATTCAGAAACTTGTAAACAGAAATTAATAAAATTTTAAACTGTTTTATCTTTAAAAAATAAAATTTTGAAATACGATGAACACTTATACAAACTATTATTAAGTATCTCACAAATGAATATTTTGATGGTTTCTTGCGAATTACTCAAATATATTTTTACACCTTTCAAACATATACATATAGAATTTGTTGAAGAAATTCCATAGCAATTTTTTAACCTTTACGTTTTACTTGTCACTGTCGTTCATTGCCAGTATTTCCATCTTCTTTCTAACTGTCCGTCTGTCTGTCTGTCTGTTTTGTTGGTAAGTCTCCTGTGGTTGTCTTTAGCCTCTTGCTTGGCCCTGGTGTGTTTCGCTTCTTTTAGCTTTTTGGTTTGTGTTTTTTTTTTATTCGGTTCGTTTTCCTTAGGAAGTTTTGAGCATTTGGATATTTTCGTGGCACTTTGGCGCCCAAAACTCGGAACAAATGACAGCCAAATATGCGTTTTATTGAATTTTATGTGCTCAACGCGCTGGCTCGCCACAGGATGCGAATGCCAGTGGCAGGAGGCGCCAGACATTATTTCTACACTGAATTTTTATATACATATATTTTTTTCCGCACTTAGTTTGCTTTTCGGTTTATATTTTTTTTTGTAAAAAACCAAAAAATATGTGTTGTCTTTTCTTGTTTTTTTTCTTTGTCGGCCTCCAAGTGAGCGTGAAATATGTGAAAGGACTTTGGCACCGGTTAGTCCTTGAACTTCATTTTTGAGAGACTTCGAATGGAGCTCCGTTTTTGGCACTGAACTTGACAATGAACTAGCAAAATTTTTAAATTTAGAAACAAAAAATTAGCTATTTGAAATTGCAATAACTTTCTAAGAACCTGTGAGCAAGATTTTCTATTGTACTTGCCATTTAACTTCGCATAATTGAATTGTCAAAAAAAAGTAAATGTACATATATAAAATAAAATTAGACAAGTGAACAAAGATGAAAGAAGAAAAGAGGGAAAATCGGGGGAAAAAAATTGAGAAAATTGCATCAAAAACGGACGCAGGACAATGGGCTAGCCCACAGAGAAACGGAAGTTGAAATCACTTTAAGTATGGCAAAAGGAAGCAATAAAATAATTTTTCTACAATTGCCGGGCAGAAAATACTATATATATATAAAAAAAGAGAGAGAGAGAGAGATATATTTCTTCTTTTTCTTCTTGCTAGATATGTAGCATTTCCTGAGGCCAAACAAAAGGGCAAAGGAAAAAAAGGAACCAAAAAAAAAAAAAAAAAACAAAAAATGCCTCGTCTGGGAGACAATTTTCATCTTGCACAAAAGGACGAGGAAAACGAAACAACAGGAGGAACAGGAACAAGAACAAAAACAACAACATTAAAAGCAACTATAAAATGCAATCGATCTAAATGTTATAAAAGCCGGAATAAGAGAAATGTGGCTGGGACTATAATGGGAAAAGAAAATTGCACAAGACAGAGATGGAAACAGCAGATAGATAGATAGATAGATAGAACGAAAGAAAGCGGGGAGAAAGAAAATGTAGATGGAATGGAATACATTTTACACGACAACCAAATGAAAAAAGAGAAAAATCTGTGATATTGATAAATGCGATATTAATGGCAAAAAATTGCTCAAAGAGAATATCCACAGGAGGGACCAAAGAGGTCGGAGGTGTTTGTCTGTGTGTGTGTGTGCGGTAAATGAAAAGAAAAGTTTACTTTTCCAACCAGGCGATAAATGAGTTGATTTTCATGCGCGGTTAATTCAATTGGAATTGCAATTACTCTTCGTTTCACAGATTTTCACATTTTTCAAGGTCATATCCGTGGCATCAACTCTCGACTCAAATGAACCAGCAAAATCACCGAAATATAAAAGTCCCTAACTGTGGTTAACACACACACACTTATACACACACTTACACAGCCACCCCCACTCAACCGAAAAAGGCGAAATGAATGAAGAAAAAAAGTCCATCAAAAAAAAGAAATATAAAAGCGGGCAAAGGGAAAACGAGAAAAACATTGAAAGCAAATCGCAAAACGCGCCCATTAACTTGCACCCTTAGAGCATGAAGAGAGGCGCCAAAGCAAGCAGCTAAAGCAGGGATAAATGGAGGAGCAAAATGTTGGTCTAGCATGAAGAGTGTGGGGTGGGCAAGGGGTGAGCGTTTGTTGATAGGCAACAGTGCGCAATTGGTAGGATAAAAGACAACTTGGTGGTTATTGAATACCCTAAAAGAAAGTAAACTGATTGAAGAATATTCTTTTGCTTGCCTCTTTAAAACGAACTGCTCTTGCAGTTCTCCATGGCTTGTTTATTAAAAGTTCTGTTCTCAGATTTCTTTAGACTTTCTGGCCCACTTCTTTAATATATGCTTTTTTCTTGGCTTTCATTGATTTTTCCCCACTTGCCACTTGCCATGATCGGGACAACGCCATGACAAAGTGAAGCAACTCTTCGCCATTTTTGGAATGTGGCAGAATTTTTCCTCTTCCCATAATAACCACGTACCGCATCATTTCATAACAAACACTTCCAGTTCATCTAATCTATTTAACCCAGAATTTAAACGTGATGTGCGTTCCATTCTCCCTCATCTCATCTCTCGACCAACTCATTCCATTCGCAAAGTTTCCCCTTGATCCCCTCTCAATGTTTAATCAGTTGTAAAGCAATTTTCGCAATGTTTTTTCTATAAACGAGGGCAGCAACCGCATCAGAATCAGGAGCGGAAGGCATCAGGATAGTCCGGATTGGGTTAGGTCCTTGCACGTCGTGTGTTCGATTCTTCGACTCCTTGGCTGCTGTTCTTTTCTCTGTGTTATTTTTTCTTTCTTCTTTCTTTTTGGGCCATCTATCTAACGAGTTTCTGCACCATTTCAATGGCAACTGTTTTGCAGCTGATAAAAGTTGGCAGGAGCACAGAAAGGGGAATGAATAACCGTAGTATTGTGTGTATGTGTGTGTGTTTGTGTGGAATGGAGGAGCCGGCTTTGATGCCTGCGAGGGTGTCCTGGTTTGGGTTATCGTCGCTGTGCCTAATCGTCTGCATAATTGTCCTTGCCCGAGTGCGTGAGATGATCCTGATCCTATGGTGCAGTTTTCAAAACCGCTTGCAGCTGGATCCGCTTTATTCACCACAAACTCCAACGCCACCGCGCAAAAATTTCAATTAACTTTCGTCAAAGGTTAACCCTATTGTCTGCCTTTCTTTTTTTTTCTCCCTCCTTCTTAACACAGTGAATGTCCTTGTTTAATTTGATTAATTGGTGCGAAAATTGTTCTCTTCGTTCCTTTCTCTGCATGAAATTTCATTGTTGATGTCGGCAACAGGATTATGGCTTAAGGTAGGCTCAGCTCTTTTGTTTGTCAACCAGGTTTATGATTGACATGGAAATTGGCTAAAAGGATGAATGTGTGAGTCGATATATTGAACACCTTGTGTGTACTAAAGCTTCTTATTGCACAATTCAATAATATATTTCAGTTCAAATGGTTAATTGAAGCAAAGTTTTTATTTTGGTATGTTAGTTAAGGAAGTTTTCTCTTGGTTCTTATTATACGAAAAATGACCGGACTAGTCATTGAAAAAATTAAGTTTAAAGTCTATTAGTATCTATCTAAACACCTCAAGTTCATGTAAAGAAGAAGACTAATTAACTTCAATTCTTACAAAAATGGTTAGTATTTTATGGTACACGCAGAAGATGAGATTTTGGTATTCTAACCATTTCTAGATAGCACTTGCTCCTTGGCTATTTCCGCTGTGAGAATCTACCCTTTGTTACACAGTGCTAGATTTCCACTTTAATTGATTTTAATTGAAAATTTATTTTATAAACCTAAATTGGTCTAAAGAAACTGAATGCTGAATGGCTGTATTAAATTTGCCTTAGTGCCTGTGGTAAGCAAAAGTTATTCCTTACGCTCTTGAGCACAAAATCAAACCCACATCAACTTTTATCTGTTCGGTGCTTTTTCTTCCACTTCACCAAAACTCTAACAATGCAAACAACAGCCGACCAAAAAAAAAACAAGAAAAAAATGGAAGAAAATATGCTCCAAATCGGCAAACCTAAAGGCTATCAGCAAAAAGTCCGGCTTCACTACGTCCCTATGGCCCATCACTACAAACAAACTATGCAGACTTGTCAAAGGATTGAATAACTTGCCTCTCAAATTGGACACGCACTTTGTAAAAAGATATCCTCCGGACAAAAACTCTTGGCAAAGCCAACACAACAGCAAAATATTCGACGGGGCGTCCCAGACATTGTCATGAATCATAATGGTATCGTCCGTTCTTCCTTCCGTCCATTTGCCCTTCGTATGTTCGCCGTTCTCCTCTTCTCTCCTCTCCTCCTCTTGGCCGCTCTGTTAGGTCCGCCCTCAATTTCGGCTACTTTATCGTTGACTTTTTGCCCGTATTTATAATTTAATTTAGCAGAAATTTTGTGGGCGTTAAGCAAAAAAAGGAAAGGAAACCCAAAAAAGCTAAAGCCAAAGCGAACCCATCATCATCATCATCATCTTGTTCGTCGTCGTTGTCGTTTGTAAGGATTCAAAGATTCACTTGCTGCTATTTGACCGGAAATTTGAGCTCCACCTCCTGGTTTTGTTCCTGTTTGCATAGTTTGCATGTTAAATGCACATATGGACTTAAGTTATGTACACATCATATACAAAACTAGACAAAGTGAAGTCCGAGTCCCAATCCCCAGTCCTCAGTCGCACTCACAGTTCGAGACGGAGTCCCAGTTCTGTGTCTCAGTCTGAGTCTTTCGAGTCCTCGTCAAACTTTGTGGTCACATTTTGCGGTGGCGTGTTTGGGGTCTCTTTTTTTCGGTTTCACTAACTGCCTTTGGGGTCCTCATTCTGCTTCTCCAACTCCTCTTTCTCTGCCTTCTCGTGGCACTTTGTCACATGTGTTTATGAATACATAGAAATATACCACAGTTCTTTTCACTTTTTTTTTTTTTGGTCGACATTTTTATGGTTGCTTGGGGTATTTATTTATTTTGTACGCTACCCTACAATATGAGAACAAGAGTATCGAATATCGTAAAATATCGGCAATTCATATAGACTTATAAATATATTCTCCAGAAAAAAATAAAGAAACAACTTAGTTTGCTTGCAGAGCTTTTGCAATTTTAGCAGAAATTCAGTTGAGGAACTTGTCAAGAATTTGTTAGAAATATTTTATTAAGATACTCTAAAGAAGCAAGGATCGTTAAAATTGTTTATTAGTATATAAGGATTTACTTAAATTTTGTCTATATTAAGAATCGATCAACTATTTAGCAAAGAAGAAGAATTCTCTAAAATCTAAAAAATCTAATCTGTTCATGTCTAAAAAAGTTTGATAAATATACCTACAATAAAATCAAAACAGTATTTATATAGCTTTATATTAATACTTGTACATATAATTTACATATTTATGTCAAAATCCTGGAAATTTAATTCTTACATGTGGTTAGAATTTTGATTTATAGATCAAAATTCTATGAAAGTTTTATTGATCATCTAATAATTGATTTTTAATTGGTAAATTAAGTCATTGCTGAGATTTTAGAGCATTAAAAACTTCCACTAGGCCATCAAATTGGAAACTTGCTTTTGATTTGTCTAACAGAATTTATGTTTCATCTATCATTCATTTTTTTTTTTTTTTTGGGGGGGAGGAACAATTTCGTTATGTTACGGTTTCTAGTGTCTCTCTTTGCTGTTTCTGACTTGTTTATTATAGCTAACCCACAAAAACAGAATACCATACGGTTAGGTTTGGGGTCGCTTGGTCAAGTTTTGTTAGTTTTTGTTTGCCTCTTTCATATGTGGGTGTTGACTTTTTTAATGTTTCAATATGACTAAATGCCCCTTGGGCAGAGGGGGAGAGTGAGACCAGACCAGCCCAGCCCAGTTTTCTGATGTTTCGTTTCGTGTTTCGTTTTTAGTTTTTTTTTTGTATTTTTGGTGTTTCTTTCCTGTTTTCTTCCTTTAGCCGAGAGTACTGCCACGCCCTTTCGAATATTTATAGGAATATTTTTGGATATTTATTTTGTGTCGTTTTGTTATTGTTGTTGGTGTTGGATTTGCGGGAGGGCCCATGCTCAAGTTTCGGTTAAATGTCATATGCTTCATATGCGTTCACGGTCGATATCCTTTTGGTTTTGAGTTACGCAAGCAAGCCAAGCCAAGCATTCTTTCTTACTTATTTTTGAATCGGAGCCTTCTTAAGCACTTTTATGACAGCTCCTTCTGCGGTGGCTCATCCACTAATGAGGCTATCAAATGGCCGCTTCATCTCCTCTACATTGCCTCCTCCTTAGCCTGTCAAATGTGTCAAAATTTTCTTGTTCGTGGTTTTTGAGTGTTTGTCTGTCTCTCTCTCTCTCTCTCTCTCTCTTACTCTTTTTGTGTGTGTATGTGTGTGTGTTTGTGAGTTGGGGTTCCCTTCGTTTATTCCATTGAAAATCTCATTCACATGTGTCTGCCACACTTGTCACTTATGTTTTTATAACACTGAGAATACATACACTGACTAAAGTGCTAAAATCAAAGTCATTTATTTGGTCCGCTCACTTGGGTTTAAAATGTTGTCTTTCACGAGAGCATTTTACATACATATGACATTTCAATTATTTGTGTTGCTTATGCGGGAGACTTGAATATTAATTTAAATGAGTTTGCCAAATGGTGTTGAAGGCGCTGAAAGATCAGGGGACATTTTAATGATAATGATAAGGGTTTGCCAAACGTGTGACCATAGTTTATCACTCATCAAATCGTAGATAGTTTTCGCATATTTATGTGAATTGAAATTTGTTGTCTGAGTCACCTATGCTTTTAAAACTTTTGAGATTCGACGTTCATTTATGTACGTGTAGATTAGAAATTGTTCGTGTTCAATTATTCTGTCAAGTGAGGTTTCATTTGATTTGGCGCTTCATATTTTTCCCCTATATTTCATATATTAAATTGAAATCAATGAAATCAAATCAATCAAAAAAATAGCTTCAGCTTAATTAGTAAGTTTTAGTAGCAACTTTAGAAGAAAAAGCAACTCGTTAACCTTATAATTCATAGAAAATATATTTTCTTTGCAGTTTCGACATAAATTGTATGCGATTGAGCAAATTAAGCCAATTCGACTTTGTTGTTCTCTTATAATTGTTAAAAAATTGTAATTTTTTGGCTTCTTACAAAAGTTTGCCTACTTTTGGGGGCAAAAACAAGAACCTTTTAGATTTGTGCAACGATGCACTTGATTACAAGTTATATATTGATCAGTGACTATTAAAATTATACAGTATCATAAAATGCTTGCGAAGTGATTTGTAGAAAATTTGTTCTTTTTGTATTCGATTCGATTACAAACATTTTTGCAGCATTTGCCAATCCTTTCCTGCTCAATTTCAAGCCTCCACTTTAATCTCATTATACCGAAAATTGGAAAATCAAAACACCAACTGTTCCTCCGACCAAACCAGCTGGCCCTTTTGGCACGCTAAGCCTTTTTTTCTCTCTCTCTCTCTCTCCCCCACTCTTTTTCTGTCTATGTGTTCATCTCTGTGTTTCAGAGTTTTGCTTATCCCTAGATCTACATAGTTATTGTCCATTTTCATGAAATTTCCACACCTACGCACACACAATTGAGCGTGCAGAAGCGGGGTCCAAGTGCAAAAGGGCAAAAATTGTTAATGCCATTTGACAGTTGACAATTATAGCAATTGTCATAGCATTTAACACGACCAGTATGAGAAAGACAATCATATGGAGAATGAAAGAGATAGCAATAAAAAGAGTGAGGGAGACAGAGAGAGAGAGATGAATAGGGTGGTAAAGTGTGGGTGGAACAGAGGCTAAAGAAACGAAAGAGAGCGATAGAACTGGAAGCTCTTTTGTGTAAATGTGTGTGTTGTGCTGTCTGTCTGTCTTTCTATCCTGGCCACGAAGGGCATAGGATAAAAGGCAAGTTCTGTCACTCATTTACCCTTTTTTTTTTTTTTTTTTTTGCATGTCAGCGAGCATTAGTTGTCCTTGTTGTTGTTGTTGCTGTTGCTATTTTTCTCGGACTCTGCTTATCTGCACCAAATTTGCACAGTCATTGTCAGGGACTAACCCTCACCCTTATCACCCTCTCTGGTCCACTTCATCTCCTTCTCCATCTAATGCTCTGGCTAGCTAGCTGGCTGGCTGGCTGGCAGCATCCTTTCATTTGCTCTTTGTTCGCACTTTTTGCCAACTTTGCATATGTGCGAATAATTTAGCATAGAGAATACAGAACTGGACCCAACTTCTGGATTTACTCGAGATTAGGGATCTTTGTTAGTTGGCTGGTCGGTCTGGTTGGTCTGTTGGTTGGTTGCTTTGGTCTGTATGTCTGTGTTTGTTTGTTTGTTTGTTTGTTGCTTGTAACTTGCAGCCAAATAAAAATTATAGTTTAGGCAAATGAAGTTTAGAGACAGTAACAGAGACAAAAACGGTACGGTGGGGATTTGGATTAGTGCAAAGAGTAAAAACTGAAATTGTGTTGACTGAAAATAAAATGTGCAATAGAATAAATATTTAGTGATGATGATGATTACGAGACAAACTTGTTTGTTGTTGCTCCAATGCGGGCTTATTTCAAATAGACAAAAAAGGAGCGAAATTAAATCGAAGCCCTTAAGAACATTAAAGCGTTAAATATGCACCATCTGACAGATACTCCGTTTCGAGCGGCATCTTTAAGGGAAGGAGGCGAAATTATTTAAATTTATTTAAGATGTCATACTTGTGTATTTTCTATAGGCTACCACTTGGTTGAGACTCTAAATCATCTTAGGGATTTATATTTCTTATATGTACTTATATGTATATATTTTTTTTAAGCTAGCATTTTTCCTTAGATCCTTAGTTGCCACCACGGCTTACATAGGGTATACAGATGAAAAGGGAAAGGGATGGAAAGCCTCACCATGTTGAGTAAAAAGTATCTAATTTTACCTTTTTTATACTCTATCTCAAGGCAAATGAGTTATATTCTTAAGCCGAAAATCTTGATGAGATAAGACAAAAGCATATTTAATACTCTCGGTGACTAATTAACAAATTATATAAATACCTTTTAATCATTAAGAAAGAGCATATCGAATTTTGATAAGGACTCGAATTTTTTGCACATCTTCAAGTTTGTTTTCTTTAGACAAAATTGGCTCCTTGTCAGTTCGCTTGGTCGAACAGGAGGAGCAGGATGCAAATTTGAGGGAATGGCAAAAGTTGTCAGCGTCAAAAATGTTCCGTTCATATTTTGCAAAGGCAATCTCTCATCTTTATCTGAAGCTCTTGGGGCTTCACACACATTTCACACATATTTTCTTTTCTTCTTTTTTGCTTGCGACACACTCAACACTTCAGTGTGTGTATGTGTTGTGTAATATGTGTGTGTGTGTGTGTGTGTGTGCCAAATGCATAAAAATGCAATGGGACTAAGGACGAGAATGCATGCCACAGGGATCCTTGACAACAAGGCAAAAGCTAAAGCTAAAAATCAAGTAAAGTAGGTCAGTTAAGGGAGTTTTTAGAGCAGGACTTAAAGAGGAATGGTTAGGGTAGAGAAATAGAAAGGGAGCTCGCTGAAATCCTTATTGTGTAAACAACAAAGTGTTTGTCCTGCCAGCTTCATTTCTCTTACTCTCTCCCTCTCTCTCTCTCTCTCATGGTTTAACTCCTGCTCTCCCCCCTATTAAGTGTAACAAAACATATCGAATGCAAAATCCCATTTTGCTTCTAATTGCTTTATCGCTCAACAAGCTGTTGCGTTGGATATGTGTTAGTAACTCTCCTCCCCGCATCGCATCCCAAACTCCTCGATGCCTTTGCTCTGTGACAGGACAATAGACCAACACCCACTACAGAGACATTGTTACGGGGGAGATCTTTTTGCAAGCCAGCCATCACCCTCTACTCTCATCCTGTTTACTTTTGTGCTCTGTCAAACATGTTCGAATTTTCTAACGATTACAACTCTGTTTGCTCTCATTCTCTGCCCCCCCTTCCATTCCCCTCTTGTATTCCTGAACTGACCTGATTTACCATTTTCGCCTTTTGGGAACATGTGTTTTCCCTGTTTCTATTCCCTCTCTCTCTCTCGTTTACTAACATTCTCACTGGATCTCAATGTGTGTCCTTGGGCTTAAAATGGATTTGTGTGTTTGACAGTTCTCTGAAAAACAACCTGCCATAGTCCAAACACTATAAAATTGTCGGTTAATTGCCAAAAACGAAGAATTTTTTCACAAATTGCGCATATTGTGTTGAAAGGGCAAAGGCGAAATGTTTGTCAATGTGTCCTGTGCGAGAATATAAAGGAATGGCTAAGGGGGCCTATTTTAGTTGATGTGTTTGGTTAATGGTTTCCATGCTTTCTCTATTACTCCTCTCTCTGTCTCATTCGCTTGGGTTTTGTAACAGTTGTCAGTTGCAGTTTAACTAATGGTTAAAGGCAATTTGCTTACATTTTTCAAGTGATATTAAGTCCCCATTGAAATTTCGCAGGCATAGCATCTAGCATCTGCCGAGAAACAACCTAGAATTAAAGGAAGAACTTTAAAAATTTGTGATATCAATTTTGCTATTTTAAGTGCACCTTTTTGTATTAATTTCTTAAAGGGTTTGACCCTTTTTTTTCCATTAGGCGGGAGGGAAAACACCAGAAGGAGAAAAAAGAAAACCCGCATGAAAAAAGGCAAAACCTCATTCTGTCCTCATTCATTCATCAACATGAGACATGAGACAGAAGGCTACTACTACTGTATAGTAGACCCTCCGCTGCTTCTATTACCCCTATCCTTCCCCAAAAAACCCGTCTACACCGCCACCTCCCACGTTGTCCCATTGGAGGAACATCGTTTCACGTTCTGTCATCTTGTTTGCACTTCGTGCTTTTGCATTCAAATTGCGTTTATTCAAAATAGATTCGAAAGCGCACACATTTTCAATTATTTTATGCTGATTTGCCAAAGCAAAGGAGGATCCTTTGTGTGCGATTGTGTGTGGCCTTTAAAGTCGAAAGAAGCGGCGTGGAGGAAGGGGGAATGAGAGAGTGAATAAAACCAAATAAAAAAAAATAAAACTTAACCAGGGCCACAAAAATTTAATTATGCAAAATCTTACATTTGGTTGGCTGTGTTGTGTTTGCTTGAAAATCACTCAAGTCATTCACTTTCCATCTCACTCCTTCTCTAGCAATCCATCTCGCTCACACTCTCTAGCCATTGCCATTCTTTCCCTGTCATTCTCATAAAAATGCAAACCAGCGCGTTCTCTTTGATGACACTTGAATGTCACATATGAGACGGCAATGAGAGTTGTGGTTGTTGCTGCCGCTGTTCCTGCTGATGTTGGCGGTGTTTTTGCCCCTCCTCCTCATCCCATCTCTACCAGTGCTCCTCCTAGCCACCATTGCTCTTAGACATGTCAGAAAGTTTGACATTTAGTGGTTGGCAAAAACTGTCATGATGCCTGCCTGCAAGAACTTGACAATGATTGCTCGGTTTTTGGTAAGCTCAAACAAAAAACACCAAAAAAAGCTAAGCAAAAAACAAAAGGAAAGAAATCAGCATACAAATTATTAAAGCCACA
Source organism: Drosophila insularis (assembly GCA_018903935.1). Taxonomy (NCBI): domain Eukaryota; kingdom Metazoa; phylum Arthropoda; class Insecta; order Diptera; family Drosophilidae; genus Drosophila; species Drosophila insularis. Next base: position 2,666,097 of record JAEIFP010000337.1, on the reverse strand, counting down.
AAAAAGTTCAGCAAAAGTTTATTGCTAGCCAATCAAATTGAAATCGCAGTTCGTCAAAGTCCTACAATAAACATGCGACGGTGGAACTATGCATCTGCAGGTAACAAGTTTTACACTTTCAAAACTTGAATACAACTTTTTTTATTTCCACAAAATTTCAAGTGAGAAGTTGATATTTAAACGTGAGGTTAGAAGTTGGCTCTACTTTGGCTTTTGTTTAAGAAGAAAATCTTACGATAATTCAGCAAACTTTTTAACATTCGATATTTTGATCGAGTTGATATGATTTGTATTAATCTTAACCCTCTAAAACGACTGTAGGACTTAAGAGTGCGCCATTGTACATATCGACATTAAACGAAATCATTAACGTTGAACATTTTCTTAAATCATTTGATTTAAATAGTTTCATTTAGATTAAATAGTTTCATTCGTTTATTTTCAACTTAAATAAATAGAGTTCCAAAATTAAATAATATTACAACTTATAATAAACTCACGAGGCAAGAAATCAACTTACAAAATTATTAAAAGTATGCTATTTCCTATATTGCTTAAAGTGTATTTACACAATTAAACTATTACACTTTAAATCTAATAAATTTGGAAGTTACGAAATTGCAAAATAGTTGGCCCAGACTCTAAAGTAAAATTTAATATGATTAGGAAACGATAAAATCAATTTAAAAAAATCAAGCAAATGAAATAAGATTTATACATATTAAAAATTTTATACATATATTTTTGTAGCTATATCTATATTATTTTAAAATGAAATGAAATACAAAATATGAAATTTTTGAGACGCTGACAAATGGCAGGTGGTCGGCGGCAACTTATCGCGCTCACGGAAATTTGGAGAATTTTTCAGAGAATTTGAAACCAAAAATGAAAATATTTTCTTAATCTAAATACTATAGTGCATAAAGTAGACTAGATTCAAAAAAAAAAGTTGAAAAATAAAAAAAGTTATGAGATTTTGAAAAAAAAAACTTTTTTTTCCTTCGTTTTTCTACTCATTAAAAAAAATCGAATTTTTTTTGGCTCAACAAAGTGGAAACCCCCTTTAAAGCAGAATGGTAATTTGAGTGTTGGTTGTCATTTCTTGCGTGTGAGATCTGATGTGCCGATTAACACCTCCCAATGTCACAATTAGTTCAAGCTGAACATTTCCTGCCCAAAGTAGTGTTTCCTTCTACATTTTTTGTAAGTTAAACTTAAATATATTAGGCTTAAATAGGGAAGAAAATTATTAATTATTAACAATTTCAAAAAATGTGATTGATAAAATTCTTTTTTTTTTGCGATCGCTCAAATAGCACCCCCTACGAAAAAGGAAGAATTCCCAAGATAAAACTGCAAATCTATAAAACACATAGTTTCGGAGCTGTCAGAGGAGCATCAAAATGCTAAAAGACGGATGTCCTAATCGAACGTCCGGAAGAGTATGTCCAATTCGTAGATATTTAGAAATATGTCATCCAACTAAAACTTTATTTAATGTTATCAACACTTTTGTAATTTAACTAGTTGTAGAATCACAATATACGTTATACATTATACGTTTAATTAATTTTAAATTTGAATAGTTTTTGAAATACTTGTGATGCACTAATTAAAAGCAAATGTTTGGAAATAGAAACAAGTGGAGAACGTTATATGGAAACAAGCAAAAGGACATACCAATTTGGATTCTAACCAAATTATTTGAATCCAGAAACAATAAATTGAGATCGAATGCAATTTTTACTAAAGAACTTAAATCTCGCTATTATTCAGTCCTGCATTTCCTAAGATATGTTACTTTTTATGGGCTTTCAAGATTTATACTTAGAGTATTTTCAATTACATATGCAATTGCTTTGGTTACTTATTGATGGCACTCAGCTTTAACTTTTCATAAGTTTTTCATATGTTTTTTGTGTAATTTTCGCTTTTTGTTTTTTTTTGCTTTTTTGGTCCGAACAATTTTATCCATTCGCACGCATTTTGTTTTATCGTTAGCACATTCCGTTTCTTACATAACAATGACCCAAGAGAAAGAGCTTCAACCAGAGCCAACATACATTTCGGTGATTTACATTGATAAAGTTAATGGAATGGAATGCGTGCGCGTTGGCTCGCTGACTTCGCTGAATCGCTGACTACGATTCTCATACAACATACTCCCATACTGCCTTACTGCCATACCACATAGCCATAGCCATAGCAAAGCTCAAACGCAAAAACCCATTCTGATGCCCCATTCCCATTGCTTTCATACCAACGATACCGATTCCGAGTCTCTGGTTAAGGAATATGTGCAGAAATTTGCATTTCTTCTTCGTCGTCGTCGGCGTCGTCACACGCCAAACGGAAGTTGTATACAAAGAGTTGCACTTAAAAGCTACCCAGCAATGTTTCCTTTGCTCCTTTTTGCCTTATCCCTCGGCCCAAAAATTCATGTCGGGAACATGCATACATGCAATTTTTATGGCCATTTCAGCTATCGAAATTTATTTTTTTCTCTTCTTTGAGGGGGGGTTTTGGTTTTTTTATTTTGTGTCTCGGTTTACTCTAGTTGGTTTTTATTTTTGGGAGTTTCTGCCACAGCGGAAATGAAAAGCGCCTAATCTAACAAATTTTCGTGCTAATTTAGGTCAAATGCGGATTTGCATAAATTTTTTTTTCCACAGGTCGTACTTTTTTTTCTCTCACCTTATCAAAGTCCATTAGAGTTGAGCTCGCGACACAATTTGTGTGAGGGTGCCTATAAAATGGTACGGAGAAGTGGTTAATGGACGGTAGAGGAGCAGAACGAGGTGGAGGAGAAGGTTGAAAAAATATTTTCTCGGCATTTAAGTCATACTGACACATGACAAATTCCACATGAAAATTCCAGGCCTCAGGGCGCCAATGCCAAAAGTCATTAGCCTAAACACCCAGTTTGCCATCCATGATGTTGAAGTACAGAGTAGTAGAGTTCTACTATAGTGTAGTACAGGAGAGGAAAGGGAAGGCGGGAATATGATGGCGTGGGGGATATTCTAGGTGAGTGAAAATGGAATTTTGTCATAAATGTTTTTTATTGTTGTTGTTCTTGTTGGTATTGGTGTTAGTGTGGCATAAATTTTCGTGCAAATTTTCACACTCATGCATATGTATTTAAAATGTGTCCCCTAAAATGGGCGAAAATTCCTTAATTGCTATAACGAAATTTGCGTACTCTTTAAATTAAAGTAGATCCTTGATAAAGAGAAATATTTGACAATTGATAACAAATGTATATAAAGGTATGTATGTACATATGTACAAATTATTGTTATTATTTAACTGAAAATATGCCCATTATCTGCGTTCAACATTTTCAGTTCAATATTTAAAATATTATATTTAAGAAATAAATTAAGTTGTAATAATTGATGTTTTAATATATTTTTAACGCACCCAGCATTTCATATAAATTCTGATTACAAAGGAATCTTTTTCGAACCCCCTTACTGATTAAATATTTATAAATGAACTCGTTCTTTAATTATGCATAAATCTTTTAGTCCCTTCTTTTAATCAGTTTTGTATCCTTTCTCAAATAATCGTACTCGACACTCTTTGGAATCATATTTTGTATTATAGGCGACTCATTCTAAAGTCACATTTTAAATATTGAATGATTAGTTTTAGAGTCTTAACTAGAGCGATTCTTTTTCAATTCGTGTTGTAATCAAGTAAGAAAAAGACATCATTTTTTTAACCAATAAGAGGATTCAAAATAGACTTATCAGGGTGATTTTTGTTGAAAAAGCTTCTAAATGCTCAGTAAAAATTGAAGCTAAGAGCATCGATAATCTAATAAGTAGTTTCTTTTTGTAATAATGACTTAAATAATATTAATAATTTTTTGTACAAATTTATAATTTTTAAAAAGTTGCCAAAAGTCAAATGAAAACTTTAACCAAATTTAAATTATTTAAAATATAGGTTTCACAAACAATGTATCTTTTCTGGATACAGCATCCACTTGCAACTTAAATACTCCTATCCTCTACAAATTTCGAAGAAGAAGCTTGTTTATAGGTTCGTAAATAAATGACGTGCGATCTATAAAAGAAAACATTTTGAAATTACACATTAGAAAAAACCACTTGGGCAACTAAAAAATACCCCTTAAAAATAAGTCATTCCGTCGATTTCTTCTCAAGACCTTATTTGTTAGCAACTTCAGTAACCAAGTAGAAACCATCTAACGACTAGCAACAAGATATTAGCAGTGTGATCCGTGATGTTGTATACAGATTTAAGTATTTAAAAATTTTAATGATTTATTGAAATGTTAATTTTTTACTAAAGCATTCAAAACAAAGAATTTCATTAATAAATATAAATTATATGACCATAATTAATTGTTACTGTTTGTTATTATTAATAAATTATAAACATTTAGGTATCTACTGATTTACGGACTGTTATAGGGTAAACTAGCATAACCTTTTGAACCTTTTTTCTATTTATGAGGAATACATATAAAAGTTTTTCTTTATGAGCAAATTAAGTTAACTAAAGATAAAAGAAGAGTTTATTTATCCGTAGTAGCTCTCCTTGGGTTTCAATTACATTCGTATGATACTTGTACACAGGGGAATATATATTTTAGTTACTCCTTAAGTTTGCGGTTTAGTTAGAACTCCTTAGTAAATGTCAAACTCAAGTATGTGTACTTAATACAAACAATGCGTGTGCTATTATATTACCAAAGAACTTTAATTGGTATAGAAGCATATATGTATGTACATATGTATGTATATATAATATATAGTTAACACCAGCTGATATCTGACGATGGTTTTTCTCTCATAATTTTGCACTTTTGCAGCTGTCAAAGTTTGTGTGGAGACATCAATCAAATGTCATGGAGAGCATTTCAAACTAAGCGTTGAGTTATTGTTATAGAAAAAGTGTTGCTGTTTCGCTTGATGGTTTTGGTTTTTTTTTTTGTGTTTTTCCTAAGGCGTGTCCTTGTCGGTTGCCAGCATATTAAGTGCACAGTTGCGTGTGCACACGCCTTGTACTATATACATACATATATCCATGTATTCCCTACTCTGGTCAAAGGTGTAATGGGGCGTGGTGATGTGGCCGACGCCATGGGTGGGCAGTAAGGAGAAGTCTGAAGGGGGGGGGGCAACGACTGGTCGGCAATTTGCTTTAAATTGTTGCCATTTGTTTGTCATGGCGCTTAGAGCCCGAACGAACGAACACAAGTTGCATTAATATTTCTTGTGTTTAAATTGCTCATCAAAGTTGCGCAAATTATGGAAATTGCTGGGCGACACATTGTTCATTCTTGCTGTCGTGAATCAGAGGGTAATAACAGAGGATTATGAAAAAGCAATTTAAGGGACTCAATTGTGTATACACAAGTAAGTATATCTTTGTATATGACATACACATACATCGATTTGGCGAATGCATTCGACAGATAAATCTTAAGCTGGCAACTTTATGCAACCTTTATGTAACCGAAAGCCCTGACCCCAGACTTTGGGCATGAACATAAGCAATTAACCATTTACACTTACGACTGTTATAATTTGTAACTTTCGGCTTATAATCTTACATGACCCCCTAATCACAATAGAAGCAACAATGCTGATACAATTATTTACATTTTAATTAAGCCAATTGTTCAAATTTTCTTTGTTTCTCTTTCTCCTTTTGTTAATAACAATTATGTGCATATAGAACAAAACAACTTTAGCTTTTGTAAGTCTAAAATCGTTCTAATATAATTATATTTTTTCTTTTTCGGAATCGATCGATCTGCCAACTATCTAAGCACATTACATACTACCTAAATTGGTTGCTTTTCAAGAAACTTTAACTTCATTATGGGTATCTGGTCTATGTATCAGTTTGCCTCAAACATAGTAATTAATTAAAATTTTAGCATAAATAATCAATAAAGTTTTAGTTTCTATCTTGAGCCATTTACATTAAATGTCATAAACTTGAGTAAAATCTTTTGATTATATTATACCCTGCAGCTAGGTCAAATAGGTTAGACAAATAGATAAATATAATTTGCATAGAGTTTTCTATGATTTTACCTTTCGAAAGATAAGAATTTGAAGGCAGTGCGAATGATTCAACGCTTTGGCCAATAACATTTTGGCTTAAATTAATCTTGTTTGCCATAATATGACAATTTGAAGGCTCTTTGCGATCCATTTCACAAAAACTAAGAGAAAAAAGGCTTGAAATTGCTTTACAATGCCATGAACTTTAGTTTTTAAGACTCGTTCGCAATGTTAAAAATCTTAAGCTTTTTTAAAGTTTAAAAATTTTCCAAAAATAAAACAATTCATTTATTTTTTCCTAACAACAAATTATTGCGAAAAGAAATGACATAAAGCCTGAACAACCATAGTCAATCTAGCAGTTTACATTTTTTTTTTTCAAATTCCCCATCAATATTTCAATTTTCTGCAGTATTGATGGTTTTAGTAGAAAAGCTACCATGGGTATATACAATTTCGATATAGACAAATTAAATAGGCTTTTTTGATTTTCATCTACATTTGTGTGGTTAATATTGACATTAATTTTGTGTGTCTCGGCTGTAAATGACTATAAGACGATGTTATTACAATAACTGATATATCAAATATTTGTAAGACGGTACAAGAAATTGCCTAATTAAATGTCAATTTCTTAGACAATTTAATTTAGGTAGGTAAAAGCAGTTATCAATGAGTTTGTGCAAATTTATAGCCTGAATGAAATTTCTTTGAGAATACAAAATACTCATTTATGATATTGATTGGAAATACGACTTGGCATTTTTGTAGTCTTTGAGTCAGCCTTGACAATGCTATATAAGCTGATGGATTGGGATACGATTTTTAAATACACATTAAACTGAGTTGATCAATAACTTAAATTGAGGGGGCTTAAAGCAAATCATTAAATGTAATGCACTTTTAAGCTTTCAATCAGCTCTCCACAAGTCCTTAACAGTTGAATGCACTCATTTTTGTGCCATGTTGTTGGACTGTGGAGCTCTGCTGTATGGCGCTTGCCGATTGCCATATAGTTTAAACTCGTCCAACCTGGCCTGACCTAGTAGTGGTAGAGGTAGTTGTTGTTGTTGTTGTTGATGTTGTTGTTGATGTTGTTGTTGATGTTGTTGTTGTAGCAGCAAAAGGAAACGACAGCCGGCAGGCGGCCAAAAGGAAAATGCAATTTCCTTTCTCAATTTTTCATATGCACATTAAGCGCCTTTTTGCATTTCAATTTCTGTAGAATGGGGTAGAGCAGGTTTATGCAGCAAGTGGCGCCACCTGCTTGAAGCTTTGGGGCTTTTTGTATGCACACTTACACTTACACCTACACACACACACACTCATACACACAAACCTTTATATAAGCATATAAAAATTAATATTTTACTAGCCCAGAAGTGGCTTTGTTACAATTTCTCGGCCAAAATGTATGTTCTTGGCCTTAAAAATGTATGCGCCCAAGAAGAAGGAGTAAAAGAGCCAGTCGGTTGGAAAAACTGGGTGAAACCATACCAAAACAGCCAACCAAACAGCCAACCAACCAACTTTATTTTAATTTAACTTGTAAAGGAAATTGTTTTTGGTTTTTCAGTTTAGAGTTTTTGCACTTCTCGTCCTGGCCCTGGCGCCAGACCTCCCACTAACCGTTTATTGTTATTTTCTGTTTTGTTTTTCCCTCTCTCGCATTTTTTTTAGCAACCACAAAACTAGAAATTATTTCTAACCATAAAAGACAAGAAAACGTAAGAAATACATAAATTCAGTTTACACAAATAACAAATTCTCACGCATTCACCTGTGGTTATTATAGGCTCAAGCTCACGTCTCTTGCATTTTTGTCACCTCAAACAAAAGGAACTCGACAATTTTTCACAATAGGTCCAGACAAAGCGACGTCTTGTGGTGCCCACAGCCTCTAAAAAAAAATAAAACTAAAGAAAAATCTCAGCAATACAAAAGAAGAAGAAAACAAAAATTATTTTTATTTCCATTTCTATTCTCATTTGGTGTTGTTGTTATTGTCGTTTGCTTTTGTTATTCCAGTTCTAGTTAAAAATGGGTTTGACATTGTCTATGCGTAAAGTGTTGGGCCAGAGACAAAAAAAAAAAAAAAAAAATGAAAAGGAAAAGAATGGTTAAAAAACAAAAATCTATCGCGTTAACTACACGTTGATCTTTTGTTACCTTTCTGAAAGGTGTGTGTGAGTGTCTGTGTGGAGGGGGTAAAAGTGTGCGTGAGTCTGTCTATGCGTTTATTGAGGGGGTGAGGCAAGGGATCATGTTATAGAATTGATTATTCAAACACACAATAGAGAATCGAGCATAAAGAATTAAATCTATGCATTAAATTTATTACATGTTTTCTCTGAATTTTTAAAGAATATTTAAGCTTTAAGATTCCGGAAATTCAAATATTTTGTGTGTATTGTGCGATTCTCAAATTGGTCTTCATTACTGATCGTGGGTATTAAAACTTTTGCTAGAAATTTTTCAAATACTATCAGATAATATTTCCCTTGCATGTATTCTATCATATTTCATTTCTCTCTGACTTTGAAATCAATTAATCTCCATTTGTCTCCCCTTTCTATCTGGTTACCCCTAAGAATTCTACCAATTTCTTTCTCTTCCATCTCCCCCATCTCTTTGAACCCCCAATAAATCCATTTTTCATGCTACAAGGTGCAAAAATAGATCTCCCTGTCGCTTTGCGTCGACTGTTGTGGCGTGAGAAAAAAGGAAAAAAAAAAAATAAATAATGTGAAGTGAAGTAAATTTTCACTCCATGACAAACTATTAGCATCCCTTCAACTTCATCTGGTAGGTGCTCTGTAGAGGCTTCAATGCTTCAATCCTTTTGCTGTCAGGCTAAAAATAACATTTTTTTTATTTTAAATGAAAACGAAACGAAATGCAAAGACTTTAAGCGCCTTTTTGACAATTTTCACGTCAACTACAAATCCTCCCGCTGCCCCTATTTCACTTCATTTCACAAGATAAGACAAGGCCAGACCAAGTCAGAGGAATATTCCCAGAGTGAAACGGCGAAATTTACATATGCAACATGCGGACAGGAGCGGTTTAATTCAAATAAAGGAAACAAGAGAAATTGGCATATCATTTTTTATATGTATTTTCAGGTAATGCATCAAATTATTCATTTCGATTTATAAAAGACATTAAATTATATGCTTTAAAACTTTAATATTTTTAAATAAGAATAATATATTTAAAATAAAATATAATTTTAATTAATAAACTCAAGTAATTCTATAAAATTATAGTAAACATAGTGTAAGGTAACTTAAGATTTCATGAGCCTAAATTAAACATTGTGTTAAAGCAACTTGAAAAAGATTTATAAATTGAAAATTGGACCTGTTTTAAGAATGTTATCTCAAGGTTGAAAAATCAAAAAGGCATCTAGGCATAGACTATATAGATAAGTAGTCTCAAAATGTTAAGTCGATTAAAAGCTCTTTAAAGTACAATCCCTTTAAACTTTTTTGAGTCTTAGAGCTCGCCAAATCTATAAATTGTTGGCTAAAGTTGACTTGGGCGATATTTTATTACCGTAGCGCTCCTGTTTTTTTTTTCACATACAGTTGGTAAATCTGTCCCCATAGCTGAGTTTTATATTATTATCTTGTATATACAAAAATAAACACAATATTTCTGTCCTTCATTTCTCCAGCTCCAACTGCTGCTCACTTCCATTCGCTCTCTGGAGGCATTCAGATATATAAGTATATATATAGTATATCAAAATATGAAGCGGAAAATCAGTGACAGCAGCCGCCGAAGAGGAGCTCCTCTCCCCGTGTCCCTACATTCAGTATTTCGAAGTCCTGCTTTTGGTCTGGAGTTGGAGTTTTCAAGTGGAGTTAAATTACTTTTGGTGTGGGATAAGAGAAAGAGGTGTTTGGGTGTGAGTGTGGGAAGAGGTGGACCGAGATATACACGGATATAGTATATATGTATATGTATATATATATATGTGTATATATGTATGCAATGGATTCTTCTGCTTCTTTTTTGTTTTTATTGGAAACTTATTCCCACACAACAGACAGTACGACAGGAGAGCAAGAGACAGTGAGAGTCAGAGAGGGGCGGGGGCTGGTGGTAGTGAGTGCGATCTGAGTCCAACTGTTTGACTGTTTGACTTGTCCGATTTGACTGGCAGCGAATGAAATATGGCTTTTTGTGCAGCAAAAAGAAAAAAAGAAAAAAAAAAATCAAAAAAAAAAAAAAGAAACTATATAAAGTAAAAATTTTTGTTGAAAATCAAACCAGGATAAGGCACGATGATGGCCCCCCCTGCCCCCCTATGTCATGCTACTGCTTGCTTCTGGCTGATGGTCTAACAAATTGCATTCTGATATTCGGCAACTTCTGTTGGGTATTGATTTTTCCCCCTCTTCATATAGACGAAGCTTAACTCCATTCACTTTGAGATGAAGTCTTATACCCTTATATGGCATGCATACATACTTTCTCTGATTTTATTGATTTATTATTAAATCATGTAAATTTTTATTACGAAACATCAAAGTTGATGGTTATTATTATTGATGATGAACTGCTTATTTTCTTCTCTTTTTATGACTTTGTTGTTGCACAATTAAATGATTTCTAATTGCTGACAGAAATGATGTTTCTTCTCACACACACACAGACACACACACACATACTCAAATGGTTTGTTGATTTATTAAGAGCAAATCGAGGGGGGCTCATTCAGTTCATAATTTGTCATAAGACATTGTTTGTTGCTTTCTTGCCTTCATTTTGATAAAGATTTATTATGACATTTCTTTTGGCTTTTTCATATTTTTTTTTATGCTGGAAATTGATTGATCTAATCAAATGGAAGTTGATAGGCCAATTAAATAGGTTAAGAAATGATGGGGTAAGATTTCTATACACACTATGTACATACATACATAGATATTTATAGGGTTTATTAGGGACCTTTATAATGTCTTAATTATAAGAAAATTGTCTTGATAATGTATGAAAATTATGCCATGTTCATGTTAGGCAGCATCTTTTACGAGTTTGAATATAATGCCTTCATAAATTAATTAAAAAGAAAAGTCTTCTTCAAACACATTTTTATGGAAGGTACAACATAATTTTAGTGAAATTTGATATTTATTGAGTTTGCCTCAGATTTTTTGTATTATTTATTAATATTCTCTTATAGAGAAGAAAGAAACGAGAGATGAGTATAAATAAAAATAAAATATATCTGTTGATTAATATTTATTTCATACTTTTCTAGATATAAAATAGAAATAGTTTCTATGGAAAGCTTGTACTTGTGACTTATTATACCCTTGCAGAGGGTATTATAAAATTGATCAAATGTTTGTAACGTACAGAAGCAGACGTTTCCGACCCCATAAAGTATATATATTCTTGATCAGCATGAGAAGCTGAGTCGATATAGCCATGTCCGTCTGTCTGTCCGTCTATATCATATCACTATATCATATAGTTATAGAATGAAAATTGGTGAAGAAATTCTAGTATACCTATGAAATTACTAATATGATAGTTTTTTATATAAGACATCAGATCCCGAAATTTTAATCACATCGGATAAATAGAACACAAGTTAAAGTCGAAATAAATCGGCTCTGCTCAATCGCTGCCGGCAGCGCTGTCAGCAGCCTAATAAGTCATATATTTATGGCCAAGCAATGCAAGGGTATATAAGTTAAGATAGCTTCTTTGATATTTTTCTATAAATTTCACTTTTTTTCGCTTCTAAGTAAGCATTTGCTAGGTTACTGACATTCGACAAATCTTTGTGGTGTATAGCATATCACGTTTTTATGGCTATCGAGTTCTTTATAAATACAAGATAAATAATCCCTATAAAAAGCTATTGTTCATACATAGATTAGACTATGATTCATCTTGTGAACGAACGAATATCTAGTTGATTGGAAATTGATTAGAAAACTAATACCGAAACTGAAAATTTTATTGCTTTTCAGTATTGTTTTACGAGATGGCTAACTCTATTTCAAAATGAGACTAATCCCTAGACAATTTTTTAGTTATTTCGCTTTGCTCAAAACCACATCAAAATGCCTAACTCAATTTTTGTCAACTTGTCCCACACACACACACATGCGAGATAGTATGCAGAATATTTGCTGTGTGTGTGTGTATGTGTATATTCTAGGCCATAAGCATAAAAGTTAATCAATGAAATTACATATGCAACGGCAAAAGCATCAGCATCATCAGCACAAAAATTCACAAGTTTTCCCCAAGGCAATCAACAAAATCACATTTGATTTTTCGCAGAGGCAAGAGAGACACAGCGAAAGGGAGATAGAAAGAAAGAAAAAGAGAGATATAGAGGAGGGAAAAAAGAAAAATTTGTTGAGCGTTTCATTATCGAGAAATAGTTAAATTATCGCACACGAACCGAAAAACCACATGATGGACAGTTTGGACATTTGATTGGGAAGCTGGAAAGGCCCACGACTGACTAACACGACGACGAGTCGGGTAAATTTTCTTGAGTGGACACTGGTTAGTTTTTATGAGCTGTATCTCTCTTTCTGTCGCTGTGTGTGTGTATATTATCTGTTGTGTGTATGTAAGTTAAAGGAAGTGCGGGCCGTCACCATCATAAACTGACCATTCACTTTGATTTCTCATTCATTTGGTGGAGGGTTTTTGTTTCGGCTTGGCCAATGTGGGGATGGGTGTGTGTACATATATGTATTCCCTCTTGGCCTTGAACGACCCTTTGCTTAATTTGTTTTCTATTTTGTCTACTAATTTCTTAATTTAGTCAACCGTAGCCCAGTCCAGTCCTCTTCTGACTATCTCTATCTCATCTCATCTCATTATTTGTAGAGGGTCAGTTTTTTTCAGCAAAATGCTGGTTGTCCCAAGTTGGTGATAAAACTTTAATTTTCGATTAGTTTTATTAATTTTCAATTAGTTGAATTGAAAACAAATGAATAGCTTTATGACTAAACCAAAAATCAATTTCCATTAAAAGGTTTTTTGTTTGCAATTGGATTATAAATTTCTTTTATAAATGTTTAGAGGCTTTGTCTATTCCACATTTTCAATATGTGAAATTAATTATAAAGAATTTTCTACTAAAATTACTTTTAATTGAAACGAAAATGTATATAAAATCTTCTAAACCATGAATTCGCTATTTATTAACCAATTGGATTTTATATATCGTTGTTATCTTAAGAACTTCTTTCATTTAATTCGATAGGTAAAACTATTTCATTGCCGTTTAATCTGTAATCAAACTATTCTTAGCTAATCCGGGACGTGATTTCATTTAAGTGTAAAGTTTCAACTTTTCCACTTTTGCATTTCCCCATTTTACCATATCTTTATATTTGCCTTTGTTAAAATCAAAGTGCAGCGAAAATTTTTAATTAAAATTCACAGACACACCCACTACCACCTTTATCTCCACTCTCCACTCTCTCGACCCCCGTTTCACCAGCTCCACCCGCTCCACCCGTTCTGGCATAGTCAGACAATCTGCTTGTCTTATTTTCAGTGAAAGAGTCTTTCCACATATGCTTTTCTACCTGGAACGTGAGCCAATTATTGGGATTTGATGTTGAAATTCTCTCTTACTCTCTATCACTATATTTGTTTCTCTGTCTTTCTGTACAATATATATGGAGATGTGGTTGGTTCAAGAGCAATTCAAGTTATTAATCTGATTTTTCAAATCTGTGAGCAATGCAACGTCATCATCAGGAATCAGGTATCAGGCATCAGGCATCGCAGACATCAGACATTGTCATCATCTTATATAAACAACGATAGAGATGAAAATATTGTGTGTAAGAGACAGGCATAGAAAGTAAGATGGCAACGCACCTTTGACTGCAATTTCCATTTATAAGCCAACTAAGCCGATTATCTTTCCGTCTCTGTCTCTATCCCCAAACAAATTCCAACAAATTGGCTGCACACAAGTCAAAGTCAAAGTCAAAGTTGGCAGACAAGAGAGAATTGAAGGAACCTAAGTAGCTAAAAGACATTGATTGGAGGTTTTCACCCAAAAAGTTTGATCGTCCAACAAAACAATTGAAAAGAAAAGGTACCACCATTCTGATTTCTCTCTCTCTCTCTCTCTCTCTCTCTTTCTTGAATAATTCTTCTAATATCCCTCCAGTAGCTGTCATATTGAACTGTCAACAGGATTTCAATCATTATTATTATTATTTTTTTTCATTGCATAATATCTATATATTGCAGCTACCGAATTAGGGATAATGCGGGTACCTATCTACCTATCTACCGACCTCTACCTACACACCCCTCTCATCCCTAAAACCTAGTTGACTGCTTTATTTATGAGATTTCGTTTCTAGTCCTCCGTTTTTTAGCGTTGGACGGTGGTTGAAAATGCAATTCAATAAAAAAATTTTTTTTTTTAATTGTTTGACTGACTTTGACAATTGTCGTTCATTTATCATACTTAAAGTTTGCATAAAGAGAAAACTCTACTGGAAACTCGCGCGTGCAAACAATTTACAAAACAAAGAATTCTTCATTTACTTTTTTTTTTTTTGGGCGTTGCCAGCAATAAAAAAAATTTCATGCACCTTGGGTGTTCTATCCGCAGCGGGTGGTCACACTAATTTTTTACGTGACATCAGCATTAACAATAGGAACTGGAGTGGAGTGCAGCAAGGATTCAGGATTGAGGAGAAGGCGCCAAAAAGTATGCAATGCCAGACAAAAATCAAAGTAAAGTTTATTCTTTTCATTCTTTTTCGTTTGCTTTTCGCGATTGTGCGAGATTGCCTTCTTGGCCATGTAATTGAATGGGCGTGGGTGGTTGGGTTGGTTGGGCGACTTGCTTGGTGAACAAACGAAGGAAATGAGAGAAATGGGAAACGTGCAAATTACAAGAAATTTTCTGAATCACTTGAAGCTGCAACAAAAAAAAAAAAAAAAAAAAGGAGAGTGGGTAAACTAAGAAGTACAAGAAAGTTAAATACAGACAGATAATTTCATGTTATCGGTTTATAGTGCTAGAATTGACCTAGCCAAGAAATTAAAATTAATTTCATTTTGTTATAATCATTATAATAATCAATATTAACTGTTGCAGTAAATCTGTTTATCCTGTAAACAGTTCATTGAAATAGACCACGCAGAAATATTTGGGGAAAACAAATACTTGGATTTTCTTGAAAAAATGAAATTGGCTTTCACAAACTTTTCAAATGCACTCCGCTCGATTTTGGCGCCCTTTGTCTCAGAGTGTCCATGATCTAAGGTGTTCCTCTTGCAGCTTTCTTTAGGAATACTGATTTCTCTCTTTTTTTTTTGTGCCTTCCCATTCTGTCTGTCAACCCGTTTCCTGCCGCCAATAATTAAAGTAATTGCTACATTTCTGCCACTTCCTTTACTCAGTGGAGCTTGGCCAGGCCATTTCTCCTTGTCTTTTTGTATTTCTATGCTCTCTCTAGACGTTGTCTTTTGCCAAAAAGGAAACTATTTTAAAAAGGCAAAACTACTTTTGGCTTTAATTGCAACTATCCAAACTCCAACCCCCCCACAACCCTCTTCCCCTCTTTCACTGTCCCCTTCTATACCGTTTGACACACCCACTCAAACCTCCTCTGTGTGCTTGGAAAGAACTGTTCAACAAACTGTCCAATTGTCGGAAACTACATTGTAGAGTTCAGAGCTGGCTTGAAGTGTATGTGTATGTCCTGAGTGTAATGTCCTTTTTAAGGTCCTGTTGTGTGTGTGTGTGTGCTACAATGTGCTTCCGTTTGCATGCAACTGCCTTAAGCAGCTTAAGTTTGTCCCAAAAGGAGGTCCCCCACTGGAGCCCCAACCTAGATCAGGGGATAGGGTAGCAAGCCAAACTGAACTCTGTGCGTGTTAATGATTACTTGAGCTGCCATTTGTGGCCTGTTCTCTTGGTTATACAACTGATGTTCCACTACTGGAACAGCTACTCCAACTGGTCCAGGGGTTTTGTGTTGCACGTAAAAATCAATGTCACCGCGTTGTTTGCTGTTTGTTTTTCGGTTAACATTCCTTGGTTCCGTTTCCTGTCGTCTTCTTCTTCGTCTTCTTCACTAGCCAGTAGAAGAGCAGGAGAATGAGGTTGTTTGTTTCTTGTTGTTGTTGTTGTTGGCTCCTTGGCTGACTGTGATTTCCCTGGCTGTTGTAATGGCAGCCGCTGCTGCAATTTGCTGCCTGCGCTATGCTGCTAAAAACTTTTTGCAGCAACAGGAATAAAAAAAAAAATATAAAACCAGAATAACAAAGAACAAAAAAGTTTTTCACTTAAACTTCGCCGCAATGCAGCAGAGGAGAGTTTCGGAGTCATTTTGCGTTTGTATGCTTGGACAAGGGTATTATTAGTTCTTGATAAACTTGGTAACATTAACTTCTACCAGGGAATAATGATCATGCAGATAGATTTCAATTGCCTACCTCTGGTAAACACTTGTGTGCAACAAAATTGATTGAACATACTAAGAAGCCGAACATATGACATAAGTTTATTACAAAGAAAAATGGCTACTTTTAATTTAATTTTGAATTTTTATAAGATAATCCCGACTGTGAAACTATTTGATATAAAAAGGGTATTTGCATCTACGATTTTTCAAATTTTTGCATTAACCAAGTGACTTTTCAACTGAACATTCTGATTATTCCCACGTCGTTGTCGCATGGCCTCCTGCTCCTACTCCTTCTCCGGTCTATCGCTATCCTCCCTTGGCACTTAAAAATTTGTTTAAACATAAGTGGTTAATTATCTTCAACGTTTGCGTGACGCAGCTACTGGATGTAGATTGTACGATGAGCTCACCTCATTCATCCCTCAACCAGGGACCCCTATAATTAGTTTTCATAATTTTATATCACTGCGTTGCTGTGTCGATAAAGAGTGACAGAGAGAAGACCGACCTATATATGTATAAGCATAAGTTACGTAAAAATTCTCATGTTACCTCACATGTCATTTAAAAAAACAAAAAAAAACATTTTCTTAATTCTCGATAGAACGAAGCCCGCATGAGTCAGTTTTCCCATTTCTCTGTTTCTAAACCATTTTTCATTTTTTTTTTTGTTTTATAAATTAAAACAAAATATTTACATTAGCAATAAGTTTTGTTGGAGAAAGTGAGTTAGTCATCTTGAAGAATTTTCCTTGTTTTGCTAATTTTTCCCCTGCTGAGTTTTATTTTTCTTAAGTTCTTCTCGTTTTTTTTTGCTTTTGTAGGGAGAGATATTTTCCTTTGTTGCACTTTATGACAACTTGATGGACACTTTGAATTATGCATGATGAAGTCGCCGTCTTGTCTAGGCATCCAACTATCTTTCTCTTTCACTTTCTGTGCCTCTCTCTCTCTATCTCTATAGAATGTATGTAGATATACATACATATTTTGCTTTTTGCATAACAATGGAAAAGTTTTCAAGAGCTTGGTACTTAATGATATACCATTGTCTCGGTTAAAATGCTAATGCTAATTTGCATTAGTTGTGTTGCGTAGGCGTTGAACCATATACATAGAAAAAGAGAGCCAAACCAGACATGGACCAGAAGGAAACAAAACTTTGAGGACTTTGTGGCAAAGTTACGTCAAGCTTTCTTCCCATACTCGAAATGTTAAAAATGTTGAATTACTTTCTTTGCTTTCTAGTGATTAAGTGGGTAAATCTAATTTAAACTTTATGTGAGTGATAATCTCTATCAATAAATAGAAAACATTATTTTAAGTGATTACTCTCGTGCAAATGAAGCAATAACGATTATAGAAAGTACTTACGTTTTTATTAGAGTATAGAGATGAAATCGTATATATTTTACTTGAAAATGTACTTGAAAAAAAATAATTTCTTTGTTTACAGATACTATATCAATTTGGAAAGTTATTGTATATAATTGTATTATATAAAAATGCCAAACTATTAATGGTTTAGAATGGGGATAAAGTGAATGTGGTTAGTTTTGAGTTTAAAATGAATTGCAAAATTTGTGCACCTTTATTAGAATAAAATATTATTAATTGAAACATACAAAATCAAGGAAAAGAATTTAAGAGAAAAGTTGGAAAAGGAAAAGTCAGCCAGACCTGACTCCCAGAGAAAGTTGACTCAAGATTAAGTAAGAGAGGTTGTGGAAAAACTGTGAAGGTTAAGCAGGTTAATAACTTATACATATGAAAATATGTATAAGCTTCAAAAGGACCTTCTTTTTGACTTTAGCTTAGAAGAAAAAAAAAAAACATGTATTTCAATCCCAATAAAAATAGACCTATGAAAAATCTTCAAATTATTTAAGGATATAATGCCGATTTCATTAAACCCAGTGAAATTGAGATCTTTGCTACTTAAATTGTCTTCTTTCTTTTCAAATCTCCTTACATTTTTATTCCGATACTCTGCACCATTTTTTAGTTTTTTTTCCTTTAAATATTAACAATAATAATAGTCAAATATAGATATATTAGCTCAAGATACTTTCTTTAGATTAAGCCATTTCTATGAGCATATGGCAAACCTTTTGGAAGCTTGTTTTCTATTTAATTAGCTAAAAGCTTTCGGTTGCCTTGTTGAAGCTTTGTCTTTTGTCCTTTTGTCAAGACCTTAATATCAACTGTCTTGATCTAGGCCATAAAAATATACAATATAGAATACATATATATGTACATATATATATTAATTCGTATAATAAAGATGTCTCCCTTGACACTCTTAATAACGACTTAATTAACTTTCAACCCAAATGGGAGATAAAAATCAACCAAGAAAACGAAAAAGAAAAAACCTGAGGCGGAAGAGAAAGCAGCGAAAAAAGAAAACGGAAACAAAAAAAAAAAAAAAACTGAATCTTTAGCTGCAAAAAGGACAACACCAAAAAGTGATGGCAATAAAAATGAGTGCAGAAATGAAATAAAACGCAAAAGTAAATCAAAAGAGCTGTTTCCAAAACGATGGGAGGGGGGCACAAAAAAAAAAAAAAAATTGAGCAATTACGTGCATGCACAACAGAATTTTATTTAAGTCATTTTGTCATTATCATCGCGACGACTACGAATCGAAAGAAATTTAAGAAAAGAAAGTTGACAAATCACCAACAACAAAATGAACAAACAAAAAAAAAAAAAAAACAACCAAAATAAAAACGATGGAAAGAAGGAAAGTTGCGTGCCTTAAATTTGCCATAAAAATGTCACACAGGACACCATCGAGACGTAGATGGAGACGGAGACACATAGAGACACTGAGATATAGGCAGGCAGGACGACATGCGTGTCTTTTGTTTTTATGTGCCACGCCCACAACATTAATGGCTGATGGGTAGAAGGAGGTGGTAGGCGTTAGGTGGAGGCAAACTTGAGGTTAGGTTCATTTGGCTCTAAATCTTTTAAATGCCTTTATTTAGACTAAAAGCGTAGAGCAGACGTGCCACAGGACTTTGGAGAAAGATAGAGAGAGAGAGAGAGAGGGAGAGCCAGGATGTCTGTCAATTTAATGTTTTGTAGGGGAAAAGGTTTTTTCTTTGCCTTTGCTTTATTTTTCATTTTTTCCTTATTTTTTGTTGGTTTTTTTTTGCTGTATTGTTGCCTTTAATGTGTCGTTCGCATGTCCTTCTATACACTGAACGAAATAATATTTAACTTGATTGATCTTCAAGAGTTTTAAAGTAAGTTGTAAAATGAACTGTAGCCTCTTAGCTTTAATAATAGAAAAAAATCCTT
Source organism: Drosophila insularis (assembly GCA_018903935.1). Lineage (NCBI taxonomy): Eukaryota > Metazoa > Arthropoda > Insecta > Diptera > Drosophilidae > Drosophila > Drosophila insularis. The sequence goes on along the minus strand of JAEIFP010000337.1, from coordinate 2,646,302 downwards.
GAGCCAAGTCTCTGTTTAGCTTCAGATTTTGATCTATGTATAAGTGTAAATTTAGTGAAACATTTTTCTCAGTGCATTTGCCTAAGGGGTCTCATCTGCTGGTGCTGCTTGGCTTTCGCCTTTGCGTGCTGCATTGCTTTTATGTTGAAGCTCGTGTAAATATTTTGTTTTACAGCTTCTAGCACACACACACACACACACACACACACACACACACACACACACACACAAACATAGAGAGACATTGAGAGACAAAAACAGAGGGACAAACAGAGGAGAGGCCTCCCTCCCGCCTAATAGACTTTTGTAGGTGTCTCAATTTTCTAAATAGTTGTGGGCTCCTACCCATCCACATACTTACTCATGTATACACACACACACTCGCACACGCACACGCAGACAAGTACGTATGTTTGTACATTATACCAGATCCAGACCTTACCATGGCGTTAAGTAAACAAAACCGCACATACTGGCTGGCACGCAAAAACGTTTTGCAATCTTCAAATCAATGCCAAAACACACACACATATACACATACATATACTTACACCAAGGACTCGAAATGTGTGGAGAAAACCTTTTGTAGACTCTTTAAAGGACTTCCCTCAAAAGCCAGGTTCCTATTTTTTTGTTGTTGTTTTACCAATCTTGTTGGTTTACCAAATTGAAGCTTAAATTGTGAAAGCATACTAAGTATTTTGTTGTTGTTCTTTATGCGGATTGTATAAGAACTTCAATGTGTGAGTGAGTGTGTGTCTATGTAATCTGTGAGTGTTTCTTGTATTTGTATAGTATCCAAAAAGTTAGAAATGAGAGTTGATGAAGACCTTTCTTAATAGAGTAAAAACCAAAGGCATGTTAGAAAATATGGCAAATTGAGTTGTTCCATAAGTTTCTTAAGTGATGGCAAGAGGTAGTAATTTGCAATGTCCACATTTATTTTTTTACTCATCAGTTTCAATTTCAAAATATATGGCTAATTGAACTAGAATCTTTTTTAGCTTTTAATATCAAACTGTTTCGTTTTTGCCACTCAAATCTTAAAAATAATCTATTGTAGCTGCGGTAGTCTGCGGTATACTCATTAAATTCTGTTTAATATGTATTGTAAATTTGTTTGGCATCCATTAATCTCTATTTATCCTTTCATTCGGGCCCACCTTTCAACACATTCTTCAGTCCATTCCATTCCATTACCGTTACCATTACCATGGGCAACTCTAGCTCACTGTTAACTGAACCCTGAATAACATATGCATTTTAACTAAAGTCCAGACCAGCTTCTTGCAATTACAGTTTACAAATTGTGAGCACAACTCAGTGCACATGAGAAACACCATCAATAAAATTAGAGCACAAGGACAGACTGAGACTCCTAAAGTCAGAAGCTCCTTATGGTCATAAAAAAAAAACAAAAACCCAACAAGAAAATAAAAGAAAAAAAATAATAAAGTATATATAAATCCAGAACAAAACATTTATTAAAAATTCTCTACGCAAATCCATTGCCCGCCCCATCTACCTATTGTCTCGCTCCGTTACGAAATTAAAACAACATCATTTTGATTGAATACTCGGTGGGATTCTTGAGAATGCCGACCGCAAAACATATGCTAACCCTCCATCTACTTCTACCTAATTTCAAATTATATGAACACAAAAGAAAAGTGGGTAAGAGTAAAAACCAAACACAAAAAAAAAGAACTCTGGAAAAAGAAAGAAAAGCCACTCCAAAGTAAGATGGAAAAACAAAAGGTTCAGGGGCCAGTTCGTAAATTTGATGCAGCAGAAGAAGCAGCAGCAACCGCAGTAACCTGAAGAGAGGAAAATTTATATAAATTGACTTCTTTATTGTGGGCGCATGCACGGCTTTAATTTCGCAGAATTTTTGTTTTTCTCTGTTCTCTTCGGTTCGGTTGGAGAGGAGAGCTCTTAGAAAACAATTTACCACCTAAGAAGCCACAGACGCAACCGCAGCCGCAGTGGCAGTAGTTGTTAAAAGAGAGGCAAGAAAAAACCACGACCTGATTGAATTTTACGCTTCATTTAAATTGAATTTATTACTTAGGCTCCCCTGTGAGGAGGTCAAAATCAGTGATGGTGTTTCACAAATGATGAAAAAGGGGAAATCACTTAAAAATTGTACAACTTAAATTTGAACTTAACACAAACGAAGACAAATCTATCACATTTAGGAACTCTAATTTTAGTTTTCTTTCTCTAAGTACAAACTTATTTTTCTATATTCTATATTAAATCTCTTTTTTTAAAGTAAGGCTTTATTCGGTTGTAAATAAATGCAGACAAATCTTTTGGCTACGCCTCTGTTGCTGAGACTAACAGTGGCTTTTCAGGTGGTTCTAGATCTCCACTCTAGACAAACCAAAAATCATAATTAATAGACATGAATATATTTCATCCAAACCAGAGAGCCGGATTAAGTTCAGCCGTGTCGAAGTTTGTATACCTTGCAATTTTTTCTGATAGTTTTTCCTAGCAAGCTCTCAAGCTGTAGCAATGCGTCGTATAAAGCATGCTATAATTGATACATTTATCCGATTTTAATTGAATTTGCTCTAAATATAGATTGTTATGATAGACTGTTTAAACTTGTCTGCTCGTTCTGTATGGTCGGATAAGTTGCCTTCTATGCTTTGCACGCTTCTGACTCAAATTAATATACCTTCTTTGCAAGGGTATAAGGAGAGAAGAGAAAAAGCTTTTTACTAAGAGACTTTACCCTCTACAACCCTCTATGTCTCTTTCGTAGTCTCGTTTGTTTTTCTTTTTTTTTTTTCTGAGCCTTACAAATTTCCAAGCTTATTTCAATTACCCACTTTTAGGGGGCGAGAATTTACGTGGGTTGGATGGGGTAACCTGAAAACCTCTGGAATTTCTCGACACTTTATCATAACCCAAAGGCATGCCAAAAGTATCACAAGAAGACCAAACCAACCGTCCAAAAACAACAACAAAAATAAGAAGTAAAAGACTATATATATATGTGCCCCAATTTGTTTGCTACTTTATTAGGTTTTCTGTTTTTTTTTTTTTGTTTCGTCTGTTTTTGTTTCCCTTCATCCCCAGCTGACTTACTTACTTCTTCTTCTGCAATGATGTTGGTATGTTGCTCCACTTGCTCCTTTTTCTTGATATTTTCCTTCATTTTGCCAATATTATTTTACCCGCTTCGTTTATTTCACGTGTTTACCTCAACATTTTACCTTTTGTTTTTCATTTTACTTTTCGTTTTCCTTTTTTTTTTGCGCTGTCAGAATTTTCTGTTACAATAATACAAAAGAACTTTTTACTCGGCCAAAGTTTTTGCTCACAGTTTGGTTTTTTCCGCTGTTTTTTTGTTTTTTTTTTTTTTTTGGCGGTTAACAGGTTGCCGTTTTTAATGTTTGACTTAAAGTTGGTCTATTTTAAAGAGTGAAGTCTGTATCACACACCTTTGCCCCGCTTTAAGTAAACACAAATATGGGGTCGCCATTGTCGTAGTCGTCGCCGTCGTCTCCGGCTGCTCAATCAATCAATCGATGGGAAGAAATTGCGTTGGTGCCAAAGTCATCAAGTCGAAAAACCCAACTGTCAGCCCTCATGAGTCGAGAAGTTGAAAGATCACGAATCAAATGGTAATCAAGTTGGTTTTTTTTTTTTTTTTTGGAAAAAGCTTTTAGGGCTTGAATAAATATGCAAATTTTAAATGCAGAAAATGTTCTGATATGCCGTTTGGATAGGAAATGAGGGAATTTAAAGGGGATTAAGTTGGATTGATGTGAATATTTACCTATAAACACACGCCTATATATAAACATATATGTATACAAACAGCAACAAAAAAAAAAGTGTGAATTATTGTTAAAGACCTATACATACAATTTGGTTAATATGTATATTATTTTTGGCCTTAATTTAAAAAAATTTTTTTAACCTAAATAAACTTTGATTTATTTGTAATTTATTTGTTTACTCTAAAATCTCGTTGAATCCTTTGAAGCTTTAATTGGTTCAAGCTAAGAGCTAGAGTAGGATTCCTTTAAGATTATGTTTGGTATTGATAAAGGCATTAGTACATACATAGAAGAAAAAGTTATCGATATATATGCATTATATATTTTGTATATATTGCATATAATTAAATAATGGTGGCTTTGTATATATTGCATATAATTAAGTTCACACATTTCTAAGTAATTGTTTCTTTTGTTGCAGATTAAAGTCAACTGGTTTTGGCATTGCCAAAATTTCAACTCGAAACTTTTCACACACACACACAGACACAGCATACACATACATCTGTATGTTCAACACATTGACATTGTGTGAGTTTGTGTGTATCTATGTATATGCTGTATTGTGGTTGAATGAAATGAAAAAATTAAATTTAATTACCAGCCTCAAAACTAATTTGAAACTTTATCTCTGCATCGGCAGGAACATAAGCACAATAACACGAGATACACCCAAGCCAAAGCAGCATTATCTAACATAAATTTCACATTGCGTGTCCAAATGCTATTTATTGTGTGGCCTGGTGGCTGTATCTGTCTGTCGGTCTGTCTGTCAGTCAGTGAGTCAGTCAGTCAGTCTGTCCGTTTGTTAGTCTGACTACTGTCTCTCTGGAATGGCAATGGCAACGACGAACGACACCGACAACGGCAACGACAAAGAACTATGTCAGTCAGCAAGTTAGACAGACTTCACCACTTTTTGTATATATCTATGTATGTGTACATATTTAGTGTATATATCTTATGCTATACCTACGTGTATTTTTTTTTTTCCATTTTCTGCCATTTTCACAGACTGACACACAGAAGTACATATGTATATAGGGAGGGAGAAAGAGGGAACAGTAGCGCGTGCATGATGAAGGAGGCTGATTGCCTACGCACTAACTAACTAACTAACTTAACATTGGGGGTCTGGGTATGAGCGCAAAGGGCACTGGGTAGTTACCCAGTGGCAACTGGGAACACCAACTTGAGTGTGGGATAGTACTAAAATAAATGTTGTTGTGGTACGTGCCATAGGCTAATAGTCTCTTTTCTCCCTATCTCTGCATCTATATTTGTATCTCTAACTGAGCAAGTGACCAGTGAACTGGCGGAAACCTTTTTTGTTTTTTTTTTTTGTTTTTTTGGCAGACCGTTAAGGTAGTTACGTACGCTTGAATTCGGCATTTAAATGGCCGGCAAAACGCAATTTGAAGTTCATTGAAATTGAAACAAATTGCCAGCCGTTTGGCCAACATCATTTAATATTTTTTCCATACCTAAATATTTTATATAAGCCATTTCAATGTATTTCACATATAATTTCATCAAGGATATGCTAAGCCAACAAACCAACATTTAACAACCAGAAAATATCAGTGGAAATCTCAGAGGTTCTTTCTATAAATATTTCTGGTTAGCCTCAGAAGACGACTTTAATAATTAGAGACATTCAATTGAACTAAATTTATATTATATATACATATATTTATCTATTAGAAGTTGTCAATAGAGATGCTCTAAAGAGAAGAAAGAAAGTGCTTTTCGTTGCAGGGTATACCCAATCCGTCTTACTTTGGCACAAAAGGCTTAACCGTACATAAATAACCCGTTATGCCGCCCTCAAGCCAAATGAACAGAGATAGCGGCCAAAAAAAAAAAACCAATAAAAGACACCGTTATTGTCAATTGGTCGACTGGAATGTCATAAAAATCAATTTCGAGAAACAAAAAATAAACGTCCAAACAAATTTTTACGATTTTTTCAATTAAACAAATTACCCGAGAAAACAATTTCAGCCAGAGCCTATAATAAAATCGACAAGAACCGAGAAGTTTTGTTGCATTTAAAAATAGTTTACAAAATGGGAAGTGGCACGCGCTGGCTCTCTGCCGCCACATGCCACTCGGCGTCGGGGTCACCCGCATTGCCTGGGTCCAATCACATTTAATTTACAATCACAAAATTTGAAAATTTTTATTGTTTAAATTCTTAAATTGTTCAATTGTTCAATTGTTTGGCGGCATTTGATTTTTATTCAAGCAAGTAAATAGAAGAAAAATAGACGTAGAGGCATTTTAAAATTTAATTTTTAATTAAACTTTATTGTTTAGCTCACCCACACACATACACACACACAGACACACATAGTGCACATACATATATGTACCCTTAGCCGGTCCTGTTTTCCTGTTGCAACTAGCTCAACGAACTGCAACGAATTGCCTTGTGTAGTTGTGACGGAAATTAAATTATTTGGTCAATTTTTCTTTTGGTTTTTCATTTTTCTAAGAATTTCCGCAAGTATTTTATTTTTTTTGGTGACAAAAACATGCCGCGCTCAATTTTTCAAAAACTTTTATGGGAGTGTGCGGTGTTTTTGAGTGTGTGTTGCTGGTGTGTCTGTGTGGGCATGTGTGTTCACATGTCGCCAACTCCGACTCGGTGGCTGACTTTCGACCTGACCTAACCAGAAGCCACCATTATTTTGGCCATTGGCCGCCGTAGGGGCCAACGATGGTTGTGTGTCAACCAAAGTGTTATTAATGGCTTGTTTTTACTAAATTTATTGCTTGCTATTTATTAATTTATTGACTTTTAATGCAATTAGATAAGAGAAAAGTGCACTTTGCACACTGTATGTGTGCGTGTGTGTGTGTGTGTCTGTGTGTGTGCAGTTCATTTCATTTTTCTTCTTGATAAAACTGAATAAAAACAAAATAAAAAAGACACCGGTCCAAAGGTTGTCAAAAATTTTCATTTTTTCTTTCTCATTATAATTTATGAGCATCTTCTTTTTTTATTTTTATTTTTTGTTTTAACAATTTAATTATGTTGCTTGTGTTACTAATATGTTTTACAAGTTGTTGCTTTTTATTCGTTTGTCGAATGTCAAACACTTTGTTCTATGAATTTTTTTAAAAGAGTAAAGTGAGTGGTCCAACCCATTCAAAACCCAATTCACTCTTTAGTACTTTTGAATGTAAATAATTCATAATTTACGTAAAAAAGAAATCAAAAATGAATCACCAAACAATTTTGTTGCATTATTTTCTTATATAGATTGTCTTACAATTAGTTAAAATCAAATTTGTATAATAATAGCTACTTTAATAGATGTGTCAGTATAATTGGTGTAAACTGCGTTTAATATACTTAACGAGAAAGAAGCTTACTTTTAATTCCATTAAAAAATTGAATAACTTCTATATATTGAGAGATATGTATCTCACATAGACTATTTTAATAAGATTTATACAGATTTTACTAAGATATTTCTTAATAAAGTAGACTTTTTAGTCGATGGTTTTTATGGCAGATATATCTTATATTGGTCCCATTCAACGAATTGTCAATCTTGATTTCAAACTGGCAAAAGCTTAAACATCAAGTGTCATTCTAGAAGCATTCTAATTGATTTAATACTAGATAAAGAAAATATAAAGTTTATGGGGTCGAAAACGTCTTCTACTCTATTACAAATATCTTAATCTCTTATAGGTACAGAATTCCCTCCTCAAGGATATCGAAAAAAAAGGACTCTCAAAAAAAAAAAATAAATCCTGCGCAATTTTCAAAACAAAAGGCGATAAAAATTCATATAATAGAATATAAGTTCGTCACTTTTTGTTACCTTCGCCTCAGTTCTTCCTTCCCCATTCGATGAAATGAATTAGCTGCATGTTCTAGAATCGGTTTGTTTTTTTTTCTTGCTTTCGTTTCGGTATTTAAGTTAACATTATCGATCGATTGATATGCTTGCGACATAGTCAGCTTTTTTCTTTTGGTTGGGGAGGGAGACATGTGTACTTATGTATTAGCATAACCTAATTTCTAATATTAATTTGTTTGTTTGTGCTTTTAACCACTTAGACCTCCCCTGCCCCGCCCAAACCCCAATGGAATCGAAACATGTCACACACTTTCCTTACGTTTTGGTTCGTTTTTGGTTCTGCTTTGCCAATCAATAACAATTTAAAAGCTGTTGCGACAACATGTGTCCCACCCAACCCCCTTCAATTGAAAGAACCCCCAACAAACACACACACTCACACATACCCACACAGATTGCAGCAATTACACCAACAAACCAAGACAAGCGCCATATTGTGGGTGGACAACAACCAGAAGAAGAAAAAAAAACAATTCTGTCACATTTGTGTCATGAAAAGAGCCAGAAAAATGCCAAAGAAATAAGCTGGGAAAGCGTGTTTGAGAGCAAAAATATAAATAGCGCAAAAAATAAAAAACGAGAGCAAAAAATTCGACAAAAATAAAAATACATACAACAAAATGCCATAAAAAGTTAAACAGTCATTTCCCCAACATATGTAGCAACTGAAGGAAAATACGGAAGCAGAGGGAACAAGAGCAAAGTTGTTGTGTGTTCTTGTTTTTTTTTTTTTTTTAAATATTTGACAAATTTCAGGAGCCTGAAGAAGCTCTGTTTGTTCCTTTTTGGGTTTTTCTTCTTTTTTTTTTATCCCCCGGTCACGGGTAAATATTTAGTAGATAAAGCGTAAAAGTGCGTGAGTGAGTCCCTAAAGTAGGATGAAAGTTATTTTTACTGCCTTCCCTTCTTGGTCCTCGAATTCATCTACAACATACACAACTTTTAACCTTTCAATGTTCTTTTGAACCTCGGGAGGTTCGGGTCAAAAAAAGGTCGACAAAAAGATTGCCTTACCTGTTGTTGTTATTGCTGTTGCTCATTGGTAGAAAAACATACATTCTCGTTTTTTGAAGGGGTTAACATTCTGTGGTTTCAACTGGCACTGACATTTTGCCCTGAAATGAGTTTGGTCGCTAAAAAAAAGCACTTTCATGTCGAAAAATGGCAACAAATTGCGAATTTTATTTTAATATCCTTGCTGCACACAAGGGTCAGTTGTTTTGGTAATGTAGCAGCAACGAGTGACAGCAATTATATGTATGTGTTAACCTGTATGTTGAAAAGTATTTTAAATTTATGTCATAAATCGTGCTTGACAGTATCTACAGTTCGATGATAATCTGATTACTCAATTATGATATACTTAAGTGATGTGGACAAATTGAAATTCGTTTATAATGATAGTATTTTGATTATGAAAATTTAATTTTCATTAATTTTTAGTATTACTCTTTTGTACATTTCAGAGATTATGGCTTATATTTTCAAAATCTTATCTTTTTTTTATTTGAAAATATATAATTTTGGAAGTTTGGAAAAATATTTATATATAAAAAATATATATATGTAGCTAAAGGTACCTATATATGTATGTATAAGTAAAGACTTATTACCACAATCGTATGAGATTAGTTTTGCAAAGCCCACCATGATCTATCATCATCGGACTTTTCTAAAACTGGTCGAGAATTACAACTGTGCAAGAGCTGGATCACTCCCTCCTTCTTATATATAAATTAGTTTTTCGTTATATTGCCACTAAATTTATACTCTTTTTTTGTAAAATAATTATTATTGTATTTTTCAGATTTCGGTTTCTTTTTTGCTGTCTTGAAGGGTAGTAAACATTTCAGATGCATTCACATTCACGAATTCACAAGGGCATCAGACTAGTTTACCGCCAAATTGTTTGTGATTCTCATACTTTGGTAAACCTTTTTTTTGTTTCCCGTTTATTGTTAGTTTGTAATTAAATTTTTGTGTCTATCTCGGTTAGACAAAAATAACCACAAATCAAAATGTCAAAATCTACACATCTGTTGATGTCTCTATGTATTTTTATCTCTCATAACTGGAACAGGAACTGGTATTTGATGGCGGCTACTGTTTAAGCCATTTCGTGTCGTTTTTTAACCACCAAAAAAAGAGAGATGGAAAAAGAATAAATGATCGAATGGTCATCATCTACTACTGCACAACCTTTGAACAGCAGGCAGTCAAAATGGTTCTGTGTTCTCTGCTAATTATACCAGCAAAAGGTCTTATGCATGGGAAATATTATGCATTAAGTACACAAGAAGCAGGCAAAAATGCAACCGTTTTTTGACTTATTACCTTCAGTTTGGTAGGTTTTCTCGTAATCTGCTCGTAATTACCAAATTATAGGCTTACCCTTTTTGGGACTGACTGATTAGACTCATTTACAAATTTCTGTCTGACTGCATTCTGGCTGACTGGCTGGGTGACCAGACCAGAGGCAGACTAAACAACTGCGCCTTAATAGACAAATTAACTTTGGAGACTCTGTTCTATGCGTTTTGCCCATGGCTAATGTTCGATAACATCTTGTAAATATTATGTAATTTTTTTTCCTTTTCGAAAAATTTCCCATAATTATAGTGTATGTACATATATTTGTGGGGTAGCATATGGTTAGAGAACTTGATTTATAAGCAAATATCTCTTATTTCTGTAGAATTTTTCATTTCAAGGTTTTTGGTGGTGGATTAGCTAAGATATAAAATACCCAAGGATCTAGAATTAGAAATTTAAACTTCTTGGTCTTTAACTTGTGGAACTTATTGGAGAAGAGTCCTTAACATATTCAACTGCATGAAAACTAATTTTGTCATAGTTTTTAAAGAGTTATTTAGCAAAGAGTGAACTAACCTAATGAACCTGATATATATTATAAACATATGTATGTACATATGTCAATTTAATCAAAAGGCTTTAAATACCATTGAAAGAAGACAAAAAAAAAAAAATTCATTTAATTTTTACCACCTTTTCTCTCTCGCTGCTTTCCAATCAATTGATTATCACAACAATAAGAAAAACAACAGGATTAGGCCCCCATTCGATTTCATACCCCAAACCCCTCCCCTATTACCTATCTTGAACCATTTTACATTATTGCACAAATGTTTTTAGTGAAATACTTAAATTTTATTCGATTTTATTTGTTTACTCATCCTAAGAAGATTTCCTTCTCAATGTTTTCGAGTTTTCGTTTTTATGTAGCACTAAAAACCGATATGTTTTTTGAAATAATAGCTCGAAGGTGATTTCGTTTACCTCATGAGCTGCTCTTGGCTTTCAAATTGAGTTGTTAAAGGTGTTGTGGATGTATGCATGTATGATGGGACTAAGGAAGCAAGGAAGGGAGGGAAGTTGTTTTATAGATTTTACTTAAACTTAAATCAATTTGAAATGTACAAGAAGCAAAGCCCGATTTTTATGGGCGTATTTTGAATGGTATTTTCATGCCAAGCAATTTATCATGATGTGCTAGGGGCCCTCTTAACGAGGGCGCGCGCTTTGACTATAAACAAACAATTAAAAGGCAAACGCAACGAAAACTAAAACTCAACACTTTCATTAAACACACTGAATCGAATTGGGCAACAAATAATACAAAAAAAAAAAAAACAAAAAATAAAAATCCCAGAAAAAAAGTCGAAAAAAACCGTATTGTATATATCTTAATATGGGTTGTCAAAAATAAACAGAATATAAAAAACAAAAAAAAAACAAAAAAAAAAACAAAAGAGAAAAAGCAACAAAAAATGCCAAATGTGACTTAAATGATAAAAATGTCAAAATGAAAAGTGGAGGGAGTAAGAAAAAAGTGTCAAATGACTTTGAGACGAGGGCGACGAATGAGATGATAAATAGCTGTGACTAAGCTGGATTGTCTCGAACCCCTTTTACATTTCTGAATGGGAGATGGAAGCAGTACGTTTATGACAAGTAAATTAGACGACTAAATGATACCCTTGGACCGGCAATAAGTAATGGGTCAATGTATCAATTGCAATTGCTTTGGCAAGGCAAGTTGAATGTCCTTTTCATATTGATATTATGAAATGATTGAATTATCTGGTTCATGGCAAATCTTGAAATTAGTATTTAACTAAGGGACAGAAAATTAAGCATTCAGCACTATTTTTAAGTTAAAACTCCTTAAAACAAGCAACTTAAAGGCCTGCAAATTGTTAAGGTCACCATTAACTAGGTAAACAACTTATCTACTGCTGTTTTAGAGAGTATCAAGTGCATAGACGCCCTTTAGGTCCATTTTTGGCATTACTTTTCATAGGGTATAAGCAACAGGAACAAAAAATGACAATAATTAAACGCACGGGACACATTTGAATGGCAGCTCTTTCTTTGCCTTCGTCTTATTCTTTTGCTGTTGCTGCTGCTGCCCACTTCCGTCTGGCGATCGAGTTGCATCCAACGCCCCCTGCTTCCTGCCTCCGACTCTGCTTTTGCCATCGGCATCATCAGCATTGGCCCTCTACTGCTGCTGCTGTCTCAGCCTATGCGTTTGGTCTGATCTTCGCGCTTGATTTATGCCTGAAATTCTTTTTCTTCATGTATCTAAATGTGGCATTTAAGTTATCAACAGCAACAACAACAACAACAACAATAACGCATGAAGACGCATAAGGGCCATCTGCGCTGCCTGGCGGGGTCTCTATCTCTTCCCCCCTCTGCCACTCTTTGTCCCTCTAGCTGTCTTCTGCTTTAGTCTTTGCCTCCTTTGTCTGAACACAACAAAAATCCCTGAAATATTTCGCGGCATGATTTAGTTGCATTTCATGCACATCACACACGCAATATGTAGGAGGGGCACACGGTGTGCTGTGTATAGTGTGTGTTGTGTTGTGCTTTGCTTTACTTCGCTTTGTTCTTGTTCTTGTTCTTGTTGAACGAATGTATGTATATGTAAGAGAATCCCCACTGTGGTGTGTGAGTGCGTGAGCGGCGCGCCATCAATTTTTCTCAATATTTACAACAAAAGTCTTTAAGTCTGGCAAATGGCATCAAAATAATCGCAGTCATTGTAATAATATGCGATGGCTATCATATCGGTTTTTATGGTTAAAGGGGGGAATGGGTTTGAAAATTCTATAAATTCTGAAAATGTGTCAAACGAAATATTTTCTTTTGTGGATATTTAATTATGTCGTAGGCGGCTTAATGCTGCTAAAATTGTCAACTATTTTACGATCTATCTAACAATAAGTCTCGCCTTTCCACCCCATCCAAGAAATGTTGGCTCAAATTCGGTTGTCTGCGGGAACTCTGAATATTTTACCCCAATGGCAATTTAGAACTGTTAATCAATGTATAAAGGTTTACATTTTGTATGGAATTAGATAAGGTAATTAAATTTAAATTTTAACTATAACTTTCATACAATTGACGCAGTAGAATCGTAATTGAATCATTACATAAATTCACATGAATTTCACTTTATACTACGCTTGAAAATGTTGTTTAAGATTTATTTAATACTTTTTTTGGGCTTACTGAATTTATCTCATCGGTTTTGCCTTAAAGCAAAATTTTATTTTGCCGTTTTAGCAAAAAATTTTAAATGAGTTTAAATTTTGTGTTTTTTTATATATGTATTGCTTTACAGCTTGCCGAAATCCTTATGAGTTATATTCTGTCTCACCTTTCTTAGCATGGGGCTTATATATGTATGTATTCAAAAAATGTTTTTTTTTAGGAAGCTTCATAAATGAGGCAACAGGAGGCGGAACATCTGCCTGCCAATAAAAAAGAAGTCTTTCGAGTTTCCCCCTTTAACCTTATTTCATACTTTTTCTCTTAATACCTCGTGTCCTCTCTGGCGAATCGGGAATATTTAACTCTTTGAAAATCAGATGCTGTTCCAGGGGACGAATCCAATAATGTTTGCTTTTCTGTTGCATTGAATATTTCCATAAAGTTGCTAATGAAATGTTGTTAATTAAATGTATTGGCTATAGGATATAGGCATAGTCTATGCCACTTTTTAATTTAAGCTTCTTTTTTTTTGGTTTGTGATTTAAAGACACTTGAGGCCTCTTAATTATATTGTGCGCTTTATCGAGTGGGTCAGCAGTGTTTGGGCTTTTGTGTTCTTTTGTGGTTGTTTTTTTTCGTTCTTTGTTTTTATGGAAATGGAATCACCTGCGGTGTTTTTGGCAAGTTCCTGTTGTTTATTTTTTTGGCATGTGTTTCCATCTTCATCAGGTCGTCGTCGTCGTCGTCGTCGCCGTCATGAGCAAGGGCGGGCAGCTTTAGTTTTCGCTAATGCCCGCTAATGAAGCAAACTCTCAGTGTCTGTGTATCCGGGTCGCAGTTGGAGAGCATAAGAGCTTTGCTTGCAAATTAGAGCAGGCTTTTAGTTTGCCAAGCTAATTAGCAGCAAGTTTCATATTGTGCCTTCGCCCTGGTTATCATAATTAACAAAGTCGCGCGACCAAATACACAATTGAAAATGCTGAGATTAACCTAGGAACTTACTGGCCCTGCCCCTCCTGTCCCCCTGAAAACGCAAACCTCAACGAGAAACCGAAACAGCATAACCCAACCCACTACCACCCATTGAGTTGCTTTCGTTTGTGTGTTGCCTAGGCACTTGAATCGCATCCAGAACAAGTGAACGATTCGGTCTCTCTGACCAGGCCAGAGCATTACGTACTGAGCCCAGCCAGACCGGACCACACACACAAAAGGCCTCAACCATCATCGTCGCCTGACAGCTGAGTTGGACAGGTCCCTGAAGAGGTCCGTGGCGAGCCCGCGACTGAGGTCTTCGTTGTCAAGTGGCTGACAAAAAGCAACAGCAGCACCAACAACAATATGAATATAGCCCAAGTGAGAAATATATACATTTTTTTCGTCTTTTTCTGTTTGACTATTTTTTTTTTTTAATATTTTTTTTCGTTTTTGTTGCATTACAGCTGAATTTACAATAGTATTGCTTGGAATACTCTATAAAGGAAAATACTGGAAAAACTGGATGTCTATAGTAGAATGCGAAAGAAATTTTATTTTTTAAATATTAGAAATTTACAATTTTTTAATATTTTTATGATTGAAATATGAAACTTACCAATTTAAGAAAAAAATTATATAAAATACAATTTTACAAAACTTTATTTAAAAATAATATACATGTATTAAAACTTAGTTTTAAGTTAAAAAAGAAGCATTTTTGTAAAATGTTGATTATTTAGAGGTTAAAATTTAGAATTAGTTAAACTCGTCTTAAAATAAATGTCAGACCAAGCAAATAATAAGTGATTAGGACCGTTTGCATACATCCCCAGGATTTAGATTAAGTACTAGACTAAAAAGAAACCTTTTAAACTTGTTGCTAGGCTCTAAGTTAGGATTCAACAAATATATTACACGTTAAAAAAAAAAATAGTTGATCGTTTCTTAAGAATACAAAAATCTTTCACTATTAATTCAAACGAAAGTCTAATAGTTCCAAATTTAATTCATATTTTTAGATAGCATTCTTTACTATGATGAAAGTATATATTTATTAATTTCAATAAAAAACTGTTTATAAACTAAAACATTTTGGCTTTTAACATCCACAGACAATTAACTAATATAAAAAGGTAAATTATCATTTAATAAGTGAAACCTGTTTATTTAGATTTGTATAAATTAAGGTCCTAATTGATCGTTATATTATCCTTATCCTTTGTTCTTTAAAAAGTTATTCTTTGGGATATTATTTTAAACATATTATCAAGGAAACTTGTAACTCACTCAATTCAAAAAAACCTTACTTGATTTTACCAGGCCTTTATAACTAAAATATATGAATATTCTATTTATTTTAGATATGGACGACAGCAATTCTTACAGAATTTTGATCTGTTCTATGCGGTTTTTTAAGCAATCTTCTCCGTTTTCATAAAATTTCTAAAAAAAGAGCATTTGTATATTTGTGACAACTCAGGGGCGAGACAATTTTGTCATAATTTGTTGGTTACAAACGCCTTTAGGCGCGACATTTTTGTCAGCACCGTGACAACGCGCTTGCCTCAGATTTCATGAGAAAAGTGCAATGGGCTATGATGAGACTCTCTCTCTCTCTCTCTCTTTTTCTCTTATTCACTCCTTCTCTATTTGTGTGTCTGTGTGGTAATCGGGGGATAGAGAATAGACTGAAAACTCAAGTGCTGACAGCTCTGATGCGGCCTGTGGCTGATTATAGTCCCCAGTCCCTGGCCCTTATTTCCCTGGGCTGGCTACTGTTTGTTTAGACTCCTGCGTCCAGTTTGTCCATGCATGATTTTTCACAAAAAGGAAAGTAAAATATATAACTTGAACTGCAACTCCTTGTGTTGAGGTTTATGTTTTTTTTTTTTCTGTTCTGTTGGTTTTGTTTACATAGCCAACTGCGTGTGGTTTTTGTTTCCCATTGTGGGCCACCACTTCAGTTGGATTTGTGAGATTAACGTGTTAAAAAATAAATATTTAGTCTAGTTTTGAGTCTCGTTTGCAATTTGTTATTCAACCTTGCTCGACAATTGTGAAAACAAACATTGAGATAGATACAAAGAGACTGAATATAAGAGGGCGAATGCAGTTGAATTTTCTCCATTTTCTTCCAATGCTTTTTCTTTTTTTTTTTTCCATCATCTTCAACTCGAGAGTTGTGTCCTTCTGGTATCGTTCTTTCTCTCTCTCATACTCCTCTGTTTTTTTGCATCAACATTGTTTATTTTCCTGTTTTTTGAAATGTGCATAAATTCATTTTGGTAATAGGGTTTTCTTTGGCCCTCTTCAATTCTTTTTTCTGGCTTGTTTTTTGGGTGCTTTTTTTATCCTTAGTCTACCCTGCATTTACAAATCTAAGAGGTGGCTTAAGATTGTTTAATCATATGTATAATGCATAAATAGATCAACTTATAAAAGTTAATATAAAAATGAATATATACCTATGCATCTGAAAACAGTGTTTTTATCTTTCTAATTGAAAGATGTTGTGTTGTCCGTATAACATATAAAATATATTTTCAATTTCTAAAAAATAATAAAACCAGATCAAGAATATATATACTTTATATGGTCGGAGACGCTTCGTTCTATGCGTTGCACACTTCTGACCAAATAAAATATTTTCTTTTTGCAAGGGTATAAAAAATAGGCGTAGCATCAAAAACGTAAAAAATAAACTAGCAACAGGTTTTTCATCAAGTAAAATTAAAAAAATAGAAGTACTATACAATTTGGCTAATACTATACAATTCTTACAATAAATGATAACATATCGGATTTCGTTTTCGTATCGTTTTAAAATGTTAATTGCTAAAACTTTTAAATAATGAATTTTGAAATATTTTTAACATAACTTACGATTTAAAAAGGATTCAATGCATTAAATGTAAATGTAAAAAAAAAAAAAATAAATAAAAACCAAATACCAACATTATACATTTTTTTTAAAGTTTTTTTTCAAGTACAATATCTAAATCACTTATTTAGCCCGTTCCGTTTCTTTTGAATGTTGGGCGACTGAGTCTAATATCATTGAGTAAACTAACTATCATTCATTTTATTTAATTAACTTGCTACATTGTGCTTTAGAATATAATTTTAGTCTAGTTTAGTCTATATACTGGTTCCGTCGTCTATATCTAAAGAAACCTTCAATTTTATTTATTGTTTTATGTATTATTAGTTAATAAATATCTGTACGAATTATCAAAAAATCTGTCTGGAAAAATTGACTTTTTATTCAAATATACTTTAATATATTAATATATTAAGATTCAAATTTTGAAAAATTTACAGACTTAAGATAACAAGATAGTTTCATTCACTCACTCCGAAATAAAAGTCATCTTTCCTTCTAGGCAATTATTTTTCAACGACGAGTATTTTAAGTATTTAAAAAGAAGCACCATAAGGTCACCTGGTATCTGGTATATGTATGTATAAATATGTATATCCAATGAAATTTAATTCTTTACTGGGTATCAGCATGGTTGCATCTACAAATGTTGTTTTGATATTTTGGTTTCTGTGGGTGTTGCTTTTGGTTTTAAGAGATTTGTTGTTTTGCCTTGCTTGCTTTTGCCATAACAAATGTGCTTTTCCAGTCTCTCTCTTTCTCTCGCTATCAGTCTCTCTGTCTGTCGTTATGTCTTGCCATCTCTGTCTCTACTTTCCTTCTCTTTCTTTTTGTATGCATTTGATAAGCAGCAGCTGCCAGGGGCACTTAGAATCTCTAGTGTTGAGCTGGAATTAATTTCCAAATATAAATGATTTAAATTTGTTGTAATTTGTTCTATATTCTTCTTTACACAGCTTTTCCAACCATCTCAGTCTCTCTGTATATGTATGAATTTGTGTGTTTGTACACATACATACATAGTGCTGGGTATTACATAACAAATTGTTATTTGATTATGAAATGAAATCATAATATTTTTCCTAGATTTTTGCTGGATTATTTTGACTTTTTTTTGTTGTTCCTGACAGAGGAAACTCTTCCCATGCTTCTTCAGTTGCCTTTTTGCCTGGAAGGGGAAACCAAATCAAATTAAACAGCATGCGAAATATATCTGACCACATTTTGCCAAATACCAATCATATTTTCGAGTTTTTCGTGGCAATTTTTAATGCATTTTCCCACAATTCAAATGCAATGACAACAACCCTAAAGGAAATCTCAATATATTTGTATGTGTATGTATACATATACATATGTACTATATTCAATGCACAATTAAATTGATGACTAATTACGTCACGCCCAATTAGTTACTCTACTACTTATCGTATCGTATATATTTGGGTCAGAGAAGGCGAAAGGAGATTTTGGGTGTGTTAATCAAAAAAGGTGCGCTTCATTTTAACTCTTAGTTATGGGAAAATTAATATTAAATTAAAGTAAGAAGCTACGAAACACACACGCATACAAGCAAACTTTGTTTAGGCAAAAGGGTTAAAGGTTAACCCTAGGGGACGACAACCCTAATTGTTGTTGTTGACATTTCCGTAGCGTAAATTGGTATTTACATATGCCCAGAGCCCGAATGTCCAAATGTGTGTGTCTGTCCGTTACTCTAGTTCGATCGATGGTTCCACACGGCATTAACAATTGGAAATTTTTCGTCCTTTTTACACATACACACACACACACACACACACAGCAAAACACACACGTTCTTTTAAGCTTTGTCGCTAGAATGTCGGCAGAACGTCCAGTTAGAGTTGTACATATTGAGGTAGAGCCTCATTGAAACTGGAGCTGGGCTATGGCAATGTTGGAGGGAGTACTTTCTGTTCCTCGTTGTTTGTATTTATTTGGTGATTGTCCTGTGAGTTGTTGTCGTCGTCGTCGTCGTCATCGTCACAGTTGTCGTCCTGGTTCTGGTCCCGTTTTTGGTTGTCCCGTCTGCATTGCAGCTGTTTCATGCCCATTTAACACCTTCAATCCGCTTTTTGCCTTGTGCCTTCGATATGTATTGACGAATTGGTGATGACATCGTGTCATAATGCTAGTAATCATTTTAGTATTAAATCTGAATCATAACAAATCGTTTTTGATGAAAACTAATGCCAAAGTTATTTAACTATAAAAAGAAACCTAGTCAAAGACAGACTACATTAAATTAGCTTCTATAGAGTGTTATTTATTAGGTCCTTTGGAAAATAGTTTTTGAAGCAATTGCCTTTATTGTTCCTAATAATTATAGCATAGTATTAATAAAGAGGAAAAATAGTGAAAGTATATCAAACGCTCTGCTTTTGACAAACATTTTTAATGATAAATGTTTGAATTTACTTAAACTCAAAAGTTTTTCCAACTTTTTCATATTAATTGTGGTCACTTGCAGTTTAAAATTATATTCTCACGCTCTCATCGTCAAAAGACCAGACAAAATCAAGTCATATATGTTCATTTATACAGACTATCTGTATGTATATCGACACGACATTTGTAAAAATATTATCAGTCTGACATACTCTGTTTGTCAGCTTGGCTTGGCAGTGTTTGCATTTCCATGTCCTCCGCTTGCCATGCCCGATTCCCTCCGCCCCACTCCACGTCTGATCCCAACTACCCTATACTCCATCCAGCGTGTTCCCACGTATCTATCTCGTCTATCTATTGAATGTAAAAGGCAATTGGTTTATTTTCCAATACGGTAGCCGTTCAAATATGTATACACACACACACACATCAGAGAGTGGGTTGTGTGGGGCAGGGGGGCGTTTGATGGAGGGGTAAAGAGGATTCGACTCGTAATTTGTGTAAACATTTGCCATTGCTTTCTCACTGATTTTTGGCTTGCTCCATATCTCGGGCTCCTCCGTTTCGTTCAATTTTTTCCCTGAATTTTTATGATAAACATGATGTAAAGAAAAAGTTGTAAAGTTTGTAATTTGAATTTTGGTTGTGTGTTTGCCACTGACTTCTTCTTGCCTCAATATTTCGTTGTGTAAACACATCACACAGAATCAAATTCAGATTCAGATTCATATGCTCTGCCAATTGGCTGCATAAATTGTTAAACAACATATATATATATAAAAAAAGAAGAAAAACCAGTCCAAAATCCTTTTTGACGAAGCATCCATACCCTTGTAAACCAACTTATCAAAAGGTTGTTAAGTTCGACCAACTAAATTAGTTCGATGCGTTATCTTACATGCATAATAAGCATACATACTTTCTTTTTTTTCTAAATTCTAACAATCCTGAAATCCCACTTGTATACATTAAAGATTTGTTACCACTTCTCTTAGTGTTCAATCTGTTAAAGTTTTGTTTTGGTAATATACTCTGTTAAGTTAGAGTATAAACTCCAAAAAAGAAGCAAAAGAACCAAAGGTGGAGGAAAAATGTATACATCAATTTTTGCGCATTATGCATTGAATTTATGTTTAAATGTTTTGTTTTGTCTATGTATTTTGAAGCTGTTTTTTTTCTGGTTTTCTGGGTCAAATGGATTTACTTTTCGTGGCACGTTTTCATTTTTGCTTGTTTGCAGCTAAAAATGTTAAATTTAGTTTTTTGATTGTAAATCAGTTTAAAAATAAACCTAATCAAGTAATTTTGTACAAGATTTTTGTTGGTTTTAAAATTCTTTTTAAAACATTAAAATGGTGATACATATGTACATATGTGTAAATTGAAAGGGTATTTAGGCTATTTCTGAAGTTGTTTTTGGAAAATCTTCAGAAACCTTCTGTTTAAATTTGTTTTCTCACAATTTTTAATAACAATTTGAATTGTGTCTATGTGTAAAAATTCCCATACAACCAAGCATTGTAAAAATGTAGTAAATGTCATTTTAGTGAATTTCTTGCATTCTCACAAGTTAAATGATCCCTAGAACTACACACAGGCACACACACTTGCACATTCTTATATATGTTTTTGAGTGGCATAGAATGATACAACAAAAATTTTCCTTACCACCCACAGTTTGATCATAAAATGTTCCCATGGATTGGTAAGTTGTAATTGTAAATGTAATTTTTGTTTTTAACATTTTACCCTTATATCATAGTTTTTGGCATAGATCATTTCATTTCGTTACGGTTCGTTTCGCTATTTAGGGGTTGTTATAGGATAAGAGGGATGCTGTTTTTGATGCTGCCCAAATATGAGTAAAACATATTTTTATATGCTTTTAGTTAATCAGTTATGGCCTTTTGATAGTCGCAGGTTAAGCCATGTGAGCTAAAGGGGACTGAAATTATAAACGTCACGGTTAATGAAACTTTATGGTTTGCATTTGGGTTTGTGTTTGGGTCTGTTTTTGTTTCTGTTTCTCTTTCTGGGGTTAACCTGTCCCACAATTAAGATGGTAAGGCAGGTGTGTACATAAACACAGACATGCAGAGAATTTTCATTTTCCGTTTTGTTTTCAGAGTTGTTTTTGTTTTGCGTTTTATTATTATTTAACATAACGCCCACATTTTCATTTGAGTGCTTTAAATGCTTTATCACAAGCGTTTGCCATTTGCCGTTTTCATTTTCAGTTTCCTTTTTATTTTATACAGAATATATGTATATATTTTATTTTTGTATACATATACCCTAGAGAGAAAAATCCGTTTCTGCATCCTGACCTGGCCCATACATCAAAATTAACAGAAATGTCAGCTGCAGTTACAACTAGCAACTATTTTCCGAGGTAATGTATGCGAAGATGGAGTATAGGAGTTGCCAGCTCCGTCTCCTACTCCTTCTTTTGTATTTTTCCCCCGTGTTGTTGTTCAGTTTTTCTCGTTTTTTTTGTTTATGTTTTTATAATTCATGCTCATTCATCTTGCTCGAACTGAAGTAGAGTGTAGTCTAGTGTAATGTTGTGTGTGTGTGTATGTGTGCTTCTGGCATATTGGGCATTAAGTGTTAAGACCAGGGCCATGTTCATGTCCAATGTGTTCCTCTTTATACAAGATAATTACAATTGTGTCATATTTTTCTCATTAGCGACTTTCACATGTTCAGTTCAGTTCACTTCGAATGCGAGTTCAGTGTCTGTTGCCTCTTTATCGTTAGTTTTCTTTTTTTCTTTTTTTTTTTTGGCTGCACACACCTTTTTCTCTAGCTTCTGTTGTTAATTAGCTCTGCTTGATTACTTTCGAAAATTACAAAACTGTCAACGTATTATATATGAGTTAAAAATTGAAGAAATGTTGCAAGTTTCGAATGATGCACACACACACAAACATTTGGAAAGGAAGTGCGGGAATGGGTGTGTGTGTATCTTTAATGAAGGTGTGCAAGATGAGCATGTGTTTCACATTAAAGTTACATTAAAATAGTTATGCCATATAAATAGGAAGTTATATTTGAGAATATATTTCGTTTCCTCAACCATTTATGAATAGTCTTTATAATCTATTTGTACAACGGATATAAGAAAAATATGTATAGGTAAGCAAGTTTTTTTCTCGAAGCCATTATTTCAATGTTTTTATTGAATGTATTCAAATAGTCGTCAGTATTTTCAAAACCAAGTCATTGTTAAATTGGCTATGGTAGTAATTTTTTTAAATACCAAATAATTTTTACATTTACTATAATTTTTAATAAAAAAAAAAAACAAAGTGCCCCTTTGGATACAATATTAGAATTTAAACGTTGAAATTAAATTATTTTGATTTTCGTTTAAAATAAGTTAATATCACTTCCTCTTGCAACAACTAAGCACATACACATGTATACAAATTTTCATTTCTTCATCGCTGGTAAAAATTCCCTTAAAACTTTGTGTCAATTCATTTGCTTTAAGAATTCTCCTACCAAATATGTCAGCTCCAATTAGATAGAAAATTCCTTTAAAAACCTTAACATGCTTGTAGACATGACAGCTTGTGTCAAACACATTTTTTCCATCATATATATGTACATACATAGATATTGAAAAATACCTTGACACACATGATCAAATTAACAGAACTGACAGAGAAACTAAACTGATCAAATTTGTGTGAAGTGCCGCCCCTGGGTCTGGTCTAGGGGGCAACCGCAAACTCTGAACTCAACTGAACTGAGCTGAACTCAATGGCGTGAATGCAATCACTTCCGTTTCACTGAATCTTTGAAGTGATCGTGCTTGCTGATAAAGGGCAAAGAAGTTTCCACCTCAATGTGTAGAGTGTGTGTCGTTCTCTCGGTGTGTGTATGTGTGTGTTTATATCTTATGTATCTCAAAGATACGCATCACTAGAATTTACCTTTTCAGATTGTATATGTGTGTGTGCTTGATGTGTGTTGTGGGCAATTAATTGATTGTGACAGATTGCCATGAACAGTCTGCAACTGGGGGCCTTAGCTCCTTTTACTCTGATTGACACTTTAGTGTGTTTAAATTGTGAAAAATTCTATCTTCCCTCTTGCATCTTTCATCAGAACAGACGTCAGACATTCTGTTCACATTCTAACAGAAATTGACATAAAAGAACAGAAAAAAAGTGAAAAGAACTTTGCATTCGATATGCAAACCAGATGTTTTTTGTATTGCAATGTTTATGCCTTTAAGCACTTGTCATCAAACTCGTTTCATTGTTGTCGTCATCGTCATCGTCATCGCCATCGCCATCGTCAATGTCATCCCCTCACTTTAGCAGACAAACCGTCCCCAACATGCATATTAATTTTATTGCTAACAATAACAAATCCATCGACAAACTAAGTATTGAAGGGAAATGTCATTTAATATCACAGCAAAATTGTAGCAAAATGTTCAAATGGGAAAAATACCAAGAAAAACAGTTGACAAATGCACTTAACATATGGAAATATGTACATCACAATGGCTTGTTTAATGGAAAACTTAAGTTTTGTATACTAAAACAGAAAAAAATTAGAAAATTCATAATTTAAGAAGTAATAAAATAATTTTTTAACTGTTGAAAGTTATTTGCCAAAACCTTTGCAAGTATCTACTAAAACTTTAAGAAATTACAGACTCATTAGGGTTTCACAATAGTTAGTTAGTAGTTATGGCTATGGTTTTTCCTAATGAGGAGTCTTTAAAACGAAAGTATCTACTTATGACAAAAAATATGGGTTTTGGTTTGTGGGAAACAAATTAACTAACTGTATAATTTGCAATGCTACAATGTTAGTTTAAGTCGTGAATGGTCCTTAAAAGTTTGCCTAAAAACAAAGGGAAAGAAACTAACAAGACTCTTACAACTTTACCTAAGTTACAGACTATTCCATAGTTGGCTTTTAAGAAAATCAAAATTATTGAGGTTGAAGAACTTTGATTAAGATCAAATCTTAGACAATGTAAGGCAACAAATCTGAGTATTACATTCGCTTTCAATCCTATTCAACTATTACAAGTGATGGAGTCGGAGCCTCCCTCAAATCCCGCATATTCTGGTTGCAACTCTAACATAAAGTTCTTCCTTCTTTTGCCCCATTTTGACAGGCTGTCAGTGACAGGGCCACAGTCAGTGTATGTCGTCATTGTTGTCGCCTTTTGTCGTCGTTTTCGGTCTGCCACATGTGCAAAAGGCAACCGTAGAGAAGCAGACGAGGCAACAAATAAGAAAGAAAGAATGAACGACTAAAAAAGCAAAATGAGAAAAAAAAAAAACCAAAAAAAAACAGCAACATAACAAACTATAAGATTTTATTGCTTTCTCGCATGTGAAAGACGAACTATGTATGCGACTTGGCTGCTGCTGGTGCTGCGGGTTACTACTGCAACTGCCACTGCCAGTGGCAGGAAGCAACAAGCCGAAGAAGCTGCATTCGGAGTTCTCCAACTACAAACAAGGGCGTTGCACGAGCTGTCAAAATGAGCAATTACTTTTTGGGCAAAAATGTTGCAAAACTCACGTGAATGCAGAGTCGTTGCCGTTCATCGTATACCCCCTGCGCAAGTCGTTTGTCTTGTTGGAGTTCAACAAAAAAAAAAAAAAAAAAAAACTGAAAAGTACAAAAAAAGTAACAAAACTTTTGCGCTACCTCCAAATATGTGGCATATGGAAATTGATGGCACATAAGGATTTACTTAAGGGAACTTGACTTTTTGTACAGATTTGCTTATAAATGGCTGCTACAATGTGGCTAATTGTTGAGAATAATTAGTTGATTAATGATCACGTTGAAATAGGGAGCAGAAAAGGTTTGTTGACTTCAGAGGTTCTGCAACAAATGCCAGGCAAATTTATAATAGAACTTTGGAAATCATATAAAATATTTATTACAATATAGATTTATCAAAGACATTAGTTTTTAGATTATGTATATTTGAAATAGTGTGGCTGCACTTTTGTAATTTAGAAATATCAAACTTCTACTCGATTAAAGAAGACTTTGTTAACATTTTAAATAGTTCTTAGAGTTTTTTTCATGTAATAACTAATGTACTACCTATATGAGTTTTTCGGACGATAATTCATTTTTATAAAATTTCTAATACCAATATTTTTTGTAGTCATTGTTTTGCTTAATTAAAATCTTAACTCTTAGTTTTTGAAGTTGCTAAGTCTTTCTTTACAAATCACTTTCTTTATATGTATGTAGGTATGTATGACCTTTTGCCTTGCCACACTCTAATTGAATTGGTTTTCCACACTCCAGTTAGCACTCACTCTCCACTTTGCCACTTAATGACTCCCATGCCTGACCACAATTGTGTTCTGTTGTGTTATGCATCAGTGTGTGTGTGTGTGTGTTTGTTGTTTTTCCTGTATAGCCCATTAAAATTTCGACTTGACCCACAAACATTTTAACATGGAACCGCTCCTGTACGAAACATCAGCGTTGTCTTTGCCTTTTTTTTTCGCGTTCTCAGTCTCGTTCTGTTCTCTTCCTTTTTTTATCCGCGCCCTGTCAACGTGTCACACGTGAAAGATGTTGACGTTTACGAGAGTTCGTCTCCGGCTTCGCATCTGTGTCCGTCTCCATCGTCATAGCCATCTCTATCTCCGTCTGCGACTCCGTCAGTGATGATGTTGGGGCTGTTGGACTGCGTCAAAGAGTAAAAAGTGTGTCTGCGGGTGTTAAATTTTGTTGCCTCTAGCCTGCAGTTCTTCATTCTGTTTCCTCTTCCCTTATTCTGGCAATTTTTTTTTTACTTGTATTTTGGTGAGGTGGAGAGCAACTTTTGCCGTTCATTTAATGGCTTCATTTTTGCTTTGACATTTCTTTCTGTCTCTCTCTCACTTTCTCAGTCATGTTTGTTGTGCTGTCAGGCTGTCGAGGCTTTTCGTTTTTTTCGCCTGTCCTGTGTTTTTTTCCTCTTTTTTTGGCCTTTTAAACTAATTGCATTGCCGTTTGTGTCAAGGAGAAAAATAGAGAGCGGAAGGAAAAGAGGGAGTAAGGAGAAAAGTGCAATAACTATTTAAATGATTGCCTCCATGGTTGTTGCTGCTGCCAGCACACAGATGTGGCCACCTCTCTACAATGTTTAACATTCCGTGAAATAAAACGTGCCGTAAATTTAGTATAAAGCGTGTCGGAACAAATTAATAAAATGTACCAATGCTTTTACTAAAATTTCAAATTAAAAAAGTTTTCATTATCATCAATATTGTATGACTAATTGTGTTTTGTTTCCTATTCGATGGTTTATTCAACAAGATGATGTTAATCCTTTATGTTTATCAAAAAGATGCTTTCTAATGAGCTGCCAATTGTTTAATATTTTCTTGAAATACATTTTTTTAAAAAGCTGTAATTTTCAACAGAATCGAAAATTGCAATTACAATTTGTTTAGCTAAAGGGAACCTTATTTATTTAATTCCACATTATTATCAATCTAGGAAAAATTCACAAAAAAATATATTTATTAAAAAATTATTAAGCCACTTAAGGTGCTTTCAATATAATGAACAAATTTTGCTGCATATTTTTAACCACAATATATAATCAAAATGAAAGTGAGGCTGATTCATTCATACTAATCATTAAAAATCGAGGATAGCAACAATTTTAACATTTAACATTGAATTAAAATTTAAGTTTTTTGCCTGTTATTATCAAGCACCGCTTTAGTAACTCTTCTAATTTGAAAGAATAAATTAAAGTTGAATTTTTGTTCTTGTTTGAATAAAAAGGAAACCAAATTTCATCATGAGAGCTTTTCTAATAAGAACATTAAACGCTTCAACCAAATAATTAAGGAAAAATCTTTAGTTTTTTTAAAAAAAAAGGAAGAAATGATTGAAACAACGTCTGGCTCAGGGAAATGAACAATCTCGAATAAATGTTCAAGGTTGGAATCTAAAAAAAGCTGAACTAAAAAAGCCTACTAAGATTAAAAAAATTGGAAAACTTTGACTACCCTAAAGTTAGAAAATTGTGGCAGCTCTGCAAGTTGTCCAATATGTGACAATTGTATGCATAATATTTGGGCGAGCATATACATATATGTAATATTACACATGTAATATATTTTTTATTGATTAAACAGTGATATATTTCACCAAGAATATATTGGATATTTTTAAACAAAAAAAGTGTAAGAGAGAGAGAGAGAAAGAGAGAGGTTTAGAGATATGATATAAATTTATTCTGTGATTGTTCCCTTATATCACTCGATAATCTTCATATAACAGAGAAGTCGCTTTATGTATATGTACATTCAGACGTATGTAGGTTATAGTAGGTCTAACTAATTGCTGATAATCAGTTTAGTGAGATTAAAACTTATTCAACTTAACATAATCTGTTTATAAAATTACCTGCTTTGGATTAAGTAACAGTTTAAATTCTTTGCTACTTAAGGTAGAGAGAAAAAATGTCTTTGGTTGTTGTTATTGTTCGACTTTTTGTCTCTTTTTCATACCGGGAGTCCATTGAACTCCAAATTGCAGGGGAGTGACCTAACAACCCTCTCGCCTATTGCCTTGCCTGTGTCTCTTGCAATCGCCTTGTGTTGAGCTCCAAACAAGCTTGGCAATCAATTAATCATAATCCAGATAGGAGAGAAAATCCATGTTGTAACAGGCCACATAACAAGGCAAAAGGCAAAATCGATAAACACGGGAATAAAAGTTGGCTGCCATTCACCCCATTACCCCGTAACCCATCTCCATCTTTACCTCCTCCCCCATATCGTTGAATCTATGTGAAAAACCATAACATGTGCTTATCACACATACAAAATACACACAAAATTTCACATGTGCAGCTGAAAACCATGACAAATTCAAGTTGGCCCCCTTCTTCCCGCCGTATACCTTATACATATATACATATACATGCATACAAACATATGTATACCAAGCAAACGAAATCCAACCCAAAACGCAACAAATACAAACCCAATTCAACCCAATCCAATCCAATCTGAAACGTGCCCCAATGCGGCGTAAACGATAATTACATTTGGCATCAGAGAAGAGAGCAAAAGCCTTGCTACACCTCCATACAATACTTACACATACATTCCCATTATCCTTATTGATCCTTATGGACTCGGCTTAAGTGCAAGCTTTCTGGACATTGATAAATTGTAAGCAAAATGCAGTTACTTTTGCCGCTGCTCATTCTGCTCTGGCTGCAGCCAAAAAGGAAAAACTCCAAACTCGAATCTTAAGATCATACAAAAGAAAATGATGTAGAACTTTCAGTCGAAATTTATCGCATATGTCGCAAGTCTCATATGAGGAATTTTCTTTTGCCTTTCCTCCCTTTCATCTCTTTCACTCGCACTCTTTTCATATATATATGTACATACATGCATATATATTTTTTTCGTTTTTTGGTCTTTTTGTAATTTTTAATGGTCTGCTTCCTTTTTGCAGGTCATGGTTTAGGTTTTTAGATTTTCTGGGTACAATTTTCTTTGTAATAGAATTTTTGCATTTGCAACGATAAATGTGATAAATGAATGCTGACTCTCCATCTATGTGTGTGTGTGTGTGTGTGTGTGTGTGTGTGGCAACTTGTTGGAGGTTTGCACGGCC
The DNA here is from genome assembly GCA_018903935.1 of Drosophila insularis. Classification (NCBI taxonomy): domain Eukaryota; kingdom Metazoa; phylum Arthropoda; class Insecta; order Diptera; family Drosophilidae; genus Drosophila; species Drosophila insularis. Next base: position 2,617,197 of record JAEIFP010000337.1, on the reverse strand, counting down.
AAGGGCTTGAAAAGAGCTGGGGATGTCTATGCTGCAGGATCTGAGAGGAATGAGAAGAGCGGGTCAGAGTCAGGATAAATGCATTATGCAGATGCCTGGCCCTGCGATTTATGGCTATGGGTTGTTTGTCTTGTCTTGGTAATAGCCTAAGCCTTAGAGCAAGGGATATAAATATTACAGTTGGCTTTATTGTCTACCGGGAAGAAGAAGCAGAACAGCAGAAAAAAAAAAAAAACAATGAACCCAACAAGTGTGTTCGAGTATTATGACTGTGTGGCAAAAAAATGTGGCGGATATGTTAGAACATTAAACTCGTAAAATATTCCTAAATATATGTAACACATTCAAACGAAGACTTTCACATCGTTAACAAAACATGACATTTTCAATACCTTCAGACTGGATCTGAACTTGGGGTCTTGATTTTCGAATAAAAGTGAGGAGATTTTTGCGAGTCACTTTGAGTCACAAGGTGATAAGCACTTGAAATCTTTTAATGCGAAAAAACAATTAAATGCAAAATTTATATGTCATATTGAATTTATGGGTTTTAAATTGAATTACCTTATTTTACTATATTTTAGTATTGATTTGAAATACCAAGAAAGTGTAAATCTGTGTTAAATATGATGTAGACTGGAAGTGAGTAGTTTTTGGACTAATTTTTGTGGAAGCTAGTTTCTAGACACACACAAAGTCCAGTCATTTCCTATATGGGTTAATCCTGTCATTTAAAAGTTTCAACTGAATGTCATTAAAGTGGCTTGAATCAATTATAAAGTTGTTAATAGCTTTGTTCGTTTGTTGGCTTTAGCCAGAACAAATGTGGTAAGTCTTTTTATGTGTGTGTGTGTGTTTTTTTTTTGTTTTGTTACAAGTTTTAACTTTATGTTTGGGGGCACTTAACGGCTTGAATCTTTATGATCGCCCTTTTATGGTATGTTGTATGGTTAAAATCAACTAGTTGTATATATTGTGTATATACTATATGGCTATGAGTTTTATGGCAAATAAACAATTTTATATTGCATTTCCTGCAATTTATTGGCAATGCAATTTTTGCTGTTCGCTCTGCTTATCAATGAAAACTACGACAATTGTCATATATATGCATGTACATACAAACATATATAAATATTTGTAGGTGTATTTATTTGTTTTGTCAGTCGCGCTTTCCAGTTTAATATATATGTATGTGTGTCTGTGTGTGTGCGTGTGCCATTATATTTATTTGCATATTAAAATGCAAACAAATGCCAACAACAAACATTGCCGCTGAAGTATCATATATAGAAAATATAATGCTCGGCGCGTGCACAGAATTTTAAATCGAAATATCAACAGAGCCCAGAGAGATGCAGATACATAGATGAGGTAAAGACTGTAAGGTACGATGGGATGGGGGAGGCTTACGATAGGAGCAGAAGCACCACTACCAGCAGGAGATGAGAAGCAAGAGGAGTAGTGAAAGAAGAAGTTGGAGTTGAATGAGTTGGAGAGGTGCACACACGACACACTTAAAAGATTAACCACGAGCACGAATCTTCACCTCACTCTCTGCTCTCTCGGCCTGCAGCATGCAACAGCTCGACACAATCATTATCTCATATATTTGTATACGTATATACATACATACATATGTATGTATGTATGTATATGGCAAGTCTACATATGTTCAAATTGGATTCTTCTCTTTTGTTTCGTCTGTGCTTTATTTTTGTTAAATATTAAACATTGCTTAAGCCCCTGAAAGCAACAATAAAAATGATAATAACAGCAACAACAGAAACAAAACAATCTGCCGCATGTCTAGGTCTAGGTGTTACTCTGTAAAAATAGGTAATTCATTTTTCCATTTGTCGATGCTATGAAACATGCATTTTAGTCACAAATATTAAGTAGTATATATCATATCTAATAGAGAGCTGCATTAATGACAGAAATGTATATATTCAAAATGAATTTAAGTAAATTTAAGTACTAATAACTTAAATGAATAAGTTTGAAAGTACTTGTCAAATCTCATAAAATACGTAATTTAATTCGAAATCAAAGGCAATTGCGTCTCAAAACTTTGTACTTAGAACTTAAATCAATTCGAATAATTTGAATTGTCTCATGTCATTTGGGTCATTTGAATCAAATAATTTTGCCAAAAATCTAAGGGAAAATAATGGCCAAGTGAAACAAGAAATTACGGGCTATTAAAATTCAAATACATCAAAAATTATATTTATTTTAATTTCAATTTCGCATCGGAGATTTTGGGACAAATATGGGAAATACAGTTAAGAAGAAGAATTCCCTAATTGCTACAAATCAAAAAAAAAAAAAAAAAAACACAACTATTATGTTAAACTTCAATATACAACATAAAACTCTCCAATCTAGTATATTCCCAATAGATATTCAATTCAAAAATATACAATTACTAAAATAAAAAATTTGAATTCGAATTCATTCGAAACATCGAAATTAATTTATCTTACACTCAAATTCATTCAGTAAGTTGTTGTTTCGTTTAAATGCTGTGCGACAGAGTTTTACATTCGCAGACTATTTTCAAATTTATTCAAGAATTATGTTTCGACATAAATATTTAGTACTCAATAAATTAAATGCATCAATTAATGGTATTAAGAAGGCCAACTATTCAAATTGATAAATGGACTGATTAATAGTTTCAGGTTTATTTTATCCGATAGATTAATACGAGCTCGAGTACATTTTTAATATCTTTAAATTAAAGTGTTTAGCCGAATTTGCTTAAACTTAGAATTTAACCCTAAGAATTTATTCTCTCTTCTTTAAACTAGATTTCAATATACCCGGTTGCCATGTATTACTGTAGGGTGTAAAGAGGCCCACATTTTGGTTGAAATATTTACAAGGGGAATGCGTTCCGCTTACTTTTTCTCGTTATTGTTTTTATTTGTCTTTTTTTTTGGTTTTGGTTTTGTTTTTCTTTTGTTTACTTTTTTTGTTTTTCTTCTGGTCTGCTTGTTAAACCGATTTCAATTTTAAACTCTGATAAGTCGCCGACGCCATTGAGGATTGTTATGTGAATAAAGCCTTGTCAATTTTTTAACAAAAGATGACAGAATTTCGATGGTTGTTTAAAAAAAAAAAGAAATTCTTAAATCAAATATAAACTCAAATATATTCTAGTCTAGTGAACTTAACAGATCCTTAATCCTTTTCACTGCACAATTAAAAATTCAAGAATATATTAAAGTCAATCAAATTAATAAGAAGAACTTCATTTGATTCAACTAATCAATGTTAAGATTCTAGAGAGTTCATTTATAGATATTTTTAATATTAGGGAAAAAGGGCATTATAAAAAAATAATTATTGTATATAATTAAATATTTTTTGTCTCGTTTTTATGTTAATATAAAAGAGTTGACTTAATTGAAGAGCTACAATCTTGAATCTTATTTTACCACTACTATCAACTCATAATGTACGAAAATCTAGTAAACCATTTCATTTTGAATTCTTTTCTTTTTTTTGTCAAAAAACGAAAGAGTATTAAAAATGTACAATTGTTTTGTACGTTCTGAAATTTTTTTTTACGAATCGTTCTTGTATCTTGTAGTTGTGTAAAAGAGAAGAGGAGAATGAAGAGAGATGGATATACCCGACAATTTGTTTGCCTTTGTTTTCTGTCAATATCCAAAAAGAGCAGTGCGCCGTGTGCCGGGCACTTGTCGCCCTCTTCGGCTCTTGGTCTGGGTAAACACCAAAATCCCCACGCACATTGCGGTTTATTATGTAACAGAACACACAGACTCCGGCATCGTCACCATCACCATCACCATCTCCAACTCTGAATCCATCTCCAACTCCAATTGCGACTCTGACTTCAACTCCAACTTTATCTACTTCTTCCGCTGAAAATCCACTTGACTTTAGGTTTCTTATTCCCCTACTAGCAGCTTCTCGGTTTTTTTTTTTTTTTTTTGCCTTTTCTGTTTAGATACTTGAGGGCCAGAAGTCAAACTCTTTTGCCGCCTTTACGTTTTCTAATTATAAACTGCTCTGTCAGCAGTCCAAAAAAAAAAAAAAAAAAAAAAAAAACAAAAAGAAACCGAAAAAAAAACACAGAAAAAACCTTTTACCCAAGTTCCAAGTTCATGAACTTGTGCATTGAACTTCTTCAAACGAACAACTTGAGTTTCTAGTTTTCCTTTTTTTTCCTGTTCTTGTCTGTTTGTTTTCATTACATTATGTTGTAGCAGTATGTCTGTATATATTGTTCCTGTTAAGAGTTGGTTCCGTTCTTGGTTTTGGTTTTGCTTTTGATGTTGGTGTCGGTGTTGGTCTAGGTTTGGGTCCTAGGTTGATTGTGGCTGGCTGTTCCGGGTGCCATGTAATGTAAAGTGGAAGTTGTAATTTAGTTGCTCACAAATGACTGTTTCGGCACAACATTATCATTATGTGCATTTAATTGGTATTTGTCTTCTTGACTCCGAAAAAGCACCATCCCCTTCTCTATCCTCTATACTCTTCCCATACTCACTTCTCCATCGCCATCACCCTCCATCCACTTTAGCTTACCCTTCTCTGTCTTTGCCTTTGCCTAAGTTTCGCTTTAATTTGTGTGAATTTCCACTTTGATTGCATTTCCTTCGGCTTTCCTTCATTCTTTTTTTTTTTTTTCGTCTGTAGAAAATGAATTTTGTAATGAGCGGTAATTATGATAGTGTCAGCACACGTGATGGAATTTTCGTTTCTTTTTTTTGTTTAAAAAACATGTCTGCAGAAGGCCTCAAGTCGCAGATGATTGAGAAGGAACATAAGACAAAGCATTGTGAAATAGGCGGTTGATTTATACTCAATTAATTTTCCCTTATTGTAAGACATTTTATTTGGGGGTTTTCTTTTGTATCCAATTTAAAGAAATAAAACAACGTTAACAACTTAACTTAAATGATGTCATGATAAACTTTTGCAGGTATGTACATTGTATGTTTCAGAAATAATGAGAAAATTCTATGAGATCGCCAATTCACTTGATCATTTTTTGTTGAGAAACTGTTAGAAAATATGGCTGAAATATGAAAAATAATCAAACTCGTTGCTTGCAGATTTATATTGGAATTTAATAAATGAAGCTCGTGGTGTATAAACTGTTGTCAAATAAATAATATTCATTTATATAGATTGAATAAATATTTTTCAAAAAGTAAACAAATACAGTTGGTATAATTTTATTACCATATCTAAAAAAATGCAATATGATTAAACAATTTACGTCTGGTCTGGTCTCTTCTGCCAACATTGAACAAAATAAAATCTCATATTATAAACAAGCTTCGAATAGCTTAGCAAAATGCGAGAAAGAAAACATAAAAAACATAGGTGAAGATTCCATTTGTTGACATTTCAAATCTTCCAAATCTTTCAAGATTTGTTGTTAGTTCGATTTTGAGGAACTTTGTTGAAAAATTAATATTTTAGAAGTAAATGAGTAGAAGCAAATAAAAAAGAGACTTTTTCGAAAAAATTACAAAAAATGTTGTTTGAAACAATCGTTATAACTTCAAAAAACAACGGATGCAGTTCGATTCGGACCCAAAATAGTTTTAAACCGTCGAATTTTGCCATGTCTTTAAAAAAAAATATATAGGTATATATATCACAATGTAATGGACAATGCCTCATAATAATTAGAGTTTTTCAATTGTTTAAACAATTCACTTTAATTCGAGTGCTTTAGAAATGAAGTAATTTAAGAGTTCATCTGTTGGGTTTGGTTATAAAAAAAGGCAATTAAATTAGTATAAAGTATACATATTATTATATATGAGTGATGCTTTAAAAGTAAATTTATTTCATTTCATTACATTATATGCTTTATTTCCTTGATTATTTATACATACTACATACATACAATTCAGAGTTTAGACTTACTATATGTCTTTTAAACACAGATGTTACATAATATTATAAATTCTTTTTTACAATGGTAAAATCGTTCTATTGGATTAAATCTCAGTTTAATGTGGTTCAGATGTCCGATTTTAATATTCTATATATGTACATATATCTCACTCCCAATCTAGTGTTTTAGTAAGTCTTTAACTTAAATCATCCAGCCACATCATAGTTTTAATAAAAAAGACCTTTTTACATTTACCTTAAGTTGGTCAAGAATTTATCCATAAATTTCCTAGTCGTTATACGTAGATAGATGGATACATATTTTGAAAACAAATTACAACTTTTTCCGACTTTTTCTTATAAGTAGGAAAGTATCGTCAGAGTTGACATTATATTTCATACAAACAATTTTCAAATGCTTTTAACACAATGCAGTGAAAGTAGTAAAGGGGAAAGTTAAGTGGTTTACTGGTAACAAAATGGCAAAAAGAAATGGTAGTCACCTGATGCCAAGCTAAATGTCATCACATGTTTTTTAGGATTGAATACCCAATCCTTTTTATGTCTTATTGGCATGTTGGCTGTTTCTCGCAGACTGAAAGAGATAAAGCTGACATAAGAAAAAGTCCATATAGTACAATTATTTCGTAGCCTCGGACTTAGAATAAAGAAATAATCCATATAATGCCGCTGCTTCATATATGTATGCACATATTTTTGCATTTAATCAAATTGAAACATCCTTTTCTTTTTTGTTTAATTTTTTTTTTCTAATTTTCGAAAGTCATCCCCTTGTCTATAATATACGACTCTGATTACATAATACATTTTTTTTGTGCAGTAGTTTTTGTTCAAATTAATTGTAAATAGCAAATCTATTCTTCAACCTTTCGAACTTTACCCTATAAAAGTCTAATTCCCTTACAATATTTATTCAATAACATAAAATTCATCATAGTGCAATATAAGTATATGTTATTCATGGACATCTTGGTAACGTTTTCAGATAATATATTTGCCATTTGCTCCGTTAAGGTGGTTAACATGGTCACATTATATATACGGAAACTGGATTTTATTTGACACTCTAATGCCACCCAAAATGTAGGTATGTTTTGTTGGGGATCCTTTGGCCATTCGCCATTCTCTGTCACACAGGACACAGAGCAAGACCGCAAAACAACTGTCCACAAGCACAAAACACATCAACATCAACGACAGCACAACAGACAGGAAAACGGAGGAAGTAAAAAAAAAACGAACGTTGAAATTAATGAGAAAATTCTCAACACACACACACACACACCCACATCAAGGAGAGAGAAGGAGCAACCACAAGATAGCACTACAGCAAAACCAGGACAGCAGCGCATCAGAACAGGATATGCAAGTCCAGCTAAGCTCAGAAATGCTGAAAACCACATAAAAAGAAAAGAAAACGAAGCGATGAGGACGAGGGAGATACAACAACAAATTTGCAAATGCATTTAACAGCCCAACAACAACAACAAATAAAGTGCTAAATAAAATTAGTAAAAAGCAAAACCAGAAAGAAAAAAAATGCAGAATAATATGAAAGGATCTTGTGGAAAATGATATTAAAAAACGTTGGGCAACTAAAGAAAAAAAAAAAAACAAAAATAAAAGAAAAAACCATGCAAAGGATAACGACAAAAGCCGCCATTAGTTGGTTTTTAGTTGGATGCTATCTCTTAATGCCACCCAACATAAAACGGGGGCGGACACGGACGAGGGCATGGGCATGAGCATGTGAATCGAGCATAGAAAAGCAGTGGAAAACAGTGGCTGCAAAAAGTAGTTGGACATATGCTGACAAGTGCCTGGTGGAAATGATGATGACGTTGCCGTTGCTGCCACTACTGACGCCGAGGACACGTGGCCCAGTAGCGAACGTTTGTCCAGCACGTGCAGCAACTTCACTTTATGAGTTGCCTTGAGCGGTGGTCTCGATGTGTTACCTACCATGATGTGGAGATGGGGTTGGCAAGGTTGGGCGAGAGAAAAGTGGAAAGTGGAATAAGTGTAACCGCGCGTTACTTGCAGTTGAACGCTTTGCCAACTTAATTTTCTCGTTTGGCAATGCAATATAACCGCCACACCTGACTGCGGAATTGACGTATTGCTGATGTGATCCATTCACTTGGAAATGGTTGCAAATGTTCAGAGGGAAGGGGCAAAACAAAAAAAAAGAGCTTTTCCGTGCATGTGGAAGAGTGTGTGAAACATGAAAAATTATATAAAAGTTAAATACTCTTTAAGCGTCATTTTAGAATAAGACTTAAGCTACTTATCCCCTAGCATCCAAATAATAGGCTTGTTGAATTTTAATATTGAAAGTATTTTTTATTAAGGACTTTCTCTTCTTATTATTGACTGATTGAAAAAAAAAAAGAAAACCAGCTTTGGGTATAAATTTATAGGTATTCGATTAATTTATATATATTAAGTCGCCAATTTTAAAACATGAAACTATTATAATGCTACAGGAAAAAAGTCTTTAATGCCATAAGGTGACATTGGTATTGGCCAGTAAATGTGCATGTGGGGCAATTGGACATCTTAATGACTCCTATTAAGGGTATTCTTGGAATGGCATTTACATAAGTGGCCACTGTGGCAGGCGAACAATTTGTGTCGATTGATTGCAATTTTTATGATTAATGCACACACATACTGTTACTTCCTTCCGGACCCTTGGCCACTTTCCTCCCCTCCCACACCATCATTGCATTCAGTGTGACGTCAGCTGTCGTCCTCTTTCAGCTTTCGCACTAATACACAGGCAATTTAATTAAAACTTCACAGACATTGTGACTCTGAACGACTGCAAGCGAATATATATGCGAGTGTGTGTGTATGTGTGTCCCACAAACGCTCCCATAATTATGCAACAGCTTTTCTGTTTGATGCGTTTATCGATTTATTGAAGTGTTAAGCGAAAAGGGGTCTTCTATACGCCCTTGCCGCTGCCTCTTTAATTCATTTACAAGTACATATGTATGTATGTATGTATCTATGTACATTCATTCATAGCCCAGCCACGCCCACTCTATGCTAATGATACGCTTCAACGCGTTTTTACATCGATTTCGCCTCGTTTGCAAGTTATTTATTATGATTTTAATTTCATTTTTTCACCAACTTTTTTCTCGATCTGCTTTTTAATTTTTTTCGCCGAATTAATTTGTTGTAATTTTTTAAGTGCATGAACATTATGAACATTATACATATACATAAGTTCATATGTATGGTGAAGTAATTATATGGTAAATCAGCAAATTAATTTATCCATTGAAAAAATAATGCGAATATATTGTTGACCATGTACCTACAAATGTATTTTTTAGTTGGTTAGTTGTTGTTGTTGTTTTTAATTCACTTAGAATTCCCAAAACTAGGCAACATTGCGGCGACCCAGTTTTTTTCTTCGTTTAGTTTCTAATCTCTCTTTGATAAATTAACTAAACAAAAGAGTGGACAGAATTAATCTAAAACGAAAAATGGCATTTCCCCTGACATTAATTTAGACGTACGGCGACGCACCCATTCACTACCACCCACCCACCTATTCTCAAAGCCAAGTTAGCGCCGAAAAACGTAACAACACAAAAAAAAAGTCCATTAAGCCTGTGCCCAGGCATTCTAAGCACTTGCGAAACAATTAAAATAATTTCCCACATACTCGACGCCGTTGCCGTTGTCCCTTGACGCAGTGCAACCAAACTAAAAGTTTTTCTTTCTTACCCCCTCTCTCTCTCTCTCTGTCTCTGTGTTTCTCCATGTTCTTTGGCTAAAATTGCCAGCACTTAACTCAGTGCCAGTAGTGTCCAACTGTACTTTACCCCACTCACTCACTCACTGGCTCACACATGCATGCATATCTACATATATGTATGTATATACAGAGGTATGAAGGACATGGACATGGCTCCTAAAACATGCCGCATATAGCGCCACAGCTACGACATCCTCCACGACGCTTCGTTGGCATGGAGGCAACCAGCCCAGTCAGCCTGCAGGCAGGCGGCTAGGGAATTTTGCACTTTTGCTTTCCCCCCACCTACTTTTGACATTGTTGATACCCTACAAAAGGGCATCGAGTCTTTAGACTAGGTCATTACAACTTGCTTGACAAATGGAAATTTTCTTTCAACACTTTGACATTTTGATGAATGGTATAATATCTCTCGAATAAATGGGCAAAATTGTAAACTATCAACCTAACGTAGGCCTTTGGCTTAGACAAAAACCACATCCATACACTAGGCTGGCATTCGAACCCAGATCCTCTTTGATCAGTTGCCTAATTGACTGGGCCACTTAGACAGCCCATCTATCGAGGACTGCAAGGGACAAATATAATTCTGTTTTCGTTTCTACAAACTTTATTTAATTTAGATGAAATAGTTTTTGTTAATAATCTTTTATCATTCTTATAAAATTTATTTTTTGATTTCCCTTATTCTGATATTAAGATATTCTGATATTAAGAGTGAATGAAATAGCTTTAAATTAATAAAGAAATTAATACATATATTAACACCATTTATCATTCTTTTCGAAAGGTCTATGAATAATCAAACACTTTACACATTTTTGTATCTATAAATTATCATTAAAACAGAGGTATTTACAATGACTTTTCGAGCTTTATCTTTTTTAAAATTAGATTTAGATTTTTATTACAATCAAGATCAAATTAAATCATTAAATCCCTTCTAGTCTTATTTTTATTCTCGGCCGAATAGCAATTTATTCTACTTATTATTATCAATGGTTTCTTTTTTTTTTGTAGTTTTACCTAGATTTCATCTAGTGTATAAAAGGAGTCTCTATGAAGTCGGATGCAGTTCATTGCTGCTGCGTTGCGTTTTATAGTTGTTGCTTTTGTTTCAGTTGCATTGGGTCGTCTCCTGCACTTGGGGCCTGGGGCGGTCTATGTGTGAAATATGCCACTTTAATGAGCCAACGTAGCGCACTGAGTGCACTTGTATCGCGTCGGCACGCCTCATTCCCATACTTGTAGGTGCATTGGCGTGGACTAAACCGTGTAAAAAGCCGCTGGCAGCGTCCAGGACTAGTAATAGGACTAGAACTCAAACGATGGTTGTATATTTTTCTCTCTTTTTACCCCTTTCTTTTTATGTGTTGTTGCCTCAATTGACATTTGAATTGTGCAGCTGCAGAGAAATAGCATGGCCCAACCTCCTCACCACCCCCATCCTTGCATAACCGCTTACCACCCTCCCCAAAAAACAAAACAAAAAAAAAAAGAACCAGTGGAGTGAAGTGCTAAAGGATAATGCTGTGAGGATGCAAAAACCAAAAACGAAAGAAGAAAGAATGAGGAAAAACACGTGTTTAACGCATAAGTGCGAACGTGACGCTAAACTCATTTAAAGGATTACGTTTTGCACACAGATGAGAAACAGAGAGAGTAAGGATACCAACGCGAGAGTATATCGTTTGTGTGCGAGTGTGTGTTCAAATGAGATTAAATTTTGTTGAAAGCAACAGAAAAAATATTTGTTGGTAAGGTGGTTTCGGCTAGGGTGACCTGGGGTGGGCAAATAGCATGGTCAGGGGGGGATGGTTAAAAGTCTATTTATGCATATGGTGTTTACGCTCACCAAATAAAAATGTAGGTTAAAAGCACTTTGGGGCCAAGCCCGCTTTGTGCTTGCTTGTTTGCATGTCTCTCTTTTGCACACACTCTATCGTCCAGAATGTACATAACAAGCATATGCTACCCTGTAAAGGACATGAGATGTAACGTTGTCTAACTTTTTAACTTCAAATACAAATCAGTAGAATTTTGAGTTTTCTGTTTAATTCGTCCCCTACTCTCTCCACTAAACTGATGGCACTAGCGTATTCTGAAGGATACTTAAAAGTCGTTGCTTACATGAAATTTCTTTAGTGTTTGCATTTAGTCTTCGGCTTCCCTGTTTCTCTGTTTGTAAGCCTCAAGTTGTTGTTAATCCTTTCTACTCGTTTGTGTTTTTTGTCCGCATGAATGTATGAGAAGGGTTGGGGGCGGCACTCATGGGAAGGAGGGAAGCGAGTTGAGAGGTGGATGCGACTTTAAAATTTAATTAATTACAATTTTATGCTCTGGCTTTGAATTTCACTTGGCCAACGTTTGTCAGTTTGTTTGTATGACGGTCTGTCTGTGCGTCTGTCTGTTTATTTGTTTGCTTGTTTATTCATTTTCCCCTTTTTTGTCTGTCGAACTGTCTATCCGGTTTATCCGTCTGTCTCTGTTTGTTATTTCATAAGATTAAATATCAAATATTTGGATGTCTTGTGCACTTGTAAGCCAACTTGCTAAAGGACATGATGCGTCCCCGAGTGAAAACGAGTGCAGGGCAAAGAAAGCTAATCGTTTAGTCGAGAAGAAATAGCTGGGCAGTCGGGATAGAGCGTAGGTAAAAGTGAGAGGAGTGGGGTGAGGTAGGCTGTCAGGTATATTTATATAGCACAGTGCGATAATTAAAAGAAGAGATCAAAGGATTCCTTAGTTAATTAGTTAAAATAACTAAAAGGTAAGCAAAATAATGTTTGCGAATTTACAAATGTTTGTCCCTCCCCCCTGACACCGCTCTCCATCTACAGTGGCATTCATTTATTATATTTATTATATAGTTGGTGCGGTAATTTAATCCTTTCACACTTGCCTACTTCCCACTTTTTTTTGACAAGCCTGTCAAATCAATTTTCTGCGGCTGGTATACATAATGCATAAAAAATGGTTTCAAAAACTGTTGACACCACCACCAAAATTATCATGAGCGTAGGCAAAGGGACAAATGAACATATACATAATTAAACATTTTTAAACCTACATAAGCAATTTCGGCTAGTATGTACATAGATAAAGTCCAAATCGAATTGTATTAAGTATATATAGTTTATAAAATAGGTATTTCTACTTTCTTTATTACTTCTCCGTTTAAGATCTAAAAAATTCTTTAATCAACAGACTTTTTAACCATTTTAGAAATCAAAGCTAAAACTAGTTGAGAATTACAATTATATAAGGTTGTTCTTTCTAATTTAGTCCAATATGAAAATATCGTCTCATAAATTAAGTTGGCTATAACTTTTTAAATATCAATAACAATTTAAAACCTTTTAAAGCATAAAATCTTTAACATTATGTAATTCCAAATTCTTCTACGTCCATGGAACTAACTCAAACTTTTGTTTTCCACTATCACTCTTAATATTAGACAAGGGTTTTAATGTTTTTTTTTTCCTTATCAAATGTTAAATTAATGAATTTCAAAACATAAGCATTGCATTTTATTCATTTTTATCAAGTTTAAACCTAAACAGCAGCTCTTCACACAAAACACACACACACAAACACATATATATTCACACTCAATAGTTAAGTAAGGCAAATGCATCTGAATAGAGAGAAGGGCTTATCGATGCTTAATTCAATTATGCTAATTTTTCGCTCCCTTCTTTGCCTCTGATGACTGACCGAACCATCGGTTTAGGTATTTAAAGCGATACGAGTTGACGGGAATGTCAACGCCATGGTTCATGCTTGGTTTTTCTTTGCTCTTTCAGCATTTTACCGTAACAACAAAAAAGCCAGGGAGTAAAAGGAAAGAAAAAAACGTAAAATACAGAGAAAAGCGACAACAACATAAAGTCCACTCACAGGTGGTCAACTGAGCGTGAATAATGCCATGAGCGGGTGGAGGAGGTCTAACTGGTTGACAGGAGGGGGGCCACGTGAGGGGAGACAGTTGACCAACGGGTGTCTAATTATGCAGTTGGTTCTGTTCGACGTTGTCTTTTGTTCATCAAACTGTTTAGAAAATCAAGATAAACTTTTAATTTTTTCTCCTCTCTATGTGAGCCAACAACGTGGGAAGTGACCGACCAAAGAAACAACAACAGCAACCGAAACTCTTCAGCGGCAGTTTTGTACAATTTATTTAAATTTAAACTGCACCAGTGGACTGACTGAGAGACAAACAGACGGACTGACTACGAAGGCGACATAAAACTGAACATTTTATGACTGAAGTTTTTTTCTGTTTTTTTTTTTTTTTTTTTACTGCTGAGGTCGACCATAAAAAGGGTTAATTTGCAAACCTCCTTCCATGTCAGTACCAAGACCCTATAGAAGCAGCCATGCCGTACCAGAGCCAGTCCCGACAACCATGTGTTCCATCCGCACCAATGTCCTGCCGAGAGAGCCCACTCTGCTAAGTGAGTGAGTCCTTGGACCCTTTTTTTCTTCCTTCTTTGCTGTTTTTTTTATTTTATTTTATTTTTTGTTATTCACTTAGTCTGACCATCTGATAATTAGAAATTTATTAAGCTTAATTATGTGTTGGCTGGAAGTACGCACTTTGAATATCAAACAAACAAACACACACACACACACACAGCCCAAAAAAGGGGCAACCTCAAAAAGGGGAAAAAGGAACTCCAAGAAAAAAAAAGGAAGGAAGTTTGGTAGGGACTTTTTCGTCTGATCCTTTTTTTTTTTTGGGTGCCGTTTTATGACTCATAATGAAAATAAAATTAATTTTATGCCTTTTATCAAAAAAGAAAAAAAAAAAAGGAAGAGGAACTGGGAAGAGAAACGGCAAATGAAATTTGCATTTTCATGTAATTGTTTTTAGTGCATGTGTCATAAAGTTAAAGTTAATGCTTGATTAAGGTTTCCTTTTATATTATTGACATTTTCGTATGACAAATTCAGAGTTTACCTTTATATTTTGGAAATTCTTTAAACCCTATCAGTTCACCTTTTTAGCGAGTCTGGAAGTTTTAAGCTTTTTAGTATAGTTTGATTGATTTCTTCTATTATCCAAGGAGATATAGGAAGCTTCTTCGTTGGCTTTTAAATTGATTACAAATAAATAAGAAATATGTTCTTTTGGTATTCCACATTAACAAACAATTTCTTTCAAGTCGATGTGTAAATGATTATTTTTTAGTTTTTATGCTTAATAACTAAATTCCTAGAAATTGTCGCTGCAGTTGCATAGTAAGTTCTGAAACATTTAGAGAAAGAAGCTAAGTAAAGATATTGATATTTATTTATATCATACATATTTTAATTAACTGATAAAAAACTTTTATTGCCTGTTATTAAAATAAGAAAACATTTGGAATGAAAAGTCTTTTACTTGAATTTTGCACTAATTATCTAACTCAGTACATAAAAGATTATTCCACCTTAAGCTAACTAACCTCTTTTCCACAAAAACAAATCCGCCCCTTGCCTTGGCCATAATTTGAATGGGTCTTAGCTTATTTGGTCGTTGTAATCTAATCATAAATATGTTTCAAATCATCTAACAAACACAACATAAACGCTCAATCTAATAGCCATAAAATCCCACCAAGAAAAACGACAAACAGACAACAAACGAAAAGAGAATAGAGGAAAAACTTTCGCCACGAAGAAACTTTCAGCTAATTTCCGCTGATCGATGATCATCAGACTACAAGACATTAAACTTTTAACCCGTTTAGAATGGAAATTCATTTGGAAAATTAAAATAAAAAAAAAACACGAAAAAATTTAAGTTTACATTTCTTTTTGGAGTATTTTTAGCGTAGGCTGAACCGGAAAATAACGCCTCGTTAGATGAAACGAAAAATTATTTAAAAACACATAAAATTTGCATATTTATGCCAAGACTTGTGAGTTGATGTGTTTATAGCATAGAGAAAACTATATCACCATATACTCATACTCGAGGTGATAAAATACCACAGAGAGGAAAGGGGAAGCGACCAAAAGTTTGTTTTTTAATTGGGTGTCGGGGTTAAAAGATGAAAATATTCAACAATTTTTATTTTAATTTAATGCTAAGAGATGCCGCCAAGCAGGCAGATAGACCAACAGAATCATAGTCAGACATTCAGACGGACAGTTCTATTGGAAATTTAGCAGGCAGCAGATGTTGTTGCCACACCGTTGCCACTGGCACTGGCTGTACCTCTGCCAGAGTCGTTGCCTTTTGCTACGTGACCAATGCAAAATCCGTTGACTTATGTCAAGATGATGTCGTTGGGTTCTGGTCGCGTTTTTGCCAGGCAATCGACTGAAAATCAAATGAAGATAGACACTGCAGACAAGCAGTAAGTTTGGCAAGACAAAACGAAACACAGATACAGATGCAGGCAAGAGAGATAGAAAGATATATAGATAGATAGATAGAGAGAGAGAGAGAGAGACAGAGATTGGAAGCCAGGTTGAGCCTTGACAGTTTTGGCAGTTGGTGAGAAATCAAATATGGTAGACAGATAGCCAAGAAGACAGCCCCAAAAAAGGCTCGCCAGTCTGACAGTTTGGGCTTGAACTTGAAATTATTTGCACGATATAGCAAACTTTTCGTTTTCCCCATTGCCTCGAGTCCCCCTCGAACGATCGGCTGGATATTTGTTTATTTCGTTGAAACACTTGCCTAAGCATTAGTTAAACCAATTTGATGACCTTGTTAAAAACTGTATTCAATAATTCATTCTCTATACAATATTTTCAAATCAAACGGTGCATATAAAAAGTTTTGTAATTCGTTACAGCGAATTTTGAATACAATTCATGTATGTATATACTTCTTACTTTTGTATGTGATGAAGTAGAATCAGTTAAAATAATTATAATTAAATGAACATTCTTGTCCATCTAAACATATATTTCATCCAATAAAATAACAAATACATATTCTGTATGGTATGCAATTTCTTGCCAACTAGATTGGGAATCAGAGATGTATATAATTTCCATGATATTATACATATATCATCCTGTATTCGATAATACTCCATTAGATACTCTCTACCCTAGAATTCATGTTTAATTTATTTTCACGCCACGTTTATCAGACGAGGGAACATTGAAAAGTAGTTTTCACACAGGATTAAAGCGCTTACGAAATTTGTTTTTTGCAGTCGAGGGACACTCGCTACCCAAACCACTTTGATATCCTGCCCCCCACACTCATTCCCTCGCCCTCAGACAGCTGTCAACAGTTTGCAAAAATGGCGTTCAATTCGTGCATGAACGGAAAAAATACAATAATGCAAAACAACCAACAAAAAAACAATGTGGAGAGAAAAAAAACTTTGGCAAGTGTTTCAGCAATTTTAATAACCTTCTTGTCTAGGCACGAGCGGCACAAAAAAAAAAAAAAAAAAGAACAGAAAAAAATAGATGGCTTGTCTGGCCAAAAAAAGCGAAAAAAAAAAAAATCTTGCCCATTTTGTATAGACGTACAAAAAACGTATATTATATATATATATTTATTCAATATCCCATTTATATTTACTTTGCCATAATGTAATTTGATGCCCAAGTGGTGGCAATTGATAACCAACTCTGGACAGGATTGGTGACAGTTAGTCGTACTCGTAGGAGCAGGTGGCGAACGGGGACAATGTTGGTCTCTGCGGTTTGTTCAATTTTTTGTGTGACACGTTGACCAGGATCAGGCTGGAAGCTTATTCTCTCTTTCTCTAGATGTGTGCGTGTGCGTGTACGAGTGTGTGTACATCCTAGTCGGCTGCTGTCCTCGGTGTTCAATGCGTTCAGCCACAAAATGTCATGCACCTGTCAACTGGGCCGTAATAAGATGCCAAAACAGTTATGTGGTCTGGGCCAACCAAAATGGATAACAGGCAGCACAGGCAAAAGGCAGTAGAAGCAGCAGCTCAGGCATCACACGGCACATCAGACAGACGGAAGTGCAGCAGAGTAAACTTTTGGTTTTTGGGGTTTGGGTTTAGCTTGGGCATTGCCTGCCAACAAAATGTACTTTAAGTGTATTTACCAAAAATTGTTTCTTAAAGCTTTTTCTGACCATTCTTGAAATAAAACTATATTGGGGAAAAAACCAACTACATACATATTATCATTTTGTATGGTAATAAATCGGAATTTACGAGAGTTTGGTCAAATAAAGTGACTCAAGAGAAATAGTAAAATGATTAAGCCCAACTTCTTGGGACAATCCAAAGCAAATAAGAGCAATAATTTTAAAATGAAAATGAATTTGTTGTATTTCAAAATATTTCACACCTTTGGATTCATTCAAACCATTGGTGATAGCAGTTTATCCATTCCTCTTGAGACACCTTCAAAAAATGGGTTTTTCAAATCTTCAACTGCTTTTTCGGCGCTCGTAGATCGAGCAGTCGAGGGACTAATACAAAAATGATCGGAAATTCGATCATAATGGAGAATAATTCGATTTCGGCAGTAGGTTTTGCGAATTTCTTCGAAGACCTACGGCAAAGAAATTGCGGTGTACCCCTCAGAATTGATAGTCCTGGGTTGCTCTGGCGGATCATTGTCCTGAAGAAACAGACAATCATTTGCTTTTATGTACTTCATCTTCGAACAGCTTTTGTTAGATTTGGTTCACCCACACGGTTGCTGTTTAACTTTACGATTGGGATTATATAAATGTCTTTTGAAGTACCACAATCAAACGTTTTAAGCATTTCTTTACTTCAATCGTCGCGATTGATTAGTAAAAGGCCATTCAACGAGACCAAACCTTTTCACTCTCTATCTCACAATACGTCACATGTCGATCTTGTACTAGAACTAAATCATCGACAAATGTAACAGCCAGTGCCCAAAATAAAATGAAGTAAGTAAGTCGTCTTGCCGACTTCGGTATACCATGCACCAAGTGAAAAAAACATTCAAAATTTCGAAAATCAAATGTATGTCTATTGAATTGTTTTTTCATGCCTCATAGCATATGCTATCTCGCTCTCTCTACAAACACACCAGCACTCTAGCGCCGCCACCAGCCTACGGCCAACTCCTGCCTACTGGGAAAACGTTTATATTAATAACTCGGCTATTTTTAGACCGATTTTGATCAAATTTGGTATGTTGCTGGATATTAATATCAAATTAAAGTATGCCTAATTTGATTGCATAAGGTAGAAAATTACGAGCGATAGTCGAGTTTTTTCAAATTACGGGGGCGGAAGGAGGCGTGGCAACTTTTTACAAAATCAGCACCTTTACTAAACGAGAACACATACCAAATTGTGTATCTCTAGCTAGTGTAGTCTTTGAGAAAAACACTTTTTGTTTTAATTTTGGGGGCGGAAGGGGGCGTGGCAAAAATTTGAAATAAACTCTACGAGTCTACATACCAAATTTGGTGGCTCTATCTCTCATGGTCTCCGAGATCTAGGCGTTCATACGGACAGACGGACAAGACTAGATCGACTCGGTTGTTTGATACTGATCAAGAGTATATATACTTTATGGGGCCGGAAAAGCTTCCTTCTGCCTGTTACATACACTTTGGCGACTTTAATATACCATTTCACCATATGGTGTATGGTATAAAAATGATCAACATTTATTTCGGTTAATTTCAGTTGTTTGAAATATTTCTTTTAAATTTGATAGAAAATTGTGTGTTTGTAATGCTTAAGCTATTACCAAGAGATCCAACAAAAATTAAAGTTAACTTGGTTCAAATTGTCTCAGGTTAGGCCTAAGAAATAATCCCTTTTTTTCCTCACTCTCTCTCTCGCTGTCTGTCTGTTCCTGTCTCTCACTTTCTGTAAAGGTATTACAATTAATTTCATACGGGGGCAGCATACTTCATTCAATTTGTTTCATTGTTCGGCAACGCATTATAAGTATTTCCCATCAATGTCGGCTACGGCAGTTGTAAAGTGCAAGAAGAAATGTTGGCATAACTTTTATGGCCCTGTGGCAACAAAGCCTTTTGTTGTGTTGTCACCATCCATCCAGGCAGTGAGAGCCAACCAGTCAGCAAGCTGGTGATGCCCACTGGAAATGAAACGGAGAGTCGGTGGATATGTCCTACACATTACCAAGAGGGGGGGGGTGAAATATAGGGAGGTGTAGGTTCGGTCCGTTGGTCGTCAATGGCAATCGCTAGCCAACTTGCACTTAAAGTAATTAAGCGAATTACTTCAAAAGTCGCCAAGTTTTCTAATTATATCGAATAAATTTTGTTTAATAGTATTTCTTGGCCAGAAGAAAGTTCTGGCGTTGATATCTTTTCGGCTCTGTTGGCTGTCCTTCCTCTTACCCTGTCCCACGTCAATACTTCTTTCAGAGTAAAACCAATTTGCACAGCATTCAAAATTTCTCTTTCTCTCTCTTTTTTTTTTTGTTGTTGTATTTTTGATTTTCTGTGATTTTGGCGCCATCTCCACCGAAATGTTGATTGTTTACTCTAGTGGAAATGTTAATTTCTGGACTTTTCACTGATTCGAGGCAGTGGGCAATGAAGAGATGGAAATGGAGACGGAGGCAGCAGAGGTCATCGTTGGTTTTCATTTTAATTTTTCCAGTGATTTGAATGATTTTTTGCCCGGCTTTGAATGGCAGACAGGCGGCCTTTTTCTCTCTCTCTCTATTTCCCTCTCTTCACCCTCTGTCTATGTGTGTTTTAGAAATGCTTTTCTTTCACTTTTCACATTTTTTAATGCTTTTTTTTTTTGCTCTTTTGTTTCTTTTGATTATTTGCCTCACTTGCTTATTCAATTTCCGTTTTGTTATTTTCCTTCATTTTTTGTTCCTTTTTTTCTGTGTGCATCGGCTTTTCCTCTGTTGATTGGCATGCTCATTTGGATATTGAACTGCTCCATTTTGCTAGAGGTTTTTCCTTTGCGTTGTTATTTTTGTATTTAGCCTTTAATCAGATCTTTAAAGTGTGCAATTTTCTCTTATATTTCAATTGATGTCCTGACCTCACCCAATTGAACTCCATCTCATATTTTGAATCATAAATACAACTTACTTTTACATTGAAAAATGATTCCAGAGGATTAAAGAATTGGTCACAACGAAGTCTGTATACTCTAACTATTGCGTTTAGTGTTCATGTTAAGGTAATTTATAAAGAACTTAATTTACATACTTGTAATAATGCCGTTACATTGGATAAAGTTTTATTGGAATCTTTATACTAACAATAAGTAATTATTCCTGCCCTTTATGCGTAAATTGTTGATAATTTTGATATAATTTTCCCTAGTAAATAATCAGAAGAAAGCTAAAAACATTGATCCAAATCACGTATATATATATTAATGAAACTTTGCCATATAAGTGACGAAATTGGAACAGCATATTGTTATTAAATATAAATTCAAATGCCATCTTGTTTTCTGCAAGTAAATTTCCGTTGACAAGGTATGATAAAATTCTTCAGTGAATACACAAAGGAACTACTGATAGTAATAAAACTTTTGTTGGAGATAATTTTTTTTTGAATAGGTTCCCCATGTTGATAATACCCAAATGGCGAGGGTATGCGACAAAAAAAGGTTCTGTGTGGAAAAACTTGAAAACATAATCCCTACTTCCTTCCGTTGACCACAATTTCCGGCAGTATAAGGAAAAACCCACAACAAGTACTACAATACGAGAGAACACGGAGAGTTAAGCTCCTTCTACTTTGTTTTTGTGGCAAATTTGTGTAAATTTGAGGCCCAGGATTTAGCGTCGTCCTTTTTGCTGAGAGAGCTGAAATGAAGATGAGATGGTAATGCGGATAAGAAGCTCAGAAAGCAAGCAAATGGCAACTAAAAGAGGCAGAGCAAAACAGCAAAACACAAAAAAAAACACTCCAAGACCAAAGCATACACTAAAAGGCAAAGCCGAAATGAAACAGCAGAAATGTATAGAGACGACAAGCAACAGAATGGAAGATGGGTTGGGTGTTAAGCAAAAGCGGAAAGGCGGAAAAGCAGAAAGGCGTTAAAAGCCAGTCAGCCAGCCAAAGGACTTTGTCAAGGATAATAATAATCCGAACAAAAGGCTAGATGACTGTCTCCTCCGGCCCCCAACTCTGATGATAATGATGTTTATTAGCAGGCAAATACTTACATTTTCGTGGTTAATAAAAATTAATGTTTATGGCCAGGTTTTTAATTAAAAACCAACGCAAATTGAAAAATGTCCGCGTACTTGGGTGGGTGGTTGTCTAGCAATTTTCTAGCTGACCTAGTAAAATGCGTGTGAACCAAAAAAAAACATGAAAATAAGAGAACTCTTGCATTCTGTAAAATAATTTTTGCAGGCGACAAATTCCACTTCTTCTTGGTTTGCTTCATCGTTTTCTGGTAACTTTTTGAAGTGTTTTGGCCATAATGCAAAGCTTTTACCATAAAGTTTGCTTTTGCCACCAACTCTCCTCTCCGTTGCCCAACTCTTGGCTGAAAATGGCAAAAGTTTGTGCCTTAAATAATTGGCAGAGGACACAAGGACATAGGACAAGGAAAACGAAGCGAATGAAGAGAGAGACAGATGGAGAGGCAAGAGGAAAGTTGTTAAGGGTAAGGGTAAAGGCAAGAGACTTGGCAGTTAGTTTTAAATATTGTTGCTAATTTGCCACATTGTGCGTGAGAACGAGAATGGAGTAGTGGAAAGTGTAGAGGAGAATACAAATTTTTGCAAGGGGCGAAGAACTTATGAAGCTGGATTAAAATTATGAGCTTGCCATATTTTTTGAAGTGTTTTGTAAAAGTGTCCAAGCTTTTTTGCCCGACGATGACGTTTTCTCCATTTAAAGACCCACACCCACACCCATTCCAACTCCAATCCCTTTTCCTTACCATTGCTCCAACAGCTATGTGTATGACCATGATGAAAAGTATAATAATGATGAAAGGAAATGAAAAATAGTTGCTAAAGTCTGCGAAAATTCGCTAAATTAAAAAATCTCATTTGTAAGTGTTCAACTGTCTTAGGAATCATCTAAGATGGCGTGAAGATAAAGTTATGATAAATCGCTTGGTAATTAAAAACAAGAAAGAAATAAGAATTATAAAAGTGGCATTAAAGTTGTTGTGTTGAAAATCTGATATTTCTCTGAACATTAACATTAACTTTCGACATGCAGTTCTCCAGATGGGCTCTCTTTTTCTCTCCCTCTCTCTCTTTCTCTCTTCTTGTTTTGTGTATTAGAGTCATTGGCAAAAATGGAAAGAGAGAAAGCAACTAATTAATCTATTTCAAGAGCATACTTTGCCATTTCGACCTACATTAATTTCATATTCATTGTTCCCAGCCACGAGGCGGCATCAGCTGCTTTTGCTGTATTTGTTGTTGTTGTTGTTGTTGCTGTATTTGTTGGCTCCTCATGAGCTAAAGCATTCCTCGCATATTTCGCGCACTTCACAAAAGTTTTTGTGCCGCTTATTAAGAGGCGCTCGCGAACGCTAGGACCAAACGGCAGTAAAGGAATTTTCTTTTTATTTTATTTCATTTTGGGTTTTCTTTGTTTTTTCGTTGTGTATATTTTTTGCCATAATTCAAGTGTGGCAAACAAATAGAGAAGAAGAGGGAGCCTCTCTTCTACACCTCGCTGTGGCCCTTCAAATGTCTCCTTGGCGCGCGTACCTCGTTTGTGACATGACCGTAGCTGGGCTGTCTCCGTCTCCGGTCCGGAACTTGGCTGCACGCTTCCGTTTTGTTGCCTTAAAATTAATGAGCTGGCAGCAGCCGCTGCCTTTGCTGTTGCCGTTGTTGCCGCCGTTACTGCTTTACCAGAGTTGCCACACTTTTCGCAACTAATTCCCAACAACTTGTTACTGAAGACAACCGACGACCCGGACTAGTAAAAGTTTTCTCTCTCTCACACTCTATGTCCAGGACGTACGACCTTCGTGCCATATCCGTATCCGTGTATCTGCTCACCAACAGCAGCAGCAGCCACCAACAAAAACAACAAGAACGACAAAAAAAAGTAACACAGAAAAAAAAGGGCAACGTTATTTGCGCAAAATTTTCGCTGCAAAGTTTGCTTATTGTTTACGTGCGTTGCTTCATTAAGACCTGAGACAAGATAGAGGGGCATTGCTGGGTGGGCGGGGCGGCAGGGGAATGCGAATGCGATGGATGGCTTGATGAGGGAAAGGGAGAAAGGTTCACAAAGTCGTGAGGATTGCGAGCTATACAGTTACATTTCTATTCAACGAAAGAGACAAGCCAACTTGAATTGGGTCAGACAACGGCCACCCGTTGCAATTGTCGCTCCTCATGAAGAGATACAGACCAGGAGGAAGCAAACGAGGAGGAGGAGAAAGCTGGAGGGACCGGAGTAGTAGCAGCAACAGCAGAAGGAGAAGGAGGAGGAGGCAAGTTGGGTTAAGGTTTTTTCAAGAGGCGCGTGTTTATTTGCTTTTGATATAGATTGGATTGTTTAATAAGTGTGCCTGTCTGTGTGTGTGTGTGTGCTGGATAAAGTTATGAAGTGATACTTTATGAGAAAATGAAATAAAATGAGGGAAAGACACACATACATACATACACTGAGGTTGAGAAATGGGGTGAGAGAGAGCAGCACCCACATGAAATGTGTGGGAAAGTGGAAAAGTTGGAGAAAATGAAAGGAAATATATATCTATTTCTAGTTTATGAATTTAATACAAAAACAAAACTAAAATAGTTGATCTGTAAGTTTTCCAAATACAAATCTAAACTGAAACTAATTATGACTGCACTGTCTAACAATTCAGTTTAGTTAGTAGGTATAAAGTTGATATTCAGAAGTCTTAGATATAATATATATATTTTTTTTTCTTGTTTTTACTAAAGTACATTCTGACTTTCAGTCAAAAAAAGATTATTTCAAAGGCAACGCAAAAAGGTGAACGGATTATCTGTACAGCTATTTTAATAACAGCAGACTTTGCCAAAGAACTCCAGAGGTGCACGCTAAAACTAGTTGGGAATTGCAACTAAATGAAGCGAAAAGAGAAGTTGGCAAAGCCTACAATCCGGAAGTCCACCTTTTTGTGCATACCCTTAGGCGCTATGAAAAATTAGTGTAATTCATGATTCATGAACTTTTATTTCCTACACGGTATCATATAGAAAAATGTTTTTGTTTTTTTTGGAATGAAATTCCAAAGCAAATTACAGCAGCTGTACATACAGCATGTGTAAAAACGACTTGGCTTAGACTTATTTATTTTAAATATTTTTTAGAAGAAATCCCACTTTGCATTTCCATTTAAAATGTTAAACGTTCTACTTTTTGAAGTTTCCTCTAAAAAAGCTGACAAGGTTATATAACTATAACAGATTACAATTTAATCGATTACTATCAGCACTAACATCTATACTCAATCAAAAACTATTTAAATAAAGTAAAAGTGTAGATAATATTAAGGAACTACTTTGAATTTATGCATATGTGCATAAAGTGTGTAGATAGTTTTCTAACTTTCACTTTTGATCAGAGAACGATAATGTTTAACAAAAAGTCAAACATTATGTAATAAAATTAATTGCCAAAAGCATTGCTAAATAAATAAAACTTAAAGTAGTTCAATATACGTATAAAAGAATAACTAGTTATACTGTCTGGTTTTTCTTTTGGTTACTTTTCTGTGTAGGGGGATGTGGGTGGGTATTAAGGTTTGTAGGGTGTAGGGTGAAAAGAGGGTCTCTGGCCTCTGAGATTTTTGCAGCGCCTTTCTTATCCCTGTTCATTTTACTGACGGCATCTTTCCTTCTATTTGCATAAACTAAACCAACAGCAACAATGGTCGAGCGCATATTTCACTAGAGCAAATCCTGTTTAAAACTGCTTGTGATACTTACACACACACATACATACAGGAACAGACTCATACACCGACATAGTGCCTTTTGTTTTTGTGGACCAGGATGCCACAGGACACCCGCCCAGACTATGCATATTTGTTGTTCTTGTTGCTTTTGGACATGAAAAGAAAATATGCAACTCGACAAAAATGTGCACTTGTTCGGGGTTTTACTTTACGCACACATACACATACACACACAAACACACACACACATATATACATATATACAGTCGTAAGATAGTTGTACTGCCTGGCAGTCCTTTTTGTGGTGTTTGTGGAGTTTGCCTGCATATGTTGTCAGCGCTAATCAAGCGCACATATGATAAACATACATACAACAGCAACAATAACAATAACAATATAATAACAAATATAACAACAACAACAACAACGATAACAACATCAACCATAAGAGTTGCAGGCTGTTCCTTTTGGAGAATGACTGCAGGCTGGCAGGACTTATGCAATTGTATGCTTGTTGTTTGCCTGGCCAAACCAGAGAGGACTTAGGCCCCTTTTGCATTGTTTGCATTTCTTTTCCTTTTGTTGCCACTGCCTCTTCGACTCGTTCTCGTTCCCTTTCTCTGTCTTTGTCTGCCCATTTCTTCGAGCTGCCTCCTAATCTCTACTTTCTGCACAATTTCTCTGGCATTTCATTCTTATGCAACCTTTTGATTGATTTATGTTAATCTTGGGCAATTATGCCTGCCAAGCCAATACACACACACACTCACAGACCATTCCATTCATGTTAATTGTATGCATTTCAAATGCATAAATTCTTATTGATAGCATGAATAATTATCCATTTATTTACAAAATGCATATTGAAATGAATACAAAAAACACGCAACAAAATAGTTGCATTACACAATTACATGCTTAAAATGTTTCTTTCCACAATAGCCACACTCTGAAATGTTGGTCTAATGTTGGCAAATTTAAGGAATTTCATTACTAATTGAGTTTTAGAGAAATGTAAGTTATATAACAGGTAGATAACGAATCCTATTTTAAACGATAACTTTTTGACTTTATAAAAATCATAATGAATGTATTAATTTTTTATTTTTTTATAATCTCAATTGAATTTCAACTGCAAATTACAACAAACACGCCTTGAAACTTGAAACCTAGCTTAACAAAGTTGAATTAATTTAAATTCAATTTTTCTTTATTTCTTACATTTATTTTAACCACCTCTTTAATATAATAATGAATGTTTCAGACATTTTTTTTTTTTGAATTTTTATTTGTTTAAAAAGGATTTCCTTGTTTTTCTTTTGCCAATTGATTTTGCATGTTTAAAGATATTTGTCTTAATTATAGTAGTTAAGAAGAAAAATTAACTAGCAAATTTATAGTTCATCAATTAAAAATGGGTTTTCAATTTCTATTTAAAATACTTTCTTGCGAAAATATTTATCAAACATTTTTCGATTACATCTTTAGATATTCATTTTTGGAAAAGAAAAGAATTAAATAAATTTTTGTATTCCATGCATATGGTGTGTATTTATTTCCATTTGAAAGATTTTAAAGAATGAAACCATAAACCATTCAATAAGAAAAGAAAATTTCATTTCCATTCTGTCAAAGCTTTGTGTTTGGGGGCTTTCAAACACTTTTTTCTCATTTACTTTCACCCGCCACCTTCTTGTTAGTCCCCATAACATTTTCGTGTAATCCAATTTCAATGGCAAAATGCAAATTAAATTCACTCCACTTGACTTGTCACATTCAATTTTCCTGCTGCTTTTCCAATACAAAACCAGATAAAACCTCAACTTCATATGACAACTTTTTCTCTGTTGCTGCTGCTTTTCTTCTTTTTCTTTGGGTTTGTTGTTGCTGCCGGTTTTCCTTTCTACTTTTTTTTTTTTATCATTCTCGTTGTTTTCTGTGTCTATCTGGGCAGACGAGGATGAGGACGATGACGACGACGAGTTAACTTTCATAAACAAATTTACACCTTTATTTTTGTTATGTTATTTGTGTAGAATATATAGGTATATATATTTCTTAGAATTTATCCTAGCATTCCTTTCATCATGCATGTGCATACACTCGGCCGGCTGTATGACACCAAAGCACTAAAAGTAAATTCATTAAAAATTCCATCATAAAAAATATCTATGTACCTTGCCACTGTAGACACACATAGATGCGAATGAAACCTTCTTAGGGTGGCCTCGGGTGGACTGAATGGTGGGCTGATGGTGGATGCGGAAAAGTTGTATTTTTCTTTTGCTGCTGTGCTAACTAACTAAAAAGTAAACCATAAAACCCAAGGCAAGAGTGCAGGCGGTGATGCTGCTGCAATGGCGGCTGGTGACAAGACACAAGAGGACACGAAATAAAAAACTAGGAGTCTTCTCCGACTCCTCTGGCCTCATCTTCAGCTTCTGCTCCTGTTCCTGCTGCTCTGCTCTCTGCTTTCATCTTATCTTCCAGCTTCCATCACACTTCACTTACACGCTCTTTAACATGTCAACATGTCAGTGTCTGAATGGATATTGGTGTGTGTGTGTGTGAGGGAGTGTGACATAGTGACATAATAAAATGTTACTTTAGTTAGTAGTTTAGACATGGCAACAGAAAGACAGAGAGAGAGGGAGAGAGAAAAAAACGAAATAGAAATACCCATCCGCAAGAAATATGTTTCTTTTAAATAGTTTCAGCTTACTCTAAGCAAAAAAAGAAACAAAAAAAACTTCGACAAAAGAAACTAAAATTTTCGTTAAAGTAAAATGCAAATCGCCAAGTTTTCTCAACTTGAATGTAAATCTGAGGTTTTCCACCTGATTTTTCAACCAAGTTAGTTCCCAGTTGGACAACAGTGTGATTTGGTAAATAGATGCAAGTTCGGTAAACCAAAAAAGTTACACTTGCATATTTATATCTTTATGCTAAAAGTAGTAGGTTTTGGTCTTTTTTTCTTTGCGATAAAGTCACTTTTTTATGTTCATGTAGAGTATATAACATCTAAAATCATATACGGAACCAGTTAATTTAGTAGAGTATAGGATGATAAAATAAAACCTCTTGAAACAATAAGTTTCATAAGTTTGTTTTCCTTTTGGGGTATTTTAATAATCAGTTTATATAAATGAATAAATGTAATGACAAGCTTGGATCAGATTTAAAAGCTTATCTTTCACATGATATTAGAACTTCTTAATAGCCAAGTTTCTTATACTTAAGATACTTTAGGAAATCATTATTATTGACCATGACTTAAAAAAACATTTTGAAACTTCTATTAGGTTTAAAATTTTCTTATATTTATTTCTATTTTAAATAAAATTACAAAATTTACAAAAAAAAACTTCGTTTTCATTATTAGTTAAATTTTTAGTGTCGTTAACTTCAGTAAAGACACCAAAAATTGACTTTTAAAGGATTCAAAATATGTTATTTGCTTAGCATTGCATCTTTTAAATTATTCCACTGCATTTCAATTTCAAATAACTTAAGAGACGTTTCTCGAAAACTGTAATGAATTCGTAATATCAGTGAAAAGTGGTTTTGACCTACTTTGATATTAAAACAGGATGAGTAATTACTTCAGACAACGAGTATTTACACTCATTTCAATCTGATTCTAGTGTAAAAGACTCTTGAGCTAAATTCGTTGCATTTTCATTACTCGAAACTTTTCCATCTTCAAATCCCTCTTGAATGCGAACTAACCGAATTAAGGTCTTAAAACTTGTCTTGCTCACAATTTGCTTTCACACAGAACCACACACATACACACACAAACAATGACACACTAATATATATACATATACATATATATACATAGTCATCTATATATGTACGTACATATACCTATATAAGCTTATCTAATGCAGCTTGCCCTCCGCTTTTCCGCCCATCCTATGCAGCAGTTTCACATAAATCCAAGTTGGATCTGCAAAACTTATGTTTAAGTTTGAAAATTAGTCGAAAGCTAATTAACGATAACCGTTCACTTATCGCTACTCAGTCCTATGAATGTCTGGGTTTGCCTAAAGCCATCCAGCTATCCAGGCCGATGGCTGCAAAGTGCAAGTGCAAGTTTTTTTGGGGGGGAAGGGGAGGTGCCTAAAATAAGTTTTTAATGCATTTATCGAATGACTTTTTGGGTTTTGGTCTTTGCTTGCCTCTTCTTAAACTAAGTGCTTATTATCGGAGGGCATCTATTTCAATTTCCTCAAGCAATTAGAAAACTAGTTGCTCAGTTTTACGTACTTTTGCCATTGAGTCAACACACATCTATCTAGTCATGTACATATATAAAAGTACACCAGCCCAGACCCTACATCTGACCTTTCATCGTTGACAGTTCAAAGGCAACTGATTGGGGGAAATTCATTTTTGGCAGAGAGAGAGAAGAAAAGAGAGTGTAAAAATTGGGAAATTCACTGATGAGAGTGCGCAAGAGAATTTCCCTTTTTATGAGTTTGAGTGAAATCAACTGACTGAGTGAGAGAGCGAGAAAGTGCCGAAGGGAAACCAGTTTGAGTGCTTCCTTTGAGCACATTTTATCAGAAGGAATATTTTTGTATTTGAAAATTGCATTTTGTGTTCTAGTTTTTTGGTCTTCTCTCTCACTCTTTCTCTCTCGCTTGGTTTTTGGCACGTTTTTCGTCGACAGTCAACCTTTTGTGCATTGAGTTTTTTGGCTTATGGTGGACAGGCCAGGAGTTTTTGTTGTTGTGAAGCGTGCCTGTCCTAGAGAGTCCAGTCCAGAGCCCGAGTCGAGAGTCCAGGCAGGCAGCCGATTGCAGCATACAGGAAGCATTGCGGCATCCTAACGCTCGAGGGACACATAATGGTTGAGATTTTTTTGGTTCTTTCCTTTTTTCTTTCCTCTTTTCTATACGAGCTGTAGTTAAGAGTGGAGATTTTGCCTTTTGAAGTTGGTTTAATCTTTGCTTAGTTAAGATTTGGGTTAAAACGAAACGGAATTTAAGTTTTGTCAGATTAAGGATACTTCTAGGTGGGGAAAAAAAAACTGAATAAAGGCAGAAAATTTATCTCAATTTAAAAAAAAATTTTTTTTTGAGCTTGATGCTTTTCTTGGGACCAGAACTATATTCATTTTTACATGTTGACATCTCTTAAATAATTGAAACTAGTCTTGTTGTATTTCTATTTTAGTCTAGTTTTACTAATTGCATTTTATCAAAGATTTGTTGATTAAATTTCGGTTTTTATATTTTTTTTCTTTTTAGTTTCAATGGAGAGATGCTTGCTGTTATTTTGGTAAGTGCCTAGCCTAAATATTAAGTTATAGACTAAGGTCTTTAAACTAATTGACCGACGTTTATTGATTTATCCTGTGGATTAAGAATGTTTAAGACTTCATTTATTAGTTAAGTATATACATACATATCTTTAGTATCTTAAATACCATTTGATTAAATTTATAATTAATTTTCAAACATCTTGTATGTATATACATATCCTATTACCGTCACTTTCGCTTCCCGAACTAAAAACTTTTGTAAATTTTTTATTCTGTTTGATTTTTGCTTAAAACATAAATCTCCAAATGCCCCCTTAAAGTCAAACTCAAACTTATCAAATGTCTTAAACCCCGCCTAGCCTCGTTTTTAGTGGCAAGTGGGTTAGGCCCCCTCTACCCCATCTGTGGTAGGTTAGTTGGTGGATGAAAACGGTGGCCTAGGGGAAAGAGGGTTGCCTCATTACGAACAACAAAGAATAAAGTTTTCGTTGGCTAGAAGAAACATACAGCAAAAAAGGCAAAAAAAAAAAAAAAACGAAGCGTAGAACTTTAAACAACGAAATGTGCGTCAATTGAACGTGACCGAGTTGACTTTTTCTCTCTAGTTTTTTGGTCAAAACTGGGTCAGCATATAGCAAGGAAAATAACATAAGTAAAACATTTAAAAACACCAAAAAAAAAAAAAAGTAAAGAAAAGAAACGAAACACACACACATACATTTCATGCTTCTTTAAGTAAGGACTAAGGCCACTTGAGCGCTACTTTTCGCTCATCGGCGCTGCTGTTGCTGCCTTTGCCACTGCCTGTGAGTGGAAGTGCACCAAAGACGAGTGAGTTGGTGGGCGAGTGAGTGAGTGGGGTGACTGGAGTGAGTGACAAAAATATCCCAAACTGGTTTCACGTTCACACACTATGGCTATGTGAAGACTCAATGTGCGAGGCTAATGCAACGTAGGCCAGTCAGTCAACAACGAGCCATCACAGAGAACGGACGCTTCTGCGCACGAGAATTGTGAGATTTTTGACAAAATTACCGAAAACCGAAAATCGTCGAGAATCGAATTTATGACTAGACAACAATAATCGTTTCGTTTACATTTTTTTTTTACGTGTTTTCCAAAAAATTTATTTTTTTGTTGTTGTTAAATTAATGTGTGTGAGAAACTGAACCGTAAAAAATAGAAATAAAAATACGAATTATAAAAAGGAGAGAAACCTTTACGCAAAATATAGTGACAAGTGCGCTGATCCTTAACACAAATAAATTAAGAGAGAAAGAAAAAAAGAAAAGAAAACATAAGCAAAAATAAAATAAAAAGAGACCCAATAACGATGGAAACAACAACCACTTTGGCAACTCCTACTGAGGAAATTTATGCAGAATTCATTGCCGCACCGGCAAGTAGCATGAGCCCTTCGGCCATTGCAGAACATATGCAACAGAATCAAATCACATTCGAGATACCCACGGCTCATGATTTGCGGCACATTGATGCCATGCATTCATCATCGTCATTATCAGCTGCCTCATCCTATTTGTTTAACTTCAATACACTATTGTCCAATGATAATTCTGGCAATAGCATGAACAGCATTAGCACGGAACAGCTATCAAAATCTGTGGTGCTTGATCTTGCCGATTTGCGTGAGCAATCGGAACATACGGATTCATGGTGGTCGGATATATTTGGTGATGCTGCCGATATGAATGTTATCATAAATTATCTATGGATTGGTGTGGTTAGCTCTCTGGTCATTCTATCGCTAGTCTTTATCATCTTTAGCTGCTATTTCTATAGAAAATTTCGCACATGGAAAAAATGCAGTAAGTATTTATACATATTTTTGTATTCTCTTAAACTTTAATCTAAAATAATCATAATTTTATGCTTCATCCTGTTGCCCATTTATTTAAACCATATAATACATATAAATATATATGTACATACATATGTATGTGTGTCTATATAAAATGCAGAAAACAGATACAAAGATACAACCCCTGCCCGTAACTGTCCCCACAATAGTACTCCCCACCCTTTGTCTGTTATATGGCCAACAAAGGCTCATAAATTTTGGCGCGCGCTCTCCTTCTCCAAAAAATATATTGTCAGGCCGTTTTGGCTTTCGTTGTAATTTTAGATACACAAGTTTATTATGCCACAAAATATATATACATATGTACATATATATGTTTATATATATCTATACAGAGATATAGAACCGCAGCATATTTATAATATTAAATTGACTTGCTTTTATGAGTGCGATAATGTGCGTGTGTGTGTGCAAGTGTCTTTTTGTGTATGCGTGTGTGTGTGTGTGTGAATAGAAGAGAAGAAAATTTGTTGGCATTTTGCATGTTTGTCAAAAGGCGTGAAATGTTTGATGAAAAATGGGGGTCAGTGATAAAATAAAAAGAATACATACTGGAAAATGTTAGGATGATCCATAAATTTCATGATATAATAATAATGCTTATGCTGATGACTAGAAAATTATATAGCAATATCACTATCTATCATAAAATAAGGCCAAAACTAGTTTGTGTGTTATACTTTTGGCATACTTGTATAATTTTTTTTTTTTTCTATAATATTTTTATCATGTAAAAAGTTTGTCTAGTTCATAGAACTATTTCAGCTTGTTGCAATATATGTGCATATTTTGCTGTTGTCCAATTAATTTGACTTGTTTTTCTCATAAAGTGTAAAAACTAGAATATAAATTGGTATCAACTCTTTTAGCTATTTTGTTGAGAATAGTTGTAAAACAAGTTCAACTTATTGCACAGTGAATTATTATAATAAAATGTTTTACATAGTTTAAAAAGGTTATCAAAAGAGCTGCTGTCACATCTATTAGAATAAATTTTATTTATTGTAAAAATTTAATTGAAAAAACGTTTATCAATTGTACTCGATAGGCATATCATAGTCTTTGAGAAAAAAACTATTACCATTAATGTACTATATTCCATTTATCTAATTATTGATTTCCAGTTGATATCGACTGCAAACATATTAGTACCCAATCAGTTGTCATATTAATGAACCATATCAATTGAGATATTGATCGATTATCATTTTGGCTAATATTCATATGTCCATTCTCATTAAATTACCACAGTGACACAGTTAACGAATGGCGATATGAATTTCATTGGAATTTATGAGTTTAATCGCACATTTCTAGTAAATATTCAAATGAAATCAATAAATTTATGCTGTCTCTCCTTATTACAATTTCTCGATTCTTATCACAAATCATCTTTAAGCCCACTAAAATCATTTTATCTTATCTGTCAAACCTGTTGCGCATTTAGAGGCACCACAAAAAAGTGTTTTGTGAATCCCTAAAAATAAATCATATGCTTAGGCACTTTACACATAATTACGGAAGCACACACACACACACCCACACACATACACAGGAGACACAATACAAACAAATAAGCAACACCAATGTTATCCTCAACCCGCAATGCTCCCCGGAAAACCCACTCATAGTATCTTCTCAACGAACTAACAAGTCTCCAACTCAAGTGTCAAACTTTTTGCAGACCAATTTAGCCAAATGATTTATTTAGGCCACATACAGAAAAACCAAAAATAGAAAAAAAGATCAGAAAAAAAAAACAAGCATAAGAAGCCAGAGCAAGTTGAGTTGAGGTCCAGGTTCGGGTCCAGGTCCTGAACCTGGTACTGGTATTGGAGCTGGTCCTAGTTCTAGTTTGGTTGCGGCTCGTCGTTTGTCCTGGGCATTAAAGTATGGCCAACTCAACTGTCAAACTGTCAATTTTGTGCTAACGAGCCTTAAAACTAAACTTTTACCCACGATTACGACACGCGACACGGAACAGAGACATGAAGTGGCACACTGGGCAGGCGGCAAAGGAGGACAAGGAGTTGAAGATGTAGATGTGGGAGCGGGAGGAGCAGTATTCGTAAAATATCAATTTGAGCGATATGTGTGTCTGTGTGTGGTGGCTGCTTTTGGGCGTCTAATTAGTTTCGTTAGTTATTTTCCTTTTTTTCCTGTCTTTTTTTTTGTTTTTTTTTTTTTTTTGTGTTTTGCCCTATATAGATACAAAGGTGGAATTGGTAGGTTGATAGGTAGATAGGTTCGTTAGTTTGTTGGTTGGTTGGCTGCTTGGATAGGCAAGTTAGGAGGTTAGGTTAGGCTGGGCTAGTACGTGTGTCATTTATAATTAAGCAACTTGGCTTAAGTTTGCCATGGTTTCTCTGCTTATAGCACGCTTTTGTGCGTTTAATGCTTGCTACGTGTCGCATCATGCTTGCTGTGTAAATGTATTTGTGTGTGTGTATGTTTACCTTATAAATACTTAACGAGGTTTGGAGACTTGGCTCAGTAGTTACCAGTTACCAGTTGCCAGTTGGCAGTTTCAACCTCACAGTTTATTTATTAAACTGTCTCACACAAATACAAGCACAAAGTTTTGGCTTGTTATCAATTAGTGCAAGCGCACAACTAAATTTATTAAGCCAAGCTAAGACTATCTCTCTCTCTCTACATCTGTAGCTCCATTTCTATCTGTATATCTTCTGCTTATGCCACTAGCCACTGTTTATCATGTTGTATAGGTTCTGCATAATTTACTTGCGTAAAAATGTAATTAAGCGTAGCATATTTTCGGCATACAGCGTAACATAGAGAATATAGAAACAGAAATCGAGATATATACATACATTCAGGGGACTGAGCAGCAGTCGAAAGTTGCTCTTTGCCTGCAAGGTTTTTAAATTTTTAATGGCTTTTACTCTGAGTGGCAAAACAAAACCAAAACAGACCATAAGAGAAAGGGAGAGAGGGGAAAAAAAGGCAGATATATATATGAGTGTATAACTATACATATATTGTTTTCTTTTCGTTGGTGTTTTTCTTCTATGCTTTTCCCCACTCCCTATTCTGTTTGCTCCGACAGTTTGGCAAACTCAAATTGAGTGTAGTAATTAACCAAATTGTTTTGTTAGAGGTTCTTGTTGGTTCTGGCTGGTTTCAGGTTATGGCCATATACTTTATGCTGTTGGTCTATGGTAAAAGCAAATTTTTAGTTTTCGTTAGCGGTTGCAATTCGGGCAAAAAGATTATTAAATGCCATTAATTTATGGGTAAATTTCGGATGGGCTTTGTTATGTAATGCAATGCAATTTAAAGTGCTAGAAATTGAAAAATTTTTCAACTTTTAGATACATTTAACTATTGCATAATTTCTATATGCCATTTTTTTTGGAAATTTTGTTTTGTTTTTTAGACTTTGCCAAAATTAAGTCTTTTGAAAAAACTTTCAATTAATGCATCCAACTGATTTGTAATAACTGGCTACAAATGCATGTGAGATACATTTTAAAAAACACGGTTTAACCACATATAATGCCATATAACTGTCTGGATAATGCCAATATGACATAAAATTTCATTTAATATTCATAGCCAACTATTATATTCAACTGCTTTCATCAATAACTTGCACAAAGAGCTTAATAACACTTGAAAGCGGCTTAAATGGCCCATATATATATACGTACATACATGCATACCTGGCCCTAACCTCAAAAATGCAAGCGTTAAAAAATTAATTTATTGGCAAAAATAAAGCACAGCAGTTCAACTTCACTTGCCATAACCCATACACACAGCCACCAGAAGCGGCCAGCAACAACAGCCAACAGAAATGGCGGCTTATTGCAATGAATTTAAATTGTTGCATACATTTTGGGACGCAGAAAAAGTAGCGAACAAAAAAGAAAACAGTGGCAAAAAAAACAGCAACAGTAAAAGCAAGAACAACAACAACAAATGGCGTGCTAATTTTTTTCGACAGCAAAAGGACACCAAGTGACGTACATACATATAGATATATACATATACGCTTAAATGTATGTAGTATATTTTGGTCTTTCTTTTTGTTCAACACTTGCATAAAATATGAAGCCTGCAGCATGTGTATATACATACGTATATGTATATGCAAGCATGTGTGTGCGCGCTGTGTGTGAGTGTATGAGTTTGTCCTGTTTGCCGTCTGTCTATCAAAAAAGAATTGAAACAAAAGTCAAAAAGGAGTCCAGGAGAGAGTTCTCTGCTGCAGCTGGACGGGTGCCCAAATAATAAATGTATGTGTGTGAGTGTGTGTGTTTGTGTGTGTTACAGTTATAACAATAAATCAACAACTGCTGCCAGGCGGCGGCTACAGTTACTGCTGACTGGCTGCTGCTGCGTTTTAATATTGTAATGCGCAAATTTTTCCAACAGGCTTTAACTCCCTGTCCCCCCTCTCTCTCTCTCTCTCTCTCTTTCGGTCCTTGTTTCATCCTATACACCCTTGGCTTTAATTGAAAAGCATTTGGTTGAAAATAAGAATAAGCCAACAAACAAATGCATATACCATACATATATAAATAAATATGCAATAAATGTTTATTATAAATGTGTGCGAGTCAACCATTAAAAAATTGTCAAATGAAAGCTTCTGGTTTTATATTGATTTAAATGCAGTTTAAATTGCATTTAATAAACCATAGAACAAAATAAAGCATAAAAATGGTTGTGTATGAAATTGAATTACACTTTTGCTTCCTTTATACCCACCGCTTTATGTTGTTGTTATTTGTCATGAATAAATTTGAATAAAAAGTTAAGTGAAATAAGTAAAAGACTGCGTGCATTTTGTTGGCAACTTTTGCTTTTCTTTTTTGCCATGTTTTCTTTTTTGTATAATTTTGTTAGGTGCAATTACAAAATAATAAATATTATTATTTGATCAGTTGTTTAATATCTTTTGCTTTTGTGCATATTTGCTGACAAATTCTTTTCACATTCTACACATTTTATCATTGAAAATTTGATTGTGATTCAGCGCCACCCAAAAAAATGCAATCACACACACACACACAGAGATAAAAGAGAAATGTTCTATGTTAATTTAATTTAGTTTAATTTTAAAACGAAATGAAATTTGTCCACATACACACACAATATAATACACCCCGATGCATACATACATACATGACCAGCAGCTGGTGTATAAAAATTAAATGCCTGTACTATTGCATACTTTCCGGCGTCCACTCAACTTTCCTACTCTATTCTGGGTTTCATTTCATTGCAATTCTCAGTTTCTGTTTCTGTTTCTGTATCTGTATATGTCTCTGTCTTTGTGTTTTATTTTATTTTCATTTCATTTTGCCACGCGCGCACACTTCCGGCTTATTATTGCTTGTCAGGGATCCCGTCTCGTAGACTGCTGTCCTCTGAAGGCATTTCCGGTCAGTTGAAAAAGTTTCGTTTCATTTCGATTCTCTTTTCATGGGTTGCCGTTTTTTTTTCTTTTTTTTTACGCCAAATTGAATTTAATGTAAGCCATTCCCTTTGTCGCTCTCGTCGGACTTGAAGCAAACAATTGTCACAGACAAGACAAAAGTTTTAGTACTTTTACACTAGACAAACTTATTTGTCGTCAAAACTTTTGTACAGTGTACTCATGAACATACAGAACGTATTTTGCTTTATTGACCAAATGTTTTTTTTTCTTTCTATTTGCAGACAAGGACATTAGAGCACAAATTCATGCCTCAAACGATTCCTATTCCTCACATGGAGTGAGCCATCATCTGATTAGCTGTGATGCCACTCGTCTGTTGCTTCAGCAACAACAACAACAACAGCAACAGCAACAACAGCATCTGTCATCGGCCAACAATGAGATGGAGGCGGCCTTCTATCAAATTGAATCCCCACCTTGTTATACAATTGCCACTGGTTTACCCAGCTATGATGAGGCACTGCATCATCAGCCGCGTCATTTTGCCTATGGCATGAAGTTTGTATATCCCAGTCTTGCTGCTGTTCATCATCATCAAGCACAGGCCCAGGCCCATGCACAAGCACAGGCACAAGCACAAGCCCGCATTTGCAATTGGGAAAAGGACGAACTGCAGCAGCATAAACTGCAAAAGTGCAAACTGTCAGCGGCAGTAGCAGCAGCAATGGCAACATCAGGGCAAGAGGAGAATAAAGCCAATGCCGCAGCCTCCAACTCAGTCTCAGTTTTGCCTTCTGCCATTTGCATTAACATGCCGGATGAACCAAAGCAGCATCAGCCGCATCAGCAGGAGGAGCAACAGCAGCAGCAGCAGCAGCAGGAGGTTGCAACTTTACAGCCAGCGGCTGCTGCTGACGATGATTGCGCTTCATTGGTTGTTGTTGTTTCGGCGTGATTGCCCAGCCACTAAAGAGTTGAGTTACGTAAGGGTCAGAGAGTGGGAGGAGTTGTGGGAGTAGCAGTATGGACAGCGGCAAAAACAGAAGCCGGGAGGATGGTTTCGATGCTTAGTCACTTGTAAATAGTTTGTGCAACATCATCTGCTAATTTAGAGACTTCCAGCCTAAATAATCCATACAATCTACAAAACAAACCAAGAATATTTACCCCTAATTTTTCCCAAAAAAAAAAAAGAAATATATATACCCCACCCTTCCTCCTACGTCAACTGTTCCCCCGTCAATCCTTGTGTGTGTCTCACTGTTTGACTTTCGTTTAAAATTTTTTTTTTTTTTTTAGTTATTTGTTATGTAATTATTGTATTATGCCCAAGACTGAGTATTATTTATTAAAAGTATTTTGTAATGATGAAGAATGGAGCTAAGTAATTTAAATAAAAAATTGTCTATCGATTAAGTACTATTAAATGTTAAGCAAAATATATGTATAAACAACAAATTACGAACTAAAAAAAAATACCAACAATTTATCAAAAAAAAAATTTTAAACAGTTTTGTTTGTGTGTGTTATTTATTTTGAGATTTTTTGTTTTAACTTTAATTTTCTTTTATTTTTCGCCAAAAAAAAAAACACAAAAAATAAAGTTCCTGTTTCCAAAAAAGGTTCCCAATCTTTGTTGAAATGAGAATATATATGAATGTACATATATGTATTATATATGTTGATATTTGGTTTTTGGTTTTTTTTTCTCTTCGAATTGTGTACGTGACTTTGACTTCTTGGTCCAAGATTAGGTCATATAATAATAAAATGCAAGCAAAACGCAGCTGTGGATGGTAACAAAAACGTGCATGGCCCAAAGGATTTGGGATTTCCATAGAAGCAAAGAGAATCAAAATTAAAGAGCTTATAAGAGTCAAAAGCAGATGTTGAATTGCAGAATTGAGATTGCAAAAAAAAAACCATGACAAAATCAGAACAGAATTTCACATAAAAATCTAAAGACGAATCATTTGAAACCTATAACCAATTACATTTCTGATTAAGATCTAATCTCATTAGGTAGAGGTTATCGTTTCTTTCTATCTTATACTTACAATTTGCCTATCATTTTTTGTTTTCTTCTTCAATTGTTATTTAGTTTGCCACAAAAGGAAATAAACCAAATTTAAGGAAAATAAAATAGATATGGAAAATGAGAAAATTTGCACCTCTTGATCAAGCACTAAAAAATAAACAAGTCAGTTTCTTAATGTTGCCAGTTACTAAAATAATAATAATAAAATAAAAAAACTATTTACGACCAGTAAACTCAAAGTCAAATCGTATAATAAAATATTCTATATATACACATATATGGAAAGCAACTTCAACTAGAGTTAAATTTAAAAAACAAAACCATGAAGAAAGTATATCAAAATATTGTCTAAATGCGTGAAAAATTAAATATGCAAATATAACAGAACAAAAAAAAAAAAAAACAGAAAATTGAATATTTAAAAAAAAAAAAAACCAAAATATTGTCTTTTACTGGAATCGTATGCGGTTCTTTCTAATGCTCCTCGTGTCAGTAATCATTCGC
The DNA here is from genome assembly GCA_018903935.1 of Drosophila insularis. NCBI lineage: Eukaryota > Metazoa > Arthropoda > Insecta > Diptera > Drosophilidae > Drosophila > Drosophila insularis. The sequence continues at coordinate 2,576,615 of JAEIFP010000337.1, read as the reverse complement.
CTGGGCTAGCGTACCAAATGGACGACACAGTGTTTTAAGCATGTTCAATAATAATAATAACCATAGAGCACAACCAACACCGACAACAATAACAACAACAGCAACACCAACACCAACAACAAGAACAAGAAGTTCAAGTTTTTCCTCGTGCAAGCATAAATAATTTCATGTCAAATTTGACACTTTTGTGTTGAAGCTTCTGCTGCGTGTGTGTTTGCTGTGTGGTGTACGCTTTTTTAATGCTGCAATTTGTATTCAAATGTACGATTTGTTGATGAGTCGGAATAACGGGCAGATAAAGGCTATGAGAGGGGTATGACTGACTGACTGACTGACTACCATGCCACATCAAACATTCCATAACGCAGCAGCAATAGCAGCAACATTAACATCAACAGAAGGCACCAGAACAGAAGAGGCAGGCAGGCATTAGTGGGAGAGACAGAGAAACATCAAAACAGGGGCCATAAATTATATTATCGTGCATCGTGTATCTGGTTCAGGTCGCAGTCATGAGTGACTGTCAGTGGACTACAGGGAACTGCGACTGACATCAACACCAGCAGCAGCAGCAGCAGCAGCAGGAGCAGCAGAACCAGCAAAAACAGCAACAGAGGTTAGCCCGGCTTTTGTGTCGTGGTCGTGCCTGGCGTTCTTGCCATGATTTGCTGAAATGCACAACAGCAAAAAGTAACCAAAATAAAACAAAGAAAGCTCTGATACTTTCATAAAAAAGAACACCGACTATCTAATATCCTCAACAAAGATTATAAAATCATATTATCTAGATTACAATATATTTATTACTATGATATCTGTGTTAGGTTCATCTTTCAATGGGTTGAGTAGAAATGGAAGAAGGTTTTAATGAATTTCCATACAGTTTATACATCAAATAGATTGAAAAGCTTAAATTTCACTACTAATGATAAGGCCATATTTAATGATGTGCTCTTTGAGACAACGAAATAATTGTTATTCCTTTTTATTAAGTTAAAAAAAATTAAAATTTGCCAAAACATAAACTTTGCACATTCACCAGTGGGTCAATATGTAGATAATTTGGCAAATTTTCTGGGTTCTGGGTAACCTTAAAAGCCTTTCCCCATTCATGACATAGCCAACTTTAATGATTTTTTTTATATATATAATTTGATTAAAATTATCTCAAGACTAGACTAGAAAAGCTAAAAGTTAAAGCAAATGGTTACTATAGTTAATTTTAAGTTATGCTAAATTGCAATGTTACCCAACCTATGGCCCCCAAGGTTAAAAAGGGTATTATAAAGCTTCCATCAGACAACAAATACGATGGCAGAGGGGAAAGGAGAGAGGGAGAGACAAATGTTTGCTCTTTAGATAAGCGTTATGCGGTCGGCATTTGGTAGATACCTACATATATACATATATGCTATATTCCATATGTATGTATGTATGTATGTACGCACATATCTTTCCTCTCTATATGAACAGTAGAGTTGTATACTACGAAGTAGGTACGTTTTTATGATGACTGCACGTGTGTTGGCCGTAATTTGTTAAACGGTTTTTCGTTTCATTTTCGTTGATTTTGGTTTCGAGTTCATTGAACAGGTTGTTTTAGCTTTGACATTTTGACTTGGCACTCTTTGTTCATTTTGTCGTTGTTGTTGTTGTTGTTGTTGCTGTTGGTTGGTTCCTCATAAATCTTGGGTTCACATTAATTTGCTCATCACCTGTCGCAAAAGAAGAATTTGATGAGTATAATTAAATGGTTAATGGGCGAAAGAAGTTTGTTATCAATGACAATGATGATATATAACAAGAGTACGTTATGTTAATACACAATAAATAATGAGTCCATATATATATATTTTGATGCCTCCTCTCGTTTTCTTCTCCTTTTCTTATCCAACCCCTTCACCTTTTAACCTTTTATTAAAGGTCAAATTTTTTGTTGCTTTTGTTTAGATTCGTGAATTGAAGCTTGTCATATATTGCTGCTGCCAATTCCTCTGTGTCTGTCCTCTCATAAGATGTTACGGTTTCTTCATCAATTAGTTCTTCATCTAGATCTTCATCATCGCCCGTGGATAGAAGTTCCACATCGTCCTTTAATTCTTCAACCATTCCGGGTACTGTAATCGTTTGCCGTTTTGGACGTTCAGAACTTTGATGTCTATAATTGATTTGATTTCTTGGATGCTTCTTGTATTTTCTTTCCTGATGCGAAGGAAATGTTTTACTTATAGGCTGGGCCACGAATTCATCATTTACATCATCATGAGTTGTCAGTACCCAATCAATTTGCCTATGGTGTGCAACTCTCTGATTGGGATCATGATGTTGATGTTTGGGCAAAATATCATGATTATGATATGGACTTGCATCTTTATTTAGCTGGGGATCTTGCCATTCTTCATCAACAGGGCGATTTTTCGGCTTATTTTTATGGATTCTATTATCAAATTTTCGATTCTTGTTACGATTTTGATATACAGACCAATCGCTACGATCTGCTGCTGGTTTTTTTCTGTCATCATTACGATCGGGTACTTGATCAGGTTCTTTTCTATTATTAGATTCGCTTAGTGACCAATCTTCCAAATCAATTTGACCCCTGCCCTCGTCTTTGGGTTTATCTTGATCATAAAATGCATAACCAATTCGTTTATTGTCATCTTCTTTCCCTTGTTCAGGAGGTGAATTCAAATCCAAAGAAGGAACGGTAACTTCAAGATAATCTAAGAATAGAAATTATCTTAAATGCATCTTATTAAACAATCATTTAAAACCCACCTGGTTTGGTTGTGTTCATAATATAGTGTTTGGGTTTGCTGGTTGGTGAGCGTGTTGAAGTTGCCAGAAAAGAGTCAGACGTCACAGGTCTATAAAGAATTTGCCAATAGAAAGTTAACCAATAAATTATGAGAAAATCATGAAACAGTATTAAAGAACCCAGCAGAAAATCATCTAAACGCATTTCAGCAAAACGATTGCCATGAATCGTTTGCGCATGATACATAACAAACTAAATGGAAATCATCGTTACAAGGCAATATCAGTGGGAAAAATCGTGATCTACTTACAAACATAATGGTTATGGTAATGGCTAATTCGACAACTATATACGCATATGGCACGGTATCCCACACAATCAGAAGGAATAAGAGGAAAAATACTGTAACCATTAGAAACACAAAGGCTATTATGAAAAGAACTGCCACATCTAAAGTGAGATCCATCTAGAATGCGAAAATCAAATAGTTTTAGTTAATAATAGAATGGAATTGATTTTACATGTCTAGGCAGAATTGCACCTATGACCAGGCATAGAAAAATGATTAAAACACATAAGCCAAAAAATGCCAATACATCGGGCCACCAACTGTATACAACCAAGCCAAATAATGATATAATCTGTAACTCAGCCTAGAAATACAAATAGATATTAAATACATACATATATCGACATATACATATAAATAAATAAATACTTACTATAATTAAACTTATAAGACAATTTATGAACTTAACATAGCGTAGTTTTTCGCAAAATATAAAGATGGTAAACAGTAAAATGCCCAAAGTAAAGGTGATGAAACATATATAATATAAATCACGAAACTTTTCACGTCCTTCCTGTCTACAGGAACACACATCAACGAATCAAAAAGTTTTTATTTTATTAAATGAAAACAAACTTACATCATACAAACAATTAGCCATTGTATTAGAGCCAATATTAACCAAATGGCAAGATACATATAAGTCCTCACTGAGAATTGTCGTCGTGCCTGACGATAAGAGCGCATATCGTAATGCATGTTAGAAAATGAAACTAATATATTATGTTTAGCTTTCTATTTCTGGCTTTTGTAAATGTTATATGAATAGATTATCAAAGCTATATTGATAAAAACTCAGTGATTCTACTGTTCTAGTCATTCCCCACGCAAAATTCAATTGATAAACAAACAAACTTTAAGGTTTTGAGAATAGATGATTAACTTTATTTTAATGTTAGTCTGCAATTAATTTTTAGGACCGTCTATAGCAAAATTAATGAAATCAGAATGTTTGATTTATTTCATATTATTCTTGACCTACCATCATTATATACAATCCCTGGAAGCTCATCTGAATAGTCCTTATAATCATACACAGTGGCCATCAATTGATTGTTCAGTGAAGGATCTGAAATATCTTCTTTGGACGAAAAATAATTGTATTGGATTTGCCAAAAAAATGATAGCAAATAAATGATAAGAAATATATGGAATAACATAAGGGAAGCCATCAAATGGTTATTGGGATTCATGCGTGCATATCGCTTACCCTCTATGGACTGACCATAAAAGACAACAAACTATATGGAAAAAATATTGTAGTTTACAAATAATTATAGCCACAAATATTTTGGAATTACCATTAACATTGCTGCAGACACAGACATATTAAAACAAAAATAGGCAATTGGTTGTTTCGAGTCCTCCACTTGAATGCTTGACATAAGAAAGTATACGGAACAAAATATTAAAATATAGCTCAATACAAACACATAGGACATATTTCGTGTGATATCCAACTGAAAGAAGAGCGGTTTACTTATTGAAACAACAAATTTCAGTATAAACTCACATGAAGAGGTGTACAACAGCCAATAAATAGGCCAAATACGATAACAACTACACAAATTGAATAATATATCAGCATTTCGCTCCACCAGGAACGCACAACTAACACAAATAATGAGATTATTTCCAATTCGACTATTATCAAGGATATCAATATACTAATTGCACCCATCAGTCGCAATTTTTCAAAGAATGTGAATACCGTGAAGAGAAAAATGGCAATAACAAAGCAGCTGGAGCATATTATCTCACAATCATACAGAACCTCACGAACATCTTCGCTACAAATTCGAATTCATATTAGAAATTATCAAAAATTTTCACATAGAACTCACATTGAGCATATAACTATCCATTGGAGAAGTGCCCCTAATAGGAGAAGAAAGAAATGCGTATAGGTTTTCTGTGCAAATCGTCGTCGCCGCCTATTTGCTAATGCCGAATCCATCACACATTAAATAATAGAAATACATTGAATTTTTTATAAGGAATTAAACAAAAACTTTTGAGCAAAGCTAAGTAGATCACCACAGAATGAGAGTGAGAGTAAAATGACTTTCAACTATTGGTTGGTTCAAACCCAAAACGTGTTTAATAGATCAAAATTTTAATTAAAAGCCAGCGAAGAATTAATTAACTACAGAAAATAAGTCTGATAAGAAAATAAGTCTTTTCTGGCATTGAGCAATTAAAAAACCATCAGACTACTTTTTCTATCAAAGGGTATCATGGTTATCATTTCTTTCCATACTATCTTTTTCATATTCCATCTAATATTTAGATAGTTTTGTCTTATTTCAAACAAGTCTCTTAGAAAAAAAAGAGAGAGTGAAAGGGTTGTGAAAAATTGAAGTAGTTTTAGTTTTACTTTGTGCTTATAAACTAAAATATTCTGAAATTGATCAAGACGTCAGTCTTTCAAAAACCTTAATATCCAAAAGGACAATTTATGATGGCTAACAATACTCTACTTCATGTTTAATTTACTAGTTGGGGATTCTACGAATCTTTTACTGAATTTACATATGTACATATGTATATACATATGTATGTACATAGTTATGTATGTATGTATATTGATTTTGGTCTTGAATGCTCCAGTTACCAGTTATTCCCATTTATTTCATTCTGCGCTCAATTTACACACAGCTGCGAACTAAGGGCGAATATTGCATTTGTTAAAAACGTCAACGGCAAAAAAAAAGAAAAACAAACAGAAAGCCAGGCTAGGCCAAAGCAGACCAGACCAAAAAAAAAAAAAAAAGTACAGAGGCAGCCAAGCGGCTTCTGCTAATGCATAAAATCAACAACAAGAAAATTAACACAAAACCGACAACAAGGTAGAGAAAATGCAATAGCCAAAAAGTCCAACAAAAATACACAAACGATGAAAATTTGCGCTCGTTAGCAAAATTTGTCGTAAACGTTAATAGAGTAAATAAGCTTTGCTTTTCAATTTTGCCTCGACAAGTGTTAAAAAAATATATTTCAAATTTGTTAAATAGACTCAAGACTAATGAGCCAAGTAGTTTTCCAAAAAAAAAAAAAAAAGAAGAAAACAAAATGAAAGGAATGAATTAGAGTGAGAAGTAGAATGAGAACAAAGTACGAGCAACTGACGCACCATAAAACTTAATTTGCATAGACACAGACGTCACAGAGTTGGGGCATAAAAATCATTTAGCGACACATTTGGCATATCAAAAATGATTCGCCCTGCTCCCCTCCAAAAAGAGAACTCTGTCTCTGTTGCTTCTGCCTGTTTCTATTAAATGGCGTGTGGCATTCCAAATCAGCTGACTGACTGCGACGACGACGACGACTTCAACTATCTGACTAGCATGCAAAATTAATTACCAAGCGAAAATTTATTTACGACTCATCTTCTGCCCCTTTATTTTAGCCTTCTTACTCTTCTAGCAGCACACGCGTTCACGTTTCTCTCTCTCTCTGTCTCTCGGTGTCTCTGCGGCAGCCATAAAAGTTTTACGTTTTAGCCGAATTTAGTGTGGAGATAGAGATAGCCACAGTAAGAAAATAGAGAGAGAGAGAGAGAGAGAGAGAAGGTTGTGAGAAGTTGTCGTCGTCTGTGCAGTTTCTGCAGTTTAGATAGTACATACGAGCCAGAAGCAACCGACATTCTCCATTCTACACATAAAATTTCAGACGATGACATTTTTGCAGCCAACTGCATTGCAGTGAATGTCGCGTTTTTCGGTTGCGGTTTTTACGAGGCGCTCCACCACTCAAACGAACCTTTTACCAACTCACACACACACACACACACACACACTGTGGTGTGGGTCGGGAAGAGGAGCAAAATGAGATGCAGTTCTGCGCTAAATCCCAAAAATCCAGAATCCGAATCACGGCACTTAAGTACGCGTAATGAAATTTTAAACAGCATTTCTCCACCTCTCCACCCGATTCCCCCCATGGTATCCCTTTTTTCGGCCCTCTTAGTTTTGTTTATGATGCATTTTATAGTGGCAGCAACAAGCTCTCTAATTCAATCTGTATGCAACCAAAAAGTAATGAGCACGAGGAGCAAGGGTAGCTCGGCTTCTGTGTATTTTCAGTTCTATTTTGTTTTTGTGAAAAGTTATTGCTGATTACCTTGTAGTTTATGCCACCTTAACATGAAGTGTTTTTTTTTTTCAAACCCGAGTTGCATTTTGATATAGATGACCTATTAAATCGTAGAGTTTGATAATGGAAGTCAAATGGCTTAGTGTAATGGCTGAACGACTGTTTGATATCCCCATTCTATGACAAGTGGAGCAGTCGTATTAGTTTTAGAAATGGAAAGGATATGCAAGAAGAAAAGTCATTACTAGTAGGAAGATTATATGTATCTTATTTTGGATCTTATTAGTCCTAAAAATAATATCTTGGAAGTCAATTTAATTGGTGGAATAAAACAATTTTTCATAAGCAATGAGTGCATTGCTCAAGTATATTTGTTTCAAGAAAATATTCCCATTAAAATATAATTTATAAATATATTTTATAGAATATTGCGTAAAGAAATGGAAAAGAAATAGTTTTTTCTCTACTCAGAATCAAGGTTATATAGTCTGCAGTCTCTCTTGCTATTGGCATACCCTTTTCCCTACAAGGTTCTACAGGGTATAAAAAGTACAAGGGTTAACGGGCGCAGATTAGGGCTATACCAGAGATAACTATACACACAATAGGGTTTAACCTTATCTAGATTAACAAAAAAAAAATAATAATAATAATAATAAAACAACTACTTGTTAGCCTCCTATCAAACTAGGTCGGAAAAAAGTTTAATCTAACAGAAAAAAAAAAAACGAATCTAACCGAAACTACGGGTAATTCTAAACAATTAAACAGAAATCTTAGGTCAGGGTGAGTTTACCTAAACTCATATAATATGATACAGAAGACTTCCTCTGAAAAATGCCAAGAAAGTGCAAATAAAGTTCCGTTGACAGCCCACCCTCAGGTAAATAGACGTCATTGTCATTGGAATAATGTGTTTAGTTGGCACAGCAGCAGCACACGCCTTTAGATAAGGACCACACACTGACGACAGCATCAACAGACGGCGGTGCCTAGACCTTGTGATAAAGACCCACAAAAAAAAAAAGAAAAAAGTGAAATAGATAAAATTAAATTTCACATACTACACACACACACATATGGGAAAGATAGCCATAGCTGGCCAAAGTTCAAAGCGAACCGAACTGAACTAATGTCGTCACATCATCCACATCATCATCGTCATCAGCGACCAACAAATTAGAGGCAATAACTACCAGAGAAGATTCTACTCCTTGGCAAGGGGTTCTTTTCCACTTGCGTCATCAAATTTGTAGCAGGTTATCATTAAAAAAGAAGAAAAAAAAAAACGTTGACTTGATAAGAAAATGAACGAAATGCCGATGAGCTATGTGGCACAGTTTTATATATGTATATAAATACAATATTCTCTCTATCCATTTTCGTGTGAGTCATCCTGACAAGGAGAAGACCTAGCAGGAACGTGACCTAGCACTTTCGGTTGACATTCCATAATCAGGCCGCTGGCAAAAGCACGGAATGAGGGAATGAGTGAATGAATGTAGGGATGAGTGGAAATGAGGTTCGGTTCTTCTTCAACTTAGTCTTTTATCAATTTTACGACTTCCTTTTTTTTTGGTTTTTGGACCACCATCGGTCACCAAGCCAGTCTAGCTAAGCTAGACTGCAATTAGTTTCATTTTCTTTATTTTCCACTTTACCATCATTTTTTCTTTCTTCTTATCGTGGCTAATTGATATTTATGGCTCGAACACGTTTAAGGTGAAAAAAAAATCAATATAAAAAATCATTTAGGGGGTTTTAACCTCTTCAATTTTGAAGCTTTTATTGGCAAATGGGTAAAGGGTTTGTTTTGGACCGCACTTAAAAATCTCACTAACGATATCCTTTTGCCTCTCTGGCACTACTTCTTTCTCTGATCCCTCTCTATCTATACAAATTGTATGCTATCATTATTTTTGTAGCAACTAAAAATAAACCATGAGGAAGCAGTTTACATCTTTAGAAACACTTAAAAATTCGAACAAATTAACAATACTTGTAGCCTGTTGATTTATGAATGAGTTTTTCGAGAATGTTTTGATGGCAGGACATCGTTTTTCTGTTTGGTCCCCACCCCCGTTCTTTAAACATGATGTTTCAATTTTTCAAAAAAAAAAAAAGTAAAACCAGACGGCAGGATGTGAATGAATGTCTACTTAAAAGTGAATAAATAATAATAATAAAAAAAAGAGGAAATTACTTTTGCTTATGTGAATAGAGAGTGATTTGGTATAAAAAGGTGTAGGCAAGGAAATATGTATCAGTTGGCATCATTTCGTTCAAAATTTAACCTTGGTCACTACGGGAGTAGCATTAGCAGCATCATCAGCATGAGCAGCCGATTCAACTTGAACAACTTCCCTTTTGGCTTAATTTATGACACTTTCAATTACGAGTTACGCTCAGGGCACAGCAAGGAATCAGGAATTCCAAGTAAAATCCCATGCACACACACACACACATCTTGAAATCCCTTTGCCCTGTTGTGAATTGAAATTACATTTCTTCGAACACTTTGAAAGCCATAATTATGCTCACGCTTAGACAAAATCCATTCTACATAGTCCTTTTTGCCAGTTGCTTAAAATGGCCAACGACGAAAATGTGCAAAGACAATACCTGTTGTCCCATTTGGCTCAATAGACCTTGTCAATGTGCTGACAAAAAGGCCAGACTCTGAATAAGAAACAGAGATGAAGGTCTTCATCATCATTACTATTGAGCAGAACATGTCAATTTTGAGCCAAGAATTGTTGCTACCCAGCTGGGGCATTGTTTCGCTTTTTGCGCAAAAGAAGTCAATTCATAAATGCTGCTCAAATCTATCAAAATCCTTGAGAAAGATAAATCAATTTGTCGTCAGACAAAAGATAATATTTGTAATTTAGATTGATGACCTACCCCACCTTCCACATTCCATGCGGACATCCACCAATCTTCGTTCAATGCGGTCGAAGGATCATCTAAATGTAAATGGCCAAAAGTGTCTTAAAGTTGTCTTAGTTTAAGGTTTTTTTTTTTTTTTTTGTGTTTTTTTTTTTCTCGGGCCTTTACTTTAATTTTATGGCTAGTTCGTGACTGAGACAAACTCAAGGGAAGGGGAAAAACTACCTGCTGCATATCCTCTATCCTAGCCACGCGTTTATGTCTCGCTTTCATTTTTTTCTTTTGCTGTTCTGTGTCCTTTTCGGCTTTTTATTTTCTGGTTTTTGTTTTTACGTGAGCACACGCGTACCGTCAACAGTTTTCGTTTTTCCAGAAAATTAGTTTAAAAGCATCATAAAATAATTTTCGTTCGTTTTCGGTGGGCGTTGTGAAAATTTTCGCGTTTCGCGGCATTTTATTGTCTCTCCTTCTCTCTCTCTCTCTATCTCTCTCTCTCTCTCTCTTTCTGTGTGTTCCCTTTCCCTATTTTGCCTTTTAACTTTGCCCATTTAAGGTTCAGGTGTGTAAATGGATTTGGAGCGCTTCAGTTAGGCCATCAACATCATAATCGTCATCAACGTCATCGCCATCAACATTTGGCAGTTGGCGCGGTTCTTTAACAAAAATTATTCAACGCATGAGCATCGACTTTGAGCTGGCATCATGGCTCGTAAAAGGACCAAATGTTTGGAGCCAAATTAGATTTATACGATTTTTTCCTAGAATTGGGCAGTAAAAATAAATAAAAAATGTTAAATGTGTAAATGGAAAATGCCCGCTGGCCAAGAGACCGTATAGTGTAATTAGGATATACAATTTATGGTGTCCATTACAAAAAAAAAATTTGGTGTACCTATATATATATATTTATATATATAACAGAAAAGGTAAATTGAATTTGCCGAGTAAAGCACTTTTCAAAGACATTAAATTGTCAGTAGTTAAATCATAATTCTAATTACTTTTAGTAGTCTCTTTATCAACAATATAAATTGAAATTTTAGGCCCAAGTGCCATAACTTTTTACAAGTTATTTAAACTTTAGCAATTACTTTAAAAAGGTTTCGCATTCATCTATCTATCAATTAACTGGGATACTTTGAATTATTTTCAGCTAAAGTCGGCTCTTAGTTTTTAATATTTAATTACATAAATGTCTCAGTACTGTTTGTGTAAATATATTTAAAATGATATGATTACCTAATTAGGAAATATTTGCGCTAATCTAACTTACATTATAATTGCTTATCTATCAATGTTCTTCAAGGAAATTATAACAATTACTCATACAAATGTATGCTGTAAGATATTTTAAATTTAGCTTTCATTTACACCTCATTAAATACCAGAATAATCTTATCTTATGATAATTCCCTTCAAAATATTTCACTATATTATTCACCCCAGATTCCTTTGCTCTTATCTTTAATCTTTTTATCATCAACTGAATCAGCCATCTAAATATTTTAACCAAAAGCTTTGTCATTGCCATAGATTTCGTCATATTGGACAATCTGAAACATGAGCTATAGATAAAGTCATCTGTTTCCAAGAGAAATTCCCCATTTGATACTCATGTGGTAAAACTCATAAAAAAGAAGAAAAAAATACAGATACGGCCTACTTCCTCTTTTGGTATAACCTGGTCATGCAATTGTCTTCTCATAAAGTATTATATGTAATCCATACCAAAATGCACTCAAGTCCTTATCCACTTCCCCACACATGCACACATACACACACACACAGATGCACACATGTATCCTTATGTATGCTTAAGAGTCGGTTGTAATTTGAGCAATTTGTTTTCATAAAAGATCTCCTGGGCAACCAACGAACCTTATTCTTATACAATATATGTGATGGAAAAAATAGTATCTTGTATCCTTCTTTTGTTGTTGCTTGTTTTCGTTGGAATTACACGCTAAAAAATTTGTTAAGAATCTCTCTTAAGTGAAGCATGTGTGGAATGCTTGCCAAACCAAATGAAAACTCTTTCCACCGGCCAACTTGAGGCGTGAACAAGTGCTTGGGACAAACTCCTCTTACAGTCAGAGACAGAGACAAAAATATGAGAAAGGAAGAAAGCAAGAGAGAACTACTGGGAAGAGAAAGAGACAGAGAAAATAAGACTCTAACAGTTTGTTTGTAATGGCTTTTAATAACAATTTGCTCACAGCTTTTTCTCTTTTCCATTTTTTTCTTTTGCATTTATTCTATAATTTTTTTATATGTAAACATAATTTCTTTAATTGGATTTTGTCGTCGTTGCCCGACTGGCTGCCTGCTTGCCAGGCTTCCTCCTGGCCCCTGTCCTCCTGTCCTCCCATCCTCTTGCCTACTTGCCATGGCTAGGCTAGAGTAAACATTAAAAGCGCCGTTTGGAGGTGGCGTCGGTGTGAAATTAGGAAGCCAGTCGCCAAAAAAAAAAACAACAACAACCTACAGTAACACACACACACACACACACACACAAAACCAGACAGACAGACGGCAAACCAGCCAGTCCAAGCCGAGGCAGCTGGTAAAACCCGTTAAAATAGCGACAAAATAAGAGAGTGGCATTCGGTTTAAGTTTGGGGTCCATCCAACTAACAAATTCGCTGCAAAAAGAAAAGTTCCACTCAATCAGGAACTATCCTTTCTTCATCATCATCATTGTTTGAAACCCAAAAAGAGCTTGGTCATTCTAAAAATCTTTTTCTAAAAAGTGTCACTTTTTAAATTGACTTGTTATCATCTTAATTAAAATATTTTCAGGTATAGTTTCACAGCAAAAGTTCTTCCTTATTAATCTTTATAATGAGTCTTATAAAAAGTCTTTTGCAGGGGAAAAATAGCATTTTCTGTTTTGGATTTTAAATTGTTTAATAAGTACATAAAGAATAAAGAAGTTGATGTAGAAGTAGAAGGAAAGAGGTTCCTTTCCTTTCAAATTCTATGGTAAAATTATTATAAATGTTTATTGTTTCATTTGAATTGTTTTTTTTTTTCTTTTAATTATTATATTTATAATTTTTTTTATTATTGATCGTTAGATCTTCCATTTTAAGAACTAAAATTACTTGCTTGGCAATTCTTCCAAAAACTTTAAAGTTCGTTTTGAAGTTTTGAAAAAAAAAAATGAAAACAATATGGTAAATCAAGTAAAAATTATCGAGTTAGATTCAATTTGGGCTGAATTCGACATTTATATAGTCTGAGGCATCAACTGGCCATATGTCCATCAAGTGAGCAGGGTATCAGCGAGAAAACAAATGCCAGTGACAGACGACAGCGCGACACGCTGTCTAACAATTTTAATTTTCAATTTTAACTGCAGCAACAACAACAACAACAACAACAACAACGACGACGACGACGTCACACGGTTTTACTCTTAACCAACAGCCATTCCGAGCAATGTGTAGTAGTAGTATAGTGGACCCCTATCGACTCTCTAGTCGCAATGGAGTCGGAGTCCAGTTCTTTTTTTTTTTGCTCCCCCCTCTATGCCCCTTGCCCGCTCTGTTTTAACTGGGTCACTGGTGTCAATCGTTGGCCCGTTGTTGCTGTTGTTGTCAACTTAATTATGTCGCAATTGCTTTGAAGTCGACTTTTCGCAAATGTAAACCATGCTCGAGAGCCGCCCCGCCACCAACCCAGACAGCAGGTGGCAGCGGGACAACATGACCGACCACGACCACAAGCATATTGCTCCATGGGCTTCTTTCCCCAAAACCATTCTGTTCTGTCATTGCCATGCTATGTTTCTTCATTCGGAATTGCGCTTTATTCAATTTCTTGTATATATAGCATGCCGCCAGCAACACTTTTTTGCTTTGGTCGGCTTTAACACTTTTGCCCTTTTTAGAGTCGTTGTCACTAGTTTAATTGGATTTTGCCTTTGTCTTCTTGGCCATCCACATCATCATCATCATCATCATCATCGTCGTCGTCATCTTCTCTGCATAGTTTAAAAAGCTGCAGCCCATTACAAATTGGTTTTGTTATTGGCTTAATTGAATTGTCGCTAAATTGGCGGACTTTAAATACTCGTACTCGATGCCGCCAGAGGCAATCTCTTTTTGGTAGTAGCAGCCAACAACAACAAGCAATTAAGTATAGAACGAAGAAGATTGCCCAAGCCAAGATAGAGAGGCAAAAAGTGTGTAATTAGAGCACAGTTTTTGAGAGAATTGAAAAAGTGTGTAAATCTCATTAGGTATGCAAATATGCACAAATGTAGACGACTGATACTTGATGTCAGTCAAGTGAATAATTCTCAGATACTTGCTTGGTTACCATTTACTGGCATCAGTTAAATTTAGATACATGTAAAACTTTCTGACAAGTCTGAAAGTTCTTTCTTTTTTTTTTTTTTTTTTTTTTTGAGAATTAAATCAAAAGAAACTAGATGAAAATGGTATATTTCATTAACTGCATTATCTTATTAAAGAACTTTCTGATCATTATCTCAGGCTATTTTCATTTTCACTGTAATCCTAATAATTGGATTTTCTTAAATGAATCCATTTTTGATTTGTAAGCTTTTAATCAATTGTTAGAAAACAATAAGCTAACCAAAATAAGCTAGAGCTATAATCATTCTATTAAAGTCAAGGTTATTGGATTTATTCTAAATGAAAGAACATTAGGTGTTTCTTCAGTAAATATTCTTCAGATTTGTTTCATAACTTTTCACTTTTGAAGCCTTTTCGGATCGGGCAAATTGAATGAACTAGTGTTTATGGTATTCACACAACTATATGCTCTAGGTGTTGACTCCTTTTAACTTTTGGGCGTTCAATGAAATGAAAAATCTGTGGGACACCACCAGCACCACCTTTCATTGACAAACTAGACACCTTTCGAATGGCCCATTTACCCCAATTTCTGACATATCACTTTCAAAACGAAAAAAAAAAGCGCTGCCCCAGCGCGAAACAATGCAACCCAAACTCAACTGACACTTCCAAGAATTGCCAAGCCGAAAATCGAAAAGAGTGAAGAGGAAAAACAAAATCAAATGCTTTGTAATGCTACTGTCGCCAGTCTGAGACCCGCCTTTTGCTCCACCAATACCATCAGCAATACAGACCCTTCTCCTCCCTTTCCCACTACTACATACTACTACTACTACCCGCTGCCCCAAAAACTACACCTATTTCTTCTTTGCATGCAACGTTGACGAGGCAGAAAAAGAAAAAAAGAAGAAAAAAAACTTCGAAAACGTCAACACAAAACACAAACAAAAATTGAACTGAATACCCAGAGACATTGAAGACTGATTGACATAGGAAAAATGTTTGGATTTTTCCCCCGGCCCCGTATCTATGTACAGACAAAGGTAACATACTTGAAAACTAATGCGCTTATCAGTGGAAATTGATCAGACTTGATAGAGGTATGAATGCAGGTGATTGTTGCGTTACTTTCGGTTTGCTGGCTGTGTCTCTTGTATGTGGAAATAATTAACATGTACTTTCGATTTCGTGAGGCGTAAAAGAAAAGTCAACCAGCGAGGAAAACCGAACGACTGACTCCCTATGAGAGGGCAGCTGGCCGACCGGCCCAACGACCAACTACAATCAATAACATTTGTAATGTCAATAATTGACAAGAGGGTTCCACCTCCAGCTCCTCTTACTCCCTCTCTTGAAATTGAAAGTTTATGGTCGGCATTTTGATGAATTACCCAATGCGATCCCCAGGCACCTTGCATATCATATCGACTGATAAGGCGATAAGCAAACTGTTAAGAGAGAGAGAGAGAGTGAGTAAGTGAATGAGAGAGGGGGGAGAAATGAATGATTGGGAAATCTTTAGGTTCATGTGAGTTTTCTCCTTGTTTTTTCTTGAGTTTTTTCTCTAATTCGATAAACACGTTTTTGATCGATTTTCTCCATTATCGAATTGATGAAGCCAATTGAGGTCATGTATTAGGCGCCAATTGCAAAATTAAGGTTAATTGAAATAGGGAAGGCTAGAGAGGGACAGCCATCAGAAAAAGCGAAACCATTTCATACATTGTAGTTAAATACTTTACAATTCATTTCAATTACATTGTATCAATATGTAGTTTAATTAAAATTTTATGTCTTTTCGTTACTTTTAATCGGTTTACTGCTCAAACTCGTGTGCACAAACAGTTAACTTTTAAACCTGTTCTTAGCGACTACTTGAAAGTAAATAATAATTAGAATTTAATAAAGCCTTACATTGTATAAGGTACTTAAATAAATAATGTGATTATTGTTACTTAATTTATGACATAAATCAACTTAGATTCATTACATAAAATTCGCTACAGTTCGTTCGAGTTCCGATTCTGTTCTTGGTTATCAATTAGTGACAGATACAAACATGCATGTAATTTGGTCGAAAGAAGGTGTTTACAATATACGAGATATTATCCGTAATTGGCTGTAAAACGATTTATATCGCGTGGAAACTATAAATTAACAAATGGAAAAAAATACCTTACAAGATTCTATGAAGGTTTTTCTATCCTTACACAAAGGGCATATTAGTTTTGTTCAGACTTGTCCAACGTATAGAAGGAAGCAGCTCCGAGAATATAAAGTATATATATTCTTAATCAATATTAGTCCATATAGTTATATCCGACTGGATCGACGCAGACTCATATATAACATACTGCAAAGATTGTATATCTCGTTTTCGAATCCGAATCGAACCAATATATCGTAAAAGCGACAAAGTCACTAACAGAGACTTTTATTAACTATTGTCATAAAAATAAAAACTTGTCAGTTTAATATAACACCTAATGACTATGCTTTATTTCATCAAGGTCGGATGACTATATCATTTAGATTTAATAGAAACGATCGGTGGAAAAATAATTTGTTTAAAGAACTTTTTCGCTTCTTATGCAATTATCCCCAAACTAGGTTATTAATTTAATTTGAATCAAAATCGTAAAATAACATATATAATTTACATAGGATAAAATGTCATGATATATACAGACCTCTGCTCCTGTTTAAGGAAAGAGTAGAGAGCGTATACAAAGTGCCGATAGCACTGGGGAGTTAGACCCGGCCCACTAGGTTTTTAATTGCAATTGACTCCACACCAAATACATATATAATTTAAAAAATGAAACAGTCACTTATTATTATCTAAATAATAATACCAAATAAATTAAAAAATATAAACAAATAGCTGAGAGCAAAAAACAACAACAATCTATTCAAGTGGTTGCAGTCTATTTTTACTGGTATTGAGTCAAGTTATCCAATAGGTTAAGAGAACTGTAATTAAAAACTACTCAATAAAGAATATATTTAATTGCATTACCTTGTCAGTTAACAATTTTTTCTTGGTTGTAATTTATTCAACTTCTTTCTGTTGGTGTTTTCTAATTTAACTAAAATTTCTGTACTCAATAATAAATATGAATAAATTGTTGAGCTTGTTTGTCATAATATCAATTAAGAACAAATGTTGTTTAGAAAAATATTTTTTTTTTTTTTGGTAACTAAGAAATTACAAATCCTCTTTTTTATGATAGCTGAATGAGCTTAGAATATTGAATAAACACTATATATGTATATGTATTTGGTCGGAAAATATCAATTGAATCCAAATATGTATGACAGAAGTGAAGCATATAAAAAAATGATAAAAATATATTTATAAATATCTTATTCCAATTATATAGGTAGATATTTTTAAATTCTTTACCCTCATAAAGGAATTGTAGGATATAGTCATTTAATGAGTAAAAAGAATATAAGAAATAACTTAAACATGTTGTCTGTTCAGTAACTTAATTGTAGAATTGCATCCCTTAAGTTTCCTTCTTCCATGAGCATACTCTTTTTCTTTTGTTTTTTTTTTTTTTAGCAAAGGCATAACAAGGGAATAGCCTTCTGATTCTCGTAGGTTTTCATTAGATGACAATAAATCTTTAATTTTCCTGATCATCATTAACAATGAATTGCCATTTTTCAATGCATCAAACAACGATAACTAAGTAAAGAGAAGCTAGAGTAGAGAATTCCAACCCATATATACAAACAGCATTCAAAACATACATGGATAAGATCAGCATTAACCATCGAATAGAATGAAATTGCTTCTCAACAAGAGTCTTTGAAGATGCATTTTCATTGCAATATCCAAAGGGTTTCTTCGTAAAGAGAATTTAATGGAGATACAGACAGAGAGATAGTAAGCAAAAGAGATTTGGCTGATGAGCTCATCATCACAGAAATGAACATTCGTTATCATGATCTGGCTAATCTGTTTTTTAAGGGAAATGAATCAGCAGGGAAGTGAAGTAATTACACTCATACACACAGTTATTAGAAGAGGGTCCCAAAATGAAAGATGATGACAGTTTTTTCGGTTTTCTTCCAGATGATTTGGTTTTTGGCTTGAGTTTTCGTGGTTAACCCAGTCAGGTATGCAAGATCAATTTTGCAATAATTTTCCATTCTGTCTTTCTGGATCTCTGGTCTGTGTGGCATGTCTGTCACACATAACCGTGAGACAATACAACACACAATGGCCAACTAATTAAGGTTATGGGTTCTGGCCTCTGGTTCTTATTCTCGTTTTAGTTCTCGTTCTTTTTTTGGTTCTTGGGTGTATCTGCGTCTTGTACTATGTATAGATAGTACCAGTAGCCTCTTTTCTTTCTTTGTTCTGTTTGTCTTGGTCTTCCACATTGGCTGTGGCTTTCTTTTTTAGTTGACCGACTTGTTTAGCTTTTAATTTAAGACCCTAATGAGGCATTTAGGCATTCTCTGGCTTTTGTATGTCTCCACTCAATGCCGACTACTGTGTGTTTGTGTGTATTATTCAGAAATAAAGAAAAAAACACATGAAGAAGAAAAGAAACAAAAAAATTAATGAGTCCACGGTCAGAGTTAAGTCTTAGTCTCGGTCTTCGTTTCGTCTCTGCCTCAGTCTTCAGTTCCATCTCTGTCTCTGTCACAATCTCCAGCCTCCAGCCAAGGGATGCGGGTGCCATGCCGATGATGATGATGATGCTTTGAATGCTGATAAAGCCGCTTAATTTTTCACTCGGTTTCTTCTGCTTTGCATAATGCATCAAAACCAAACTGAAACCCCCCCAAACCATATAAGCAACAACAATAACAAGAAAACAGCATCCGAAATGAGTCAAAGATTTTTACATAGTTTATTAATTTTTCAAATATTTAGAGGAATGTATGGCCACTCTTGACATTAATAAATCGGCTTAAATTTGATCTTGAGTAAAGGAATCAAACCTTTTTTCTTTTTTTTTGTTTTTGTTTTTGCCCTATAAATGTGTTTGACCTTAGGATTCTGTTCTGTCAACTTTGTTTTAAGCTGCTTTCCCAACTCGGCAATCAAAAGTTCAACCTTAATTATTATACACGTTAAGCATATATGAAAATGGAACTTTGTATTGTCTTTGAGTTGAAGCAAACTAATCATTTACTTAATGTAGATTACTAGACTTGATTATATAAGGAATGAGAGCGAGAATGAGAAAGAGAAAGAGAGAGAGAGATAGAGTCATTATCTCGATGTTTCGTGAACCAGTGAAAGGTTCCAGGTAATTTTCGCAAGTATCATTTAAAATCTCAGCAGGATGTATTTAGCATATTGATGCAATTTCCTGTAGCTCTGGTACGCCTACTTCCTAATTTTGTGTTTTCTTCCCATAATTGATTTGGCAATAACCATGCAACCCTTATTCGATTTGGGTATACATATACATACATATATGTATATATGTATTGTATGTTGTTAATGCATTTGCTCGTATTGCTCTAATTGAGTGATCATTGGCAGTGAGAAATCAATTTCAACATACCAAGAAATCTCAACCCTCCGCCCTGTCTCTCTCCCTATGTCCCCTCCTGTGGCTTCACATGTGAGCCATAAAGTCATGACATGGACAGAGAGAGATATCCTGCCAGGCTGAGAACTAGAAGCACTTGTTTCCTAACTCTCTGCTGGGTCTTGGTTTGGGTTTGGGTTCAGGTCCACGTCCAGTCGGGGGCGCATTTTTTTTATTTTTGTGTGTTGTTGAAGCTCAGCAAGATGCCAATGACAACCAACTGAGCTGTGACGCCGGGTAAGAAGAAGGGAAAGGAAGAGGCAGCGTCAAGGAAAGGAGAAACAGAAGAAGACAGAGAAGACAAAAGCAAATGCAACTGCATGGCATAGACCAGGTAATTGCTGCAGTTGTTGGAAGGCAGCGATGTGAAACATTTGTCATATACCGAAACACAAGACGTGCCCGCTGCCATGGGAAAGTTGTTGAGCCTGCTTGGGTTTGCCTGCCTGCCTGCCTGCCGGTCTCCTAATCTCTGATATAGGTCATGCAACCCTCAAGGTTCCCTCAAGGAGCAAGCAAGCAAGCCAGCGAGCGAGCGAGCGAGTGAACGAACATAACCATAACCATTCGCCATCCATGGAGTAGAGGAGGCCTCTTTTGTCTTTTCTTTTGCTTATATTTTTATGAATTCGTAGAAATTACTTCAGCTAGAACCTTTTTTTTTTATTTTTCTACTTCTACTTTTGTTTTTTTTTTTGTTGGAGGACTCCTGGGCCAAAGTAGCTTTGCTTCTTCATCATGATGACTATGATGAGAATGATGTGTGTGTGTGTGTGTCTCTCTCAATGTCTGTGTTGTATCCTAACAAGTGCTTTTTCCACCATGCACAATTAAAAACGCAGTTATGTATGCCTATTCCGCCCTCTTTGAAAATTCTCACTCCTACTTCCAATGGCTATACCTTTAGCCATTCCTCTATTCGTTGAGCTCTTGCATCTAGCCCACCCAACCCAACCATTCAATGTCAATGAACCGCGGCTGGTAATGTTTATATGCCCATCATTCCAATCCACACTCCCAAGTTGTCCACAACGACAACATGCTTGTTGGATTGTTGGATTTTTACTTTATTTGTTTATGGTTTTGCTGTATGTCTGATTATCTTGGGCGCATTTCGTTGCTGTTTCTTTAACTTCAAGTTCGTTGCGCTTGGCCAGGCTTCTGGCTGACTAGCTGGCTGGCTTACTGAGATACTTTGCGAACGTACTTCCTAGACCCAATATATCGTTGTTGTCGCCGTCTCGTATCTTCTTCTAGTACTTATAATGTTATTTCATTTTATTGTTGTCGTCAAAGTTTGTTTTTTGTGTGTTTGTTGGTTTATCGCTTCAAAGGTTTCTCCATATAAACATATACAAACATATATATATATGTATATGTAGGTATATATACTACAACAATTGATTGAACATTATTAGCACTCAAGCATAAATTTCATTCGACATTTTGAGAGACAAGCAAGCGTCTAACTGCCTCACAAAGACTTTATACTATTACCTTTCGTAGTGTGTGTGTGTGTATGTGTATGTGGGTGTGGGTGTAGATTGTGTAAGGGGTTAGGAAGTAGATGTAGAAGTTTTCTCGATAATTATCATGTTTTGTGGCAAAGGTGAAAATGTTGTCCAAAAAAGAATGTTACGTTTGATTAAACACACATAAAATAGCATGTTAGGAAAATGATTTTTCAGATTTTAGTATAACTTTTTAATTAAAACAAAATATTTGCAAGTACAAAATCATTTATAGTTTAGTAAAAAAAAAAACCCAGTTTTCTATGTTGAGCTTAAAAAAAATAAAAAGCGAAATATAAGTGATTTCGATTGGAGCTTTTATTCTAAAGACTGCTTCAAAGAAAGTGGGCAGATGATATCAATTTTGATGCTTATTGAAATCAGTTTTCATTTTAACTTGTTATTCTTAACAAGGTCACATATAATTTACAGAAGAGTTTAAAAATCCCTAGAAATAACTAAAATCAGAATGGAGCAATATTTAGATATCTTTGATAATTTAAAATCGAATTTATCTCATATATGTATGTAAACAGATTGTATATATGTGTAAGAATCGCCCAACTGAGCAATCTACAAAAATATTGGCATATTTTTTACTCAAAAATACCTATTTTGATTCATAAGAATAAAGGAAATATTCATTTTGAACCGTTTTCGAAGATTTGATCTTATATCAAAATAATAATACAAGTAATACTTCTTACTCTTGCTTTTATTTCACATTTTTAGGTATAGATTCCCACACTTACATACATATATACATATATATGTATGTATGTGTGTATGTATGTATGTATATATTTGTATCACTATATAAATATAACATTTTCTATTTTCTGTGAAAATTCTTAAATTCTTGACAAGCATATTTATTTTATTATGTAAATTAAAAGTTCATAGAACAATTTTGGTTACTAACTGTAGAACTAAAAGCTACATATAAGGGATAATCTTAATTTTTAATAAGGCTGATTATTACATTTCATGGAATATTTATTATGGTACGATCGACCACAATCTGTGTACCCTTTTTTCATTTTTTTTGGCCAAGTGATTACAGTGTATAAATGTGTCATTGGTTGTGAATCCAATGAGGATTATCTTGTACCCTCTTCAATTTCATCTTTCGAAAACTCCATCATATCATATTATAATTACATTCATCTCTTTTGGCCCATAAATGGGCAAAGCCTATCTACCTGACTACCTCGCTGAGACAGAGCATCATCATCATCAACATGGAAAGCGCCCACAAAACAAATAAAATAAAATAAAAAAAAAACAGCAATAACAACAAGGCAGAACAACAACAAAAAATTGCTCTCCTCCGAAATAAGATATCTGCACGTAGCTGTAATTTAAAACCCCACCAAACCAGAGCCAGAAATGAACTTCAGGCCCACAACGAACCTACATACACCATACACCACTGTATGTGTGTGTGTGTGTGTGTGTGTGTGTACACACACCAAACATTGTATCCCTACAGCCAAATAATTTCTTTTGTCGAAAAGAAAAAGAAGATATGTCATTTGCTCAGGCTGAAATATAGAAATGAAGATCGATGCTCCATAACAGTTCTCAGTTGTTCCCAGTTGCCCATTCTCCTGAATGCTCACTCCATCTTCCTCTCCCTCTCTGTCGCTCTCTGTATCTCTCTCTTTGTCTTTTAGAGCAACATGTGCGCCGACGTTGCTTTGTAACGCCAATTATGGTCCCATAATTCGAAGGCATTGTATGGCCTCTAGGCCAGCCCCTGTCGCTGTCCCTGCCCCTGCCCCTACTCCTAATCTTACTTATGCTCCTGCAAAAGAAATGTTGCTCGCTTCTCTCTGATGCGTAACCAAGCGGCAAATGAGCAAAATAAGCCGACAACGACGACGACGCCGCTGCCATCTCAGCATGCTGAGCTCAGAGAGAGATCGATAGATCGAGAGAAACAGAGATATGAGAGCGAGAGTTTTTGAGGGTTTGATTGAGCGAATACTTGGTGGTAATCTTTCTCTCTCTCTCGTTCTCTTGAGTGAAACGATCGTCTCTAATCGGGGGTCTTGGGTCTCTGGGAACTCTGGTCTTCCTTCAGTTCAACTGAAAATCAGTTTGTTTGTAGACTTAAGCCAAGTCGCACGTGTTCCCTGCGCTCGCTTCTTCCCTTTACACGAAAAGATATATATTTTTTTTATTGTTGAAAAAGATACTAGCCCAGTGAAAGTATCTTTTGCACAACAAAGTGAAAAGACTTACTCATTTTTTTTTGCGACTAATTTGGTTTTTTCGTCATTGAGTGTGCATATTTTTTTGTTTCGCTGATATAAAAAGGCCAAAATGGAGAGCCTACCACGCGCATTAAACTACGAACTGTCGCATGATCTGCATTTCAATAATTTTGATGCCGGTGCCGCAGCTAAACAGATACTAGTAGATTCTACTAGTAGTAGTAGTAATAATATTATAAATGCCGATGTTGTTGCCTCAACACCAACAATAACCACACTGGATGCCTTGGCCAATAGTGAATTTCTTAAGAAAATTGGTGCAACCATATTAAATTCAATACAATTGAAACATCAGCAACAGCAACAACAACAACAACAACAACAACATCAGTCATCGCAATTCGCACATTATTTCAATACCAGCGATAGCAAAAGCAGCAGCATGGATTTCGAAATGGATTTGTCCAGTCATAGTAGCAGCAATCATGTCATATTGGATAGCTCAAGTGTGAATCAATTGCAGCAGCAATTGGAATATGATAAATTCATGAATGAAGTCTGGATTGGCATTGTATTCACATTGATACTCATATCGATGGTGTTTTGTATATGCTCGTGTTTTCTGTATCATCAGTTTCGTACCTGGAAACGTAATTGTAAGTAAAATTCTTAACCAAAAAAAAAATTGAAATATTTATTAAGACAAGCTAAAAACACCGCATAGGCTAGACGAGTGTTTTGTTAATGTGTTTGATAAAGATTTAAATCTTATCAAAAAATGTTTAACATTATACATACCTACATATATTGCTGGTATTTCAAGATTATCAGCCAATTTGTGAGGTAAATGAATCATAATTATTGATTAGTTATCCCCAAAAGACAAGGTCTACGTGCGTGTATACAGTGCAAAAAATATTCCATTGTGATTTTAAAGTTTTTTTTGTGATTTATTCGCATAGAACTCATCAACTGAGAGTTTCATAGAAGTTTCGTTTTCAAGTTTACATTCAATTAGCTTCATTTTCTGCTTGCTAGTAACCTTCATGAAATTAGCACATACATAAGACAATTCCCAAAAACAGCAAAAAACCAACAATAACAAATTTCAGCTGTGGTTGCAAAAAAAACAAATACAGAAAATGAAGTAAAAATTATATAAAATTTTAACCTCTGTTAAAATTATAAACGATGGCAAGGCAATTAAATTGAGTATCACCACAAAAATTTAAACGTGAAAATGTTGATGAAAAATGTCACAGACTACGATGGCAAAGCCAATAGGCGAATAATTAAAATTTAAATTAAATAATGTTTTGGTGTTGAGTCAATAATAAACCAAACATTTACATAAAACAAAAATTACATTTTTTTAATACATACATTTTTTTCTATATACTAATTTGTAATTTTTATTTAATTTTAGATCACAATACAAATGCCTCAAATAGTTCAACACAATGTACTATTGTTGATATTGAAGCTTTGAAACTGCATCCCGATATTGAAGATCCTGTGCCGGAATACACATTGGTATCCGGATTGCCATCTTATGAAGCTGCTTTGGAGCTTTTGCATAAAACCCCTCAATCAAAATGCTTGATTGTCTATCCAAGTGTGTTTAATGTATTCAATCAACAGCAGCAGCAGCAGAAGCAACAACAACAACAACAACAAGAACAGCAATTAACAACAACTGCTGCAATTGAGGCAATGCCACAAACACCTTTACTAAGTGAGGCAACGTTGCCGCTGCTCCCCACCACAATGCCAATTGCAAATGGGCCAACAGCAGCAGCAGCAACATCAATAACAACAACAACAACAACAACACAACCACCATCCGATGGCGAAGTCACTCCCATGATCAAACCAAATGGTCTAGTGATGATGCCAATTGTGCCCAGTTATGCGGAGATATTTGGTAATAGCAGCTATAAAACCATTGATGAGAAAAAGAAACTCAAATTGAAGGACAATCAATTGAAAGACAAATGCTGATACCTCTCAGCACTTACACACACACACACACACAAACTCTCTCACACATATACACATAAAGATACAAACGATCTTCAAATAACTGAGCTCTGTGATATTGGATGAATGGTGTACTATATATTCCACGTAAACTTTGCGCTGTGATGAATAATGAAAAATCTAACATGAAACAAAACAAATACAAGACGTAACTAATGTCAGGAAAAATTTTAGTAACCAATTACTTGTACTTATATATGTATATATAAATTTTTTTTTTTTTTTTATTACAATATTATTATTAAATATAATTGAAACTGCTTAAGAAAAAGCATTGAAGATTGTTGTTAGATTTTAAGTAGAAACAAAAGATATTATGAAATATTTAATAAATTATTTACACTGAAAAATTATATTGAAATGCATTTCGTTTGCCTAAGATTTAGATTTAAACAAGAACAATTTATGTTTTTACCCTCTTAAAAATGGCCTAGAAATCGACTTAATAATGACAATGTCAAATATTTGCCCTTTAAATCCATTTTTGACTATTTCGAGGAATATCCTTCTAGATGGCCTTGCAACATTTGTTAATGTGACGGTTGTCAGACTCGTTTTTTAATCATTTTGAGTTAACTTCTCCGCCATTTATGTGGCATCTCAATATGTTTGCAGAGAAAAGGCTGCTGCCTTTCTTACTCGTCTTCTTTGTCTCGCTTTTGTGTTAAATTTCACAATTTATTATGATTATTTTCCTATCAATCCAGTTGACATTCAAATTGATTTGACGTTGCAACAGATTTTGTGATTGACGTGGTTTTCCAGTCGCCACGAAGCATAGGAGCGCCTCTCGTTACCCCTAACCCTAAACCTAGCCAGGGTTTTCCCAACATTTCTTTAGCTTCGCTTTTCTCTATACATATAAATAGCAGACTAGCAGATTGAGACAGATTTTTTTTTTCTTTTTTTTCTTTTTTTTTTTGCTTGACATTGAGCTGAGCTGAGGACGTGATAGCAAGAACAACTAAAGCTTTAACTGAGATGGAGTACAGAGTACATAGAAATATATAGAGAATTCAGATTGAGATGGAAATGGAAGCGGGCTCGGACAGCTGAGACGATTGCAAATGCATTTGTACAATTGTAATTTGTTATTGATAAGCTCGTAAATCCATGTAGAGGTACCTACAATGTATGCAAATCGTTCGGTCTGTCTGTCGATCTGTCTGTCGGTCTGTCTGTCTGTCTGTCGGTCTGTCGGTCTGTCTGTGTTGCCTTTGTTTTGTAGAACCATTTAACAATAGACATAATAAATGATCTTAAAACTGTTTATAGCACACGATGTTCGTTGAATATGTACATATATCTATTGGTACGTGACTTTGGTTAGTTCATTTAACGTCATCAGACTAATAAATATGTACATATGTAGATATATCCACACATAATGATGTGGAAAAATACAATATCCATTGTGGTAGGTCTCGAAACAGAAACGTTTCTACGTAGTACTCAAAGTTTTATGACTAAAAAACAACAACCATAACAAAAACATTGAAACATATATTAAACGAAAAATGATATATTCGTAATAATTCGCAAAAATATTGTTAGGCCTGAATTTTTCATAGGAGTGCACTAGAATTTTCTTAAAGTTTTACCTGAAAATAATACCAATTACTTCATTGAAAAACTTCATACAATTTGATTGATCGAGGTATACACATATATCTGATATTAAATGAGCTAAAATATTTGTTATGGATTTGGTAATAATCTTATCAATGTTGACAGTTTGCTAACACTTCTTAATAATTAACAATCTTTTCGATAGTTAATATATGTATATGTATTAGCCAAATCAAGCAAACCAAAACAAATTTACCTTTCCTACTTACAACAAATTAATTAGAATTATTGTTTAAAAATCTGCTGATGACACATTCCAAACGTCTTACTCATTTTTAGAAAAACGAGTTTAAAACAAGTGTCATGGCATTTGGCAACACAAGTATGTATATCAAATGAAAGTACTAAGAATAAAAGAAAATTATAGCATCCGATGAATGAAAAACCAATGTACATTTTTCTTCGTTTAAAATAGTTTTCAAAGCTTTTTTTTTCTTAAACAGTGAATTGTCAACTCCATTAGAGCTTCATTTAATTGTTTCATAACTCGAGAACAAATCGTGCCCATATATAAGTATATAGATATCTATTTATTTTTCAAACTAATCTCTACAACAAAATAAACTTGAACAAATTGTATGTATGCACTTGCATATTATTGTCTATCTGCATAGTATGTACTTTTGTTTATTTATTTTTTTTTATTTCTATTTTTAGATTGCCAGTTGGCAATTTCCGTGCTTATCTCTCCATTTATATCGATATTATGATTTTGTATGACAAAAATGACCAAGAGAGAAAACGGTTGGTAACAAGGTGGAGTGTTGGGGTGGGGGAGAGGAGCGGAGAGCGAGAACAGAAATGAAATAAATTCTCATAAAAATAATTCATTTTTACAACTTGACTTCAGAAGGTGTCAACATTTCAATATGAAATTTGCATATATCTGTAACTATATAGAATGGTTTCTCCAAACCACAACAAAAACTAATAATAATAATAGTAATTCTTAATTGCAATTACAATTTATGATTGCTTCTAGTTGATATGACAGTTTTATATGACATATGGCAATGCATACTCTAAGCGATATATACCCCCCCACTGGGGCACTGAGTTGAATTCATAATCATAAGTATGATAGGAATTGGGGGTGTGGAGGTGGATGTGGATAGATGGTTGGGTGGTTGGCCAGTTTTTTTGCCACGATCACTTCGATTGACATGCCCACAATTTGTTTCATATCACACAATGTGTGCAAATTGTTTCATTAACCAAAAGTAAACAAAACACAATACGCAAAACATGCCAAAAATGTTTGACTTAAGCGTGGCGCATTGAAAATATTACTGAAAGTCGCAATTCGACTCACGTTTTGCTAAAAAACGAAAAACAAAAACGAAAACTGCGCAAGTGAAATCTATTGATGACTGTACCTTTTATTAGAGGGACAAAATCTAAAAATATATGAAATTTTCATGATATTTACTAATAATAAACATATAATACAATATAAAAAAGAAAGATAATTAAATCAGTATGGACTGATAAATTAATTGATTGATGAATGGATGAATGTCAGAACACACTGACAATTGACCTATGGTAAACCTGGTGCATTCCAAGCGGGGAACTACATAAACAACCAGATTTGCATATGCGGACTAAGGGCTTTTAAATAGGGGAGCTTTGCTCCTTAAAGTATGCAATCAGCTGGAAAAGTATTTATTGTTTTCCACGAAATCATAACTTCTTGTCTGCTTTGTAACTTAAGAATCGTCTATAAAGACCGTTTGCTTTGAGATTTATTTTTTATCCACAAGATTTTCGAAATATTTTGTTATAATATGTTTTGAAAAAAAAAGAATTCTTTGACTCATTTTACAATTCTAGTTCCATTAATCCCCTTCTCTATCTCTGGCTTTGGTATTAGATAAATGTCGCTATGAAAAGTATTTTGTAATTGATAACGATTGCAGTTTTATTTTTGTTGTTATTGTTCTCCGTACTCGAAATAGTTGCTAATGTTATTTTTATTGTTTATGCAAGTGCACAAAAGTTTGTTTGGCTAATGAGATTTTGTTGTTTATTATTTTTTACGCAATCGATTATGAAAGGCAAATAAAAATAATTTAGTTATTAACTCCCTAGTCAGCTCATTGTTATCATTAACCGAACTTGCCATGGGAGGAATCAAAAGATAATGCTTTAAACTGAATTTACAACAATATATGTTTTAGTTATTTTTATAGCTGCCACAGGGCCATGAAAACATGTGTAGATATCAAAATATTTTATTAGTTATACAACATAGGCAACAAAACAAAACAAAAATGCAAATTCCCTATTTATGTAGATGAGAAAGCCAAGCAATTTATTAAAAACTCATCGAAAATGCAACCGGGTGAAAGTTAAAGACTGTCTTGGTCTATCTCTCTATCTCTCTCTCCTTCTCACACCCATTGTCTGTCTGGGATGATGCGGATGATGTTGCCCTTAAATATCTAAACATGGACCCGAAGGCCAGAAAACCTAATGAAGCGAACAATTTATTAATAAAAACCGCTGTACACACACTCACACACAGACACACTCCCATGCACACATTAGCCCACGGTTTTCTTGCCCATTTTGTTAGTTGAATGAATTTTCAATTAAGCGCCAAAAATTTCATGGAGCTGAATCTGGAAGAGCGAGCAGCTTATAGGAATCACTCCGTTGGGGCTTAATGCTTGAAAGTGAAACCGGTTGGACCATTGGCTACGTCACGTCACACTATACGCTATACTATACGCAACGTCGTCAATTTGTTGACCCACTTTTTGGTTGAGGCAAAACCAACAAAAACCAAAAACAAAAAAACGATATTTAAAATTGGCAAGCCAGTTTTATAAAAAAAAAAAATAACTAAATATAAGCATTCAATCTCTTTATATATATTTAGATAACTTCTATGCATACTTTTTTATATGTATTTAAAATAAATATTGCTACTAGGTCAAGAACTCAACAATTGCGCAATGCCAGTTACAAAGTTCTTGAAATCGCAATCCGTTTTATGCATAAAAATTTAAAAATTTATTTGATAATTGCTAATGGTTTTTAGTTTTAGAAAAGGAAATTATAAATTTTTCTTTCCAGCAAGTTGAAGGATGTAAAAACTCGTTTGTCTGGCTTATATAAACTCAAGTGTAAATAGTTTTTAAGGTAGTTTTTCCGCTTAAAAAAGGGAAATGTGTTATGTTGCAGTTTTCTTACAAATAGTACATATATAAAAAAAGTTTTTAACTTTAACTTTATATATGGCAAATGGGGATTCTTTCTTAGGCATCATAGGTACCGGACAGGGGGTTTGTCCGAACCGCTCCCCTGGATTCGTTTCTGATTTTTCCATGAAGTTTTTCCAATTGCTATTTTATTGTTATACCTAAGGTTTGCGTATTGTTGGATCTTTTCTAGGACCTTTTTAAATGGTTATATCCCAGAATAATGATGTAGAACTAAATTTTAGGAGAATACTTGATAGTAAAAGTCGATAGCTATTTATATGTAAAAATCGCATATGTAAAGATCGCAATTAAAGACGCAAATGTTTTAATCAGACCCAACGAAGGTTTAAGACATAAAGGACTTAAAAGCCTGACACGTTATCGCGAATGTTAATAAGACTTAAAAGTTTAAACAAGGATTTTCATAAGAATGGATACAAATATTTAAAACACACTGACCGAAATCTAAAGATAATAAAATAAAACAATATTTATTTTGCCTTGAATTATGTTGATTTTTTTTTTTTACTTTTTATACCATACACCCATAGGGTGAAATGGTATATTAAAGTCGCTAAAATGTATGTAACAGGCAGAAGGAAGCTTTTCCGACCCCATAAAGTATATATATTCTTGATCAGCATCAACAGCCGAGACGATCTAGCCATGTCCGTCTGTCCGTCCGTCCGTCCGTCTGTATGAACACCTAGATCTCGGAGACTATAAGAGCTAGAGCCACCAAATTTGGTATGTAGACTCGTGTCATATGTACGCTTATCGAGTTTGTTTCAAATGTTTGCCACGCCCCCTACCGCCCCCGCAAATGATATAAAACCGATTTTCTTAAACACCATACCAACTAGAGACACAAAATTTGGTATGTATATTTACTTAGTAATTGCGCACAGTTTTGATGTGTAAAGATTTTGCCACGCCCCCCTCCGCCCCCGTAATTTGAAAAAACTCGATTATCTCCCGTAATTTTCTACCTTGTGCAATCAAATTTAGCACACTTAAATTTGATACTAATATCAAGCAAAATACCAAATTTGATCAAAATCGGAATAAAAATAGTCAAGTTATGCATATAAACGTTTTTCCATATGGCCGGAAGTGGCCGTTGGCTGGTGGGGGCGCTAGGGTGCTCGAATGCTTGAGTGAGCGAAATACTAAGATATGCTTTTAAAATGCATGCAAAGAGATTTTTTTAAAAATACGAAAATGCATTATAAATTTAAAATATTTGTTTTACTGGTGTATGGTATATCCAAGTCGGCGAGACGAGTTACTTACTTCATTTTTTATTAAAATAAACTTTTTGATTTTAATACCAAGCATATATATATATACCTATATATACTAAGTAAATAGTAAAAAAATGAAATGAACAATGTTGTATGCCTTTTTTTTATACCCCGTATAAAGAAAACTCCTATTATCGCATAATTAGTTAAACCGATGATAAATTGACGCTTGTGTTGACTTAAAGTGTTTATTAATTTTTGATCATAGTAATTTTCATGAGGTTGTAAGTAATTTATTTTCTAGTCATGCCTAAGAAAAAATTTCAAATCTGAACTAATATTTATCATATTTTCCATTTTTGACTTGAGCAAACAAAACAGTTTCAACTAATGTTTGCGCTTAGAATTCTATTTACTTGGCTCCAAAGGTGAATATGAAAGGTTCTGAAAAACAAATCCAAACAAAATAACAAAGCAAACATTGAGTAAAAAAAAAGCCAGCAAAAAGGAAACAAAAAAAAATTAAAAAAAACCGCCAGCCACAACAAAAATTTTGCAATTTTGCTATGATGTGATGTGTGTTTGCCTTTTCAATAGTAACTGGCGGTTGGATAAATATTTGGACATATCTGATCATGATATGGTTAAGGCTTACTTCAAGGCAGAGATGATAGAAATGATTAGTAAATGGCATATGATAATGTACTTACATGTATTTATATGAAAATATTCGAATGACGTTTCATTTTTTGTATGGATGCTTTTAAAGCAACAAAATTATTATTATTGCTATTATTTATTGGTGTTAAGTGTCAAACATTTTTCAAAGCGCGAAAACAAATCAAATTGTTGACAATGCTAGGCCATAAAAAAGCAAACGAAATGAAATTGCAACAAAGTGAATAAATTTTCAGTTCAGTTTCGGGTTGGGCAAATTGAAAAAAAAAGGTTGCATTGAAAAACAGACACATTAAGATTGGGTCAAGCACGGAATGCCAATTAGTGGCCAACAATCTAAACAAATAAAAAATCACCTACACTCGACTGGCAAAACGTCGACTATGTGATACCCTTTGTCGCCATCTAGAGGCAATGTATTCTTTGTGTGTTTAATTCCATAAATATCAAATTTCATGATCTACGTTTCTAGAAGTTCTTTAAAATAGAAGGAAATCTATTCAGGGCCTAATATATACTTGAAAAACAATAGTTTAGAAAACTATTAGATTTACTCTCACTAAGGCTTCATTAAATCCTTTAGCTAATAAACAAAAACATTCCCTTCGATTAAATGGATGACAGGGTATTAAAATAAACAAGAATTGCTTAAAAGAATTCAAGTGTTTAACTCAAATTCTAAGTGGAATAAGTCTTATAGTTTTTTTTTTCTTCTTTTTTGTTTGTTCTTACCGAAATAAATTTAAAATTAAATTCTCTATCCCTCTTAAAAAACATTCGAAGAACCCAAAACAAATAAAAATGCAAATAAAAGTTAGATGAGTCAAAGTTATACGTAAATACAACAACACATAAAAAACTGATTGTTTGTGTGCGCGTGTGTGTGTGTGTGTGTGTGTGTGTGTGTGTGAGTGAGATGAAAAGAGTTAACTGTCTTGGGTGCTTGCAACAGTTGAAGAAGTTAAGAAAACAGGGTAAAAAACAAAATAATAAAAAAAAAAACAACATCAAAGCGCAGCATTCGTAGGGATTTCCAGTCTGTGCAGCAGCCGTAGTTACAGATGCATACAAAAGATACAGATACAGCAACAGCTCCAGCTTCAACTGTAGATACAGATACATATAAAAGTAGGTTTTGTTTTGCTGATAAGCTTGCGCGCTGCAGATTAGTCTTCATCTCCACTACTGCCCTTCTTGTCTCTCTCTCTCCATCTCCATCTCCATCTCTTTTTCTCTATTTGCTGTTTCTGCGTATTTTGCTGCGGTTTAATTTTATGGGCCAAAGATTTTTATTTTGTAACTTAATGTTTGTTTTCGAGCAGCAGGTTGGTTGTTCAACAGAAATGCTGTTAAAGAAAAAAAAAAATAAATCCAAGAGGCAACTAGACGAGATGTTGAGATTTGCATTTTATAACCTTTTTGGAGTTTCATAAAGAACAGTGGTCTACGATGAAAGGGGCGAGGTATTAAGTTAGTCTTTAATTGTGACTATTTGTAGTGTTTAGCCTATTTGGACAACATGAGAATCAAGTACAAAAAGCAAACAAAAACACTTTACGACTTTGGTCTAAGATATAAGATATAAAAAGTTTAAATATGGTAGGCAATAGAAACAAGTTTATCACAAAATAAAATAAACAAAGCATACCTTTGGGCGCAGACTCTATGAACTCAATGACTTGTCTATAAATTGGTTTTCGTAACTATTCTCAGAAAACGTTTGATTATTTAGTAAAACTCAACTATAGATTTATCTCTTATCCCATTTAATTAACTTATTTTTTCACAACATTTATTTTGTTCCTTTTTAACTGATTCCAAGGCTCAAAGTTTGTGTTTTATATTGATTTTATCATCAATATATGTACATATATGGTAAATATACAGTGGTTAACCAATCATGTAATTGAACTTAATTTACCAAACAAAATTTACTTAACACTTGCAAGTTAATGAAAAATAATAATGAGTAAAAACGAATGCAAAACAATAAAAAAAAGGCAAATGGTAAGTGGAAGTCCATTACTAAACCAGTATAATTATTTAGTTTATTAATTAAAAAGTTTTGTGTTAATTAAGCAAAGAGTTAACCATTTGAAAACCAGAATATCAAAATACATAGTTTTGTTTTTCCCTGTTTTCCAACAATAATCACCTTTTTATGCCATATAAAAATACTATAATTACAGATTCATAGAGTTCAACACCCCCAAACATTGACGGATATTCCATGGTAGACTGAACACTTGAACTAACTTGAACTGATACTCATACAGAATATAGTTTGTAGGTAGCTCTACATATCTTTGAAGAGATTGATTAATTTCTTATCTAATTTATATAGATACATATGTACATATGTATGTGTGTTTGTGTGTGTACAATAACTGAAAGATTTTGAAGTCAGTAGTAGACAGTGCCTGACAATGAGTTCACTTAGACGTGTTTACCATCCGATTTTATTGAGCACTATAACAATTCTAGGGACTTTATTAATATGGAATATCTATATAAATCAACAGTATACCAAACAATTGGCCATTAAAAGTCCTCACACACATCCCACATTGAAGGTGGACGAGCTGTATGACAGAATACGTATACTCTGCCTGATACCCTACAACTATAAAGATCCCTCAACGGCTCAATATGTAAAACGGACATGGGGCAAACATTGCAACTATTTGGTATTTGTTAGTGGTAATGTCGATGCCGAATTGGAGCCCTATGTTCCAGTTGTCAATGCCACCGACAATTGGACCCTAGTGCATCGAGGTTTACTCTATGCGCATACATATTATCATGACAAGGTCGATTGGTTTCTCAAAGTAGAGGAGTCTAGGTAAGTTCGACTGATACAAAGAGAAAGAGAGTGTGTAAGAGCAGGAGAGAGGGTCAGAAGTAGAGAAAGACATTCACATAAATTGCCGCTTTTATCGCTCTTTGCATATTGTTATGACATTCTAAACATATTTTCAGTTTCTTTTTCCCGTTCATGTGATAAAGTTATCAGCCTTTGGCAATGTGGCCCTATCTGTTATGTATGTATGTATGTATGCACATACGAAAATTCTCGTTTTGTTGCCTGTTCCGTCATTTCTTGGATTTCTTTTTCTTCTTTTTGCCCTTTTGTTGTCTTCTTGTTGGTCTTTTGTGGTTGGTAAAGGAAGTTTTATCTGCTCTTTTGTGCGATCCACACAATACGACTTTCATTGATTGCTCTCCAGGGAGGTTTTAAATGTTTCTCATAATTGGTGTACCAATTCCAAAAATCAAAAATTTTCCCATAGTTGCTCCTTCATCTTGACATTAAATTTGGAATATTAAAAGGTTTATTAAAAATTCATTTACATTTCATTTTTGCAATTATTCAGTCACACTTTTTATAGCAAATCCTTAACTACAAGACTAAAACGATTAATAACAATTGTTATAGATAAGCACATTGTTTAGCTTGTGATTAGTTAAGAATACTAAAAAATTTTCCCCGAAAGCAGGAGTCTAGTATTAATTTAATCATGTACTTAAAGAAAATATATATATGTACATGGTATTTTTAAATAATCTTTATCTGAAAGGCTTTCGACCCCTGCAATTTGAAGTTCTTTGAACGCCAGGGGCACATGAACCTATTTTGTCGTACGTCAATGTTTGCTTGTTTGTTTGTTTAATAATCTTTTACATTTTTAGCGAATTAAGCATTAAAAGTCAATCGTATCAACGCTCAATGAAAATGGGTCATTACATAGAACTTAATTGACGCGCAAATAAATATAATTCTCAATTTGTATTGATAGCTTATCAAATCAATGAAACTGGGCGTTTTTGCGCGTTTGAAAAATTGAAATATAACTATAAATACAACGTGCCCAACAAAATTTCAAAAATGTTTACCCTCTTCGAATAAGTTTACTCTATCGATCGATGTGACAATGGGTCTTATCATCATTTTGCTTAGAGTGTTAAGAGTTCAATTAGGTCTTTGGCTAGATGGTTTGTTGGTCTATGCCATTGAATTTATGCCGTCATACATAATTGAGAATTTATTACAAATGATGTCAACACTCCATTCAATCGTTCGATCGATAGCATTTAGATTACAATGTGAATTGGAATATTTATTTTTCTAAATTTTAATGATCTCTAAAATAGTTTGACTTGGGAGTCTGTTTGTCGGTCTATGTGTTTTTTTTTTTTTTTTTTTTTTTTTTTTCTATGGTTTTGCGCTTAGTTATTGACTTGTAATTAAACATTTTATTTACTTTTTTAAATCTTTTACTACTAAATTAAACTTCTGGGTGCTCAAGTCAAGGTTGTTGTCAAGTTAATTATCAAGAAGCATTCTAAGCCGGTTTCGGCAATTTTAAACAAAACAAAGAAGTCATTATGTGACTTAAGATGCATCGACTTTGAGATACTCAGTTCTAAATCTTTAGTACAGAGGTTTAAAGTGGATTTGCATCATTTGAATAAAACTAAATTTTTTTCTAAAATCAACAAAAATAGTCAATAAATTGGAATACTGCAAAGAAAGTTGGGTAAATAAATGTATATATGTATGTGCACTTGAATATATACGAATTTTATCTATAAAAGAAGCATGAAAAGATTAAAGAGTGTGAACTATATGGGTGAAATAAATACTAGTTATTATTCACTTCCTAAAATAGTGGAGAAAACTAGAATAATAAAGCATTGAACATAAATAAAGGACCTGGAGTATATATAGGTGGGATATGTATAGTAAACAAATACAAATTTATACCTTTGTGGTCAGAGTTATGTACATATATTTACCCCTGCCTGTTACACACATTTTTGGCCGCCCTAATGTATCAAGAAACATTATTTTTACTGGGTATTAAAAGTATTAGGGTATGGTGGCATTATCTACAATTACTTTATTTTGCCGTTTGCTTGTCAAATAAATCAACAACAACCAAACATCAGCTAACACACACGCACACACGAACACACTCGCACTGGCACTCACACTCACACACACACACTTTCTTGTTTCTGACATAACATTTCGTAGGTACTTGTGTATCTTTATTTTGTGTTTTTTTTCTTAGTTTTTACCTAGTTTGTTTACATCGCACATTTGCGGCTTGAACTTGGCTTTTGTTTATTTTGCATATCCAACACCACCTCAACCGCCGCCAACAACAACAACAACAACAACAATTCATCCAAAAACGGATCTTGGCGATTATGTATATATAGAAAACATATACATCTAGTATATATAGATATATTGTGTTGACACGGTTTTTTCTTTTCTTAATGGGAATTGTTTGCTTACGGAATATACAAAATATATTTGTGCGGGTTCTTTTGTATACATAAAAGATGAGTAATTGAGATTATTGATCTGTTTTGCGACTTAAATCATGAATAAACTAAACTTACATTCCAATTATTTGATATACAAAAATTCAAGACACTCTGCAACACACTCTTAGTGCCAATTAATGTGAAATTTGGCTTCACAGTTAAGTACCTCGAGTCATACATACCTACATCCCGTAGAATTTTAAGAAGCCAGAAGAATATATAGATTTTATGCACTACACTTGATCAACATTAAGATCTAATCTACATTTTTGAGTTGTTCTCTGCTTTATATAACCTCAAACCTTGGTCCATTTATACAGCAGTCTCTAATGCCTACAAAAAGTCGTTTTATTCTGAGATAAAGTTTTAATTGTTAAAAAAATAGGATACAGTTACACATATGTATGCAAGGACTTTCTGTTGGATCTAGGCAAAACAAATATTGTTGAATAAAAAATATAAAATTGAATGCCTATAGATACACAGTTCAACGAATAGAAAGTTAGAATGACTCAAAGGCTTATAATTGGCTCATATTATTAAGTAAACTTAAAACTATTGATTAGTGTTATCAGGTCAGCAAAATGTATAGTTTTTTATTTTCTCACCCATTCAGCTTTGTGGCCCTTGAAAATCTTCGCTATTTGATACACCGGAAACAATATAAACCGACCGAAGCAATTTATTTTGGTTACGAACTGGAAGATGCCAATACGCACAAGGTAAGCAAAGGCAAAGATAATAAAAAAGTTGTTTGTTTTTTTTTTTTTCGCAATCTCAATTGAATTTTATAAATCTGACCATTCAGCCTTATGTCTATTGTAAAAGTGGCTATGTTATCAGTAATGAGGCCTTGAGACTCTACGCCGCAGATCCGGATAATGAGCATTGTGAACATAAAGTGGGCATCGAAGAGGACTTAGAGATTGTACGATGCTTGCAACATGCGGGTGTTGCATCAGTCGATAGTCGGGATGAATGGGGCAAAGAGACCTTTCTGCCCATACACATTTCGCATCAGTTTGCTGAGGGTTATTCACCTTGGCTGAGAAATGCCAGCTATCATAAGGTGACAAAGGTAAGTCAACCTCCATAAGAAGAAGAAGACTTATTTAACCGAATAAAACAACATTTTAACAGGAGACCCAAACAGTGCCCATCTCCCAGAGTGCCATTACTTTTCGTCTTGATTATCCACCACATATGTTTAATTATTATTACTTTGTCTATACTGTGAAACTATTTGGTTTACCTAGACCCTAAAAATTAAATAGTGAAGAAAAACAACAAAAAAAAAAAAAAACGAAAAGAGGAAATCCTTAAGCAGCTGGCCTTGTCATGGATATGTGTATTATAATATAGAATATAGATGTATCAATTTTATTTCCTGCTAACCCACATATGGGACAAACACACACAGAGAGATACAGACACATTACGTGTTCCCATCAATGAATCTCGGTTTCCCATCAACTTTTTTCCATGCATGTTCCTTTTTTCTTTTTCTTTTTCTGTTTTTTTTTTTGTATTTTCAATGTCTCAGTGTCTGGTTGCAAAATTACTTCCGTTTTTCTTGTGCCAAGTGTTATTGTTGCATCATGTCTTAAAGAGAAAGAGAAAATTGTATGCAATATTGCGCTTTTTCATACCCAACCGTCCTTCCACTCATTGAGCCAACCAGCCATTAATCCATCATCCTCCCATGCTCATCTCCTCCTTCACTTTCAGGCCTTTCTTTTGTTTATTATGTTGCATGTTGTGGCTTCCAGTTTTTTTGTTTTTTTTTTTTTTTTGTAATACCTGTTAGACGGACATAAAATCTCATCAGGTAATTTGAGCACGTAAACTGAGACATTAACACGGCGACAGTTTCATATGAAAAACTTACTCATACATACCTATGATGTGCTATTAAATATTTTGTCTTGTTTCTTTTCATCTCACGGCGATTCCTTGTTTTTATTATTATTATTGTTTTTTTTTTTTTTTTCTATTGTCTGTTGTTTATTTTTAGTGGCCATATCTTTCTCTTTTCGCAACAATGTAGTAAAAGATTTCAAGTTGTCATGGAAATCTATGCAAACTATGTGAACGTGTTTATATAAAAAACAATGTATCAATGAATTGGGTCATGAACTCAATTATTTTAGATTGAATAGATATTGAAAATAAATGACGATACGTACGCCTAATTAGGTATTTATCGGTTCAGTATTCTCAGTCTCCACCCAGAAAAAGTTGGCCTCTTGGAAGATGTTCTGTATTGGTCCCTAACGAGCGTTTGTTCATAGTGAACATCAGAATGGAATCTTTGGAGCAGCCCTTTTTCTCCTCTATCAGAAAACTCTTGGAAACGTGAGTTTAGTTATATCTGTTGTTTTTTTTTTTTTAATTTTGTTTGCAATTCGCCTACACTCTAATGAAATTTTATTAAATCAGGAACTTTGTTTTGCTTTGGAAATAGTTATCCTTTTAGAGTCACATACATATATCTAAACTAAGAAGAGGCATTGAATGAATGGAGAAATAGACGGACGGACTAACCGACGAACTGCGTTTGTCAATTCTCAATTTCAAACTGCAAAACGAACCATAGCCAAAAGTTTTGCATCAACTTCAGTTTGCCATTATCATTATCATAATCATCATCGCAGTCATCATCATCACCATCATCATCATCATCATCATCATCATCATCATCATCATCATCATCATCATCATCATCATCATCAACATCAATGGGACACGCAACAAAACAAAACGAAGACAGAAACGAAGTCGAAGACAAGGTTGAAACGGAAGCCTTTGGTCGCCTCGGTGGGGTCTTAGTAATATTTCTAATTGAAAAAGGCAATTTGTATGCGGCGAGCCAATCAAGCGCAGGCAAAGGTAACCGAAACCCAACCGCCATCCATCCGGGACAGACAAAAGCACTCAATATAATTAAATTGTAGTGAACAACGACATCGACGACGATGACGTTGACGATGTCGACGACTAAAACGATAACGGTCCATCACCTCCAACTTTTTAATGCAGCTCCAACTAAACTACAAATTCGCATACTCTCCACACACTTCTAGTTGTCCAGTTAAGTTGAAAATGCCACGATTCTTTAGT
The DNA here is from genome assembly GCA_018903935.1 of Drosophila insularis. NCBI lineage: Eukaryota > Metazoa > Arthropoda > Insecta > Diptera > Drosophilidae > Drosophila > Drosophila insularis. The sequence continues at coordinate 2,535,648 of JAEIFP010000337.1, read as the reverse complement.
ACGCGGAATAAAATAAGCATTTGCCATCCACTGAACGTACTTTGGCTCTGCATTCTATGTGTGATATTTCTTTTCGCTTTACGCCAAGATGCAGCAACTAAACAACTGGTGTCATTGGAAAGTTCATCTGATCCATCTCCACGCATCTTTTGTGTCATTGTGACCTACGCCTATCGCCATAGTGTTGCCTTTCATATCTATCACACCTGGGTAAATCGATGTGACAGATATCTTTTTGTTAGCGATGATTCCCATGAAATCCTGGAGCCGGCTGTCTTTCAAAATTTGCATGATAAATGGCAAAGAATGCGTGCCTATATGGATTATTTATATAAATATCATATCAATGAAGGCGATTGGTTTGTCATTGCCAACGATGATAAGTATGTTGTTGATTAGCAGTGCACCTGAAAATTCCATACTGAATGTTACATATTATCTACAGTTTCGTGATGGTAGACAATCTGAGATTAATGGTTCAGACATATAGCCCTGATGAGTTGATCTACTTTGGCTGCAAGCTCAGAAATCCCCAAGGCCAGGTAATACCTTTTATTAATCATATTACGGATTTTTAATTTAAACATTGTATGCGAATTTGTAGCCTTATATGCTAGAGTCGTCTGTAATGGTCTTAAGTCACTCTGCCCTAAGGCGTTTCGCTCTTGACGCTTTACACAATGAAGATCTATGCAATTCAAAGAGTCTGGGAAATGCTGCCTATGAGGAATTTGGACGGTGTCTTAGCAATGTCAATGTCATAGCTGGAGATAGTCGAGATTACAATCAATTGCATCGATTTTTGCCATTCCAGCCATCCGTTCATTTAGGCTTTGAGCCCTTAAATGTATCTCTAGAAGAGCACAAATATTTCATAGATCGTTCATTCGATGGAGTGCAAAATGTAAGTTCAATCGTCATTACAATAAATGAATCGACTAATCGATTTCTGATTTAATCAATAGCTTAAACTGCCAGTATCTCCAATTTCTATAAGTTTTCACATGGACTCAATGGATCGCTCATATGATTTGCATTATTTCATTCAGAATGTTAAACTATTTGGATTACCTCGAAAACTAATCCAGCCACTGCCAAAAACGAAAAAGAATGATTAACTCAATGCAATTTGTTTTCTTTTTTTTTTCATTTAACATTTGATTACTTGCCATATTAATTAGTATAAACTTGTTGTATACAAAATATCACATTTGCTTAACATTCTCCCAAAATCTTCTCATCAGCGTTTCATTTACATAGCCCAAATTCCATTTTTGATTCAAATTCACTTCATCACAGGAATTTGCCGAAACTGTTTTAGCCTCGGCATCAGCCTCAAGGCAATGTCTATTGCTTATCCTTTGACCTTGTACTAATTGTTTCGTATCTTGATTATAGAACCAAAATTGATTGCCCTGCTTTTTATGGCATGGAAACAACCAAATTTGATTCTTGCCTCGCCGTTCCAAGCACTTTGATCCAGATTCCACATCTCGAAATGAACGAAGAGTCCAATGTTGCTCAGCTTTGGGATACTTCAAATCGTTGTCACAGCGCAAAAGTTTAGGATGCTCTTTGGGATTGTCTGTGCGATCCAAACAGAGATCGCTATGGCCAACGCTTTGTATGGCACCGAAGGCATAGTCTCTTTCCTCTAAAATCGGATAAATTGCCAGGAAATCACTTGCCAATCGGGAAAGGAACCAACTAAAGGGTTTGCATTCAAGACGCTTCTTTAGAGCGAATTGTTTTCTTAGAGAGCCCGCTTTGACCACAGTTAGCTGTGGCATATTAACAAAGAGTTTGTCTTTGTAGTCATCCAACCACACCTCAGCCACACGACGATAGTTCTGAAAATACATTTTAGCGATTAATTTCTCAACCTTTTTACTAGAATCTCACCGCATTTTCAGCTTTGATCAAACGATTCCTTTCCTCTTTGGGCAAGTTGGCCTTATAACTGCCATCTCGATACAAATGTCCAACTCTAGAACAAGGTACTTCTAGTAATGTACCCCCACAAAGCCAGATCTTAAGGCTTAATTCAAATTGCTCGCCACCCCAGAGACGTAATCCTTCATCGTAGGCACCCAAATCGAAGAACCATTGTCGTGAGATGGCAAAGAGCCCACCATTCATTATGGGATTCTCATGTGGAGCCGGCAAGGCCACATATTCTTCCTTAAGTAATGGCAATTGAATATAGTTGAAATGCCAATCGAAAAATCCTCTCGATGGTGTTGCTCTCTTGTAGGCAAAATTATTGAAATCTATTGTATCTATTATGGGAGTTGTACTGGTTCTATTGTCCCTTAATATCGGGGTAAGTAATGGCTCCAGCCAACCCTTGGTAACCTCTACATGAGCATCCAAGAATACGAGAACATCGGCCAAAGCTTGTTGTGCACCGACCACACGAGCTTTCATTAGACCCACTTGGGTATTGAGGCGTTGATGCTTCACCAGACCTTTAAATTTGTTTGTCACAAAGTCAATAAAATTGGTATTATTCGCTCCGCTGCTGCTGCCATCATCGATCAATATTATTTCACGTAATAAGAATATAGGAGTTCGATCCCGAATACTGCTAAGAGTACGCAAAAGTACACTTGTCTGCTCATTATGATAGGTGATCACTATACTGATCGCCGGAAGCTTTTCCATCGGGTACTTGAGCTTTTTGCAACTGTTTTAAAGACAAATATACGGTAAACTCTTATACTACTATTTGCTCTCTTATCGCTTTCACTCCCTCTCTCTCTCTCTCTCTATCTGTCTTATTTACTTACCTCCTATGCCTCATATCATAAAGCGAACGCTCTGGCGATATACGGTCCGAGAGCCAAGCATTGAAACCCGTTTCTTTCTGCCATTGCTTCATCTCTTTTAACTCTTTGGTTGTCCAATTGCCTCTCGCTGGTCGTCCGAGAGCCCCAAGTTCTTTTATTACCAATGATTCGATTCCATTTGAATTTTTTTGTATATCCCCATTTACTAGCTTTATCGATTCTAGACTCTGTTTTACTAATTTCAAACTTTGTAAATAATATATGACACTGCAAAAGGCCAACCACACAAGCACTAATAAGAGCCTTTTCTTTTGTCTTATGAAGATCTCGAGGCACATTACAATAGCCAATAAACCGAAGAAAACAAAACCAAAGCAACACCGAGCTTTCGGCTTAAAACCGTACAACGTTTTGACCAAGACTGAACTGATGATGTTATACCATACCCGAATAAAGCTTATATTGCAATCTTATACGGTGAAAAACTTGCACTTTATAATTGAGTTTAAAAAGATCATTTACTATACCCGGAGCTGGTCCGTCCAGAAAAAATAAAACAACATTGATTATAATTACGGGGAGAAAATACTATTCATACTATTCATATTCATTATCTGCATTTTTATATACATACAATTTCAATTAAATGCTGCCAAAAATTTCAGACTCACTTAGTCCATACTTATTAAGATAATTGCTTATCCAATTATCCAAAGCTTCTCTATGCTGGGCACTAAGTTCATCCTTATAGGATCCAACAATGCCACGGCGCATAAATCTAGAAATAAATAATACCCAAAAGCAAGGTAAAAAACAAAATTGAATTTGAAATAAAACAATTAAAAAACTTACTCAAAGTCCGGCCCGGCCTTAAAAAACTCCGTTTGATTACTGTATTTGCCACCTTAAAATGAAATAAATATGTTTTGAAAATTTTTGTTTGAATCTAATAAAATTTAACCTACTTTTCATATTCTCAAATGATAAATGTTTCAGCAGTTCCACCATTTGTGTATCATCTAACGGTTCGCAGTCCAAAAACTTGACTAGTCTTTCAATAACTTGCCTCAAATCGCGTTTCATTTCTTCGTAGGTCACATAGAATATGTGCTCCTCGTGGCGCATACGATAAAAGTCGACAAAGTGTGATAAATAGGAGGTGAACATTAGGCGATCGTTCATGAATTGGTCAACAAATTCATCTATAGTTCCCTGCCAATTACCTACACCTTTCATAAAATGATATGAAGAGACAACCACATCTTTGGGATTACGGGCTACGTAAATAATTTTACGTTTTCTTAACCAAATCTCCCGTGGCAACAGCTGCGCAGGTAAATGGGTTTTGATAAGACGGGGATTGGGCATTTTGTCACATTCCGTAATAGTATCATTTTCAAATTGAGCGTGAAGAGTTGATAATCTGTTATGATTAAAAGCTTTTTTACTAAGTAGTATGCTTGTAGTTAATAACTCCATGAATATGCTTACTCCATGAATATGCTGCGGTCCATGGGATAACTCCGTTTGGCTTGATCAAAGTCCAGCTGATTGAGCAGCAACCAGGCCAATTCTTGCATCCAAGTGGTGCCACACTTCATAAATGTCACCACAAACACATCGCTGGCACGCGTCTCAAAGGTATCGATTCGGTCACGAAATCGTAGATGTCGTTGGGGCATGGTACACCAGCGATTGCCCCAATCCTGTTGCAAGGGCAGCCACAAAGCAGCTTCCTCCTTGCCTAGCAGCTGGATCAGGGGTTCTCGGGAGCCTGACAATGAGGAATCAATTGATTTACTTATGTTCATGACCACGACTACGACCACGACCACGACCACGACGACGACGACGACGACGAAAGACTTCCAGTTAAGTGAAGCTTGTTTAGCGTTTAGAATTGAATAGCTGGAGATGCGTGGTAACGGGTTTAACCGGTAGGGGGTATTTTTTTTTAGTTATCTAATTGCCAAAACTTATTTAAGTCAGCAAAAAAGATAGAGCTTGCGTCATGAGTAAATACCAATCAGGTTAAATAAACTCAAATTCCAATAATAAAAGATAGCTCCAGAATCAATTTTATCAAATCAGTTGTATTAGCTTATTATGGAAAGTAATTAAGGGTAGCCAAACAGCTTTTAAATTATGCTACATCTATTGTTTATCTATGTATGTATGGATATATAGTTGGACTTAAATCGGCTTGTAAATTTGTCCCTAGCAAGAAGCATTTATGCGGTTCATCTACCAATATCCATCTCCGCCTCCATCTCCCACCTGACACATACGCACATCTTATGCATCCATCATTACTCATGCCATAAACGGAATCCACTTAATCTCGCAACGAAACATTCAAACATTTATTAAAGACATCTAAACCGACACCAACTGAAGGAGAAACGGGAGACTATGATGAGGGTTGTGTGTCCCCCTTTTCTCAAAGCATTTCATTTAGGCAAAAACTGCAACAAAAGGTACAATTTATAGTTCGACACCCTTGGAGAATACTGCTAGCAATCCAACCCCCAAAAAAAGTCAAAACAAAAAAACACGGCAAGGACATCGGGTGGGTGGCATAAGAATGTAATTGCTGCCGCCCCAAAATTTGGCAAAGACCTTGAAAAAAAAAAGGAAACGCAAGAGCAGGAGCAGGAGCAGTAGCCGTAGCACGATTTAGATATTGGTGTTAGAGCTGGATGTCGGAGTTGACTGACTGATAGAACTTTAAGCTTTCTATGCAATGAATATTTACGACCGAGTGTGGGGTTGGGACAGGACCGAGGACGGTCCTTGGAGGATTTTTGGGCTTTATGCAATTGTGCGCAAGTAAAAATCTAATTTATCCTGCCACCCTTCTTTCGCAGTCTCATTCACAGCAATCGACAATTGCCTGAAATTATGTATATGCAATGCATTGGCATGAGGCAAAAAACCAGAACTGACGGCACGTAGGCAGGCACACGGCTTTAAGGGAATTTCCCTAAAGGCGGTACAAAAAATTGCTTTATACCCTTTTCGCTTGTTCTGTTGAATATACATATTCTTTGGGGTGGCTTTAGTCTATTGTTGGGTGGTGGGTGGTTGGGTGGATGGTGGCTTTAGCTGTCTGACTGGCTAGCTAGCTAGCTGGTGGTTGGGTCTCATCATTTTACCACATGTTCTGAAATTCACTGGCGACATCCTCTGACATCGTTGCCGTCGTCGTGCTGTCGTCTAACTTCATGTAGATTTCTATCTATTCTATTGTCTGGACTTTAACATTAATTTCGTTTGATGAGGCGCAAAGTTGTGGAATTTATTGCGTACATTGGGAAAGAAGTTAAGTGGATTTTACGTAAATTAATGTGAGTTGAAGTTCCACTTTGTGTTGGTGTTGGAGTTGAAATTCGAAATGGAGTTCTGACTTAAAGTTCCATCGCAGTGCGGGGTCGTTGCAAATCTATTTTTCATTTAAATTGCGATAGTAAAAAATAAAACAAATAAAAGCATAAATATGCTCAATAAAGTAGTCTTTTATCTATAGTCAAAGAGGTAAATATGAAATACAAGATCTGTACGAACTATCATTGTCTTTATTTATTATAAAACAGATAGAGGTTTTACTTAAAGCCGAGAATAGATGAATTTGTCATTTTATACAATTATAAAATTAAGTATGAGGAATATACAAAAAGTTGTAAAATTATGAAACCTTGTTAAAGCGATCTATGGAATACCTTTAAATGAACTTGCTTACATTTTGTATTGTATATTATTTGTATACCCTTGCAGAGGGTATTAGACGTTTCCAGCCATGGCCGTCTGTCTGTCCGTCCGTCTGGCCGTCTGTCTGTCAGCCAATTTAAAAGCTATTAGAATGAAACTTGGCATTTATGCAATTCATAACCTGGTCTCACCCAGGTGAAATCATCCGGATCGAACAACTATATCATTAAGTGCTATTCGAAAAATTGGTGAAGAAGTGGGAGTATCTTTAACAAATTTACTAAAGAGATAGTTTTGCATATAAAATATGACATCCCAAAATTTGAAAAGGATCGGAAAAATAGAACACAAGTTATTGTCAATATAGATCGGCTCTGCACATAGCAGAAGAGCACACTCATACTGACGCAACACTACATAAACTACATGTGTATGCGTGATCTACATATATAATTAAAGATACAATGGGCTTGCAAAGGAGATGGGAAAGGGCTGGTATGGCGAAATTGAAAGGGATAGAGCGAGAGGTTGAAGGTTTTGGAACACAGAAAGATCTTAAAGTATTTAAAAATATTATTGCCAAAGACTGCAAGGGTATGTAAACTTCGGCCGATGTTAGCTTATTTGATATTTTAAATAATTTTAATACATTTAACCAATAATATTTTGTGTAGTCTTCATTCTAAGTTTAAATTGGTAAAAAATTTAATGAAGATTTCTTTTTTTTCCTCTCTTACCTCTTGCTTTTAATTTGTTGATTGAAGTCCTTAGAGGCGTAGTTATTATTTAATAAGTTACTGAAAAAAAAGAATTTTAATCCCATCTACAAACATTTCAAATCCATTTTTCCCATTTTCCCCGTCTACTCAAACGTTTTGCTATCATCTTTATGGCAAATAAAAATTTTAATCTGCTAATTCAACAATGATTCAATTCTTTTTGCTATTTTTAAATCTCTTAAGATGAGCCACTCGAAATGCCAGAATTCAATGGCATCACCCTCAGATTCCAGCTTGCTGCTGCTCCTGCATCCTCTGCTCCCTGCTCCGTATTCCCTGCTCTTTGCTTTTGTGGTCCGAATCACAGCAATTTTCAAAGTAAACACATTTTTGGTGCTACCGAAAAAATTGTTCTTTATTTATAAAACACTCGAAAAGAAGAGCAAATGGAACAGTTTTTCCAGGGCGCAAGGATTTCCATCACACACACAAACACACATAGCGAATAAATGTGTGAGTGAGTGAGGAGAAAAAAAAAAAAACACAGCAGAGATCAAATAGAAGTCCTGCTTTGAGTTTGTTTTGCTTTCTGCTGTTTTCCCCATTTTCATTTTTTTCTTTCGCAAATGTCACATGAAAAATGCCAGCACTTTGCATTCTCCGATTTCCCAAACTGCCGAAACTCCTTACTGCATCCCATACCATCCCATCGTCTCGCATCCCCTTCTCATGATGGGGGTGGTGATGGTCGTCGGTGGTCTCTTTGCACGAAATTTCCATTTAATGTGTTTGCGCAAAGTATTAAAAGGCAACGACGATTGAGTATCGACGGCAAGTGGAGTAAAGCTCTGCTGGCAGCGAAGGCGATGGTGAAGATGGCGACCCCCAAGGGTGTTGGACGATGCAAAAACTGCAGGCCAATGCCAAGACCAAGTCCAACCCAAAACCGAACCATATCGTTCCGTACTGAACTGAAGCAAACCAAACGAAACCAAACCAAACCAATAGCCGGCAGCAGGCAGCTGACTGCTGAGTGATTGCCATGATAAGTGGGCCCATTATGATGCCAGTTTGCACAACGAGATTGCTCTGCGCTCCATTGGAGTTTGTTGCTGTTTCTGATGCTGCTCTGATGCTCCTGATGCTCCTGCTGCTCCTGATGCTCCTGATGCTTGAAGCTGGGATGATGACGACAAGAATTCGTTTTTAATGCATATCAAAGTGGGCAAACTTCTGACCGAAAAGTGCGTCATTGTCCATAGTTCTTTTGCCTGTTTTTTTTTTTCTTATTTTGCTTTTCTTGTTCGTTCGTACGTTGGTTGGTTGGTTCATTCATTCTTTCTTTCGTTTTTTCTTTTTTTTTTTTTTGCGATGTCTGTTGACAAAAGACATTTAATTTTCCCTTAGTTTGCTTTTGGCCGTAAACTGCGAGCGGAGTATCTTTTGCCTCTATATCTCTGAGCAATAAAGTTAGTCGTTGTCGTGGTTTCTGCACTGGCAAAAGGCAGGGCAGACAAGAAAAAAAAACCCCAAAAACTTTGATAAGTGAAATTTATTGTGGGTGTCCAGAACTGAGAACTGAAGAATGCGCAACTGATGACGATGCCGCTTGTCCCACACTCACGTCCTCTTCTTAATGTTCTATTGCATGCAAACTTATTCGTCAAATAAATCAAAGAAAAGACCTAAGATGAACAATTTCTTCGGTATGATGGTAAGAAGTCAGAAGAGAGATTTGGTTGCTGTTTGCCACAAGGAGAGCAATTGTTAGATAATCGAGACTGATAACAAATGTACACTTATTTAACCGATACTTATGCAAATGGCTCAAAGTTTAACATTTCAACTTTTAATTTCTATATCAACATTAACTTGTTTATTTCGGTTAGAAATCTACGTTTTTTATGGGATAACTTTTCTCTCAGAAATTACGAAATTCCCTAAACAATTAAACAATTATGTTGTATGTCCGACCCTCTTGTTTTCGCTTTATTTTGTTAAAATTCTCAACTAGTTAAAGTATTGAAGATATTTATAGAGTCAGCTAATGAACTTATAATTGATGGTTCTGGCAATAGCAAAAAAAAAACGTAAATTTGTCATCGAACTATTTAATTGTGGATTCGAATATTCTGGCCTTTAGCTTCAACTAAAGCTAGTTAGTAAATAATGAAAAAAAAAATGTGATACTTTGCTATTTTAATTTCCTAACAACTGACAACGAAAATTGTCAGACTAAATTTAATTTAATATGTGTTCAAGTTCAAGTCTAGGAATTGAACTAAACTATGAGGCAGAGCTGAAAGCAGTAGTAGATGGGGAAGGGGAAGTGGAAGACGGAGGCGGAGGCGTCTGTCATTCGTATCTGTGCCTAATTAATTGTCAAACATTGCGCGCTATGTGACGTTAATAAATGTCAACTAAATGAGCTGCATGTAGTTTGTATAAGTACGAGTAGGATGAGGCATGAGGATGCATGTAGGAGATCCAGAGACCATGAGAGACTCTGACTATGCCAGTCCAAATGAAACGACACGAAGCGAAGCGAGACAATGTCGCAGGAGATGTTGAATATGGAGGTGAAGGAGGTGAATTTGAGGCAGTAGACAGGCTACTTAGTAGTAGTGGCTGTGCCACATGTTGTTGCAACCATCGGAAAACAAATGAAAACTATTTTAAGGCTAATGGCGAGAGAGGCAACCAGCAGCGGCACGGCTCCTTTATGCCAGGTGTGAATGCTGCGCCTTCATCTACTACGAGAGCCTTGTCCTCCTGCAATTGCGACTATGACTGGTGGCTCCTTTTTGGGTCTGTTTACTAAATTAGATGCATTTGAATTGATGTGCGTGCATAAATTATGTCTATCACTCGCTCATCCATCCAGCCACTCACTCAGCCAGTCAACCGAAGTCTTGTGGGGGCAAATCTCAGTGTTTTCTTGGTTCGGTTAGAGTCGGGGACAAGTTTAAATTAAATGTTTAACATTCAATCAGAGGCGGTGGCACTGCGGGCGGATCTATGTTACTCTGTCTATGTCAGCAGTTGAAATGCATTGTAAACTTTTCTATTTGTCAGTTATACACTCTGCCCCCGGACCGATCCCCATCCAAAAACTCGGCACAACTTCTACAAACACTCTCTGTCTCTTTATCTCTCTCTCCCTCTCTCTCTGCTCCGTTGTAATCAAGGCAACTTCCTGCCCTACCATTTTCACACTTTAATTTCCGGTCTTTATTGTTATAGTTTTCTTTTTGGGTTTGTTAGGTTTGTTCGGGTTGAGTTGAGTTGAGGTTGAGTTGACACTGGGTTTATCTATATAACTACAATCTTTATATATATATATATATATGTATATATATGTGTATAGATGGTGCAAGTGGTTTTTGGATGTGATCTGTCCTGTGAATGGGGTTGTGATGTGTCTAGGATGTGGTTTGCCCTTTCAAAAAAGGGATGAAACATTCGAATTGAAAACCCAAAAAGCTTTAATTGAAAAATCAGGCAAATCTACTGGTAATATCAAACCCACCTCAACCAGAAAAAAAGTTTAAAAAAATCTCATTTAGAATATAAATCTTCATATGGAGAAGTTGCTCTTAAATGCTTTAGAACATAATGCCTCTCAGATATTCACCTAATCCAATTTAGACAAACAAAAAAATAAAACTTATTTTGTACCCATCATCGCTTCCCCTTTATCTACATATCATTGACGTATCATTCACCTGAACTTTTTCCTTTTTCCTCACTTTAGCCCTTAGGGGTAACAACCTTCAACAGAAAGAGGCAGACAGCAAATAGAGAGAGAGAAAGAGAGAGAGAGGGAGAGAGACAGAAAGAAATAAAAGTGAAGCGAAATCTGCTAGCATGCAAAAAGCTACTGCGAAATCTCTTTTTACCTGGGGGTCATTTTCAGCACGACAGCACAGCAAGGGTTTAATATAGTTGAGGGACCAACTGTGTTCCGCCTAGCCCTTACACTTACTCCTCCACACACACACACACACACACACACGCTTGTCTCATTTTGTATTTGTTTTACGTGCTATAAATATGCGCTTGGGGTTAAATTCTATTTGAACTTTCTCCTATCTCTTTTCGACTTTCTATTCACTCCTTTTTTACGTAAAGCAAAATTTCATTCACACTTTCATTACATAGACACAAACACACACATAGACTGCGTCTGTGTGCAGGACAAGAAAGGGAACAAGTACATATATTGCACCCCAGAGGCATTTATCAACATACCAAGCAAAAAATAGTCAACGAGATGGACATTGATATTTGCTTTTTGAACTTTCAACTTGAATTTAGAGGTTTCTATGTTAAATTATCTATGGATCTGAACAATGCCGAGCAATTAGTAGATAACACGCCTTCATTTTCTTTTAGCTCCTCTTCTTCATATTCCACATACCATTGCAAACTCATTTCCCGCAAGAGTGAGAAAAAAATATATGTATTTCTGTATATAAAGCCAACAAAAAATACGCCTAGTCACGCGGACGCCTAGAAACTCCGCCTAGCGCATTAATCAAGATTGGTTGCGCCTCTCGCAAAAGGTGCAAGCTGCAAGTTGCAAGTTGTAGGTGCGGGCATGCTACGATTAATTAAGGTCAGCAGGTTGCCACTCCAAAAGAATGCCGACATACTAGGTGAGCGCAAAGGAGCTCTGGTCTAATCATCGGCAGGCAACAGTGGCATGCCACCACCCAGGAAGGGGAATCGTCATCATGAACAGCGTCATCATCAAGTTCATCATGACTATCATGATCGAGCGTCATGAGACTGTTCCACTTATTACTTCCTTCCTTGAAACGAAAAAGTAACCCCAGCTCATGATTACATACATCTTCTTCTTCTCACTTTTTCGGCTTCTTGGCTTCCTTCCTTGACCCGATGCATGTCCAATGCATTGTAATGAGCGGGGGGTGGCAGTGGCATGTGCACACCATATGTGGTCCTTTCCCCCATGCCCCCATGCTTCTTGGGAGAAATCTACGATGAAATCAGCTTGCAGAAGTCATCAAACATCATCAATTTAATCAATGGTCAGCAACTGGGTCTACTTCGTCTCAGGGGTCGTGTCAGGGTCACCGTCAATGCACTGCGAAATTGCAAAGTCAAACTGGGCGATGGATGCGAGACTGGTGATGGTAACAGGAGATGGAGTTGGAGAAGGGAGCTGAAGCTTACAAGTAATTAAGGGTGGCAATTTTCGTAGACAAATCCAATGGATAAGGTGGACCATTGCCATTCAATTGGGGGATGCATATTGCCGTTTGGGGGGGATGCATTGAATATACGTGATAAGGGCATTAATGATGTTTAAGCCGCCACCTTTGGTACAGACCAAATAAAACTTGATGAGTTTCAATTATGCCACAGGAGCCGAGGCGAACAAAGTTCGACTGGGGTGGGGGGGCCGAACACGCAGACAGGATGCTTTTGATGAGGCGTTGATGAATTCAAGTGTGTGAAATGGCACTTTTGTCAACATTTCACACAACTCAAGATGATTGTCGGTGTTGGCTAGCTAAACGAAAGCCAAATCATCAAAATGTTTTAAGAAATCAATAAACCATTATTTTAGACAAACTTTAAATCAATGATAAAATGAGAACTTTATTCATTTTAAAGACACCAATTTTCAAATAAATCGAAGTAAAGGATGGTAGAATTTGAAAAGAAGATTTGAAAAAAATGCCACCTGCTTGTTTCTCACTCTCTCCTTGTCTCTCTCCTATATAAAACATAAATCATTTGGAATACTTTCATTCACTGTCAAGCCCAAGTTGAAGATCATTTTAAGATCAAATTTTGCACCTGCTGATTTAATTTAAAATGTTGTTTTTTTTTGCTAACAAGAAAACGAAACCAATTTCAACTTTAAAATCCATAAAAAGGAACCTACTTAAATTCAAAAAGAAGAAGAAAAAGCGAAACCAAAAACGAAACACATATTTGTCTTCAGCTGCTTTTAAAATGCCACCACACAAACATCATTAATTTTGCACGTAATTATGTTTGTGGACGATGAGGAGGTAAAGGAGGAGGAGAACAAGGTTCCGAAGAGGCAACACCAACACCTAAACGAACCCCAGAGAGACGGCAACTGTAAATCAGAGCAATTAAATGCAACTTTTCAACAACCGAAAACCAAAATACCGAAAAAAAAAGAAATACAACATAAAAATTGTTTCTGTGTGTGTGTATGCTGAAAATTTATGACAACAAACGAGACTAATTACAACTGGATGGGGACATAGTAAAATAAACTGAAAAACTAAACATTAATCAAGGACTTATAAAACTCGGCAACTACCAACATATACTATTAGACTCATTAGCAGACATCGTCCTCGCTTTGGTTCTCGTCCTTGTTCTCGTCCTCGTTCTCGTTGTCTGGGATTGTTGTTTATCGCAATTCCTCATCATCAATACATCAAATTTAAAGTGGAGGCGACTTGAGGCACAGCCCACTTAACTAAACTGACAGTTCAGCTGCTACAATTTCGGCGATTAACGTCACATCGAGGCAAAGTCTGGGCCAAGAATCTTTGGGATCGGATCAGCTTGTTGCGATCGTTTTTGCCTGCAACCTGTCGTCATTAATTTTCTGTGGCAGCTGGCCAAGCTAACAACACCAACAACAAGAGAAGGAAATCACTAAATGATCATTGATCCGCCACAGGTAGCGTATCGGCCAGACGAGCCATATTCAACAACAGAGAGCAGGTGACTTTTTTTGTATTCTTTCTTTAAGAAGGTTTGACTTCAGTTTGAATTTGAATTATGAAATGCTGTATTTATCCCCCCCATCCCCCAACCACAAAGTACCAAAATCTGATTTCCCTCTGAGTTATATGATATGTTTTTTTTTTTTTTTTTTTGAAGATCTATATCAAAAAAACCATTCAAGTTGGCTCTTCTCTCTTATAATTAAAACTTGTTCATTATCAATATATGAAAATCTATTGATTGCCTTTCCTGGAACCTTGTTAGTTGTTAAGCAAGTTGGAATACCAAATGTGCTGGACCGCACATTCACTTGGATTAAATTAATGGTGGTCAGGCATTACGTTTTGGAGTCGGAGTCAGAAACGGAGTCGAACTCGTTGTTAGAGTTCGAGGTCGGGTTCCCCATCTGTTGTTGGCATTGTAGGAACTTTACACACTCAGTTACTGCTCAATGCGAACAGGAGGGAACGCGTGTCTGCATTTAATTTAATAATATGGTGTCATGTAGCAGTTGTTAGGATGCGCTAAATGCCCCATCCGTTTTTGGTTTGCTTCTTGGCATCTGTTTGAGTTTGAATTTGAGTTGTGTAACCCAATGCCAAGGTCCAGCCTCTCTGTCTCTGTTCTCTGTCTCTATATCTTTGTCTTTCTCTGTGAAATTATAGCCAGGAGTGTTTGTTCATTTCAGATTCCTATGCTAACGAGCACGGGGGCGCGTGTGTTTGAGAATTCAGTCGATGGAACTGGAGGTGCTTAGAAAATTTCCTATAATTAAATAGGAGATACAATATGGAAAGAAGAGAGTACTTAACAGGCTGTTAGATGATCTAAATGACCACACATCTGCAGAAATGGCATAAGATCATGTGATCATAAGTATTTTCTAAGTAGATGCTTAATGGGAAAACGATCCTTGACGATTGATAATGGAATGCCCAATTCAAGGCTGAGTCAGGGCTAATCGGTATATATGTATGTATATACCTACTTACTTACTCGATTTTATTTGAAGCGCTTGTTAAAGAAGCTGGCTTTAATAATGTACATATATTATTTTCTGCATTATTTTCACAATTTTTACTTAAAATTATCCATCAGTTTTTAATTCAATATAAATAAAATACCTTATATTATCACATGATCTATGCCAGTTTATTTCTGAACTATTAGTTTTTTTTTAACATTACACAAAATTATCATCGTTTATATGACATTTTTTGTACACAAAAGGGCAATTTCTACTTATGCTTTCAATTGGCCTTCCCACAAAAAAAAAAAGAATAATAAAAATATCATCTTAGGCAGTTGCAGTTCATAAAACTTTCTGTCTCTCTATCTGTTAAAATTCATCTACTTCTCTACTATGCGTCAATCGCATTCATGTCAACAACTCGTAATGCCTTTGATATAACACTTGATTATCATATTTCATCATCAGTCCCAACTCTCTAATGTCCTTTCCACTTATTACATATGCAAATGGCAAACAGATTTATATGCGGCTGCCCCCAAAAGGGCCAGCCCCACTAGGAATCTCCCCGGCCGTCAGAGCCGTCCCCTTAGTCGAAAACTTTTATTTTATATACACAACTTTCAACTACAATTCAAATGCAAATCCCCAACTAATTTTTTGTGTGTTGTTTTATGTAGCCAAAAAAAAAAATATAAAAATAAATGAAAAAGAGACAAAAGTATATACGAAATTTACGCCCGGTTGCATTTTCTCTTTCACCCTTTTTGGCTTGATTGAGGGCTACAGGAAGCGATAGGGAGTGGGAGATTGGCGTACAGCTGGTCCATGGCTAAATTGTAGAGTATACAAAATTGGCCACAAAAATCCACTTGGCTATATTAAAAAGGGCCAACCGCAGGACAATGCCAATGCCAACAAGGCGTCACGCTCTTCAATAAATCGAGCAAAACAAAAAAAATTACATATAGAATTTTTCATTTCCAAAAATGTTGCATGCAATCAAATAAAATCTAATCATATTTCTAAGGGGTGGCTAGGCATATTATGCCGTCCAAGGAGGGGGGTGAGGTGGAGGCTGTGCTGACAAAACAGTTACAAACAATTGGCAACACTTGTGTGACTCAGCCGCAGCAGCAGCCGCAGTGGCAGCCACAGAGTCACAGCCAAAGAGGGGGAATAGAGCTGAATGGAAATGGAAACTGGCTTGGCTTGTCCCGGCTTGAGAGGAATGGGGTGAATGGGGGAAGGGGGGAAGGGGGAGAAGGGGGCAGAAGCAACCCTCAAGAGTTTTCCGGGGGAGAGATTTGTAATTGCAATCAAAACGAAATTATTTTTATGTGGGGACACTACATCGGCTAGAAACAGGAGCAGCAAAAGCTTTTTCCCTCTTGTGATATATGAGTTGTAATTAAAGTCCAGGCCACGAAATCAGTTTTTGGGTAGATTTTTAGTGCAATAGTTGGGAAGAAGGACGACGACGACGACGTTGAATTGGACTTGCTGTTGTATGAAATAGTTGTAGTTATAGTTATAGGTGGGGATGAAGTGGGGTGTCAATGTCTATTTTGCCCCGCCCTGACTGTTGGTGACGTGTCTTTGATTATGCCGCAAGTCGGTTGGCATTGTCAACGTCATCGCCAACGCTATCGCCTCATAGTATGGTCCTTGTCGTCATCGTAGTCGTCCTTCTGCTACTGCTACTGCTGCTGCTGGTCCTGCCGCCTTGTTGTTTGTTTTTAATATAAATGCAAATTTGCCCAACGGCATTCAAACGTATGTTTGTGTGTATGTATGAGTGTGTATGCATATGTATGTTCCAACCAGATCTGTCATAATTAATATTTTGGAACATCGTCATGAGTCTCGTCATATCCTGGTTTTGTTTCTAGTCCTGGCCATGGCCCTGGCCCTGGTTCTGCCTTTGCTTTCAGTTCGTGCATATTAAATAGAAGCCTAATGCAATCTAAAACTTTTTGACTTATCTAGGATCACAGTCACTGTCTGTGTGAGTGTGTGTGTGTGTGCCAGTATG
Source organism: Drosophila insularis (assembly GCA_018903935.1). NCBI lineage: Eukaryota > Metazoa > Arthropoda > Insecta > Diptera > Drosophilidae > Drosophila > Drosophila insularis. The sequence goes on along the minus strand of JAEIFP010000337.1, from coordinate 2,518,683 downwards.
TGAGTGTGTGTCTTCTTGTTTAATTTATGACTTGCAATTAGCAATAGGCAAATGGCAGAGCAAAGCGATAAGAACTTGGTCAGTAACTAAATTGTAAAGTACATAAACATAATGGACCTTTAAAAACTGTAAGCCAATTGAATCGGCACATATAGAAGACCATGATTTAATTTTTTTTTTTTTTTTTTTTTTTTATCAGTTTATAGACAATTGTTTGCCAATAAATTTTCCATGTTCTCATCATATTTATCTTTCTGTGGCTATCTTTTCCTTCCTCTAACTCTCTTTCGCTGGGTGTTTTTTTGTTTTTTTTTATTTGTGCTTAAAACAAATCCATAAAATTGCCCTCCGGCTAGACAGATAAATTGACTTTGAAAATATTGCCAGAGTGAACTATGGCGAGACGTGAGCTGTTGACATGCCACGAACTTGAAAACAATTAACGTCCGATTTTGATATGTGAGCTAATCGAAAATCCCAGACAACAACAACAACATCAACAGGAGTAGTGCGGAGTCGAGAGGAGATTGTATTGTCTGATATTTGCCAAATGACTGAGCACCGGGCCCGGGGCACCGAGAACAGGGACACGTTGGATGACCACGATGTATGTAAGGGACAAGTGTTTTCAGTGATAACACAAAAGGTGTTGCAGCAGGTCCTTCATTTGCCCCTTCCCTCCATCTCGTTCACTCTGTTTCGGTTTACTCATTAAATGTCAATTTCGAGTTGCCTGGAAGGCAACATCAAAAGCCTGGACATGGACAACCCGCTGTGCGCGTGTCTCTCATCGTTAGCGTGTCCTTTGAGCGACTTCTCCTTTGGAACATACCGAAAACAACAAAAAAGAAAAACCTCTACTAATGCGGTCAGCTCTCTCTCACTCGTTATCCTCATTTCTTTTTTATTTAGCGCTTGTTTTTCTCATTCCCATACCCATACCCATACCCTAACCCATAGCCACCACATACTATAGGTTCTTCTCGTAGTAGGTTCATCTGGCGCGCATTGTTCTGTGAATTATTATCCCTTTCGCATATGTTGTTAGTTAGGGCCAAGTCCTTTTGTCTGGATGTGTGGTTCTCTCTTTCTGTCTCTTCATGCATTTGTATCCTTTCAAACGTCTGTTGTGTCGTGCCCTGCCCAGCTTAGCTCAGCCCTGCTCTGCCCTGATTACTGGGCGTTTTGCAGTTAAATGTCCATTGGCAGCACTCTAAAGTTTCCTTTCAATTCTTCTTGACTCGCCTCTCCTTGCCTCGCCCCGCCTTTTGGATCTTTTTGCTTCTTTTTTGCCTCATTTCGGTTTTTGACTGGAGGCGTGTTCGTCTCATAAATTGCTTTTGGCTTTCTTAAGAAATTTTTTTTGTTTTATTTCATTTTCAAATTTCATAATTATTAGGGCGTGTCGACCGACTACTACTACTACAAAAGGACAAAAAAACAAAAGAAAAAGAGATACAAAATCAATTTTATTGCGGTCAATGTTCCCTTCCTTGAAGACTCCAATTCTCACTCTTTATCTCCTGCTCCTGCTCCTGCTCGTTCATTTTATCTAACTCTGGCTATCTCTTGCCTTGTGGTCAGCCAAATGTATGGACAGCATTATAAATATTTTAGTTTTAGTTTTACTCTTTTTTGTGAAGCTTATGCGAAAAATAAATGTTATCTGCAGGTTCATTGAATTGTTCAAGGAATTTTCAAGTGGCCAACATGAATTGTATATAGAGAGGGAGGGTTTAGTTTCCATTCCTTGTTCGTTTGTTTGTTTGTTTGTGGCTTTTTGAGTATAAATCGTTCTAATGAAAAACTTTATTTTTATCCCCTCCTTGCAAAGCAAAAACAAAAGCATTGATATGTATAGATATTTTTATGGCGCAAAACAAAATCAATGTTAAAAGAAACTAAATTCGTAAATAGTCAATCGAATAGATGGACACAATCTGTATTATATATCCTACATTATTGCTACAGATTTCTCATGAAATTTAAGTGGCAATATAATAATTTTATTTAATAAATAAATTTATTTTGCCTTATCATATACATAGTAGTTACCTAATATACTGAGACGAAAAGTATTATTCCTAATTAAAATAATTCAAGCCAATTTACACTCTACCATTTCCATAATAATAACCACTTCAAGACTATGTTAAACAGTTATCAATAAAATCAAAAGGTGGTTTTTATGCTTAAAACTTATTTCTATAACTATAACCTGTCGTCGACATTCTTAGGCTTTAAGAACATTAAAAAACACCTTCTGCCAAAAACGAGCTACCCCATCACCTTTGTTGCCTTTTTTTTTTGTTATAGCTGACTCAGAGCCATTAAATAACAACAAAAAAAAACCCCCCAATATTGCATCCAACCACCCTGTTTTGCAGCCAGCCACCCACTGATTCCATTCGCACTCCCCCAATGAACAACATATAAAAGATGGGCACACGTTTTGTTGCAATCCTCCAATGAGGAAATGCTAATCCGCATGTAATATTCGAAAATGATATGAAAATGCCAAACCAAACAACCAACCACCAAACTCAAACCCAAACCCAAACCCAACCCAAACTTAACCAAAATCCTGCCCAGCCAAGCCTGCCGAGGGCCAAGCCAGGAACAGCAGCCAACATTACTCAATGTCAACATTTGAAATTGCTTTGGAATTCATGCAGTCATTTACCCAAAAGCTCTCATCTAAAAAACAGTATAGAAATTTTCCATTTTACCATTTTGTATATATGTATGTATATATTTTTAATTCCGGGATGTCCCGGCACCCAGCACTCGAAATCCCAGAGTTCCGGTTTTCCCCTTAAATAGCTAAACACAAAGCACAGGGGCGCTGATTAAAAGTGGCAACATTTTTGTCTATACATATATATATATGGGGTTGAGAGTCACCATATTCTGGATGATTTCGGTTTCGGATTGCAACCGTTTTCCTTATGGTGGGTGTAAGGGTCGTGTCGTCGGGGGATGCTACTTGTCCACCCGACCGCCTGTCTTCCTGCACTTGTTTCCAAAAATTTCGTCACAGACGGTGGCGTGAAATTTCATGTAACGAATTTCTCTAAACTCTCATTGTAATTTCTATAATGTTGCAGCAGCCGCAGTCGAAGAGTGTGAAGGAAGTTTGTTTTTGTTTAAAAATTATTAGAATTCAGTTGGTTGTTTCGCGGGTGGGTTGTGTTAGAGGGTGCAACAGCTGGTGCGGTGCTTCTTTTTTGGCCAGAGAATGTGACCAGCATTTGGCCGCAATGCGGTTGCCACAATACCAAAAGAGAAAAAAAAAAATTGAACTGGGAGGCAGTCAAGTTGGAGTTACAGCTGGGCAGACAGGCCAAGGCACTTGTCCTTTGCCAGAGTCATGTGTGGCCTGCACTCTAAAAATTTTCAATTATATCCCTAATGGTAGAAAAAAGGCAAGGGGCAAGAAAAAAAAAGGAAAAATAAATTCGAATCGCTTTTTGTTGACTTTTCTGTGGAGTTGCACAAATGTGTTAACTTCTAATTTGTAAACTATTATATTTAACAAATGCTAAAGCAAAAAGTTAGCCCAGTTTGTTTCATTGACATTATACTAACTAAATACAATTCAACGACTTGGCAATTTACATAGTTTCTATATAAGCTTTATAGATATTTACAGCACCAGCTTTAGCCAAAGTATCCATTAAGGTCATTTAGAAAATGTCTTTATAAATTATAGAGAGAAAAATATTTATTTTGTGGATCCTCTCAAAATGAACTAAAGAAAATTCAGTTTATCTTATTCTATTTAAGATTGAAATTTTGACACAATTACAATATCGAAAAAATTTCTTAAAGAATATATGCATGCACAAAACTCTTTCAATCAAGTAGGATAAATAGTTTTTTTTTATGAACAAGAAGGTTACGAAAGGGACTTATCAAAGTAATTTCTGATTAATAAATCTTCCAAATGCTGGGAGATATTTTTATGAATTCAAACATTAAACATCATAGCTATACCAAACTAAGAATATATAATTGTTAACAGGATTTATGCGAACTCAAGACATTTATGAAACCCCGATCCCATAGAGTTATCTTTAGCTGATGTCAAGTTTACAACTAACCAAATTCACCCAGCAAAATTTCATTTAGTTAGACTCCTTGAAATAAACACACGCCCTCTACGAAAAAAAAAACTCTGGTTCATTATTTTTACCCTGAAGGCTTCAAGTTCTCATAAATTCTGTCAGCAGCAGGAAATATTTATGAGCTAATCATTTTTAATTATTTCACAACAACGAGATGAAAAGTTTTTACTTGAAGCAAATCTAATCATGAATACTGAAATAATAATTACAATACAACAGAGCGCCAAAGGGCGAAAAAGACAAAGACAAGAAACAGGGACAGACACAGATACACAAAGACTGAGAGAGAAAGGAAAACAAAATAAAAATCAATTTCAAGTCATTTCCCTGCCACGTAGCACGTGCCACGTGCCAAACACTAAATTGGGGGATCTTCTTGCATATATTTTACGAGTATGTGCCACTTGAAGGCACATTTTTGTGGTAGTGGTAGTGAGTGGGTGTGCCCAAGGGGGGTATTGGTGAGTAAGCAACTAGCAGCAATGGCAAGAAATGTTGCCCTTTGGGCGGAAAAGAGGAAACTCTAATATAGAGTTACTTAATATTTATCTAACGTCACTAATCAGCAGTCCTCTGACATGTGTCGAAGATCTTGATAAGAGAATCCCTTCCCCTTCAGCGGCCCCAGTCAAAACGCAAAGTAAACCAGAATCAGAGATCTAGAACATGCAACGAGTTTTTAATAAACTGTCAGTAAATAATGAAATTTTCAGTGAATTTTGATTATGATGACAAACAAGGAGTAAACTGGGGAGAGAGTGAGACCGAGGAACTGGGTGAGAGTGGGAGACAGAAGACGTGGCTCCTCATCAGCCTACCTTTCCAGCACTTACATTTCTCTCTAACCATAGAGCCTAACAAAAAGTTTTTAGTTAGGTGCCTGAATAACTGGAACTTGGGTGTGAAATTTGTCAGCTTGTTACAGTTGTCAGAGATTTCAAATTGGCGGCACAAACGATGGTGGGCGGGGTATGGGGTGAAGAGATGGAGAATAACCCGACTTGGCTTAGGATATATGTTTGTGTTGGCCTGGCTTGGGGTTCAGTTTGGAGTTGGGGCTCTGTTGGGTTGGGTTAGCGACCCTAATCATGTAGCAGCTTGTAAAATTCTGAGCGTGAAAAGAAAATTGAAAAGTTAGTTCAATGAACAATTTTCCTACGTTGCCTGCCTGGCTGCCTGACTGCCTGACTGCCTGCTGTGATTGGATAGAAATTCCTAAAAGCCAAAAGTTACTTGAGATTAGATGAAGTTTTCCTATACAAGAAAACAAAAAAAGAAAAAACATTGAAACGTGCAAAAATCTGAAACTTTTGTTCATAATCAAGAGAAATCCAAAACAAAGGGTAGCAGTTTTTAAAAATCTGTTTGAATTTCCCAAAATTGGCAAAACAACTATTTTTATTCATTTACATATATTTAACAGTTTTATAAATTTAGGAAATCGACTACATTTTGGCAAGTAAAATCCAGACAACCCCCAACGGTAACTGAAAATAATGGACATTTTCTTCAAAAATCTCAAAATAAATAAATAATTCACTTACTCAGACAAGAGGCAGCCTCCAATTCGCAACGTGTGACATTTAACCATTTGCCTTGGAATTCTCGATTACAGTGGATATTGAATATAGTTATAATATCACCACTATATTGTCCCGCTGTCCTTTCAAATTTACGACATTCAAGTAAAAGATTATTGCAAAAATCCACATCCTGACCCCTTGCTAAAGAGCCACAGCAAAGCACTAAGTAATTATTAAAGGTGTTAATGTACTTTTCCTTGACCTACTTGATACGGAAACTCACCGATGAATAGCAAGGTTTTTAACATATCTGAACAGGTGTGAATATGAAACTAAACTGAATCATTTTGAAGGCATAAAATCGTTTATATGTAGCTATATACTTATGAAGAACAGATGATATTTAATTCAATAAGCATAAAATATTTCATGTTTGATTTAAAATTAAACCAGATCCAAAACATTGGCTATATTATGACAGGAAATATCAGCACAGCGCGTTAAAGTCACTGAAAATATATAAAGATTAGAATCAAAGTGACAAAAAAAAAATCAGATGATTCAAACTCACATATGCAAGTAGCCTTTTCCATTTGACAACGCGTCACATAAGTCCAACGTCCGCGAGACTCACGATCGCAATAGCGATTATAAGAATTGATAGTCTCATCAAATCGTCCCAATCTAGGCGTATGGAATAGACAATTCCGATATATACGCTCACAATATTCACGATCAGACTGTGCCTTTATCTGCGAGCATAGCACACAGCAAAGTCCTAGCAATAATAAAGGTTAACAGAATATATCGTATATATATATGGAATGTGCAACTTACCCAATAATATAGATATTTTCAGCATGTTGCAATCATGCAAATGACATCAAAATATCTCGTATTTATAGCACTGAAAGTAGTTCAAAGCTCTATTTTTAAATACAAAGATAAGAATAGTCCTTTTGTTCTGACAATCTTAACCTCCATGCAAAGCTCTGAACATCTCCTATATATAGCCAAGACCAGATCCGTTTTATTGCATCAGTTGTTTTTATTCACCTGATTTAAGCGAAATGCACTGGCCAAGCATTATTTGTTTGCTGATTTTAATCATCTTCTCTCTTACGATTCGGGCCCAAAGAAATGACTGTAGCAGGTTGAGGCAACGTTGTGAGCCCTGTGCACGCCGTCTTACCGATCCTGTCAACAATTTGGAGGCCATTAATCGGAACTGTCGTGCATGGATCAGTGATACTTGGATTTGGCGCGATGTGAACCGCTGTGACATGCAAATCATAGCTTGTGAAAGTGAGTTTTAGGCATTACCATTTTGGGTATCAATTTTATATGAATTTATCTTTATCATAGATCATGATAGGAAATTAGACTGCGAGACTGTGGCTATATTGGCCGGCATGAGAAGGCGACGAAGGGAAAACTAAATGTATGATTAACCAGATTCGGAGAATAATACAAATTGTTAATGCTTTAAACAGACACAGAAAACTGCGATCATTCAAGGAAGTCATTTCAGAAAATCGAAAACAGCTGTGCGGCTGGAAATAGGTCATCAATAAACATCTGTTCGATTGTTTTAATTGCTTTTGTCTTTATGAATTAAATTTTGAGGTATTATTCAATATAATGCATAACGAATTTCCTAGTTAAAAAATGATTTCACACAGATAAATCTCATCTTTCTGAACACCTTTTTTATTAAAAAATAATTAAAACTTTGAAATACATTGCATATACTGTTCTTATTTGTCAATTGCTGTAATTGATTGTAAACGATCACTGGATTTTTTCAAATAATTATTAACGAGTATAAAAGTTTCTAAACTGGTAAGGAGCACGCGATACTAAAAGAAACTTTGGTTGACTGGAAGAATATCAGAACTGGGACTATTGGACAACGTGATGATAAGGCCATGTACAAGCAGTACAAGCCAGAACTATAAACAACCAGAGAGCCGAGGCTAACTTTGGCCGTGCCGAAGTTTATATACTCTTGCACCTTTATACATATTAAATTTTCTTAACTTTAATTGTAGTAAAAAATACAACAAGAGTCACAGTTTTTCATCGATCGTTCCTATGGGAGCTATGTGATATAGTCACCCGATTTTTATTAAGATTTGGCACAGTCATTAATAGGTATATTAAACTGATAAACATTCATTTTTATGCCAATTGCGTGAAAAGTAACGAAGTTATTGATAAAAGTCACTGTTCGTGACTTTGCCGTTTGTATGGGAGCTATAACGATGTAGTGGTCCGATCCGGCTGAATCCGAGATATACAACCCCTGTAGTATATACAAGCCTACATGCAAAATTTCAACTCTGTCGCTCTTACGATCTAGGAGGAGTTTGCGTTGATCCAGACGGACGGACGGACGGACAGATATGGCTATATGAACTCGTCTCGTCGTGCTGATCAAGAATATATATACTTTATATGTTCGGAGATGCTTCGTTTTATGGGTTGCACACTTCTGACCAAAATAAATATACCCTTTTTGCAAGGGTATAAAAGAACTTCTGGGAAATGTGTATCTGCTAACCTTTAAAAAAGGGATCTACATAGCACTTGGAGTCCCTTGGATTAGTGAGACAATCTCACGACTTACAAGGACAACAAAAACTGAAGTCTGGGTTCATATTCCGACGTATTTATTTGGAATCTTAAACTGGAAGAACTAGACATGCCTATGAGAAAACCACAATAGTAATAATTCCTTTCTTTAATTGTAATTCTATTCCAAGCGCTTGCAATGTTTTTTCCACTTCGAATTTGAAATATAATAAGGTTATGGTTATAATCGGCAGGTTCCTGATCTATTCCAGTTTACCAAATATAAAGAATCTTTTATACATTTTTCATAGTATTTATTTAAATGAACGCAAATCAAAATTTGACATTTGAATAGTTTGTGATTTAGAGTAGTTTGGGTTAGTTAGTTTACCCTCGTAGAACAGCCAACACATTCTCACAGGAGAGATTAGCACATCGAATTAAAGTCACTGTAAATTTGGAAAGTGGAAAGATCAAATTCGAATCATTTTCGAATTTTCTTTGACCAATTCTACTCACATTCACATGAAGCTCGCACCAGTTGACAGCGTGTTATATTCCGCCAATTGCGGTTAGAGCGACGACACCAGTCGTTATAGATGCCCACAGTATCATCATTGGGACCCACTGTGCCTTCCGAACGTAGACATTCACGTGTCAAGCGATTACAGTACTCGCGATCCGTCAGAGCCTGACCCTGAATTTGAACCCAGCACAGGCAGCAAAGGGCTAAATGACAGACATCAGAGGTTCAACAATCTAGACTCTAGATATTTAAAATAGAGCATCATAGACTTACCTATGAGTAAGAGAATTTTCGACATTTTGGATTTTTAAGTTGCTTTGAGATTGACTTTTTATAATTCTCTGACTGCATATTTACAATCCCAAAGGTATTTATACCCAAATAAGCTGATCAGGAGAAAAGTCAGCAAAATTTGTATTCACCTGTGGTGACGAGGACTATTATATCAAAAGACACAATGTGAATAATGGCAATTATCTGCATTTGTTCCATTGAAAGTGAAAGTAGTATGAGCTAATTATACACACTTATATAGTTTATTCTAAAGAACACCTGGTTATGCATCATTTCCTGATTCTCGTGAGCTATATAAATGGATAATTCTCTCATTTCAAATGTATCCGTAAGCCATTCTGACTTGTCATCCATAAGATACGGAAAACTTTCACAGTAAAATGCAATTATTTAGCATCCTAAACGTCCTTCTGGTCATCAGCTGCTGCCTTTCTGTCAATGCTCAGCAACCAGATTGTCGCCGTTTAAGAGAACGTTGCGATGCCTGTGTTAGAAGGTTGAATGATGATATCAACCTATTGCCCATCTATAATCGGGAATGCCGGCAGAGAACCATCCGAACCTGGATATGGACAGGAGTGACACGTTGCCAATTGCAAGAGATAAGCTGCGCAGGTTAAATGATTTAAATAATCAATATTGTCAATTGCACTCACTTATAAACTTTTCATCTACATATCTCCTATAGCTCATCGTAGGAAACTCGACTGTGGTGTCATAGCTGAATTGGCTGGCATGCGTAGACGTAATTGAGGAATCTCTGTCATTAAAACTGTCCAATCAACAGACAACAAAAAATCTCTAAATACAAATTTTAATGTTGTTTAAATGAAAATAAACTAAAATGCTTTTAATCTACAAATCGTGAACGTAAAGTTTTAACTTTTAAAATACCAGTATTTGCATCTTACTATCCGAATGTAGATCCTAACTACAAATCTTAACATCTCAGTTAATCATAATAAGTCAACAAGAACTGCCAATATAAGAGATCAGACATTAGAAAGTTTTACAAAGAAAGTGAAAGAAATTGCCATTAAATCTATAATTTAATTCCAAATTTGAGTACTATGTATAAACAGACCTAAATTTTACAATTTGGATTTCCAAATATAAATTTATTTAAGGTTTTTGGTTATTTTTTTTTTTTTTTGTTTGTTTTGTTTTTTTTTTTTTTTTTTTTGAGTTGTTTTGGTCCAAATAAACATTTAGACCCTGTATCTAAACAATGGATCAATATAATATTGATATCAAAAAAAGGTTCCATAGATAACTTCAAAAACTAAAGCACTATTTGGTGTCTATAAATAAATGCTATATACATATGTATTATGTTTTAAGTTTGGTTCCTTATAAAAGACATTGTAATATAAAGTTCAGATAATTTATTTTGATTGCAAAATTTGTGATTAGTTTATATGTTTATATTCATCCATTTAACGAATTAAGCCCGCAAAACTCCAGCAACATTAGCACAAGTTAGATTGGCACATCGTATCAGAGTCACTAAAATGAGAAGAATCACGAAATCATGTAGGGACTAAATGACTTTTAAGACCTGCAATCGATCTTACATTCACAGGAGGCTCGCACCAATTGGCATCGTGTTATATTCCGCCAATTGCGGTTAGAGCGACGACACCAGTCGTTATAGATGCCCACGGTATCATCATTGGGACCCACTGTGCCTTCCGAGCGTAGGCATTCACGTGTCAAGCGATTACAGTACTCGCGATCAGTCAGAGCTTGACCTTGAATTTGCACCAAGTACAGACAGCAAAGAACTAAAATGTTTACCAAAATCCGTTAGTTAGTAACTTAAAAGTTGGCTTACCGTCCGATAAACTCACCCAAGAAAAACAGAATTTTCGACATTTTTGTTGAGATTAAACTTGTGAAATTCTCTGATTGCATTCTTTTTGATATCCTGACTATTTATACCCAAAACTCGGAGGCGAAAAAGCTTATATTCATTATGGTTGATATTGTTGGATAACATCTGGAATCTTTGTTTTTTGTTCAAAAGATGGCAATAGGTCATCGAGAAGAACAAATAACACAAAGACACAGCTGGTTTTATCTAAAGATCGTTTCCTAGTTGCAGACGAGTATAAAAGGCTGATAACGTTTCCATAGATAAACCAGTGATCTAAAGACAGTGTACTTCAAAATGCATTTACTAAACACTTTCGCCATTCTTCTCCTAATGATCTGCTGTGGCAGCTTTGTGAATGCCCAGCAGCCCGATTGCCGACAGTTGCGAGTACGATGCGATGCCTGCACCAGGAGGCTAAACGATCCTGCCAATAATGTTGAATTCATGAATGATGGTTGTCGCCAGAAGGTCGGTAACCGCTATAGATGGGTCAACCAGACCCGCTGTGATCTGCAGGTGATTGCCTGCGGTGGTGAGTACTGCTAAATGCTTTGATCTGATCATTTAATCATTAAAAATGTTATATTCTTCAGCTCATACCAGAAAACTGGATTGTGTCGTCATTGCCGAATTGGCTGGCATGCCCCGACGCACTTGAATCTCTTGAATATTTGTATATATATGATATGAAAATATTATTATATAACAAAACAGACACATCAAATCAATTGTGGATTTAATCATAATAAACACAAAACATTGCAGTCCGATTTGTCTTTAATATTCATTTATTCCCCTTCCCAGCCTCTGATTTATTTTCTCACTGAGTGTGTGTGCATGTTGTATAGGTGAAGTGCTTTTTAAATACTTGTAGCGGTTTAAGCTTTTACCCGTCGTCCATCCATACCCAACCTAAGACCCACCACTTGACTACACGTCATGAACATGATTATGTACTTTATGAATGTGTAGCAAAAATCATAGAAGAAATGCTAACTTTAGGCGAATATCAAAATACCCTTAAAAACAATAAAGAAAATAATTTTGTCTACATGGAAATTCATATAGTTATCTAGCACGTATGTACAATCGGGAGCTTCATCCTTATATAGTTTTGTTCGGTTTTAATCATCTTAGTCTGAATTGTAGAATTCGGATGAATGTGCTGCATATTTGCAAAAGGAAAATTCATGCGAATAGCTAATCGAAATGTTTGATTGAAAAATACATAATTATGAAGATATACAAAGTTTTCAAAAATTGTTTTTTTTTTTCGACCATGATTTGTTGTTGTAATACCAACCGATCCAATATCATATAAAAATCATCGTACTGAAATTTCTTTTCAAATGTAGTGTATAATCGAATATTTCAAAGTGAAGTGGAAATGATTTTCACAACGCTCTCGTCGGAGACTGAGACAGAGACAACAACTCGGGTGTGAGTGTGCCAACTGCTTATATAATATTTTGAAATTGAAAATCTCCTTTTTGGCCGTTTGCTGCACTTGAAAAATGCTTAGGACGGATGAACTTTATGAAAACTCTTGACCACATTTGCCACAGCAACCCGTGATGTCTCTACGCCCCTCATATGCCCCAGCAATCGCTTCTAACCTCGACCACTTTGGACATGTCTGGCCAGCTGACGTTCCGTAAAGAGACCAAAAATAAAGACGAAAAACAAAAAAAAAATGAAAGAAACGAAACCAAACCAAATAAAAGAGTGAGAGAAAATGCATCGCACTTGACTTTAGCGCCACTTGTAAGTGTAAATTTTATTTGAGCCAACATCCATATATATATATGTATATACATATATAAGTATGTATAAGTCTATATGGATATGTATGTATATGTATATAAATGCCCTTTGTCAAGTGTTTCCAAAGTGCTTTGCCTCGGACTTGGAGTTTTTGGCGTCGTGTCGTGTCGTGTCGTTGACAGCTAAGTGGTGATAATCGCTTTTGAATTGAATTTCTAAGCAAGTAAATTTTAAACACGCCCCAGACAAAGTTTAAATTCAAAAGTGCAACAGAGAGACTCAACGAAAGCGTTGAAGGGTAATGGTAAGGGTGAGGGCAACAAGAAGGAGTAGAAGCCGAATACAAAGAGAGAGGGAGAGAATAGATATATAGTTGGACACTGGCCATCATGGACGGAGGACAAAAGGCGTCACTTGTTTTCGGCTTTGGGTTTTGTTCAACTAAGGAGGAATGGGGAGTTAGAGATGGATATGAAAGAGGAATAAATGGTTGCTACTGCTGTTGCTTGCGGTCGGTTTTGTTGGTTTCTGTGGCTTCTAATTTGTGAAACAAGATTTTCGTTGGAGCATGGGTATATGGTAGACCGAGTAGCTTGTGTAAGTCATTTAATCAAAGCTGCCTTAAAAGGCTTCTTTACTTCTCAACTTAACAATGGAAATTATTCAAATTAAAGCAGCTCATTCAAACCATTCAAAACTAGCACAATTAATGTTTAAGTAATTTTATCCACAAGTCCTTGCTAGAATAAGAACAAAATCAATTGCATACTTTAAGGTTATTACCAAAAAGTCTCTTGTAGTATGGGAAAATTAATAAAGAACTATAACTTTTCATTCATTTTGCATTTAAATAAAATTTATTTTTCAAAAACAATTTGTATTTAGTATTTCATTGCCTTTCCATTTCTTGAATATTTCTCGATCTTTGCCATTTTTTTCACTCTGTACGACGAGTCATGCCAGCCAGGCTAGCTATGACCTCACAATTCATCAAACGGTCAGATCCTAAAAGCGAAATAGAAGCATTAAATTGAATTAATTAAATTGTGTGCTATGTGATTGAGCTTACCTCGGCAACTGTATTCGGTGAGTTCACAACGATTGATATTACGCCATATCCAGGTTCGACGTAATTTTTGGCGGCACAAACGATTTAGGCCTGGAATATTACGATCTTCTGGATCATTTAAACGTGGAACACAACGTTCACAGTCACGTCTTAGAGTCTGGCAATCTCGGTTCTGAGCCTGAATAAGGCCAAGACAGATGACTAAGGGTGCAAGAAACATGGATTTCAAAAAGGTACTTTTGGTTTTCTCCTGTTAGTTATCTTACCCGAGAAAAGAAACAAAATTGCCTTGAAATGCATATTATTGTCAGCTAGTTTTGAGATGTTATTCGCAGTTTAACAACGGATCGGTAACTACCATAGATTGGAGACTGAACTGAACTTTATATAAAGGGACTAAGCGTGCTAAAAACCATTGTTTCAACAACTGGACAATTGTCTAGTGAAAAACAAAAGAGGTATGCATTATTGAAAAATAATGCATTACCGAATGAATGAATTAATGAAAGGAACTAAAGAACTTCCTCAATTGTATTGTTTTATTTATTAATTTTTTTTTTGTTTTTTGTTTTCTGTTAGAACCAGATGGTAATTTCCCGGCCTACGAAACCCTGTATAAAAGCTCTTCGACTGACAATCCAATATCACAGAATCAAAGTTAGTTTCTTTTAAACAACATGTCACGCATTCTTCTCCTATTGGGTAAGCCTATAAGAAATGTCCTGTTTACAAGGCCATGGAACATTTGTCTAAAACGATAATTTTCTTTTACCCATAAGCATTCTGTTCCGTATGCTTCCTGGCCGTAGAGGCACAGGAAGGTGGACGACAACTCTGCGAGCGTCAAAATCGAATTTGCCAGAACAATGAACGCCGTTTGGGACGTCGAGATGATGTTACTGATGCATTCAATGCACGTTGCCGAAGGGACAATTCAAGATGGCGCAACGTATCACGTTGTGAATTGGCAAGGGCATCATGTCAATGTAAGATGTTAACAAATTAGCCACAAAAAGTGTAAGGCCAATTTTAATTCAATTATTTGTTAAACAGTAACTGCCGTCCGTTGCTCTTTGCTGTCTTGCCGTGATGTATCCGATGTTCTACGCGGTGGACCAGCTACACCCTCTCCGCGAACTCCTTCTCCGCGAACTCCTTCTCCAAGAACACCTTCTATACCAACCCCAGCTCCCGCTCCAACACCCTCTGAATAACAGGGTGAGCGAAACAAAGGAAAAAGCAACCAACACACAATATTCTGGCATAGAAAATGTTCTTTAAAGTTTTTGGCAAAAATAAAAAATTGTATATCTTATGAGCAATAATCGAGAATCAGGCTCTCTCTCTCTCTCTCTCACTTACTCTTCATGTTCGTCTTCATCCCTATATATATTCATCGTGTATAAATCTTCTAAGTCTAGCCTTCGTGGAATCAACATTCGAAGTGAACTGTTCTGCTCTGGTTCGCTCTGCTCTATTCGTTGCATCTTTCACGTACTTGGCATTACCATAAGAGAAAAGAAATATGATGGAACTTCCAGACAGACAACTTTGTCTTATTCATCCTGATGCTCTGTTGCTGTGGCTGTTGCTGATTCTGATGATGAGCCAGGCACGCACATCGCCATCATCATCATCGTCGTCGTCGTCGTCATGCTTGTCCATTCTCCATATAACTTTTCACACGAAATTGTTTTGATTTTTCTTGATGGGAATTTATGACTCTTTTGAGCTCTCTCTCTCTCTCTTGAAAACAAAAGCTCTGGGCCTTGCCATATATATGTATATGTATGTATGTATGTATGCAATATATACAAATTTTTATATATTTTCAGAAAAGTTCATAAAACTTTTCACGACTTGGTCAAACAAAAGTTTGTTTTCTTTTTGTCAATTTGTTGCTTGGGTCAGAGAACTTAACATATTTTGGGCACCTAAGTCGGTCCTATATTTGGAATATAATTCTCGATCCAAAAATAGTCGTTCCATAAATATTTGCACAATTGCTAGTCGTATCATTTCGGTTACTATAAAAGAAGCTGAGCGTATTTTATTGAAATACAGTTTAAATTAATAACCGATCTTTTAGGGGTGGTGAATTATGAAGCTAACATTGATCTGCATCTGCGGTAAGAACTTAAAACTAATTCTTTAGCCCAAGGTATAAGATCAAAAGATCGACCTTTTTTAGTGAGCTTTGTGCTTCTTCAATTTGTGCCGCAAAGTGATGCTTTTCGGGAAAGATTCGCTCCACGGCACGAAGGAGAACGAAACACCAACGGTTGGCCGGGACGACTAACACAAGGAGAAGGGGTGAGAAGATCGGGACGATTGGGTCAAGGAGAGAGGGGCAAGAGACCTGCGCAAGTGAGAGAAGGCGAAAAAAGAAGACCAGGACTCATAGATGGCAAAAGGCATGAGACTGGTCCAGGAAGATTAGGTCTGGGAGAGAGAGGAAACAGACCTAGACAAATGAATCCACACAAAATCAGACCAGGACTCGTAGGTAACCAAGGTGGCAGGAAGCATGAGACTGGTCGGCCATGCCAACGGGAATGTGGCGGAAAAGGATTAGATGGAATTGATTGCCACAAACCATCTCGAAAACCAAGACCCCATCCCAAGATCTGTTGTCCCCCACATTATCATCCCAAACCTGGTTTGCGCGGTTGCCATGAGCCATCTCGAAAGCCAAAACCCCATCCCAAGTTCTGTTGTCCCCCTCATTTCCATCCAAAACCTGGTTCGTGCGGTTGCCAAGAGCCATCCCGAAAACCCAAACCACATCCTCAGCCTTGTAAACCTGATCATTTTTTTACACCACGAACTCCATGCGGTTGTTCTAGCTCGAAGAAACCATCGATTCCTACTCCAAGCCATAGCTCGCATCCGGAAGGTACTAAAACTACAACTCCCAAACCGAAAACCCCAGGGAGCAACACTCCTTGCGGTTGTCCACATCCAGGATCATCTGAATCGACTACTTCACGTTCGACATCATCCAAACCGACTTCTTCATGCCCAAGTAGCTCACACAGTAGTCCTTGCGGTTGTCCACATCCAGGATCATCTGAATCGACTACTTCACGTTCGACATCATCCAAACCGACTTCTTCATGCCCAAGTAGCCCACACAGTAGTCCATGCGGTTGTCCACATCCAGGATCATCTGAATCGACTACTTTACGTTCGACATCATCCAAACCGACTTCTTCATGCCCAAGTAGCTCACACAGTAGTCCTTGCGGTTGTCCACATCCAGGATCATCTGAATCGACTACTTCACGTTCGACATCATCCAAACCGACTTCTTCATGCCCAAGTAGCTCACACAGTAGTCCATGCGGTTGTCCACATCCAGGATCATCTGAATCGACTACTTTACGTTCGACATCATCCAAACCGACTTCTTCATGCCCAAGTAGCTCACACAGTAGTCCATGCGGTTGTCCACATCCAGGATCATCTGAATCGACTACTTCACGTTCGACATCATCCAAACCGACTTCTTCATGCCCAAGTAGCCCACACAGTAGTCCTTGCGATTGTCCACATCCAGGATCATCTGAATCGACTACTTCACGTTCGACATCATCCAAACCGACTTCTTCATGCCCAAGTAGCTCACACAGTAGTCCATGCGGTTGTCCACATCCAGGATCATCTGAATCGACTACTTTACGTTCGACATCATCCAAACCGACTTCTTCATGCCCAAGTAGCTCACACAGTAGTCCTTGCGGTTGTCCACATCCAGGATCATCTGAATCGACTACTTCACGTTCGACATCATCCAAACCGACTTCTTCATGCCCAAGTAGCCCATACAGTAGTCCTTGCGGTTGTCCACATCCAGGATCATCTGAATCGACTACTTCACGTTCGACATCATCCAAACCGACTTCTTCATGCCCAAGTAGCTCACACAGTAGTCCTTGCGGTTGTCCACATCCAGGATCATCTGAATCGACTACTTCACGTTCGACATCATCCAAACCGACTTCTTCATGCCCAAGTAGCTCACACAGTAGTCCATGCGGTTGTCCACATCCAGGATCATCTGAATCGACTACTTTACGTTCGACATCATCCAAACCGACTTCTTCATGCCCAAGTAGCTCACACAGTAGTCCTTGCGGTTGTCCACATCCAGGATCATCTGAATCGACTACTTCACGTTCGACATCATCCAAACCGACTTCTTCATGCCCAAGTAGCTCACACAGTAGTCCATGCGGTTGTCCACATCCAGGATCATCTGAATCGACTACTTTACGTTCGACATCATCCAAACCGACTTCTTCATGCCCAAGTAGCTCACACAGTAGTCCATGCGGTTGTCCACATCCAGGATCATCTGAATCGACTACTTCACGTTCGACATCATCCAAACCGACTTCTTCATGCCCAAGTAGCCCACACAGTAGTCCTTGCGATTGTCCACATCCAGGATCATCTGAATCGACTACTTCACGTTCGACATCATCCAAACCGACTTCTTCATGCCCAAGTAGCTCACACAGTAGTCCATGCGGTTGTCCACATCCAGGATCATCTGAATCGACTACTTTACGTTCGACATCATCCAAACCGACTTCTTCATGCCCAAGTAGCTCACACAGTAGTCCTTGCGGTTGTCCACATCCAGGATCATCTGAATCGACTACTTCACGTTCGACATCATCCAAACCGACTTCTTCATGCCCAAGTAGCCCATACAGTAGTCCTTGCGGTTGTCCACATCCAGGATCATCTGAATCGACTACTTCACGTTCGACATCATCCAAACCGACTTCTTCATGCCCAAGTAGCTCACACAGTAGTCCTTGCGGTTGTCCACATCCAGGATCATCTGAATCGACTACTTCACGTTCGACATCATCCAAACCGACTTCTTCATGCCCAAGTTGTCCACATCCAGGATCATCTGAATCGACTACTTCATGTTCGACATCATCCAAACCGACTTCTTCATGCCCAAGTAGCCCACACAGTAGTCCTTGCGGTTGTCCACATCCAGGATCATCTGAATCGACTACTTCACGTTCGACATCATCCAAACCGACTTCTTCATGCCCAAGTAGCTCACACAGTAGTCCTTGCGGTTGTCCACATCCAGGATCATCTGAATCGACTACTTCACGTTCGACATCATCCAAACCGACTTCTTCATGCCCAAGTAGCCCACACAGTAGTCCTTGCGGTTGTCCACATCCAGGATCATCTGAATCGACTACTTTACGTTCGACATCATCCAAACCGACTTCTTCATGCCCAAGTAGCCCACACAGTAGTCCTTGCGGTTGTCCACATCCAGGATCATCTGAATCGACTACTTCACATTCGACATCACCTTCACGCCCAAGTAGCCCCCACACTGGAGGTAAACCTTGTTGGAATCCTGGAGGACCAATAATTACAATACCGCCTATAGAACGCCCAAGCCCCAATGCTTGCGGCTGTGGGTCCACTTCGTATCCAGGTTACCAGCCATTCGTTAAAGGCCTTTAAAATTAAATGTGCATGGCACCAAAGATCCCAGACCACAAAAAGCGACATGAAATTTATTACAAAAAAATAAATAAATTGTTATTAAACTATTAGTTCTTTATTTCTGGCCAAGATGAGATTGCTTTAGAGTGGCTTAAACTTATTTCGGTTTGTTCTCTTTAGGATTTCTTATATTTAAGTGCTATTGGTCATATTACATTTCCTGATGGTTCATATTATTCATTGCATATCGCACCACACGATCTTCTATTTCATAATCATTATTATAGTCTGAATCATTATCTTGACTATATGGATGATCTTTGGTTAAAAATTCACCACCGATAACTTCCAACATGCGTGACAATTTTTGCTCATCTAAATTTGAATCGTCAAATTCATAATCATTTAATTCATTCGATTCAGTAAAAGGCTGCTTATAATCATCATGCTTCCTCTCGAAAGGCATCTCATGGGAATCTTTCGGGACTGTGGAACTGATTCTTATAGCTAAACGTAATAATGTAAACATATATATTTATTTATAGTTGAAATGATATTCTATTGTTTTCTGGACGTACTCACCACGTAGAAGAATAAAAAAATAAATGTATAATCCCTTAAACATTTCCACAATGTTCACTTTAGCCTTTCGAAATTATCGTAATACTAAAAAAGCGGACTTGATAAAATTCAGTCTTAATGTAAAGAAAATGTTTATACAGCATTTTAATATTAATAAAATAATATTTAATTAAATGACAACAGGTAGAAATTAAATTTTAAGGCATTCAATGACATTTAAATACTCTAAAAGCTTAAACATAATTCAAGCTAATTATACCATGCACCCATAGGGTGAAATGGTATATTAAAGTCGTCAAAATGTAGGTAACATATATATTCTTAATCAGGATCAACAGCCGAGTCGATCTAGCCATGTCCGTCCTTCTGTCCGTATGAACACGGAGATCTCGGAGACTATAAGAACTAGAGTCACCAAATTTGGTACTTAGACTCCTGTAATACCTACGCTGTTCAAGTTTATTTCAAATTTTTGCCACGCCTACTTTTGCCTCCAGAATTTAGAAAAAAACAATTGCCTCCTGCAACTTTTTGATCGAAACCAAATTCAGCACACTGATGAGCCCTATTAATATCTACAAACCTACCAAATTTGATTTAAATCGGACTTCAAACATAGAAAATATAAGTATAAACTAGTTTTACTAGGCGGTCCATAAGGGCGGAGTTGGCCGTAGGCTAGTGGAGGCGCTAGAGTGCTCGTTTGTTTTTGTGAGGGTGAGCGAGATAGCATATGCTATGAGGCGAAGTTAATATATGTACATATTCGTATACCGAAGTCGGCGAGACGACTTACCTACTATAGAAACTTTTGCTTTCAATGTCTGATCTCTAAAATTGAATACTAAAACGATTTTAATTATTATTAATTTTTCTATAAAACAATATTTTTTTTAAATCTTAGTGCCTTCATTTAGTTCTTCAACCAGTGTGCAATATAAAAAATGTCACAGAACATTAATTCCAAATAAGTTTTTGGATTAATAGTATTGATTTACTATATTAGCATGTCGTTCAATTGAAATCCCTCTACACAAAAGTTTTCACTCAGGTTTTTGGAGGAGCTTCAAAAAAGCTTCAAAATCAAGCCCCTCTCCCTGGCATAATTCACCACACTCGATCGGCTCCATGTGGGCTCTCTCTTGGGTAAACACAAGTATGTCGTTCAATACGGTACCAGAAAAGTCGAAACCTAACCAGACCCAGGCCAGGCGTTAATACACAAGTACGCAATGTTTAAACAAGAGACAGATCTATCTGCCTAAATCAACAAAAGAAAACAGCAATAGCAACAACACAGAGAAAACAATATGAAAAAAAAAATGAATTGTGATGATAATAAAGATATTGCACAGGCCGAAAAAAAAAAACAAAAACAAAATCAAATTTGTTGTTGTTGTTGTTGCTTTTAGGCGTCAGCTGGTTGTTGTATCAAATTTTTCACACACAATTCAGTTGGCAAGCGCTTAACGAACCGCACAGTCTCACGTTTCGGTGTGTGGCATAAAGTGAACTAGTTTAATATTCTCCCTCTCCTTTTTATTGTATATTATAATATCTTTTTTTTTTTTGCGTTTGATTAAATATATTTTCTATTGATCTGTGATTGCTTCGATACTATGTCTAACTACACATTTGTACGTTTAACCAAATTGCAACCATTTTTGGGCAGCAGTTATGCCGCACTTGCCAATGTTGATGGCATTTATGCACCAGCACCAGTATTAGATAACTTTCACAATGAACAGGAGGAGACAAGCCGGTTTGGCCAGCATGGGAATCTAACATCGGACAGTGTCCTTGTACTGATTGAGGGCGAAAATTATAGTTATCGCTCAACATCGACCATAGTGCTAATGGTTGTCGCTTGGATATTGCTAATATTGGGTTTTGTCTTTTGCTGCTGTGCGGAATGCTTTGGTGTGAGTGTTTGGCGTGGCAAGAAGCATAGTCAGAACGGCAATAGCAATACCAATACCAATACCAATACCAATGCCAACAGCAGCAGCAGCAACAACAACAACAACCAACACACCAGAGACGACATTGAGAGAGGCATCAATGCAGCTGGTGGAAATGGCAGTGGGAGTGGAAACAGCCGAGAGTTGACTGAGCTGCCCCAATGTGGAGGTGAGTTTGGTGAAGAAAAAGAAAAGCAACACAAATATGAAACTTGTTTCCTGGCATACTTTTAGGCCGCCCTGAGAAATGGGAGGCTCGGCCCCAACAACACACAAAGCTCTATTTGGGATGCAAGCGAACCTGTTTTGTCATATATCACAAAATATAACCGATAAATGTGTGGGAAGGGTGAACTCAATGCCTGCCTGTTGATTTTGCGACGATTACAGAAATACTCTATGAATAATTCTCCTCCTATTTTGCTTTTCTCAATGAATTCCCATTTCACCTTTAAACGTATATAGAACGTCTAAGGCCCTCACAATACGTTCTTTCAAAAAACAAACTCTAACTAAGTAGCATACTCTTTTGCCTTTAAATTTCCATAGTTGCCATAATAGCTTGAGTAATGTTAGATTGATCATCGTTTATGTTTGAGTTGCATGCCTCAAATAGAATGGTAGGCATTACTCACAAATATCTTAAGGACTAACTTATATTTTAGGGTATATAAAACCCATTTGTATTGGTCGTTGCTTGCTGTCAATGCGCTTAACTGGCATTATTGCTGAACTACTTTTTGAACAACACTCACAGGACGTGGGGCACGAACAGAGTTTGGGAATGGATGGGAAATGGAAGGGAGAGAGGTTCAAGTGGGAAAATCCCACAGAAATGCAAATTGTGTGTCCGCCCCCCTCATCGATATCATAAAATATTTAGCTATTTTTCGTATTTCGTTTCGTTTCGTTTCGTTTGGTTTTTGGCAAATTTGGCATGCGTTTTTGACTAAAATTGGCTTTTGGCCAAGTAAACGAAAAACGTGCAAAGAGTGAGAAAATATAAGAATGAGACTGAGTGAGAGATTGCAAGTACATTTTGCCACCCACTATATAGCTATATACACACAGTATATATATACATATATGTATGTATGTATGTATGTATAGTCTGACGTCAGTTTATGCAAAATGCAGTTTCTGTTTGGTTCAATTTCATGCAATTAGCATTGTCTCCAAGATATTGTGTTTCATTAGAGCGATTTGTATACAGGCCAGTGACCACCGGCCAGTGGGTCACAATTTGATAAGAGAGAATTTGTGGCAAATTCCATTTTTGCTGTTAAACAGAGTTTGGGGGATTTTGTAGCTTGGTTTTTGTGGTAATTGTATAACAGGCTTAGTTGGCCTTTTACCATTGTACATGTAACAAGATGAATTCCATTATATACATAATCACAAGAATATATACAAATGTATATATGTGTATACATACCTCTGCTTATGTACAGGTTAAAAGTCATGTCTATTTGTAAGAATTGATACTAAATTAAATTTTTTTGCCCTCTACTCTTGCCATGAAAGATATATATTTATTTTGATAACGAAGCAGTCTCTTAAAACTAAAGTAATAAATTCTTGCAAAGCCAATTCGAACAACTATATTATGTAGCACCCATAGAAACAATCGATTGACAATATATTAAAATATTATACAATTAAATGGCATATTACATTACTCTGGTTATTATTTTAAGTTTTTCAACAAGGAAAACTTGCAAGGGTATACAAAATTTGATATATTCCAAACTAGCTCAGCCTTATGGTATTATTAGTTCAGTTAGCTATTGATTTTTCACAGATTATTCATAGGCAAATTAATATTTTCATTTCATTTAAAGAGCATACCAATTTATTACATTTTTAAGATAGTTAAATATTTATGATTTTTAACTAATTAAAATTTTTGACAATTTATACTAACACAATGCAGATAGACTTTGGTGAGGGAAATCGCGCATTTTTCAGGAATTAAAAAAATTGGAGTGGAATTTACCTCAGTTTTGTCAAATTTGAATGGAAGATTTTTTTATTTTGCGTTATATTTCCCAACATGCAACTTGATACACTTAAGCGTCCTTTCGTCGATATGTTGCATGCCTTAGTATGTCAATGCAATAAATTTCTTCACTTTCATTGCCCTCGCCCACCCCTAAAGTTTTTACGCCAGGGGCCACCATACAAAACGTGACTGGATGCTGCTTAAAGTTATGCCATACCATGGGAGGAAAAAAACTATAGTAGAGGAAAACTAGACAAACATAAAAAATATATTCTACGCTAAAGTCACAAATGTTTTATGAAAGTTTTTCATTTCGCGCTCATTTCATACTGCAGAATAAGTTTTAATAAAAACTTCTTTGACTCCTCTCTCTTCAAAAGAGAGTTCGTTCATGTGTGTGTGTGTGTGTGTGTGTGTGTGGATTCCTCTAGCCTCTGTTGGTGCAGTCGATGCTCCTGCAGCTTCTCTATTCGACTTCTTGGTAGACTCCACTCACTTGGTTCTGTTCAGAAATTCATAACCGCATTTCTACTCAGCTGCCGGCAGGCAGCCAAAGACAGAGGCACAGTTGTACATACCAATTACTTATATATCGACAATATGGGTTGAACATAACCCCCCGCTTCATCACCATCGACCCAATATGCCCCATACCCAGTGCTCCTCTGCCCTTTTTATTGGATGGTGGAACGCAGCTGATGTTCTCTGTCTCTACTCTATGGGAGCATAGTATAATAAGTTTTTGTCTTTTGCCAACTTTTTGCGCACCCAACTCAACGACTCGAACTTGACTCAAGAGATGCGAATTTAATCTATAATTCAAGTTTCGATGGCACTTTAAAAATTCATCCTCATTGGTCCCCGTCCATTTTCAGTTTTCAGACTCTCTCATTCTCGACCGACCTCATCATCATCAGCATCAGCAATTTTTTCGTTCTCGCTTTTATTTTTTTTTTGTCTTCTTTTTATATTATTTATGTAAAAAGCGTAAAAATTTGCTGTTTATACGCATCATTGGCTAGGCAGCTCCCACCATTCCTAATTCATCTACTTCTACTGTGTGAGTTTTTTTCCGATAATTCGTCTACATGATGTTTTTACAACCTTCCTTTCATCAGAAGTCTCCTTCTTACTTTGATTGCTCATTTGGCATTTATTTGATGATGGAGGAGGCTGCCTCTTGGCCTGAGCCTGGGCCTGGGTCTGGTCCTGGTTCTTGCTCTGCCTTTATTTTATTTAAATTATTCATGTCCTGCCTTTGGCGTAGCCAAGAACAAAAACAAAAAATGCCAATGAACGAACAAATTCACCGACTTAACTAAATGTGCGTAATTTTTACCGACAGGCCATAGAAAATATTGCTCCAAGCAGGCCAGTCAGGGGATAGCAAGGGGATAGGTTACCTGTACGTGAGTTAGTAACTTGTAGTCGGTCAAGACTGTGTCTTGATAAATATACTATGTATATATATATGTACATAGTGGATACAGCTATTGGATTCGCCGTGATGCTCTCTTTTTGTTAAGGTGAACCAGATTTAAGCCATCGAAGATTAATAAGTGTAAAAAGAAATCAAATCAAATGCCAAGAATCTGAGATTCTAACAACAATGAAAGGATTAATTTTAATTTAAAAGTAAAAAAATAACAGACCAGATATCTAACTATATCCAACTAGATTTTTTACTTCAAGTGCTGTGTAAGGCAATTGATTTGTCTTTAAGGACATTTCGGTTCACTCTATTTGGTTTACTGCCCTGACATTTCATCTAATTTGTATTTATTGTGTAACAATTTTTTTCCTTTTCACTCGCAAATTGTGCATAAAATTTACATTTTTTATTAGCTGTATGTATCTTTTCGCTTCTCATTCTCATATCTCTGCTTTTGTCTCCCTCTAACAATATCTATATAGCGCTATGACTCCCTCGGACTCACTCTTTGTCGCACTCTCTATCTCTTTCTGGTTGTTTAATTTTTATTGATTGTTTGAAGTCAGTTGGCTTGAATTCAGGTCAACTGAAATTGCATTTGAAGTTGGTTGTGTTGGCAAATTGCAAAAATTTGATTAAGTTGAATTTAATTGCTTTTGTTGTATAATTATAAAATAAATGCAAATTGCTTTGGTTTTTTTGGTGTAGTTAATTAATCATATTAAATATATTTCTATGAATAAATCAATTTTGCAAATGTGCAAGTGTATACATGTGTATGTGTGTGTGTGAGCATGAATGATATGCATAAATACATATATAAATTAATGGATCAATTAAATAAGTATTCGTATCTGAAATGAATATAAATCAGAGTAAATCTTTATTGCATATAATTATTTGTTTCAAATTGTTTGCCATATATAAATAAGCAAACCCTGAAACAAGTCATTATTATCTCAATTAAGTACCATTACTCTATCTCTAACACAATTATTTTAAAGTTTAAGCAATAAATATATATTTATTCTTCGATAACTTCAAGTACAACTACATACATACAATTAATGCTTAAAAGTATTTAAACTATTTATTTTGCATTTAAAATTGTAATTTCACTTATAACTACTTATGTACTTGTATGATTTATCGTAATTACTCTTCTCTCAGATTCAAATTCAGACCAGATTCAAATACTTGTAGTGAAATTGTTTTTTTCCCTCTAGCTTTATTTACTACACAATTATTTTTTCAAAACTGGTGATTAACATTTTCCTAACTACCAACAAGTTAGTATACTTAAACTTTTTAAACTTATCTCATATGCAACGATCTTTTAATTAACATTTCGAGTGTTGTGTACCCAAATGTATTTAATTGAAATAATTAAAATAAGCATATAGCGTAAGATCCTTTCATTATCAATTAATGCTTTCCTTTTTCTATTCATACGTTCCGCACTTTCATTATTCACTACTTCCACTTGTGAGGCGCCTCTAGGCAGGCAGCCAGTCAGGCCTTTTCAACACAAATTACCATAATTCGAAAGCCTTTTCTCACACACACACACACACACACATTCACTCACACATGCACTTAACCTTTAATTAAGATACTCGAAACTTTTCAATATTAAGCTCATTGTAGGACGCCAAATGGGCGCCACATTGTCGGCTCAACTGCACACACACGCCCCCCATGTTTCACCTTCCTCCTGCTGCTGTTGCTTGTCTTTTTGCCACCTTCCCATTCAATTCTTTCTTTTCTCGCTTTCTCCTCTTTCTCCTTCACATGTCAAGTCGTTGCAATTTTCCATAACGAAATTAACGCCCGGCACGATGTAAAGTATGCAACGTAAATTTTTGCGCCGAACCAATAAAAATAATTGAGGCAAAAAGGGGGCAACGTACATATGTATGTACATGCATATACATATAGGGTGTGGGGGGAGGGGTTAAGGCGTACACACATATATGAATGGAGTCGCTTGAAGTTGGCAATTTTTGCTTTTATTGGCTGACGTCGCATCGCCACAGCGCCTCACCACGCCTCATCCTCGTCCTGCCGCATCTCTTCGCGCCTCTTCACGGTTGCCTTTTTAAGTGCCCTTTGTTGTGGGAGCCTTTTGTTGTTGCTCGATGAGTGCTCCGCTTCGCTCACGAGCTCAGCTCCCCACGATGCCAAGCTGCCAACATTAACCAACAAAACCAACAACCATAACCATGTCATCGCCTGTGCCATGCTTTTGCAGTTCTACTTGTTTTCATTTCCGTTGCGCTTATCACATTATTGCAAGCTCATTGCCGGCTTCTCTTTGTACACACACACACACACAGGAGAAAGAGAGAACGATAACCACACATATGTACATATGTGTGTATTGAGGAAAATGGGAAAAAGGAGTAAAGATGGCTATCAGTCAAGTTGACTTGGTTTTCCTTTCACATATTGCATTAAGTTTCATCATTTACATTTAATATGTACCATATTAATTTCTGATCTGTAAAAATAAGAGCAAATCGAAATTGTTAACATTTCATTTGAGACATCGAGCGACAGAACTACATAGGCATAAATAAATTTTTGAACAATTTTCAGCCATCTAAACGAAATCCCTTGTCACTCTGTCAAATTGTTGACGCTTTGGAAACAGTTGCCAAACCCTTCTTAATGTTAACTGCTGACTTTTCACACCATTTTGCATAGGCATTAATAAATAATTTTCACATAGATGTGTGTGTATTTCTGTGAGCGTTTGTGTGAATGATTTTCATATAAAATCCCAGCCGAAGCAAGAAATGGTATGGGAATGGGTATCCTCCCGTTTCTCGTTACTCGTTTGTGAGCGCAGCTCATGTAATATTCATGATTATTTGAAATTTGCGCTTCGTTATCCTTTATCCTTTTTTATATACACACACACAGACACACACACACACAGACAGATACCTACTACATATATCCATGAGCGTAGAGTGAGCAAAAGAAACGACAATCATATGTCCTTCTCTTGCATATCATCAGGACCAGCAGCAGCGCCATCAGACTTTAGGGAATTCCTAGCAAATGGCATTGATAGCACACTGCCAGCTCTGTCCGTCAATATGAGCTGAAAGGGCAAACAAACTGTTGCTTTAACTTTGCCTTCGTTGTTGTTCTTCTTTCATTTTGTTTTTCTGTTTCTGTTTCTGTTTTTTAGCCATATTGTCAATACACACCTATAGAATGGGTCTCTGACTCTTCCGTTTCCCTGGTCTCTTATCAGTCGTTGTCCTCGTTGTCGTCGACGTTCCCTTGATGCGCTTTTTTTTGCGCTCTATGCAATGTGGAAAATTTTCCACCCAGTCAACCCATTCTTGCATCCATTTCCACTTTTCATACTGAATGGCTTTTGTTAAGTCTTAGAAAGGGCAACACTTCATGTGTAGGCGTGGCTCTGGCTGCCTGACTACATTGCGATAACAGTGTGAGTGTGCATCTCTCTCCGGGTGTGTGTGTGTGTGTGTGTGTGTGTGTTTGTCGGGTAAACTTCAACAAGTGAAGTGTCGCATCCTCGCTAAGTTTCCTTGACAAACTGAAAAACAATTATGATTGATTGTTGGTCGGTCGGTTGGTTGGTTCATTCCTTCGTTTCGTTGATTTTGGTCTTCATCGTCATTCTCCTTTTCAAAACCTGTCGACAAACTTCCAGCTCAAAGTTTGTTTGAAAGAGATCGTAAAGGTAAGATAGGCAAAGTGTCTATCAGAATTGGAAAAGTCAACTAAGGAACTAGACTACAGGGACCTAGTAGTTGACTTTATTACAACTTCAATGAATATTAAAATGAATGAAGTTTACCAGAAATTGCCAAAAACCTTAACTTAAGTAAAATATTTATTGGAACATAGGATTAGATATAAGAAATTATAAAAAAAGACATCTCAAATTGACATTCAGTAAACTACAAAACTATCGAAACTAATTTCCAATAAATATTCCCAACTTATTCATAAGAAACATTTGTCTTAAATGTTCTTAAATAATTTGTTTAAACAATATACCAGAAATTTAAAATTTAAGTCACCTTTAAGCATTTGCTTTTCCCAAAATAATTAAGTCAAATATATATGACTTTCTCTGACACATTGGGACACTAATACGATTTAAAATTTATTCAAAACGGAAATGCATTAAAAACGCCTCATTACCCACCCAAAGAAATGGTCAACGGGAATGATATGGAAAATCGATTTTCAGTTTTCCATCTAAACATTGTTGACAAACAGCTCGTAAATTATGGGCTCATTTTTCAAGCATTTTATGGTCAATATATACATATATCCATATACAAATACATATATATATATATATATATAGAACTCACTCGCTCCTTGTGGGTCAACCTGGCTTTGGCTAGTTCATTGGTCACGGTGTTTTGGTTGTACTGCTCGGCGGGGGAAAGAAAAAAACGGAAGTCGCTGCACAGAGAGTTCAATGACAGACATTAAGTGTATCTCCTCGGGAGGTGACAATCGTACTATCGATAATTGAAAAACAAGAATAAATATAGGTGAGTTAGAAGGCAGAAGAAGGTAAGCGAACACAAAAAAACTGTTAAGCATAATTCTATGTGGAATTCAAGTTGTCTATTTCATCCTTCTGTTTTTCAATTTCCGTTCTCACAGACAAGACAAACAAATCAATATACTTATCCATTTTATACTATATGAAAAATCAAGAAACAGAGGCGAGATGAAAGCGCCCAACAATTGCCTTCTTATCAAAGAAGGCATATGTATGTGTTGGTTGTCCCTGCTGTTGTTGTCCTTTCGCTCTACCTGAAGTGAACTGATGGTGATGATGTCCTCGGTAAGGGGTTCCGTTGGCACTGCCGGTGCCTAAACCTAAGCATTTCCGTTTAGCAAAGAAAACAATAACAATTGGGATTTCTCTTTTGCGTGTATTGTGTGTGTGTATGTATATATATATGTGTGTGTTTCAGCCAGTTCAGATAGATGGGCCGCGACCGGAAAAGCGCATTTAACGCGATTTGATGGTTTACAAATTGGCTTAAAGAGCAGCCATCTCCGGCATCTCTGAAGGTATGAACAACTGACGGTATTTCTTGTATCATTTTCTTTTGGTTACCTTTTTTTTTTTTTTGTTCTTCTCCTTCCTTTGGTTCCTTGGTTTTGTTTCCCGTGTTCTTTGTTTCTGTTATTGCTATTCGGCGGTTTGAGGCCGTGAACATGTGCTGAGGATGCGGCTTGTTGCCTTTTTTGTTTCCCTTTTTTGTTATCCTCTGATAAAGATTGCGGCATGATGGGGTTGAACGTAACTGAGAATGGGATTAAGACAGCAGATAGTAAGGAAATGTGAAAGCAGCTTAAATTTATGAGTTCCGGATTCCAATTTTACAAAAAAAAAAAAAAAATTCCATCATCATATGTGTATTAGAATTCTGATAGATAGATGGAATCTTCGTTAAGCCTTAAATAACTTAACTAGTTGAATGGTAAAGCAATCAATAAAGTGAAGTCTGCAATTATTGATGATTTAAAGTTTAGTTGGCCTAAAAAAAAAAACAACATTTATGAATAATTATAATGAAAATTCAAGTAGGCATAATTTACCTTCATTGGATAACACACATTCGAGATAAACACGAAACAAATACTAGTGGCACATGTCAAGTGTTAAAATTATTAAAAATTCTAAATATAAATGCGTTACCTGATCCTGTATGCCCATATACACTCAAGTAAAAACCAACTCATTGAAAAAAACACAAGCTCAACTCGTGTATTTCCTTCTTCTTTTGTTTATCAGGCGCACATACACGTACATAAAGTGCAAACAGCGATGACTGACTACATATCTAGTATATATGTAGTATAGCTATGTGTTAAGTATATTCAACCTACCTACCTCGCTGCTGCTTCTTATCCATTTCATACATGAACATTGACATAAGACATACTGGGTAGAGGTAGGGAGGCAAAAAAAAGGTTAATAACATCAACACGATATTGCATTCGACTCTACAAGGTGTAGTTGGGGAGCTCTTAATCAGCATGACTGGAACATTGGTAGATGCTTAATCATAGGTGTGTAGAGTGATGAATGTAGAGTCTAGCGAGGGTCAAGGGGTTCGCTGAGGGAGGGGCGGGCGTGAAGTTAAAGCACACGAACAAATTCCAAAGTTATCTAAATGATATAGCATCATTCAACAAAATGATATAACATTGCACAATTAATGTACCATCAGACTCTCGGGCGTCTGGCTGCACTTATCATTTAGTTATTTGTAAAAAAATAAATGTGAATAATTATTCTTGTAAGATGTGTATACATATATATGGGGTATATTTATACATACATATATGGGGTATATACTATTATGCAAAAATAACCAATATAATGCCAAAGGTTACACTAACTAAAATAAAAGTGAAATTATTGATTTTTTCCTGAAAAAAAAATCATAAATTTCAAGACTATTTTTGTACCTTCTCGAACAGAGCTTAGATCTTTAGCATGACATCTTATACCAGTATTTTTTTTTATATTTTAATTACTCACAATTGGAAGATAAATTATTTTTTTAGTGTCATTTAATATCTAGCTTGCTATTTTCTAATCAAAGAAGAGTTTCGTTTCAAGTTAATGGTCAACCGAGCTTAATATTAATTAGACACAAATTGAATCTTTGAAAATGTGAGTTAAAAACAATTACTATTATTTTAGGGGATTTTTTCATGAGCCAGCAATTAGCACACCCTAAGAAAGATAATAAATACTTGACATGCTAAAAATCCTAAAATTGCAAAGAGTTTTAAAAACTGTAGGATGTTTTTAAGAAGTTTGCAGAGAGCATTAATGGTTATTATTACTATTACTTACTAACTTTAGGCCTAAGTTTGGCAGACATATCTCAGAAAAAGCTATAAAAAACAGGTGATTACTACACATTTTTTGATAAGGGACACCAAAATATAAGAAATTGTCGGCTAAGCACTTAATCTAATTATGAATTGAGACATTTATTAATTGGATATGCAAATTATCATATTTATGCCATAGCAAGGGTGTAACCACTTTGTTACGTTAAAAATTAGTTTTCGGAAACTGGTTTTCACACAAGGCATCACGTGAGCTCTCTTCAAAAGCCTTCACATGACCGAATTGTGTCTTAAGGTGTCTCTGACTTTGTCTTGATGTCAATTTATGGCAACCAGTTTACACCTGTATAATTATACTTGAAAAAAAAACACAAAAAAAAATATCATTTTGTGGGGATTTCTTATTCATTCTAATTGGACATTGGTATTAGCTAAGACCCAAACCAAGATGGTTGAAGTGCTCAATTTGAGTTAAATGGATTTCATTCACACCAATAAAAACAACCGTTAAAAAAAACCTTTATGCAGTAAAAGGTTTTTTAAAGAATTGTAACATATTAAATTTTATTATATAGAAATTAGAATTAAATATCAAGGGAACTAACTTTAGTTTATATATCCTTGCAGTCCTTGGCCATAATGTTTTTACATGTTCAAAATACTTTTTCTGTAACTCAATTCATCAATACACAAACAAAACATTCAAATTGTTACTCTGTCTCTTTTTATTCTGCTACACCTGCAATTTTTGTTTCTTCTTCTTTCCTCATTCCCTAAGCAAACCACAGCACACATACACATACAGTTTATGTAGCGTTGCGTTTGCATGTGCATGTGCTCTGCTGCTCTGTAGTAGGGAGCAGGCAGCGCTGCCGTCAGCGTTTGAGCAGAGCCGATTTATATTGGCTGTATCATGTTCCATTCATCCGATCCTATTAAAATTTTGGAATATGATATTTTACGTGCAGAGAATACTTCCTCTGCTTCACGGATTTTTCGTATAGCACTAAATGATATAGTGGTCCGATCCTGACAATTTTCATAATTTACCCTTAAAAGTAGCTCAAATATCAAGTATTATTCCAATAGCTCTTAAGATGGCGGCGTGAAGTTGACTGATGGACGGACGGACATGACTTCTCCTTCTGTGCGTTACAAACATCTGACCAATTTTATAATACCCTCTGTAAGGGTATAACAAGAAGTGTGCTTGAAATTAATTTAAAATACGAACAAATTTATTACATGAACATTTACTATATAAGTTTTACTTTGGAACTTGGACTTTAAAAACTCAGATTTGACCACTAAATATTTTGCCTAAAAGATTTAAATTTCAATTGAAAACTAAAAAATGTAGCTGAAACGTTTGTGCTTAAGCCGAATAGTAAGCCCAACCCTGTTTCTACTTTGTAAGCTAAATAAAACTAGTTTCAACCACTATTTCTGAAAGCTTATCACCAACTAAATGGAGTACCTACTAAGTACTACCACATACATACATATATACCTTTTCGTCGTCACATGTGCGAGTATTTATAAATGCATTTTACCGTTTGCTTCTAATTTTTGTTTTTATTAATTTTTTTTTATTTTTTTTTTTTTTTTGCCGCCAGAGCGACTACTGGCAATCTGGCATTTAAGTTGTCAAATTGATTAGCAGCACTTGAGATAAGAATTATTATCATCATTATTATGTTGATTGTATTATTATTGTATATAAATATAGTGCACCGAATTGAAATCGACATAAATCATGTGAATCCGATTAGAGGGTGAGACAAACAACAGAATGAGAATGAGAAAGGGAGAGAGTTAATGCACATACATACATACCTATTTAAAATCTCATTTCCATTCAATTTGTTTATAGAATTTTAATTTCTCTTTATTTATTGACTGGAAAATATTGTTAGTTAATTTAAGCTTCTTTTTCAATATGCAACTCTAATGATGAGTTATTAATTTGTGCACAAATAGAAATAGGGAAGCTATAAAGGCATAAAAAACCTTTTTTTCACAGTATGTATCTCTGTTTATACATATATTAAACGTCTGATGAATCCTCTAACAATTTGTGTAATAAACGATGTTTTCTTGTTAATTATTTTCGCTTAATTTAAAAAAAAATAACTATGGAGTTGATTAAGTAATTGACGAGTTTGGACTTTTGTCCAAGGTCGCAATGATTTTGATTTAGGTTGTTTTTCTTTTACCAATTCTTTTTTTTAATTTAAAACAAAGAATATTTAAAACGATTTGACGATTGGCATATACATATCTTAAATGCAACTGACCTCTCTTCATGAGATATGACATCTTCTTATTTAGTTACTGGTGAATGATTCGAAGATCAGAGATTCAGCAACATAGTACAAACATTTGCTGAATATCAAGTAATCAATTCAAAATAGAACTGCGAAAGTCGACCAATAAAAGGTTTTCTTTAGCCTCTGTGAAATCCTTGGAATAAGGCCCATTTTCACGGGGTTTACGTTCCTAGGAAGCACTAGGGCCAAGTGTAGGTATATATCATAGTTCAGCTTCCTTTAAGTACTTAAGAATCAATTTTGCTTGTCTTACCTAAGTTTTAGACATTTACGATTTCAATTTACTTGTTTGATACGTAATTAATAATATTTGATTTGCTACAACATTCATTGACAGACAAAAATTCCTCTTTAAATTGGTAAATTGCCGTACATTTTCTTAGATTGCGAACGCGAGAACTTAAGTCGTCGTGCCGACTTGGTTATACCTTGCACAAAGTAAAACAAATATTTCTCATCAAAGTTATTGCAATATGACGCTATCTCGCTCGCTCCCACTTGGCGTCCCATTTGATCACCTGTTGAAAAAGACTTCTACGCATAACTAGACCATTTTTAGAGAGATTTTTGAAAATTTGGTTTGCCGATAAATATTGAAAATAATTATACCATACACCCATAGGGTGAAATGGTATATTAAAGTCGCTAAAATGTATGTAACAGGCAGAAGGAAGCTTTTCCGACCCCATAAAGTATATATATTCTTGATCAGCATCAACAGCCGAGACGATCTAGCCATGTCCGTCTGTCCGTCCGTCCGTCCGTCCGTCTGTATGAACACCTAGATCTCGGAGACTATAAGAGCTAGAGCCACCAAATTTGGTATGTAGACTCGTGTCATATGTACGCTTATCGAGTTTGTTTCAAATGTTTGCCACGCCCCCTACCGCCCCCGCAAATGATATAAAACCGATTTTCTTAAACACCATAGCAACTAGAGACACAAAATTTGGTATGTATATTTGCTTAGTAAACGCGCACATTTTGTATTTATAAAAATTTTGCCACGCCCCCTACCGCCCCCGCAAATCAAATAAAACCGATTTTCTCAAAACCTATTTTAGCTAGAGACACCATAGTTGGTATAAATATTTGCTTAGTAATTGCGCACAGTTTTGATGTGTAAAGATTTTGCCACGCCCCCCTCCGCCCCCGTAATTTGAAAAAACTCGATTATCTCCCGTAATTTTCTACCTTGTGCAATCAAATTTAGCACACTTAAATTTGATACTAATATCAAGCAATATAATACCAAATTTGATCAAAATCGGAATAAAAATAGTCAAGTTATGCATTTAAACGTTTTTCCATATGGCCGGAAGTGGCCGTTGGCTGGTGGGGGCGCTAGGGTGCTCAAATGCTTGAGTGAGCGAAATACTAAGATATGCTTCTAAAAAGCATGCAAACAGATTTTTTTAAAAATACGAAAATGCATTGGTTATTATAAATTTAAAATATTTGTTTTACTGGTGTATGGTATATCCAAGTCGGCGAGACGACTTACTTACTTCATTTTTATACCATACACCCATAGGGTGAAAATGGTATATTAAAGTCGCTAAAATGTATGTAACAGGCAGAAGGAAGCTTTTCCGACCCCATAAAGTATATATATTCTTGATCAGCATCAACAGCCGAGACGATCTAGCCATGTCCGTCTGTCCGTCCGTCCGTCCGTCCGTCCGTCCGTCCGTCCGTCCGTCCGTCTGTATGAACGCCTAGATCTCGGAGACTATAAGAGCTAGAGCCACCAAATTTGGTATGTAGACTCGTGTCATATGTACGCTTATCGAGTTTGTTTCAAATGTTTGCCACGCCCCCTACCGCCCCCGCAAATGATATAAAACCGATTTTCTCAAACACCATAGCAACTAGAGACACAAAATTTGGTATGTATATTCGCTTAGTAAACGCGCACATTTTGTATTTGTAAAATTTTTGCCACGCCCCCTACCGCCCCCGCAAATTAAATAAAACCGATTTTCTCAAACACTATAGCAACTAGAGACACAAAATTTGGTATGTATATTTGCTAAGTAAATGCGCACGTTTTGTATTTGTAAAAATTTTGCCACGCCCCCTACCGCCCCCGCAAATTAAATAAAACCGATTTTCTCAAAAACTATTCTAGCTAGAGACACAAAATTTGGTATGAATATTTGCTTAGTAATTGCGCACATTTTTGATGTGTAAAGATTTTGCCACGCCTCTTTCCGCCCCCGTAATTTGAAAAAACTCCATTATCTCCCGTAATTTTCAACCTTGTGCAATCAAATTTAGCACACTTAAATTTGATACTAATATCCAGCAAAATACCAAATTTGATCAAAATCGGAATAAAAATAGCCAAGTTATGCATATGAACGTTTTTCCATATGGCCGGAGTTGGCCGTTGGCTGGTGGGGGCGCTAGGGTGCTCGAATGCTTGAGTGAGCGAAATACTAAGATATGCTTCTAAAAAGCATGCAAACAGATTTTTTTTAAAATACGATAATGCATTGGTTATTATAACTTTAAAATATTTGTTTTACTGGTGTATGGTATATCCAAGTCGGCGAGACGACTTACTTACTTCATTTTTAATATGATTTGATTACGACGTTAAGATTAACTTAAAATATGGATCTATATACCCAAATTGGTGGGTCGAGTCCTTTGATTTCCTAGATTTCGATACTCATACAAATAAACAGGCATATTTGTCTACATCGATTAGGCATTTGATGGTGATCAAGGATATACCATTTCACATTCCAGGTGCATGGTATAAATAGTAAAGTTTTTGTTACTATCTTTTTGCCTGACTATGGTCAGGTATATTTAGAAAAAATCACACACTTCTTTAAGCTTATTTTTGAATTTGGTCATTCTGCAGTCCCATGATACATAGAAAAAGTCCTCTTCAAGTCCAGTATATATGTATTACAAATGTATTTAAGCCACGTGCTAAGTGTTATTAAAATTCTCAAGTACTTTATTAATCAATAAAACCATTTTCTATTGCTGATAAATACACTAATTTAAATCATGCGTCACTAAGCCCCAGGGCATACGATACATATACCTAAGTCCATATGTACATATATAGAATGCTAATTGTTACACACACACACAAACAGATAAATCTGAAGTGATTGTGTATGTGATGGCAAAGTCAACATTCATTATAAACAAATAGAGACTGCATAATCTGAAAATGATTAAAATTATTTAAACAATGTAACTATGTAGTTTGTTATTAAACATAGATGATTAGAATGAGACCTAATGCCAATTACTAACCAAAACCACAAATGAAATTTTCGATGTAAAATAATTAAATGCAAATTTTAATAAACCCCAAAAAAAGGTATCCAAGGGAAAAGATTGCAAGGAGAGCAAGGATAAATGAAGAGAGGAGGAGAAAAAGGAAAAAGGCCTAGAATTAAAGAAAGCGAATTGCATGTGTTTTATGGTCATTGAAGCTAATAAAATTCACTCATAGAGAAAATTTGTCCAGCACACATTATTTCAATGCATAAAATTAAATTGTAAATGATATGCAATTGAAGTGAAATCCATATGCATGAAAGGATTAGGCAACACACACAAACACACAAACACACACACATACGAAAAGAATTATACTAAAATGTAAACTAACAAATAAGTCTGATGTGCAAATAAAACTGGAATGAAACTAAAACTGGTGGTAAATAAATCAAAAAGCAATTATATGAAATTTTCAAATTGCACATTGCACAAAATTTTTTGGTAGCACACAAAAGGTAGGCACATAATTAAAATGAAAAATAGTAAAGTTTTCAATTCCAATTATCATCAGAAAGCTCAATCATTAATGATAATCGCAATTGTTAGTTTAAGCAGTTGTAATTGTTGTATTAAGTAGCTTCAGTTGAATTACTCCTAGTTAGAGCTTAATTTAATTACAGGAAATATTAACAGACCACATAATTATTTAAAATATGAGTATTTTATTGCAAGGAATTCAATAAAATTAAATTCACTTTGCCATATCTGAAGCAAACCCAAAGATACATAAGTCTTATTGACTCAATTTATATTCTTAAATCAAATATTTTTTGAAAAAATTATCGATTGAATAATTGTTACAAAAATCCTCAATGTTAATTCTTATTTTTGATTTTTAAAATAAAACTCGAAAATAAAAAAAAAAATTATTTGTAATTTTTATAAAAAAAAAAAAAATTATAAAAATCACAAATGAAAAGTAATTCTTGAGTTTTATTTTAAAATTCAAAAATAAAGTTTATTTTTTAATTTAATGAAAAAATTTGCAACATAATTACTAATATAGCAGTTACGGTCCCTGATTAAACATTTACATTTTTGAACAATATTTAAAACATAAATATTTGACAAAAAACAAATTCAAATGAACCCAATAAACCTTAGCAGCAAAAAAATTTCGAAGGAGAAAAGGTTCAATAGAAAAATTGGTAATAGAATAAACTTAAAGGCCATGTTTATGGATCGAGCAATAACGATACATGAACCATAATAACGAAGAAGCTATCAAGTATACGATTTAATTCAAAAGACAGTGTCCTGTATGGACTCTTTGTTTTTAAATTTGCAATTAGACTATGTAAAAATTCTAAGATAAGTTTTAAAGTGCCTATATTGTAAGTAAATTCATAGAATTTATGGAGTTATTTTGGTCCTTTTTTCAACATTTGATTACACAATCCCTAGAAACACGCTCCAATCCTTGGGCGTAACTTATGTGAACACAAAATCGTTTGGTTTCTATGATTTTAAGTCATAATAATTTTATGGGTATAGCTTTTTGTTGACCTTGTAATATCACGTCCTAATCAGCTGCAATTAGACTGTATGATCTAATAAAATAACACCACCCAACAGGTTTCAGTCAGTTACTTAGTCATTTAAAAGTTTACATTATCATATAAACAAATCGGTGTTTATTTGATTTCTATTACTTTTATGTTATAAGTAAAAAAATTCCATGTCAACTGAAAATATGGACATTGTTTGCTCTTAAAATGATAGATTAATCAGCGTTTTGATTGGCATCAGAGTTTGTCAACTCGGGTACGTGATAATGATCAAGAATATATAAACATATGTAGATATTTATCAAAACACATTCCAAGAACTAGGCACTCGTGGGAACTTAAGTCAATCACCAGCAATTTGGGGTTTTAAATTTCTAAATTGTTTCAGTGAATTGTTTTTTTTTTACATTTATTAAAGATTTTCAAACTAATCTTTTACTTGTTCAGAGTTCCCTTGGCAAAACAATTAAGAAACTAAAACTTAGAAGATAAAAATTAAAACTGAAAGGAACAAAAATATGAAATGATAATTACAAAGTTCTATTTTTACAATCGTTTACATGTCTCTCTCTCTCTCTCTCTTTCTCTCAGTCTGTCTGTCTCTCTGTCTGCGTTGCTCTATTGCTCTCTTTTTTCCTCTTTCTAGTTGTATTTAATATTGTTATTTACGGTTTTTCTAATTCATTTCCGATAGGAAAAATAAAATATTATGCCGATCCATAGACGACTTGAATATACCATGTACTTTGCTACAAATTAAAATTATATATATTAAAAAAAAAGGGTCCTAACAAATCAATGTTGCCAAATTAACACTTTGCTTTTTTAAAAATCTGTCTCCTCGATCAAAGTGGTTTTATTGAAGAAAATTGATTATAAATTTACATCGGCAGATGTTAGCAAACATTCTTTGTATACCCTTTTCTTCACTACATTTACAGGGTATAACAACTATATTGACGAGTGCCGGCCTCTCGTTCGCCGCGTTGTTTTAGTTGATTTCATTTTTTGCGGCATCTTCAACAACAACGACAACGACAACGACGACGTCAGAGTCAGTAATTCAGTCATTCAGTCAGAGTTTGGTTTCTGTTTGTGCTGCTGTCTAGATAGAGTTGTCTTCGTTGTCGTCGTTGTCGTCACCATCAGACGCCAGTTGCCGGGCCAGTTGTTGTTGTCGCTGTTTTTGCTGTTGTCCTCAGTCGACGTCGCTTTTAACTTTGACTTCGACGCTGCGCTGTTAACTTGGCTATAATTGCAGGGCCCAACAGAACAGTTTTAATTGTTATCAACAAGCGCGCGCGTTCAGTTTGTAACAAAAATATTATTATTTTTTTTTTTTATTATTATTTTTGCGCTGGGTTTTTGCTTTCACATTGTTGGCAAAGGTCGTGAAAATTTGTGGTCAGTTTCAAGCGAAATTATTTAATTAAAAATTGAAAATTAAATAAAAACAAATTGAAACTTTTTAACAAGTGAACATAAAAATAAAACAACTATAAGTGCTTTAAAGTGAATTAAAAACAAAAAGTGCAAATTTTAACAATTATTGTGTCAATTTCTGTGGATTCAGAATTACATTAAAATGATTTTTGATTTGAAACTATAAAATCTATAAAAACCTAAAAAGACAAATGGGATCTAAATTAACAATTAACTATTAAATTTAAAACTGTTTAAAAGATGTAAGAAGGATTTAACAAAATATTTGTTGTGCAATTGCATGATGATTACTTTATGACTGCAAGAATTTACATTTATAAATTGGATATCTCGAAAATGGAACATTTAGCCTTTCGATTTGTTACAATTAATGAAAGTTTAGCTCTTACCACCCATAACTTTTCCATTAGTATTTTTGCCGGGTTTTCATTTTGTTGCAATATTATTGCATTTTCTAATTGAAATGCCAAGTGCAATCTCTTCCGGCTTTTCGATTTGTGATTGTGATTATTGTATCTATACGGCATATGCCTTTGTTTCATAATCATTTACAATTAATTCAACAGATTGAAAGCATCACTGAATGGGGAAATATGTTTATTGATTAAAATAACAAAAAATTACAGCATTTGTATTTTCTTCTCTTTCGATCTTTGTCTTTGTGCCTATCTGTCTGACGCCAAGTTTGTTCAACTTTTTCAATTGCAATCAATTTTTGCATCAGAATTTTTGCATATTGATCTTGAAACCAATTGGTAAACGAAACATTAAGACATACAATCGATTACCATGCCAAGGTCATTACAACAAGCCTCATTTGGCAAGGCCACGACTTCGACATTGGCATACAAGTGCATACATACATTTGATTCTAGTATGAAATGAGGTTGTTATACCATGCAGCAAGTGAAACAACTGCTTTAAATTTATAAGACAGGCATAATAGATAATTTTTACATGCTTCTTAGCAAGAATATGCTAACTCGCTCACTCTTAGAAGCACATTGCCATTGATTAGCGGCCAACCCTTATCTAGTCCGCTCCAAATTTTGTGTTCATACTGACGGATGGGCAGACGGACATGGCTAGATCTACCCAGCTATTGATGCAGATCAAGATATTAATACTTTATGGTATCGAAAAAGCTTTCTTCTGCCTGTTACAAACATTTTGGGTGCACTCTAAGGGTGCATGGTATAAAAAAGAGCTGTGAACCACAGTCAATGGCAATTAATTGATTGGTTTTAGTATTAATCATCTTTCAGAATCGACATTACTCTGTATAAAGTCATTGCGCTTTCCCATTCAATTCAACAAAATTAAGTTATTTTCTGATCAAACCATCAAATTAAAATTAAATATCAGAAAATCACAAAGATAGATGTTTAGATATTTGAATCATAGATATAAGCAACTCAAAATCTTCTTACTATATTGACTAAAAAGTCTGTATGAGATAATAAAGTCTAAAATATAATTTTTCAATTTCTATCAGCTATGTATATTCTATTCGCTAGGGTATAGAATCTTCGGCGTATGAGGAAGAAAGGATTGTATTAGTATGCAAATTGGAGGCGTTGAAAACTTGAAATTTTCCACTTGATTTTTTCATTTATAAAGGTATATGTATATATACATTTATATGTACCTATATGACGACTATTCCAGGCACTTGAATCTTGATAAACTACGGTTAATAGAGTACAATACAAGTACTTAATGAGGGGGCCTCATTTAATGTTTTTTTAAATTTTTTATTTTACGAACTGCAATATGAAATTGTTTTATTTGTATTGGGTTAATTGCTGCTTTTCATTAAAGTGGATCTGGTTGCTATAGTGCCTATATGGCACACTTGAAAGCTCTTATCTACGCACAATTTGTATAGGAACTGTCCATCTGGTTCCTATATTTTGAAATAAAACAATAAGCAATGAAATGTTTCATTCATCTTTTTGAGGTGTAAGAGAGTGTCCATTGTGAGTTCTAGTTAGTGTTTAAAGAAGTCTACAGATAAAAGGTTTTGGTAGTTCCCGTTGGTGGGCTCGAAAAATGGTCGGGACAAGGAATAGTTTAATATTTCATATTGTCATTTGTTGGAGGTTCATCTCCATGGTGTCGAATAGTTCATCTAAAGTTTTTTTTTTTTTTTGATGCAATCTAATGCACCTTGTAAATCCCAGCCAGAAGCACGTGCTTGTTGTTGGATCTCCTTCAGTTTTGTTTGCACTTCACATGTAATCATAAATGAGGCAAGTAAATAATAATTAATTTTTATTTTTCCATAAAGATCAAAATGGGAAACAGAGCGAAGCAGAGTAGAGCAGAACTGGGTAAATTCGACTTGCTTAGAGGGAAGCAAAAAAAATAATAAAAAAAGCAAAAGTAAATGAAAACGCGATTGCATGACAAATATGTTTTTCCTTGCATCAACATTTTTGTTATTATCATAGCAATATAATTATAATTTGTTGGCTCTTTTTTTGTTGTGTTGTTTATGATATTTACTTTGAATTCCGTTGTAGCAACTTGGCAAATCAATAAAAAAGGAAAAAATAAACCTAAAAAAAAATAAAAGCAAGACACATACCTATAGAACAAATATTTGGACAAGAAATTTTTAGCAATGAATATACCCAAAGTCACAGAGATCTGTGCGTAAAGCGAATTAACACAAATGCGTTAATACAATTAGTTGAAAAGTGTACGAGTAAATGAATAAATAGTAATATATAAATGTGATAAATATACATATATATATATATTTTTATATATATAAACGCTGTCCGAGGAGTGTTCGACTGAGACGATTTTTGCAACTTTTAGTCGCGAAATGAAGCTTCAGCTTGGAAGCTGAATTTACGAGAAAACGATAAGAGACTCTAGGCCGCGTGTGATAACCCAACCTCCCCCCTCAAACCCACCCCAAAAACAGAAAGACCTATACAACAGCATTAAAAACAACAAAACCAACAACAAAAACAAAACAAAAAAAAAAAAAAAAAAACACCAACCGCAACGAAACGCTATACTATCAACATGTCTGAACTTTTGAAGGCTTTGAACTTTACTGGCAATCTGTTGGCCAATTTTGAGGATAGCAACAGTAGCAGCAGCAGTATCATAAATACCAGCCATGAAATTGGCCTTAATCATTCATCAGAAGGCATCAACTTAACTGCAACTACGTTGAATGCAACAACAATTGCTGCCACAAATTCCAGTGGCTCGAGCGGTGAGAAATTAGATCTTGGCGGCTTCGATTTGCCTGGCAATTATTCCATACTTATCAATAAGTTGGAACAGTTGGCCTTAGGCCTGGATTCGGCATTGGGTAACTTTACGATCGATCGCCAGGAAGTTGAGATCAATTTGAGTGGCGGTGCCACTGATAACGATGTGGCCGATGTTGCCAATGATTTGCTCTTTAGCGACGTAATACCCCCAGCTGCACGTGCCCCACCACCCCATATTGGCCATGGCTCGAATCGGATATTCACCGGAGATGATGCCGAAGATTTTGCCCATGTTGTCAGTGATATTTGGATTGGTGTCATCCTGACGTTACTTATAGTGTTTGTCATATTCTTCATATGCGCTTGCTTCGTTTATCACAAGTTCCAGCAATGGAAGAACTCATGTAAGTTCCGGAATGAAAAACCGAAGAATGCTGAATGCAAAACATTAAGACATTGAAAAGTTAGGATTATTCTATTTAAATTTCTAGTCTCTTGATGCTAGTTAATAACTGACAATGCGTTTGTATCAAAAACTCGTCGTCTATTCGGAAATAATCATATTTTTAATCAAATTACACACGTACATATATTTACCTTCGATTGTTTATCTTAA
This sequence comes from Drosophila insularis, assembly GCA_018903935.1. Classification (NCBI taxonomy): domain Eukaryota; kingdom Metazoa; phylum Arthropoda; class Insecta; order Diptera; family Drosophilidae; genus Drosophila; species Drosophila insularis. Next base: position 2,474,133 of record JAEIFP010000337.1, on the reverse strand, counting down.
AAACGAATCTATTTAAAGGCATTTATGCTTAGTTTATCTAATGATTAATCATTGTACGTAGATTCTTTACCGAAATGCGTCAACAAGTTTCTAATTGAATAATTCACTCAAAAGCCCAATCTAAATCAAAGTGAGAAACCCGTTTAGGGTGAACTTCGACTTGGACTTTGAAATTTTGTTTGGCATCCAAAAGAATTGCAAGACTCACCCAGACACAACGAAATAATAATAAAACAAAAACACAAACAAAAAACAAAATTAAATAAATACAAAAACACAAAAATACGCAAACTAAATAAAAATAAATAAACAGCAAAGTTTGTGCACAAAAAGAAAAAAACAAAACTACAGAAAAAAAACAAAGTCTGCGGCAATAGTTTTCAAAAACAAATGAAAATTAAACATAAAACCAAAGAAGCCAGACGAGCAGCAGCCATGCCGAAATTCTTATACACTTTTGATCAGATCATATAGACTAACTATTTGATAATACAGAATATTTAATACTAAAAAGTATTAAGTGAAGTGGAAACTACTTCAATGTTTAATTGAAGGGTATATGTATTAACTTTAGCAAAAAATTCAATATACCCGTTTAAGAAGAAGTTAATATCAAACAACCAGGGGAAATGATTCACAAAACAGAAGTAGAATTGAATTTTTAGCGTTTGTCTTGTGACTTTTTGTACTTTTCGAGTTAGTAGCGGGCGCAGGAGCGGCGGAGTAGGAAAAAGAGTTGAATTTGGGAATGGGAATGGGAATGGGAATGGGAATGGGGAGGCATTTTGTTCAGTGAAAGAAAACCTTTCAAGCGGCTTGGGTAAATAAACAAAATTCCATCTGTCTTTGTCAGGTTATTTATTTTTTCGAATTTAACATTTTGCTATATTAAATTTGCTGAAATGATAATTATCAATTGAGGCTAAAACCGAGGTCTCCCCTATGCGTATAGAATATGGCTAATATAAATTATATAAAGGCAATTAGCTAATAAATTTCGTTCAGCAAGCAAACCAGTAGACAATGCACTTTTGGGACAAAAGGAGAATTCTCTCCTTGTCTCTTATCTTTTGGCTTTGGTGTTCGTAAGTCTGAGGCAAAAGCAAACATAACCATTTCCAGTTAATTAAAGTTGCAGTCAAGTGGCCCAAAGACACAGATAGAGACTATAGATAAGCACCAACACCACACACAGAAAGAGAGAGAGAGACAGAGAGATGTAGAGGGAAAAACATAGAAGTGCAAGAGGGAGTTGTAAAGGGGAATGAAAGATACAGGGAGTCTCTCAAGTGTTTGTTTATTTGTTTGTTTTACTTGGCCTCGATTACATTGCAAATTTGTGTTAATTAATTGAAAACTTTTTTTTGCTTTGCTTTCTATTTCCCCTCTTTCGACTGACAGCCGACAATCTCCCACACACACACACACACACACACCCACACAGACAATTGTTGATAGGCGGCAATATTCTTTTATTGTCTTTTCCACTTACAACAATCACTGACAATCCCGAGTTAAGACGGACGGTTCATAACTGAACTGAATGTTAAGAGAAAGCTATGAAATCTATTTATATACAGATATTAAATTATGGCAAATGATGGATAAACACCAAAAAGAAAAAAAGAAACAACTAAAGTAAATTTATTGATCAAATTTTTGCACATCTCGTTTATCCATTCTCACTTCTATACGTTTAAGGGCTTTTGGCAAAACGTTTCTAAACTCACGTTCACATCTAAAAACTGAAAGCAAATACAAAAACTTTTTGGCCTTAGCAACTAGCAAACCAACTTTCCTCCATCCCCTTTTTCATTGCCTCTCTGTCTCAACCTTTTTTTCTCTCTCTGCCTCTCTTTTTCTCTCTCACTATCTTCATCGGTCCACGTCCATTCCCCAAACTTCGCACCTAGTCACAATGCCACTTAAATTTTACTTCAATGCTTAGACACGTTTTTGCGCTTTGTTTAAACAATTGAAGAGTAACGTATTTTTAGTAGTTAAGTTAACAATTTTGTGTTTTAAGAGAGGCGTGGCCTTTCCGCCATACATATCCATAAATAAAGGCCTTAAAATGTTATTTCCACAAAAAAAAAAAAGAAAGAAAACCACAATACCAAAGAAAAAAAAAAGACGACAAGACAATATTTATCAAACCGCAGAACGTCACTCATACGCACAGTTGGACATGCGGACAGCAAGAGCAAGTGACAGGCAACATTGCGTATGAGTGACATGACGTGCGCTGCATTTCATTTCATTTCGTTTTGTTTCGGTTCATGGCTGTTTAATTTCCGTTTAATGAGTTGTTTATCTTTTGTTCTTCCCTCCATTCTTGCGGGTGTTCGGTTCTGGATGTATGCGTGTGTGTGTGTATGTGTGTGTTGAGAAGGGTTGTTCGTTTAACTGATTTGCCATCACCCCAACGATTTTAAGCCTTTAATAATAAATACTTATGTGATAAACATTTGTTTAATAGGTACGACAGGTCTCCAACCTCTCGTAAATTTACATTTTGATCTTATGAGATAATCAGATAAGACGTAGAAAAAACAAAAATAATTACAGAAATCTTTGCAATTATAATGCATTTTATAACTAATGTAGTTTTGATAAAAGTTATGTCGATTTGCTAAAAAGTTAAGCAACTGAAACACTGTTGCTGTCATTTGGCATGGCATATTATATTAGCTCGGAAATGATTTAAATTTAATTCAAATTAAACCCTAAAGAAGCACCTGTCGATAAATATCTGTGACTCTCTATATGTGAGAACTTTGAACTAATTTTCAGGACCAGGTCAATCAATGATTCAAACAATATTCAAGATTGACTATTCATATAATATGACATCAAGGTAAACTCGACAACAACTGCTACAGATAAATGAAATTATTAATTGCTTACAATTGAGTTTTGCTATCTTAAACATTGTTAATTGTTAGTCGGCATTTTTTTACCTCACTTAAGTTAAGTGTTCTGAAAAATGGAGAGAAGGTTAATGACGTTCAAGCAGCACTTGAAATTTTTGACGAAAAGTTGTTTGAAACACTGAATAGCACAGAAATGGGATTCACTTTTGGTTAACCCTCAAAAGTAATACACAAAACAGAAAATATATGTATGTATGCATTAAAATTAACACCTTAGTAAAAAAGCAAAACGCATTTCACTTTAAAATTTGCACAACACAAATAAAATTAGAAATGAAATCAAATCAATTCATGTGGCCCAAATAAAATTGCGTTAATTAAATTAAGTAGGAATTGATTAAATTTGCATTTATAATTAACATTTTGCCATTGATTTCATGTTGATTTAAGTGCAAATTGCAATGCCAATGCAATCATCATCGTCATCATCATCCGCAGGCACAATGGCCACTTGAGTCACATTTCTCCCGGATATGGATTCGATATTAAGCCGATTTTATATAACATTGCATTAGTTGAACACAACAACTGACGTCACACACACACACACACACACATAAAAAGCTTTTCACAAGCATACTAGACACAGAACATTTACATTTTAAGCCGCTTACTCTTATATATATACATATATGTATATATAGAACGGATTTTGTATTTGTTGTCCATTTTCTATTTGTGGCTTAAATCGAAACGAAGCACAAAATTCGCATAAATATGCTAAATGAATAAACCAAAAAAGAAAAAAACACACACACACACAGCAAAAAATAAGACTAAAATGTGTTGCGCAAATTAGCAAGAGTAAGTAAAATGATATTTTTGAAATTTTTGTAATGAACCCTGGAATTGACTTTGCATTAGTAAGGACTAAAAATTACCTTAAAGTTGCTAAAAATATATTTCATTATTTTAAACAATTTAAAATAAAGTAGTAAGTGTTAACGATTTGTTTGGTAAATATTGTGTAGGAGTTTAAAAACTCTTAATAGGAAATTTTTAAATTTCCATTTTGCATACATGTTCAATGGGTTCGAGCTAAAACCACATGTCTTTGATAAAAATAAATGATTATCTAAGTATAAGTATGAGCAATCAACCTACGGACTATGAAAACTAATCAAGCTCAACTAAAATGAATTGCGCTTGTTAAATGTTTGCCAATTCACAAAAATCAATCTACCTTGCTGTATACCCTAGATAATTAGCAAAACAAAAGGCAACAGAACACAAAAACCCTACTTCTATTTCGACCCCACGAAAACCTCCATCAGCCTCCCTTTACAACCCCTCCCGTCATGTGGTCGAATCTATCTGCTCAAAACGCACCGTAGCTCTCTTATTATCATCATTGGCTAACCCAATCGACATGATGCTTCAATTTTATAAGCCACAAAACGTGTTGGATTTGTTGTCAATGGCGCTAATTGCTTAATTGAAACTGTTTTTCGCATTGGCAAGCTAACTGTAAAGCTATAGACATGTGTTAAACAGCCCTACCACCTCCCACCTCCCACCTCCTGATGTTTGTGGTGTTGTTGTTGCTGTTGCTACTATTGACTGTGTATTGCGGTGCGGCATAGCAAAATGTCAATTAGTATTTGGTTGCTAAAAAGCCCAAAAAAGGCAATAGCAACAACAACTGCAACAAAAAGAACAAACAAAATTAGCTTGAACTTTTCGCCTCTAATGCTGCCACGCTGTCGTATACGTAATATACATTTTGATTAGCCATTACGCATACGCCAAGTGAATTTCATTTTATATATGTTCCATATAATTCGTATTATTCGCTGCTTGTTGTTGTTATGAATAAATTTCGTTATGCCTTCCATCATAATTGGCGTTTGGAGTAAGAAACATAGAGTGAGAGAGAAAAAGAGATGGAAACAAAAACCAAAAAATTAAAGCACAGAGAGGAGTGTGAGCGAAATGTGGCATATTTCAATAATTGAAAGCCATCGCTAGGATTTTTAATTAGTTAAATGCGCGTTTAATTAGCTTTATAAATTATGCACAGTCAGCGGTTAGTTGCACCATTCGGCCCTGCGGGAGCTGACTTTTGCAGTTTTTGCACACACACATATACACATACACACACAGGCACAAACATACATGCAAATACATACTATATATTTCTCATTTTTTCCTGCATTTTTTACAATTATGAATATTTGTTTGTTTAACATGCAGACGGACAAACAGGACTGACAGGGCAATTGCTCTGATTTATTTATGTGTACATATAAGTATATATGCATCTGTATATATGTATGTATGTATGTATGTGTATTTTGTTGGTTTGTTTGTTTGTCTTTTGGCTGTCGACGGAAATGAACTGAAGCTTTGTGCTTTTTTTTATTTATTTATTAATCATTGCATGATTTATGGTGAAATAATTTTTAAATGAAATACAATAAAAGAAGAAACAAATACAACTTTAAATTGCCAGAGGTCAAGAAAAACGTTAGTTCAACAATAAACGAAAAAAAACAGTACATCCTCCAACTGATAGAAATTGAAATAAAAATGTTCAATATTTATAATTTAAAGCTCATGCTTTAAATTTTTCAAACTGCATTTACTCAGCCAATAAAATTTTTGGCCACACTAAACTTCAAGCATTTCCATTATGACATTAATATTGCATGAGTTGCGATTTGAAAAATTTTTGTATGTATTTTTACTATTTAGAATTTGCCAAACATATAAAATAGGTAATTGTTAATTTTATAGATATTATATTTTTAAAGTTAACAAACAAATGAAGTATAACCTAAGCTTAATGAACTTTATTTGCTAATGATTGACAGAAAAGAAGTTATTTTTTTCTTATTTGGTTTTTAAGATATTGTTATCAAAAGTGGTATCTGTTTCAGTTTGACTGCTGTCAAGTTTAATCAAAATCACTCAAATATATTTTAAATGTTACCTCCGATAAGAAAACAATTGGTTAAGTTTAGGTTAGCTAAATTTTAGTTGAATGCAATATGAAGTATGAAATACAATATACATATCTAAATTAAGCATACGCACCATTGCGTCGCTGCTAATCGAAAATCGAAAAAATTTACGCGCGCTGTTGTTAGTGTTGTAAAACGAGGATGGAAAAATCAACAATGTCACAGCGGCTCACACAAAGAAGAGAGCGCAGATGGCCAACGGCAGCAACAAAACTATAAAGTAAGAACATAACAGCGAGGAAGAGAAAAAGAGAGATGGGTATGAATAAAAGAGAACGACACGCAGAGAGACAGAGAGACTAACTATAAGAACATGTTCCATACAGACAGGGCCAATAAAGCCGCTTCACTAGCCTGCAAGTGAACGAACCCGCACAAAAGAATTGCAGCAGCGACAGCGGCAGCGCAGCGCCAGACTTAACAAACAAATTTCATTCAAAGAGCACACAAGTAAAAACAGAATTAAAAAATACTAAGAGAAAGAGATGCGGAGATAGAGAGAGCAAGAACACGCTGATGTCTGAGAACGTAATTGTATTAGTGGCCTAAAGCCGCTGCTGGTGCTGCTGTTGTTGCTGCTGCTGCCGCTGCGTGTGGCTTTTTGTTTGGGTAGTTTTAAAATTAACCACAAAAGAGGAACAAGAAAAAACCAAAAAAACAAACCAGAAAGAGAAGCAACGAAGAACAAGACAAAGCCAAAGACTGAGAGTGAGAAGCTAAAATTCAATTAAAAACAAAAAAAAAAAAAGAAACAGAAATACAATTCTGCTGACAAGGCTTGATCACACACTGATAAAACTTCACACACACACATATACGCAAACAGCTTGGTTAAAGCCGCTGTTGCTACTTTACTTGTTGTTCGACTGTACAACGGGGCGTATACTTGTTTTTTCGGCTATTTGCTTCTTTTCTATGTATATACATATGTATACATGTATGCATATACAAGCCACGGACTATATGTACATGTGTGAGTATGTCCATACACACGTTCGCTTCTTTGCTTCGCTTTTTCACGCTTTCGCCCAGCACTTAATTTGCATATTTCTCATACCCTCTAGCCAAAGGTTAAAATGGACAATGCTTAAGTCTAACAAATGTCAAAGAGTTTTAGACAACTATGGACCGAATTCTAGACGATGCAGATATATCCTTGCCCATACTGTGAGCAAGGCGTTTTAGATTTTGGTATTTCCCAGTCACAACATTTGGTTTCTTTGTTCCTTCTTTTAGGATCATTGATTCAGTCCGATAGTTGTTCTTCTACGAGCCACCAAAACAGACGTCGTGATTAAAATAAATTAAGTGGTACAGGGTATTTTAAAGTCGGCACTTAATTTCTAAGTGGCGGTTTCATTTTGTTTTTCTTCTTATGTTTTGGCTGTCACGTTGACTATCTTCTATGTGGTGTGTTCGTTTTTTTCGCCTCGCTGTTGTTTTTTTGCTGGCGGTACCACACTTCGTATGCGTAATATTGCATTCAACATTCTTATTCACTGTTTTTGCTGATTTTTACTTTATTTATTTTTTTTTTTTTGTTTAGTTCTTGCCTGCGCTTTTGTTTAAAAATGTCAAAAAAAAAACACACAGCAACAACAACAAAGGGATAAAGATAAAAGAAATGCGTCATGGTGTCAGAATCAACGACCGAAAAAAACTATGCAAAAACAACTATCAAGTAGAAAAATAAATTGTCATTGCAAACCGCTTTAGATGATAAGCATAAAAATGTTTGCAAAAGGAAGTTCTAAACCAGGGAATCGTATCAACTTTGGCTAGTTCATACCCTAGCTCCCATACCTTTTAATATACACGATTATTTGTAGAATCCTTTGGACAAAGTTTATAACAGTTCCAATCAGTTTATTACAGGAATAGGAAAAATAAAGGAAACGGTTCTTTTGATTTTTTCCTATGATTAAGTTCATCAAAATTTTGGAAAGTTAAGACCTCATAAATGCTGTTCTTGACTTAGCAACTAATATACACCATGGGCAAGGGTATGCAAAGAGGTTGCAAAGGCAACTAGACACGAAAAAATAACAAAAAGAAATAAAATATATACATAAATGTTGATTCCAATGATAGATAAACACGAAATCTGATATATGTATATACACAAAATGGAAAGAAAATGCTACTATTGCAAATATCAGTTGGCCTTTATATTTTCTTTGATGTCTGTAAATTCTCTTTCATTGGAAAAATTGAAACTCTCCCCTTACTTGGTTTAGTTTTTCATCCTCTGGCAATTTTCGATAGTTCGCATTTTCATCGAAACCTAACGGATCATTTAAGAGAAATCATAACACAATCCCAGATGGACGTTCGTGTTCTCTTTTATCTGTTAGCAGGATAAATCGACCAACCCCTTTATGATTTTACAACAATTTACCTCTTAACAGAGGGAAACTCTCTCGATAATGAGCATATTCCATCCCCCATACAGATTCCCGGCAATAGTTGGCTAGGCCTGTTCTGTTTCGTTTGGGCAGCTGCTGCTGCTGCCATTTACTCACCCCGATGTAGCTAAAAACCTACGCAGGTTATTGCCAATTCTTCCAAGGGTTGGTTACAACAAAAATTTCATCGAATTGCGAATTACAAATAAAAATCAAATATATCTATGTGTGTGTCCATATATATATATATATGTATATATATTGGTAAATTAAATTCTATTTTCATTCATATTGATACATTCATTAATGTCTATATGTAGATAAATGCTCATTTTATTTTTTCCTTCGTTTTTTCTTTTACTTTTGAGAAATGCTTTCATTGAATTCTTGTCTTTTTCATTGTCTTAAACTAATCGATTCGAGAAATGTTTTTGTTTAGAAATATATATATGTATGTGTTTAAAAAATAAGTATATATGTAGTTGTATCTTCTTATCAAGATATACAAAGAATTAAATTACATTCATTCTGGAATTTGAGAAAAGTAATATAAACATAAGAATATATATTTATATTTAATGACTTTGCAAATATATTTCATGCGAAATACACTTGAATAAATATTTAAAAATAAAATGTTTTCGAGAACTTAAAAATATATGTTTAGTTTTAGTAGGCAGTAGTAAAGTTTTGTTTTGGAAATGTTTCAATTTTTAAAAAGAACTCATTGATCACTAATTGAATAACAATTGGTATTTCAATTCAATTATTATAATATGGAAAGATTGAATAAAAAAAAATGATAAATCTTCATAGGATAATTAATTCTTGTTCCATTAGATTTCTGCAGTTGTTGTTCAAAATAATTTTTGAATCTAATCGCAGATATTTCAATATTAAATGTCAAATCTACACAATAGATACATTATATAAATTAATATCTCTAACTGAGGACTTTTAGATTGTTCACAAAATAATATGTTTTGTCTTCTACATTAATGTGTTGATCGATACAAAAATATAGTTTATATATATATGTATAGTATATATAGTTATAATAGTATGCAAAAAAAAGTTCTTTGCAGTCTCTTTCTTAAATTACTGTTGTGCTTATATCATGTTTTCTTTTATAAAGTAGTCTTTTTTTTCTTTAAAGTTAAATCAAAATGCAATCCCTTTCTCCTTTCTATATTATATACTGAATACTAAAAATCCCTGCTGCAAGTAAATAAAAAACAGCGAGGTTATTTTTTCTGTTTTTGGGAAAAGCAATCGACATTTCCTTCGTATGTTCGTTCGCTTTCCCAAAATGTTACAATGTTGACTTAAATGACTAATGAGTAAGAATGAGTTGTCTGTTGATCCTGATACAAAAAGTCTTTTTTTATAACTCCGTTGCCTGTTGACCGACAACTGTGAAGTAGCTTGTGATCTTACGATTGGCCTTTGTCTTATCGACAGCAGGCACACTGCTGGACAACAAGGCATTCTCCTTTTCAGGTGTGGTTTCCTCGTCGTCATCATGAACTGCTTTTGGATTGGCCATCTGCATGGAAACTGTAACCGACACTTGACTAATTGTCGACTGGCCACCACCACATCCGGCTCCGGCATCGGCAGGCAATTCAGCAATATCTAATTTACTAGCTGGTGGTGCTGATTCCTCGGCAATCTCCGGCAAGGTATGCAAGCTACGCTTGAGCTCATCCAACAACTTTTCTTGAGCTGCTATCTTTTGTTGGAGTTTTTCACGTCGAGGTCGACGTGGAGGAGGCGCTGCCTCGGCTGGCGCAGTTGCTTTAGGTACTGCTGGCTCGGATTCCGAATCTACTGGCTTTTTGGTTGAAACAGAGGAGCCAGATTTGTGTTCTTTTTGCTGGTGACGTTGGAGATTCACACGTGAGGAGTAGCCACGCTGGCACAACTCACAATTGTAGGGTTTCTCACCTAAGGGAAAAAAACCGTAAGCAAATCGGAGCATTATTTAGATTATTAGAAAAGCACGGAACGGTTAGCTTAATCCTTTAGAGAATTATTTGACAACTTACCAGTATGTCTTCGCATATGGACACGCATATCTATCTTTCTGGCAAATCGCTTGTCGCATAATTCACATTGTATAGGCTTGTCGCCCAAATGGGTCCGGCGATGCACAACGAGATTTTGGCGAGCACGAAAAGCCTTGCCACAAATATCACAACCAAATGGTTTTTCACCCGTATGAATGCGGACATGAATGGACAGATCAGAGCTGCGTACAAATCCCTTTCCGCATCTCTCGCACTTGTAGCGACGATCGTTCTTATGATGACGCATATGCAGTGACAGATCCTGTTTGGTGGCCAAAGGCATCGAACATATCTCACATTTGAATGCCTTTTCGGTTCGATGGCGCAACTGATGCTCGGCCAGGCGCATTTTCAAGCGAAAGGCTCTACCACATTGGCCACAAACATAAGGCTTCTCGCCTGTATGGAGACGCAGGTGATCTTGCATTCGGGAGAAACGCTGAAAGGTTTTGCCGCAAAAGTTACATGTGTGTATGGTGTGGCTACCATTGCGATATAATTCGTCGGGAGATTCACGTTTAACTACGGCGGTACTGTCTGTGGCCGAGCTATTGTTCGATACAACTGGCTCAGCGTCTTCGTCATCGTCATCGTCGTCGTCCTCCTGCTGCACATCATCATCATCGTCTTCTTCATCCTTGATATCCACATAATCAACCGGCTGACGAGTTTTGCGCATGCGTCGTTGTTCCACAGGCTCTTCTTCGGTCTCCTCTTTGATTTCCTTGGTTTCATCCGAGGATGTGGCTGTGATCGTAGCTGCGGATGTTTTTCTGGTACGTTTCCGTTTCCCTACGCTGGTGATATCCTGTTGGTAATGCAAGATATGCATGCATATTAATTGATTCTGAAATGCTTCAATTTTAAACTTACCTCTTTTGATTGCTGATCCTTTTGCTCTTTTTCCACTATTTCATCGAGTTTTGCTTCTTTCATGATATTTTCGGATAGTTTTTCAGTCGCCTCCGTTTGTTGTGGCTTCTTTTTTGCCTGTTTCTTGACTTTTCCACGCTGATCAATAGCTTCCTGCTTTTTGTTTGTGGGCTCCTCACTTGACTCTTTCTCCAAATGTTTAATCGGCAGCTCCACTTCTGTCTTCTTTAACAGATCCTTGTTTTTGCCCAACGGTTTGCGCTTGTTTTGTTTTACTTCCCGCTCTTTTGACTGTTCCTTTGCCCGCTCCTTTGTGTGTTCTTTTGCTTTGTCTTTTGCCTGTTCTTTGACCTCTTCTTTGGTCTGTTCCTTAGCAAGTTTTTTTAACTGTTGTTCTGACTGTTCTTTTCGATCTTTCGAATTTTCCTCCAGCCCACGTTTTTTCTTTACCTTCGGTTCTTCTTCCTCCTTCCTGGTGCGTTTTCTACCACGTTTATTTGCTGTGGGCAATTTGATAATCATTTTATTTACCTTGGGACTTATTGGACGTTCAGTTAGCTCTGCCACTGTGGAATCTATCTTTCCGAGATCATTTTTGTCATTGCTAGAGGCATCAACAATTACCTCAATAGGCTGCTGTTGTTGCTGATCCTTGCCATCCTGCTCGGGTGGCGGTGTCTCTGGGGCTGCAGGTATGGGCAATTGTAACTCCTGCTGTTGCTGCAGCGCCGGATTGGCCCTGGGAATGGTCACCATGGCCATTGGTGGCAACTCTACAGGCTCCACCTTGGGTACCAGCAGCTTAAAGAAACCATGTTGTTCGTTAAGATGCTGGCGCAAATGTTTCTGCTCCACAAACTGTGAATTGCAGGAGAGGCACAAGTGGAGCAGAGATTCCCCTTGCACCAGCAATTTGGCACAGGCCCGTTGGGCACTGACTGACAATGATTCAATATCCATTTTATCGATCTTCTTCTTGCCTTTACCCTGAGATTTCTTTGCAGGCGATGGTGAATGTTCGCGTTGAAAATGTTGCGAGAGTTTGAAGCCATCCTCGTAGTGGCCAGAGCAGCGTGCACAACTGTAAATCAGACAATGTGACTTTTCGTCGGCCAAAATTCGTCCAGCTACGGCGCTTGTCGATGATGTCGAGGATATTGTCGAATCGGAAGTCACTGTGGAGGTGGAGCAAGTGGAACTCGAAGAATTTCGGCGCATGGGCGGACGGCCACGAGGTTTACGTTTGGCGGCTGTAGCGGCGACGGCGTGTATGGAGGCTTGTTCTTTACCGTTACTGACCTGCGACTTTGTTGTTGTCATTGGTGCTGCTGCTGCTGCTGTTGTTGTTATTGTTGTCGTTGTAGCTGCGGCTGCTTTTGCTGCTGCTGCTGCTTTTGCTGCTGCTACTGCGGCTGCTTTTGTTGCCGCTGTCGCTGCTTTGGCTGCTTCTTTGGCCTCATCTAAACGTATGCGCTGGGCCTCCAATTCGGCCTCATCTTCGCTATCGATTTGTAGGACCAGATCCTCTTCTTCATCATCCTCATCATCATCATCGTCTTCGTCTATATCCAATTCCAATTCAGAATCCTCCCCTGCTGCTACTGCCGATGCCGCTGACGCCGCAGCCGCTGCTGCCGTGTCTTCTTCATTTACGTTCGCTGTGGCTTTTCTTTGTTGTTGCTTTGCCACGGGCACACTTGTCATTTTTTGTTTTTTTTTATTTTTATTATTGTAATTTCTTGGCAATTTTGTTAATTATTTAGTTTGTTCTTGTTGCTGTTCTCTCTGATTTTCAATTCAACATTAAACGCCACAAACGCTGAAACACAAACAAAAAAAAATGCTATGTTAAACTTAACATTGTTTTTACTCTTAAACGATCATGTTAACAGACATTGCGCTCTTTAATGTTTAACTTAGCAGACTTGACGCTCTTTTCTCACATTTTAACAGACTCTGAAATGATTATGTTAACCCCTAGATCAAAATATTGTGGTGTTGCAAACTACACACACTTATCGTTGATCGATGAAAACTAAATAAATCGGTTTTATTTAAAACAAAAAAAGGAAACTACATATGTACATACCCACTAGGACGTAAGAGTGCCTCTAGGCACGTATTTTATTTTTAATTTTAAAAAAATAACTAAGAGCTTTTAGTTAATTTAAAAATTGTTGAACTTTTAAAAATAACTGCCAAAAAGCACTGCCAATGTTGTAAAGCGCTCGGAAACTTTTATCGGTGCTTTTGATAAACATATTATCATATCCAACCAATTGAACTCAATATTTTTTTTCGTGAAAGGTAAGTTAATGTACTATTTAAATAAAGTTTAATATGTGCGAATATGTTAAAGTTCTGCTTTGTAGCATCGTAAAAGTGATAACTGCCTTAAGGCACTCTTGGGGCTCCACGGCAAAATTTGTTGCTATTCACAACTGCTTGCACTTCTTGTGTGATTTGTGTGTGATTTTTATTTATTGTTGAATTTTTTTAATAGAGATTGAATAATGGCTTTGAGAGCTCGCTATAAATGGTGTGATTTGACGGATGAACAACTGCTGGAGTTGTTCGAATCAGTCCCGTCGGATGTGGACATGTCGAGTATTTCGAGTGACGACGAGGATGAAGACGAGGCACTTAACACTGCATTAGAATCTTTACTGTATCCTTAATGTGCAGTAATATTGAAAATAATGAAAATACTGTGCAGAGCCATGAGCCTTCCCGAAAAACTCGTAAGAGGCCTTAAGGCCTTGAAGCAATTAAGAAATACTTCTCATTGTGTGACGAGAGTAAGCGAATCAAAAAGGGTGAGCCTGGCTACGATCCACTATTTCGCACGAGAAGAGTTATTGACATTTTGAATGAAACATTTGACTCCGTGCCTAAGCAAGCTCGATTATGCGTTGACGAACAAATGTGCAGCATAAAAATAAAGCACCATTTGCGGCAATACATGCCCAATAAACCAAACAAATGGGGTATTAAATTATTTGTCCTATGTGATTCTTTTGGATATGCCTACCGATTTGAAGTATATAGCAGCGCAGGTGATATTACCTGGTTACCCTGATATCGTTGCGTCAGCCAACATAGTTGTACGCTTGACGAAAACTGTTGAAGGTTTCAAACATCATATAATAAATTTTGACAATTTTTACACATCGCTGCCTTTGATGGTATACCTTCGGGCAAAGGAGATTTATAGTTTGGGAACGGTTCGGTTAAATCGGATACCAAACTGCAATCTCCCAAACGATAGTGCCATCAAGGAAAAGCCAAGAGGTTTTTCAGTTGAGTACGTGGGTTCCTCATATGGAGTGGAGGTTAGTAACGTACTGTGGAAAGACAACAAGGCCGTTCGCTTATTATCGACCTATGTGGGCGTCAAGGAGGAACACCAAAGGCAGCTCGTTACGACAAAAAGTCGAAGCGTAATGTAGAAATTGACTGCCCACAAGTTATACGGGTATATAACGCTCATATGGGAGGCGTGGATCTGATGGATGGGCTTATGGGCGATACCATATAAGAAGTAAAACTCAGGATGCTGCAACCCGAATTTTCTACCATTTAGTAGATATGGCAACAACAAACGCCTACAACCTATATAGACGAATCCAAAAGGAAACCACAGACTTTGCTGTCGCCAATTTCTCGGCGAGTATTGCAGCCACAACTCAAACAAGGCCAAAAATCAAATCAGCCAATAAAGGACTTGAGGTTTGACCATTTCAATCATTTTCCAGAGTGGTTGGATCGCATTACAAGAAAAAGAAGCTGCAAGCACTGCAAAACTTCCCAAACGCAGTGCATTTGCACAAAATGCAAACTGCATTTATGCTGCTCGGCCAACAAAAATTGTTTTGCTGAGTATCATAGCAACAAATCAAATTATTTAATCAAATAAAATAAAACAAAAATTTAAAAAAAATTTAATTTATTTGGAAACTACTTTTTTACCCTCGAAGCCCCAAGCATGCCTTGAGGCACTTATTTACATTTTCTCACCTTCCAGGTAAACGAAAGCTTCTATATTTTTTCTGAGTTCATATTTAAGCTCAGCAGCCCCTATTTACTTAAAAAAAAATTATTCGAATTAACTTCTGCCTTTACTTTAGAAAGTAGTCTTAGAGGGTTAAACAAATATATATAAAGCAATCATTTAACAATTCGCCTAAATTCAAATTCGCATTCCCTTGGTACCATCTGTTTTGGCATTTGAACCCTGTCCCACCCAACGTTAATGCTGTTTTGATAGATATTTAACTTTTGATCGAGGCTAGAGAAAAAGAAACTATTTATTTATTCCACTCACGCATTTCCCAAGTGCATTTTTGTTTTTCCCCTACATTTTAGCACTATTTCGTGGTTAACCCTCACTCACACACACACATACACACAAACACATGGCCTTAAACGGCCTATCCTCCATTGTTTCATACCATGGCGGGCAACATGTGCAAAAGTCAATTTGAAAATTGCTCCAACCGGAGCGTCAGTACCGCGCCACACCGCCGACATTTTGTGGTTGGCTATAAACAACACTAGAAAAGTTGTTTATATTGTTTTTAATAACATGTGTTCATGTGCCTCAGTGTGTTTGTGTTTGTGTGTGTGTGCTATGCATTTTATAAAGCATATTTTTTCCTCCAAAGTTTTAGCAAGTTCAATTTGATATAAATCAAGTGTCTGGGTAACATTTGTTCAAATTAAATGGGGCCGGGGGGAACCACCCAGAAAAAGGTTAACTACAATTGTGTAGAGTAAATCACACAAATAAACTAAATTGTCATCAAGTTGGCTCTAAATAGGGATGTACAAAAGTAGAAAAACTAAAAAAAAAAGCAAAAAATGAATATCTGAATCCTTTATAAAGAAAAAATTGAATAGGCATCTGTGAATTCTTTTTTTTTTCTATTTCTGTTTAAGTTAAAACTTATCAATGTTAAACGTTTTGTAACACTTGCCAATAGTAATAATTTAACGACTCTTTAAAAATTTAAATATTTAAAATTAAGGCAGGCTTAAATTTGTTATATATTTATTATATATTACGTTGATATTTACCCATCTCTATGACGTGTATAGTGTGTCTGTGTGAGTGGTTGTTTGTGTATGTGTGGGCGTCTCTTTTACGGAAATAAAAGGCACGGGAAATGAAATATTTGCTAACAAATAGACACACTTATTACTTTTTCTGTTCTGAGATGCTGCTGACTGTTGTTACTACACAGGAGATGTCTTATTCACATTGTTTTTGGTCCCTTTTTATTGTTGTTGTTGTTGCGTCTTTAACTGACATGCCGCAATTTTTCTTCATTTTTGCGTTCCGTGAGCATTGTGTCAGGCCCAGAAGACGATGAGAAGAAGGAAGCTCCAGAATGCCTGCTGGAGAGATGGATGGGTTGTGTTTGCTAATATTTGTGAGCAGTTAGTTTTAATGCTCTATAGCCGAAAGGACATATGCGTTAACCAAAGCAAATTATCCACGAATGTTAAATACATCAAAGTACATTTAATAAACATTAAAGTTTCAAAGCCAAAGAAAGTCAAAAGGCTTCTTAAATTTGCAAATAGGCACTCCAAATAGCAAAAACCCAAAAGAAAAATATATTTTTTATATTTATTTACTCTTATTCAATATTAATTTAGCATATACATACATATGTATAGGGTGATCAAGTGTTGTCTGACTAGAATTAGAAGAGAACAACGTCCTTTTGTATTCCCTTTAGTTAAGGGCAATGTCTTTGGGTCATGTCTCCTACTAAAACATCATTTTTCTTGTTTCTGCAAAAACAAAAATATACAACATAAGGAAAAATGGTCGAAAACACACAAAAACAAAAAGCATTGCAAAAAAAATTTTTGACATGCGTTTAGGTTAGAGGTTAGCAGAGAAACCTTCCACACACAAGGCAAGGAAATATTTTATCCCTTTTTTGCATGTTCCACTCTAAAAACAAGAGTTTAATTAGTTGAACAAAGAAAACAGATGGGAAACCCCAAACCGAACCCATCAAAGAACAAAAAAGAAAAAAATTCAAGAAACAAAAAATGAACACTGAAACCAAACCCCCCAAGGCAAACGCATAAACTGGCCCACCATTTCTCTCCAGCCTATCTCTCTCTCTTTCACTGGCGCGTTCCATTGCCTTTGCCACTACACACGGCACTCCATTCCACTCACCATTCTCAATCCTTGCCCCAAAGGGAGGAGGCATAGCTAACAGTTAATGGTTAACGCCTTTGCCTACCCTTAGGCATTTGTGTCTGGCAGCCACAACTTCAAATTTATAAAATGGGGAGTCAGGTGAAAACAAAGAAGACAAAAAAAAAAAGAGAAAAAAACAACAACAACACAGAAAATGCCCGAGTGGAAACAGTCATAATAATGTTTCAAGGCCGCTTCAGCTATGGGAGCCATTGGGGAGAAATTTAAACGGCAATTTTGAGCCTTGTTTACCAACCCCAAGGACAGCAACAGCATCCAACATCCGTTCTGTGCTGGGCTAGGCTGTGCCGTGTCATGGCTGGCAAAACTGCTTACGTGCCCCGCCGCCAAAAACAAAAACAAAAGCAAAAAAAAAAAAAAAGAAAAGATGTTGCTTGCCTTTTTCGTCTTTCGTTTTTCGTCTTTGGTTTTCTGCTTTTCCTGTTGGTGTCGGTTGTGGTCCTTGTCCTGGTGTTTCTTCTGTTTCTGGTCCTCGTCACATCATTTTTACTTCTACCTTCTACTTCGTGTACACGGGCTCCACATGGTTTTTCGGTGGTTTTAGCTTGCCTGCAAATCCCCGCCTAACATAAAGTCTGTTTAACTTAAATATCTTTTGGGGGTTTAGATGAGGCGGGGGCTTGTGTCCCAAAATTCTCGTTTTTAGTGTGCGTGTGTGTTTTGTCCTGTCATGGTGTTGTCTTGTGCCTTACGGTGTCGTATGTCCTTTGACCTTTGAAGCAGCATATTGACTAGTTGGGCAAATTTCCCATATTTTATGCACCACGCACTTTTCGTCTCTGTGTTTATTTTTGCTTCTTTCCGTCCTTCCTTCCTTCCTTCAAATACTCTCGCACACACAAACACTTTTCGTCCTGCTTTCATTCTGTTTTTTATGCTGCACTTCATTTTATTTGTTGTGGCTAAGCTGCGCTTGGGGAATTGAAATGCCTTCTATGTCCCTAAAGGCAGAACGAGGCCCACACCAGGACAGTTCATCAAAGTCAAGTAGTGTTTGTTCTTTTTTTCTCTTTCTATCTCTCTAAATATCTCTCTCTCTCTCTCTCTCTCTCTTTATCTCTTCTATCTCTGTCTCTATCTTTCTCGCTTACTCCCTCAGGTCTTTGTTATTTTGGTGGGCATATCAAATAAAGCTTTTTGAGTGGGCAGTTTATGACAGACAACGTCAGGACTTAACTTGCTCTTTAAGGTTCTTAAGTTAAGAACTTTCAATTCAATCTGACGCCTCAAACGTGACGCTTCAAATGAAAACGTTTTCTAAAACTCAATATAATAGCAAATCCTCGCTTGATTTGATCTAGACAGATTATAAAAGAAGATGCTCACTTTTTTATTATGTACACACACTTTTACTTGTAAGTGACAATTAATTCATTGAGAGAGGGAATCTTAAATGAAACTTATAATTTAGATGACAAATAGCACTTAAAATGGCAACAGGAATACAATTTGACCACTTAAAACAAACTTTTGAAAGATGAATTGGCTATCTTCATAGTTATCCAAGTATTTGGTAATAAATTTCAATTGCAAATTTCAAAATGGGTCGTTCAAATCGATTGAAATATACATACATAGGTCAATGACCTTAACAAAACTCCATAGCCAAAATCTCAATCGAATCTTTGCCACCAAATTAAGTAAAAGTCAATTGGAAATTACTGAAAGGCTTTTGCCAGCAAACAACAAACCAAAATGATACACAGATGAATCATCTTCCATATGGCTAATGTCCCCCCTCCCAAATTTCCAATATTCACCCATTTTCCCTAAAACACTCGAATGAGTTTTCGTTTTCATTTTCGTGTTCATGTGCCTCTATCCCCATGCCATCTCACATCCAGTTGCCTGCATCATCAATTTAATTTTTTGAAGCTTAACAAAGAGAAATGAAAAAAACGTAAGAAGAGAATAACAGCAAAAAGTGTTGCATAAAAAATAAACGTCAAACATGTACGTTGAACTGCCGGTCGATCTGTCCTTCAGTCAGTCTGCCCGTCAGTCCGTGGGTGTGAAAATCCGTAAAATTCAAGGCAGGGAGACACAGAGAGATACATAGACCCGCAGCATAGTGGGGTCGGGTGAAAGCCAAAGCTTTAAAGGGTGTGAAACGAAGCGTGTGGTATTTTCCATGTTCTATACTCCGCTCATCCACCACATTCAGCTCACTCCAGCAGGAAACCTGCTGCCCTTCCAGCTTCTACCCAGCATGCGGCTAATCTTTAAAATCATGTACAACGTCACTAAAACGCTTGCCGCATCAACAGTTTTTGCCACAGTCGTCGTTCTTGCTGCTGACTCACCGACGACCTCGCTTCCCCTTACCTTACCTCATCCCATCTCAATCCCCTCTCTCCACCGCTCACACTCTGCCTGGGCTCGTCACTCAATCATTTTACCCCAATTGCAATAAACTGTTTTTTGTTGCCTACTTTTAAGGGTTCGTGCTTCGTATGGGGAATTTGAATGGAGACGCAGGTTGCATTGGTCATTTTGTACTAGCTTTTAAAGCGTATAAAATTTTCATTTATATCCGGGTAACATCCCCAGAAACAAATATCAAAGTATCAAGAGAGTTCACAAAAAAAAAAAAAATCCAAAAAAACCTCGACCAAAAGGTAAAAATGGTTGAATGGACTACCAAGAGCCAATGCATATGTATATGTATGTGTGTGTGTGTGTGTGTGTGTGTGTGTGTTTTTTTTTTTTTTTTTTTTTTTTTAATTCATTTATTTAAGAAAGGATAGAAAGAAGAATTTACAAAAGATTTAGGAATATATGAAGTTGCGGAGAAGGAAAAGCGTGTGGGACTGCCAGCGGGGGTATTGCTTCACACGATCTTGCCTCCACCGCACATCCTCTTATCAGGTTCTGTTTGCCAGTTGTTCTTCGCTGCGCAGTTCGGCCATGGTGACCGCTGCGAATTTGTTGAAGGCATCCCAATTGGCCTTCCGCAGTATGATTAGCGGTACCAGATTTATTGCTGACGCCTGCACCCCGAGTACCATTTGCAGATTTCTTCTGTGAGTGTCGAAGCGGCCACAACTGAACAGAATGTGTTCAGCAGTCTCTTCCTCACCGTTGTTGCACCATGGGCACGCTGGGCTTGCAGCATGCCGAAATCTGTAAAGGTAACTCCGAAAGCAACCGTGTCCGCTCAGTAGCTGTGTCAGGTTGAAGTTGACTTCGCCGTGTCTCCTATTAAGCCATGTTTCGAGATTTGGGATAAGTCGGTGAGTCCATCTGCCTTTTCCAGACTCGTCCCACAGCGCCTGCCATCTAGAAATACTTATGCTCCGCTCCCTCTTGCGGATTGTAGCCCTTTCGATTTGGGAAATTCTCGGGTCTTTTAGTTTGCTGTAAAGTTGTTTGGTCTCGTCTGCTAGGAGTCGGATAGGAATTGTGCCTGCTAGCACCATAGCAGCAGTTCCAGAGATCGTGCGGAAACCGGAGCAGACTCTGAGCGCGCTGAGTCTATAGACGGATTCCATGTCCCGTGCGTAGGATTTTGTGGCCATGGCTTCGGCCCAGACCGGAGCGCCGTAAAGCATTATGGCCTTTGTGACTCCGTGGAGCAGCAATCTGCGGCTCTGTGTGGGACCCTTCGTGTTGCACATTAGGCGCGATAAGGCAGCGCCGGTAGCCCTCGCTTTCTTTGCTGTTTCTTTGAGGTGGTCTTTGAACGTTAACCTGGAATCGATAAGTATGCCAAGGTACTTTATTGAGTTTTTGCTGGTTATTTGCGCGGAGCCAGCCTGAATTGTTGCAATCTCTACTTTCTTCCGACTGCTTACGAGCACTGCCTCAGTTTTATGTTCGGCCAAGTGAAGGCCCATCGAGGCCAACCACTGTTGAACTCGGAGTATCGCGTTCGAGCAAACAGCTTCCACTTCATTTAGATGTTTCGCCACACAAGCTAAGGCGATGTCGTCGGCAAAGCCAATGGTCTCAACTCCTTTAGGCATATTCAGGTTTAGCACTCCGTTGTACATTGCATTCCAGAGTAGCGGCCCCATGACAGAGCCCTGTGGAACTCCACCGGTAATGCTATAATCTTTTCCTCCATCATAGGTGTCCACATGCAACCATCTGTTGTTGAGGTAGCTGCTAACTACCTTCAACAGGTACGCCGGAACTCTATAGTTATGCAGAGCCTCCAATATGCAGGACCATCTTGCCGAGTTGAAGGCATTTTTAACATCTAGTGTGGCTATTAGGCAGTATTCTTTTGATCCGCCTTTCCATCTATCGCCGGCGGTAGCGTTTCGAGCTATTTTAACCACTTTCTGGATAGCATCTAGTGTAGATCTTCCCTTGCGAAAACCAAACTGGTTTTCGGAAATTGCTTGGTTGGCCTGCAAGGCTTGGTCTAGCCTGTCCACTACTATTCTTTCTAGGAGTTTTCCCGTCGAGTCTAGTAGGCAGATGGGTCTGTAGGCAGAGGGCTCTCCCATTTGTTTTCCTGGTTTAGGTAAGAGCACTAGGTTCTGCTGTTTATATAGTTCGGGGAATATGCCATCGTTGAGGCATTTGGTGAAGGCGAATGCAAACTTTTCGGGGTGCTGGAAGGCAGCAATCTTTAATGCCTCGTTCGGGATACAGTCGGGGCCAGGGGAGGAATTGATTTTAATGCGTCCTATAGCTGTCAGTATTTCTTGTGATGTGACCGGCGGTATGCCTGCTACATCATAGTTAACTGTTACAAAATTGCTTGGTGCCTGGGTGGGGAACAGTTCCCTTACTATTGCATCCATTTCGATGCTAGAAGGTGGTTCTATGCGCTGGAAAGATTTAAGCCTCTTCATAACAATTTTATATGGCCTGCCCCATACATAATTTGCTGCTTCTGTGAGTAGTTCGTCGAAACAAGCCTTTTTGCTACGGCGAATAGCCATCTTGAGCTCTCTGCGCTTTGCCTCAAATTCTAGACGGCATGACTCAGAGTCTTCACTACCCCGAGTGCGCTGGGATCTCCTTCTGGCTCGATGACACAGCTTACGGAGTTTGGCAATCTCTTCGTTCCACCAATATGCTGGTCTGTGGTTCATGGGACAGGCATTTTCCGGGGCATGCAGGCGTTGCACGCGTCAGTTAGCCAGGCGTTAAGCTCGTCTGCTGTATATGCCTCGATATTGTGCTGCTCAAGAGTTCTAGTGAAGACTTGGACATCTAACATTTTCGAATTGAATATTTGGGGTTTCGTTATCCGCCGTTCCGACCGCCGCTGATTATCAATTGTGCAGATAATTGCATTGTGGTCGCTAGCTGTGTAATGGGGACTCAATACCCACCGTGCATGTGTGCAGAGTGCACTGGTGACGAATGTTAGATCAATTATAGATCCTATGTTGCCACGTTGGAATGTGAAGCCGTTGCCTGTGTTAAGGAGCGCCAAGTCGATTGACGCGAATGCTTCAAGAAGTGCTTGGCCTCTTGCATTGGTGGAGGAGCTGCCCCATTCCGCTGCCCATGCATTGAAGTCCCCAGCAACAATTGCCGGCTTATGGCATCGGATCTGGTCCGACAGCTCTTCTATTACGCCGCAGAATTCTCCGAGGCTATATGAGGGGGGTAGATAGCAGCTAAAAATCCAGTACTCTCTTATTTTGGCTCTAACAAAACCGTTGAAGGATGCAGGGAATTTTATCTGGCACGGTGTGGTCCCACATGCCCAGATCGCTGCTTTTCCCGAATTGTTTTGTGCCCATGTCGTGGTAGTAAAATTTTTATAAGGCTCACTGATAATAGCAACGTCTGTGCCGAGCTCTCTGACATTCTGTGACAGCAAGTCTTGTGCTGCCTCGCAGTGGTTGAGATTTATTTGAATAAATCTCATTATTGTTTTATTGTAGACATCCCTTTCGGCCCGTGAGGGCACCTATGGCTGCCTGCCGTGTGTGCATAATCAGCGTTTCCACTGGCAACACAGAGGCAACATGAAGGGCTATTATTGCACTCTTTAATCTTGTGACCCGATTTGCCACATCTTAGGCAGAGGCCAGTTCGATCGGTTTCACTGGTGCATTTAGACGCGATATGGCCGTATTTTAGGCATTTTAGGCACCTTCTCGGAGTATTGTCTAGGCGTATGGGGCAGACATTCCAGCGAACCTTTAATGTTCCAGCTTGAAGGATGTCGTTAGCTGCCGTAGTTGGGACGCTTACTGTAGCTCTCTGGCAACCTGAATAAGATTTACGCAGACTCTTAATGGCGGTCACGTCAATCTTCACCTTGAGCCTGTTCCCGAACGCTGCTACTATCTCCTCTTTGGTGGTTTCACCATCAAGCTCTCTGATATCCAGCCTGGTTTCGCTTATCAAGGCAAAGGCTGCAAACTGGCTGCCCAATGCAGCACCAATATCATCGCTTATTTGGCTTAGACTTTCCGGCATTGGTTTTCCCATTTCAAGCAAAAGGTCTCCCTTTGCTGTCCTTCTTGCTTTTTTGACATTTTCCCCAAGCGATTTTAGGGCTTCGTTTTCACTGCATGTGACTAATTTGAGCATCTCGCTGTATGATAGGTTGCCTTTGTTTGCTATCAAAATAGCGTCTGGCCTCTGTTTTGGCAGCCTTTGCTTTTGAGCCGCCACCCTGTTGCTCCTTTTATTTGTGACTTTCTGCCACTCATCTTGGTTGTGATGCCTGTTTATACGATCAGTGCGCAGTGGGCTTGTCGCTGTAGATGGCTTTATGACTGGCGCATTATTTTTCCTTTTTTTAGGCGGTGTTTTGCGCTGGGCCGGCGAATGCTCTCTAGGACGTTTGGGAGAGTCCCTAGCGTTTGTCGTTGCGAGGACTATATTGCGGCCATTTGCTATTGGAGTCATCTGTGTGGCACCGTCTTGCCTTTGCGGGACTTTATGGAATTCTCCAGCTAGAACTCTGTGGCAGAGAAACTCGTACAGTTCCTTCATTTTCACTATAGACTGTTTCGTGCTCAGATTTACATGCCTCACTGGCTTTTTATTATCATCTCTGTTGTTAAACGTGTGGTCTAACTGCCATACTAGAGAGCCTAGTTCATCTAGTTCAGCGATGTGCGACTTCACTGGAGGGCTTGACGCTGTTGCCGACACATCTGGGCTGTTTAGATTAGCCCGCGTTGCAACTGACACTGGGTTTGCTCCAACTGCTGCAGGGGGGGAATTTCCGATTAACGGTCGCCTTGCAAAAATTAAATCTTCGCTCGCGCAGTCGCTAAGGGGAAATCTTCCTTGTCGATCATGCTGGTCCATCGACGCAGTAGGACTGACCATTTATGGCTCGGGAGCGGGGAAAAAATTTTAGTTTTTAATTTGAATTCTGGTTGGTGCCAATTTGAATTTAAATTTGAATCCCGCTCCAAACGGTTTTATTTGCGGGTTTCTCAGAGGCGCCACCTGCCCGATGTTGGCTAGGGGCTCCCCTTATTACTGTCGTTTCCCAACACTGGCTCGATCAGCTGATTCGTAGCGGTGTGAAAACGAGGAAGATTTGCTGGTAGCAAAAAGTGAAAAGTTTTGAGGGAAAGTGGATAAAATTTCTCACCCACACCAACGCAGGAGCCGAAGAAGAGAGGCGGGAAAAAAAATAAGGAGAGAGGCAACTCCCCTCCCTCGCCACAGCCTTCACCAGTAGACCAGCCGGCCTTGGCCAAAAAATTACGGCCGGTCCAGCGACGATGGCAACCACAGCTGTTCCGCGGATGTGGTATGTAGGCAGTGTCCCAAAGACCCCTTCTGATTTGTTTATTTCAAATTATAGGCCTGAAGAACGCCCGATTCGAGGGTAACGCGGAGGAGGATACTTCAATTCACCTTATACTTCTGTCCTCTGTATTTATGTGTGTGTGTGTGTGTGTGTGTGTGTGTGTGTGTGTGTGTGTGTGTGTGTGTGGGTGTGTGTGTGTGTGTGTGTGCGAATCCCCGAGGTAAAAGAAAGGAAATTGATTTGATAATTGAAGATTGTTTTAGTTTTTTTTTTTTCTGTCTCCTCGCTCTCTCTCTCTGTTGATGTGCGGCACACCAATGGAACAGATGGCAAAACTATAAAAAAATATCCAAAAAGCTAACTTCGGATATGCCGAAGTTTATATACCGTTGCTTCATCCAAAACCTTCAAACTCTTACTCTGCCCCTTTCTCTTTCGCCTGGCCCACAAATTCTTATTTTTATTTCGCCTGATTCATTGCGTCTGCATGTATGTGTGCGTAAATTTAGCTTTCATTAATAGTTAAATTCATAAGGATATCCCAACTCCTTCCGTCAGCAGTAAATGAGTCCGATTTGACCACTTAACTCACTTTATAACATTCAAATGTGAAAATTACAACATGACTAAAAATCGATCAAAAATAATACCCAAAGATGTTTTTATTTGATGTATTAAAAATAAATTTAAAGTTTATCTGCCTTTTTAAGGCTGTATTTTCGCCAATTTCCAACTGATGCCAAAAAGTTATACATATGTATATTAATTTAATCGCAATTTTTTGGATTTCATCATGGCAATGTTACAGATTCGCAAACTTAGGAGTTTTAAAAGAATATTCAGAATTTTTCTAAATAAGTTTTGGTCATGCCTGGGTCGGAAATTTCACCTTCTCTGCCTTACAAACAGTTTAGTATCTATGTAAAAACATTTAGATAACGATAGTTAAATAAAGTATGAGATTTAGAACTTAAAATTCATTAATTGAATTATAAAAAAAAAAAACAAATATTATACTTATAAACTTTTTACTTTCGATTCCTTTAACATGGATTTTTAAATTCTTAATACCTGATTTTCCCATTTGTTAGTCTTTTTTTATTAATTTCACTTGTTTTTTTTTTACTTCCAGATCGTGCCAATCATAGTGATCCCACTATTGAGATCTGTCGCCGCTGTCCACCGGACTATGAAGCTGAGTCCTTGCCATCGTATACGATAGTTTCTGGCTTGCCCACGTACGATGATGCACTGGAAGAGTTTCGGAAGGCTGGCATTATACTCACTCCGTCGGTGGTGCCCATTATCAAGATATTCGAGTGTCAGGGCAATGCGGATGCCGGTGCCAAAGAGCCAGCTGTCGGCTATAGTCTGGTGGAGACGAATGGCGATAATAATGGGGATAACATATCGCTGAGCTCCATTAATGGCACTTGCCATTGTGGCAATTCATCGCCTACCTCAACAACACTGCCGCTACCAAGTTATAGTGCCGCTCTGGCAGCAGCTGCAGCGGCAGCTTCTCCACCGCAGGTCATTGAATTGTCGCCCGATCATTTGGCCTCACTCTCCCAGAAGCGCCTCTCGCTGCAGATCTCATTCAATAATTCGGTGCGACGTCAATCACGTTCTGGCTCCGCGTTGCGTAATCATTTATTGCGTTCGCGGGCTGTCGGCAATACGGCGGGATTGGGTCCCAGTAGCACCACAACAACAACAACCACATTAGTCACATTGGCCTCAGCGCCAAACCAAGCGGGCAGAGAGATGCCACTGCCCACAATACATCGCTCCTCGTCCACATTATCCTTGTCGAATGAGCGCCAGTTGCTGGATCAACGCTTAAGGCATTTACATCATCGCGGGTCGTTATATTGATTATGGATTGTTACCTCGATTCTGTTTACATATTAAATATACATACATCCATATACGTATGTATGTATCTATATTATTTTTTGTTTTTTTTTTTTTGTTTTAGTTTTAAGTTGTATAAAAAGAATAAACAAAATGCAAGATGTTTGTTAATGTAATTTTGAAAAGCTTTCTTAAACGAATTTTCATTGTGGTAAGTTGTAGAGTAAGCAGCTCCTTGTGGCCATGGCAACAAAAAAGTTTTCTTTTAATGCATTAAACATTCGCTTTAGCCACAATAATTATGAGCGGTGCCACAACTCGAACAGGTCTAGTGCCAACACCCAAAAGGCATGTGAAATATCTTAAAAAGGTGGTAATTAAATTTGAGAGGGGGGAAAAACAGAATCTCCTACTGAATAAAGGTTTTTCTTTCGTTGCAGCGCAAACATCTCCATGGCGATGACTTACGGATGCCACTTAAATTTGAGGCAACGCCAATGCCTCTGTCGCTACGGCCATTTGGTGGACTTTTCAATCCGTTTGCCAAGGGATGCTCGGTGCTGTGCAACCATCCGGCGCCATCAGCTGTAAAAGATGTCATCCATCAGCTAAAAACTTCTTTAGCCATTGAGGGAAAGAATCCACAACAGCAGGTGCAGCAAGGCAGGGAAAGGGATAAGGACAAGGATCAACAAGACTTGGAAGATTCGCATCATAGACACCATGAGACGGACAATATACCTGAAGATCTGTTTCGTCGTTATGCTGAAACCGACTCTCGGCCCATGACCCCAACTCCGACAGTGACCAGCATACATACGAGGACAAGTGCTGGATCGTTTTATCGTCGTTGCATTACCCCCGAATGGGGTAAACATGAGAATATCAAGAGAAAGAAAATTATATTAGATCTGCGGCGATCTCATTCCCAGGAGACTTTGTACTGGAAGCCCAGTTCGGAACTGACCCAAAGTGGCATAGAGGAGGATAAGAAACCTAAGAGCGCTGGCGCCAATGAGGATAAAAAGCCACGACGACAACCGTCAAGTGAACAGCGACCCAAATCCTCACTGGGAACCGCAACCCTAACGCCAGCTGGCGTTGGTGTTGTTGGCGGAGATCAAGGCATTGAACTGGAATCGAAAGTAAG
Organism: Drosophila insularis; assembly: GCA_018903935.1. Lineage (NCBI taxonomy): Eukaryota > Metazoa > Arthropoda > Insecta > Diptera > Drosophilidae > Drosophila > Drosophila insularis. The sequence goes on along the minus strand of JAEIFP010000337.1, from coordinate 2,445,949 downwards.
GACCACAACCTGCATCAATGAGCATGAATTGAGCGATGATGATGTGAGAAGAGGCAAGAAACGTAAAAAACTGAAACCGGCCCAAGGTAAGCTGACCCATAAGCGTCACATTTCCATGAATCTTGTATAATTCTTTTGTATTTTGTTTGTATTAAGCCACAACCACATTTCATTTGAGCGAGGATCCAGAGACACAAGTGGCTGCTTTGGGCCCAGATTCACTTAATCCTAGCACCAGGCCGAGTCTAATACCCAATGCGGCTAGTTTGCTGCCCAAGGATAAGCGAGAGAGTGAGCGGGAGCCCATATTGCTCAAGGGTAGCTTTCTCACCGATGAGGCTTTTCAGGCTCTGAAGACTGATTTGGATGTGGATCTAATAGAGAATACCTTCGGCAGATATGTATGTATGAGAGCAAAGTCGACAAGTTCAAAGAAAAAAACCCTTGACATTTTCTATTCTTCAGCTTAATCGTGCTCTCAAAGAGGCCATCAAATATATGCCACCAAAACAGAAAACTAATCCAAAGCCCATCGAAGATAAGCCGTCCACATCGTCCACAAATCAAACATCAAAAATGCCTAGAAAATTCTCCAAATCGGCCACCCGTTTCGATGTGCCAATGGATCTAACCATGCTTAAGAGTGAGTAATCCTAATAGCTTTCCACCCACAGTCCATTTCGGTTCTAACTATTGCGTCCTTGTAGCCATGACCCCTTGGGATTATCTGAGCAAGTATGTTTGGGTATCCCAGCAGCGCAAACAGCTCTATAAACGTGTATTCCTCAAGTACTTGAGTCGATGTGAGGAACCTGAAAGTGAACTGGTGGCCGGCGATGATCTCAGCAATCTGCAAGAATATCGATATAACGAACGAACTCTGATTTGGCAACAGTTGCCGCAGGCTCTGGAGGATGTGCTCGAGTTTCATGGCACTGAGACGAATGTGCAGAATGCTTTAACTATGTTGGGCTACGATCCAGCTGCGTCCAATGGGGTTATGGACTTTCGCTTGTGGTGCGGCATTGTGTCATTTGCAGAGCGTCTAGTTCTGGTCAAGGAGAGTCAGGATAACGATGATGAGGACGATTCCTGCGATGACTTGGAAAAGGCGGATTTCAACAGCATGGAACGAATAATGGCTGATTTTCTAATCCCAGATTCATTGCGAGAGATTTTCAAAGTAATACGACAAACGCATAAGTTAAATTATTAACAAATGTTGTCAGAACGCCATATGTATCGCCTCTTAAAAATTAGTCCAAATTTTGCATGAATAAGGACCTTTGTATGGCCAGGACATCAAAATTGTTCTTAAAACGGCCGAGTTATAATTATGTTTATAATTATTTTCCACTCACAAATTAATTAAAGGGGGAAAATCCTTGATATCTCAATTCTCTAAAGGACAATCGAGATGTCTTTTGCACCCAAGATGGTCCTTGGCGCTATAAGTTTTCGTCCTGATCCTTTAAAGGACTCGCAAGATATTTGTCATTTCGAAAATGTCTCTCAAACTGAGTTCCCCAAAGGACTTTCTAGGATCTAAGTCGATATCAGTGGTAACGGTGTTCAGGATATTTATAGATTTTTCGCACCCTTTTGGCCCTAAAAAAAATTCAAGGAATATTTTGGACGGATATTAAAAACCCTTGAATGCAAATCGATAGTTCTGATTTTGGAGGATCCAAAAAAGGATATCATGTCTATAGCGAGCACTGCCCCGCAGAAATTTGGTCGCAAGAAAATGATCTTTTTAATGATAACTGGATAATTTTATTTTCTTAACTTTACTGTTGAAAATCAATATATATTCTGCACAAAGACTTCCATTTAGCCAAAATGGAATGATTAATATGATTTTTTGATTTTTGAAATGAAGTATAAATGAACATAATTTTAAATAAATTAACCAAAGGCCTTTTGTATTCATAATGCATTCATAGCACAAGCAACATTAATTTCAATTCCATTAATTATAGCTATACAATTGGTTATGTTTCCAACTTATTCTACGATTAAGTACTTAACTCAGAACGTATACAGACACACACACAGAGAACACATATTTGGTCATATTTTAGAAGGTGGCTTGATCTTTAGGAGATCACACAAAAACACCAACAAATTAACTATACAATTGCCTATCCACTAAGATTCCGTGTTCGATGAGAAAGCTTTCCACATCGGAGGCAAAGAAATCATCACTAAGATCATCAGTTAAACGCACAAAATTGCCAATAACAGCCTGGGCTTTGTATACCAAGAGAGCGGGTAAACCCTTGGTACGAAAATCCCGACTCATTCCAGCAACAGAACTGCAAATTTTGGCAAACTTTATAGAAGGATAATCCTGGGCTAAACTATCTAGACATTTGTTGAGAGTTGAGCAAGCTGAGAGGCCTCTTTCGTAAATGTGGATAATAATTGTGGTGTGTTTGTTCTCCTGCTCGATGGACGCAAGGAATTCCTCATGACTGGTCAACTGTTGCACTTTGCCAAACTGTTGATTATGTCCTGTTTGACGCAGCATTTCGGCCATGCGTTGCTTCTGATACTGTTGAAGGAAGTCCTCACTCATCAGTTCAGCGAATTCGGCATCGAGTTCCTCCTGACGCTTGCGCTCTTCATCCTCGGCCGCTGTAGCTGTGGTCATGCTAAGCTTCTTGGCCAGAGCAAGGCGTTGTCGTTCTGTTTCATCGCGACGCTCGGTTTCCAGTTGCTTGAAACGTTGCCAATCCTTGACAACACCTTTAGGTCCTGTATTGGTAGAGCCCTGTTGTCGGCTGGTAAAGCTACCAGCAGGAGTTGCATCGGGGTCGGTATTGATAGTAAGGCCGCCTCCTGTAAAGACAAAAAGAGGTCAATGAAGTGTACATAACTTGCTACCAATAAAGCACAGCCTTGCCCTTGCTACTACTGGAACGGCCTCCCTTCTCGTCAACATCATCCCCCTCGGCATTATCTTCGCCCTCACTGCTGCTACAATAATACTCCAGCTTTTCGCCCAATAATTTGTCCTCCAAAGTAGCCATTTTTATTAAGTATTTATAATTCAATTAGGTCGCACGAAATTGTTTGTTTAATTAGAGTCGATAAACAGAATCAGAGACGCGTCTATCGAAAGTAAATGAGTGCTGCTATCGTTATCGAATTCAAGTTATAGACTTTTTCGCCGTGACTCTTTGCAGTGAAGCGAATTCGTGTTTCACGCTTTTTGTTTTTTTGCCAGCCATTCACATGTTAACGTATCCTTTCTTTTCGCCACCAAAAGACACTTTGTTGGCGTGCTGTCAGTTTTTAGGAAATTGATTATATATTTTTAGATTTTGTGTGTAAACGAATTACAAATTAAATTGTATATTTAAAATGTACGGCGGTGATGACTTTTCGAATAATGGGGTGAGGCCAGACAAGTTCCTAATCGGTCGAGGCTAAATTGCCGACGACACTGATGAAACATAACCAAACTTTTATTGAATGTTGTGTTTTTTGTACCCATTTTATTTTGTAGGACTTTTATGATGACTATGCCCACACAGGTGATCCGCAATTGGATATGGAGTTCGAGCGAAGTTACTACACCAGCCGTATGCCGGACAATGTCAAGTATTTTCTCATGAATTTCTGTCAGGCCATTAAGGACGGTAATCTGTATGATATACAGAATATGTATGAGAATACCTTCCCCCAGATAAGTGACCATCATTTCGATAAGACAGCCTGGCCCGAGGAGCAAGAGGTGGCCAGCATTGTGGACAATGAGAAAGTGTTTTTAATCTTATACAAGGAGCTCTATTTCCGTCATATACACGCACGCATACCCGGTGGACCCAAGCTTGATCAGCGTATCAATTCATTTTTCAATTACTGCGATTTCTTTAATCTAATCATTTCGGCTCAGAATCCGGTGATGTTAGAGCTACCCGACATTTGGCTTTGGGAACTGGTTGATGAATTTGTCTATCAATTTCAAAATTTTGCCCAATATCGGTAAGAACTTGCCGTCATATAAATTATTGTTATTGCCTTACAAAGATAATTTCTCTTTAAGTGCTCGTCTAACGGACAAATCGCAGGATGAGATTCAACAATTGTGTGTCAATCATAGCAATGTATGGAGCATTCTGTGTATACTCAATGTTTTACACTCCTTAGTGGATATATCCAATATCAAGAAACAATTGGAGGTCATCTCACAAGGTGTAGATCCTCAAACCGTTGCCGGTGATTTTGGCAAATTGTCTTTCTACAAAATGTTGGGCTACTTCTCTCTGGTCGGTCTGCTGCGTGTGCATTCATTACTGGGTGACTACTATCAGGCCATTAAGGTCCTGGAACCGATTGAGATCCATAAGAAATCGGCCTATTCCCATATACCAGCTTGTCAGATCTCGACGTCATATTATGTGGGCTTTGCCTACATGATGATGCGTCGCTATGCCGATGCTATACGTACATTTTCGGACATTTTGCTTTATGTACAGCGTACGAAACAACTATATAGCACTCGTTCGTATCAGAACGACCAGATCAATAAGCAGGCGGAGCAAATGTATCATCTGTTGGCCATTTGTTTGGTTTTGCATCCTCAATGCATCGATGAATCCATTCAGCAAGTTCTGAGGGAAAAGAACTATCACGATGCCATGTTTAAGATGCAATGTGGCGATTTGGATGTGTTTAAGTCCTTCTTTATCTTTGCTTGCCCACGTTTCGTTAGTCCCTGCCCACCGGCGGCCGATGCCCCGATGGAGGATTATGTCAAGGATCCCATGGAACATCAGCTATTGGTCTTTATGGATGAAGTGAGGCAGCAAAAAGATTTGCCCACCACAAGATCATATCTGAAGTTATATACTACCTTGCCATTGGCAAAATTGGCTTCCTTTATTGATCCTAATGCCAGTGAAGATGATGTGTCCAAGCTATTGATTCGTCTGCTATGTTTCAAGCACAAAATGCGTAACCTCGTGTGGAGCAAGGGTCCAAGTGGATTGGAAGGATCTTTTAAATCCGGTTCGGAGGTAAGTGGTTAACATTTTGTTTATTTGACAACGTGATGTGATATTCACCTTACCATTTTATCATGTTGCAGCTTGATTTCTATATTGACGACGATATGATCCATATAGCCGATACAAAGGTTTCTCACCGCTATGGCGACTTTTTTGTACGAAAAATTTTGAAATTCAATGACCTCAATCGGAAGTTAAAGGGTGTCAATATTTAAATTATTCGTTCGTTCATTATAAACCACAATAATGATAGAAAATAGAGTTTATTACTTTCCGAACTGGACCGAGTTTTCCATAATAAAGAAGTTCTGCATTGAAAACTGGCAGAAAAAGGTCCCCAAAAATTCCAAAAGTATTTTTTAATATGATTACAAGTATATTTTTCCTATACCCTAAATCTGAGAAGTAAAATCTTATCAGGCCTGTTCTCGTTTCCGAATCCGATTGTTTTTGTCGGAATCAGATTTAAAACCTGATTTCGCTTCCGATTCCGAGTCAAATTATTCGGTTTCAAATCGTTTGCCTTTGAGTCAGTGTAGTGAGAAGTAATTACAAATTTCTGAAAATTACGGCTTTTCAATATTTTTCTATTAATCTGTAATAGGTTAAAAACAATTATAAGTAATAGTTGATAATTTCGTTCCAACTATTAATATACAAGAATTATTCTTAGCAGGCGACCAAAAAGTTGAATATGAAAACATTATGATAGCTGTCGAAATGAAATTGTTTTGTTCTCGTTTCCGAACGTTTCAAATTAAAATTTGTATGCCCTTTTTTTATGGTGGACAATAAACGACATATGTTTAAATTCGTCCAAAACAATATGTAAAAATTAATTTATTTGCCATGACTAGAATGAAATTGAATTCAAAACCCATGCACAAATGAAACAAAAATTTTTGTCAAAATTTGCACTTAAAAACAAATGTATACCTCAATAATTATAAAGCTCGCCGAAACAAGTGTTTTTGAACTTAGCTTCGAAAACGATTGACATTTCCCTCGAAATTGTAAACAGCAAGTTTGAATATGCTGCTGAATATCTCTTGATACGTTTAAAATCGACTCGGAAACGAGAACAGACCTGAATATTAATTACATATATATAAATGAAATATGTATATAAATGTGCCCAGCTACACTAATCGTTTATAAGAAGTTAGTCAGTCTATTTTATGAATTTTTAAACTTAATTCAGACACATTCATTCCAGAAAGTGTATACAATCTCAATTTAAAATCTTCATATACATACATATACAGGTAAGTAGATAGTTGTCTGATCTCATTTTAACATTGAATCGGATTAGGGATATAGATTAAATATAATTTTTATTGTTGGTTGTTTTTTGTTTTTTTTTTTATGCGCTTTGAATGAATACAAAAAAAATTGTAAATTATTTTTGCATTGCAAGTTTTGGAAATAATATAAAGTCTTGAAAATCGTAAAGCACACACGAGAGTCTGATGTCAAGGTTATTATGAGATACTACAGATATAGATTATAATTATAGACGAATTAATGCTGATGTGCTAAATCCGAGAAGGTTAGTTGTCCATTCATTTAACACAATTCTCCCAATGGGAATCCCAAGCACGAAGCTGCAAAACAGAAAAGGATAGCAATAAGAAGATATGTTCAGTCTCTTTCGAGACTGCTTTTTGGTTACCTGACAATCTCGACTGCAATACCATTGATTCTGACAGCTGGCGCACATGAAATTGGCCTCGTATCGCTCACAGTGCTGACAGCGACGATCCGCATCAGTGTTGGCCACTCCTCCACCACCACCACCTCCATTCATTGAAGGACGGCTGTCTTTATGTTTCCTTTCAGCTCTGCCCACATCCCTCTCGTGGTCACGATCCCGTTCCTGATCTCGTTTTATCTCATCTGAGAGATATGTGGAATGTTGGCCGCCCCGTTTAGAGGTAGAGTGTCCACCTTCTCGACTATAAAGCATGGGACTGCTATTGTACATAGGTTTGGGTGTTCCAGCATTTTCCCGATCGAAATGATTTTCAAAGGAATTTCGCGGATCACGCTGATGATGATGTTGTTGTTGATGGGTTGGAAAGGAACTAGCTCTATTATCAGCCGCCACGAGATTCGGCGTTGAATTGCCTACCATGAGGTGTTGATATCTAAAAGTAAAGAAAAACACTTTTAAGAGGTCTGCATCGACACATTATCAATTTGATTTATCATACTTTCTCTGTGCTTGTAGTATTTGTTTTGAGCGCTTGCTCAAGGATACGTGAGGCATTTCCTCAACGTGATCCTCTGCCAAGTTTAAGTCCTGCATCTCTCTGCGTCCAATTGGCACAGAGTTACGCCTACGATAAGCCTCATCGAATTGTGCTATTCCTGACAGAGGCTCCTTTAAATTTAGTGCACTGTTTGAAGAGAGATTAGATGACCCCATTAATATCCTAGATCTAGATCCAACACCCTTTATTTGCATTATCGGTTACACGTTACACTCACCCTCTTAGCAATCTTAGATCGTTCTGACTGCTCTCCAATTGATTGATGCAACGCTCCAGGGCCGATGGCCCTCCATGTTTTGGGGTAATTGGAGCGTTTTGCTCTTCCAGTAGCATTGAATGCATTTCATACAGCTCTGGGGTGCTGCAATTTTTATTCACTAACATTGGCAATATATCCTTAATGATCAGAACACGCTCCTTACGCTCCAAGCGAGAACGCAATTCCTCTTTAACACAACGCAAATGAATAAGACGATTGGTTTCCTCCTCCTTTTGCACAATTAGCTTGTCCAGCGTCTTTATATCGGCATCAATCCGTTTTCGTTCATCCATAAACGATTGTAATTCGGGCGAAAGGGAATTCAATTTGTCATTGATTATCGTATCCAGTTCGGAGTAAAGTTCCTTGATGCGATAATGGAAATTGGCATCGCTATTCGTGAGATCAGGATAGGACTTCGGTTGACGTGGAGTAGTTGTTGCTACTTGTGGCGCTAAAGGTGGAAGGGAAGTGCTTGGTGGAAGTGGAGATATATGTGATTGTGATTGCAATTGTGCTTGTGCTTGGGAAGGACCGGGCATTTGAGTTTGAGGAGTTGTTTGAGTTGTTGCCTGATTGATGGTTTGAGTGTAAACCGTTTCCGATCGACGTGGCTTCTGTGGAGGCTGTGGGGCAGCAAATGTGGGAAATGATGCCAATGGATTGATTGCATTTATGGGCGGAGGCGTCTCCAGGCTGTCGCCAATGACCGTGGATGGTGGTTCTACCACCTTATTGAGAACAACCTTTTGTTTGACAATGGTGGGATAGCTAATCTCCATGGGCTCTATCACCTGTCCCGACGGTAGAGCCGGTGGGGTTGGTGTGCTTAAATTATAGGACATGCAAGCCAAATCAACGACTGATTGTTGCTGGACTACTGGCTGTTGTTCTTGTGGGGCCAAAGTAAAGGCAGGACCCAATTTGAAAATTGGCTCATCTGTGGTCAATTTTGCCATAGATCCTAGAGTCTCAAGTTTTTGTTGTTGTGTATGCGGTTGTTGTTGTTGGTCCTGCTGTGGAAGCTGGTCAAGTGATGATTTTGGTTGTGACTGTTCTATCGGTTCTGACTTGGCAAATTCAATTGTGTCATCATCAGAGTCAATTGGCATAGATTTGATACGCTTTTCGCCAAGCAAAGGTGGCGTCAATGATCGGCGCCGTTTAAAGTTTGTTTCTAATACTGGAACCCCCAATCCGACCTCTTTGTTGGCCAGGCTATTATTGTCAGCTTCAGTTGACACCAGTTCCTGGCTCACTTGAATGCCAACTGTCAAATCATATGGATTGGGAATTGCATGTGAATTATGTGGAGGTTGTGGATGAGCAACCAGAGTGGGAGCACTTGCTACAGGTGTTGGAGCGCCAATACTTGTTTTAAGTGTCAAGAACTCATCCAATATGGAACCGTTTTCCTTTGCTACAACTTGCACTGGGTCAGGAGCCTTGTCGTCTTCATTTAGCTTAATTTTTCGACTAGGCGGAGCTTGAGGTGTTGGCAAGTCAAATTTTACAGGAGTCAGAGCACTTCGCTTGACTGCTTCCAGCTTTTCTGGTGATTCCTCATTCTCTGTGTCATCCAGACAAATTAGCTCTGGCGATTGACTGACACTGCGACTAGCTGGACTACGACTACGACTACGGCTGGGCGAGCTAGCTTGACGATCCGCGGAATGTTGTGCCATAGTATGACGTCTAGGATTTGAACGATATAAAAGGGACTGATGTCGTGTTATTGTATATTTTAAGGATCGCAAATATCCATCAGGAAATCTGCGTAAGTGTCGAAGCCTGGTAAATAAAGGTTATTGATAAGATTATTGAAATTGGGCAAAATTGGGCAAAGTTTTTTTTAGAATTGGCCTACTCACCACAACAAACTTCGACGCTTGAAATAGAAACTTGACCGGCTGCTTCGTTTTAATTGCTTAATTTGAAGTTGAGTTTGCAAAGGATTTGAAGGTGGCTTCAGTGGTCGGGGATCTGGTCCGGTCTCCACCTTGGCCTTTATCGGCGGCTGCTTCTCATCCTCGTTTTTTTGAAGCTGTTTTGGCTCCATTGTCAAGTTTTTGGCAGAACCAGTGGAGCTGGTTCTTTTTGGGGTATTCTCTGGTCTTGGTTTATTGCTTACAGCGGCATCCATCAGATCATACTCCTCTGGGCTATATTCATCGCTGCTCAGATTTGAATCAGACGAGTCATATATCTCCACATTGGCCATAGCTAGACTTAATTAAAGCGACAATTAATTACCATTTAACTTGGCTCGTTTTTTTTTTATTTTCACGTTTACAAAAAAAAAAAAATGAAAAGCGTCTAGTCTTGTCCAATTTTCGTCTGCCGGCTTGGCCAAAACGTTGAAACCTTAATTGACACTATTTACTAACACGAATCGGAACTTGCAATGCCTTGACCGGTTTGTAAGATTTTTGTTTTTAATTATTGCTTACTGTTTAATCCCTTACTTTTCCTACTAAACGAGGAATCTCAATTCTTACAAAATTTGCGTTTTTTTCGCAAAAAGGAGGCAAAAGAGACAATGACTGTGTGACCAGATGATTGAAGGTATAAATATTTCTTATTGTTGGCAGGCCGTTAAACCAGACGGATATGTAAAAATACCAAAATACTACAATCATCCAGTTGGCAGTTCCAATCTATCTGTTAATACCGAATTAAAATACCGAAAAAATCAGGCAGCAAATAAACAACAAATTAAACATACAAAATCGCACAAAAACAATTGCCACAAAAAAACAAACGGTAAATAGTGAAGCGGTCATGAATAAATATAATACGTGAAAGGCAACATTTCTTAAGGTGTACAATAAGTTATGACTTCAATCTCATGATTGTTACGACAGCTCCAGCAGCCGATGCTGGAAACAAAAACGAAAAATAAGAAATATCTCAGCATTGGGAGCATTAAACTGTCACTATTGATAATAAATACATATAACAATTACATTTTTGTTATTGCGCTTTGTCCACGATAGTGTTTTGCAGTTAACCCCGCCAATGTTTTTGCAGATCGCAAATTGACTGCCCAGAACTCGAACACTTGAGTGTTAAGTACAACATTCGCTTTGTATACCTATTGGATCCTGTCATAGTAAATCTAAGTTTTGATTTAGTTCACATTAGACATTTTAATCTAATCCAACCACGTCATACCCATACCAATACATATATGGTATGAGATGAGCGCGTGACCGTGATGAACTTTCGTGCCAACAACAAGAACGACATTTAGAATATCACGAATATGAAAACTTTTTTCGAATTTCGAAAAATACCAGTTCGAAATTGTATCCGTTTCCGGTTCTATGAAACCGTTAACGATTTAAAACATAAAAGAAACAATAGAATCAGCCTTTTAGTGAACATTTGGAAAAAAGCAAACTATTCAAAATAAAATCATTTTAAAAACATCATAATTCCATTATTTGTTTCGGTTTGAAAAACCTGATTTAAAACGCTTTAAACGTAAAAACTATAACTTACCACGAACCTTTCAATTGTTGTTCTTTAAAAATAATTAAGTATTGATCACGATCATTTGCATCTCTAGCGGCGAGGCAATATTATCGCGCGACTATATCTACATATACATATATATTAAGTATGTATATACACGCATAGGTCTACATACATATATGTTGTATTTATAATGACTCGCTTTTATACGGACTTTGTCCACATTTGGAGTGGCAGTGCAATTATTGTTAGCGCTATTTCTATGGGAAAGTCGGCAAATCGACAAATCATACTCATCTAAATTGATAAGGTGACCAAATGTGATTAGATTCCGTTGGTTTAGTTTATTTTTTTATGGGTTTTAATATATATCTCTTTGTTTAAATTATATCTCAACGGGTATTTAGTTCAGTTGACCAAATCGTATTGGTTAGGGCAGATGTCAACGATTGCGGAATAAAACTAAGGTTGACAATCGAATAGTTAAATGATTGGGTGGTGGGAAGGGGGGAACCACCTCGTTTTATGGGCTTAGCTACGGTTACGTTAGCATTTTACTTCAAAGTTACAAACAGTATACAGTTTTACAATTACGTAAATCAATTGTTAAATGAAAAAGGTCGTGATCTCTATTTGTTACAGATCAAAAATGATGTCACTGGAGAAGCTGAAACAATTGAGACTGATCCACCTATGCATTGCCATAACATTCTTCACATCGGGAGTATGCATTAATCTGGTCCAATTATTATTGCACATTACAGTAAAGCCTATAAATGAACGACTCTTCCGTAAATTGATGTACTATTTGTGTTATTCCCTCTACAGTCGTAAGTATAGAGACACGATCAATCGATCCTGCTGCAGATCCTCGATTATGTAACACTAAGAAAATTTCCATAAATCCGTGTATATTTATTCTTAATCATGTTGGAATGAAGACAGCTTGTTCGTAAAGGTCGTTTGCCTTGATTTTAATTTTTTTTTATCGCGCCTCTTTTAGTTGTCATCTTGTAATCTTGTTCTTCTTTGTTACAGAAATTGTGTTTGTGGCCGATTGGTGGGCAGGATGTCGCATGCGTGTTTATATGGATGAGGAGGATCGGCGCACTTATGCAGGAAATGAACATGTTTTACTTTTAATGAATCACAAATATGAAATCGATTGGTTAACGGGTTGGATGATTTGCGACAAGTTGGGTGTGCTGGGCAATTGTAAGGCCTATGCCAAGAAGCCCATTCGCTATGTTCCAATAATTGGCTGGGGCTGGTGGCTGGCCGAATTTGTCTTCCTCAATCGTAACTTTGACAAAGATAAGGAGATTATTGCAAAGCAATTGAAGGTGGTCTATTCGTATCCGGATCCCACATGGTTGCTATTGAATGCCGAAGGAACACGTTTCACCCAATCAAAGCACGAGGCATCTGTGAAATTTGCAGAAGAGCGAGGAATGACGCCGCTCAAGCATCATTTGATACCACGATCCAAGGGTTTTACTGCCAGTTTGGCCACTCTGAGAGGGATTTGTCCTGTAATCTATGATATTAATCTGGCCTTTAAGCCAACTGAAAAGGTTAGCAGTGGAATTATCTTCTCTTTCATTTCGTTGGATTTATTTGATTTTAATTTATGTTATAGACTCCGTCCACCATGTTGTCCCTGTTGAATGGCAAGGGTGTGGAACCTTATATGCTAATGAGACGCATTCCTCTTGAGCAAGTTCCAGAAGATGAGACCGAGGCAGCCGCCTGGTTGCAGAAACTGTTTGTGGAAAAGGATCGCATAATCGATAGCTTCTTGGAGACGGGAAGTTTCTTTGAAAAATCAGGCATTAAGGAAACACCCTCTGAACTTCTAAAGCCACGTCTTAGTTCTTTAATAAATTTCGCTTGTTGGGTATTTGTCTCGTTGTCGAGCATCTTCTATTATCTGATCACTTCGTTGTTGGCAGCCAATTGGACGGCATTTATCACGGCCTCCTCAGTGTTGGGACTATGTAAGTTTGCATTTGGAAATATATTTTCATATCTTCACTTATTCATTCTATTGCAGTTTATTGGCTAATGGGTCAGGCTATCAACAAAACTCAGATCAGCAAGGGCTCGAGTTATGGCGCCACTTCAAAATCATTTGCATCCACCTCTCCTTCAGCAAGCACAAAATAATTGCGAACAAATCCTTCAGTTGATATTTTTTCTCACAACTTTAGTCAATATATGGAGCCTAAGCTAAAACCAACTCAATTATATAAAAAAATACACAGACACACAACAAAAAACACAAAATGGAACAAAACCCCAAAGAATACGCCTTGGAAAAAGTTCTGTCAAAAACTAAATATAAAACCAATTCAATTATTAGTCCTCTTCGACTGCATGTGGAATGATGATGATTTATTGTAGCGTTTGACGATAACCCAAAATTGTTCAGTTTGTGACTGTTCGAGACGGGACAGTTTTGAGTAAGAGCCATCAAATTAATTGTATGTATGTATGTAGCAGTTCTCGTAGTAAAAGCCTACACATATAGGTAAACGTGTTTAATAATTGTGTTTGGAAGAAACAAAAACGATTTGCAACAATTAAAATTACAAGCAAAAAACCAACCATATAATATCTTTATTAATCTGTGTCATAATAAATTTAATTACGAATGCCAGTTTCAAAAAATCAACTACAAATTCATTGTAATAGGAAAATTCAGGTAAAATAGATTAGAGAGTTGTATGAATACACTAGTAAAACGTACAATTAAGGTAGCAGTTGAACTCATTTATTCAATCATTGCTCGAACGAGATGAATGAGTACTTAAAATTCATCAATTAATTCCTGTTATTAATAGTGAAGTGAGGTGTCTAAAAATTGTTCAATGTGTTGTATTCGAATATGAGGATCCATTAATAAATCCGGAGAGTAATCGACGTGTTGAATGTACTTTGCCATAAGCTGACCAAGGACTGTGAAATGTGTGTACCTTGCCCCATAAAATGTGCAATAGTGTGGGAACAGTATTCATTATTTTCAACAAATGAATAATTTCTCGCCTGTTTTGTAACTTAAAAACTTTTTATAAGCAATGTTTAATTCGAGAATTATTTTCAACCCACTCGACATTCCGAAATTTCCGAATTATTGGGCTATTTATTGCTTTATTAGAAGGCAAAGTTTCCCTTCATTTCGTAGCCCTAGAACGTCGTGTAGATTTTAAACAACACTATTTCTAATTTAAAAAGCCCACCGATTCTATAATTAAAATTCGGCATCTGGCAACGCAAAATACAAAATTTTAATTCTACGGTACTCATTTACGGCGCCAAAAGCTAGATTTAGCTTTTTATTTATTAATTTAAATTGTGTACAAAAACTACGCAATAAATTCTATGCTCAAAATTTCTTTATTAAAATTTTTTGCAGTCAAAGCTATGTTGTGCCCAAGTAATCCAAATAAACATTACTTAAAGTTTGCTTTTTTAACGTTTATGTGAGTTAGAACTTTAACCCTTGGCAAGCACAATAAAGACAATTCAAAAACTAAGCAATGCTTTTGCGACTATCAAATAATTAAACAAATATAGCAAACCTGTTTTTAGTTTCAGACAAACAGTTTAAGCTGACAGTCAGCGGAAAATAAACTTAACGGAGGGAACTTTAAGCTACATTCTTTGAAATTGAAACCAATTTGGGGGAACATCAGCAAAAAAAAGTTTTAAAAGACTTCTAGTAAAATAAATAAATACATGTACAAATATACGTATGTATTTTTTGATAAGATAAGCAGAAACATTACTGTCCTCAATGAAGCTGAAGTTTTAATACCCTTCGGTCCAATTTTAAATACATTTTTGAATACTGACAGACCCGAGATTATTTTACATGAATTTTACTTAGCAACCCTATTTTGAAACTTCATCTCTGCCTCTTCCTTTTTCTATTTTACTATGTACCGTTTGGAGAGATTTGAATCAGAATCAGAATAATTTCAGGTTAGACGTCTCTTCACACGTTTCAAGATGACACCGATTAGCAATTCGAATTATCTGCTGAAAATTATAAGCGTGCCCGCATTGCTGATAAGACAGGTGACGTTCGAAAGAAAAATTGCTCTCAGAATGGAGAGGAATTGATAATTGTCTAGCATAGAGTTTAAAGAACTTGCACGATTTGAAAGTGAACTAAGATAAGCTGCAAAGTTTCTCTTCATGATCAAAGTTCTACCCACTTTTAATAGTAAAGTATATTCCTACTCATTCACTAATAGATAAGGGGTGATTAATTTTGTTAATTTATAAGTTTCAATGTCTTTAATCATTAGCGATTCTTATCAGAAGAAAAAAAAAACACAAAAATTACTTCACTATGTCCCCATGTCGTTCGTTCAGTTGGTTTTTGTTTTATTTCATTCAGTTGACCAGAGCCGCCTTTGGGGCAAGTTGAGCAATTTTTTGTTCTTTTGTTTTCTATGTACAACGCTTGAGGAGAAGACGGAGGGCAGAGAGGTAGAGTGGGCAGATCATAAACAATTATATGTATGTGTTGCCATGTATTTGCGGCCGTCATAAAGTTTTCATATCAACTTGGGCTCTAGTCATAATTTCGTTAATTACTAAATATAAAGGTTTCCGTTTTGCGATTACGTAAAATTGTTTCGATCCCAACCTTGGGACATTTTTTAATTCAATATATTGTAATTTATTTTTAGAACAAAATGGTGAAACTATTGGGACTAAGGCGTCTGTCGATCGCCATTACATTCTTCACATGCGGCTTCTTTGTGAATATAGCGCAGCTATTGCTGACCATCTTCGTGAAGCCAATAGATAAAAAGCTTTTCCGTACTCTGATGTATTATCCATGTTACTCCTTCTATTCCTGTAAGTGTCAACCAAAAAACATTTCCCTCATTTCCTTGAATGATGTTTCTTGGTTTTGCAGTGCTCGTTTTTGTGGCGGAATGGTATGCCGGCTGTAAAATGCGTGTATTTATCGATCCTGAAGATGAAAAGAAATTCTACGGCAAAGAACATGGCCTACTGATAATGAATCATACATACGAAATTGATTGGCTTACCGCTTGGATGGTAACCGAAAAGTTTGGAATTTTGGGTAATACGAAAGCATATGCTAAGAAAGCGATACGATATGCTCCCATCTTGGGTTGGGCCTGGTGGTTGGCTGAATTTGTCTTCCTTAATCGCGACTTTGAAAAGGATAAGCAGATAATTGCTCATCAATTGAAAGTGTTGTATTCATATCCTGATCCTGTGTGGATTCTTCTAAATGCCGAGGGCACTCGCTTCACGGAATCCAAGCATAAGCTCTCTGTGAAATTTGCCGAGGAACATGGTATGACAGTATTGAAGCATCATTTAATCCCACGTACCAAAGGCTTCACGACTAGCTTGCCCACCTTAAGAGGCATTTGTCCCGTGATCTATGATTTAAATTTGGCCTTTAAGCGGGATGAAAAAACTCCAGCTTCCATGTTGTCCCTATTGAATGGAGATGCTGTAGAACCCTATATGTATCTCAGGCGCATACCCTTGGATCAAGTGCCAGAAGATGAGACAAAAGCTGCTGCCTGGTTGCAGCAACTTTATGTGGAAAAGGATCGTCTAATTGACAGTTTCCATGAGACTGGCAGCTTTTTCAAGACATCTGGATTCAAGGAGATACCCGGCAAAATCTACAAGCCACGATTAAGTTCAGCCATCAATTATCTTACATGGGCTAGTTTCTCTATTCTTTGTATTTTGTATTATTTAATTTCTTCATTGCTGGCGGGCAATTTGATTGCTTTCACTGTGGCCTTTTCCACTCTTGGCCTTTTCTATTGGCTTATGGAAACGGCAGTGAATGTATCCCGCATCAGCAAAGGTTCCAACTATGGTACTGGTGACTCGCCCAAAACAAAATAATTCCTGACAACTGGTCGGGTCAGCGTGCATATTAAGTTTGCAATAGGCAAAAAGGACTTATTAAACAATCTATTATGTGTAGATGAAATTGTATAAATTAAATGATTTACTAAATAATGAAATTATGCTTTATGATACATTTTATTTTTCACAACATTGCTCATTGTCTTCCAGCTGTTGATATACATATTTCATAGTATTTAATTTTATTAGTATCTTAAAGTGTTAGTTAATGCAATCGTGACAGCTGGTCGCAGTGATGTAAAACGCTAAATAGTATGAAAATAATGGCCCTAATTACCAGTATTCTCCAGTGCTGGTTAAATTCAGAAAGCAGCTGAGCAGTCTGTGGTGAGTACTTTCTTCAGTATGGAGAATAATTGCTTAGTGTGTGGAGTATTTTTCAGTGTGGGGAGTACTAATTTAGAGTGGCGAGTTTTTGTTCAACTTTGTTTTTGTTTTTGAGCTAACGGAAAATTAAGTATACGTATACAGGACCTTCGATGACAAACGCTGCAAATACACACTAATAAATAAACCCACTCACTCGGACTTTACAGAAACCTAAAACACCTAGTAACTAAAAAATTATGCACATACTTGCATGAAATATGTAAAGTACAAGAATTGAAGAATACACAACGACAAAAAAAGAAGAGAAAACTACAAAATCAAAGAGCAATAATATGTGCATTTTGAAGGTGAGTGCGGGACAGCAGGCAATACCATAGGAAATAAAATCTTGGATAAAACCAGCAAAAGAAAAAAAAAGTGACGTGCAGTGAAAAGTGAAACGTAACAAAAAAAAAAAAAAAAACTATTTTATGTGGCTCCCCCTCGTTACTTCTCTCTCTCACTCTCTCTCTCTTTCTTTTGCTATATCATTCTGTCCCCGTCTCTTTTTTTTTCTTTTCTCGGTCCCCTGTCGGTCGTAGGCTCAAGGACTGACTGTTTGTATATATGTATGTATAGATATGTACAAGTGGGAGTATTAGAGTAGACCATAAGAGGCTGCATTATGGGCGTCGGGAGGAGTGGTGCGGGGGTCTCCTCCTCCATATAAAATGCAACAAAACTGACAAAAAAAGAGGAGAGAAATATTTTGTCTTTGTTCGCTGGGGCAAAAGAAAGCGAAGCCAGCGGAGGCAGAGACGCAGAGAAGCTGATGACGTTGAAATCGAGTTACGTTACGAGTTGGCCTATAAGGCTATACTTAAGTGTGTGTAAATGTATGTACATACAGATGTAAGTGTGTGTGTGTGAGCGACAGCTGACGTTGGGGTAAATTGTAAGCAGATTGATGCAGTGGGGAAGAGAGCAGTGATTGGGGAGGAAAGAAAAAGGCATAAACCATTTTAATCAGATCAGATCAGATCAGAAGAGGAATATACGACAAAAACCTTAAACAAATCCATAAGTGTGTATATACATGCATATTTATCCATTGGAAATTCGATGATTCTATAAGATAATCCATTGTCATACATATGTATGTATGTATGTATGTAAGTACATACATATATATTGGGGCTGTAGCCCCAATGTATCCTATAACTTCAGTTAGTCTTTCTCTTTTGATATACACTTACATATTGATTCAACTTGTTGGTTTAATTTTCTACATGTATATTTTTTTTCTTCTGTTGCTGGGCAGCATGCCGATTCAGGCTCCCTCATGGACAGATTTTCTAAACTGTCCCATTTGCTGTAAGGAGTTTGCGGCCAGTCAGCGGTCTCCAATTAGCTTGGGATGCGGTCACACCGTGTGCAAGCTATGTCTGACCTCGCTGTACAATCGGCAATGTCCTTTCGATCAGGTGAGATACCGAATCCATTTAAAATTTAAGCAAATCCTTTGCTAATCGAATCAATTTTTTTTTTTTTGTGTGTGTGCCTTTAGACCTACATTGTCACCGACATCGACAATTTGCCAATCAACAATGCTCTGCTCCAGCTGGTTGCGAAGGGTGGATTGGCCAGCAAAGAGTCATACTCTTTGGATTTGGATCAATCACCTCCACCTCCGCCGAGTGTACAGAAATTAGATGCGGAACAACTGAAATGCTATAAATTGGGTAAAAAATGCATTGAGGATCTGGCATTACATTTGAAGTCGTTCCTAAATCTAAATGTAAACAATCTGCTAACCAGACCTATGCAGAGGAAGTTGGTCACTCTGGTCAATTGTCAGCTAATGGAGGATGAGGGACGAGTGCGAGCATTAAGAGCAGCTCGTTCTCTGGGAGAACGTACTGTGACCGAACTGATACTGCAGCATCAGAATCCGCAGCAATTGAGTTCAAATCTCTGGGCAGCGGTGAGAACGCGTGGATGTCAGTTCCTTGGCCCGGCTATGCAGGAAGAGGTCTTAAAGCTAGTTCTACTAGCTTTGGAAGAGGGTTCGGCTCTGTCTCGCAAAGTTTTGGTCATGTTTGTGGTGCAGCGTCTAGAGCCGCATTTCCCGCAGGCCTCTAAAACCAGCATTGGCCATGTTGTCCAGTTGCTTTACCGCGCCAGCTGCTTCAAAGTATCCAAACGGGAAGCGGACTCTTCGTTAATGCAGTTAAAAGAGGAATTTCGTTCCTATGATGCCCTGCGTCGGGAGCACGATGCCCAGATTGTTCAAATAGCCACCGAGGCTGGTTTACGGATTGCCCCAGAACAATGGTCTTCCCTTTTGTACGGTGATATTAATCATAAAAGTCACATGCAGAGCATTATTGACAAACTACAGACGCCCTCATCCTTTTCGCAATCGGTGCAAGAACTGGTTATTGCTCTGCAGCGAACTAGTGATCCAGCCAAGCTGGCGAACCTTCATCAGCATTTGCTTAACTTGGCAAACATTGATCCCTTAGTTGAAGTGGCCGGCTGGGAGGATGTGGCTCAGGCCTTGGATGCTGTGCGTCAGGCGGTAATGGGTTTGGTTAACTTCCTCCAACATCATGGCGTAAGGAAACCTCAGGAAGGATCCAATGGCGGAGGAGGAGCTGCTAATATAAGTAATCCCAAATATAAAATTAGTTTGTGCCGAGATTTGAATGTGCGACGTGTGTGTCCACGTGGGGCCAGCTGCACTTTTGCCCACTCCCAGGAGGAAGTGGAGCGCTACAGGGCTCGGCATAGGGGTAAGTCCTTAAAGGCATTGCCACCTGGCCCCCTGCCCCCAATGGCTATGACCAAGAAATCACCATTGGGACACGAAGGCACGGATGGTCCAAATCCATCCGGACTCGGTATGAACTTGTCACCAATGCGTTACATGCCATCACCTAGAGGCTATCCACCACTGGATGGGCCACTCGCATCACCTGCAGCACCACAACCACCCATGATGCCACTTGGTCATACATTGGGGCGTCAACTTAATGGTGGCATAATGGTGCCCAGAGGCAATTATGAATCACGTTTTCCACCAGCCTATGGACCACCAACCAATAGAAATCCTCCACCCTTGAGGGAATATCCAAATCCCTCTCAAAGCCGAACCAACCCACCGAACTACAATATGCCTCCGCCTCCTCCGCCGTTGCCAACGGATATATACCATCATTCTACAACTGCTAACTACTACAACAACAGCAACAACAACAATAACAATCATAAGGAGCTAGCAGGATTACATCCCTGGAATCATGAAGCCTATCAGCAGCAGCCGTCCACAAAGACTTCATCGAATCCTAGCCGCACATTGTCCATTGATACCTCATTTTATGAAAAGAAACCACCGTCACATTTAAATGATACCGAAGCCGATATTGGTGATGTCTTGCCGCTTCCACCCCCAAATCTTTATACCACCCCGAGGCAACATAATCACAACAACAACAACAACAACAGCATTAACAATAGTCAAAATAATAGCAGCAACCACAACAACAATACATCATCTCTATTATTCTGGAATAATCCAAATAAAGAAACCGCCAATTTTGTACGCTCCGATTCCATATTGGATGACGATGCCACCACATTTGATGTGCCCACTGGTTCCGCTTCCATACATAGCCTTTACGGACCCATTTGTCCCAAAAGCTCAACGGTCAACAGCAACACCACAAATACCAACTGGAACAATTGGTTACTGTTAGATCAGCAGGATCAGCATCCGCATCAGCACCAGCACCATCAACAAATCAAGAGCAACCTCAAAACTAACGACCTAGGCTATAACTTCCAAGTAGATGGCAATGAGAATATCAATGCAATTAAGGTAAGTAGATTTCAGTTACATTTTAAGTAAGTTATTATTATCCCAAAATATGTACCTAAGTAAAGAAAATTAAAATTATGAGCCTCTAGGAATGGGTAATTTTTAGTTGCTCTTTAAATACTTAGGTTTTATTTGTTAAATTGTTCTAATTGACATTTTTATTTATTGCACTTATACATATATAGAACTCAGGGGCCGGTGATAATATGTTTATGTGGGACAACGATGTGAATGTGAATGCCAGCAACTCATCATCCTCGTCAGCAACAATAGTCTGGAGCAATTGCGATACCATGTCCAACCACAACGAAAGACTGAAGCAGCAGCAGCAGCAATTATTGGTTCGTAAACCTCAGCTGATGTCGGAGGATAGCTTCGAAGGGGGCATCGATAGCTGTATGATGCGACAGCTGGAAAAGAATCTGGTTGATATTGTCGATCCAGATGATAGCGGCATCAAGGTGGACTAGAATGCATTATAGTTTCTCATCCATCGAACTCAGCCAGAGGATATATAGACGGGCTCATGCATATATATTAATTATATACAATATATACATGGGAGAGACAGAAAGAGAAAGGCAAAACAAAAAAAAAAAAATATGTCGAACGCAATCAGTTCAAACTTTGTAGAATTTGAACCAACAAACAAACAAAAAGAAAAAAACAGAAAGAAGAATGTAGTTATTGCTGTTCCGTTATTGGATCGGTGCCAAAAAAACAAAAAAAAAATATTAATAATAAAAAAGAAAAAAATGTAACAAAAAATTGGGTTGGGAACTAAATAGAATCTATATTATATAATTGTCTATTAGTTGATTGTTCAAATTTAACATTAATTCTTCGGCCATGCCGATTGAAGTCTGTTTAAAACTTGTTACAAGCAAAGATCCAAGTAGAAACTAGATTTATGTGTGTGTGCATAGAATATATATATATATATATATCTATATATATATACTTGATGTCAAACAAAATCTGTAATCAGAATCCGAAGTCGAAACATGTGTAATAGCTAATTTTCAAGCCAACTAAAAAAGAAAACAAAAAAAAAAAAAAAAATTGAATGTAGTGAATCGTGAAGAGTTACCGAAACCGAACTGAACCGAATCGAATTGTACCGAACCCAAAAGAGTAAGAGCAAGACTAAAAACTATTTTATCGGACAGGCAAAAGTTGATAAATTTTGTGAAAGTGAATGAAAAAAGAAAACACAAGACTTGCTAATAGATTTTGTTTCGATTCATGAAGAATACATAAGACGCTCTTCTAAGCTACTATACATACATATTATACAATATAATATATACACATTGAAAAAGGGGACAAGCTAATAATTCGAACACGTATCGATTACTTCTGTCTCCATTTTAAAAAATTAATTTTGTTTTCATTTTATTTAAATATCAATTTATAATTTAATATTTTTCTATAGTTGCTTTTTTTTTACTCATTAAAAAAAATGCTATTTTTTTATCTTTTTATATATATGTATATAAAATACACCATACACACCCACACACACACACACACAGACACACACACACATGATCGATCATTAATATTGTATGTGGATAAATGTTTATATTTCTTAAAGAAATTTTAATAACGCTATTGTGCGATGTTGTTGTTAACTATTGTACTATATGTATATATATATATATATATATATATATATATATACATATGCATGTATGTATATATATGTATGCATATGTGGATATATATATCTATTATTAAATTTATTGAAAATAAATTAAAACAAATCAAGTCCCTTTCCCTATGAGTAAATATCTACGAAGGAAAGTTTTAGAATTGTCAAATTTGTGTCAGGGCTTTGAGAAATTTACACATACCTACAAAAAAAAACAACAACATGAGAAACTAACTAAACTATACAATATATATATATTTCTGTATATATATATGTATATCTATGTATATATATATATGCGGTGTATGCGTATACTAATATATATATATATGAATATATATTTAGTGTACGCGCTCTATTATTATTAATATTATATATTAATGTCACAGTTGAGCTGATTTTTATTTTGCTTCAGGAAAAACTATATCTATATACATACATATATATATATATATAGTATATCTGTTTATTCTTTAGAAGAAACAAAAAAAAAAAAAAAATAAAACAAAAACTCTAGCTAAAAAGTAGTAAAAGAAGACGATGAAGAAGCATAAATGTGAAAAACTAATGAGATTTGTAAAATGTATTTGTAATATCTGTGAACCTCGATCTAAACACACACTCCTCTCTTGATTCCCTCTTCATCCCCCCACCCAGACCCCCAACGTAATGAGAAAGAGCGCGAGAGAAAGCGAGAGATGGAGAGAGATAAAACAAACACAGATTGAGAATGAGAGAGAGAGAGCGAGATGGCGTCATGCATGTCTTGAGCCTCGTGTACTTAAGTCTCAAATCTGGTTAAGGCCTTTATTTTGAGTGGTTTACTCTCAACTTTCTGCAATTTTTACTTCTTTTTTTTTTTTTTTTTTTTTTGTTTAATGATATGTTAAACCCAATGGGTTCATAATTTAGCTAAAAATGAAATGTTCTTCTAAAAACCTAGAGTTTTTTCATATTCTATTTAAAACGGGGAAATCCAATTGAAATGAATTGCATCAGTGCATTTTGTGGCGTTGTTTCAGTGGAATTCCCTTTTATATGAACTATACATATTATTATGATTATTATTATTATTATTATTAGAAATTAGTTTCAAGTTCTGTTTGCAAATTTTTTATTTATTTTATTTGTATCCAATAAATTTTCAATAAGCGAAAACAAATGAAACATGCGTTAAATTGTTAATTTTTGAGTTTTGTTTTTTCTATTTATTCGTACACTCTCTGAACATATCAAAGCCAAGAACCACCAGTTAAATAACAAAACTAACTAACATTCACCACCAAATAAAATCTAACCTATAGTTAACTAAA
The DNA here is from genome assembly GCA_018903935.1 of Drosophila insularis. Classification (NCBI taxonomy): domain Eukaryota; kingdom Metazoa; phylum Arthropoda; class Insecta; order Diptera; family Drosophilidae; genus Drosophila; species Drosophila insularis. The sequence goes on along the minus strand of JAEIFP010000337.1, from coordinate 2,421,826 downwards.
CTAACTAATACTAGTTATGGACAATCCACATATATATGTATGAAAATTGTATCTAATGATGATGATAATGATGAACCGATAACTATAAAAATCTTAAACGTATATTTGATAGAAAAACAAAAAGCTTCTGTTCCTCAGCAAAATAAACAAAAGGAAAACTAGGGTTAGTGATAACAAGTTTTTGAATTAAATGTCTAACAATTAGATAAAAACAAAAGAAAAAAAATGTATTAACAAACCATTTTGCAGTAGCAAAAACACAAAACGAAACAAAGAAAAGAAAATTCAACCAAACAAATAATATTATGTCGATGACCTGCCAGCGCTTTGTGAAACCCCTCGTATAATCTATACACTTTCCATATACATAACTCTCCTAAATAGACATCAAAAAAACTAAAAAAACCTCTTCCAACGCATCAAATGCGTTCTGGCGAGGGCAAAACTGAGAATCCAAAAACAAATTAAACAAAAAATAACCAAAAATTCGAAATTCCATAACTCCCTCTTAAAAGAAATCGTTTTTGCGGCGCTCAAAATATATTCCACATAATGTTATTTCTGCAACTTGTGTGTAATTTATAAGTTTGACGATTCTTAAATTGTGATGATGTGAAATTTACAGTTAACATAAAAGAAAAAAAAAACAACTATTTCCAGTTTAATGGGAAACGAAACAAATGTCTTTATATTTAAAAAAACGAAAAATGCTAAAAAAAAAAAAAAAAAAAAAAAGGAAAGAAAGAAATGCAAGGATAACTATACTGAATACTAAGAACTATATACGAGTATGAGATACAACAAAGAAAGAAGACGAAGAGAAACCCATGAATTTTGACATCACTAATCCCCACCCCACTCCCTCCCACTCCCCCCCACTCCAGCCACACCTTAACTTCTACTGAAACACCTAACGATTGCTGCAATGCAGAATCAGTTCTATTAAATTCTGAACCACTCGTACTCTATGGGGTTTTTTTTTCCAACCTTCAAAGTTTGTAAATGTGTAAAATGTGTTAGAAACTAACTATAAAACCAAAAACAAAAAAACCAATATACAGTGCAAGTTCAATTCTTTGTGTGTGTGTATGAGAATAAATCCAATAAAACGATATTAAATCGAACAACTATTATTTGAAATCGTCTAGATGGGAGGGATCACAATGACATCGATTACAGTTGTGTATACTCGGGAGGAGGCTCATTTAAATGTATATTCTAATCTGGCAAATATTGAAATTCTTCTAAAGTCATTTCAATTTTACGATAGTTTATACATATATGGAATCCTAAAAGAATTGAATTAGTTGAATTATTTTAAAAGTTATAGACTTTTAAGTGTCGTTTCAAGAGAATGCCTTTCTTGAAACTAATTGTTTGGTTTTTTAAGATGTTCGAAATTAAATTTCAAGTTCTTATCGGCCGCTTGACTCTTTATATATTCTTTATATAGCAAAATTTCGATTTTTGTACTGTTTTGTTGAAGTTTTTAAAGTTTAAAGGCACTTCAAAATAAATGGTTAATGCTCAGTTTCCTGCTATTTGGATTTCAGACCAGAAAAATAAAAAATTATTGCTACAGAATTTGTTCATTCCCTATTTTATTCCCAATCAACATCAATTTATTGATAAGAAGGAAACAAAGTTTATTGGATTACAAAAATTGTAAGTAAAAGTTCGTTTTTCATTAGTTTAAGTTTTATTCCATTAATGAACTCGATAATTTTATAGTATACAATTTAAAAAAGAAATACAATTCCCGATTTGATATCTGATATGAATAAGAATAAGTTCGTGTGGTTTTTGAGGTCATATCATACATATGTATGTATGTACATATATGCAGGGCCGCAGAGAGAAAATCAGGGCCCGGGGGTAACCATGTTCGGACCCCCTACTTCCCTTCAAATAAATCCGCTATTTTCGTCTGTGATGTTGGCGGGCCCGGGGGAAACCCACCCGTCTCCCCCCCTCTCTCTCTCGGTGGCCCTGCATATATGAGATGACATACATCATCTGTTCACATCACGATCCTCCAGAAAACAAAAAAAATGAAAAAAATTAATATAATTAACATGTTCAACTTGAAATTCAACAATTCAGTGACCCGATACCCCCCAACCCACCAAACCCTACGACATCATTGCTCCAATTGTGGCTTCCACATTTCGGGTATATCCACTTTAGTAATTTCACCCAATTCCAACATTAAAACATCGCCATTGTGCGCCTCTTCAATGGATTTGATTAGATTTCGGGCACAATCGGTGGCATTCTGCCTCTTGACTATGGGGAATATATCATGCATGGGTGTGCGATATGTAAATGTTGTCTTATTATCAATATCATCCAAAAGTGCGGTCTTGGTAAAGCCCGGACAGATGGTTATAAAGCCGACACCAGAATGTGAAAAGTAAAAGGGATTCTGTGAAGATAAAGAAATCAAAAATTTACTATATATATTTGATAAGAGTTTTACGTACGGCCATGGCACGAGTGAAGGTGGTAACTCCGGTTTTAGCTGCCGAATAGATGGCCATAAGTGGAGTAGGTTGAAGGCCAGCCACCGATGATATGTTGACAATTAAACCACCTTGTCCGCCCTTCGGCTTGGACATATATTCCAACGCTGTCAGGCTACTATGGATTACGCCCAACTGAAAAGGAAATGAAACGTCAGATAATGGGTTTTGGGTTTTTTGAGATCCATAGACATGCCAGATTAATCTCTATGGTCAGTTCAATATGACGATCGTTCATCAAGCCCATGCCATTGACCACCACATCAATGTGTCCATCCAAATGTTCGGCCGTTGCTTTGTATGCCGTTTCTATATCGGATTTCTTAGTTATATCCACCTTATGATAGAATATATCTGTTTGAGGATAACTCTCCTGCCAAGTGCTAAGAATCTTGTGATTTTCCATTAAATCAAATATGGCCAGAGACTGAAATAATGTTAATTAGTCAAATGGTCCAAACAGAATTTCATCTAGACAACCTACCTTAAGTTGCCTTTGCAGTAGCTCTTGTACACATTGCTGACCGATGCCGCCGAAACCTCCAAGGTAAACCACATTTTTGCTTGTCAAATCCATATTCTCTTACCAGAACCAGCACTTTAACTTATTTAGTTAGTTATTTGTTTATTACACTGCACTCGACCGCTATTAATTCTTGACTGATCCAAAAATCGCAGCATTGATCGTTAACCCCGTTTAATTTTTTTATTATATTTAAGCTTTTTCAAATGTAACGAGTGAGAAAAAGAGGGAGAGAGAGAGAGAGACTGTGGGCAAAAGCTTCTTTTCTTTTCCATACTGCACATTGGCAATCTTCCTGCTTTATGGTGGTGATACGGATAAGACAGTTTCTAAAACTCTTGAGTAACAAGATGTTTGTTGTGGATAGTTATTGGGTTAATATTTGTTGTTGTATTATTTCTCTCTCCAAATGTTTGATTTAACAGCGGAACTAGGTTGACTTTATCACATCCGAAGCCGCTGAAACTTCATACCCATATGAGCAGCAACCTGATCGATTGCAATTGTGGGTTACTCTTGTGCAATTTATGATCTCTGCCAGTGGCCGTATCCGTATCCGTATCAATATTAAGTTCACTCTTACGACATCATCGTCATCGCCATCGATGGAGGTCACTGCGCAGACTTTTGGCTTCTTTGGTTACCCATCATGTTTTATTGTAGGTGGATGGTTGGATGGATAGATGGTTGGATGGTTCGCATAAAGAGGTATAAATAGTTTCGAATAGAGCAACTGCAGCATCAGTTTTCGATTACAGTTTCCAGCAATTGGTAAACAGTTGATAGTTTCCTTGTTATTTTTTTTTTTCATTGTTGTTATTTCTGAGTTGGTGACAAAATGTTGATGCAGTGCTTCACTTTGGCATATGCCCTAACAATAGTTATTAATCCGTTCGCTTCGGCAGCCAATCTAAGAACGAACACCAACCTTAAGACAGATGGCCGACGTTATCAGGAACAGGATACTGCCAGAGCCTTTTATTCGTATGGTTATAGTGATGCCAATGCCGCTAGGGCGGAATATACAATACATGATGGTTCGTCCAGGGGTTTCTATTCCTATGTGGATGCAAATGGTAAATTGCAAACTGTTCAGTATGAAGCTGGTGGCAGTCAGGGTTTCAAGGCAGAGGCTAGTAATCTGCCCAAGGCTCCAGTGGATGATGGCAAAGCACCACAGCCAGTCTCTGAAACGGAGGAAGTGCAGCAGGCGCGCCTTAACCATCTGAAAGCCCTTAGAGAAGCTGCTCAGCGTGAGGTCGAAGAAGAGGCACTTGCCGCCAGTTTAAGGGAGGAAAAAGCCAAGCAGGAAAAAGAGCAGAAGGCACTTGATGAGCAGCAGCAACAGCAGCAACAGGACAACAGGGAGGAGGGTCTCAGCGAGGAAGATGCCGCCATTTTGGAGAGAGTTCGCGCCGAACTCACCGCCATGTTAGCCGATCGTCAGAATCTGCGTAAAGAGGAACAGAAACTCAATGCAGAGGAAAGTCAAAGTGAGAGAAAAGAAAATGACGAGCGGAAGTCTAACGACAATGATGAAACTCGTACGGATAGTAAGGACCAGAAGATTGAGGATCAGTCTGCCAAGCAAATCAATGGACGTCAGGGTGGATTAGCCGATGAAGATCCACGTCTTCGCACTGTCTATACTCTATCAGATCTCAGTTCTACCAGCTATTTGAAGCTAGGCGAACTCGAAGATCGTCTTGATCGCCTGGACCGTTTAGATCGCGATGATCTTCGTGTCCCCATCGGTGCCTATTACACTTTGGTGTCGCCAACCACTAGATACAGTGTAACCACTCCCACCGAGCTAAGAACCATACGTCCCGTGGCTCTCAGCCGTAGTTTGCTGCTCAGCAAAAGGAACTGAGATAAAAACGATATGAATTTGTAAACATGACCTGATTGATTATCTAACATAATGTAAAGAAACCATTTTGTCTAAGAATAAATGCAACCTAGTGCACCTTAGTGCCGAAACAATAATTCAAATGTCTCCCTATCTCCCTCCCTAGCCCTATCTTAATGAAGATCTTTTCGTATTCGATATAGCAATTTTAACATTTATTAGAGCAACAAATTAAGCAAAAGAAAAAAACGAGAATTATTTGTATATGATATTTTAAGCCACTGGTAGATAGTCCCTTTGGATTTCGGTTTTCCGATTGTAGGTATAGCCACGACTGGGCTGATAGACATAAATCGGTTGAGAGTAGACTGTATGGGTGGGTAAGTTGGCTTGTTTTTCACTTAGCAAAAGATTGCGCAGCTTCTCGGCCTCATAGCGCCTGAAGAAGGCCACTTTAGCGGCAGCCACTTCGGGTGTATCCTGGACTGCTTGAGGACCAGCATCGGCCTCAACACTGTTCCCGGCCAAACGCAATTTGGCCTCTTCATGGGCAGCCAAATGTTGGGCTCGCAGGGCGGCAACCTCTGGAGTTTCTTCATTCGCCTTTGGCTGTGGTCCATCTGATGAGATTATGTGAAAACCTTGTGTGTCCGCAATATATTCGACAGTTTGGATTGTACCATGGGCATTGCGATAGCTATAGCTGCCTCTAATAGTGCCATCTGCAGTGCGGGATTCCTGTTTGCTGGACAAAGGACCAGCATATCCATAGGCATACTGGCCAAAATCATCCTGTGAGTGATATTGATAGGGCTGTTGCAATGGAGCTCCATATTCCAGTGATGGCTGCGCTACTCCTGCGGCACTACTCACTACGGTCACCAACAGGGAACACAAGATGAGGGCTAAATGCATTTTCCTTGTTTTTATTATTATTTTTTTGCAGTGTGGAGAATTGTGATGGGGATTGGAACGCTGCTAGTCTTTTCAATTGTCGACTAGTACTCGCTCACTCTATAGAGAACTCTGTGCTGGCCCAAAATGAGGATTCTCCCCTTTATATATAGCGAACATCATGCTCTGCTGCTGCTGCTTCTGTAGAAAAAAAAAATTATATGTGCCATATCGTGCATTCCCAGGAAGGTCGCCTGGTTTTTGGGGTTTACTTTCATATTCCTTTTGGCCTGGCTCCACACTGTGCACACTACACAAACACATTTTGCCGATTTCAACAAGTTCAGCATAAATTTGTGCACAAAAGCCGCAATTTGTTTTCATCTGTCTGTGGACAGAGTCTTGCCCCAACAATCGCACAAAAAAAAGAGCAGCGGGTCGACGACAACGACGATGTTGCCAATGTTGCTGTTGCTGTTGGTGTTGCTGTTGCTCCTGCCGCTGACAACAATGCCAGGGACCAAAGAACTTAATCAGACATCCAGTGCCGATGCAACAGACTGACTCGCTCTCGCACTCTTTCTCTCTCTCTCTCTGGCTTTTCTCATAGAGGTCAAGGAACCGGGCCAATGCACACTGGTCCATACGATCGATTAAATTGGCAAAAAGTTGCAGATGCATTTTAAACTAAAACTATCTGCAAATTTTCAAGACTTTTCAAATAGCAAATATTTGCAGGAAGGGTCGCATTAAAAAATCCAGACATTTTGCCTTTGTAACTACTTTTAGTAATTATTAAGGGCATTTTGTCACAGTGAGAATTTATCGTAATTTAAAAGACTGGCAAGTTAAGTACATAAAGATCTAAAAAAAAAAGCTTTTTTAAAAACTTTGGCATTTTGGGGGCTGTCTAAAGCTCCTAACTCCCCTTCTGAATTCGTCAATACAATAATTTGAAGAATATAAAATTTATCCATCAATGCAAAATTCTGAAAAATTAAAAAAAAAAATTTTTACTTTGCGAATCTGTTGCCAAATCTTAATCGATTTTTGGAAGTGCTTTTTAATGCTTTTAAATTGAAATATATGAGCTACATTAATTATTATAGTATTTTTTCATGAGAAAGGTATTAAAATAAACCATTCCTTTAAGAAGCCCTAATTTGGTCAATTCCTGGATTATTTGAAAAGTTAATGTCTTTATTTTCAAGTTAGAATGATTAATTTCAATCTGCATTAAAATCTCAAGAATTACATCTTTTTAGCCCATTTTCAAAATATCACGATTTGAAATTTGAAATTTATTTTGTTGATTAATCAAACGTTTAATGTTATTTTAAATTTCGATTTAATTGATGTATAACTTTATGCAATTGGCTGGAAACTGGCAAAAATCCAGTCTGAAAAGAATATTCTAGTTTTTGATAAACTTTTCTTCGTGTTCCAACTTTTAGGAAAAAGATTTTTTAATTAAGATCCCGCCATGAATATAGCCCAATATATCTCCATCTTCATTATCTCTCACGCTCTCCTTAGTTTTGACTTAGGACAGATCAGATCACAACAATTTCGACACAGTGTGCAATGTTTGGGTTAGGAGATTGGGCTACCTTTTCCAGTTATTGTCGTTGTTGTTTATGCTGCTATTAAATTTAATTGAAATAAAAAAAAAAGAAAATATTCGAATTATGAAAAGTTGAGGTTAAGCTCAAGGCAAATTTGTGGTTACCAGGAAGCTATGTATGTACCTACATATCTAAAATAATTGTTATTGCTATTGACCAAAGGGAGACATACATATATATCTGTAAGCCTTGTTTATAAGCCACATCTCTGACCCTTTAAGTGATGCTATTTGTTCGTTTTCGAATGTCTGATTTCGATATGTTTATTAATCGGTTTTCAATCAGAAAATTACATTTGCTCTCAATAGTAGAAACGCGGAATATAATAGCGTGGAATGGTATAGTGTACGGCTGCTGGTACAGCAATCACATTCGATCGGCGTGCCAATATATCATTGCGTTGTTTCTCAGCCTCCAAACGTTTCAGGTGAAACGATTTGGCGGCAGCCACTTCAGCCGTATCGACAACGGGTTGCGGCAAAACATCCTTTTCATCGCTCTGTGTGGGATTGTGGGATTGGACGGGAACGCTGCGAGGACTCGCCGCGGTGGGCAAATTGGTGGCCGCCACATGGAAACCATCGGAGTCGGCGGTGTAGTCAACAGTTTGCAATTTACCGGTGGCATCGCGATAGCTATAGCTACCACGAGTGGTTCCATCCCATGAGCGGGTCTCATGTTTGCTGGACAATGGCTCAGCATAGCCATAGGCGTATTGTCCCAGGACATCTTGGCTTAGGTATTGTTGTTGTGTTGGTGTCACCAATCCGGAACCCTCAGCCGCATATTGAGTCGGATAGGCTGCAAATATGGCCAGGCCTTGGACCAACGAGGCCGTCAATGTACTCAGTATAAAGAGTTGAGAGAGCATGGTTGATGCTGTATCTAGCTACGGTTCCCTTTACGTTCTGTGGATCAAGTGTGGCAGACAGGATGCTTATATACCCAGCAGCTGGCTCTAGCTAGCATCTAGCACCAAGAATCAAGATTCTGGATTCTGTCTGTGGTCTGTCCTCAAGTGCCTGTCCACTTGTGTCGTTAACGGACACGTCGCCTTCCTCCACCTCCACCTCCATCGCCATAGCCATCTCTACCTCGATCTCAATCTCGTTATTCTTTAGTTCTTGTTCTGCAATCTTCTTGGTCTGTACATTTCCTTCTCTTCGGTTCGGTTCAGTTCGGTTCTTCGTTGTCAATTTGGTTTAATTGTGCACACATGGCCGGCTGAGTGGGCTGGGATGATATCTGTGTTGCATCTGGCTTAGGCCTCAAGGCCAGAAACCAAATTCCCTTTTCGGTTTCTTCATGGTAATTGATATGCAGCAGCAGCCACTCCAACTCCAACTCCAGGTTCAGCTCGAACTCCAACTTTAACATTAACTGCTACTCGAACTCCTTTTCTGGCTCACAACAACCCAACGGCATTTCAAGGTGAGTGAAGGCCAAGGGCCACATTTGGCCTGAGACGAAGTTGCCTTGCGTTCCTGATCCCACCTCCTTCACCAGCTCTCCATCACGTTTGGCTTTGCTTCTTTCGCATGGCTTGACTTGGTTTATTTTTAGTTTCTGTTTCTTATTTCTTGCATCGCATCGCCTGATTAGGAAGCGAGTTTTGGGGCGAGCCAGACGCAAGAGGTTACTGCCCAGAGGCAATGGCGGGGGGGACTTCATCAGGAATTGGCCTTGTTGGATAAAAGCATTTTAATGTTAGCCCAAGGTACTTAACTTCAATCAAAGCTTAATTCCATTTGACTTCTATAAATTCTTTTTTAACGATCTTTTTTCGCTCCAAAGGCGAGAGAAATATTTCCTTTCTTTTACATCGACCCAGAGCCATCAACTAGATGCATAAATAACAAATAACTGTGGAAATTGGAATAAAGTTGGAAGAATAAACAAAGTTTATCCTCTCCAGCAAACTAACTGAAAGCTAATTAACAATGACAGCCCAACCCAATCGCAGGTTAAATATTCGAATCCGGTTTACTATGACTTCATCATGGCTCGTTGGCCAACAAAGTAGCCAAATAATTTCGTCACTCACTACCAATAAATCATTGTCAAGTTGTTTTGGTCAGAAGGTCTCGGCATAGGGCTCATACTATACAAATGCCTGATTCTAATCGTAGGAGTCCCTTAAGTTTTGTACTTGTCTTCGACCACCCGGCGATATAGACCTATACTATTCAGTTCGTTGAACTCATACGAACTAAATCAGAAATTTTTCGACACTAAGAAAATTTTCAGAAATTTTCAAATTTGGTGTGCATATTAATTTTATATTATGGGTTTAAAAAAATAAGTTAAGACCGTTTATTGGAATTAAGAAATTCGTTTATTGAAGCGTTGCAGAGAAACTTTAAAAAGTTAATTTCCAAAACTATATAAAATCGTTAAACTTTTTCAAAATTATCCTCTTCAAATGTTGCACATTTATTTCGATATGAAAAGTATTATCTATTATGTTGTTTGCTCTGTGTATTAAAAGTAATTTCACGCGGGTATTCTCGAGATCTTTATTCATACTCAAGATTTAAGAAAGAACTGTTTGTATTTTAAGTTATGAGTTTGTTATAATAGTCAGAGGATGGGATATTGTGAATTTTCAATATTTTTAAATAATCAACAATTTTTGATTTGGCTGTTTTGGCCACATTTTTGATTGATATCAATCAAAGGTCAATGAATAAAACTTACGTCAGACAAATTGTTTATAGCCCCTGAAGAAATATATTGGAAAATAATCCAAAAACGGAATAACACTTTTGATTATTAAGATACAATAAGCATTCTACGATTATTCAAACTTCTATAAATTGTTGGTTTTTTAAAATCTGCAGCTTGGAAACCACCTCAGGCAATTTGTTAACTTTAAATACAATAGTTTCTTGATTTGAGAACTAAATCGGGCTTTTGGCCGTGTGTATATGTATGTAGATTAGGCTAACCCCCCTGCCATGAGCTCATTTGCTTAATTTGGCGCCCTTTCCCGCCACCTTCCCCGCACTTACGCGTCCCCTCATCACCATTAAGTTGTTCACTTGTTGTGCGTGTTTTGTTCTCTTGTCAAATTTCACGCATCGTTTTCTATTTTATGGCCTAATCACACACACAAACACCCCAAAAAAAAGCTCGACCTGACACAACGCAGAAGCTTTCACTCACCGTCACATTTCGAGTGAACTTCCACGGTGCTCACTGATAAGAACTCTTCTAGATGGCACATTGGGTGGTCCAAGGGGACCATGGGGGTGAGTGGGTGGGGCAGGAAAACGTCACATTTTTGTTTTTGCCTTTTGATAAATGGTTTTTGTTTGGCCGTTTCTTTATTTTGCTGTTAAGTTTCGTTTGGTGGTTTTTGTTTTTAGTTGTGATGAAGTCATCATGGCCACAGAATATACAGAAATATCTTCCAGAGGATTACGTATACATATGTATATTATGAATTTAACAACAACAAAGCTAAAAACATTGCCAAATCAAATAAAGTGAGGGGGGAGGAAGTAACGATAAGACTGGGGGTCATCTTTGTTATTGTTTGACAAGAATTTCTTTTTGGCGCTGAAATTCTCATTCATATCTTTGGTTATCATGGGCGTAGTCCAGTCGTCATTTAAATGACAAAAGTTCAGGTATCAAACAACTTCCTACATAGGAAACAATCTTATGATAAAAGCATAAATTCTTTTTTAACTTGCTTAGCAATAAATTTTTGTTGAAATTCTTTTATTTTGTGGTTTATTTCTTTGTTTTTATTATTGGTCCAATATCGACGCCCATGGAAACGCACGATTTCCACTCAAATTGAAAGCTTTCGTAGGAAGAGGAAAAAAACATCACTCATACGCCGCTTGGACTCTAGTTTGTTGGCTGCGCATTTGCCCAACAGTTAGTTGAGTATCAACAGCAGCGACAGTAAAACGTTCACCAAACAAAAACAATTTAACTAATAAACAAATAAATAAATATTTTTTTTATATTAACATATCTGAAAACGAATTAAAAATACAGGAAAACTAAAATTAATTTTGTAAGTTTTCATGACGAAATCGCACAAAATAAGTGAAGTGTTTGACCAAATAAAAATTGCATTAGTTCATCGAGGAAGTCTGGATACAGAGCAATAAATTCTATATATACAGAATTTTATACACCGATGAGAGATGTGGTCTCTTGGCCCTCTCACTATGATGCATAATCACCAGATTTTGCATCTTTGTTTTTATTTTTTTCTTTTTTCGGGAAATTGAAAGTGAACTTCTGTTGAATGAAATGAATTTCTACATTGACCCAATTGTTCGATCTAGAAATGCGAGACCCAGCTCTAGTTTTCGTTTAGGATAACAAAAGAATTGCAAGCATCATTTTAGGCTCACGTTCGGGTTTCCATTTCCGTTTGTATGTACATATAGGTATTCCCTATCCTTTCGATGGCGCTTGCGCCTTACATTTTTTTTTTGGAGGGAGAATGGGGGCTGATGTCATCTGCTAAAAAGATGCATATTACCCATGTATGTATATATATAGAGTAGGCATGACAGCATAGACGACGACTCCCCGCTCCCCTTTTATTGCGTGTATATTCGTTTCCTGCTTGTTTTTTTTTTAATTTATGCATTAAGTTCGAGGCGACAAACTAATTTGAATTATGTTGGAGAATCATATATTGTTGACTCCCCTTCGCCAACAGTTCCCACTAAATACATACAGTCCGTCAGTTCATAACATGACCTAAATTTTAAAGCCACTTGAGGTAGGCTTTTATTGGTATACAGAATATCAAATAAATTGTTGGCCATTAAGCACGATTCCCTTTCAAATTTCAAGTGGATGGGTTACTTCAAAATAATCTCTTTGGAATGTGCTTCCTTCTGTCCCATGCAATTGTTATAACTCAAATTCGCAAGGGTATCAAAATAATCTTGTAGCAACATCTCACCCCAATCCCATTGAATGTATTCCCCTCCGGAAGCTTATTATTCTGTTTTCATCTATATATGTCTATCTGCTATATAGATGCATTATTTACTTAATTTAAAAATCCAATTTAGTCTTTCCAGATTTGGTTTAAGAAAAACTAATTAAAATGTTGGCCACGCGTTTCGCGTTTATCGTTGTTTATACACAAACATATGTACATATATATGTATCTTCTCTTATATATTTATAGTTATAGAGAGGAAACTTGTTCATCAGATATTAAGTACTGGCAAAACTGACCAAAATTATTTATGGTCTGACAGTCAAAGAGGATTATTTTATGTTTTGTTATATTTTTTTTTTTATATTTTGCGATTCAGATTTCTTTCTCCTCATCTTCTTTATCATGTTTTATGGCTTCCAATTACATACAACATGCTGTGGAGTGAGCAGAGTGGCTAAAAGAAGTCAAGAGTTGTGTCAGGTAATTAGTTAGTTAGTCCAGGAGAATCAGGTAAAAGAAACAACCGATGAGAGACAGAGTGTGTTGTGTGTGTTGTGTATGCTGATATGCTAGTAGGGGTCAATAATCTCTATGTTGGTAATGATTGATGATGCCAATTCGAGGCGTATAAATATCACCCTGATGATTAGATATAATTTTCTTGCTTGGGTTGTTTTAAGCCTCACCCCCAGAACAGAAAATAAACAAACATTAATTGTATGAATGACATAAGCAGAGCGGAGATTAAAATGACAAAACTGAATACCCACCCACCCACTTGGCCATACCCCAATAACAATTTGATATGCTCCATGGCTTGGTAATTGCAAGTTGAAGGTCAATTTTCTTAACCCTTTCCCCCCAACCCCATTTCCATTGACCCTGAATCTTTTAGATCCCCCTTTGAATACTCTGGGAAAAATGCAATGCATTGGCGGCAATTTAAAATAAATTATATGTACATTAACAATCCATGTTTGATCAGAGCTAATGCTATGGATAACTTATGTACATATAATCTTCTTCCTAAAAGCGTCCAAAAAATAAAATCTTTTACCACTTCAACTTGAAGTATAAGCATGTAGTGTATAGACTACATTTAACAAATTGGGATTTTTTTTTTTTTTTTTTTGGATGGGGAAGGCTTAATATGCATTTTGTAAACAACTGTCAAACATGACCTACACAATCATATCTCACGATTCCGATACTAAATACTGGAAAACTGGTTATATCTTATCGCATCTCTTAAATTATGCTCAAAGCGGCTTCCACTGTTTCGCTTCCTCGGCTCCCGTGAAGAAGGGAGCCCAAACAAAACAAAACACAAACAAAAAAGGGGAAAAAGGAACAAGAAGAGATTTAACTGGCTGGTTATTAATGGGTCTCGATGCATTAAAGCTTACCTTTTATTTAATGTTTATGGTATAACATGGTTATGGTTCAGAGTCGCTGAAAACGGTCGAAAGACCACCCTATTGAAAATATCACTTGATGGCTTAAACTAACTTGGCCAACGGCTATTTCTGTTTTGCATATCGCATTTAGAGGTGCTAATATACTATATCAAGAAAGAGAGAGTCACAGAGGGACAGAGCGGGGAAGAGACGGAACCTGGAAAGAGCATTATGATGGCGTCATTTCAAATATAATTCCCATTAGCGCTAGTTGAGTTTTTTTTTTTGTTATTTCGTTCTCGACCTGTGATATCATCATCACCACACAAATGAGAGAGAAACGAAAGGGAGATAAGCCTATCGCAGTTATATAGAAATGTATGGACAGGGTTATATAAATATCTTTATACATATATAATTTACAAATAATGAGCCTGGATTTTTCCACAATCATATTTTGAATCAAAATCTTTCGCTTACATGCTCAAAAGTCAAATCCTTAAACTCCTCTTATTTGAATGAGGAGACTCACTATTCATTGCGTGTTAGGTCACATGTCAAAGAAATTGTAATCGAAACTTTACAATGGAATTTCATCAATTATTCAGATTCAATATGTCAACGGAGGCCGCACAACCAGCAACAGCCCCAACTACAGAGGCCCCACCCACCGCCGAGTTGGGACAATTGGCTCTAGATGATGGCGCACCGAAAGTGAGCTTCTCGGATCAATTCAAGGCGTTCTCGAAATTCGGAGATATCAAATCGGATGGCAAACTGATAACCCTTTCGCAGAGTGACAAATGGATGAAGCAGGCCAAAGTGATTGATAAGAAAATAACTACCACGGACACGGGTATCCATTTCAAAAAGTTCAAAGCCATGAAAATTGGAATTTTGGATTACAATAAATTTCTTGACGATTTGGCTAAAACGAAAAAAGTTGAGCTAGCGGAGATTAAATCAAAATTGGCCAACTGTGGAGCTCCTGGTGTGCAATCAGTTTCGGTGAGTGAGGAAATTCTTCATCTTTTCGATTAATCATTTGACGAAAATATAAACTTGCTTTATATTTGTCTAGGCTGGAAAGGCAACTGCTGCTGTGGATCGGCTCACGGACACCAGCAAGTATACGGGTTCTCACAAGGAACGATTCGATGCCAGTGGCAAGGGTAAAGGTATTGCCGGCAGACGAAATCTGGTCGATGAGTCTGGCTATGTTAGTGGCTATCAGCACAAGGATACTTACGATGCTGCCAAGTAGATTCATAATCAATTCATCTACTACATTTTCTTCTATCACAAACAAAAAGAAAAACTCTTCTTAAATATCTGATTTATTTTCATTTCCGTTTTTTTTTTCCTTTTGTGTTTTCATTTTTTGTGTCTTGTGTTTCGTAACCTGAATTTCATTTAAAACATTCTTAAAAACTAAGTTGTGATTATTTTAAGTGCTTAAAAAAAAATAAAAAACTTGTGTTTATTTTGAAACATTTTTTATATGTTTTTTGTTTGGTTTTAAATATATATTTTTCAATATATATACCCAAAAGTGCAAAAAAAATGTCCACTCAAACTTATATCTTCAAGCATTATCTATGAGAACCAAACCAAAATAAAAAAGAAAACGTTTTTGCTAGTCTTAAGATATTGAAAACATTTTTAATATTTCACAAAAACATTTACAAATATACGTATATATCCACATACATATATGAGCTAACTATATGTGTTATGATACATCATATATAAGAATTTCGTTTTGAATAAAGATATAAATATGAAATACAATCTACTTGCAAAAATATCTATGCATATAGAAACTTTCAAATATCCAGATCAAACATTTAAAAAATTATAAGATAGATAGATCATTGAAATTAGTAATTAGTGAATAGATTTCTTGCTGTGATTAATTTCTAAGAAATTTCCTTAGCAGGCAACTAGAAAGAAGAGAAAAAGACTATATGATACTCTATGGATATTTTGGTTACAGCCATGTTTCATATCATACCTAGGAACTATTGAATATTTTCTTTATGAAATGTGTTTTATAGAAATATTCCATTTGAAATGGAAGATTCATATATTCTATAGACCGATTTTCTTGATTATTGTGTTATTTGTTTAATTTCTATTACTATTGGTCTTATGTCAATCAGCATTGGACACGAAAAACCAGAGCAGTGTGAAGCAAATTAAACGCTACAGCGATCAGAGATGGAAATTGATCCACCTGTTTGGCTTGCACTTGCATAATGCTCAGACCCAGGCCTACATTTGAGATCTATTGCATTGAATATGAATTTATATATCATATAGCAGCGGCGATTTTCATATAAAAGCAGCTTGGATTGGCCCCCAAGTAAACAGTTTGAAAGCGAATTTTCATTCAATCCAATCATGGCTTATCGTGGAAAAAATGCAGTAGTCACTGGCGGAGCAGGAGGCATAGGGCTACAGGTGGCCAGGCAATTGCTATCGAACGGTGCAGCGGTATAACAAAAAAAAAAAAAAAACTAAAGGCAGAGAATATATTTTGGATTTAATTTGCAATTTTTGTCTCTTTTCGTTTCGGTACTGCATTCAGAAGGTGGCCATAATTGATTTGCAGGATAATTTGGAAGAATTTGTCAAGCTAAGAGCTGCCCATCCGACCCAGAGTGTGATGATCATCAAAATGGATGTGGCCAATCGTAAGGGAATCGAGGCTACCTACGAGGAGATTGTTAAAACCTTTGGCAGCATTGATATAGTTGTCAATGTGGCTGGCATTTTTAATGATAAGGATGTGCAAAGGACTTTGCTGGTCAATTTGGGTGGCATTATGAACTCTACACTGAGTGCTTTGCAGTACATGAACAAGGAGAATGGCGGCAATGGCGGTCTGATTGTCAACATGAGCTCGGTGGTAGGATTGGATCCTATGTTCATTATACCAGTCTATGGAGCGACCAAAGCGGGCATTATTAACTTTACCCGTTGTCTGGGAGTGAGTATATTGGATCAACTATTGCGATTCATGTCAACTGAGTACTGACAAAATCTTTAATCATCAATAGAATGATCAATTCTATCAACGATCGGGCATTAAGTTTGTCACAGTTTGCCCGGGAGCTACTATGACCGATATGTTTACCAATTTTACGGAGAAGATAATTTTCCCGGAGACTAGCGATGAGACCTACAAAATACTGGATAGGCTCAATAAACAAAGTGCCACCGATGTGGCCAGATGTATCCTTAGTGTGTTGGATAAGGAGAAGAATGGAGCCGTCTATGTCATTGAGGGTAAACGAGTCTTTCCACTCGAATTAAAGCAACAATGGACAGGTAAGGACCTTGCATAAAACAATAAAGGACGGGATTAGGAGAGAGAGCTGTTGCATCAACTTTAACAAATCCTTCTACAAATACATATACATATATTATATTTCAAAAATAGCATTTAATAAAAACATTTATTGGTTAGCTAATCCTTGCGCCACTTGACCAAAACCTCATCTGTGCGATATCTTTGAGTGACGAAGGCATCTTCCAATGGCATAGTTATTCCCGACTTGAACATCTCAGCTCCGGCATGGGCAATCATCAGGCCATTGTCTATACAATAACGTTCATCAGTGGCAAAAAGTTTACCGCCACGTTCCTGGCACATAATACGCATCATCTCCTGTAAACGCTCATTGCACCCAACTCCTCCTACAATCAACACCTAAATGAAAATGGTAAATTAGAATAAGGTAAACTTCCATGCGACAGGCAGATTCGCTCACCTCTTGGGATTCACAGTGGGCCATGGCTCTTTCGGTGATCTCTACCAGCATGGCAAAGATGGTTTCCTGCAGAGAGTAGCAAAGGTCTTCTTTGCTGTAAGATACTTCTTCTTCATCTGTAATTTTATCCGTCGCCTTCTTTTTTTTATTTTTCCGTTTATTTGGCTCTGCCAATTCTTCTATATGGGAAAGAATGCCCGAGAAGCTTACATCCATGCCCTTCACCACATAGGGAAGTTTGACATATTTCGTTCCTAACTTTGCCAGCTGTTCAATGTTGTATCCTGGACTAGGATCATTGGATAGCTTGATTATCCTCGCAAACCGGTCTAGACAATTGCCAACAGCAATATCTATGGTCTCACCAAATATGCGATATCTTCGATTCGAATAGGCTATGACCTGCGTATTCCCGCCACTAACATACAAGACAATGGGATTCTGGGCTTTCGTAATGAAACGACCCATTTCGATGTGACCAATACAATGATTTACTCCTAGCAGAGGTTTTTCCCATAATAGGGAAAGCGTGCGCGCCACTATTGCTCCCACAAGTAGAGGTGGGGCCATTCCGGGACCCTTTGTATAGCAAATAACATCCAAGTCTTTAGGTTTCAATTGCGCCTCCTTTAAACTCTCCCGGACCAAACCCAAAATTGCTTCGCGATGATGCTTGGCCGTTTCCTTGGGTAGGAAACCTTCACCCGGTGGTGTGATATAGGTGCGTCGAACATTGGCTAAGACCTCTCCATCGCGAATAATGCCTATGCCAATTTTATTGGCGCTGCCCTCGATTCCCAATGAACAAACCATTACGAAAATGTGGAGAACTGGTGAAACAAAATGTAAACAACTTATGACCGGTAAAACAGCTGATTTGGCGAGTCCATGTGGCAAGGCGAATGGCAAATGGAAATGTTAAGTTTAACATCTCACCGTTTGTTTCTCTTGTTGGTGGTAACTCTGTCATTGTTTCGGATTGACAACTCTGCAGTTGTATTATTTTTACACTCTGGGTATCTATGGTACCAAGGAATCCTGATACTGTGCATCTTGAGACGGATTCATTTGGTCTATAGCCACCTAGCATGGCCTCTAAGCCGGCTGAGGAAATTTCCGATTTAGCAGAGAACGGTATCGAACAGCATGATGTTACTAATGCTGCCCCAGTTGACGTGGAAGTGGAACTGGAGTCACAACCTCAGCAGCTGGAGACTCAGACGCCAACATCTACACCAGTTGCGACTGAAATAGAAGCTGTTTCTATCAAATGTGACTTGCCATCACAAGAACCTGCTGAAGAATCCCTGCCAGAAAGCTTGAGTTTCGCACAACTTCAGGCTCAGGATCAGGCCCGGGTAAAGTTGGCAGAAGAAGACGAATCCCAGAATACTGCCTCCACAAATGACATACTCTCCCATGTCCACTGCCTGGCTCAGTTGGAGGAACAACGACGCAAATATGAGCACCATTTGGAACAACTACGTACTGCCAATGCCCAAAAGGACAATATGCTTCAGCTGCATCAACGTGAAAATGCAATTCTCGAAAAGGAGAAAATTGCCTTTCGCAAAGAAATGGACGTGGCCACCAAAGAGAAGGAGGCAACTGTCATTAAATTTGCCATGAAAGAGAAAATGCTTATCGATGCCAAAAAAGAGAAGGAAGCAGTGGAAAAGCAACTGGCTGACTCTAGGAAAGAGGTAAAAAATGTAACCACCCGTTTCCAGGCTGTAAACGAGGAAAAGTCCAGGATAACCTACATAATAGATGAAAAGGTATACAAATTATTCTTTATCAATCAATAAATTGCCTGGTTTTATAACTTCGAGTTCTTTTAGTGCAATGAAGTTCGTAAATATCAAAGGGAATGCGAGAAACTCAAGACAGAGATGGGTCACATGGAATCCAAACTGAAATATCACATAAATAAGCTCAACATGGAAACAGAAGCTAAGACTGTATATAAAAATAATCTGAAGTTTCAGCCGTGTTCTAATATATAGTTTTTCCTATTAGGTTCTAGAACGCAAACTGGAAGAAGAAAGAAATGCACCCAATAAGCTGGAAGAAAAGGCCAATGGTGGGTAGAACCCAAAAATTTTACAAAATACCTTGGTTTTCTTTACGTCAATTGAATTTTGCAGAAAAACTAAAAATCGAATTTGAGGCCAACTCAATACTGCTAAAACATGAGATTACCAGCAAGACTGAGGCTCTTGACAAACTAACCAGAGAGCAGCAAAAACAAACAGAAGCCCATAGGGAACTAAGCCACCAACTGCAAGAGATTACCACAAAGGCAAGTCGCTTAGAAAGCGAGATATATAAAATGTAATTATAAAATGCTTATTAAATTTCAGCATGACTTTCTCCTCGGGGAAATGAGGCAATTAAAAGAACAACACAATGCCGTGGAGTTGGCCTACAGCGATGAGCTTTTGAATTCGGCCAAATTGAGAGGACAACTGGAAGAGCTGCAACTATTGCGCACACAGAATACCATGTAAGATACAAATTTTTTTAGAATAAATTGACTTTTGTTTATTAAAGGGATTATATTTATTCTTTAGCAATGAAGCCAAGTTGCGTTCAGAGGAAGAACGAGTAAAAGAGTTGGAATCTCTGGTCCAGGATCATGAAACAGACTTGCAGCAATTACAGATGAAGAAACAGGAACTTTTAACCATTAATAAGGAAATGAGTGAATTAATTGTTCAACTGCAAAATGATATTTGTCTAGCCGAAGCGAAGGTAAGGCCCAGTTTTTCCTGTCAATGATTGCTTTGCTTCAAATACATTTTTTATCTCAGTCACAAGGTCTAGAAGCAGAAAATAAACTCCTAAAACAGGAGAAGCTTCAGTACGACCAGCAGTATACGGAATTGGAGCAGCAATTAAATGCAGAATTTGCCATTAAGAATGAGGAGCGCCTCATTCTAGCGAAACACTTATCTGAGAAGACCAAATTGTATGAATTGACCAAGGAGAAATTGGAGAACTTGCAAGGTGATTTTGAGGCCAATCAGTTGAAGCATTCGACGGTGGTCAAGGAAATGCAACGAGATTTACAAAAGTACAAAAAAGGCATGGTGGAACCCGTAAAGGGACTCAGCTATTGCAGTAATTGTCACCAAGCCATGAATGGTAGTAATCCGATACCAAGCCTAAGTCAAGCCCAATCTCAGGTGGATTCAACCAGATCAAATAGTCGTGGCAGCAGTCGTCGTGCCAGTGAATCATCTGAATCTGAAACCGTGACCAGCAGTGTGACAGCCACTCAAACAGTTGTCGATCTTCATGCTGTGCCCTCAAAAAAAGTGCTTGTAGAGCGAATTCTTCGCCTCCAGCAAGCAACAGCCAGACAAACGGAGCGCATAGAATTCCTAGAGAATCATACAGCCGCCTTGGTGGCCGAAGTTCAAAAAAAATCTAAAGTCGTTCAGCATTATATGCTTAGAGATCAGACGGCTGGCGCATTGACCTCCTCCAAAAGCGATCAGAATAAAAGTGAACTGGTAAAATATGGCAATGGCATTATGGCCGCCATTTATGGAGGCGTTAAGGCTGCCGATCAGGCTAACAACAAAGCTATGTCTCTGGATTTGTCGCTTGAGATTAACAAAAAATTGCAGACTGTCCTGGAGGATACGCTTCTCAAGAATATAACTCTCAAAGAGAATTTAGATGTGCTGGGTCTAGAGGTGGACAATTTGACTCGACAATTGCGGGCCATGGAGAGCACCCCCAAGTGATCCGCATTAAAATCCAAAGTATTCCACTTTCCATTCCATATTCAATCATTATGTACAGATTTAGTCAAGCTTAAGTTATGTTTGTATATATTAAAAACAGAAGTACAGGAAACAATTTTTAGGCGTTTGTTCACAGTAAACCCTCATAGAGCTTAGACGCAACTTTTGAGGGCTGGCCCAAATCCATGGAAACTACTTTAGAAGGCTTCTCTCCAGGCTGGGCTACACGTGCTTGCTTGTTGTGAGTCTTCTTAAAATGCACCTTCATCATGGGATTTGCTTCGCCAGTTTCCTCTCTTATATATTCCCTTAGTAGAGGAGGAAACTCAATATGCTTAGGCAATACAACTGGTGCAACTTTCTTTGAATTGTTTAGGAACTTGGATTCTTCTTCAACAGGCACCAGTTCATAGTCAGCCTTGTAGCTAGTGCTAAAAATCTCTACGGGCTTCGGTTGGGTTACACCGCGCCATGTCTTCTCCACAGTTACCCGGACCTTACGAATTTCATTGGCCTATGAAGGGAAAGGGTTGTTACATCGAATTTTTCTTTTAACTTAAGTCCTAAAGATTATTTACCTGTGCATCTTCTGCTTGCACCTTTAAAATCCGCATATAACACGGTTCTGGGTACCGTTGGAACATGTTACGTATGACCATGCGGCCCTCTCCCCAATTGGGTAGAATAGATACCAGCTCCCACAAAGTGCTGCCACGGAAGTCCGTGGTACGTCCAATATATTTGATTACTTTTTGGCTCATGTTTTCACAAAACTAATTGAGAAAATTATTAACAATATATAACGTTTTTCTACAGCGGCAGTTCCATCAGCTGCTCATTA
Organism: Drosophila insularis; assembly: GCA_018903935.1. Classification (NCBI taxonomy): domain Eukaryota; kingdom Metazoa; phylum Arthropoda; class Insecta; order Diptera; family Drosophilidae; genus Drosophila; species Drosophila insularis. Next base: position 2,399,717 of record JAEIFP010000337.1, on the reverse strand, counting down.
AAAATAACATTTTGCTGTTAATTAACAGACTTACAAGAATAATGTAACATTATGTTATTTTGCAGAACCGGTGTTACATAATTCGACGTTTAGCAACACTGGCGTTAAAATGCAGCCTTTCCGTATTGGTAAATTGTTTAACACTAAAATATAGACTACCCTCAAGTAAATAATTACCCGTTTTATTTTTGGAAATGTGCAAAAACTGAGTAATTGTTTAACCGGACACAATTTCGTTCCCTCGGATTTATTCCCCTTCATTTGATACCCTACCCATCCATCCTATTATTATAGTTCTTTGTATTATTGTGTTTCTATCTCCATCTCGTTCTGCCATTTTCTTCATATACCGCACCAACACCTCTAACCGAAACGTGCTCGGGTCTGTTTTTTTTTTTTTTTGTAATATTTGTTGATAAATGTACAAAATACGACAAATACAAAGGCAGCACAATCGGAAACAAAATGGACGATGTAAGCAAGGAAAATTTATAAACATTATTTTGATTCTAACAAGTTATTGCACTTTGTTACAGCTCGAGGACTTGGACGAGGAGCGTTTAAATGAATTGGAATCAATTCTTTATGCTTCCATACACTATAATGATGGTTCAACAGAACAGCAAGAGAACCCGACAGATACTAGGCAGTCTCAGCAGGAACAGAAGCAGCCCCAGCCGATGAGAATCGTAAGCAACAAGAGGGTAATTAACCAACAGCCAGGTGCAGGCAAACACTCGGCTCCCTATGCCAGACCTCGCTATTGGGATCAGGGCAATAAGGAGACCAATGTTAGTTCCTCTACTTCTCATCCAGCAGCTATTGAAAGTGAGTAATAGCCGAGACTTACTTGTTATAAAATGTGTTATTTAAATTGTATTTTTATTTTGTTTGCAGATGCAACAACCAAGTCAACTGCCATCGAATCTAGGCCCAAGGATAAAAGGATGCTGCCGCCGGCTGCCAAGCCACAGAAGCAGAAGCATTTAGCTAAAAAATTGCAGCAGCAGAAAAAGGAGAAGCCGAAACCTCTGCCCCAAAAGCAAGCTGCGAAACCGACTGCCAGTAAACCGGAGCGAATGGCGGTGAACGACGAGCCCGAGCGCTTTGACCAACGACTCTTGGTGGCCATACCCAATAATTATCAACCGCCGTCTGCAAAGAAAGAAAAGCCATCGGGTATGAGTGGACCCTTTGCCAAGTCTAATCGAAAATTAGAACAAATGCAGCGATTGGCAGCCAAGCAGCAGAAATCGAAGCAAGTTTTGGCTAAAAAGAAACAGCAACAGCTGCTGCAGGACCAGAAGCCATTAGCTCCAATAGCATTTATAGATTTAAAATCATCGGAAGGAGAGGATGACGATGACGATGACGATGATGTGGTACATGTTCCCCTACCGCCTGTGCCAGTGATTGATTTGGATACCAGCGACGGCGAAGGGGAGAGCAGTCTACCATCGTATCACGAGGAGAATGCTATGGATGCAGCCGACGTTGAAATGGGAACTATCATAACATCAACAGAAATAGAAGAGCCGGTAGCTATCCCTTCCCAGCATTCGCCTTGTAGTTCCGTAATGTCCAGTGATGATTTTATAGTGCAAAAGGACACATCCCGCCTAATGGCTGATCGTGCGCGTGCTACCGATGAAGATTTATTGGTTCTAACCGAAAATGCCATAAAGAACATCACAACTGAGGAGGAACCACAGCCATCTCAAGACGCATTGGACACCTCGTCGGAATATGAATTTGTTCCGCCTTCGCGTCTAGAAGAGATCAAACAAAATTATCGCGTGGATGAACAACAGTTTCGAGCCTTGGATGTGTATGAAAGTGAATCAGATCTAACAGAATCTGGTATATATGGTAAAGTGAAACCGAAGAATAATCAACCCACCATAATACGCAATGTCGACTCGAACTCGGATAGCTCCAATGTGGAGGAGGTGATCGATTCCTTTGTGAATAAGACAAAGCGTTTGCGAAAACGTCGCTCATCCAGCACCAATCACAGTCAATCCGAGGCCAATAACAATGATGATGATGATGATGATGATGATGATGATGATGATGATGATGATGATAATGAGGATGAAAATGAGGAAGGTGTCCACTCAACTGGTGTTCCGGGCATAGCTCGTGGTATGGCCGTGGAACGTTGTAAGCGTAAAATCCGTCGTCTAAGTCATAATCGACGACAGTCGGAAGATTTACAAAGGCAGAAACAAAAACCAAAGGGCAAGGCGGGCTCAATTCAGGAAATGAAACTTCAAGCACCTAGCTCGGAGTCTGCTTCCGAAGAGGATTTGCCCAGCGCTCGGGAAATCGCTGAGCGTCTCTTGCAACAAAAAACTGTTGAACAAAATGTTCCCCCAGCATCGTCGACAACAAACGACAACGATGACGATGAAGTTTTGTCTATAGGCTCAGATGCTAAAACCGACGATGAGGCACAGCATCAAGATGCTATATCGGAACGGATTAGTGCCGTATTTGAGCGCATCGATGCGTATGCCAAACAAAAACGAGATATGTCTACGTTTCCTGAGGATGAGTTTCCTTGCTCCACTAGCACAGTGGGAGCAACTGAAGACAGTGATCGACCGCAGGATAAAGAGGATGGCAATGCTCAAGGTGAAGCAGAAGAGCTGGATGCCGATGCTAATGCACTGGAAACAGAAGATCATGCGGATTCAGAGCAGGAAGTAAACGAACATCCAACTGGGCACCATAGTAATGAGTCGCCTATTCAAGTGGAGCACAATCTCAAGGCATTGTCTGCTGAAAAAGAGCAGCCTCGCAGTCGCGACTTAATCGGTTGGAATGATGAAATGTGCCGATTCTATAATGATAGCTGGCATGGTGAACAGTTCTCAGTAAACAAAATCCAAAAATCTATGAATCGTATGTTAATAACAATACATATATGTATCTTGTTTGATAAATTTTTAAGCCTTTATTGTTTTTTTTTCTATTTTTGTTACAGCCAACAGAAGTGAATGGCGTATCAATAATGCCGATCGCTATCCAGTTGTTCGTCCCCGATCGAACCTGAAATGCACCAATTGCTTTGAAATGGGACATGTGCGCTCCAAGTGTCCACGTCCACGAAAACCGCCTGTGTGCAGCACATGCGGTGTTACTGGCCACACCGAGCCACGTTGTCCATTTGCCATCTGTTTGGGGGTCTGTTCCTTATTGCTTATATATGTATAGAGTAGCAATGGAGACGATATTAATCTCCTGTTCTTTTGCTTTCCAGTGTGGCACCAAGAAGGGCATCTATGTGCAGCAATGCAACAAATGTTCATTCCATTCGCGTCTGATCTGTCAGTTATGCAAAATGCGTGGTCATAACACAGATAGTTGTCCCGACAAGTGGCGCCGCTATCATTCAACGGTAACGCATACATACATATATATATCTGAGAGATTTGGATCGATTTTTATTTGCTATTTTCAAATTTTTCACAGACCCGCGCGAATGTTTGCTTAGAAGACAATGTCCAGTACAAACAGGCTAAACAGTGCAGTTATTGCGCCGGGCGTGGCCATCTTTTTGAGAATTGTCGTCAACGAATTGGCGAATATCGTTTGGTCAATTATTCCTCACAAATAATATCGCACCAAAAGATTTACCAAGATCATGGTGGACCGATTAGCTTTTTAGGGAGTATGAGCTCTTTTTGTGATCCACAAGTATCCTTTCATTTTAATTGGAGTCAACCGACTATTGACAAAACAAGTTATTATGCCAAATTCTTAAAAGCTGTTGGCTTGGCCAAGCGCGGATCGATGATAACGGAACGCCCAAATAAGCGACTAGAGGTCGCTCGGCCAAAGGCTATAAACAAGAGCAGCATACAAAAGAAGCATATAAGCAGTAATATGAAACAACAACAACAAGCTACCTCCAAACCATCAGTACCTAACCATGACTTGGATTCGGATTCTAATTATAGTTTCTCCGAGCATTTCGAATTACCAACATCAACGACAAACGAGGAACCTCATGAGAGAGAAAACATGAACGAGAACGAGAATGAGAATGCAAATGAGACACAGACAATGCCGGATATCATACCGTTAAGTCAGATATCCGACGGTGACGATAGTTTCGATGAAATCAATAGCCAGGGCATATCCATGTGCATTAGTAACAGCAGAGCCAGTTGTAGTAGTCCAAATGCCAATATCAATGAAGACACGGCACTTCCAGAGGTTCCCAGCGAAGGTAAAATCCTTATGGCACGCAATCAAATCGAATATCTCTTTAGTCCTGAGGGTCGAAATTTTCTTGCCGCCGCCGCTAAACAGTGTAAAGTCAGTGTACGTATGGATTTCAAAGATTATGGATATGTCCTGGTCATCTACGGCCTAAAACAGCATCAGGAAGACCTTCAGTTGATGCTTATGCGTCGCCATCACGATGTCAAGCGCAAAGGTGTAGAATTCCAAAGTCAAAAGCCGCCAAAACGCATTGATGTTCTCATTCGATTCATGCGCGATGGCATTAATAGTTTAACGACTAATCTGGGTAATGCCCAGAATCATTATCATCGCATCAAAGAGCTGGAGGGAATGAATACCAAAAATGGCTACAAAATGGCCGAAAAGAAACGACGACAATTAAATATGATTTTGTTGGGACAGGCTGGTCTAATGAATGGTGATGTGCATCTTGATCAATTGCTATTGATACTTAGCCAATTGTTAAAGGACCATTCACCGGATGGAAATGCCAGTTTATCATTGCGTAACGATATTGAACAGAATTGGCGCATGATATTCACAGCATATCCGCATGCAGATTATGAATCATTGCTTTATAATTACGGTAAATTGGAAATTAAGAATCGTTTACCATCCCTTAATATAGATCCAATGATATTGGGCTTAAGTGGATCGTTAGTTCAGGCCCCACCTCCGCCCAGTTGGCCACAAAATAATATGGCACCACCACCACCGCCTCCTTCTTCTTCGTCTTCAACTTCAAGCAATGCCACCAGAAAGAATCGTGTCCCACAAAAACAGCAAAAAGAAGCTAGCCCAACCGCGGCTCCTCCCCCACCACAATTACCTTCAAGACGCACGGAACTATCGCAAATGCCTTTCAATAATCCACAGCAGCGTGCACGTTTCCAAGACCTGCAACTACAGCGAAACAGTTTGAATCCGGAATGTGTTCGGCTTTTATCTGAAATGGATCATTCGGATTCGCATAGCAGCATTAATACAGATGCCAAAAAGCCATCAATGTTCTGGTCAAGGGAGTCCTTCAAATATCTTGATGATCTTTTGAAAATGACATCTAGCCCAGAGACATTGGAACGCTTGGATCGCGTATTGACACGCTCACGTCGTGGCCTTTTGTCGTACAATGATTATCGAGCTGTGATTCGTTTGCATTCATTGCTATCCAATTGAGTTAATAGGATGGAAAGGATTAATTAACAATAAGAAAGACAGATGATCTATGTTGTGGGTTATCTCAAAGAGATATCCCCTAGGACAGACGATAACAATGAATAACAATAAAAAAAAATATAAAACTGAAAAATAAAACTTTCTGCTAAAGTTATAAGACATTCATACATGAACACCAATCAAAATATTTTACAGGTTTTTCATTTGCCATAACGTTTAGCTATATTTAAAAAATCAAAATGCCATTGCTCTACAAATTAAAAAGGTAATGCATAGTTGATTGTTATCATTTGGTTTATACAGCTTCCTAGTCCGATTCCTTTAAGTCAGTTCATTGGTTTGTAGTTGGTCATCTTAGGCCGCAGTTGTTTGCTGCTGCTCCTGAGTCGTTGTGGATTGGGCGGAAGAGGCTTCTCCACTCTTTTCATTGATCGCTAGCCAGGGGCACCGTTTTTGCAATTCCATGCGGTACCTTGGGTGACTTATGGCATAGACAAATGGATCTATGCATGCCACCAATTTGCAAGTGCATGCTGGTATCATGGTTGCTCCTGGTGTCAAAAGACTTTTATCGCCAAAGGCTCCGATTAGGGACATAACACCATATGGTGTCCAGGATACAAAGAAGAGAAAACAAATTGTGATAGCTGCCTTGGCTATGCGTATTTCGGCCGTCTCCTTACTCTTATCCACATTAGAGCGCAGCGATTCTACATTCATTTTCTTTGCCTGATCACGTAAAGCCTTCTCATGGCTGAAGACATGGCCCACTATCTGACTGTAATAATACAAAATCATCAAAGTGGGACAAACGAAGCTAAAGAAGAAGATAGTAGCCACAAAAAGACGTGTGTCAAAGTTGTCCGATAGATAGTCAAATGAACAGGATGTGAGATAGCCCTCTGTAAAAAAAGACGTATAAAACATTACATTAAAACATCGAAAAGTTACAATTTTGGCAGAGTTTTGCGGTTGTCCTATGAATTTTAAATTTTGCGCATTTTCTTAATGTTGCAAAATACTGGTTAGCGTCAAAGCTACATACCAGTTAAGTTAACATTGTTTTTTTTTTTAGTATTCGGCATTTTTCATAATTCATGGGAACGGCCACACTGACACTCGATCTACACATTTTGCATTATTTTTTTTGTTTGTAATTAGGAAAAAACGTAGTTAAATTAACTATACATTTTTTTTAAGTGCACTGAAGACTGAAAATTTAATAAAACAATTCACACAAAAGCAAGTGCAAGTGCAATACAATTTAAAAATAAAAGGTCAGCAAAGTCTTTACCAATAAAAAGAAAAAAGCAACGCCGTTGCCCCTTTGCCTTTCCGTTGTGTGTAACACAGCGTTAGAAAGAGAAAAAAGATTAGTGAGAGTGCGAGTGCGAAAGAAAAAGGTGGCTAGTGAGTGAGTGAGCGAGGAATAAAAGAAGAACATGTAATGGTAAATGTAAAATGGACGAAACCAAAACAGATGATATTTTCAGCCACAAACAACAACAACAACTACAACAATGTATGTATTCAATGAATGTTAAGTGCGAGAGACGAATAAAAGAAAATTAGATAAAACACGAAAGAAAAAATCAAATAAAATAAGCTCACGCCTGTATTTCGAGTTTCGACCGCAAGCAATAAAATTACTCAAAAACGCAACAAGGAGAGAAAAAAAAAACAATTTTCATTTTGTCTCTGTGTGCGTGCTGCAGTTTTTCCTGCAGAAAAACCACCTGCATTGATTTATAGTCGAAGTCGAAGACAGCGACACGGCGGTGTCAGTTGCAGGAGAGGATATACAAACACACACACACGGCAGCATACACTGACTGATAAAAAGTATCCCACACAGACACACACACACACACACACACACACAGCCTGTGACTTCAACACAACCAACCATTCGGCTGCATACATATGTAAGTTTATTATATATGTATACATATTTGATTATGTTTAAAATATAAAATATATATGCAAGCTATGTACATTTTCTATTTGTTTCGCTAGATAAATCTATTCATGGCTATATGACTTTTGCAGCGCAAAAGTAATGACCATTGAAATCCGAGACCGAAGCCAAAGCGTCCCCCCTTCCTTCCTTCTAACACTGTTGACCAATAAAGTAAACCATATGATTTCATTATTGCATTAGTGCTCCAAAGTGTTTAAAAATTTAAATAATTTAAATTAGGCCATAAAAAAAAATATATATACATATATATTAAATCACAAGCAAAATAGAAGCAAAATAATTTTATCACTTCTCTCTCTGGGCACATTTGTCATATGATATTGTTTAAGAAAATGTCCCATTTTGACAACTACTACCATTAATTTTTTAAATATACTTCCTATCCAAGATATACTGTCAAATGAATGCATAGTTGTCTGAATTTATTAATTGCTATAACAGTGCGAAGACAATTCAGCTTAACTATACACATACACTATGTACATACATGATGGAAATTTCATACGGTACGCAGCGTAAACGAACTGTTAATTACATATGTACATCCATACACACATACACATACATATGGTATATACATGTACACTATGTATCTGACTCGCTCGTTTCCCTTTCTCTCTCCTTTTCTCAACAATAATAATAACAATAACAACAACAACAGTAACATCAGGAGAACCATCAACACACTGTCACCCCTCTATGTTCCCCCTGCTTCCATCAGCATGGTGCATTTGGTGGGTCGTTACGTTACGCGCTTTTTATTGCGTGCCCAAGGGGCATGTAACCGAGTTTATACGATGACGTCTTTAACGAATATGCAGATTAAGTTATAATATATTACACTCCATTCGAAAACGAAACTGAAAATTTAATTTCAGAGAAAATATTCCGTTTTCTAACAACTGTATTTATCTAAAATTTAAGAACCGTTCAATGAATATACATATAATATATGTACATATACATACTCAATTGACTTGCAACTACTCAAATTCCCAATTGAGTCATCGTGTAAACATATTGTCATAGTCCCCAATTGAATGGCCAAGCTAGTCGCACCCACAATTTCTACACACACACACTGCAATCGAGTGACCCACCACTACCACCTTTAGGTCGTTGTCCCTAATGTCCCAACATTTGTCAGCTTAGCTGATAAGACTTAATATACATACATATGTATGTATGTACATACATATGTATATTTCTTTTTGTTTACCTAGTTTCACACGTGTCCAACAAAAAAAGAACAAAATGTTCAGATGTTATATCCACTGCTTCGATTTTCAGATACCCTTCGCCTTTCTGACTTCCTTAGTATACTCTCTTAATTTTGTTACACCATTATGAACCGATGTCCGATTGATCAAACAAAGTTTGGAGATCTACGTCATATTGATAAGAAAGGATTTCAAGGATTTCCAAATTTATAGGTACATATGTATGTATGTAGTTTGTGCTGCTTTTTGAATATTATAATATACCCTTGTAATACCCATGGGTGGGGGTACTCGGTATGAAAAGAATACGTGACAGAATGAGCCATGCCATGCGTTGTGTGTGTGTTTGTGTGAGCTGTGTGTGATGATAGGCGATCCAATGAGTTAATATCCAAATGCAATTGAATGTGACGATTCTCTAGTGCTTGATTCTTGGCAAGGTGAAGGTTAGGGAGCACCTTAACCATAGTAGCCCTTGACGATGACTAATTGCTGAAATTGTTTACTTCCTAAGGTGGCTAATATTAAAGCCTCATAATTCTATTTTCGATATGTGAATAACACAAAATACTGATTCGTAACTCTTTCCTTTGTCTTTTTCTCGTTTATTTTATTCGTCGTTATTTCGACACACACTTAGATAACGGAGGAAGAAAAGAAAGAAACATAGACGTATTCTCAAAGGATTGGATTAGATTGGATTGGAGTGGACTGGATACTGAAACTCTGAAACTGCTGAAGGTGTGAGGGTGGAAAAAGGACAAAACGACTTTGGAGACACCTGCGCAGATATTAAAGTTGTCCAATGTCAAATAAAATCAATCCGAAACGCCGTGAACCGACAGCAGCAGCAGCAGCAGTAGCAGCAGGAGTCGGCGGAGGAGTCGGTGGCGGAGCATCTGGTGTGGCCACCGCGAATACAAATACAACTGGTAGCAGTTCAACGGGCGGCTCTAGCAGTGCCGGCACCACATCATCGGCAAATACATCATCTTCGTCCAGTTCGTCCCTATCATCCGCCGGAGGCGGTGATGCTGGCATGTCTGCTGATCTGACGTCCCTGTTCGAGTGCCCCGTGTGCTTTGATTATGTCTTGCCGCCGATTCTGCAATGTTCTAGCGGACATTTGGTCTGTGTGTCGTGCCGTTCCAAGCTCACCTGCTGCCCCACATGTCGCGGCCCATTGGCCAATATACGAAATTTGGCTATGGAGAAGGTGGCATCAAATGTAAAATTTCCATGCAAGCATTCAGGCTATGGATGTACTGCCTCTCTGGTGTATACAGAAAAAACAGAGCATGAGGAGACTTGCGAGTGTCGTCCATATTTGTGCCCCTGTCCGGGGGCCTCATGCAAGTGGCAAGGACCGCTGGATCTAGTCATGCAGCATCTGATGATGTCGCACAAGAGCATCACAACACTACAGGGAGAGGATATTGTATTTCTGGCCACCGATATTAATCTTCCCGGTGCTGTCGATTGGGTAATGATGCAATCCTGCTTCGGTCATCATTTCATGCTCGTCCTGGAGAAGCAGGAAAAATATGATGGCCACCAACAGTTCTTTGCCATAGTTCAACTCATCGGTTCACGTAAGGAGGCTGAAAATTTCGTCTATCGCTTGGAACTGAATGGCAATCGGCGGCGTCTAACCTGGGAGGCAATGCCACGATCTATACACGAGGGCGTTGCCTCGGCCATACATAACTCGGATTGCCTGGTGTTCGATACATCGATAGCGCAGTTATTTGCCGATAATGGAAATCTGGGCATCAATGTGACCATCTCATTGGTCTGAATCCACCCATCACTCACATCATCCATTTATCTGAATTTTATGTTTTTTGTTTTTTTTTTTTTTTTTTTTGAAAAGAAAATTGAATTTTTTTACGCCTCCCCCCCCCGAATAATCGGACTATATATACTATACATATATAAGATCTTGGAAGTTTATAAGCGTTGTAAGCAGAATCGTTTCTAAAACGTTTCCAACAAACAAATATATTTATTCGGCGGAGTGCCTTGTACTCAATTCCGATTCGTAATTCTCTAAAAAAAACCCTCCTTCTAATTTGCGAAATTAAAAAATATAATAAAAACATTAGAAAACAATATATACATTGATACATACATAAGTACATAATGCAAAATGTTGGATCGAAAATGTATTTTAGGCTTAATTCTGGAGAGTCAGAGAGAGAGATAGAGAAAAGGAAAGAGTGTTAATTGAAATTACGAATCGGATTTGGGATACAAGTCTATAAAGCGCATATAGCATGTTTGTACATCATATGTTTGCAAAATCGGGCGAGTGAAACCTGATTTAAGTCTTGAAAAAATTAATACTATGTCCTACCCGTACAGATATATATGTATATGTATACTGATTTATATATACATAATGCGATTTTTAATTTCAAATTTCTATGTCAAATATTTCATTATTAATTTCCATTTTATTTTGTGGTTTTTTAGTTTAATTTAGTTTGTAAGAAACCATCAACTATAAAACACACACACATATATACACACACACAATGGTCTAGTTTAGTTAATGTAAATTATTTTATACAAAAGAAAAAAAAAACAAAAAAGCAAATGAAAACAAAACATTTAAACTGTAATAGCTCGAGAGTTGTAAGATAAAAAAACAAAAACAAAAAGGATCAAGTTAAGCATATTTTTGTTCATAATGCAAAATGATATATGTATATATATGCATACATACATACATATACATAATTCTTTTCCTTCGAATTGTTATAAAAAAAGACAATCCCTCACTAAACTCTCTTATCAGGGTTAATCTATTTGTTCCCGCCATTGGAATTATGGATAAATTCACGGATAAAACTCCCTCAGCATCGTTTTTACAATAATTTAGCTCTAGTTCCTGAGATCTTCAAAGAATTGTACATACATAAGGATAACATATATATAATTTACAGATTTTTAGTTTTAATACGAAATTTTCCTTTATAGTTGAATCCTAATTCGAAATTAACTTTGTAATATGCATTGGTTGGTACTCGTCGTGTTTCAAGTAATTGACTCAAAAATATATAGACACAGATTGAGAGAGATTACGTTACGAATAAAGCATAACTTTTGGTCCGTGTTAATCAACCGAAATACACTTTAACCAATTGTAAAACTGCCAACACTATGAAATGTCAAAAATGAATCGGATTTATAAAGATTTACTTTTGATCTTTGTAGTTTTCCATATCAGGAACTAGAGCTAAATTTGATATATCCTTTTCCTTTGGCGTTTCTTCTATTCGGAAAAGAGAAATCTGTTGCACAACATTTTTAGTTTCTTTTTTTTCTGTCCCAACCCGTGTTCTCTCATCTACAATACTTATAGATTTGGTTTACTATGTATGATTTCGAAACTGCAAATCGTTTTATCCTTTTTTTTTATTTTCCATATCCTGTACCTGTGTTAACTGGGTAAAGGTTGCAACACATATTTGGGAGAAAAAATGTATGTTAATTTAATATTTGTATATATGTATTCTTGATCAGCATTAACAGCCGCGCTAAATTGGTCACGTCTGTCTGAGTGTCCGTCCGAAAGATGAAGGTATTCTGCTATGCCTCCTCCACCTGATGATATTTAAAGACTTTCACAGTATTTAAAGAAGCATCAACGATCGGTCAATAGATGTCGCCAATGTGTTGATGAGGGAATGGTATAGTGAGTGCGGGGGGCAAGATACATTTTGTATTGCGATAGGGGAAAACGAAGGAATTTGGAGGCAAATTCGAGTGAGTTTAAATTTAAGCTAAACACCCTTAATTGGTACGAGGTATCCTGAAGTCGGCTACCGACTAACGGAATTTATTTTTTTTTGTATTGGACTAAGCTCACCCGTATTTAGTTCTTAAAAAATGTGCCGCGCGCCACTACAATACAAGAATCACACAAAACTACAAGAAGCGAAAAATAAACGTGATTAGTGAAAATAAACATACATATATAAATTTCAAGTTTTATTATTATGCATTTTTAAATTCTTATGGAAAATGTTGCACAGTTTTTCTAAATATGAATTTCAAGTAATCCGTTACATTGCACTAAGCTGATAAAACTGTATTATTTTTTAAATGGCTTATACGTACATATATGTACATATGTAGGTATATGTGACCTCTATTTAGCTGATCAAAGCTCTGGCTCTTTCACTCCAAGGATGCTCAGTTGCAATTGCCAACATCTTCTTTCATACAATCAAAGCGCTGATATGCTTTTAATATTCTATTTCTTTGTGGCATTGTTGTTGGTTGCGTGAATATATTAATATTTTTACGTTCTACTAAGTGTGATTTGTGTGAGACAATGTTAATAATATTCACTTTTATTTGGTGCTTACAAATTAATAATGGGATTTTTCAAGCAATAGCTATTGATATTTGAGCTACTTATAACCCGGGTAAGATAAAGTATGAAAATCGGACCACTATATAATATAGTTAAATAAGAAAAATAGGTGAAGAAGTTGGAGTATCCCTATGAAATTTACTTATATAATGGTTTTGGATATAAAATATCAGATCCCGAAATTTCAATCAAATCGTATAAATTTTTATTTTTATTTTTTTTTTATTTTTGCGGGGAGAGCCCTCTTTCTGCAATCTATCCGAAATGGATAATCAGCAGAAGTTAATGCTAAACGGGACATTTAGAAGGTTATACGTTTACTCCACTCCGTGCGGCAGATCGAGAACATGGATTCTTTTTAGGCGTCTGGTCGTTAAGCTGTTATCTAGCAGGTTTATGGCCAGAGGGTTTAAGTGCCTGTCGAGGCGGTCCAGATGAGCCCTCGTCAGCCTTGTAATTTCGTCTGTTACCCATGGAATATTCAATGTACTGTGGATCTCAGCATTAGTCGTCAGAAAATTAAATCGTATAAATAGAACACAAATTACAGTCAATATGAATCGGCTCTGCTCAAACGCTATTGGCAGCACTTCCATCAGCCTACTACTACTACTACAGAATCATCAGAGCACACGCAGACACACACAGACGCAACGCTACATAAACTGTAAGTGTATGCGTGCCAATCTGGGCATACATGTAAAAGGGGATGGGGAAGAAGAAGAAGAAGAAATGGAAATGACAGTTGAAAGGTTCTGTTTGTGCATTAATGAATTGAGTTACAGAAAAAGAGTTTGGAACATGTAAAAATATTATGGTCAAGGACTGTAAGGGCTGTGCCGAAGTTAGCTCTTTTGATATTTTTGTTTTCTGTTGGCGTTCTTTTTTGAGTGGTCAAATGAAAGTGTCTCGATGGACATTAAAGCAATGTTAAAAATTGGTAATTAATTTTTTGTCCAAATCAGGATCTGTTTCCTTTTCTAATATGTACATATCTGTATACCTACGATACAAAAATTACAATTTCAAACAGAAAACTAAAAGTTTCTATTTATCACATCAAATAGTCCTTGAATTTTCAGTATTCAGAGAAAAGCGGTCGACTGTAGTACAGAAAATCAGTCAGTAACATATTCAGTTTAAAAATAAATTTCAATCTTCAACAGCTTTTAATCCAGACCGAAATTTAAAGTGTACAAAAAAACCGAAAAAAATCAAATTTTTTTCTTTTATGGTAGACCTTTTTCACTAGAGAATCCTTGAAAGTATATATCCTAGATCTCTGCCTAATTCTGCAAAAGTGGTGAAAATTCTATATAATTTTAGCCGTCTCCTGAAAGATTTGTTCTGCAAAATGTTGCCCCGTCGTCAGTCTGCACCGGCATTGGCTCTCCCATGTTGTGTGGTGTCCACATCGTCATCCAAGGAGGCTACTTCGACTGCGGCAATTCAGGAGAATCGCCACAGTTCCACTGCCGTGTCGACATCATCAACGGATGGAGCTGGAGAGCAGCTTATGGAGCGGCTCCCACTTGCCTGTGAAAAGCCACAAGAGGCGTCTATAAGTGATTTTCTGGTGTCTCTGCTTGAGTGCCCTGTGTGTTTTGGTTATATGATGCCGCCGATTATGCAATGTTCGAGGGGTCATCTAATTTGTTCCTCTTGTCGGCAAAAGTTGACGCTTTGTCCTGTTTGCCGCGTAACCATGTCAAACATCCGTAACTTGGCCATGGAGAAGGTGGCATCCAAATTGATATTTCCCTGTAAGCATACACACTTTGGATGCCGTGTCCGTCTCTCCTATGCCGAGAAGAAGGATCATGAAGATGATTGTGAATTTCGTCCATATTTCTGTCCCTATCCGGATGAGAAATGCGCCTGGCAGGGAGCATTGAAAGATGTCTACAAGCATTTGATTACCAGCCATGAGAACGTTATCACAATGGAGGGTAGCGACATTATCTTTCTGGCCACCAATGTAAATTTGGAGGGTGCTCTAGACTGGACCATGATCCAGTCATGTCATGGCCGACATTTTCTCTTGTCGCTCGAGAAGATACATTTGGGTGAGGGATGTCAGCAATACTTTGCTGCTTGTCGCATGATCGGTAGCATGCGGGATGCCTCGGAATTCATCTATGGCATATCCGTTGGAGCCAATAATCGCACACTCAAATGGCAGTCGAAGCCGCGCTCTATACGTGAAAGTTTTGTGGCCTTCACCAATGCTGATTTTTTGGTGTTGAACAAATCTACGGTGGAACTCTTTTCTGAGGATGGCAATTTGGCTCTGAATGTCATCATAACCAGAGCTGATGATCTAAGTGAATCATAAATTTCGGAACCCTCTACACTCCCCACCACTAAAAAAACCTACTACTACTACTACTACTACTACTGCACACCTTCCCCGCTCCCCGTTTGGTAGGACTCTTAAACATAATACACACAAACACGCACATATGGTGTTATTTTTGTATTCTCTCGATGTACTCGATGTAATCGATGTATTTGCTTTCCAAATTGGTTCAACACTCATTGTCGAATGTTTTCGGATTTTAATACTATATAAATTCCGCATTAAATAAAATCAAAACTAGCTACACTTTGATTCACTCACCTGGTACAAAGCGATCCCAGAACTGCGTCAGGGGCAACACAACCCATGGAGTACAGTATAGCCAGATTATAATATTCATAATGACGGCCTTGGTGAAGGTCATATTTCGATTCATGGGCTTTGTGATGACATTGAATCGATCATATCCAATGGCTGCATTGGTCATACCGGCACCTATGCCGGAATAGGAACCAATGGCAGCAAATATCTGACACCATGTATTACCCAATGCGAAGCCACGATGAAAGCTATTGTAGATGAATATCGGAGCCTTAAGGCACATGATCAGATCAAAGACAGCCAAGTTGAGGACAAACATATTCGATGGTGTGCGCAGCGATTTCGATGTACTGAATATCCAAATGACCATGCCGTTGCCCACTGTCGATGCGCAGAACAGGAAGATGTAGAATACTCCCAGCATATAGTGCATTGATGCCGGTGGCTCCAATTGGGTTAGCCAATGCTCTGGTATATACTGAATTTGATCCGGTGGCACATTCCATCCAAGAAACTGTAATTCTCCACCGGATGACGATAGACGTGCCTCGGGTTTTAATGGCGGCTCACTGGCATTACAGAGCAGCGATTCCATGGCGTCCACGTCGTCGTCGTCGCCGTCGAGTTCAACAAATGACGCTGTCGGTGGCTTGTTGTAAGTTGTTCAACAGTTTTTATACCTACCAGCTAATTGAATTTGCCCCTTTTTTGAGATTGCGTGTCATTAAATCTTTAGAATTTTTTTTTGCCAGCAAAGCAAAATAAATTTCTGATGTGCACACACAGATTTTGTCAAAAAGAGAATGACCGCTTGTTGTGGTGCTTGAGATGCATAGAACCAAATCGATATTTTAATTTAATATTGATTTGCAGATTTTACTAGTTATTTGTTACTGTGTGTAATGAGAATTTAATACATAGCAACAGTTCTATAATACTTTGATTAGTTTATTATTATACGAGAAGGGATCAAAGTAAAATATTTTTATTATCATTTCCTGATTCAAATTTATCAAGGTTATTTCCTTAAGGGAGTATTCTTGGATGGGATGGTTTCAAAAAAAAACGCGTTCAAAGTTTGAAGTTTGCCTGAAATGACGAAAACATTTAATTACGAAAAGCCCTTAAGCCCTGGCTACATGGTTAGTCTACATTATTTATAATCAATTCAAAGACTATTAATTAAGTAAAGGTGCAGCCTTTTTGAGATAAATTCATTGTTTCCTTTGTAGTGCGTATCGTCAGTGAAATGATGGCAGGGCAAATTGATAATAATTTTCAACAATAATGTAATTATTTTTTTTGGATGATATTTAATTATCAACAGTGATTGGAAGACACATTTGCAGATATGTATATCTAAACGGACTAATTTTGTTTTGTTTGTGTCTGTTTCTATGGATGAAAGGGAAAAAGGCTGCGCATTCAAATATTGATTTTGTGGATTTATATCTGGAATGTGCTTTCTAAAAGTTAAATTCTTGTGAGAAATAAATTCATACTAGACTTTACTTTACCATACTAGTTTGGATTTTTCGTCGTTACATTAAAGGGCAGGATACCAGATGAAAGTATAGCATAGAAATATCTGAAGAAACAGAATCTTGAGGTCAGTTATTATTCTCATAAATCAATAGAATCACAGACAATCTTGCCCATATTAACGAGAAAGCTTTCATCTTTAAGATACCATCGAATAAGCCTTATGAGCTCTGAAATATCATATTATTGCTTACACTTGACTTATGAGATAAAAGCTAATCATTTGCCAACCAATGCTGTATTAAAATATATACGTACCTGATCACTCATTTTGAGCTGCCTTTGAAATATTATTCTTTTGAAGATTGACATCGGCTTAAATGCAAGGATTGACAACTGAAATTTCTGCTTCATTTTTTTAAATATAACAGTTTTTGTGGTACTGCCAGACTCTTTGAGTGTTGAGATGTATAGATGGCGCCACAAGGCGATTGCTGTTTGCAAACTTTGTCATCTGGCATCGCTAGTCATTATTTTTTTATTTGTTGTAGTTTTTGTTTAGACCTGGAATCGGACTTGTTTATGTATTCATATTAGGATGGATGAAGTGGATAAAATTATAATGCACCAGCTGCATCAAATCGATGCCAGTATTGAGCCGACGGAGGAGCTGGCAAATTTTACGCCAGCGCTTGTCGTTCGCGCTGTGGCCAGCTGTTTGCAAGAGATATCGTAAGTTCGTAAGCCGGAAATGTACATACAGAAATGGATTAATTATAATTTTAAATTAATATCTTCTAGAGGTCAATCTCTCAAAGATCTTCCCCGAAGTCTACCCATGGCCATGGCTCAAAGATTCAATGTGGCCACTATATTGGCCGAAAGGTGCCAAGAGAGCGGCTATCGCGGCGACATTGGCTATCAGACATTCCTCTATCCAAATCCAATAGAGCTGCGGCGGCTTTTAATGTTCCTCATTGAGCAATTGCCACGGGAACGTCAATCGGAAGATGACGCAAATCAAAAATCGCATCCTCTAAGCAGCCGGGAGCAACTGGAACGTCAGATACGACAGAAACTAAAGGCGCAACTGAAGATGCCTTGGGTTCCACAATTCTGTCGAATGGTGGCCAATAGAAAGTCCTTGGGCTGCAATAGCCAGTGCATCAGTTTTGAGCCGCAATTAAATCTTAATGTGCCGTCAGCCAATCCTGAGGACAGAAGCAAAGAAGTCCAACAATATTTTGATCAGCAGGCACCCAATCTCTTTCAGCAGACATCGGCCAGTTGCTACGATCTGGTAGCCTCTGTTATGCATAAAAATGATCTGGAACGCTTTGGTCAGCTGGCTTCGATGGATCCAGTCGCTTTGAGTTTAGCCAGCGAGGACTTCGTGGAAAAAGCTTTAACAACAAACCCAACCCAAACATCAACAACTGCTGAAAAAGCAGCCCAGGACGGCAATCCAGAGACGACGACGACAACGACGACACCATTAGAACTTTTAGATC
Source organism: Drosophila insularis (assembly GCA_018903935.1). NCBI lineage: Eukaryota > Metazoa > Arthropoda > Insecta > Diptera > Drosophilidae > Drosophila > Drosophila insularis. The sequence goes on along the minus strand of JAEIFP010000337.1, from coordinate 2,381,089 downwards.
AAGAAGTCCAAGAGCTGCGTACTCAAACTGAGATTATGCTAAATTATCGTAAAATGCTTACATCGAAATTGAACGAACTGAAGATTAGGGAAACGACTGCTGCCCAAGAAAAGGAGACTATTGAATCTAAGCTTAAGTCACATGAAAAACTTTCTCTGATATTAGGAGAACCAGAAGAGAATGTGGGTAAACTTGAGGACCTGGTGGAAGCAACAGAAACCAGACGTCACACTCTCAATCAACAATGGCAGGATTATCGTCGCCCGTTATTGGAAACACTGTCGACATTACGAAATGCCCAGGAGGCGCAACAAGTTCAGATTATACGCAACTCTATTGAGAAACTCGAACAGGAAATTATTGCCAAAAGCCAACAACATAGTGAATTGAATTCTTCCTTGAAAAATACAACACAATCGGTAGCCCCACGCCAGGAGTACACACGGCGTATCCATGAGTTTATCAAGAATATACGCAAACAACGCGAGGATATCTTTAAAGTTCTCGACGATACACGGCAATTGCAAAAACAACTCAATGTGGTTAATGCCCAATTGCAGCGCCAATTCAATTACACCGATGATCTGCTCTTTCAGAGCGCCAAACATGATCTTCATGCAAAGAAGGCATACAAGCTATTAGCCCAATTGCATAGCAATTGCAGTGACCTGGTCGAATGTGTCAGTCTCACGGGAAGTGTCACCAAGGAGATACGCGATCTGGAGGTCCAAATTGATGGAGAGAAGCTAAAGAATGTGTTGTCACGTCTGCAACAGATTACCGGAGATATACAAAGATCGGAGCAACATATTCAAGAGCTTCAAACTCAAATACGGCAAGTGGAAAATGCCATAACCGTTGGCTAATGAATGAATATGTGTATCAGTGGAAAATATTTACTTATGTATTAGTGCCAATTTATAATAAATTATTAACTATTTCACGCATAGCGTTGATTTTGTGTAGACAAACAACAGTTGTAGCAATTTAATCAAATATTCAATATTTCCCCTCCATTCCCATGGTAAAACAATGTTTTATCGATGTTTATCGATACATTATATTCGTAGATCTAGTACTAACTATTTCCTCTTGTTAATAGTTCTCTAAAGCCCAGTTGGCATTCCCCCTACCCGCCACTTATACATTGCAAAAAAAGAAGAAATGACCTCCTTGTGTTTACTCGGTATGTTTTATACACTTTAATAAGTGCCAAATTAAAATATATATTTTTATAAACTTTTTAACTTTTTTAATTAGTCCCAAAAATTTCCACTTCTTCAATTCCAATTCAAAATTCAATAAAAGAGTTAGATAAATGTTTTTACTCTTTCATCAATATATTTTATATTCAAGTTATATACATTTTTTTTTTTATTAAAAATTGATCTTAAAGTTAAACGTTTTTTATAATTTTCTCTATAGTTATTCCCATCTATGGCTAGAATTTTTAGTGTATACAGAAGTCGCTAGTTCATCCACAAGCGCCTTGCTTCCCTGTAGACTTGAAATTGGAGAGTATATTGAGACTGATGGTTTTTTAATGATTTTTATGAAATCAATTTGCTTAATTAGTATGTATAAAGGGATCGGATCTAATTGTCTCTAAAAGTCTCCATGTCATTAGCTAATTATCAACAGTTAGTTCAAAATGCTGGGAACAGATTCATCAGTGTATTCTTCTGTGTAGCTCCAGCTATTGTTTCAATTACATTTCCGTAGCTTCTGTATATATTCAGGAATATATTAGTAGTAAGACCCTTTCATGGGCTCGATACAACGCAAGGTCTGGGCCCCATTCGAAAATAATACAATTTTTTGCTAAAGACGAATTTAAACAGATTTAATACAAAAAAATAATATTAGTTTATACCTTTTTGATTCCACAAGGTTGCCAACTTTATCAAAATATATTGATGTTATTTGACCAAAAACAAAAAAAGTTATTAAGAATATAAATATAAGAGTTCAAATAGTGTTGTGGAACCTTTTTGAAAATCGTTTGAGCACTTATAAATGTCAATATCATTGGCGAATTTTTTTTTACACTAACAATATTATTATGTAACGGATTACTATGATTAGTAGCTAGTCCCGGATTAGCCATATACATATATGTAGTACGGTCTCTCGCCTTGAGGAGTGCTGTTAAAAGATGTATGATCATCATTCATTTATCAAAAAATAGTAAAATGACAAAAATTTAATTTTACAAAATTCCTAAAAACCCTTACCTTTGCGAAAGTGCAACTTTTCTAAATTTAAACCGATTTGAAAAGGTAATAACTCATTTTAATGCATTTCAATTCAAACCCTTAATTTGTTGAGTATTTGAATTTTAAATTTGAATGAATTTTTCATGTCTTTATTTTAGATATTTCGCTATCTAAATTTTTGTTACTAAATTCTCACAAAAAATCATGATTTTTTTCAAATATCAAAGTTTTTAATGGCATGTTAATATGTTAGGGATTTCCTGCATCGGTATAAAACAGAATGGACAGATTTAATAAAAACATTGTGTTCCGAACTTGCCATTAAGTTAGTTGCTCTTCTTATATACATACATAGATATCAGTTTAAATGGATTTGATGGGACAAATGCTCAGGGCGTGGCAAAATTCTGAAAACGTTAATTAAATTTAATTTTTTTTTCAAATATTTAGATCATATTATTCTATCGATCCAAAAAATAACGAAAGCTAAAATATACATTTAATTCTATTTGTTTTGCTTTTTTTTCTTAAGTAAAGTATTTTCAGTTATACCACAAGTTTTAGTTGCTTTTATATATTCACGTGTATATACATATTCATGTTCCGATACGATCTAGTTCTGTTAACTTTGTAAGGTTTAAGGATAAAGTAAACATTGTGTAAGTAAGACTCTTAGTTTGGGTATAGGGTATTTACATGGTCGACTTAGGATATGAGATTGCATTGTTTTCTCTTTCTTGCACTTGCTCTCCCCATAGCATGCCATCTCGCTCTCTCGTTCGGTTTGCTTTTTGAATGTTGAAGTGGCAGTTATAACTTGCCCCGGTGGTCGGACGGTCGGTCGGTTTGCTTGGGCTTGCTGGCTGACTGACTGGATGGCTGGATGGTTGGCTGGTTGATTCCGGCTGATTTAGTTGTTGCTCGTCGTTTGAAGTGTTTTGAACAGAGAGCGCGCGCGTTTCATTTCATTTTGAACGTTGTTGTGTTTTCCCTACGTGTTTTTGTTTCATTTTTGTTGATTTACTTTCGTTTGTTTTTAATTTAAAGTAAATTTCTAAGTAGCAAAACAGCAGAACAGCAGCACTCAGGGCTTGGGCTTTGAGTGTTGTGTGTTGTCCATGTGTGTGTGTGTGTGTGTGTATGTGTGGAGTGTGTGTGTGTGTGTGTGTGTGTGTGTATGGAGTGTGTTTAGTGTGTCTAAGAATAACGTCATTCATACATACATAGACGTACCTACATTCTCGTATGTACGAGAGTGTATCAAAATAAAGCACTTCAGTTTTAGCTGGTGGTGCTGCTTGGTGGTGGTGGTGATGGTGGTGCTGCTGCTGCTGGTGGATGGTGATAGTCGTCGACGCTGTTGTCGGTCTCTAAGCCCTGTGCCGCTCCAGAACTCGTTTCTGGCTGAACCGGCAACGGCCTAGAGAGTTTCTTCTGAGGTTCTTGCAGGCGCGATAACAAGTTTAACCGGTGTGTGTGCCAGGGAGTGTGTGTCTCTCGCTCTCCATGTGTGTGTGTGTGTGTGTGTGTGTGTGTGTATGAGTCTCCTTCAACAAACTGTTGCTGCTACACACTGATGACGTCGACGAGCCCTAAAGCCCATAATTATATACACATGTACATGTATATACTACCTTCTATATACATACATACATACATTCATATGTATGTACAAGAATCTCTCCGCTGACCAATTGAATTTCAATTAGAATTTTATAAAATTTCTGAAGGCCGTGTTGGGAAGGCCTGCAAAAACAAAAATGTATGTTTTTTATTTTGGTTAATTGAAAGAATTTTTTGCCGGCCGGCTTCACGTTTTGTGTGTTTTTTTTTTTTTTTTTGGCGCCAGGCATTTACCTTCTTTCGTTTTGATGCCGTCAATTCTTTAAATAATTATGATACCATTAACAACAATTGGCATTTGTGTGTCATTCGGCTTGGAATTAAGTATTTAACCATCAGTTTCTATGAAAATAACTCACATTCATGTTTAGTCAGTAGATGGCTATGGCTATATACATATACATATATAATACCCGATATGAACATTGGGTCATTCGGAGTCAAGTCACTATACCGTGAAGTACATACATAATATACATATTTTTTTTTATTGTCGTTCAATCAAGCGATTAACTTGAAATTGACCGTGAACTTTAACTGGAAATTCTGTAAGGGGGGGGGCGGGGTGGTAATGGTTGCCACCTTAATCACCTAAAAACCACCCACCTGTGCACCGCCACCACCATCATCACCAGTCCAATTAGCAACCACAACTCGATCAAACACTTAGTGAGCAAAATTTTGCAAAACCAATAAAATAAATACATACATATGTATGTATACATAAACAAAACAAAAACCAACATTTACGCGTAACGTTTTCCTATTAGCGACATATTTCACCGACTACGCCATAATTTGTTTATAGGAAAAAAAACGAAAACAAATTTGCCCCGAAAACTGATAAAATATTATTATAAATTAAATTGTTTTTTTTTTATGTTTTATCTACAAATTTAATAGAAAAAAATCAAAAAGTGTATCCAAAAGCAATACAAGACGAAAGAAAAATAATTAGATTAATAAATACTTTTTATAAAAAAAAAAAAATTCAAATACTTCAAATACCATGACACCATCGCCCACAAAAGAGGTCATGAGCAGTGCTCCAACTATTTCCCGGCGTCCGCGTGAAGAATTTGCAGAAAAGGTGAGTAAAATTAGGATCAATCAAGAATTTTCATTTAACGTGGGTCAATTGAACAGTTTCGGCAAATGTGATATACTTTGAAAATCAACCTCGCTTGTCCAATCCCTGTAGGCCGTTGTAGTTGCTGTTGTTCTTGTTATTGGGTCTCGTCTGGTCTATTCTGTTCTGTTTTTAGGGGGCTGACTTTGGTTTGGTCTGTTGCTATTAACTGAACTTCCTGTGTTTCTATTAATCGACCCGTAAAAACAAAATGTGCTGCGTTTTATTCTTGGCATACCCCAAAAGCAACAACAACAATAACAACAACAACAACAACAGCATAAAAATTATAAACAATTCACTTTAAACATTTGTTTGATTTCATTTTATATTTATTTTTGTTTGTTTCGGGATTGTAAACCAAATATATATCTACATACAATACATATGTATGTGTGTTTGTATGTGTGTATACGTATAAAGCTTTTGTAAGAATCAAATAAATATTCTATCTATCTCCTTTCCCTTAGCCACCCACACCCGCAATCACCACACCATATCACCTGTCACTGACCAGGTGCTATGTATGGGATATTGAAACGCGAATGGGAGGAATGATGCCTGTGATTGGGGATGGGGGTTAGGGAATGGGGCTGGAGGCCTAACCATGTATGTATGTACATATGTATGTAGATGTGATTGAGGTTGAAACCAAAGGTAGAATACGATTTTCCGTTAGATTTCCGTAAAATTTCATGTTTTGATTACACTCGCCTTTCGTTCTTTACCTTTTCTATCAGCCTCCCTGTCCCCATTCCACCCACATATGACTAATCATAGCGAATTTAGTTCTGTTCTGTTGTTGCCCATTGTTACGCGATTCTACGTAACCATAGACTAAAGTATGATCGATAAGATATCAGGTCTTAAAATACAATTGATAATAATATACAATTTTTTTTTTTTTGCCATTGCATTGAAGTTTCCAACGTTCCAAAATTTAGCATATGTTTGTTAGCATTTTATACTGGGGAAATACCTGCAAAATAAATATAAAGCTATATTATAACATCCACAATCAATTTCGATTTCTTGTTCAAATTCATAAAAATTTGAAAACAGGGCATTTCTTTTATAAAATTTGCCTCTTTGAAACAAGTGCTAAATATATATAAATAGATTTTGACTTCATAAACGACGCGACGTATCAACAAAGTGACATCGGAATTTTGGTCATTCCTGAAAAGATACTGCATAAGAAATAATATTTGAACAAACAATGGATCTTGACAAATAAATAACATGAAACTAAAAACATTGAGCTATAATGGAATTTCGAGGTAAATTCTGCAACGTCTTGAAACCTATTGAGATATTGTCTTTATATTTACGCAATTTTTGTGTTGTTTTTATTGCATCAAGTTTTTGGCTCAAAAAACAATTCTCATTTTTAACTTCAAAAACTTGATATTAGTATCTAGTTTTAAAACCTTTTTAGTTTTTGGTAATCGATTGTGTTTTTTTGAAGGAGCCTCAAGAATCGAAAATGATTCTTTACAATTTTCCTTATGTGTTAATATATAAACAAGCTCCAAATAATCCATATTACATTTTTCACGCTTCTAGGTGTATATTTTATATAAATATATAAATTAAACAACAACAAAAAAAATATCAAAGAAGCTAACTTCGGCTATGCCGAAGTTTATATACCCTTGCAGTATACTTGGCAATAATATTTTTCCTTTTTGAAATTTCTTTCCCTGCAACTCAATTCATCAATACACAAACAAAATATTATTTCTCTTTTTACCACAAGTTTTTCTTCTTCCATCATTTTCTAAGCAAAGCACGGCACGCATACACATACAGTTCATGTAGCGTTGCGTCTGTGTGTGTATGCGTGTGCTCTGTTGATTTGATGATGGCAGTAGTAGGCAGCAAGCAGCGCTGCCGGCAGCGTTTGAACCGATTTATATTGACTGTAACTTGTGTTCTATTTATCGGATCAGATTCAAATTTTGGGATCTGAGATTTTATATAATTTTTTTTGCAAAAATTGGAGTATCCCCATGAAATTTACCAATATGATAGTAATATCTATTAGTAAATTTCATGGGGATACTCCAATTTTTGCAAAAATGTTTCTTGTAATAGTAATAGATATTACTATCATATTGGTAAATTTCATGGGGATACTCCAATTTTTGCAAAAATGTTTCTTCTAGAGCTATATGATATAGTGGTCCGATCCCAAAGATTTTCATACTTTATCTCACCCGGGTAAAAAAAAGCTCCCAAAAAAAATTTCATCCCGATAGCTCTTAAGATGGCTGAGTAAAACGCGTACGCACCGACGGACAGACGGACATGGCTATATCGACTTAGCTTCTCATGCTGATCAAGAATATATATACTTTATGGGGTCGGAAACGTCTCCTTCTGTGCGTTACAAACATCTGACCAATTTTATAATACCCTCTGCAAGGGTATAAAAAGAAATACGAAAATTGACTAGATTTGAATGAACTACAAAACTGGGCTTACAAAATTTTTCAGAAATATCTATTTGGCTGCTTAAAAAAAAGGTTATAAGGCTGAAGTGAAGACTACCAGTTGGTGGTAAAGTTTTTCTTGGCTTTATTAGTGCTCACCGAAATTTCAAATGCTAGGACAATTATTCAATCGAGTTCCTAGTAGAAAAGTATAACATTAGAATGAATTAGAAATAGAGGAAATAAGAGGATTTAAATTAATTGATTATTTCGCACTTTAAATCTTAATGAAATTTGAAACACGATCTTTTGTCTAATGACCAATTAGTTGCGACTGCAATTGTCATTTTTAGGTTTTTTTACACTATATTAATTTTTTTTTTAATAACAAATTTTTTGCGCTTTGTTTTCATTGGCATTTTTTAAGATGACATCATGTACAATATGTAGCTCCAATTCTCGTTTTCGTTCCCGTTCCAGTTCCACTTGAAATGCAAAAAAAAAAAAAAAAAAACACACACACACACACATGCAAACAATAACAAACACAACACAACAGCCAAAACGCTTGCAATAATAATAATAAAAAAAACAACAACAAATTTTAAATTCCCTGCTTAGGTTTAATGAGAAATTGAATGAGGCGCAAGGAAGGAGGCCAGCGTGTTGAAAGGGGGTAGGGGGATGAGTTAAGATACAAACCAGAGGTCAATGGGTTCTCGTTTTAATTGCTTGAAGAGAGGAGAAATTTTAAATAGAATAAACTGATTAGCATTTCCATCCATAATGAAAAAGAACTAACAGTTTAAAATTTAAATCAAATTGATATGCAAATCTTTAATATTTATGAAAAATAGACAAGAAGTTTTAGAAGAAGATGTCATGAAAAAAGAAACACACCCAAAAAAAAAAAATAAGACACAACACACAATAAAAGATTTCAAATGAGTCTGAAAAAATTATTTCCAAAGCCAAGGTCTCCATTCTAATGGATCATTCTTGATCCCTATCAAATGTGCCTTATATATGGAGACTTCGAAAAAGATGTCAACTGAAACTGACCAAATCAACATAAATTAAGAGACCTGTAAACAGGTAGACACGGATTAAGGGACATCCAGTCATCACTTGATTGATTCGCCACAATTTTTGAATTTTCGGTTTGCTAGCAGATCAATCAATTTGGTAAAAAAAATAATAATAAAAACCAAAACATTTCATCTACCTGAGCCGCTCCAATGCAACGAACGATGGAATAATATAAATTTATGTATTTGTGTGATATCGTCACCTTGTCTGTCGCATGCCAACTGCTAATTTGATATTATTCCGATTCGAAATTCCAATTCTGCATTAAACAAAAAAGAAAAAAAATCCACAAAACGTAAAGAAAAACAAAAACCCAGCCAAAAAGAACGAAATCTGATGCAATCGATGAGATCATCATCAAAGCAAAGAGAACCTACAACCAACCAACGATGATGTTAATGTTGGTGATGAAGAAAAATCAGAAGCATATCAAAAACCCCATACATAGAGAGTCAAGCATAATTCTAATAAAAAGCTTCTGGGCCCAACCCCCGGACCGCCCCCGAAAAGCAGCAGCAGCAGCCGTCTCCTGCCCTTACTCCACGCGTTTCCTCGTCCTTCTTTAACATAATCATTCAATTTGCCAAAGTTAAATGTTTCCTTTTTTTTGTTTTTAAAGTGCAATTTTAGAAATTCCAAGTTAGTGCGAAGAACTTGAGTCACTTTTATTTGCTTGTCTTTGGGATTTTATGTCTGCTGTCTGCGGGTGCATCATCCTCATCATGAGCAGCAGCATCTTTTGTTATGTCTTCCTCTCGCTTCCTTGTTGCTGTTGGTTTTTTATTTTTTTTTTCGGTGCAGTGGTGCAACAGCTTCGCATCTTCCCCCAACTTTGAAATTTTGCCGACAGCTACACTTGGAAAAATACTTAATTAGCATGAGATACTTAACGATTAATAAAATTAATGATTACAAAAACGACCTGAACTCTGAACGAGCCTGAGTTTATACCCAATTGATTAGGAAGAGCTGCAATTAAATCCAAAGTTCAAATATTGAGTTAACTTTGTTGTTGACTCCAGCAATGCCAAAACTAGTTGAGAATTACAAGAGAGTTGCCTTATTAGGGAAAGTTAACAACTATTTTTATACAAAGTTTGTATACAATGAGACTTTTCTCAAGAGTCATAGTCTAATGTCAAGTATTTTATATTTAAATTTCAAATTATTTGTCGTAATTGTGGGGGATTGTGTAAGCTTAAGTATATTTAGTTTTGTGGGATGATACAAGTTTCTGGTGGGAATTAACAAACTTTCGAAAGAATGAATGTAAATTTTAACATTGGGAATTTCGGATTCTTTTTCTTCTGTGTATTTCCCTCATGTGGAATTTCTGTTCTGGTTTCCTTTTCTTTTTTTAATTTTTTTTTTTTTTGCATTTTAACTGACTCATCATTGAGCCATCCATTTGTGCATCATTTGATGCTACTCTTCAGATCCAGAGCCAGCTGAGTCTGGATTTGCCGTCTATTCGTCTGTCACTGTATGTATGTATATATAGATATGTATGTATGTATGTATGTATGTGTATATACTTACTAATAGTTGTCGCTTATTTGCGTTTTAAAAACCTTGCACTTGTTGAGTTACGGCCAAACGGCTCGTTTGGCTTGGCTTGGCTCCATCTGACAACTTTGTCAACTTTTTAATTACATTATTAGTTTTCATAGCTTGGCAATTTGTGTGCAAATGATAAACCAGCCAAGGTCTTTACCCACGAAATTGTTGCGACTTTACTTGGCCGAATGGTCAATGGCCAAGGGGTATATTGATTTTGGTCGCTATGTTTGGCAACACTTCAAAGAGATACAAGCTATGTCATCTTGTTAGATGAAGGGCAAACGCAAAGCTTAATCGGTTCCGCCTTATTTTGGTTAACTAGATATAAGTATATATAGGTGAAATAACTATTCATAATGGTTTTCATAATTTTCAATTAATTCATAGAGTAATGTGAGCTCCAAAGATGACGTTTGTTTGGGGATCTTTCAGGAGTCAAATAAGATGGACAATTTAACACCCAAAGCGATTTCTAGGATCTAAGTAATTTGCTTATTTTTTCTTTTTTTTCTGGGATTTCTGGTTACGAAACTCTGTTAAATTGTTGCGTGCCATTGTGATATTTCCCAGGGGCGTGTTAGTTATACCTACATAGATACGCATCGAGGGGAGGGCGAAGTGTTGGCTGTTTCGAGGTATCATCTTTTCATGATGGACACACCTCGCCCCATGCCCAACCGTCCATCGCCTTCGCGAAGACAACAACACCTGGTTGGGTCTCTGCTTGGTCGTCGTATCAAATGGCCATGTTTGCGCAATGGAATGGTTTACCCGGTGGGTGGTTTTTGGTACCACCTTTCTATATAACCACCACCACCACCATCACGACACCTTCTCAACCTCATCTCCTGCCTACTATGCCCTCTCTCCACTGTTTGCCTTTATCATCATAATTTTTTTTTCTTTTTTTTTGCTTTTTGGGTGTGCTAGGCGTGGCATTTTTGACATGCCTAAAGCCCATTTTAGCCTCTTATCGTCATCATCATCTTTGCCTTCCTCGGCTTCTTTGCCTTCCTTGCCCTCTCTTTGTCGCCATTTTCATCATTGTCATATTTTGTTATTTTATTTTGATATTATTAATTTAATTGATTTTGTCTTTAATTCGTTTATATATGTATGTATTTTTTTTTGCTCCGAACAGCTGGCAAAATATTAACACAAGTTTTACTGCCTCTTGTTATTTTTAGACACTTTCAAATGCTCTCAACTCTGCCACACTTCCATCCCTACCTGGCTCACCCTCCTCCCCCTGAAAGTCATTAAAGCCAACGAATATTTATTAAGGAAAAAATATGCCTAAAATTTACAACATCATAAATTGATCTAGGTGTAACCCCAAATGGATTGCAAGTTTTTACTATCCCCCAACTCTTCCTCTCCATAGCCTCCCCCCAGTTATCAGGGATACATACATACATATGCAGATGTAATGCCCATAAAGTTATACAGGTATAACAAATATACGGCCAACATTTTGCGGTTTGTTTAGCTTTAATTGTTGTTAATTACTTTCGCTAGTCCATATAATTTTTGAACTTTTCTTTCAATTTGTTATTTGTTGGTGCGTATTAACGCATTTAGATAAAATTTAAAAGAAATGATCGATTCTATAAAAGAATATTAAAATTGCACTATTTCTATGGAAAAGTTAATCAAACTTAATCTCGCCATCTTTATTTAACTATAGTTAATATTGCATATTTATATATTGGTTATTCATAAGACTAACAAAATTTTTATCTCAATTGAAACAAATTTTCTCCAAGTGTAGGCCTGTAAATTTTGGGTAATTGCCAAAAAGTTTGTTTGGGCTTAGTGCACAGGGTCTTAGCTTAGCTATTCCACAATGGAAACTGGAAAAAAAACAAAAACGAGCAATAGGTAAATTAAACAAACCTTTTTATTTTATTTTTATTATTTTTCGGTAATGATTTGTTTAAAAATAAAACTCTACGTCATTCTGTCGGAGAGAAGTTTCGGCGATAGCTACTGCTAGCAAATTTATTTAAATTTTTTTTTTCGACTCAGCCAAATGCCATATGGCCCATGCCTTTGTCCCCTTCCTTTACCATCTTTTTCTATATTTTCTGCCTCTTCACCCGAAAAAATTCAAATAAAACAGTCATGGGACACGAGAGAGTTGCATAAAAAAAAAAGAAAAGATATCGCGTCATGCGTGCCGTCACTTGGCACCTCTCACGCCATGAAGAAATGAAATTGGCGGTGGAGGCGGAGGTGGATGGTAAGGGTAGGATTGGAGTTGAAGCTCTCTGGCCTATGTCGTCGTGTTGATGGTCCATTTTCATTTTCTATATACATATGGTTGTCGGCAACTGGTCACGTTTAGAGTTAACCGGCGGGGAGTCAGAGGCAAACACTTCACTTCTCGTTATTAGGTAGGCGCTGGAGCTTGCCCCTGGAGCTAGCTAGATCCGCACAATGGGTCAAACCCGAAAGAAAACTGTTTACAAAATCCATACAAGCAATAAAAGTTGGCAAGATGTAAACACTCGCTTAGAAATTGTATCAAATTTCAAAAAATAATTTGTGATTAACTAGAGATGTGGTAAGTTAATTGAATCCATGCCAATTCAATATGTCTGGATAGTTTGAAGTAATATATTTATGCTTATCTTTTGTTTGGTTGTAATTTAAAGTGAACGCCTTGGTGCAGAAGAATAATAAATTTGAAGGAAATAAATTGATCGTCTTGGGTCCTAGAAAAGATTTTTGTTATTTAATTCTAATGTTTACACTGCCAAGCTTATTTTTTCGCTACTTTCCATGTAATTCTCAACTAGTTTTAGCCTTGACGATGTGCCATTTCTTAGTCTTGGTTGATTCTTCACTTTTATTTGTGCTTTCTTATATGATTGATCTGTACTAATTTAAATAATTTGATCAATATTTTAACAGTTTTAAGGCATATCAACACTTTGATGGGGGAAAATAAAAATCAGTTTTCAGGGTTATGGCCCACTGTCAGTTGACCAGCTGTGCGGCGGCTGGTGGTCATAACTGTAAAAACATGCTGTTCGCCCACTTCCTTGGACAGTTTTGTTGGATTTTGGTTTCATTTATTGCTTCATTTCGCTGTTAATGCAGCTGTGTGAGTGCGTTGCCTTGTATATATATATATATATATATATCTGTGTGTGTGCCCCTCTCTTTCGCCTTCTATGTGTGTGTTAATTTTTAATTGTGCTAAATGTGCACCATAAATATCAAAACGCACCAAATTTAACAATACATTTCAGCAATAACATTCACAACAATTTTCAATTTCAACACCCACCCATAATTTGGTTCATTTTGTGGCTATTTTCAAGAAAGGGGAGCTCACACACACACACACGCACACATACCGATGGAGAAAAAAAGAGTATGTGAGTGAGTGAGTGAGCGAAGGGGGGGAGGCTTGTCATGTTGTTGATATTATTGTGGGATAATGGCTGGCATTGGAGGAACCTCTGCCAGCTGTCATTGTATTATATCTCGTACATGTCTATAAGGTAGGTCAATACCCAATACTACTCTCTCCACATACGAGGCGAACATTTAATATACATATGTTTTTTTTTTGTAGTTCACACACACACACTTACAATGCATCCATAGTTTGACAACATCCCCCACCCTCCTCCTCTCATCCGTCTGGCTGTCCTCTCACAATAAGCCCTGCGGCATGGGATGGAATGGCAGTACATGGAGTGTTTATTGCAGATTGGCCATTACCATTTTTGTTGTTGCTCTTGCTCGATGTGCGGAAGAAATATCCATTTAATTGAATTCATGATTTCAAACGCTATAATCGAATATGCATACATATATTGCATATAGGCATTAATGGCTAGACATTTAATTTTAAATTATAGTCGCATGACGGTTTTCATCCCCCTTCCATTAACCCTTTCCGTTTCCATTTCATGGTGAATTGCATTTCCAGCTAATAAAAATATTTGTATCTACTGATGGGGAAAAAATTGAAATAATTGATTTATATTAAGTATTTAGCAACTCTGTTTACTATTTTTTAATGGATTTAATAACGAGTTGACATATATGTAAATATGAAATATGATAATGGTAATACCTGGTCAGATCCGTGCATTTTCCTTGCATTTGTGTAGGAAGATGTAAGAAGTGGGCTTTTAGTAGAATTACCACTCTTATAGGTTACATTGAGCTACCTATATAAGCTAAAATAATCACTGATTTTACAGAACAAATTTAAGGAATGAAAAAGATGCAAGATATATAACAATACGCAAGTCTTTCAATTTTTATTCAGAATATTTCATTTCTTAAAGTTTGGCAAATCCGGCCAAAAGAGATAAGGAACTCAGACAAAACAAAAACTAGCCGAGTTTTTCCTTCAACGTTTTGGCAATTACAAATATAGTGAGAAATTCCTTCAGTGTATACAATTACTATGGAAAAGATTAAAAAAGTAGATAGAATAGTCAAAATAAAACATTATCCATTTGGGTCTAAACATTTTGTACTCAAAGTGTGCAAACAAAGGTGTAACTTCTTAAACCTTTGTTTGCGACCTGTTCGAGAATTTCTTAAAATGTTTATGTTTAGATAGAGAATTAAATGGTCCTAGTCGGAGATCTTGGTAGGCAAAAAAGGTTTAAACTATAATACCATTGGAAATTATTGATTGACGAGGGACCAAGTTAAGCACATCCCATCGAAGATATTGGTTGTATCAGAATCTGCGAGTGCGGGTGCTGACCAACTGACTTTTCCAACTGACCAAGATTAAAGTCTTCAAAAGTTGGCATGTAATTTCGGTTACGTTTTCCTCTGTTTCGAATTCGTTTGGCTTTATTTAAGTATCGTCATATACCTACTGAAGGCTGAGCCAACTTTTATGCCGTAAAAAACGTCAGAATCATTTCGTTTTGTGGATTTTGTTTATTTGTTTTTCTGACCTTTTGTGTTTTTAACAAGTTATACCGACATATTTTATTAATCTTTTCACAATAAACATTTTGCCGCAGTCAATATTTAAGGAGAAGGTGGACGAGATTGGCGGCGTTCGAGGGTTGAAATTAGCTGAAGACGGTGTGGGTTTTCCATTTGACCCACTGCTGGCACTCTGCCTGCGTGTGGCATGTCTGTGGCAATGCCAACAAACTCTTTTCTTTTTCTTTTTCGGCTTATTGTATGTACAAAATGCTATACATGTATGTGTATGTCCATATGTACGTTTGTATTCCATCTGCAGATGCGATTATATGGTCAAGTGTTTATGTTCAACATAGTCGTAGATGAGTGCGAATGGCGTGAATACTCCCGCTGTGATTTTAGATTGGCCAAGGTCCAAGTAAAGCGCACCCCTCCAAAAATTCAGGGACTGGTTGGGTGTGTGTTTGTATAAAGATCTGCTAGTTGAGAGTGCTGCAAATGGTTTGCTCTAAGACAATAGTCGGCAATCCAAATAGAGAAGAAATTTGGTTACCAAATAATAAAGAAAAATATTCCAGAAAAGTTCTTGTTGAAACATTTCAAAATATTACTTATACGCAACTTTTACAGTGCATTTTTTTCTTGAAATAGTGAGAAGTTTACATACTTATAGTTTAAAATTAATAAATAATAATTAAATTTAATTTCGAAACTATAACGTCCACTCGGCTGCTTTCGTAGGGTGAAAGGGTTTTTTAAATTTGTTAAATTGAATATAAGAACTACAGATATCTATATGTTCTTTACCAGCATCAGATCATTAAGAAAGTAGCAGCTAAATCTACCAGATGCATTTTGGCAAAAAGACAAATCGGTGTCTCTGATCATTTTTACCAAACTCTTCTGCACATATGTTAAATTGGTCATATTCTGTTTTTTTATATTTTAATTTTGCCTTAATAATTAAGTAGATTTGAATGAGTTGAATTAATTGAAACTGATCAATTTTGATTATTATTGATTCCTTAAAGGCTACACAGATAGCACTTCTTTGTTTCATATTTTTTTAACACTAACAAAAACATTCTCCAAATCAGAAATAAGAAGTTCTTCACCTCGATTAATTTTAATTAAAACAACAGGAACTGTTAACTGTTTGTTTTTACGCATTTCTACCAATACTTTTTGAATTACTTCAATTTTGAGTTGAAATTATTCTTGGCTTTTTCTATTCTCCATTCGTTCCTATGTCTCTCCACTTTATTTGTTGGAATAATTAACTCACATCTATGTACATAACGTTATTGTATACATGTTACACAATTTTTTACCCTCAGTAACTGTTAAAATGCAGCGAATTTTCGCATTATAAGCAAAGACAATTTATCGGGCAGGTTAAATTTATTAACTTATCACAAATATTATCAGTTTGAGTCATTAAGTAGATTGGACTCCATAAATTATAGCCAAATGTACATACATACATATTCATGTAAACCAAATCGCAGCTTTTCATACAGCAGCATTTCGTTGCCTGCTTTTAGGCAGCAGCTGAGCATTGGAAAAACAGATAATTTATAAATACACTGTACATTTACCAGGGGATTAGTTAGATTTAAAATATTATAAATTTAACTGGTCAACTATGGTAAAAATGTACATTTTCTTTAGCTAATATTTTTGTATATTATTTTTAAACAAACATTTTTCAAGCGATTTAGGTTCAGCTGGATTCTATAATAAAAATTGTTTCAAATAGGTTTCTTCAATTTATTTCTCTAGCAACTCTAGAATTTGCTGGGAAATCAAGTTTTTGCCCATAGTTCGCTCCCAACGGGAAGCAAAGTCAACGAAGCCTAAAAGTAGGCTAAATATTTTGGCTAACAGAAAATTGGAATTGCAATTTCGTTTTATTTAGCATTTTACCCGGACGTGAACTGATTTATGGGGGAAGACCAGGCCACAACACACACACACACACACACACGGACACACTTATGCACAGATGTTTATAGTCAAGTCATACCGATTAAGCACTTAAATATGTATCCTATATACACATATATAAGTTCGTATATTTGTTTGGCAGCAGTGGCTCTCGAATTTCAGAGATAGAAATCTATAATGACTGACTGAATGGCTCTTGGCGGAATCGGAAGCGAGACAAATCAAATCGAAATTTGCCACAAAAATGGAAAATAGAATCAAAACCGCAACACACTCGAAACTCAATATGCTTCCTCCCCGAACCTAACCCGTTTCTCTAATCTTAGCCATAGTGATCGACAACCCATTCAATCACTCGCTCATTAGGCTGAACAAAGAAGGTGTCTAGTAGTCATCATCGCAATGTTTGATCAGTATATCATCAAATCTCTGATATGTACATATGTACCTACATATGTATATGTTGAATGCAATGGACGGGGCCATAGCGCGAGAGATAGAGAGAGACAAAGACGGCATGGGTATGAGTATGCGGAATTGCTGACACCTCAAACAAAGCCAAAGCAACATTCATTGACAACAAAGGCAACTAATAAAACAACAACAACTACAAATCTAAAAGGTGTTTTGGCTGAGCATTCAATTCTAAGCTTTGTTTTTAGCCAAACATTGTTTGGGTGATATGCACGGTATGTGTGGGTATATCAGCTCTTTGTAATCTGGTACTGATTGCATTTTAGTTCTCATAAGAATTTAACATGTGAATATCCGTTTGGAGAAACACTGTGTATTTTTTTGAGGTCGTTTATGTATTAATCAAAAATCTTTTAAATTTTTTTTATTTTTTTTTTACAAATTTTCCCTATCATAGATATTAAATTGTATAACTAATTTTATCAAATTAGAATATTGCAAGGATTTCTTTTTGTATTAATATTGATTACACATAACCATTATGATAATAATATAGCAACATAATTTAATTTTAAATATTTTTTTACGTAAATATATTTTAAAGGGTATAAAATGAATAGAATTTGTTTTTACTGCGGAACTTTCATTGTTACTTTGCTAATGAGTTCAAATGAGCTGTTGATCCCCTCACCTGATAACTAATTAGAGCGCTTTCTGATGCATAAATTAAACACGCACACACACACACACACATTAAAAACCCAGCTTTGTGGCCCTTTATTTTTTTTCTTTACATAATACACGCACACTATTATAGAGACCTCTCTTACCTAGAGAGCCCACGCATTGAGCTTGTGATTTTTACATTCAAACAAATGGCTAAAAAGCGTCAACTTGATAATGAAGTTGTACGCTAAATTGGTCAAAACAAATGTACAAGTATACAAGAGGAACGCGCGCGACCAACCGATCCGACCAAGTGGCCAAAGTCGAAGAGCGAGAACGAGATGGCAACAAAACACACAGATATTCTAGTGATCCGCGTAATAAGTAAAGTTGGCTTTTTTTTGCTCAGTTGCTTTCTGGCAGTTGACAGCGTCGGACGCGCAAAGCTCCCAACAAATAACCGTATCGTTCGCAAGCTCTTGTTATTCCGCTCACCTGAGAGTTGCTCCCCTCTGTTCGGTTGACTCTTTCATTTTTCTGCAAGGTTAAGAGCTTAGAGCTTTGAAGCTTGGCGCCGCCGGCAAAAGCCAAGGTTAAATTGCTCCAAACGTTATTAGCGATATGTCGTTTTTTCGCAACATACGTTCATCTTTGTCATCGTCAAGGGCCAAGAGCTCTTCCCGTGACACAACACCAGTTCGCAGCTCCAGCTCTCGACCCGCTAGTGTGATCAGCACGTCGACACGTCGTGATTCTACAGCTAGCTCGACCCTTCAACGCGGCGATACATTCATATTGAATCCCTCCGATGAAGACCGTCCGCCCTCAAATTGCTCGACTTTAGAAAAGAAATCGAAAAAATCGAAAGTTTTTAGCAAATTTAGTACATTTACGAAACGCAAAAAGACTCCATCACCCTCAGAGGAGGCTACCTATGAGCACCATCCTAGTGATACGGCCACAAATACCTATTACAAATGGCGCAACGATGGAGCCGATTCGCGATTAGTTGACTACGATGCGCAGGCCGATCCGTTCAATTTCCTGTATGAACAGCAATCGAGTTTGAAGGCGCTACAGGGCGACTCGAATATAAATCGTCAGTCTAGCATTGGATCAAATTCAAATTCAAGTGGTAGCTTCGATTCATCCACCTATCGTAAGAGTAAGCCACCGAAACATTTGCGCGAACAATTGGAACAACTGAAAACCCATACAAATGCCGATCTAGTGGAGGATCAACAACTGGAGGACGATGAGAGGGATAAGTACAAGACAATTACGTTGAGTAGTTTTCGTAAATCGTTTCGTGATCGTCTGATACAACAGCAAAAGGAAGATCCTCACAATCCCGCCTGGTTTGTGGAAGTACCTCAACAAACAACAACAACAACATCATCATCATCCGATCAAGCGCAACATCGTCTATCGAAAGAGAATCGTCCAGACTTTTTGGTTTTCGAAAATGACAACTATCGGCCTCAGTCACGTTCGCCACTCCGAGATCGGCCATCACGATCCGTCACCCGCTCGCCTGTGAAGCGAAACGAGACATTCCGTGTGACTCAACCCAGGAAATCCTCACCGTCTCCTGCACCACCAGCTCCCTCCATACGTATCGAGATTAAGAATTCCATTTCCCCACATTCCCCGGGACGTTTTGTTCCTGTCGGCGTGGCCAAACCCATGCCAACTGCAGAGTATTATGCGAAACCACATTCACCCACAAGACATCATCCACCTGCCAAAATAAGCGGACGTTATCAGACTTTGGTTCACATAGGCAGTGAACTTGGTGGAAAATCTAGCATGGCGCCTCCCCCAAGCCGCGGAAGGGCTCCCACTCGCATTCAGCTCTATGGCAATAAGCCACAATCCACCGCAAGCGGTGCCCTTAACTATCGTCCACACTCCTCCTCATCCAGCAATCAGCCACATCAGCAGACTTACTTTGGTGGCCATTACAATGCTCCCAAAACGGCTAAGACCACCACATCAACTACATCCCAATGGCAGACGTCCAGTTCACGTGCTCTAAGCAACAACAACCACAACAACAACAAGTTTGGAGCGAGTGGAGGAGAACCTACCATATATTTGGGGCGTCGTGATCAGCAGCAACATCAGCATCAAGCACGTCCCGCCCCCGCTCTAATACGACGCAATCGATCGCCTATCAAAATTCCCTGGCGGTAGGCGTAGTGCCCAATCAACGATCGACCGATCGACCGATCGATTGAACATTATTTAGCGAGTTCTGTTCTGTTGCGTCATTTGAGCGTTTAGTGAATAATTTTTCCCCTACACCCCCGTCTCTCTTTCTATCAGCACCCACCCAAAACCCCCTCTTTGTGTTTGTGTGGTTTTTTTTTATTATTATTATTTATTTGCAGTTTAATGATTTATGTCTACATGTCATTTACCCCTCTCCCTATACTTACGGGTTGTGAAGTTTTACATTTTTTTTTTTTTTTTTTTTTTGTTAAGCAAATAAAATTGAAATCAGTTAAGGCCTTTAACACAGAAAAAAAAGAAACGTTGTTTTCTCCATTAAGGAGAGCCCTGGGGGGATTTTTGTAAATAAATATATATGTGCATATATATATTTTGCTTTTCAACCAAGGTTTGTATGATCAACATTAACAGCAAAGATATAACCAACCATAAATGTTCCGTAATTTATTGATTCGGCGAATCGAAATTATGAATAATCAAATTGAAGTTGCAGAGCCCAGATGTTTTAATACCCTGACATCTGGCAATATCTTTTAATTTTAACAAGCATCTCAGTAGAGTTACAAAAAAAAAAAATGGAACTTAAAGAAATTGCATAGAAAATTGAAATCGAAATATAATTCTGAATATATATGGAAGAAGTAGATCATTTTTATCTAATAAACAGAACAACTGATATACCTTCTGTTTCGTTAGGGTAATATTAATGCAAAAGGTGTTAATTATCATTTGTCTCTCTTTCTCTTTTCACTCCACTCTCTGTTGGCTAAGTAGAAAAATCTTGAAACGATTTTTAGTTCGTCAAATAGTGAACCAAAAAAAAAAAAAAACACAAAAACAAATAAAACATATAAACTGAAACTGAAATACTGAAAATATGAGTTCGTCTGTCGGCTCTATGACTAACTGTGCATGAAAATGAGTAAATGTTACGTGACAAGCATTAAAATATGGCTAGTTCTATATACATATATATAATATATATACTTATACAGATTGAGACAGAGAGAGAGAGACTCATCGAGATGTGGAGAGTGGGGGTTAGTTAGAAAGCAGCGCCAAATAAAATGAAATGATGATGATGAGGTTAAAGCCATATTTGGATAACAGAAATAAACAAAAAATACATACGATGATACGAAACAAAGTATTGGAATAAATTGTCCAGAAAACGCAAATGCTGATGTCAGCAAAGAGAAAGAGAGATAGAGAGATAGATATAGAAATATATATATCCAATCTATCTATATTCTATGCCAGCTATTCGGGGTTTTATCGCGACTAATTAGTTAAGATCGTTGCCCTAGTAAAGCAGAATCAAAGCTTTTTTTCACTTTCTCATTTGGTCAAACAACTTTGGCGACTCGACATGTTTGGCTTAGAGTTACGCATGATCTTGATCTACATCCATAGCAGATTAGCCTCAAGTTGCCATTTTTTTTTGTTTTGTGTTTTTATATACATTTGCTTTTTTTTCAGACTTTACAAAATCTTAACTAGACTGTGAAAAATTATGGTTATAATGTAACTTTTACATGGTATTAAAATTTAACCTTGCTTCGTTTTTTTTGTTTTGTTGGTGTAGTTTATCGAGGGGAGAAGTTATCTGAAATCTCTGTGTGGGCATACAAACAGGTTGAAATCATCAAAACCATCATGATCATTGAAATCACCATTATTTTTATAAAAATAATGATACCAAAAAAAAAAAAAAAGATTCAAACAGCAACAAAACTTGTGTTAATTAATGCCAATTTTTCGACAGACGAAAGAAACTTCACTTGAACTTAATTGTCTTCATTTTGATTCAGCGTTATTCGGGTATATCGAAATTTTCTTTCTATATGCATTTTGTTATAGTTTACTTTTTAACAGGCAAGTAAATTATGAACAGGATCTGATAACTGTAAATTTGGCCAAAATGGTATCAATTATTTTTTTCAAAATTCTCTAAGGTCATGAGACTTGGTTGCCACGAATGGATTTACCCTAATTCCCTTCCGGAACTCTACAGAATATCCGTTTTTTCATGGTTTTAAGTATTACCAAAAAGTTCAAAATAATATCGGGGCGAGTTCTTCTTTTATGCTTCATTTAGTAATGATCGCCACAGGATGACCATCTTGTAAAATGTCAAATCGCTAAGAAAGTATTTAAGAAAATAAGCTCCGATCTAGATAAGTGATAGATGAAACTTCGCATTTGCTTCTTCAAAATAAAGGTCTCTGAATACAGACAAAAGAACCGATTTAGGTGTTCTGCAAGCATCAACAACAGGGAAATAAAATAACTAGAAGATATAGAAATTAAACTGTCAGTAAAAGTATTTTGATAGTTTAATGTGAAACTGTCCGTCATTTGCCATAGATGTAACAATAAATATTATTTTAGCTTCCAAGTGAACTTTATTACGAGGTGCCCCTCCAACAACTGCCTGTAAAGACAGGTAAAATTTCTTAAGGGCTCTTATACCCATTTGACTACCGAACTTTTTTCAGCATTCGGAGATCTATTTATTGTTAAAATAAATAAAAGCATACCGATTTGTAGTAACAATAACCAGTAAGAGATTCTCTTAATATTAAGATATTAAAATTGTCAAATTCACTTGGGATGTGTGAGAGAGAATATATGTACATATAAACGCCCTTTCGATTGGTATATATATCACTTATCTACTTCGGCGCTTATCACTTTGGCTACTTCCTTTTATGAGTAATTTTACATATTTATATAAGATAACAAAATAACATAAATTTTTCAAGTGAATTCCATTTCCGATGACAAGAAAATGCATCACAAGTTTGAAGAAAGTTGTATATTCAAAATATAACTTTTGGAAATGGTAAAAAAGAAAAATGCTGAGTTACAGGCTCTTAAGATTAGGTTTTTGCCGTGTACCTCATACAAAGAGTATACAAACTTGGCTACAAGCTTAAAGTTAGGTCGTTCTTTTGATTTTCCTTAATTTTTTTTCTTCCCCCTTTTTTCGTGTATTTTTCTTCTGTTGTTTTTGTTGTTAAAGTATTTTGCAATAAACAAACACTTACTGTTCGTTCTGTTTCTTTTTTTTGTGGTTGTTTGGGGTTGGGCATACATAGAAATTTATATTTCCAAGTAAACCGAAAGCCGGTTTTAACTATATTCAGTTTTGTTGTTGCCGACCTACGATTTTGTTGTGCTGTTTATACATACAGATATGTGTATATAGAGAGGTATGTATGTACTATCTATTTTATTTCACCGCAGACAAACAGTCAAGTCAACAGTCAGACACTGCGTCATGCTTTGAAAATCTGGAACCAGCTTAGATATAGACTTTTCGTATTATTTTTTTCTTTTCTTTTTTGGCCAGAACTTTTTTGCATCTAAATAGTCAGTGTGTGGGAGAGTAATGTGTGTGGGCTGGATCTTGGACTGGTATTAGCCATGATTTGTAAGCAGAAAACAAAAACCCAATATCAACACCCAAAAATGGCAATTGCAACATATTTTTGTTTTTTTTTTTTTTTGTTGGTTTTGACTGTCACTTGTTCGGTTTATGTTTGAAGAAATTACAAAATGAAATTGGACTACGATGACATCATTTGAGATTGGCAAAGAATCGAAACGAAAACTTAATGCAACTAAAGCATTTCAAAATTAAAATGTCGAAACACAGAAAGGTGCAGAATTATCAGAATATCGAACAAAAATGTTGACAAATTGATGAATTTAATTTACCAAAATCTCTTTTTAGTAAAAAGTCAAATGAGTGTTGAATTAATTTTTCACTTTGACTTGTTTGGCTATTAATTTATAAAATTACCTTTTTAAGTCTTTGTTCCCTTCGTTTAATGCAAAGTCATTCTGACTTTAATCTGATTAGACTGAGTAAATTCTAAACAGAGAAAGCTATTTTTAAACAATGATCATAGACAAATATATAAACATATATAAGTAGGAACATAGCTAGCCATGAATATAAATATTTATTTATTCGCCAACAAATAAAATAAAAAAAAATAATTAATATATAATTAATTACTAATAAACAATGTTCGTAGACTTATCAATATAGACATGAAATATATTTTGGTTTATAAAGTTTATAAATTTTAATGCAATTTAAAATTTATTAAGGGTATGTACATATATGTATATGTAGTATTCTGCATTAAAATTAATGTATTAAGGTGAGGGAGAAGATGCTAATGCTGCTGAAATAAAAAGGGAAATCAAAATTCCCCAATCTCAAATTATCTCAAACGAAAACTTTCGCCAATATTTCGTATTGGATACGTATCAATGATGCTTTATAGTTTTATTGACATGGCCATTTGTTTAATTAGACTGACATTAATCTCTTCCTGCCCAAAAGACCAATGACAAAGGCAAATGGCCTCAAATTGAAGCTTAAGTGGAAGTCAAACATTTACTCACACCAGCAACAACAACAACAGCAATAACAAAGAACCAAAGCCACAACGACAACGACTGCAACTTAATGCCACATTCATTGTCAGACAAAATGTTTGTCGCCACATTTTTACTCTTCATCCATATCCATTTGCCAATCTTGTCGCTGCCCTCCCGGTGATGGGTGGCAGGGGGGAAAACCACAGTCAACCAAATCCTTGTCGGCCTACCCACCACTTGGAACTGGGTCAGCATCGATTTTCGCGCCATGTGTCACAATTATTGGCAAGTGGCAACTGCCAAAAGGGCAACTCGAATTGCACTCAAACAGAAATCTAAAAAAGAGAATAAAAAAAATGAAGTAAGTAAGTCGTCTCGCCGACTTGGATATACCATACACCAGTAAAAAAAATATTTTTAATTTATAATAACCAATGCATTTTCGTATTTAAAAAAAACTGTTCACATGCTTTTTACAAGAATATCTTAGCATTTCGCTCACTCAAGCATTCGAGCACCCTAGCGCCCCCACCAGCCAACGGCCAACTCCGGCCATATGGAAAAACGTTTATATGCATAACTTGGCTATTTTTATTCCGATTTTGATCAAATTTGGTATTTTGCTTGATATTAGTATCAAATTTAAGTGTGCTAAATTTGATTGCACAAGGTTGAAAATTACGGGAGATAATCGAATTTTTTCAAATTACGGGGGCGGAAAGAGGCGTGGCAAAATCTTTACACATCAAAAATGTGCGCAATTACTAAGCAAATATTCATACCAAATTTTGTGTCTCTAGCTAAAATAGTTTTTGAGAAAATCGGTTTTATTTGATTTGCGGGGGCGGTAGGGGGCGTGGCAAAATTTTTATAAATACAAAATGTGCGCGTTTACTAAGCAAATATACATACCAAATTTTGTGTCTCTAGTTGCTATGGTGTTTAAGAAAATCGGTTTTATATCATTTGCGGGGGCGGTAGGGGGCGTGGCAAACATTTGAAACAAACTCGATAAGCGTACATATGACACGAGTCTACATACCAAATTTGGTGGCTCTAGCTCTTATAGTCTCCGAGATCTAGGCGTTCATACAGACGGACGGACGGACGGACGGACAGACGGACATGGCTAGATCGTCTCGGCTGTTGATGCTGATCAAGAATATATATACTTTATGGGGTCGGAAAAGCTTCCTTCTGCCTGTTACATACATTTTGGCGACTTTAATATACCATTTCACCCTATGGGTGTATGGTATAAAAAGAAAAAAATGGGATAAGAACATCAAAAAAGGCGGCACATCCTGCATATTAATTTCCATATAAAAAATTTCTTTTGCTGCAGTCAAACAGACTCCGTACAGTATCGATAGTTAACTTTAAGCCACCTAGCCGCCTTATTTAGTATACCCTTTCAGAGAATATCTAACTAACAATTGATCATTGACCATTGACCATTGATGTTGGCCAATAAAGTGATTGGAATGCCTAACTTGGTTGATTTTTCAATGAATATTTTGGAATAATACATCTTTTGGTCTTTGAGTTTCGATCATACTTAATATACCCATTTTGGGGGAAAGTGTATGGAATTCAAACAGAGACACAAAGAGAAAGAAATACTGAAAGATATAAAAATGGAAGCATGCCAAGTGCAAATTTTGTTGTTTCAACTTTAGTTGGTTTTGCTGGTTTGTTGGCCCTTGTCCCGCCACATCTCTTCTGCTCTCTTTCTCCCCTCATTGTTTTTTACCCCACCGCCGTCCATGTATGTAAGTATTTTTGGAACAAGTGCAATTTGCTCTTTGGCCAACTAACAGCAGCAGCAGCCAGTAGTCGCAGCAGAGGAGTCGTTTACCATTTTGGTTAAGCTTGACTCTTTGGCATGACTTTTGGCATTGGGAAATGTTTATACGAAATGCTGCAAAGGGAAATGCTGTGGAAAATATATTGCTGGCCAATGCAATTACATTTCGCATCTTCATACACCCAACTCCATATATGGGTTTTTCCCCCGATGCAATGGCCCGTAAATGAGCTGGGCACAAATTGAGTTGTATAATCGGTAGGAATCCCATTCGCTGTTCTTATTTCTTCTCTGTTTCACACAGAGCTTGTATGTTGAATGTTTGTATGTGTGTGTTTATTGTTTTAACGTAAATTAATTGAGAAATTTACATAAAATATACAATGGCAATGTAGGGCAGCAAAAAAGAGATTTATTTTCGTAACAAATTCGAATTGCAGGGCAAATCCTTTTGCAGCGGTTTCTCGAAAACTTAATATTTTAATTGAATAAAAAATTCTTGTATGTGGTTGATCGTCTGAGATTGTATATAAAACCAAAGCCTTGGCCATGTGCTTTGTCCTTGCCTCATGGCAATCCAGTGTGTCTCTGAGTCTTGAATTAAGACACTTTGAAAATTAATGCGGCTCGCTGGGCATACCCTGTAAGCAGTTAAACAAGGGTATATTTCAAGCAAAAGCAAGTGTACATTTTGGCGATTCCCCATGTACTTCATATAAAAGGATAATACATTTGGCTTGCATAATTTCCATGCAATCCCTTTTTTTTTTATCATTTCACAAATATTAAATGTTATCTCATGAAATATTTTCTTTCTTTCAGGGTGTCATCATACGAGAGGTGGAAGAGGGTGTTCGTTGTGAGCAATGCAAATCAGATTGCCCTGGCTTTGCGGCTCACGATTGGAGGTGAGTTTGAAAATTTCCATTTTATTTACTTAAAGTTTTGCATTTATGATTGATGATAAATTTGCAAACTTTTATACAAATAACTTCATCGTCGTATGTGTAATAATTAAAGCTTTTTATAACTCATACGCCCTGTAGTTTTCCATCATAAACAATTTCTATACTATTGGCACACCAATTTAAACAATTTTATAAAAAATGAAATAATACATCTAGTTTTAATAATTTAAATTCCATTCGACTTTGTCATTGAATTGAATTTGTGCAAAATGTTTAAACAATTGTGCTAAAGCGATCCAAATATTTGGTTCAGTTAGTGTAGAAAAGCTTTTTCACAATGAAAGCTTTAACTGTCGCTTTGTTGTACTGTTGCATTAAATTGCCGCCAGGTGGCGAAGCATTTTCAAATTATTTTAAGCCAATTGAAAATTATTTAAAAAACAAAAATTAAAAATCTCAAGTATAACATATTAGAACATGTATTAATTAAAGAATAAAATTAATAAAGCTATTTTTTAGATTCACATTAATAAAAGAAAACTTCTTTAGAGTTGATAAGGCAGAGCTTATGGCTTAAATGTCTAAATAGACACATTTTATTTAAATAAATCCTCCTTGCTTTTAACTATAATTGAAAAAGAGAAACAAATCGTAGGTAAGTTTGTATGTTGGATATTAAAAATCAATAATTTATTTAAAACATTCTCAACAAACACAGACAAAAAAAAAGGCATAAGTCAAATCGGATAAATAAATCAATGTGTCAGTGGCGATGCCAACAAATCTCAAAAACAAGAATTTCTGCTCATAAAACTTGAAAAAGAAATAAAGGGGAAAAAAACGTGAAAAATCATTGAATTAAACGGTAAAACCGCAAGCCAAAAAAACAAGAAAACTGAGTGAAAAGAAAAAGCGGGGGAAACGATGATGATGATGATAATGATGATGATTATGGTGGTGATGCCATTGATGACAACCCATCGACCACCCCCTCATTAGAATGTTGATGATAATTATTGCCCCCGCATTGTATACAAAATAAATATTTGCGGGATTTTTATTAATTATTCATCATGCAATTGCTTTTCTTTGTCCTGTTCTACCCCAGTATCTTTCTCTCTCTCTCTCATAGTCTCTTTCTATTGTAAATTGCATATTAGTTACCAGAATGTTGGTCTGCAATTAGGCCTAAACACTTAACGTTCCGGGCCACAAGCACAATAGGAAAACAAATAGAACCATAAAATTAGAACAACGACAAAGTTTCTATACCCTTGCAACTTTCCCAAATTAATAGTATGTCCTGGAAATTCGCCCAATCCTTTTGATAAACAACAACTTCCGTATACCAATTCCCATATTACAAACAAAAAAAGTAGCATTTTCCAATTTATTCTCTTCTTTCAAATATTGTGAGCTGTTACTTTCCGGCAGGTGAGGGAAATCTGCATTTAATTTAAATACTTTATGCGCAGTTTATAAGAGAAGGAAACGCATGGTCCAGATTTTTGCAAAGGGTATTTAAACCGTTCAAATTACGCCATTAATTTTTAAAGCGAACCGATTGTCCAAAAGTCTGTCCAATTGTCAGACAAACAGTCAGTCTGTCTGTTTGTCTGTCGTCTCCTTTGTCTAACTGCGGTTTTGTTTGTTTTCAATTTTGACTCTGGCTGCCCGCCAATAACTGAAAATTTTGCAAAATGATTTCAATGAAATACATACAAATGTATGTATGTCTCCGTATGCATGTGTGTGTGTGTGTGTGTGTTGCTTAATTTCCATTTGTAAACTTTTATATTTTGGCCACAATTTCATTTAGTTTTTGAGATTTTTTTTATCGCTTTAGGTTCTTTATGGCAACTTTGATAGACAAAATAAATTAAAAAAAAAAAAACAACAACAAAATTTATGAAATTAACAAAATAATAATGAACAATCCATCCATTTATCCGTACATCCATCCATCTGTCCATCTATATGGACAATATTTATACAGAATTCAGTCATTTTTATGGGGCCATCGTGGAAGATAATTAAGTTGACGACAACATAGATCAAAGTCATCAAATTCAATGAAATTTGCTTAAATATATATGCATATACATATTTATTTCTTATGAGTAATTAAAACACTGACAGAAATGTATTTAGCTGCATAACACGGCAATGCAATGCAGCTGAAAAATTGCCAGTCGATTTGAATTATTTAATTTAATGACCAGCCATCCACCCACTCTACAGAATGTTGAAACTTTATGCTTTTTTAAAGTGCATTATTATTAGATAATTTACATTTTCCCATCCTGCCTGCCCCCACAACCCCCCAGTGCTGTTTTTCTGTGGCCTTCGTTTTGGGTACTGATGGATTTCACTTCTGTTGCAGCGACAATTAAAAAACGAATATCAAACAAAAGACCTTGGGCTGGCTTTTGTCGTATTAGTAATTTATGAAACCCTTGTCTCCCACCCCCCTCCCCTCATAAACAATTTTATACCCCCCCCACATTACGCATTTTCCTTTTACTCACTCCTCTCAATTGGTTCCTACTCTCCTCTGATTTTACGAATTGATTGAGAGACGATTGCAACATCAGTTCCAATTGCTGCTGGGGTTCAGCCTCAAGTTCAAGCAAAACGCGTGCAATTTTTAGGGCTTTGAGCCAGCAGCAGCAGCAGCTTGAGCAATGAATCGTTGACGAGACTGACATTGACTGACTGAACGACTGACTTCACACACAGCTGACTCTGACTCGTGTTTATTCATATGCTCAGATGTTTGATTTATTATTCAGTTATCGTTGTCGCTTGCTCAATTCACTAGGCGAAGCAGTTATTTTTATTTTGCATACCCTAACATAAACATAACAATTTTAAATGTTCTTGGTAAACTCATTCTTTTAGTATAAAGACAAAACTATCAGTTTACAAATTTTCAAAATGCCATTAAAGAACTTTAAAGGGTATAACATAGTCGTCCAATTCAAGCTAAGCTGAATTCCCTTTATTTTTGAGTCGAGCTCAAGAATTGCATTGCAATTTAAACAGTTAAAACAGTTGTACGCCAGTTGCTCTAACGATCGGGCCTAAAATTTGTAAAAAAAAATATATTTAAATACATTGAGTGCATGTCAAACTGTTGATTGTTATTACCCTCTTTCTCTCATCACACACGCTTAAACACACACACAGACACACAAGCTCTCTCTCTCTCTCTCTGTCTCCCTTAATCTTGTTGTGTTTGTCTTAATGTCAATTTTATTTTGTGTGTGTGTGTGTGTGTGTGCTTATCAGTTTGAAAATCGTGTCGCACGCATTCTACGTACTTAGATAGCTGTCAGAATTGTGGGACGACTCCACTCACAGGTCGTGTCCCCTTTATTGTTTACCCATTTCTTGGCAGCAATTGCCGTTTATGTAAGCGAATCCCCCCGTTAACTATTTCGATGAAACGCAAATGTTTAATCTCAATCGTGCAGCGTAATCCATATGAGCCTATCAAATGAATGGGGGTGAAACTGAAAAGACCCCTAGAGAGTGCAGAGAAAAAGTGTTACACAATAAAGAACCTACTACAGAATATTCAATACTCTCACAGTTGCCAAATACTTGCAATATGAAAATGAAAAATAATTCAATACAAGTGCAACCGATATTAGTGAAAAAACAACCAAAGTTTCCAACACGCGAAAGGCATATGGCCATAAGACGTAAAAAGACCATGGCCAAAGTGGAGCAGGAGCAGATAATGACCGCGACGGAGACCACGGAGGCCGTAAAGGGGCAGCGGTAAGAATCGCCAGCCAGATACAACCAAAATGTATCTCTCTTCCATGTACATACATATATTCAAAATCATCTTCATCAATTGGCTTAGGTTGCAAATTTATGAATTATTAAGGTGATAATTATAGCACACAATTTTTTATTTTGATTCTTTCTTAAGTTTTTGTTTTTTTTTTTTTTTTGTTGCCCTCGGGTTTTTGGTTATGGTTTCAGGTTTGTTGGTCGGCACAAAGTATTTTTAATTGGGCATCAATCCATCGACACTTGCAACTGAAAAAAAAGAAAAACAAAATGAAAACAGCAGAAAAACAATGGAAAAGAAAACTTGAACTTAAACGCGTTGAATGAAACATGGAAAACGAATAAGAGTAAAATAAATTCACTTTGATTTTTTTTCGTTCGTTTTTTTGGTTTGTTGGCTGCTGTTTTACATAATTTCGCACATATTGTCGGAATTGTTGGGTTCAAATTTTCATGTTTATCGATTGATACTCACGTTTGGAGAAGCATTATTCAATTGGCTTTTGCGTCTTTAACAAGAAAAAAAAAAAAAAAAAAAAATTTATTGAACAAATAAATCATGGACTAAAGGGTAACATTTCTTGTAATATTTTGCTAAGAAATTCCAAACCCAGCGATCGTACGCTTTGGGGTTTGTTTGTGTCTTTGATCAGGAAATGACTACAGACCTTTTGGATGTAAACAACAATTTATTTGGAACCGTTAAAATACTATCTAAATGTCATCTGTGTGTTAATGACCAAGCAGAGTCGGGCTATGTAGAAAATGATGCATCACCGAAATCTACCGCTATATACATATGCCTTTTGGGCATATTGCTAAATATAATTAAAATAAGATTTCAGAAAGATATACAAACATGGCCGTAGAGTGAAGAGGGTGCCAAATTTCATCGAACCAAGTCTATGATTGTTTAACTCCAAGTATTTTAGAATTTGTCACAATAGTTTGCCAAAGTTGTGCAGCCATTTATGGAGCTTAATATGGCGAAAGAGAGTGTAGTGTCATATAGAATTAATTTAATATATATAGTTATATAACTAGGTCACTGAAACCACGACATGACCTTTTGTTTAAATGCTCCTTTAGTTTGTTGTACCCTTTTTTTTGTTTCAAACACAATTTTGCGGTCTGCAAAGTGTTAAAGGGAAATTTTTGCCTGTCGATAAAGTTGATTATATAGAAGGAAAGAACGAGAAAGAAAGTTAAAGAGAGAATGAGAGAGATGGAGAGGAAAATGATGTCTGTCAGTTTGTTTACTTTTAATGTGACGTTAATGTTGAATTTTCCATTGAATCAAAGCAAAGCAAAGCAAAAGTCAAAGCCAAAGCCAAAAATATAATAGAAATAAATACAAAAAAAAAAAAAAACAACAACCAAAGAGCACACAGAAAACATTTGTAGCAGCTACCTTTTAGAGGTACATCTCACATGCCTTTTAGCTATATCTGTACCTGAACACAAGTACATTATCCCAATGTGGAAATGTACATAGAATAATGGTCTGGCCTTAATGGCAGCAACTCAACAGAGAGTCAACTTCAAGCGCCGCCCGTCCAATGTATCCACAGCATCATATGTATGGATGGATGGATGGATGGATGGATGGATGGATGGATGGATGGATGTACATATGTATCTATCTGACTCACTCTTTATCACATTTTGCATAGCTGTCTCCTTGTCTTGCCATTTTCTATGGGAATTATAGGCAGGTGTAATTAAAATCACCAAAATGACAGCCGCCGCATGTATCATACACGTTTAAAGATACACACAGATAGATATAGACAGGTAGCTACAGGTAAATAAACAAATAAACGCACAAGCACACATACCGATAGATCGATAAATTTTGCTGTAAAACTTCCCCAATGATTTGTATAGTTTTCTATCAATATTTACAAACTCGTAGAAACTGAGTGAAAACCTATTGATAGATGGCATTTTCCAGTATATTTATTTGTATCCACTTGAAATTCGAAACAGATTTTCCTAATAATTTTTTGAGAAAAAAAAAACATTTGCTCTTGGCGTAATTAAAATTTTAGAATATTTTTGTTTTGGGGAGTTAGGCATTTACAATGAGAATAAAACAAATGCAACTCTGTATACTTACATTTTATAATATATACTTACTTTTTACAACTTAACAAGATGAGATAGTCTTCAGATACTTTTGTTAACTAGTCAATTGCGACTGCTAAATGACTTTCCCTTATTGCCTATGATGAGCAAGCAACTCTTTGCATTTTCGTTTAAATACTTTGCAGTCTACTTAGTATACATTTTACTATGCATATCATATCAACACTGTTTGATTCTGGCATTTACCTTAAAACATTAATCAACTGTTTCAGCCAAAGTCACGTTTTGCAATACGCTATCGAAGGGGGAAGAGAAAAATTGTGGGATAGTATGTTATGTGTATGTAAAAAGGGTATATATGATATTTTTTAGTGAGCCATTTAATGCGGCTGCTTATCAAATTGATAGACAGCTTGACGACGTGAACAAGCTACATACATACACACATACGTAAATGCGGAACAAGTAATGGGAGGAGCTCTCGACTCTATTACCTGGGGAAGACTGTCAGGTGTCAGTGGGCAGTGTTTCTTCTCTTTGTTAATAATGTATGCAATTTGTAAGGCTTGGCCGCAACCGAAAAGGTTTCTAATTAAGTAGCAAAACCAACAAAAAACAAAACCCTGTGGACAGTCAATCTTCACAAGGTTCAGAGGTGGACCTAATCGCAAACCCCTCACGACATAAGTAAACTATCCTGGTAGTATGATTAAAGAGCTTGAATCATCGACCATATACACGAAAGGAAAAAAGAAGGAAGAAGCTTGTTAATGTTATCTACAAATCCCCACGTCAGAATAACAGATGTCTTTTGCTTTGAGGGGATTTTATCTTAAGTAATTTTGCGCCCGTATTCGCGCGCGCGTTCGTTCATTCGTTCCTGTCGAATAGGCCCTTTTTGCTGCTAGGAATAGGTATGCTAACCATTAATCATTTATGTTTACAATTAAAATAAATCTTCAGAAGTTCTCATAAATAATGTCAGGCCATCACACTGAATCTTTTGGCCAAGTAGGAAATGTTTTGACCAAAGGAAAATTCGGCAAAAAAGAAAATAAAGAAAACAACATGGGAAATTTGTGTGGACTTAAGTCAAAAAGACTTGAAGTGCCAAAGTGTCTGTTGACTTGCTCATGAATGAAAACACTTGGCCAAACCAATCAGCCAGCCAGGCAGCCAACCAACCAACCAACCAACCACCCAACCAACCACCCCACTCCTGCCCCATTCGAACCACTCACCCACGCACTCAATTCTCCAACCATTGGCATCCCTCTGCCCTCTTCCATAATAATACTACCTTGTGCAAATATACAAAATTTACCCAAGTGCCGGCAACAGGCAACAGGCAAACGAACAGGCGGCATCATAATATTTTTACGGGCCATTTGACGTTGTCTTTATGGTTTTTGTCCGACTTACGACCAGATATATATGTATGTATATAAATATACCTATATGCAGATAGAGATGTACATTGTACATCTACATTTCAATTGGCCTTTTAGTTAGTTGCCTTTCCATGTTGTAGTAGTTGGTCTTATTGTTACATCTTTACGTTTGATAAATGACTCGAACAGTTGCTGCCGCCTGGCCTGGCCTAGAATGACCTTGACCGTTTTATTTCAAATTCAAATTCAACGGAAGCAGCAGGCATTGCATTTTCCAATTGGCCATTAATCTACTTAAAAATAAAAATGAAATAAAAAAATGAAACGTTAGCCAAGCGCATTACCTGCAAATGGCCAGACAAACGGACAGATAGACGGACGAACTCATTAGTCCATGGAGAAGTCGCCCTATGCACACACTGAGGAAAATTTTAATTGACTATGAAATGAACATAAAAATGCGCAAATAGAATTATAACTTTACTCTTCGACTTAACAACCAAAACTATATATTTTAATTGATGTCTATAAACAAACCCACTAAAGTCATCGATACATCAATTTGTCCTGTAATTGTAATTGACAACAAATATTACAATTTTAATCTTAAACACTTTATAAAGCACAAATTGCAATTATTATTTTACAGCTCATTTCGATAAATTAACATAAATTATAATCTATGATTTTTTTATTTTTTGGATCTTATTAAGGAATTTTTAAAGTTACAAGGGTTTCAAAAAATTAACTTTGTTGATTCAGTTTTTCTATTGCCTATTGCATACTTTAAGGTCACAGTTTTCCCATTTCACCTTCGAATAGAGTTTTTAGAGGGCAGATAAATATTTTGAAGACGACTTTACGATATTCTTTTATCTGAACTAAACATGATTACAACTGACAGTAAAATCAAACAGGAATGTAAATTTTTATTTCCTTAACGCTGTTCTTAAATTTTCTAATTTTAAACCAACATTTTTTTTCTACATATGTCTATGTCTAACCTGCTTATAAAGACTTCAGCTCTGTTTTTTCTCGCTCAAAATTAATTATAATTTTTAATAATTTTAGTATTTTCTGTAGTGGATTAGTTGACATGCAATAGGCCTATACCCCTAAGTCGGAATGGGTACAGGGTTTCGGATCGTTCCTACTAAGCTTTGTACGTAGAATGTTTATATACATATATTTAGGTTCATATTCCAAACCTTGGTTTAACACTAATTAATAAACAAAAGTATATATGCAAAGGTTCTTTTCTTTATCGCGTCATGTAATGACCAAGAAATTAAAAACTTTAACTTAAGTAGGATTTGTTTCTCTTGTGCCTCTGAGACTGGAAGTTGCATATTAACATGATTTGCAGTCTTTATTCAAACCGCACTGAATTTTCTTGTAGTGCCTTTTACCAAATCCACGGAAAGGAGGGACACATGTGTTTGTGTGTGGGGCTGCCGCTGTCGCCGCTTGCGTTAATGAAGAGAGCGTCATTGAAAAAAAAAAGAGTCAAGCAACGCATTGGCATTGCATAGCTAATAAGCGGTTCTTGTGGGTCTCTGCTCCTCTCATGGATGACGTTTTGCCGGTAACCGCAGCAGCAGCAACACAAGCAGCAGCAGCAGCAGCAGCAACAACAAGTGCTGTGTCATTATCATTGCTTTGCTGCTGCTGTTAGTGGTGCTAGTGGCGATGGTGGTGGTGGTGGTGGTGCTCCTCTATTCACCCACCCGCACTAGACTTTCTTTCTGCTTGGGTTTTTCGTTTATGCGCTATGCTTCGGCAAACTGCTGCGCCTTCAGTTCGGCTCAGCGGCCAACAGCGATAAGCACGGTTAGCGACGTTCGCGACGCTCGGGAGTTCAGTTAGAATTCAATTGTGTAACGGTGCGGGTTGCCTTCGTTGCTCTCGCTCCGCTGCTCGTTGCTCTCGTCGGTCGTCAGTCTTTTTTTCAGATGTCTTTGCGTCTTTCGCGCGCCTTTTTCACCGGGTTTCCTTCTGTGTTGTGTAAAATTGAAATTATAAATATATAAATTTAATTAAAATTAAAATACAGATAATTCTTAATTTGTCCATTGACCCCGATGCGTTGTGTCTTGTTTTTTTTTTGTTTTGTGTTTGCCATTGAAAATTATTGTCTCTGGTTAATAACCAGGGAACAAAAGTTGTTTTTTCGTTCTCAAATAAATTTATTTGTTGATTTTAATGTGTGCAACAATCTGTGGATTGTGGATAGAACCAACCTAATGACTCAGTTCATTTTTAATTAGCCAGTGATTTAGACCTTTTTTTTCTCCCCCTTTCTTTTCTTTTTTGTGTCATTTCTTTCTTTTGCCCATCAAATTTTGCCATTTTATGGCTCATTGCATTTCCCTTCGTTTTGTGTGTATTTTTTTTTTTTAATTTTGTAACACATTGTGAACAGATTTCGTAAAGAGCTACATGGACACATTTATATATGGCACTGCGAATAAATATATATCTCATATACATACATATTTATGTACATAGGTATATGTTCACCCTCAACTGACTGGAACAGTGAAAGATTTGAAATGCAGTGACAAGTGCATCAATAATAAGATCAAAAGTTGTGAATTTTTATGGCATTGTAAATACATAGCAATACATTAAAAAAATTATTCGAAAATAAAACCTGGCAAATGTCGAACTAATGATCTTGCAAGAATCATAAATAAAAGAACCAATGTTCTAGATTTCCAATTCAATAAAATACGATTTAGAATGTTTAGATGTAAACAAAGACTTTCAGTTATCAATTGTTAAATCGTGTATGAAAATGTTTTAGATATATTAGAATGCATTTCTTTGTTCTTCAGCCTTTAGGTGCATTTCCCACATTAGGCTCTATAGCTGTCGTCTAATGTAAATGATAAAGCTATTAATTGGTTTTACGATTCAGAACATAAATAGATTCTTGGTTTCCCTTATAGTTACATTACCTTGTAACTTCAATCTGTTACTTTGCATCATAATTTAATTTATTTGATTTGACTTTAACACTTTGGTTTCCCTGTTTTTCTTTTGTGTGTTTCTCACTGATAAGTCTCAGATACTTAAAGATAATAACACCTTTCAACATTCCATCTCTTTTTCGCGTTATCTGTGCTTATATCCCTCTCGAATGCCCTTCAACAATGTTGCAATAATTCACATTGCAATTTTCTATCTGGTTTTTCTTTTTTTTATCAACTGGAATATGCCAACAAGAACATTAAGCTTAACCCCGGTCATAAATATCAACTAAGCTGGCTCCCCTTTTTATAGTCACCTATGTGAAATGGTAGGGGCTGGGTCTGGGACTCTGTATAATAATGTAAGTCTCCTATATATGGTATATATCTGCATGTTAATTAGTCACCTCGTCTGTGATATTAGAAAGAGGAACACCGGTTCTCGTCTTCCATCTGATTCAATTAGCGGTTGCCATGCATACATACATTAGTGCATCTAAAAATACATATATATATGCATACATATATGTATATATATATATATACCGCTATAGTAGGGCAATTGTATTGTTCAGCTACTGCACTTTCAGCTCTTTTTTATTTTACCTTATTGTTGGTGTTGTTTTTGTTGTTGTTATTACTGCCGTAATCGCATTAAAAGTCATTTAATCGAAATCAAACTGCGTGGGTGCACTATCACACAGAGGCGTGGCAGTTGCAACAAATTTGTAAATTTAATTTTGCAGGAGTTTCTTTAATTTTAACATTATGTTTTTATTTTATTTTTAGAGTAGGCACAACTTTTTAGTTATAAACTCCGCCCAGTTAATCCAGAATCCATGTCCTCTGCTTGAATCTCATTTAGTTGATCTAGACGCTATGACCCCTTCTTACAGTATATCTCATTAATTTGCTCAGATCTCTGATTATGTGCTTCTCTGACAAATGGAATTTCCTGGTCACGCGAGCAACTCAGCAGTGCCCCATGACGCATCTAACCAGCTATGATCTTTCCTCATGTCATGTCCGTCTCTCTATAAGCGGCATATACATATGTATGTATATGTATTTGGTTTAAAGTAAACCCCAAATAACATTTCGTTCGCCGCCCATGATGATGGGGTCCCATTTTGTGGTTGGCTCCATTCACCTTGTGCCCAGTTGTGGGACAGCGAATCCCAGCGATACTCATAATTGAGATTTGTTGCTCCTCCCCTCGTCCCTCATCGTCTGGTCTTGCTTGCCACAGCAACGTTGACTTTTTATGCGAAGCTGAGCTTTTTATTGTTTATTGTTTGTAGCGACAACAACATGTAGAGTGCAATTATAAAGGAAAATTGGTTTTTCCTATGGCCTGTGGGGCTAAAAAAAAAAAAAGGTCACCAGTTTCAGAATCAGCATAGAACACAGCATCAATATCCATTCTGTTCTTTCTCAATGTATAAAGAGACAACTTTATCCATTGCTGCTACTTCTGCTTACCAATTGTAATTGTTGTTCAGCGGTTACCTCCTCCCTTCCCGTTTCCCTTCACGCATCTTATCTCTAGGGGCAAACACAGAAAGTGGCAAAAGTTGTGCCTAAAACTTTGCTTTTTTGGCTTTTAATTACATTTATCTGGTTGGGAAAAGTTTTGCCTTGATTTCGCATTTGTCGTCGGTGTTGGTATCAGTTATTATTTCCAATTAAATAAAAGATATAATTGTATCTACCACATACACACACTCATTTTCTCACTCTCTCTCCCTCTCATTGTCTCTGTCGTTCTTTTGCCTTTTTGACATATGTGCTTTGGTCTAATCTGAACGCTGTACACAATTTTAATGGCATTTTAATTGTTTATTTTGCGATAAGGTTGCGCATCTGCCTCTGAGTAACAATAGAAGAGGAGGAGAAAAGACGAATTATAAAGAAGTGTCTAGATTATAATTAGTAGCACATATGGTCGACGCCGGCATCGCCGTCGCATTGGTGCATTTTGTCAGTTTGTCATTTTGTCAGTTATCTGATAGTATAAATAACTATCATATAGTACAAGGTCTAAGATACTGATGTTTAATTATTATGCAATATTGATATCAACATTAAATAGTACTTTCAATTGACACGATTCATTGTTCACAAGATATATACCTACCTATTAAGATATATCTAGTAATGGAATGATAATTAAGTAAACGAGCACAATTCAAAGTCGTTACATTTAATTTAAAATTTATTTAGCTGATAGCAATTCGATTTGTTCCCTTTTTCGTGGATCGATGGATTATACATATTGATAAAAATTTACAACTGACTGACTTGATTGACTCGGCATAGTTTCATTTATTTTCCACTAGAAATTCCCAAAAATTTTAATAAACAGTGAAACTTCTTCCCCGTCCGTGCCGACCCCTTGCACAAACCAAACACAGTACGGTTTTGGATGACACAAACCCAAAGAATTTTATTTGGCAAATATAAACCAAAATTCCTGCGATGTCTGTTTCGCCTCGCATTTCATTTGTGCGCCGCCGAGCGCCCTCAAGTCAAAAATGATTTGAAAGATAAACAAACATAACTCGATCTTGATAATATTCACATAGAAATGTATGCATACATTGAACAATTAGTATGAATCATATGTATATGGCTATTTATTGTATATGCCAATCAACTTATTATTCCCCCCCCCATCGACTCTCCCTGCAAAAATTTATTGTAAACCTGTTGCATTTTCCGTATTAGATGTCGTGCTCAATTAGCAAAACAACAGTCCCTCAGTCAGCAGTTCCTCAATCGTCAGCCATGAAGACCATAAAAGGCCACAATGTCTTTACCATTTCAGTCCATTTGGGATGAGAAAATGTATACCCACTACACCCTGTTGTTTTGATAACGACTCCACTAAAAGTAAACTCTCGTGAAGGCTTATCTTATGTTGTATGTGTATGTTTTTTTTTTTGCTACCTACTTGGGTTGATTTTTTATTTTTTTTTAAGGTTGAGGAAATGGAATTTGACAATTCTGATGGTGATGATGACATCATTTCAATCCAGAGCCAATCCTACCTTTGGTTCTCTCCCCCACCTCGCTCTCCCTTACACTGCGTGTGTATGTATGTATGTGTTATTAATCTTATCAAAAAGTTGCCCTGAAATGTGGATGATGATGCGTTTACCTTTTATTTTATATCATTTCATTTTTCACTAACCTTTTTAAAGTGACATTTGTCCAAGCGATTTGAGGGTAGCGGAGATTGAGAAGAGTCACCTCCTTGGAATGACACAATCTATTTACGCCCCCTTTTCTTACAATCTTTCCCTAACTAAATACAATTTTGGCATTTAATTTAATGTTCGTGTGTTGTGTTTGCGAGCCGCAATATAATTGAATTCTGTTCTATGAGCGAAACTAGTTTCCCATCTTAATCCAACGTTTATTTTTCTAAAATATTCGGTAAAAAGGCCGAGTTTCCCTTTTTGCTCATAGCAAAGTTGGTAAACCGTTTAATTTAGACCTTTAAGATCATGTTTGAACCCTAAAATTGTTCTTCATTAGCTAGAGATCGTGCTCGATGTCCCTTCACTTTATTTAGTTGTAATTCTCAACTACTTTTAGCTTTGCAATTCTGGAGTTTTTAGCCAAATCAATTTGTTCACCTTTTATGTTGCCAATTATTTTGATTTGGGTTACTTTACCTAAAGTCGCCTAATTCCCAAGGGTTGATGAAAATTCCAAAAAATGTCGTAGATTGCAAATGCAAATAAATTCAGCAATTCTTTCTCTCCTTCTCGGTGATAGGCTTTGACTTTGTATTGGTATTGTTTCACTGGTGTGGGCGTATTTATGACGCTGATTATTTCTATCTAATTGAAAAATAAGTAAACAGGCAATTACCAAACTGAAAATTCTCGTATCCACAAACCCAAAACCAAAAACCGAAATCCTCAAGAATTTTCGTTGCGTATGTAAATAAATTTTGATAGTAAACAAATACGAAGCAAAATGAAATAGAAATCTAGAGGAAGTATCGAAGTTTTATATTCCCTCTAATTAAATACGATCCAGTTCAGTTCTCTTAACAGTATGCACATGTGGATATATGTAAATGAAGTTTATCTTTTGAATGATAATTCAGTTCGTTGCTTTAATAAAAGAGGTCGTCAAAAGGATGTCTTTTAATCCCAAATGATATGCCCTTTTCATAAAGGGTATCGTGAAAATTTAACTCAGTTCGTAAATTTTTTGTGGGGCGGCATAAAGGTCAAAATTAACACCTTAATCAAAATGTCAATGAGCAAATAACGCAAGATCCACAGAATTTCAGACGTGCCAAATGAAAATAAAGCACAAGAAGAAGAAACAGTTCAAGTAAAAGTAGCAAAAAGTAGAAATACAAGAAGTACGAAGGAGAACAAGTAAATGAAAAAGAAAAAAGGTGTTGAACTCAGTCAAGTTCATTATTTTCTATTCGTATCCAAAAAAAAATTTAGAGGCGCCCTCCCAGCAGCGGCTGCCGCTCAAAGGCCAAGGCAAGCAAGGGCAAAAGCATATAGCCAAAATTTTGATGAGTCAAACTATAAAAAGAATACAAAAGAAAAAACCAAGAAACCAAGAAACCGAGAAAAGCAACAAATGAAAAAAAAACTGAAATAAAAACCCAAAAGCAACAACAAAATTCAAAATAATAACAATAAGCAATCAAACAAGAAACACAAACTAAACAAAAGGAGAAGAAACCAAAAACAAAAACAAGAACAAAAACAACAACAAAAAGTGTCTAACTGTGCAAAAAGAAGGTCCAATTAAAGTTGAATTCATTACAAAATAAAATGGTGAAAATGCTCGATCTGGATCGTCATGCCGAGTGTCCCCTATGGATAGCATTGGCCTCATCCGATGTTCCCTGGACGGGAATGGATTATGCGTGCTTGAATGTTTTGAGTATTTATTGCAAAGTATTTGACAAAAAAGAAATTTACGATCTCATTGTAAGGTAAGCGGAAATGGCCAAAATCAAGAGCAGTCTTTAAAAGCTGTCGACAGATGGCGCTAATAAATATGGCGGGGAAAACAAGACAGCATATTATTTGCTAACTCACTCATTCACCGTGGTACTCAATAGCTATGCTTTAAACCCAATTTTTATTTCAATTCAATTTTAATAATTCTATTTCATTAAATTGATTTATTTAAAAAAGCCAAAAAGTGAGATGTTCTTATAAGTTTAAAAGCCACTTCTTGAATGCTTAAACTATTTGGGAATTACAACTAGATGGAGCTTACAAAACCAAAGATCATCTTACATTTCCATCCACGAATAAATGACTTTGAGGCTGCTCATGCGAAAGATTCAAATAGAAATAATAAAATTTTCATAATTAATATGAATGCAAAGACACTAAAAGAAAACTCGTAATGTTCAAAGTCGTCTAGAATATTAACAATTTAAATAAATGGTTACTGTTTTCCTTTAATTTGTTTTTCCTATTTTGACTGCCAAAAACTCCACTGCGAAGGCTATTTCCTTTAACTTCAAAAGTATTTCATCTATATTTTGTTTTCCTTTTTTTGTTTCTCTTGCAGGAAAACCTGCCAATCGTGCAAATGTCCACGCGAAGCGCACGCCATTTATCAGCAACAAACGACCAATGTGCACGAGCGTCTCGGTTTCAAGCCGATGACTCCCAGTCATGCCGATTCCAGTATAGAGGCACGCGATCTAGGGTATACCTGGGTGCCGCCAGGCGTTCGGGTATCATCCCGCATCAATCGTTACTTTGAGCAGTTGCCCGAGGAGTTGGTGCCGCGAGTGAATAGCGAAGGAGCCTGCAATCGAGAGCGACAAATTGCGTATCAATTGCCCAAACAGGATCTGTCGCTGGAACATTGCAAGCATCTGGAAGTGCAGCATGTGGCATCCTTTGAGGACTTTGTGACAGCTCGTAATGAAATTGTCTTGGATATAGGTAAGAGAGTGATTATCAACAGTTTGTCCCATCCCATCTCAAGCTGTCTCTCTCTCTGTCCCTCTTTCTGTCTTTTGTAGCTTACATCAAGGATGCGCCCTATGATGAGCATTGCGCTCACTGTGATAACGAAATATCGGCGGGTGAATTGGTTGTGGCTGCACCCAAGTTTGTGGAGAGTATCATGTGGCATCCAAAGTGCTTCACTTGCTCCACCTGCAATTCGCTGCTTGTGGATCTCACCTACTGTGTGCATGATGACAAAATTTACTGTGAACGACATTATGCAGAAATGCTAAAGCCCCGCTGTGCTGGCTGTGATGAGGTGAGTCGTCCTTTTTGAGCAACAACACAACACAAAAAAAAAAAAGAAATGTTTCGCCCTCAAAGTTTTCATCACCGAATTGCCATCTAATTGGCAAACGTGTAGCATACTTTGAGGCGTCCCCTCATTCTCTCTCTATCAACTCATCATTCAATTTAAGTTGTGCGTTTTGTTGTGTGTTTTTGTCATTTAGTTAG
The DNA here is from genome assembly GCA_018903935.1 of Drosophila insularis. Lineage (NCBI taxonomy): Eukaryota > Metazoa > Arthropoda > Insecta > Diptera > Drosophilidae > Drosophila > Drosophila insularis. The sequence continues at coordinate 2,337,017 of JAEIFP010000337.1, read as the reverse complement.
TTTTGGTTTTTATCGCCTGCCGCACGCAGTTCCCTTTAATGGACTTAAGGTGTGGCTACGGCTGACTTCTACCCCTGCCCGAACCCCCAACCGTCCCCGATGTCTTTTCAGTCTCTATCTTAACTTTTGTATATGTCCCTTACCCTTACAACTGCTACTTATTAAAGGTTATGGCATTTTCATTGAACTTCACTTGCTGCAGCAGAACAAAATACACACTAGCTGCCATCTACATCAGTTCATTCATTGGCAGCATTCGATGTTGACGTTGGATGTGTGTGACGGAAAAATATTGTGAGTTGTGTTTGAGTTGAAACAAAGAAACAAATAATATACCTACATAAGTATATAGCAAAGAGTATTGAAAGATAATGTAATTTCAATTCGACATCACTCTTGCTCAATATAGCTTTGCCTTCCCTTCATTTGAATTGGACTGATCTCATCCTTCTGTATGTACATACAAAAGATTGTGGTTATAGCCTAAATCTATTCAAAAGCACTTTCATTTTCAAAGCCCACTAAAACAGTAAAAAAAAAAAGATACGAAAAAAAACATATGTTAAGTATAAATAAAGACACGAATGACCCATTTATCTGCGGTATAAATTAATTATAATTATTATTCTTTATTTGCTGCTGTTGCCACTATTTCAAATGTTTGCTAATTAAAACAAAAAATAAAATTAAACCGCCACCTAATACTGTGGGCCTCTCGATCTTTTGATACCCTTGTTTTCCTAACTCATATGCTTGAATAGAGATAGAAATTGGACAGATTTGAAATTTCCCAAACACCAAAAGTTTAATTTCTATTCCAATTGAGTTGATTGTTTCGAATAAAGGAGCGATTAATAGTTATTTGGCAAGTTAAATTAATAAAATTGAAATTAACAAGAAATTATTAACAAGATCAAAACGAATGTACACTCTTGAGACAAGAGTATACAAATTACGCATACGCCGAGTGTTCGCAATGTTATTGTCAGTGTCATGAGTGAAAATTGTTGCTTGAATTTATGGCATACAACAACTGCAATACAAATGCCGTTGCTGCTGCTGGGACCGCTGCCGCCGATTGGCATTGGCCATGCCAAAAGGAATGGCGAAAGTAAGAAGAAGAACGTATACATATTAAAAAACATAAATAGCAAAAATGCGAAACACGAAAACGAAGAGTGTGAAGAGAGATAGTCTATTCTCAAAAATGTCAAGAAGCTATGCCACAGCAGATATACCCATCAATCACAATTCTTAAAAGTTAAGTTTAAAAGAGAACAACAACACTCTCTTATTCAAAATGCATATTTCATTGAAATCTAGATTTGAATTCAATAAATGAATGTTATTATAAAAAACTTTCCAACTTTTCAATATCGCTTTTAAAATTTCCTTTTTTTTTTTTTGTCTGTATTTAACAAGAACTGAATATACTCAACTATGTCGTGGATATGTATTTAACAGCTGCTGCTGTGTCGTGCCTCCTATTTAAATAAAAAGTTGAAAAATCCATTCACCAAAACAAGAGAGGGAGACAAGCTGATTAAAAAAAAAAAGAATGGAAAAAAGACGGCCAAACCATTTGGCAATGCTCTCTTTTATGTCCTCCCCCTTTCTAGTCTGCCCACCCCCTCTACACACCCTTTCAGTTGGCCAATTCTCCCATTAGACCGGGGCACTTGACACACACAGCGCCCCATAGTCAGAACTAAATGCAATAGAGGCGACAGTCGCCAAAATACCTTGTTGTTTTTCGTTCGCGCTCCTTGGCCATCAATTAGCGCCTTTTCGCATTTTCTTTTCGCTGTTGTATTTCGCTTCAGCATTGGCTCTCTATCGTGTGATTCACTCAGAGGCCCTTATGGCTATAGTTCTAATGGTAGATGACATTAATCAGTTGCAAGACGATCGATTAACTGGCAACAACTGCAGCCAGCAGCAGCAGCGGCCAGCAGCAACTAAAGATGTCCGGTCTTGCCTCTCTTCTCCGTCAAATCTAAAGTGAAAGAAAATAGAGTCGAAAGGAAATTATAGAAAAATATTGCAAAGAAATAAAATAAAAAAGAAAAGAAACATATACGAAAAATCAAATGTTTATATGCCGCGTTCCGAAGCTATCGGCAACACATTTTTGTTTTTGAAAAACGTACGAAAATTTTGTATCATTCAATTACCTAATCACTTTGCCAGCAAATACTCAAAGTGTGTGTGGCTGGGTTGGGTGAGAGTGAGTTGAGTGCGTGATATATTTTTATACCGAAATAATATTGATTGGGGACGCGGGGAGAGACCCACTAGCCCAAAAAAACAAAATCACCACTCTAAGTGCATTCTCGACGCATTACGCAAGCTGAACACGCATCGTACAATAGAAAGCATCAGAAATGGCCAATGCCAATGAGGAGGCCGCTCTAGCCGGCATTGGTGAACTTATATTTTCCCTGCTAATTGGCTATCTGGGAGCTCTGGAATTCGCCTTTGTGGCCCGACAACTCTATCACTGGTCGGCACAGCATCCCAATGCGGATTCGCTGCCAGAGAGTGAGGAGGAATTGGCACGCTATCGCCAACGATTGGATAAGGAAATCTCTGAAGCGGCTGAAAGGGAAGCACTGGCTGGTACAAATGTTATGCAGGATGGTGTTTGCTATAGCAACGGGTTTCGTGTTGATCCGAAAGGAGATTTGGCCATTGAATTAGAGCGACAGCAAAAAATTGAGGAGGAAACTCGCCGTCAATTAGCCGAAGCAGAAGAAAAGTTGAGAATCGAACAACAAAAAGAAGAACAACGCATAAGAGCCGAGGGCGAAGAGGAAAAGCAAAGAAAAATTCAAGAAGAGAAGGAGAAGGCTGAAAGACAACGCGAGGCCGAAGAGAACGAACGAAAACTTATTGAGGCTGAAAGAAAACGCGAAGAAAACGAAAGAATATTAAAGGAACGTGAGGAAAACGAACGTAAACTCATAGAAGCTGAGAGGCAACGTGAAGAGAGTGAGCGATTACGGCAAGAGGCTGAGGAAAATGAACGCAAATTGATAGAAGCTGAAAATCAAAGGCAGGAGAATGAAAAATTACTGTTGCAGAAACAGCTTGAAGAAGAGGAAAATACGCGCAGATTACTCGAAGCCGAAAATGAACGTCAAAGGATCCTAGCCGAAGAGGAAATTCAGCGACAGCTCTTTGAAACACAACATCAGGACGAAAATGAGGATGAGCAAGCCCAGCGTGACGCCGAAATAGTGGAACGTCTATTGGCCGCCGAACGAGACCGTAAATTCAGCGCCACCGAAAGTGAACTGGAAGAGGAAGCCCTCCTAGAAGAGCAGTCTCGTCGATTGCTATCCAGTAAATCCGATTTGGAAACAAAACAGAAAATGATTGAGGAAAATGCTCGTCGCTTTCTGGAAGCCGAAGAGGAAATGGTAATGCTACAACACCGTATGCTCCAAGCAGCTCAAAAGCAAGATGACGATGAGGAGTATCTAGGTATGCAACCCGTAGAGGAGGAGCTCTGCATTAAGAAGACTCTGCCGCCCAGATTTGAAGAGCCCGTTGAAGAAGAACCCGCAATGGTAGTGCATAAAGTTAAAACACAATATGGACAGACGAGTGGTGGTGCAATTGTGGAAGAACCCTACCAAATGAAAAGTAAAACTCTTACTTTTCCCAGTGTTTCGGACGAAGGCTCTTCCGTAGAACCCAATTCCAGTCAGCAGTCCTCGTTTAGCACACAACCCTCTGAAGCTGAACGTCCAGAGCCAGAGGGTGAGGACTATATACCCGATGTTCAGTATACCGAAGATTATCTACGCTCTCTCGATGGCATCAAATCCCGCCCCTTGGTACGTGAAGATGGCTCTGGTAGGCGTCGAGCCTTTAAAAAAAGGCGTTCCAGTGGCAGTTCGAATTCATCACGCGACTCTCGTACTTCGCGAGAGGAAGAGCTCAAGATGTTCACATCGCTGGAAGAGGAAGAGCTCAGACATGGCGATAGAGAGGACTATAATCCTATAAAATATAGTAGCGAGCCAACGCTAAGGGTCAAGCAACCGCATCATAGACGACACAAACGTAGCCCGGCTAAAGATATGAAACCAGTTTCTTCCTCTGCGGATGCTGGCGGAACATTGGAAATGCTTGGCGAAGAAAACACCAGTCCATGGGGGGAAATAGTACCGGAACACTACAAGGATACGGAATTCTGGAAGCGCGAAAAAGCCCTGTCCATAGACGAAGAGGAATTGGAACTGGATAAACATGCATCCGGCGAGGAGGTTGTTGAGCAAGTACAGGCAAAAATTGAACCGAAATCTTCGTCGTTTGAAGAGGCAAGTAAAGAACAGAATTTAGAGGCTGCCTCGGCCTTAACCCAACAGCTCAGCAAGGTAAGTATTAAGTGCGATCAGTGGTCACAAAGATTCGTTACAAGGGATTTATTTCAACAGGAGAAGGATGAAACGGACAACACTTCCAGCCTAAGCGACAACAAGTCGAATGTAAGTTTCAAGCGGAGCTCAGCGCACTTGCGAAAACACACAAACATACCACACGCTAAACCCCTAATCAAGCTCTAATTGCCTTAACCATTGTGCTTCTTCTTATGCTTTTGCTTCCCGCCTGCTTATGTCAAAAAAGCTGCAGACCTCCACTGGGACGGAGGAGCAGTCCCGCACCTCACCTGGCCTTAGACGTAGTCCCCGCATTGACGAAATGGTGCAGTATGAAGAACGCTGGTCGGCCAGCCACACTCCAGATCCAGAGCCTCCGACAATTGCAGTACATGAACCGGACACAGCTCCTTGGCGAGATCAATATGGCTTACTTATGGAGGGTATTAGTGATTTTTATGACTTTACCGCCTCCGTTAATCCTTCAAGATCCCGCCCCAATTCTCGAAATCCCTCGCCGCAACCCAAAAACGTTGCCCACGAAATGGATGTGGATAACGAGCATACATTGGAGGTCTATGATGATAGTCAAGATGGTTTGCCGGCCGGAGAATTGAATTGCGAAGCAGTCTTACAACTATTGGAGTCAACCATGAATATGGATGATACCGAGTCGACTCATCACATCGATGAATCACTACCGCTGCACAATGTAGCCGATGATGCCACGAATAATCATGAAAAGATAACGCCCATGGTATTTGGAAATCAAGGATCTGAGCTCGAACAAAATAGTGCAAGAGATTCGTCCAATTCAAGATCACGTTCTCGATCGCCTCTGCCCACCTCTGAAAATTTGGAAAGAAGCATTAGCAAGCGAAGACAGAAATTGATTAGGCATAATGATGAGTTAATGGAAAAGTTGTCCAACTCCCCTGACAGTGGTCGCAATAGTCCCATGGAAGTGGTGGAAACTCAAATTCAGGATAAGTCCGAAATAGTGCTACCTCAACCCGTTATAGAAATCAATGATTTAGCTGCTGACGAGCCAATGGATGACGATACAGAGAAGCCGTCAAGAGAACAAATGCGGTTATTTGTCGAAAATTTGAGAGCCGAACGTAATTCAAGATCTAGATCTAGATCAAGATCCCGTTCGCCATTGCCTACATCTGAAAATATAGCTAAAAGCTTAGAAACACGTCGTATAAAGCGAACTCAACAAAATGATGAACTTTTCGAGAAACTCCAAATAGAAGTAGAACAAGCTCAACAAGCAATGTCTCCTATACCTGTCATTGAAATTTTTGAAGCAACGTCCTCAGCTGTTATACCTGTCATTGAAATTATTGAAGCTCCTTCCGAAGAAAAAGTGGTAGAGCCGGATGAGGGGGAAGCCGAGCCCGTTGACACGCCTGAAAGTATGGCAAAACTCTTTGAACAGCTACGTTTAAATCGTGCACGTTCCACCCATTCACATTCTCGTTCAAGATCCCCCTTACCCAGTGCTGCTAATCTCGAACAAAGCCTTCAGAAACGTCGTGATAAACTAATTGCTCAGAATGATATGCTCTTTGAACAATTGCAAGAAAGAGCTCGTACACCCGAGCCAGAGGGAAGAGTCACTGTGGAGTATGTCTATGAAATTGTGGAAGAATCTGCTGATACCAGAGATATGAGATCCTTGTCCCCCTCTCGATCCCGATCACAATCACGATCACGATCACAATCACGATCACGGTCACCATCACGATCCCAATCACCACCTAGTGAAAAGGAATTTCACTTAATGCTGAATCTGGAGGGCTCTGATCAGCGGACTTTGCTTAAACATAACGAGGAATGGGAAAGTGTTTTAGCTGGCAAAATCAAGCAGAGAGAATTGGATATAGAAGCTTTACAAAAGTTGAGAAATGCCAATGAAGAAATTGAACTTCGTGTACTAAGTCCCACTGCGTCGGAATGTGAAAAACTTTTGCCAGCTTATGATCGCACAATGTCCGAAGTTGCCAGAGATTTACAAGGGGAACTCAAGGCGGATGATTTTAAGAGGTCTACTTATGTGGGCGAATCCCTTGACCTAAGTAGAATTGATGAGGACAATCGACTGTCTCGTGGTGCCTCACCAATACCAGAGGTCGGGCTAGCTAGAGAGCAGGCGGTGGCCCGGCGTGAGTTACAGGCTGCTATTTTAGATTCCTTAACCGAAAATCGACATGGTGCCAAGCCCAAGACTAGTGAGTATGAACGCACATTTTCTGAAGAACTGAAGGATACACAACGCATGCAAGAGGAATCGATAAACAGTGGATTTAAGCGCTCCACCTATGTGGGCGAGTCGTTAGATCTTTCGAAATTGGATGACTTACGTCATCGCACCGCTGAATTTCAACGGTCGCGCAGTCAAAGTCGATCACCTGTAAGAGACCAAGATGAAGGTGTTGCCACTCTGAATGACATTGAATTGGAAGTGGCGCGAAGAGATATGCAGGACCAATTACTGGACAAGTTGGCCGCCTCAAGTGTAAATTTTGAAAATTTTTCTCGTCATTTAAATGCTGATTTTTTAGATAGCGAACGAAGGGCCTCTGATTCAGCTTTGGATTCGTATGGTTGTGGAGATTTAGAGCCCGAAGAGTATCATCATTTTCGTAGATACTCACTGGCCCAAGAGCAGCCCGTAGAAGAATATCCCAGCGATGATTATGTCTACATATCTCAAATTGAAGTGCGAACTTTAACTGGAACAAGAACTTGGTTAAAAGAAGACTTTTATACCCTCGAACCAGAAAATTATACAGAATTGGCTTTTCTAGCGAGTCGAGATGATGACGAAAACGAAATAAAAGACGAACAATCCTGGGCCCAAGCTGTTCTAGCTGCTGAAGCAGAGGCAGCAGAATTTGATGCCACCAATGCCATCTACGACTTTGACATTGTTGGAGGAGAAGGTGGCATAGGAGCTGGAGCAGATGGGGATGAAATTAGTTCAAATGACAGTGAAGATGAACGTCAAACTGTTGTCGAAATCGATGATGAGGAATATGAATTTGAACTGGACGAGGGCATCTCGGACTACAATGAACGTACACAACCGACAGATGAGTCTCATCATGATACATCGGAATGTGAAGAAGCCGAACGTAATACCGATCGTTATGCCAATCGAAGAGCTCAGGATTGGGATGAAGTGGAAGATGTGGAAGATTTTCTGGGCGATGGTGCTGTAGGTGGTGCTACACCCTATTCCGATCCGGACTCGTTCATCGAACAAATCTACAATGAGGCTATAAAAAATCGAAAGCAGTCGGGCATCTTAAGAGACTATGAGACAATGGTTCAGGAACAATTGCCCGATGCGGATCAGAGTGAATCCGATAAAGAGAAATCCAGTTCAGATAGCGAACGCCGCTATGCCCTGTGGGCCAAGACAAGGGAGCTCAATAAGTCCCCTAGGCATAATGAAGTCGATATCGCCTTGGGCCTCACACTGGAAAGAGATAATTCAGAAATGCGTTATTTAGGCGATGCCCATATTGCCGCAAGGCAATCAACACGTCTTCGTACACGTTATGGCTATAATCCTCAGTTACAGGTAAATGCCTTAGAAGATGATATAGAAGTGGATATGAATTACATACCTAAAAGGGAATACAATTGGCGAAAGAATTTCAAACTTGACGATAACGACGAATGCAATCAAAACGGCGACAATCATAATTGCGAAATGTCAAAGGCAAACGAAGGTGTGGAAGAAACTGAAATGTTGCAGGAAGAGAATGGAATTGCAGATACAGAAGACAGAATGGATGGCGGTGAACCGATTGATCGTCGCTATAGTTTTGGCGGTGAAAGCATTACGCTTTTCAGTCGTAGTCCCATTCGTGAAGTGTTGCCCGATGTTGTTGAAGAAACTCTAACCGAATTGGATCACACCTTAGATAATGGTGGAGAGGCGGTCATCGAAGAAGCCCAGACTATCGAAAAACCCAAAAAGAAGAAGAGTAAGAAAAAGTTACGAAAATCCCATGAAGAGGACAATGACAACGATTCAGATAATCAAATGTATAGGCAAGCCAAAGAAGACTCAACGGACTCAAAACTTTTGGAATCAACCAAAAGAAAATCCCGTTCACGACGTAGTTCAAAAAGTAGCCTCACAAATGCGGATGATAATAATGGTACAGGTCCATTCTCACCACGTGCTAGTTTGGCTCTAGTGGGTGAGACATTGGAGAATATAGCCGAATTGGCACCTCCCGAGGAGCCTTCGATAGTCAAAAAGAAAACAAAGAAACGCAAGAAGGTATCCAAGGAGGCCAGTATCGAACAAATCGAGCCATCTTCCTCCCTGCTCGATGAGGCATTAAATGCTGTTCTAGCCGAGATAGCTCCCGTATCGGTATCAACAAATTTAACACCAGAATCAACGCAACAGAATTTGCTTTCCACCATTAGTACGGGCCAAAGTCGATGCCTGACACCGGCCTCATCCATAGAGGAACCTTCCGAACCCAATCCGATTGATTCAAATGCAAATAACATGTTAACCAATCCAACTGATTCAATGGTACCAGCCCGTTCAGTAGTTGACACTTTCGATATACTAAAAGATGCCAATTTCTACCCGCTTTTCTAGGCTGTGTGCTTGATGCCAGAGCTATTTGTTTGCCTATTATTAACTGATATGATCTGATATGATATGTATGATTTTATCTTTATTACATTTCTTTTTTAGACATGTTCATAAAGCCCCCCAAAACAAAAAATCGAAAAAGTCAAATCCAAACTTAATAGCACTCAGTTCCAGCTTCCAGCCGCCACCTACTCTGACTGCATAGGATCATCATGAATAAACTATATATATTTCTATATATATTATATCCTCACTTGTTTTGTATTATACTAACTTAACGAAAGCAATTCGAACGAACACCATTTGAATGTACGATATTTTGATTATTAAGTTTCTAATTTATTAATATTTGATGCAATTTTTTTTCCCCCTTTATAAATGAATTGAGAATAAATACAAAAATGTGTATATGAAACCAAACATTTCGTCGTCATCAATTTCATTCAAAAGCTTCATGGGCGTCCTTGCTTACGGCTGTCTATGTATGATATACATTGTATTTACATATAAGTATATATATATAGTATATATAGTATTCCCTACCAATATTTGGCAAAATGCAATAATCTGCTCTACAATATATGTGTGTATATATAGGTACATACATACATACATATATGCACTCGGAGCAATTGAGATCATGCCCACAAGTGCACTGACATTCAACGAGACAGCTACAAGTCGTCCCACAATTGGCCATATAAAATACCATGTTTGTTTATGGCCCAATTTGCATTTTGGCTTGATGATGTCATTTTCGTTGCCATTTTTATTCTGACTTAATATATATATATATATATATACATATATGTATATGTAAATTGTACAGTAGGTTAAGTCTTAATGCAAATTTCTCTCTGATCCCCATAAGTTAATTTCCGACTTTTTTTTTGTCATATGTATTATATTGATGTGAGCCAACCACTTAAATTGTCATGTATGTGCGGATAATCATAATATTTAGTATATAAAAAAATTTGTTATTTCTATAATACAAATGAAAAAGACCTACAAGCGAATTCTTATTGGGGGAACATCGAAATTTATATGCTCTAGAATAGCATTTATATTAATTAGATTATAATCAGATCGGATCAATAACTAATAAGTATTTATCTAAACTTTATTGACACTTGTAATCTTTAATTTATTGTAAGACTTAGCATGTGTATTTGTCTGGTCCGAAGCAATTAGAGTATTACATTTGGGGACTGTTGAAAACGTGATCTTGAAAAAAATTAGAAACACATTCATTAAGACAGGCGGCTCTTTCCTTCAGGGTGTCCAACATTACGTATACGCCACCATGTACCAAACGACGACAATACATAAAAATCTTCAAATGTTTATTTTGTCTTTTATGTGGTCTAGGCCATTAATGCGTTCGTGTCATGCCTTTGTCGAAATAAATACACTTAAAATGTCAAGTTTGTGATGGAATTGAAATTATATGCAGAAATGTCTATTTATGTATTTAGTTTCATCATTAAAAATATGTTTTATTTCATGAAATGAGAAACAGCAAAATAAGATTACAACTCATATGGTGATGACACCGAATGGAAATGGAAAGGGATGGATGCAAAGATACAATGTAATGGCTTCTAAAGTGGTTCCATTTAATTTGTGAATAATTAGGCAACTTTTTTGAACTACTATCTTACTCGTTTTTCGCTTAGCCTCATTTAATTTGATATATCCCGATTCTAAAATTGTCTGATAAAACAATCTTCAATTAAAACAACATTTTAGTCTTGAAAAATTTGTTCTTTGCCCACAAATAGCACACAAGACGTTTGGAATCTGTATCACAAGGAAAATTTAGCAGCGTCTCTAAAAAGTATGCAAAACAATTTTTGCCCAAAAGCAGGCAATGCAAATATTGCATTCGTTTTTTCATGTGAGATGTCTCTAGGCACATAGTAGGTCAAAACTTGAAGTTTGCCCCGTTAATATCTACGAATTTTATGACATTTGTCTCTAATATTATTTTTTTCTATTTAACTGTATTATTTCTTTTTGATTTTCTGTTGAAATGGTTCTGTCAAATTTTCTATGTCCTGGCCTTTGTCAAATCAAGCAGAAACGAAATGAAGAAAAACGAAACTGAAAAGTCAATAAGTAGAATGTTGAACACAAAGCAAATCTCACATCTTATTCACACAATGAGGAGCAGATAACAAATTATATTCGTTTGCCTGTCAAAAGGCAAAAAAAAAAAAATACTCACATTTCGCAAAAGAAATTGTGGAAAATATTTATGACAACCAAACAGGAAAGTGTGTCACTCGAGTGATTTGTTTATGCGGCTCACTTAAAGGCCACTTTACTTAATATTAGTTTTTTTTTGTTCCCCCGACTTAGTTCTGTAAAAACTTATTACGTAAAGGCATCTGGTTGGAAGAAACTAAAATAATGTATATACTCGCATATATCGTACATATCTCCCGCAAAAGCGTTGCCAAAAAATCTTATTCAAAAGTTGAAAATGCCCTTTGCCAAAGGTTATATGCATTTAACTATGCTATTTGCAAACCATTGAAACAACAACAATGTTTTATAGATATACATACATATGCACATATATTTTCCAGTTTTTATTGTCCATTTTATTAGCTGGCACCCAAAACATTGTTATTCTTGGCTTTCCCTACATTACAATGAGTTTTGTATAAATTTAACAACTATATAGAGTATTAACCGTTCAGCTTGGCTCTCGGTTATTCTGTGACATGAATACATTTTTCATTTTTTCCGTTCTTTTTTTTCTGTTTTCGTTTTGTTTTATTATTGTTTCACTTAAAATTTTGCGGTAAATTTTTGTTTTAATATTTTTGCCTTTCACTTGAAATTATGCGTTTCGGCTGGCAAATGAATTTTTCATCTTTGGCTTGTTTTGGCTTAATTTTTTTTTTTATTTTTTTGTGTGACTAAAATGAAACACCTTTTGCTTTCGACAACAAAAAAATGTTGCTCATAACTCATAAAATTTTTGTTAATTGTCAAGAAGAAAAGTTACGTTTCGTCTTGGTTCATTTCTTTTGATTAGACCAGATGCAGAATTCTAATCAATTTTCGAATATTTGAAAAACAAAATACAAAGAAGCCAAAAAAATTAAAAGTAAAAAATAAACTTAAACTTGACCGACTGACGCAGTTTCCACACGATTCCCCGTCCCGATGCTGACTCTTTCATACACATTGCCATTCCCATTCCCATTTTTAATTACACTGATCGGAAATTTATTTTTAAAATTCCAAAAACAAAACAACCCATACATAAATATATGTATATGTATAGATATTATCTATAACCAATGTTTCGACTTGAATTGGCCCCTGCCTAAATTGAAATACTCTTTAGAGTACTTTTAGGACGGATATTTTGTACTTTTTAGGTTCGAACTCTTTCATTATATTTGAATTTTTTTCAAATACAAACATATAATTATACGAAAATAATTATACGAATCCAACATTACCATGTTTCATATCAGCAGCTCAGAGATAAGAAAATTATGTTCTTACTAAACTAAACTTTAAATCAATCATTTCCAGACTATCGCTTAAACCTTCCATCATCGGCTACTAATTTTAATCTGGTAATGCAGTGAGTTAAAACAAATTTTCTCCTTGACCGATCGTGTGATAGAACGCTCTGTATTATGGACGTTTCATATAGATCAGAATAAACATACCCTTCTCTGAAGGGTATAAATAGACTATCACACACCTTCTTTATGACCTGTACTTCTTTTAGCTAAAAGGTATATTCAGGTTATAGATCAAAGAATATGAGATCAACAAAAAATTCAATGCACCATAACAAAGATATAACTATTTGCAATTTTTGTGAAATTTAGAATCGAACTATTTGTAAGATTTATATTGAAAAAAGGTAAATGCTGATTTTCTACTGGGTATTATTTCCGCCTAGATTATATACACGAAAATTTTCGGGATAAAAAAATTATCTGGAAAATATGGTAAATTAATTTATGGCCCAATTAACCTGTTGTTGTTTTTTTTATTTTTTGGAAAAGATTGTTAAATAAAGCGAAACGTAGCCGATGTTATTGCAGTTATAACACATAGAAAAGGCAAAAGAAAAAACAACAACTTTTTTAATCAGAAATCTTGGCCGATTTTCGACAAATTATATATATGTATATATGTATGTTTATGGATATTTATAGCAAGAGAATTCTTAATATTGCATTACATTAAGCTCCATTGGCCATCTTGTTGCCATTTGCCTTTTGCCATTTTTCTGCTGTCTGTGTGTGGCAAAAATAGCAATAATCACATCCAAATATACGTAGTAGTTCTTTCTATATATCAGATGCAATGCGATGCATTTGCTCTATTTTTACATAAACCCATAAATTCACATCAAGTTTTTGTTTTAGCTCAGTTGTTGTGTTTCGCCTCAATATTTTGTATGCACATACAACGTTTCGACATCTCTCGACCTAGAACACGAATGGCTCTTCTAGCCTCTAGGTCTTACCCTTTTTACCAACCATAAGCACTATTGAACTGTCCATCATTTTTGAATGCTAATTTATATTTGTTGAAATTTGTTGAAAATCTTTTGAAATTCATGTTATACCTAAAATACACATTTAAGACACATTTTTGTATTCTACCTTGAACTAATTTGACCTTTTTGCATGTTGTTTTAATTTGTCGAAATTTCAAGCATAATTTTTCATTCAGCCGCAAATGATTCGTCAATGTTAGAGAAATAAAAACCTTATTCCAAATTCCCAATGAAAAGAAAATAAACATACAATATAAGAAATTATGTGGAAAATCTTGTTAATCTCATTTGTCAATCAAATCATGCTCTGAAATGTCTTTTTTATTCATTTGACTGGAATCATTCACGGTAAACCAAGTTTTTGATTTTTCATATCAGACAGAAACTCATGTTATACGTTTTCAAAATAATATTAAATTATTATCTAAAAGTATCATACTAAAATTCAATTTATAAACAATGTAAGTAGAAGATAGAAACAACTAGTCAAAGTATTAATACAATATCTTTTCAATTGGACAATGAAACAAATTGCAAAAAAAAAGGGAGAAAAATGTGTCAATAAAATTCTTAGCTTTGGCAAATTTTGAACTTTTTCTTTTTCAAATATTTTCCGAAATGAAAATTTTTCTGTGAGCACCTGTTTGTTAGATTTTTCCAATCATGATGTTTGCCATGATGATGTCTGTCGAATGCTGTAATGATCGGATACCGAGGGAAGGAAAAGTCAGAGAGAGACACCGCCCCTCCCCACTCCGCTTCACCACTCCTCTCATATTAATTATACTTATACAATCAATGTATATAGATTTAGCCCCACGCAAATGCTTTAAAAGATCAATTAAAAAAAAGAAACCTATATAGCCAGCAGTAAAGTGCCCCCACGCTCTCTCTATCTATCTCTCTCTCTCTCTCTCTCTTTATCTCTCTCTGTCTGTCTCTCTGGTGGATATGGCCAAAATATAGGGGGTGCGACAAGTACATGCCAGGGGCCAGGCCAAGAAGAACAGAACTCTGGGGAATTTATGCTCCATCGATAATGATCATGATCATCATGATGAGATCGTGAGCAAAAGTTTTACTTGTATGAGTGTATTTGTGCATGTGTGTGTGTGTGTGTGTGTGTGTGTGTGAGTGAGTGTGTGCAACTTGTGTCGTGTCGTGTGCACAAGCGCCAGCCGCCTCAATAGCCTCAACACCAACAACAGATGAAGAAAAAGTGATTTAATTTTTCCAATTTTTGAATGTAAAGAGAATGGATGCCTCCACCCCTCACTATGGCAGGTATTTGTCCGCCCACACAACAGCAAACAACCAACCACCAGCACGCACACACACACACACTCATACATACACAGACAGATAAACTATATCTTACTTTCTTTTTTGGCACCTGAGAGACCGAAGATTTTATGATATATGTGTACATATATACATAAATCTTAGAAATACATGTATTCTGCGGTGTAAGAAAATTTTTGCAAACCAAATTGGCTAATAATTCGCGCATTGCATTTAATATTCAATAATGCTGCTAATGATTAGGCGATCTTTCAGGGGCAACAACAACAAGAGGCAATGAAAGCGTGTTTTTTTATACATGGGCGGGTGCTAAATAATTATAATAAATGAATACTTATTGTGGATATCAGGGAGTTAGTTGAGAACTTGGAATCATTAATTTGACAAGAAATCATTCTCTAGTGAATGGAAATTTTTTAATCCTCCTGTTTTTAGGTGTTGAAAACTTTCCCATTTTTCCCTTTGATTAATTGTAATAATTAAACCTTCTTGACTACGTCTATGCAACTTTTTACCATTTCCACGCTCTCTTAGTTGCTTGATTTTGTTCTCCCTCTTATTTTCTTGCTCTCTCTATCTGTATTACTCGCACTCTGTCTCTCATCCATTGTGGCTAGGCCGGCTGCTGTCTGGGGCATTCTCTCGAGATTTTATTTTTACACTTGTCTCTGCTGGCGAAACTAGATACACGCACAACAGCGCTCAAAAACGTGTGTGTGCCCGCGCGGTAGATGTTGCCACTGCTGCTGCTTGCTGCTTGCTGCACTACAGAAATATTTTCTTCCTTGTATGAAATTTTCATTTCAAAAACATTTCGAAAACTGTCAGTTGAGATCGCGACGCGGTTAAGTCTAAAACATATTCCAATCGCAGCGCTCGTACGAAAAACTCGAACCAAAGAAACAACAAAAAATATCGAAGTAGAACCAACTAGACTATATACATACTATTCTTGGAAAGTTCAGTCGGTCATTGGAGTGCAGCTATAATGGCGGATGTGGAAATTATGCAAACAGTGACGGAAGTCAAGAAAACGAAAAAAGTCAAAAAATCGTCGAAACGTCGCGAATCGGAAGTCCAAATCAGCGAAGTGGAGGTGGATGCCTCCACTGAGGAAAGGGGGTAGGTGGCGGTGACGTGTTTTGTGGCAGTTCGTAAAAGCAAAAAGAAAAAAATATAATAATAATACAAATAAAAATGAAAATAAATAAAAAAAAAGATGGAAAGAAATATTCAAAATAATAATAAAATTGAAAAAGAATAAAGAAAAGAAAATGAGTAAAAATAAAGTATAAAGGGTATTTGACAAAATTTTGGCCCAAATTTTTTGTTAATTTTTTTTTTTTCATCCTCTCTTTCTGTTCATAAGCATTTTTCATTTACATAGTTTCTTTTTGTATATATCTTGTATTTATACATATATTTTTTTTTTTTTTGTTTGTATGGTATTTTGGATCTGGAAAATATGTAACTAGATATATATATTTTTTATGTACATGAATGTTATCATATATATTCGCAACACTTTCAATATATATATATGTATCTCTCTCTCTCATTGAACAACTCAAAATCAATAAATCTCAAAATCAAATCAAATGAAAACTCTATCCAAAGTACTCGCATATCGAACTTTTACAAAACGACACGTTACAACTACTTTCTTTCCTCCGTCAAAAAAAAAAAAAAAAAAAAAAACAATGAAAAATACGTTTACTAAACTTAAAAGGTACCCAAAACATTGTATTAAAAAAACCGTCACACTCTCCCTCTCTCTCTCTCTCTGTCTCTCTCTGTCTATCTATATATCTGTCTGTCTCTCTCCCCCTATGTGTCTTTATGTCTATTAATTGTTTATATTCGTTTTATCTACTACAACAACAACAATAACGATAATAATACAAAAAAAAACAACTACACAAAGTGTTACATATATATACATACATATATACAATATACATACATGCATACCTTTACATATACATAATACATACATATACCAGGATACATAGAAATACATACAATTTATACTGCACAACACAAAAATTTCAAATTGAAAAGTTTTCCGTGTTTTGTTTTTTGTTTCTGTGCTTTTTTTTTCATTTTTGTTTCTGTGTTTTGTTTATATGATGATGGACTTGTGCTTCTTCGAATCGAAGGTGTAATTTTTCGATTACGTTTTTTTTCTGTTCTTTCTTGTTTGTTTTGCAGTTAATTTTCAGTGGCGAGTATACAAAAGCCATGGACAAGGATTGGCATTCGGGACACTTTTGCTGCTGGCAATGCGATGAGAGTCTGACGGGTCAACGTTATGTCATTCGGGATGATCATCCATATTGCATCAAGTGCTATGAGAACGTCTTTGCAAACACTTGCGAGGAGTGCAACAAGATCATTGGCATCGATTCGAAGGTGAGTTTTTGCCTAAAAGTGAGATCATTGAACGGGCAGGCAAAATATGCACATACATATGTATATGTATATATGTACTTGAAATAACGCATCTTGTGGGGGGTACTGAAGGGTGTTTTTTTTTTGTAGAGAGATATAGAACTTTCGCCAGGGATAACTGTAAAACAAGCTCTCACTCCAGGCAGCTGTCTCAGACAGCTTTGGCAAATCATGTTCATGTACAAATGGCGAACATTTACTTCCGGATTTCGCGCTCTTTTCGCGAAACTTATAAAGCTCTTCGTAACATGGCGGTAAGCATAATGGGCGGGTGTCCCATTAACCGAAATTACGGTGCATACGATGTTCCAATCTCTTCAGTTCTTGCACTAGTTGGCTCTTATGTGCTCTTATCGTCGACCTAGTAGACGGAAAGAGGGCAACCTGCTGTAAATGTTGTTCAGGCGTAAGTCTGCTTTGCAAAAGTATGGAGTGGCGGGTGGTTTTACGGTTATCCCTAGCGAAAGTTCTATACCTCGAAAAAAACAGCCTTTACTTATGAGGGAAAAGTCCATCACATAAATAATTAACTTACATCCAAAACTAATGGAATATTTACACTTTACGCTTGGATCTGCCGCTGTGTACTTCAAAATATAGTTGACAAATTTCATTCGATTGTTTTTAAAATTCAAATATCATTGAAAATTCCATACAAAAATGTTCATATTTTTTCCCTTGAACCTTAGTGCCAAAAGCATAGCCAGGTATGGGCTAGGCCCTAGAGCGTTTAATTCTATCCTTTTTTTGATATAAATTCATTCAGCTTAAGAAGAAATTTGGGCAAATTATTGTGTCTACTAATAGTTCAGTTCATTCAATTCATTTAAAGATAAAGATCCATTGGGCTTTGTTTTAGGAATTCTATTTGCTCTGTGATCAGTTTTATTTAAGTATATATTATGTGCATCTTATATTCATTGATATGATTCATGATCATTTCTCTTTCACATACTCTTCATTTTTTAGGATCTTTCCTATAAAGACAAGCACTGGCATGAGGCATGTTTCCTGTGCTTCAAGTGTCATTTATCTCTGGTGGATAAGCAATTTGGGGCCAAGGCGGATAAGATCTATTGCGGCAATTGCTATGATGCCCAATTTGCTTCACGTTGCGACGGCTGTGGCGAAGTATTTCGTGCAGGTAAGATAGTACAGCATACTTTCGGGCGGCAATAAAAAATCATTTTCGAAATTTTCCAATTTTTTTTTAATGTTTAATGAAAAACTTAGGGTATTTTTCCAACTGGTTGATTAATTCTTTATGTCTCAGGTCAAATTAATTGCTTTCACAGAAGAATTTGTTAGTCCATAAACTTGAATGGGGAGTCACATTTTTTACAACGTACGATCAGCCACATGAGCCATGCCCCATGTGGCAGAAGACATGTTGGCAACAAGTTTGTCTTCCATTTGTTTTCCCTTCGATAAGAAACATTTGTTTGTCATGCTGCGAAAGAAGCTTACGTCATGACGGCTGCTTAAGTACTTATGTATACCATATACGATGCACTTGTATTTCATCTGTCTAAATGCAAGTTCATTGTCTCCAGCGGAGACACCTTTTTCTTACCATTTTATATCGCACACTGGTACAGCTTCAATATCGAATCGGATTACTGAATATATGTGGCTCAGATAACCCCATAGGTATCCTAGGGGTAGGAACAATTTATCAATGGTTTGTAAAAGTAATGAAACATTTTTGTATCCTGTTGCATACTTTAGGGTTCAATTATTTTACAACTTATGAGAGTCGCTTTCGATCTAGAATCTATGTACACTTAACGAAGAGACCAGTCTAATCTACATATGTATAAAAAATAGCTTAATTTCAAACTAAATTAAGTGGTGATATTTTCGTATTATCTCTCATTTCCAAACGCAGTTTTTCACTGTGCGTGCCTGGCCCTGGCCTACGCAAAATAACTCTCTCGCTCTCGTTCCCTCTGCTTTCCACTGGGCTGATCTGGCAACAGCTTTCTGCTCCGCTTTCAATTGTAGAGCAAATAAATATTTAAACAAATACAATACGTTAAATGTTATTGCCGCTGCTGTTTAAAGTGATAACAACTTATTTGCCATGCAATATGTACAATGTACATTGTACAATAGCCCCTTGCCCGACCAATCAATGGAAGTGTTAAAGCAACACTCCCAATTTGGTTAGTAAACTGCAGGGAAAAGGCCATGACACTGTGTCCAAGGTTGGCAAACACGATATATGAAAGCAGCAAAAACAATATATATACCTATATACGTGTATTTAGATAACATTCAAGATTTACGAATGCGATTACAAGTGATTTCAATGTCAATACACAATTCGGCCCACACATGGATTCTCCGTTTCTGTATTTCTGTTTGTCAAAGGTGGGTTGACATCAGAATGTCATAGAGAGAGATGGAGAGACAGAAACTGACAGATTGTCTATCCGATCTTGCCAATTCTGAGATCAACTAATTGCCTAATCAAATATAAATAATTGTTAATATTTGCTCATTTTTTATAGACAATTTAATTGTTCAGTTGACCAAATTACCTCATTCTACCACGAAAAATGAGAAATTAGAAAAGCCAGCCAACCAACATTAATTATACAAAAACAATTTGTAGAGAATTTCAAACATACATGCGAAATTTCGCTGTGAAATCATCTTAACTTTAGCCAAACAACAACAAAGCCATCTAAGAAGTTTCCATACACTTTATTTGTAATTGTAATGCTGCTTAAATAGTGCAACGACTTTTTGTAATTTTCAAATTACTGACTTACAGTAGTTATACCTACCGAGGATGGCAAGATCTTATCGATTGATGATTCAAAAACTGTTTATCCATTATCTGATTTCCTCTAATGTAGGGTATTGTTGTTAGTAGGGTATTTACGGATCCATTTTAAGCCTCTTCAATTCAACGACATGACTCACAATATATAAAGAATACAACAAATGAGAGAAAAAAAATAACGAAATTATATATACATAGATATGTATACATATATATATTTATAAAAATTGTTTGCCATTAACTTTTCGCTTCGCCAGCAGACACGCGTCGTTGATATAAAAATGTTGATTCTGAAAATGAAAATGATTTGTGGCTTTTAAATTGCATAGTTCATAGTCATTAGAATGAACAATTTCGGAGATTTTTCTTTGTGGATTTGTCGATTGGCAGCCAAAATTAGTAGAAGAATGAGAATGGGGGGAGGAGAAGAAAGGAGGGTTCCCTCCGTCTGATGGGGAAAAGATTATATTTTCATATATAGTTTTGGTGTTTGGACTATGAGATCATTTGTTTTATTGCTCATAAATAGAAATGCGAGAATTTTGTTTAACTAAAAATATTGAAAAGTTTTAAGATGTTTTTCAAGTTTTTAGGCCCCGTTGTGACTACCTCCTCCTCCTGTTTCTATACTATCTCATTATTTATTTATGTATTTACAAACCTTTTGTTTAAAAACTAGTTGGCGATAGAAAAACAAACCTTTTATTTATTTTTTCGAGGGGCACTTTATATTAATTTCAATTCTCTACTATATTCTACATTTTCACAGCCAAAAAGGAAGTTTGGCAAGCTTTTCCCAGTATTCATTTAGCAGCTCCTCTTTTAATTACTCTTGGGGAATGCACCTCTTTCACTTTAGTTAACTGTTTAAATTGATTTTTAACAGCAATTCAATTGATTTATTGATTGTGATAAGGTAGCAAAAACGCAAGACAAAAGACAAGGACAAAACACACAACAAAAAAAAAACAACATAGAATTATAAAACCCACAAATGAATTGATCCAACCAACGCCTTGTCTAACCGTTTCCGTGAACTATTAATCAACTTCAAATTGCAAAACAAACTGCCTCTAGGGCACAAGCCCAAATATGGTGGAGAATTCATTAAGAGACTTGCGACAATTTCCTATAAAGACCAAACTAATTTTTTTTTTTTTTGTATTGTTTTTGCCACTGGGCGTTACTAAAATATTTCTATAGGTCTAGTTGACATTTTTTTGCTCCCGTTAAATAATGCAATGTTTACCCCACACACACGGACACACGCGCACACACACCAACACTCACACACACACACACACACACACACCATTTGTGCAACTTGAATGGCTTCCTTGAAGTGGTTCACCTTAACGCCCCTGTACCATAATATTATCAACGTCGTTGCCCCATCATGAGCAGCTTCTCATCATCATCATCAGGTTGCACTTGTGTCGTTGTAATCTGCATATGCTCGTCAATTCTCGCCGATCAAAAGCATCAACCTGTTTCAAAAGTCAAAATAGTTCATAATTGCATATACAACCGATTTGATGGCAGGCGGAGATTGGTGGAAGTCGCTTTAAATGGCACCTAGAGGCTACCTCCTCCCACCTTGTTTACGACAACAATAACAACAGCCAACAGCAAACTCGATCTCCAAAACGTCAAGTGAATTCCACTCAAAAACAACAAGAAAATACAAACCTTTTTCACTCAAATGCCGGCAGCATTTCCCACTCACAGACAACAAGTGTGAGTGCTTTTGGCCCATTCAACTCCAACTGCCATGCGATTGCGACTCAGTCTCAAAGCGGCTTTCAAAGCGTTAGGATTGCTGTAACGGAATCTTCAAAACAAGAAAAACAAAAACGGAATTCGTATTCGAAAATTTCGGCACAAAGGCGTGCGGCATTTGTTCGGACTTTTTTTTTTGTATAGTACCTATATTTACTCGGCCAAAACGAAATTCGAAAATACGGAATTTTTGTTATTTAGCGGCAACGTGTTGCATGTCTATAAGAATATCATATTGATTGCTGCATTAACTTTTATGTTCTTTCCATCAAGTGTATAAAGAATTGAAATTGAATTTCAAATTGAAATGTATTTCCGCACTTAATTTCTAGGAATAATTGAACGGAGCCGCGTTAGCTTATAAAAGCCAGAGCCAGCAGCTCTCGCATCATTTCACCTTTTCACCAAACCAAAAAGAACATTTTATATAAACAATTTTCGGGTCTTGTAAACAACCAAATACAATATTGCTGATGATAAACTGCAGTTAGATGGGTTTTTGCTTTTCATCTAGTTTAGGCAATAGCCACTCACCGATTACAACAGATTTCATCTAGTAGTAGTCTCTTGCCATACGCAATATCCTTTTGCATATGCAACCAGTTGGCCAAAACCCACACAGATTGTACAATCAATGTGTGTGGAGTTGGCAAGATCACCGATGAGGCAACAACGACTACATATGTATTCAATGTATTTAAACATATATCAAATTGTAGCCGATATTGATGCTATTAAAATGTCGACCAAGAAAGGTTTAACTATGGAGACATTTAAGTTTAAGATTTTAAAACACTCATAAAGTATAACAGTTTCAAATGCAAACATATAACATATGTACATATATTCTTGTGAATCTTTTTTCTAGTGTATCTAGTTTCGTAGTGTATAACAGTTTCATTTAAAAATTTTCAATGAAACCTTTCACTGTGCATAACACATCTGAAAATTTTTATAACATTTTCACATATTACAATTTTGTATAACTCTTGCAAATTGTTTATCCAGTTAAACTACTCACTGTGTATAGCACCTGTGAATAAGTATGTACATATGTACATACGTATATTCATATAAAATATTCGATTCCCAATAATACAGTTTTAATAATTCTCGTGTATTGTTTAAATTAGAACAGTTTCACATAATACAGTTTTGTATCTGTATTTCTTCTGAAACGTTGAACTAGTGGGAAACATGTTGTGTATAACAATTTTGATATAAAACAATAACAATAATAATTTTGACAGTTTATACAGTTGGGTATAACACTTTTGTATAACAATTGCAACAGTCTATTTAATAGAAATTGCTAATTACTGTGAATACATACAAAAGTTTATCAACTGATTTTAATATGTTATATTGGGATAACAGTTTCGTTTAACACTTTTCTATAACAGTTGCAATTTTAACTCTATTCAACAATAATTTCATATATCAACTGAGGTGTTATACTGTAATAGAGTAATACATAATAGCTGCAGTACTTATTAGCTACACTGTTATACTGTTACACATTGTTATATTGTACGTCCATATATCGTTGGCTAAACGGTAAAGGGACTTTCCTCTTGTTTCTGCTTTCCTAATAGTATTCCAAAACCTTCACTTTGGGGAAAGTTAGCACCTTGTTCTTTCGATTGGCCAAGAAAACGAATACCCAAATCTGATAACTCCAGCAACCAAGCCAAAACTTGACCAAAATGAGAAGAAAATGTTCATCGAATACATAAACCGGAAATCATTTTTCCAAAACGTTTATTGCTTGCATTTAAGACAAAAAAAGCAAAAAATTAAATAACAACAAGAAATGCGACTAGTACATGCTATTAATGTCAAGCGATAGCCAATCGACGTGTTCCACATTTTAAATAAAGCGAAATTGGAAAAAAAAAACAACAACCGAACGAAGCAGCAGTAAAAGACGACGACATGAATATGCACGCAATTGAGTTGCAGATTGGCCAAATGATGGGCAGCACTCGAAATAAATTTCTTTTATAGATACATACATACATATGTATGTATTTATGTATGTATGTACATACATACATATTTTTTTTTTTATTTGCCCACTCGCAGCAATTGAATATCAATAACAATATCAATATCAATTGGGAAAATGGAAATCGAAACGGGAATGGGAAATTGGAATGGGAAATCTTTAATGGAAATGAAACGTCTAGGTAGATCTCAGCTTAACCCATTTTTATGTTTAATGGAATTTCCTTTTGTCTTATCAAAAATCCATCCGACAGCAACAAAAGCAAAAAAAAAAAGAATTAAACACTTTAACCAAATTCAATTTCTCTTTTTTGTAGTTTTTTATACCCTAGCAACTAGGGCATGTTGATTTAAATTAAGAGTTTTTCCATTCACAAGCAAAAGACAATAAAAATTACATACATACATACATAAGTACATACATACATATGTACATACATATGTACATATCATAGTATATAAACAGTAATATGATGTACTTCAAATTAAATAATCTACTGCATAATGCAGTTTCCAAGGTATCAATCCACTCTTTTCTGGATCTTGAGAGTATATCTTCTAAAATGTAAAAACCACACTTAAAGTCTATTTAATCCTTTTTAATTTATTTAAGCAATTGACATCCCTTGTTTTAGCAAGTGTATAAAATGTGCGGTGCAGGTTTCACTTAGCCCGGCCCTCTTGGTTTCTAACTAATAAATCTTCAGTCAGCTTCTTCTTTTTGTGTCTTCTTTATTGCCAGTTGTCTTTGGCTAAGAGAGGAGACCCCCTTTAGGCCAATGACATTTACCCATTTTTGGTTTAGGCAGGTCAAACTGTGAAGAGATCTAACTTGGCTGCTGCTGCTGCTGCTCATAGTGAAAATCTATTGATTTGAGCGTCTATAAACTCTCTTCAGTCCATAGTCAGCGAAAAGCGATACCACCGAGCCTTTTGCCACTAAGCCAACCAGCCAACCAGCCAACAGACAATTTAAAATGCAGACCATGCACTTGTTGGCTTGCTTTTCGATTGACTTTTGCATACCGTGCGTTTGAGTTTTAATTTCTACACTTTCATTTTCCTTAGTTCCGTAATTTTGCGTTTTTCAATGCAAAAGTCATCAATTCTACATACATACATATGTACATATGTATGTATATACCTGTCAATATATCATTAATTCAATGTCTCTGTCTCTCCCAATGAGTGTCTCTCGGTTTTGGTCTCAGTCTCTGTCTACACTTGACCTCAGGCGGCTGTTTTTGTTTGTTGTAGGCGTCGACTCATGCTCCCATTGTGGGCGAAGATGATGTCTTTGAATCTTCTTGGCCTGTTTCAATTAGTTTTAATTATATATCTACGTATATGCGTGCATGTGGAGGTTATAAATAAGCTAACCACAATAACATTCAGAAGCAGCAACAAACAGACCAGAGACAGCCATACAATAAGCCCTATTAGTGCCTCAATGTGGTTAATTCCACATACGATAAATGTGTAGATATTGAAGTCATTGATCCATAAATCATGTGCGAATATATAAAAATTGTTTAATTACTTTCACACTAACAATGAGACTTTCCCTATGACTAAATAGTTAAAAAGATAATTCTCTTTTATGATCATACCAATTATTAGCTTTATCATTCTTTTGAATGGAATCTACATTTAAAATATCTTTCATGTATGTAGATACATACATACTTATGTATATCACTCAAATCCATATACAGAATTATAGAAATTCTTTGCGTAAAAAAAATCCCCCGTCTATATAGACAATTCGAATTTCCTGTGGCGACAATTTCCTGACTTGATTTAAGCACGCGCTTTATAAAAAAAATGAATTAATAAAAAGTTAAAAACAGAAACAAATTTGCTTAACGATTTTTTGGCTTATTACAAAAAAGTTAATTATTTAATGATTTATGATGGCTTATTGCTGTTCTGTAGCTGTTGTTATTTGGCGATGTGTTTTTTTTTATTTATAAACATTGGCTAACTTAAATGAAACTTGTTATTTTGGTAAATTAAGTGAAACAGAGAGCCCCATCATGATGTCATATCTATCAGAGGGGCAACGCCTTGAAGATGTAGAAAGAGGTAGAGAGAGAGAGAGAGAGACAGAACGAGAGAGGGAGACTTGGCGACGCCAAATTTGTCTCGGGTTTATCGAGATCAGACCCCAAAAAAGAAAAATTGGCTAAGCAAGGGGCAGAAACTTGAATTTTTCTCTACTTAGTTAAGCCACATAAATCGTGACTTATTAAGAAAGTTTATTAACTAGCCCAAAAGTTGAGGCCCAACTCTACTGCAGTTTTTTTTTTTTTTTTGATCATCAGCATTATCAATATACAATAGAAAGTGTTTAGTAGGTACTACATATTCGTATATTCTTATGTACATAGAGTTATTAATAAAACATTGAAATAATGACTGATGTGGATATGTTGAGCTCACGCATGAAATCGCGTTTGCACTTACAATCAAAAACCATTGGGGCCGAACGCATTAAGAAAGCCAAGGATAACAATGAGGATATTGCCGTATTGAGCATGTTCCTTCCAAATGCCTCAGCCGTGGAAGAGAATCGCAATTTCTATTGCCAACTGGGTGACTATTGTCGCCAGGGTGATCCAAGAGCTACCAAAGCAGGTAATAAATATCAACTTGAAATTAAAAATTCAAACCAATTTGAAACCATCAAAATTATACATAATAATTTATCAATATTATGGTCAATAAAAACGCCCACCTTAAATTCGGTTTAGATTCATCCATCCATCCCATAACGTCATCATATGGAAAGACTATGAGTAATCGGAGTTAAAGTTGATGATGATGCGGGCTAGACACGGAACAGAAATGTTCAACCAAAATCTCTTGAGATTGTCTACTTAGATAACTTTCAAGTTTGTGGGTGTAAAAAAATAGTTATCCAAGTCCAAATGATTGAATTGTGAAACAAAACATTTTCGAATCCCATCATAAAGGTTTAGATCAGCTGTTAGAGAAATGCTGTCCAATTGAAAATCTTGGCCCCTTAACAACAATTCTTACCCCTTTTTTTCTATAGGCCCTGTCAACGAACTTTACAAAGCATTTCTAATTTCCCTTTTCTCCATAAAGTTTTTTGCGTTTGTCTACTTTATTTTTGGCAACACGCAATAAATAAGTAAGTCAAGTCTAATATGGCAGACGACAACCCTTTGAAGAACCCAATAGAAGATTATCCCATATCGTGCAGTAAATTGGTTTTTGTCTAGAAAATTTGCGTAATTTTTGCATTAATTGTTATGAAAATGTTTTTTCTTTCAAGAGTTAGTAGCCAAATGATGAGACAAAGGGTTCATATGGCGATGGTTGATGGATGGAGGTTGATGGATGGGGAATGGGGAGTGGTACGTATATTCCACTACAGAGTTGCATGTCAGTCTTACATAAAGGATTTTGTTTTATTTTTTATTTGCATTTAGTTTTTGGTTTTTTTTTTATATTTGTCTTCTTGATTGAGTCGATAAGATTGGCCTGAATATGTCGTTGAATTGAGTTTTCCATTTAGGATTTTATCAGAAAGTTGGGTTAGTGGGTTGTTTTACCAAAGTTCAAGGTTATCATAAGGCGGAAATTGATTTTCATGCTAAATTGCATTGTTTTTTTTTTTGATTTCGTTTTTCATTCAAAAAAGGAACCAAGAAAATGGAGTACAAAACCCGGCAATGGCATGAGAACTGTTTCTGTTGCTGCGTTTGCAAAATGGCCATTGGCACCAAATCGTTCATACCGCGAGAGCAGGAGATCTATTGTGCTGGCTGCTATGAGGAGAAGTTTGCCACGCGCTGCATTAAATGCAATAAGGTAAGCCATATGCATACAAACCCAAATGCAAGAGGAGTGTTCCAATGCAGTTTTCTTCTATTGCAGGTCATCACCTCGGGCGGTGTTACCTATAAGAACGAGCCGTGGCACCGTGAGTGCTTTACTTGCACCAATTGCAATACCACGCTGGCTGGACAACGATTCACCAGCCGCGACGAGAAGCCCTATTGTGCCGAATGTTTTGGGGAATTGTTTGCCAAGCGTTGTACGGCTTGTGTGAAGCCCATTACAGGTAAAAGAGAACTGCAAACATTTGTAAATGTGTTGTACAATCCCATTAATCTATTTGGTTTATTTGCAGGAATTGGCGGCACTCGTTTCATATCCTTTGAGGATCGTCACTGGCATCATGATTGCTTCGTTTGTGCCAGTTGCAAGGCTAGTCTGGTTGGTCGTGGCTTTATCACCGATGGTCCTGATATTCTATGCCCCGATTGTGCCAAGCAAAAGTTGATGTAAGGAGCAAAACGGATCATAAAGAAGTCAAAAGGCAACAACTCCACTTGGGGCAAAAAATTGGATCGTTATCATACTGAATGGAGCCGACAAACAATTAGCCATTTAAAATTAAACTTTCAACGAAAATTCTATGGATCAAATCAAAAGAAACATAAATTCTAGATGTATTGTAAAACGATATATGTATACAACAACAACAGCAACAAAAACATAACTACTAAAAGCAACAAAAAAAAAAAAATGTAAAGAAAATGCCTTACCTACACCTTGTATTAGAGTTGATAATGAGCAATTAGCTAAAAAAAAAGAGAAAAAAAATATATAAAAAAAACAAAGCAAAACGAATCCTATTACAACAAATCAAACATAACACTTTTTTTTTTTTTTTTGAGAAATTTCAATATAAAATTTTCGTATATTTAGAGAATGAGAAATTTACTAAATACATATAAACATATATGTATATACATACATATATATAGCTAATACTGGCAATTTGATATTTGAGCTTGTATAACTATTTATTATTCGTAATTGCATTTGGAAAAAAAGGCAAACAGAAAAACACTAAAACGAAAAACAAAACTATACTAAACAAACAAATTAAAAATAACGTACCAATTGTAACTATATATTGTTGCCACACATTTGAAAATCAAACAAATCAAATGTATATGTTCTATTTATTTATATCTTAAGTATTCTCTTTTGTTTTTTTATTATTATTATTATTATTTGTAACCCTTCCTAACCGCGGGTTTTGGATTTTCTTTATTTGTTTGATTTAAACAAAACAAATTCACAAAACCAAGCTAAACATTTATAACGAGAACCACACACGTCCTAGCAATTGAATTATATTTGCCCGAGTCTTGTTTTTTTTTTTTTTTTTTTTGAAGAACACTAAATATCTATAATATACACACCACATATATCAATGTCCTTAACTATTTAATAAAATTAAAGCTAAATAAATTAATAATTATCAAATTGAAATGGGGTTTTCTGTACTTAATCATTTAAATTACAAATACGGGGAAAATGGTGCGTCTTATTAATTAATTTTTTATTACATTTGATAAATTTCTTTACATTTGTTGTTGCAGCTGCAACTCTAATCGGATATTTTTCAAATTTAACCCTCTAAGCTTCTATCGGCGCATAGTCGTTTATTTACGATGGTTTCGATTACTTCAGATTTATAATCGATTGGTTTCGATTTGTTATCGCTGAAATCGAAATTTGGAATTTCGCATTCTGGTCACACTGGAATATAGGTTTTAGACCAAAACTAATAATAAATAATAGTTAGTAAATTCAATAATTACATATAAAAACAGTAACAATTCTACGCAATTTAAAAGCGTATTTATCGATTTATCAACTGACTAATCAGTGACAATAATGGTAGTGTCGGAAACCGAGAAGGTAAGCATAATTAAAGAGGGGAAATCGCCGCCGCATGGTTTTGTCGTAGGCAAAGGCCAAACAGGGTGTTGCACAAGAGCAGTGGAGAGGTGGCACCGAGATATTGGTGGGGGGTGTATGTGTTTGTGTGTGTGTGCAGCAGTCGAACAAAAAGTGTGCAGCTGGCAGCAGGCAGTTGGCGTGGCTTTTTTTTCAATCAGTAAAACATCACGAAAACCACTCAAAAACACCGAACTACAAACGATATATATTGGTTAATTGTTTTTTACACGTCGATGTCATAAATTATACCCACTCGTTCGCTCTCAGAAATATTCTCTCGCATTTAAATATTTCACTTAAGTTGCTGGAATTTGCCAATCGTTCGTGTATGTGTGTGCTTGTGCTTCTGGCTGTTTCCTCTATGTGTGTTTGTGCGTGTGTATGTTAGTCGGAGAGAGCAAAAGAGAGAGAGACGAAGAAAAAAAGTAAATTACTGCAATAAGCCGACAGAATAACAGTTAATTTTCTTCTTTTTATTTGTGCCATGGCAACTGCCGCCTCCAACTTTCATTGCACTGCATAGTTTGAAGAAGAGCAACGGCCTCTCAAAGCTTTATCTCTAAACCGTTTCTTTTCTTCATATTTTATTTATCCACACACACGCACAAAGAATTTGGCATAAAGTGTAAAAAGAGAGAAAAAAGTATAATTCAAATTTTGATTTGTCATTTTTTCGTTCGCTATAGTTATGCGTTTGCCAACTGCCACAAGTGAACAAAAAGTGCAAGAAAACAATAATTTTACTAATTAAATTCTCAGCCGCCATATACGAAAAAGAATAATAAAAAAAATATATACATATGTATATATGTATATGTACATATGTATGTATGTATAAGAAAAAGTTCACCTCACTCACTCACAAACACACACACTCACAGTGAATCAGCATCAGTGTCAGCGTCTCTGATCGTCAACGTCGTCCAGCCGAAGCCGCAGTAAACTTTACACAAAACAAAAAAAAAATCATCCCAACAAGAAGTCGCCCCCTCTCTGCTCCCACTCATCATCATTCAACATGCAGAGCGATTTTCACAGAATGAAGAATTTTGCCAACCCCAAGTCCATGTTCAAAGTAAAAGATTCGCCCAACTCCAACATCCCTTTCCTCAAACAACGCCGACACTAATTATCCCCTCTCTCTCTCTACCTACCTCTGTTGCTCTCTTTGTCTATTTAGAGCAGTGCTGTTCCGGCTAATAGTGAACAGGTGGCCCCAGGACGTCCAGAACCTGCCCCAAATGCTCCAGCCACTGCCGCTCCACCAGCTTCTAAAGAGGAATCGAAAACCGTCTCTGGTGAATCAGCCCCTACCCAAATTCCAGGCAACGCAGGCAGCGGCACTAGCACTGATGAAACTGTAAGAACGGAACATCTTTTCAAGCATCCACTTCAAAACACATGGACTTTGTGGTATTTGGAAAATGATCGCAGTAAATCCTGGGAGGATATGCAAAATGAAATTACCAGCTTTGATGCCGTCGAAGATTTCTGGAGTCTATATAACCACATTAAACCGCCATCGGAGATCAAATTGGGCAGCGATTACTCGCTCTTCAAGAAGGGCATACGGTAAGCAATATTTACATACATACATACATGTATGTTCAACACTGGTAAATAAAAATTTAATTTTTCTATTTCTCAGTCCCATGTGGGAGGATGCTGCCAATAAGCAAGGTGGTCGCTGGGTAATTACACTCAATAAGAGCTCTAAAAACGATTTAGACAACTTGTGGCTCGATGTGGTGAGTAAACAAACAAATAGAGAGTTCTGAACATCATCACAGTACATGAGAAGTTTTACTCTTGAGTGTATTTAATTAATAAATAAATCACTAAATATTATTAGCCTTATATTAATTAATATATAGATCTTAATATAATTGCAACTGTCCAGTGCAATCAATATCTTTTAAATAACTATAAACACAGCCATAAAATTGTATCAGTTTGGTGTTCTTCATCCTATGTATTTGTCACTATCATATTTGGCAAAATGAGGCTGATTCGCGTTTGTACTGTAAATATAATTTGTTTATGGCAATTGTGCTAAAACAGTAGGTGTCTAAATTTGACTTAGGCAATCAGTAAATAGCGTATAAATACATATAATCTTAGCTACCAATTTTATATTTCATAGACTTTAATCAATATTAACTGACTGTGGTTTTGTTTACAGTTACTTTGCTTGATTGGAGAGACATTCGAACACTCGGATCAAATTTGTGGCGCCGTGGTCAACATACGCGGTAAAAGCAACAAAATTTGTAAGTTATCTAATCTAAATGCATTTCCTACGTTGTACGATAATAATTTTAATGACATCAACGCTTCTAGCTATCTGGACGGCTAACGGTAACAACGAGGAAGCTGCTCTTGAGATTGGGCACAAGCTGCGCGATGCTCTGCGTCTGGGACGACAGAATTCATTGCAATATCAATTGCACAAGGATACCATGGTCAAGCAGGGATCGAACGTTAAATCGATCTATACTTTGTAAACGGTTTCTCCTTTAATTTTTTTCTCTGAAAATTTTTTTTTTTTTTTATTGTGTGGTTCAAAACCAGCATCTATCGAACACCGGAAACCAGAGATGTTAAGAAAATATTACCTACCACCTTCTCCCTCTTAATTTTATTTTCAAAAATCGGAATAATAATACGAATCCAATCAATCGATCGATTGTCCGCTTTTTGTAGTCATTGTCATTAATGAATCATAAACAACAAATTAATATATAAAAACATTTTTAATTTATTAAACTTTAATATGGGAATCACAATTTATCGGGATTCTTCTCAACTATGATTTGTTGTAATTCAGTCAATATATAATGAGAGAAGAAAGAAAGAAGTTACCGACATTGGCACTTGTAGCAGGTGTCCAAAAGGCCAACAATCCGTGGAAATTCAGTGCGACATGGCTTCCTCCACACGATTGCGCAGATCGTTGCGGCCCGCATCAGAGAGGCCCCGGCAAAGACGTTTTAGGAATTGTCTAGGATCATGAACTTCATCCTCTTCAGCCATCTTTAGTAAATACAAAATACGCGATTTCAGATCCCGTGGATAACGATCTTCCATGTCATCCATGGCTCCCTCGCTTATGCTAAGTTGGCGACCCAAATCTCTCCAAGACCGGCCCAGTTGTTCAGAAATTTTTTTAAACACTGCCGCCCGTTTGTTTTCAGATAACGCAATGGGTGTCACATAGTTCTGTTGAACAGGCGCTGGAACTACCAATGGAACAGCCTGTGGCGATATATTCTGTATGCGCAAGTGCTGTTGCAGTTCTTCGGCAAGACGTTCTTCTTGGTACAAATTTACCGGCACTGGACGTTGAACCCGTATTGGTTGGTAGGTATCTATTTGTTGCAGAGTTTTCTGGTTATTTGTCATTTTCTTCAAGAGTTCCACATTTTCCTCATTTAGCTCATCGTTGTTTTCAAGGCAGGCCATCAAATCCTCTTTTGTGTGAATTTGATCGAAACGACGCACAGCACCGATTTCAGGGGCAAGTAAATTCTTTACCAAATCTATATCACAGTCATCTTCGTAAACCATTTTCTTTAAAATGTCATAGCCCCAAAAATATTCGGACATTTTGGGATTTCTAATTTTTTTGTGAACGGGACTTCCAAGATATTATATTAAAAATGTTTCCCTATTAAATTTAGACTTGCTTAAAATAGAGCTGAGAGTTCCATCGATGGCACTATCGATAATATCGATGGAAATGGTAGGGCCCGATAGATCGATGGATATGTTCCGATGACGATATAAGGAAATATTGACTAAAGCTGCTCGCGCCGATAACAAAATGTACAGTTGAGTGCTGCTTGGCGATTTAATGTCTAGTTTTAGTGTAATTAACAAACGGATATTTGTATTTTTAACGGGGTTAAAAAAATGTATCCAATTTTGAGATGGTGTTGGTGATGACGACAAAAGGGGTTGCCAGATGCCACAGTTCGGATACAGCTGATTTACGTATTTACGCGGACTTTTTGAAACATTTGGTCGCACTATTCCATACAAACGCAAAAACTGTTCAGTTTACCATATTCCTTAATTTCATAGAACAAATATAGTTTAGCATACAATATTCCGCTTCGGATTTAACTCAACAGTGTTCAAGCTACGCGTCAAAAAAAGCAACAGGCTGTCACCTTTATAATACATGAAAACAACGTTTACCAAGTGGCTTAAGTAAATATATACCATCCATCGACTGGCGCCAACATCGATAGATTTCTAGCTATAGCTTATATGTGTACCTATATTATCTCTATTCCTACGTTTTCAAATGTAAAAAAAAATTCTTGAAATATTCGCACGACTGCAATGTAAATAAACATAATGTTAAATAATATACCAAGTGACCAAAATAAACAGAAAAAAACCCAAAATCATTAAAATCTCGCCCCTCGACCATCAATATATCCTTTGCCCCAAATATAGTCCTTGATGATTGGAATTTTTTGAAACCACATTCAATGGACTGGTGTTTCATATTTTCGTCAGTTCTAATTTTGTTGTTAAAAATAGAATTTTCGTCATCCCGCTAAATTCCAAGGCCCAGAAACACGTTACACATTTAGAAAAAAATTAAAACAAGCCGCCTACTAAGTATTTCTATTTGCGAAGTAAACAAGAGAAAATTATAATTTGATCCTTTTTTAGCTCTAAGATCTTGCCGCAGGACAAAGAGAGTTAGGTTCCTAGGATGTCCTTGACGATCTCTATCGCTTTGGATGCAGGACATGCCTTTTTTGGAAAGGTCCTTGTTCTCAGCTATCCGAAGAACATTCCAGAACTTGGTGTTGTCAATCGATGCGCATGGTTAGGGACTTCCATCGGGTCAAAGGACATTCAACTAGTCCTTAAAATATCTCAGGTTTTAATGCCAGCTTAAAATATGCTGAATTCCGTTTCAAATGATATACAACTTTTTGAAATCGGTTGGAAATTGGCATTGGAAAATACAGCCTGAGGAAAGTGGGTGGAATCACCAAAATGATCTACACGAATCTTAAAAATTGGATTGTGGAACGCACGGCTTAGTCAGAAACATCGAAGTACTCTGACTTTTTATACCATACACCCATAGGGTGAAATGGTATATTAAAGTCGCCAAAATGTATGTAACAGGCAGAAGGAAGCTTTTCCGACCCCATAAAGTATATATATTCTTGATCAGCATCAACAGCCGAGACGATCTAGCCATGTCCGTCTGTCCGTCCGTCCGTCCGTCCGTCTGACCGTCTGTATGAACACCTAGATCTCGGAGACTATAAGAGCTAGAGCCACCAAATTTGGTATGTAGACTCGTGTAGTATGTACACTGATCAAGTTTATTTCAAATTTCTGCCACATACCAAATTTGGTATGTATATTTGCTTAGTAATTGCGCACATTTTTTATGTGTAAAGATTTTGCCACGAATCCCGTCACTGACATCCTATGTGCAGAATTCGAAGTATCATGTGGGCTCCAGCTCTATGCAGGGATGGCGTTCCACCATGGAGGATACTCACACTCATACATTGTCACTTCCGGAAGATCCAGGTACGGCTTTCTTTGGCGTCTTTGATGGCCATGGAGGTGACGATGTCGCCAAATATGCTAGGGAACATTTGCACAAGTTTGTCGTGAAGCAGGATGCCTACAAGGACGCGGATGTAGAAAAGGCTTTGAAAACAGGATTTCTGGATATTGATAATGCTTTGCGGCACAATGAATTATGGAGCGGCCAGATAATAGGGACCACTGCCGTTGTTGTCCTGATCAAGGATAATGTGTTGTATTGTGCCAACGCTGGAGATTCACGTTGCATTGGCTGGGTGAATGGTGAATTGGAGTTACTTTCTGTGGATCACAAGCCAGATAACGAGATCGAAAGAAAACGCATTCAGGCGGCAGCTGGTTGGGTGCGTTTTGAAAGGGTTAATAATAACATTACCATATCCCGTGCCTTAGGTGATTTTTATTATAAAAATCCAGTGAAAGAACCACAGAAGCAAATGGTCACAGCTTATCCAGATGTGGAGGTCCGCCAAATGACCAAGGACTGGGAATTTATTGTTCTGGCCTGTGATGGCATTTGGGATGTGATGAGCAATAGGCAGGTCTTGAAATTTTGCCGTACACGCATCGGCTTGGGAAACTTACCGAAGGAGATATGCGAGGATTTGGTGAAACATTGCCTGGCTCCCGAAACCCCAACTCGCAGCCAGGGCACCGATAATATGACAGTCATATTAGTTTGCTTCCTACACGAGAGTCCTTATACTCATCTAATTAATCGACTGAAATATAAATCACAAGAGTAAGGAATCAGTAGTAAGGAATGGAGCACTAGATTCTAAAAATTTAATTCTTAATTTTTTTAAAATTTGTATATTACTTTTGCTTGTTTACCTGTGGATGTAGAACTTACGACTGAAATATAAATCACAAGGGTAAGGGGTAAGAAAAACTAGTAAGGAATGGAGCACTAGATTCCTAATATTTGATTCTTAATTTTTTTTTTAAATTTGTATGTTACTTTTGCTTGTTTACGTGTGGATGTAGAACTTACGACTGAAATATAAATCACAAGGGTAAGGGGTAAGAAAAACTAGTAAGGAATGGAGCACTAGATTCCGACTATTTAATTCCTAATTTTTATACCATACACACATAGGGTGAAATGGTATATTAAAGTCGCCAAAATGTATGTAACAGGCAGAAGGAAGCTTTTCCGACCCTATAAAGTATATATATTCTTGATCAGCATGAACAGCCGAGACGATCTGGCCATGTCTGTCCGTCCGTCCGTCCGTCTGATGATTTTTTTTTTTTTTCCCCCTTTCTCCCACTAAAATATAAAAAAATAAAATTTTTTTTTTATTTTTTTTTTTTTTTTATACTCTAAAAAAATTTATTTTTTTTTTTTTTTTTTTTTTTTTTAAAAGAGTTTTAAAAAATATTTTTAAAAAATTTTTTCTTTTTTAATTATTTTTTTTTTAAAAAAAGGGGGGGGGTTTTCTTTGGGGGGCTTTTTAAATATTTTGGAGGAAATGGTAGGGCCCGATAGATCGATGGATATGTTCCGATGGATATAAGGAAATATTGACTAAAGCTGCTCGCGCCGATAACAAAATGTACAGTTGAGTGCTGCTTGGCGATTTAATGTCTAGTTTTAGTGTAATTAACAAACGGATATTTGTATTTTTAACGGGGTTAAAAAAATGTATCCAATTTTGAGATGGTGTTGGTGATGACGACAAAAGGGGTTGCCAGATGCCACAGTTCGGATACAGCTGATTTACGTATTTACGCGGACTTTTTGAAACATTTGGTCGCACTATTCCATACAAACGCAAAAACTGTTCAGTTTACCATATTCCTTAATTTCATAGAACAAATATAGTTTAGCATACAATATTCCGCTTCGGATTTAACTCAACAGTGTTCAAGCTACGCGTCAAAAAAAGCAACAGGCTGTCACCTTTATAATACATGAAAACAACGTTTACCAACATTAAATCCGGCTTTAGCCCAGTTTTCGTCGAAATCTCGAGTGGCTTAAGTAAATATATACCATCCATCGACTGGCGCCAACATCGATAGATTTCTAGCTATAGCTTATATGTGTACCTATATTATCTCTATTCCTACGTTTTCAAATGTAAAAAAAAATTCTTGAAATATTCGCACGACTGCAATGTAAATAAACATAATGTTAAATAATATACCAAGTGACCAAAATAAACAGAAAAAAAACCCAAAATCATTAAAATCTCGCCCCTCGACCATCAATATATCCTTTGCCCCAAATATAGTCCTTGATGATTGGAATTTTTTGAAACCACATTCAATGGACTGGTGTTTCATATTTTCGTCAGTTCTAATTTTGTTGTTAAAAATAGAATTTTCGTCATCCCGCTAAATTCCAAGGCCCAGAAACACGTTACACATTTAGAAAAAAATTAAAACAAGCCGCCTACTAAGTATTTCTATTTGAGAAGTAAACAAGAGAAAATTATAATTTGATCCTTTTTTAGCTCTAAGATCTTGCCGCAGGACAAAGAGAGTTAGGTTCCTAGGATGTCCTTGACGGTCTCTATCGATTTGGATGCAGGACATGCCTTTTTTGGAAAGGTCCTTGTTCTCAGCTATCCGAAGAACATTCCAGAACTTGGTGTTGTCAATCGATGCGCATGGTTAGGGACTTCCATCGGGTCAAAGGACATTCAACTAGTCCTTAAAATATCTCAGGTTTTAATGCCAGCTTAAAATATGCTGAATTCCGTTTCAAATGATATACAACTTTTTGAAATCGGTTGGAAATTGGCATTGGAAAATACAGCCTGAGGAAAGTGGGTGGAATCACCAAAATGATCTACACGAATCTTAAAAATTGGATTGTGGAACGCACGGCTTAGTCAGAAACATCGAAGTACTCTGACTTTTTATACCATACACCCATAGGGTGAAATGGTATATTAAAGTCGCCAAAATGTATGTAACAGGCAGAAGGAAGCTTTTCCGACCCCATAAAGTATATATATTCTTGATCAGCATCAACAGCCGAGACGATCTAGCCATGTCCGTCCGTCCGTCCGTCCGTCCGACCGTCTGTATGAACACCTAGATCTCGGAGACTATAAGAGCTAGAGCCACCAAATTTGGTATGTAGACTCGTGTAGTATGTACACTGATCAAGTTTATTTCAAATTTCTGCCACATATCAAATTTGGTATGTATATTTGCTTAGTAATTGCGCACATTTTTTATGTGTAAAGATTTTGCCACGAATCCCGTCACTGACATCCTATGTGCAGAATTCGAAGTATCATGTGGGCTCCAGCTCTATGCAGGGATGGCGTTCCACCATGGAGGATACTCACACTCATACATTGTCACTTCCGGAAGATCCAGGTACGGCTTTCTTTGGCGTCTTTGATGGCCATGGAGGTGACGATGTCGCCAAATATGCTAGGGAACATTTGCACAAGTTTGTCGTGAAGCAGGATGCCTACAAGGACGCGGATGTAGAAAAGGCTTTGAAAACAGGATTTCTGGATATTGATAATGCTTTGCGGCACAATGAATTATGGAGCGGCCAGATAATAGGGACCACTGCCGTTGTTGTCCTGATCAAGGATAATGTGTTGTATTGTGCCAACGCTGGAGATTCACGTTGCATTGGCTGGGTGAATGGTGAATTGGAGTTACTTTCTGTGGATCACAAGCCAGATAACGAGATCGAAAGAAAACGCATTCAGGCGGCAGCTGGTTGGGTGCGTTTTGAAAGGGTTAATAATAACATTACCATATCCCGTGCCTTAGGTGATTTTTATTATAAAAATCCAGTGAAAGAACCACAGAAGCAAATGGTCACAGCTTATCCAGATGTGGAGGTCCGCCAAATGACCAAGGACTGGGAATTTATTGTTCTGGCCTGTGATGGCATTTGGGATGTGATGAGCAATAGGCAGGTCTTGAAATTTTGCCGTACACGCATCGGCTTGGGAAACTTACCGAAGGAGATATGTGAGGATTTGGTAAAACATTGCCTGGCTCCCGAAACCCCAACTCGCAGCCAGGGCACCGATAAAATGACAGTCATATTAGTTTGCTTCCTACACGAGAGTCCTTATACTCATCTAATTAATCGACTGAAATATAAATCACAAGAGTAAGGAATCAGTAGTAAGGAATGGAGCACTAGATTCTAAAAATTTAATTCTTAATTTTTTTAAAATTTGTATATTACTTTTGCTTGTTTACCTGTGGATGTAGAACTTACGACTGAAATATAAATCACAAGGGTAAGGGGTAAGAAAAACTAGTAAGGAATGGAGCACTAGATTCCTAATATTTGATTCTTAATTTTTTTTTTAAATTTGTATGTTACTTTTGCTTGTTTACGTGTGGATGAGAACTTACACTGAAATATAAATGACAAGGGTAAGGGGTAAGAAAAAGCTGAGAGTTCCATCGATGTCACTATCGATAATATCGATGGAAATGGTAGGGCCCGATAGATCGATGGATATGTTCCGATGACGATATAAGGAAATATTGACTAAAGCTGCTCGCGCCGATAACAAAATGTACAGTTGAGTGCTGCTTGGCGATTTAATGTCTAGTTTTAGTGTAATTAACAAACGGATATTTGTATTTTTAACGGGGTTAAAAAAATGTATCCAATTTTGAGATGGTGTTGGTGATGACGACAAAAGGGGTTGCCAGATGCCACAGTTCGGATACAGCTGATTTACGTATTTACGCGGACTTTTTGAAACATTTGGTCGCACTATTCCATACAAACGCAAAAACTGTTCAGTTTACCATATTCCTTAATTTCATAGAACAAAAAAAGCAACAGGCTGTCATCTTTATAATACATGAAAACAACGTTTACCAACATTAAATCCGGCTTTAGCCCAGTTTTCGTCGAAATCTCGAGTGGCTTAAGTAAATATATACCATCCATCGACTGGCGCCAACATCGATAGATTTCTAGCTATAGCTTATATGTGTACCTATATTATCTCTATTCCTACGTTTTCAAATGTAAAAAAAAAATTCTTGAAATATTCGCACGACTGCAATGTAAATAAACATAATGTTAAATAATATACCAAGTGACCAAAATAAACAGAAAAAAAACCCAAAATCATTAAAATCTCGCCCCTCGACCATCAATATATCCTTTGCCCCAAATATAGTCCTTGATGATTGGAATTTTTGAATCCACATTCAATGGACTGGTGTTTCATATTTTCGTCAGTTCTAATTTTGTTGTTAAAAATAGAATTTTCGTCATCCCGCTAAATTCCAAGGCCCAGAAACACGTTACACATTTAGAAAAAAATTAAAACAAGCCGCCTACTAAGTATTTCTATTTGCGAAGTAAACAAGAGAAAATTATAATTTGATCCTTTTTTAGCTCTAAGATCTTGCCGCAGGACAAAGAGAGTTAGGTTCCTAGGATGTCCTTGACGATCTCTATCGCTTTGGATGCAGGACATGCCTTTTTTGGAAAGGTCCTTGTTCTCAGCTATCCGAAGAACATTCCAGAACTTGGTGTTGTCAATCGATGCGCATGGTTAGGGACTTCCATCGGGTCAAAGGACATTCAACTAGTCCTTAAAATATCTCAGGTTTTAATGCCAGCTTAAAATATGCTGAATTCCGTTTCAAATGATATACAACTTTTTGAAATCGGTTGGAAATTGGCATTGGAAAATACAGCCTGAGGAAAGTGGGTGGAATCACCAAAATGATCTACACGAATCTTAAAAATTGGATTGTGGAACGCACGGCTTAGTCAGAAACATCGAAGTACTCTGACTTTTTATACCATACACCCATAGGGTGAAATGGTATATTAAAGTCGCCAAAATGTATGTAACAGGCAGAAGGAAGCTTTTCCGACCCCATAAAGTATATATATTCTTGATCAGCATCAACAGCCGAGACGATCTAGCCATGTCCGTCCGTCCGTCCGTCCGTCCGACCGTCTGTATGAACACCTAGATCTCGGAGACTATAAGAGCTAGAGCCACCAAATTTGGTATGTAGACTCGTGTAGTATGTACACTGATCAAGTTTATTTCAAATTTCTGCCACATACCAAATTTGGTATGTATATTTGCTTAGTAATTGCGCACATTTTTTATGTGTAAAGATTTTGCCACGAATCCCGTCACTGACATCCTATGTGCAGAATTCGAAGTATCATGTGGGCTCCAGCTCTATGCAGGGATGGCGTTCCACCATGGAGGATACTCACACTCATACATTGTCACTTCCGGAAGATCCAGGTACGGCTTTCTTTGGCGTCTTTGATGGCCATGGAGGTGACGATGTCGCCAAATATGCTAGGGAACATTTGCACAAGTTTGTCGTGAAGCAGGATGCCTACAAGGACGCGGATGTAGAAAAGGCTTTGAAAACAGGATTTCTGGATATTGATAATGCTTTGCGGCACAATGAATTATGGAGCGGCCAGATAATAGGGACCACTGCCGTTGTTGTCCTGATCAAGGATAATGTGTTGTATTGTGCCAACGCTGGAGATTCACGTTGCATTGGCTGGGTGAATGGTGAATTGGAGTTACTTTCTGTGGATCACAAGCCAGATAACGAGATCGAAAGAAAACGCATTCAGGCGGCAGCTGGTTGGGTGCGTTTTGAAAGGGTTAATAATAACATTACCATATCCCGTGCCTTAGGTGATTTTTATTATAAAAATCCAGTGAAAGAACCACAGAAGCAAATGGTCACAGCTTATCCAGATGTGGAGGTCCGCCAAATGACCAAGGACTGGGAATTTATTGTTCTGGCCTGTGATGGCATTTGGGATGTGATGAGCAATAGGCAGGTCTTGAAATTTTGCCGTACACGCATCGGCTTGGGAAACTTACCGAAGGAGATATGCGAGGATTTGGTGAAACATTGCCTGGCTCCCGAAACCCCAACTCGCAGCCAGGGCACCGATAATATGACAGTCATATTAGTTTGCTTCCTACACGAGAGTCCTTAGATGACTGAAATATAAATCACAAGAGTAAGGAATCAGTAGTAAGGAATGGAGCACTAGATTCTAAAAATTTAATTCTTAATTTTTTTAAAATTTGTATATTACTTTTGCTTGTTTACCTGTGGATGTAGAACTTACGACTGAAATATAAATCACAAGGGTAAGGGGTAAGAAAAACTAGTAAGGAATGGAGCACTAGATTCCTAATATTTGATTTTTTTTTTTTTTTTTTTTTTTTTTTTTTTTTTTTTTTTAAAAAAAAAATTAATAAATATAAATCACGGTAAAATGGAAGCACTATTCCAATAGACTCGTGTAGTATGTACACTGATCAAGTTTATTTCAAATTTCTGCCACATACCAAATTTGGTATGTATATTTGCTTAGTAATTGCGCACATTTTTGATGTGTAAAGATTTTGCCACGCCCCTTTCCGCCGCCGTAATATAAAAAAAACTCGATTATCTCCCGTAATTTTCTACCTTGTGCATAGCCCCAAAAATATTCGGACATTTTGGGATTTCTAATTTTTTTGTGAACGGGACTTCCAAGATATTATATTAAAAATGTTTCCCTATTAAATTTAGACTTGCTTAAAATAGAGCTGAGAGTTCCATCGATGGCACTATCGATAAT
Organism: Drosophila insularis; assembly: GCA_018903935.1. Classification (NCBI taxonomy): domain Eukaryota; kingdom Metazoa; phylum Arthropoda; class Insecta; order Diptera; family Drosophilidae; genus Drosophila; species Drosophila insularis. The sequence goes on along the minus strand of JAEIFP010000337.1, from coordinate 2,294,153 downwards.
ATCGATGGAAATGGTAGGGCCCGATAGATCGATGGATATGTTCCGATGACGATATAAGGAAATATTGACTAAAGCTGCTCGCGCCGATAACAAAATGTACAGTTGAGTGCTGCTTGGCGATTTAATGTCTAGTTTTAGTGTAATTAACAAACGGATATTTGTATTTTTAACGGGGTTAAAAAAATGTATCCAATTTTGAGATGGTGTTGGTGATGACGACAAAAGGGGTTGCCAGATGCCACAGTTCGGATACAGCTGATTAACGTATTTACGCGGACTTTTTGAAACATTTGGTCGCACTATTCCATACAAACGCAAAAACTGTTCAGTTTACCATATTCCTTAATTTCATAGAACAAAAAAAGCAACAGGCTGTCATCTTTATAATACATGAAAACAACGTTTACCAACATTAAGTCCGGCTTTAGCCCAGTTTTCGTCGAAATCTCGAGTGGCTTAAGTAAATATATACCATCCATCGACTGGCGCCAACATCGATAGATTTCTAGCTATAGCTTATATGTGTACCTATATTATCTCTATTCCTACGTTTTCAAATGTAAAAAAAAATTCTTGAAATATTCGCACGACTGCAATGTAAATAAACATAATGTTAAATAATATACCAAGTGACCAAAATAAACAGAAAAAAAACCCAAAATCATTAAAATCTCGCCCCTCGACCATCAATATATCCTTTGCCCCAAATATAGTCCTTGATGATTGGAATTTTTTGAAACCACATTCAATGGACTGGTGTTTCATATTTTCGTCAGTTCTAATTTTGTTGTTAAAAATAGAATTTTCGTCATCCCGCTAAATTCCAAGGCCCAGAAACACGTTACACATTTAGAAAAAAATTAAAACAAGCCGCCTACTAAGTATTTCTATTTGAGAAGTAAACAAGAGAAAATTATAATTTGATCCTTTTTTAGCTCTAAGATCTTGCCGCAGGACAAAGAGAGTTAGGTTCCTAGGATGTCCTTGACGATCTCTATCGCTTTGGATGCAGGACATGCCTTTTTTGGAAAGGTCCTTGTTCTCAGCTATCCGAAGAACATTCCAGAACTTGGTGTTGTCAATCGATGCGCATGGTTAGGGACTTCCATCGGGTCAAAGGACATTCAACTAGTCCTTAAAATATCTCAGGTTTTAATGCCAGCTTAAAATATGCTGAATTCCGTTTCAAATGATATACAACTTTTTGAAATCGGTTGGAAATTGGCATTGGAAAATACAGCCTGAGGAAAGTGGGTGGAATCACCAAAATGATCTACACGAATCTTAAAAATTGGATTGTGGAACGCACGGCTTAGTCAGAAACATCGAAGTACTCTGACTTTTTATACCATACACCCATAGGGTGAAATGGTATATTAAAGTCGCCAAAATGTATGTAACAGGCAGAAGGAAGCTTTTCCGACCCCATAAAGTATATATATTCTTGATCAGCATCAACAGCCGAGACGATCTAGCCATGTCCGTCCGTCCGTCCGTCCGTCCGACCGTCTGTATGAACACCTAGATCTCGGAGACTATAAGAGCTAGAGCCACCAAATTTGGTATGTAGACTCGTGTAGTATGTACACTGATCAAGTTTATTTCAAATTTCTGCCACATACCAAATTTGGTATGTATATTTGCTTAGTAATTGCGCACATTTTTTATGTGTAAAGATTTTGCCACGAATCCCGTCACTGACATCCTATGTGCAGAATTCGAAGTATCATGTGGGCTCCAGCTCTATGCAGGGATGGCGTTCCACCATGGAGGATACTCACACTCATACATTGTCACTTCCGGAAGATCCAGGTACGGCTTTCTTTGGCGTCTTTGATGGCCATGGAGGTGACGATGTCGCCAAATATGCTAGGGAACATTTGCACAAGTTTGTCGTGAAGCAGGATGCCTACAAGGACGCGGATGTAGAAAAGGCTTTGAAAACAGGATTTCTGGATATTGATAATGCTTTGCGGCACAATGAATTATGGAGCGGCCAGATAATAGGGACCACTGCCGTTGTTGTCCTGATCAAGGATAATGTGTTGTATTGTGCCAACGCTGGAGATTCACGTTGCATTGGCTGGGTGAATGGTGAATTGGAGTTACTTTCTGTGGATCACAAGCCAGATAACGAGATCGAAAGAAAACGCATTCAGGCGGCAGCTGGTTGGGTGCGTTTTGAAAGGGTTAATAATAACATTACCATATCCCGTGCCTTAGGTGATTTTTATTATAAAAATCCAGTGAAAGAACCACAGAAGCAAATGGTCACAGCTTATCCAGATGTGGAGGTCCGCCAAATGACCAAGGACTGGGAATTTATTGTTCTGGCCTGTGATGGCATTTGGGATGTGATGAGCAATAGGCAGGTCTTGAAATTTTGCCGTACACGCATCGGCTTGGGAAACTTACCGAAGGAGATATGTGAGGATTTGGTAAAACATTGCCAGGCTCCCGAAACCCCAACTCGCAGCCAGGGCACCGATAATATGACAGTCATATTAGTTTGCTTCCTACACGAGAGTCCTTAGATGACTGAAATATAAATCACAAGAGTAAGGAATCAGTAGTAAGGAATGGAGCACTAGATTCTAAAAATTTGATTCCTAATTTTTTTAAATTTGTATATTACTTTTACTTGTTTACCTGTGGATGTAGAACTTACGACTGAAATATAAATCACAAGGGTAAGGGGTAAGAAAAACTAGTAAGGAATGGAGCACTAGATTCCGACTATTTAATTCCTAATTTTTAAACGCAAATGCATCCAGGACTAAGAGTATACCTACCAGGTTTCGACCAATATTATGCTAATCAGCCCAGTGGAACTTCCAAAAGGGGCTGTGCTGTTTTCATACGAACATACATATATCTCTCATATCCATAGCGGACCTACTTTGAGTCCTAGTATGCAAACGTAGGTGTGCCAACCAATGAAGAATGCATCAAAATCTTCTCCATTTATCTGCCTCGTAACCAGCCTTGGAATAAGATAACTTTGAGCAACTATTTCTTGGCCTGGTTCATCGCAGGTGGATGCAATATGCAAACCACCCCTGGTGGGGTCCCTGGGATTGCAAGAAACCATTGCCAATACCGCATGCCAAATTTTAGCCACTGGCTAGCCAACTTTCTTCTCATATAATACAAGGCTAAACTCTCTGCACTTTATTTATAGTTAGCGGAGTTCCTTTAAATACGCTCGCAGTTTAAACCAAGTATGAGCTCTCTTCGGATCACCTACCGATCATAGCAACACTACGTCACGAACCTCAAGCTTAAACCATAAAGCTAATTCTAAAGGAGTAAGAAACAAATAGATTTACACAAGATTATCAAACCGTTTGCAAAAGGTTCTCGCGAAAATTAAACAGAGAAATATAGATGACATGATGATGACGGAAACGCGAGTTGCTGTGGAGATGAGCCAGGAAATCCCGTTTCATATGTCTTTACCAGCAAATCCAGTTACGCTGCAGGAGATCGTCCAACAAATTAAGGCCAAGAAATCCCCTGGTGAGGATCAACTGGACAGCAAGCCCTGAAGCTTTTACCGAAAAGGGCTCTGCTGTTTATAGTCCTGATACTGAACAGTATTTTAAGAAGTGGTCACTTCCCAAACTGTTGGAAAACTGCTCTAATCACCATATGGTCACAAAGCCGGAAAATCAGCATTGTGAAGTCAATGAATACATACCACTTAGTCCGCTCCCAGCGTAGGACAAAATAACGGAAAGGGTGATCCTCAAATATATATTGAATCTTGAGTCTGTAACCCAGATCATTCCAATGTGGCAGTTTGGATTTAGGCAAAGTCACGGAACACCTGATCAACTTTATCCTGTGGTAAATTTCACCCTGGATTTATTCAGTTGCCATTGTATTTAGCAAGCTTTTGACAGGGTGTGGCATGATGGCCTCCTATTTAAGTTGAAATTCAACTTAACCCCAACTAATATGCAGTTTTCTAAAAGATAGAAATTTCAGAGACCTTGTCGACGGTGTTAAATGCGTCCCGCAAGGTAGCATTCTTGGTCCTCGCTTTATATGTTTTATACAGCTGATATGCCCACATGTACAAAAGTAACTACACTCGCGCTCAAAAAAAAGCCGATTTCACTGTAAGCTCTTTGCCTTTTAATTTTGGCTAATTATAGTTTAGGCAAATCCCTAAAGTGTTATTATTTATTAAGATACAGTATTAGCAAAATAGTAGAAGCCGTTTTTTTTTACTTTTTTTGATGTTATCATATTATTAAATTTTATTTCGTCAAAAATGAGCAAATTCTACGAAAGTTTCATTTTTGGTGTGCTGAAACAAAATTATGAAATATAAAGAATATACGCATTTTTAAATTGAAACAAAAATTTTTTTGTTATCTTTTAACTTCAATACTCAATAGTATTAATTCATTTGATCCAAAAAATAAAGATAAATTTTTATACCATACACCCATAGGGTGAAATGGTATATTAAAGTCGCCAAAATGTATGTAACAGGCAGAAGGAAGCTTTTCCGACCCCATAAAGTATATATATTCTTGATCAGCATCAACAGCCGAGACGATCTAGCCATGTCCGTCTGTCCGTCCGTCCGTCCGTCCGACCGTCTGTATGAACACCTAGATCTCGGAGACTATAAGAGCTAGAGCCACCAAATTTGGTATGTAGACTCGTGTAGTATGTACACTGATCAAGTTTATTTCAAATTTCTGCCACGCCCCCTACCGCCCCCGCAAATTATATAAAACCGATTTTCTCAAACACTATAGCAACTAGAGACACAAAATTTGGTATGTATATTTGCTACGTAAATGCGCACATTTTGCATTTTTAAATATTTTTCCACGCCCCCTACCGCCCCCGCAAATTAAATAAAACCGATTTTCTCAAAAACTATTTTAGCTAGAGACACCATAGTTGGTAGGAATATTTGCTTGGTAATTGCGCACATTTTTTATACCCTTGCAGAGGGTATTATAAAATTGGTCAGATGTTTGTAACGCACAGAAGGAGACGTTTCCGACCCCATAAAGTATATATATTCTTGATCAGCATGAGAAGCTAAGTCGATATAGCCATGTGCGTCTGTCCGTCTGACCGTCTGTCCGTCTGTCCGTCGGTGCGTACGCGTTTTACTCAGCCATCTTAAGAGCTATCGGGATGAAATTTTTTTTGGGAGCTTTTTTTTACCCGGGTGAGATAAAGTATGAAAATCTTTGGGATCGGACCACTATATCATATAGCTCTAAAAGAAACATTTTTGCAAAAATTGGAGTATCCCCATGAAATTTACCAATATGATAGTAATAGATATAAAATCTCAGATCCCAAAATTTGAATCTGATCCGATAAATAGAACACAAGTTACAGTCAATATAAATCGGTTCAAACGCTGCCGGCAGCGCTGCTTGCTGCCTACTACTGCCATCATCAAATCAACAGAGCACACGCATACACACACAGACGCAACGCTACATGAACTGTATGTGTATGCGTGCCGTGCTTTGCTTAGAAAATGATGGAAGAAGAAAAACTTGTGGTAAAAAGAGAAATAATATTTTGTTTGTGTATTGATGAATTGAGTTGCAGGGAAAGAAATTTCAAAAAGGAAAAATATTATTGCCAAGTATACTGCAAGGGTATATAAACTTCGGCATAGCCGAAGTTAGCTTCTTTGATATTTATGTGTAAAAATTTTGCAACGCCCCTTTCCGCCCCCGTAATTTGAAAAAACTCGATTATCTCCCGTAATTTTCTACCTTGTGCAATCAATTTGATACTAATGTTCAGCAAAATACCAAATTTGATCAAAATCGGACTAAAAATAGCCAAGTTATGCATATAAACGTTTTTCCATATGGCCGGAGTTGGCCGTTGGCTGGTGGGGGCGCTAGGGTGCTCATATGCTTGAGTGAGCGAAATACTAAGATATGCTTGTAAAAAGCATGCAAACAGATTTTTTTAAAAATACAAAAATGCATTTGTTATTATAAATTTGAAATATTTCTTTTATTGGTTTATGGTATATCCAAGTCGGCGAGACGACTTATGTACTTACTTCATTTTAATATCGAGTTTGCCTGCCTTTTGCCTTTATAACGCCTTGAAGCCGAAAAGGCATGCTTTTATATAAATAGCTTATCAAGTCGACGGTTATTTCGTTATACCAAGTAACTTCTCTTAATTTTTGAATATTATTAGGCTTATGTCGTCGTATTTTTCGCTTCATAATAGCCCAAACGTTCTCAATGGGGTTGAGGTCTGGGCTATTTCCTGGCCAAATAAGGGACTCAATCCCTAAATTGTCAACGCGGTACCTACCAATCTTGAGCGATGACATGGCGCAGAATCATTCTGAAAAATGATTTTTTTCATGTGTTCTGTACACGCCTCAATTGTTGGCATAACGCCCTTGTTTATAATTTCTATGTAAGCTGCTGACTTCACAGAACCTTCCAGCATCAAAATTTCGCCAACACCTTGACTAGTGATCGCTCCCCAGACCATTATGTAAGGGGAGTGCTTAATAGTACTTTGGACACATTCTGAACTAAATCTTTCTCCGCTTCTGCGCCTTACCATGACGTCCGGATCTGGACCAATTAGGTTAATTTTGCTCTCGTCCGAGAAAATCACATTAGCCCAATCGTCAGCTGACCAGTTGGACCTCTCCATGGACCAATTTAGCCTGCTCAAACGCATTTTCGGCGTAAGGAGCGGTTTTTTAGCTGCTCGTCGGGCACTTAAATTATTATCCTGTAAGCGGCGCTTTACTGTAGAGGTGCTTAAATTAACATTATGGATATCTTTCAACTCTGCAGCAATTTCTGGAGCTGTTTTAAATCGGTCCCGAAGAGATATTCGTACTAAACTTCTCTCCACGCGCTCATCCGTTATCCTTGGACGCCCGCTTCCTGGCTGGCGACCTAAGCTGTTTGTTTTCAAGTATTTGGCCCAAAATCGTCGTACCGTAGATTCATTACAATTAATTTGAACCGAAATCGCAACATTTGACCAATTTTGGGTTTTTAAACTGATTATATCAATTTTTTGTTTTTCTGACAAAACCATCGTTTTCACTGCAAATCGACTTGCTTTAATAACTGCACTTACCAAACTGATCGTTTTAGTGCAATTTTATTAGTTATACTACGAATATGCATAAAGCAAATTAAAAAAGTTCCGCAAACTAACGGTTCTTTCAAAAAGCTCTAGAAAAGAAAGAAAAAAAAATCGGTTTTTTTTTGAGCGCGAGTGTAGGTTGAATGAAAAGAATGTGCTGATAGCTAGGCCAGAAGTCCAAGCATCACTTGTGCCACGGATGCTTTCTGCAATATGTGTCCAGTTTTAAGAATTGGGCTGGAACAGCAGCCAGTGTGCAAATGTTACTTTTACAACAAGATCCTTGACCTGCAGAGGCATCAGAATGATGGGATGTACAGTTCAACACAAGAACACTCCCATAAGTATCTGGGTGTCATTTTAGACAGGAAACTAAAGTTCAAATTCCATACCAAGTAGTGGTCAAGTAGTCAATAATGGCAACATGGCAAAAAAATTTGAAGAAAATTAGTCTGATGATCGAAATTACTAAGGCGTATATTCAACCTTCTTTGGTATATTCGAAACAAGGATATTGAAAGGGACCTGGGCGTCCCTAAGGTATGTGATGCTATGAAGCAACATACAGCAAACTATCTGCAACGCCTCGGTGGTCACCCTAATGTTCCAGCTAGACGTCTTACTGCCGGACCAAGGAAGAGAAGCGGATCTCCGTAATAGGTCCCACGACTAATAAATCAACCGTCTGGTATATTTATGTAAAAATGTAATATTGTAAATTTGTATGTAATATTATTTCAGCGTATGTAAATATCACCTTTGATCTAATGTTTCTTCTCTTTAATGTAAAGCTAGGCTAAGTTGCCACTGAAGGTATCAGAAAAATAGTTTAATATTTTTTAATTAAAAACTAGAGAGCCGGGGCTAAGTTCGGCCGTGTCGAACTTCGTATACCCTTGCAACTTTAGACATACCAAATTTCTTTAATTGTAGTAAAAAATACAACAAGAGTCACTGTTTTTCACCTATCTTTCCTATGGGAGCTATATGTTATAGTCACCCGATCTTGATCAAATTTGACACAGTCATTGATAGGTATATTAATCTGATAAATATTCATTTTCATGACAATTGCGTGAAAAGTAACGAAGTTACTGATAAAAGTCACTATTTACGGCCGATCGTTCCTATGAGAGCTACACGATATAGTCACACGATCTTGATCTAACTTGGGACAGTCATTAATAGCTATGTTTAACTAAGAATCATACATTTTTATGACAATAGCGTAAAAAATACGAAGTTATTGATAAAAGTCACTGTTTTCGAACGACCGTTCCTATGGGAGCAACTTGATATAGTAATCCGTAATCGATCAAATTTGTTGATTTGGAACCAGGGACTCTTAATCACGTGGTTTTTATATTGCATCCCTGCCAAATTTGACAGTATTTTGTAAAATTCCTAAAGCGGTGCTATTTTTAGTTTCGGGTATTTTATGAGTCTTTCAAAAATTTGCTTAAAAAATTTGGAAAACGTTGCATATTATTATAATTATTTTTCTACTCCCATTAGTAGTAAATATTTTACGTTCAAAACCGTATTCACGTGCTCCTTAAACCTTAAAATAAAGCTAAAAATCATTTGAACACATAACCTCTGCAAGTGGTTCTATTTTTAAGTTCGCAATGTATGTCCTTTTAGTATGTACATATGTACATTCTTGATCACCATAAACAGCCGAGTCGATCTAGCCATGTGTCCGTGTTCGTGCGTCCTTCCTTCTGTCCTCCTGTTCGTCTGACTGTATGAACAACTAGATCTCGCCCCCCACAATTTTCACAAAACTAATTTAAGAAAGTATTCACATATGTACGTATTTGCACTAAAACCTCCTATACTACATCCATTCGAAGTCATTTAATTAATTCATTCTGTTTTGTGTGCTGGAAGTTCCTACAAATTAAAATAATATTCGACTATTTACTTACATTCGAGAAACATATATTAAAAAATATATTCCTTTTTTGTTTTTTTTTTTTTATATATTTTTTATATTTTTCTTATAAAAAATACTTATATAATTACAAAGATATTTTGTGCTGCTGCTGGTTGTTTTTTTTTTTTTTGTAGACTTACAAAATTTTTGTTTTTTTGGCGCTTGTTTTGTGAAAATATTTGCAGCAAGAAGTAAATAAAAAAAAAAGGGAGAAAACAAATCACTTTCAACAATAGAAATGGTAGAGATTAGAGAGAGAGGATAGAAAACGGAACAGAAAGAAAAAAGGAAACGGTTTCAGATCAAAGATAATATGGTTAACAGAGTGGAGAGATGAGAGGACATAAATTAATAGAAACGCGAAAAAAAAAATTGTTTAAAGAAATTTAAATTGAGTATTTTGTTGTAGAAATTTCCGTTTTGTTCGTTGGTTTTTTTTCTTTTTGTTTTTGTTTTTTTAGTTTATCAGACTCTCGGTGGAACTACTTAAGAGTTGTTCTCTTGTGTGCGTGTGTTTTTGTGTGTATGTGTATGTGTGTGTGTTTTTTTTAAGAAAAAAATTTTGTTGGTTTTTATTTTTAAGTAGGAAGAAGAATTTTTGTGTATTAAACGTTTAGACGGAGAAGCCATCGCCAGTGGGATCAAGGATCCAGGGATAGTTATTCGGGCACTCCATGCAGGTGAAGAGACGCAGAGTTTCTCCGGGCAGCTCCCGTGTGGTCAATGGGCAGGCATTTGGCAGTGAGCAATAGGGTTGACCCTTAACATCGCACTTCTCCTTCCACTCTTGGAAATCACGCAGAGAGTTCAGCTCAGTTGGATTTTGCATCCACTGGATGACCTGCAAATTGGTCACAAAGAACACATCATTGCGTCCCAGCATCTCTTCAATGAATTTGATGAGCTCATCGCGATACTCCTTCTTCGACTTCAACCACGAGGCATGGAAATGCAGACCCAAAGGAGCGCGGTTGCTATTGTAGTGACGATTGAAATTGTGACGTAATAGACGTGCGAATTGCTCGCCAGAAGCAACGTTAGAGCAAGAGTCCACCATATGGCAACCAGGCAGAGATTCGTCAAATGTGGGATCGTCACGACGATCCAGCTCATTCATGACCATCTCCCACACGGGGTGGCTACGTGACGGGCAGTTGTGGGCATTGCCATTGCACTTATGTGGCATACGGAAGTACAGAGTATATGGCCAGATGGGCACACGACCCAGCGAAGCTGTGATGGAGGCATCATACACAAAGAACTGATCGGCCATCATTTCGAATTGCTTATTGCCACCGACACGCAAATAGGGAGCACGCATGCCAATAATGGAGCCATCTGTAATATTTGCAAAGCGCTCGACAATCAAACGGGAGCCAGCCATCTCGGCCAGCCAATCGTCGTAGGAGCCGCCAGTCCAATAGTTGGGATCATCCTTGTGGGTCAATGAGAACACAGAGATCTCATGGCCTCGACGATGCAAATCCTGGACAGCCGAATAGTTGGTATACTTGTGCGAGACAAAGAATGTACCCTTGATGGAGCAACCATTTGGATTCTGACGTTGTCCATTGAATATGTCCTCGTACAAATCAATATTGTCGACATTAACAGCACCATTGAAGGTAATGGTAATCATTTGTGGCACCTGTTGGGGTTCAATGCCACCGGGAATGCGAGTACCATCTGCCGAACAGAAGCAATCGGGCAGGGCACATTGTGTGGGGTCGCATTCGGGAGCACGATTGGGATCCTCATCGACAGCTAATAGGCGAAGGGGAGAATAAGAAACAATGGACAGTCAATCTCAAGAATCATTCCGTTGTCGTTGTCGTTGTCGTTCTCGTTGTCGGTATACTCACAGCAGGCATTCTCATCAGACTCGTCCTTGCAATCGGATTTTCCATTGCAGAAGAGTTCCTTATCCAGGCACTCACCATCGCCGCATGACAATTTACCCTCTGAACAGATGGGTTCATCTGTTTTCAGAATGGGTTTTACTTTGCGTGGTTCTAAACAAGGCAATTATACAAATTATTTACATTTAGCATAATATAAATAAAAACAATCAATAGTAACAAGTAAGATTAAACTTATTAAGTAAACATATAAATGTTAGATAGTACTTGAGCAGGCAGGAGGAGGAAGAGGCTAGTTTAGTGGGTTATGCGGGGGATGTGGATTTGAGTTAGCGACAATAAAGAGATGTCTATAAATTTTGAAATGTGAAAATATTTACATAAAAGTTTAGGTGTAGGAGAAGTGCGGTGCGTTGGTCTTGTGGGTTGGGGCGGGGGGTTAAGTGCAATTGTTGTTAGTTTTCACCATTAAGTTGGTACACTTTTTTCTTTTCTCCTCGATTTGAGTGGTTGAGGGTTAAAGTGGAAGTTGAATATATTTTTTTTTTTTTTGGGGTTAAGTCAAATTTTTCTTTCTACCAAAGTTTCTCATCTAACAAAAAATTATTGTTGTACGTTTTTTTTTTTTTTTTAATGGCTGTGATAATCTACTACAAGATATATAAACATATGTACAAAAAAAAAAAAAAAAAAAAACACAAAAAGAGTTCGTGCCCTGGAAACATGGAAAACTTACTCTCTTTTTCATCGCAATTGGTCACCTTGGCCTTCCAGTCGCAGGTCTGTTTAAGCACATCAAAAGCCAAACCGGAGGGACATTGAATTTCTTTCAAACCCGATTTAGTACATCTAAAAGTAGTAAATTATGTTTTTTTTGATCGATCATAATGATCTTGATTTCATGTTTCCACATTTGCTTGTTTGTCCATCATCGATCAGGAATGATGTTCTGATAGTCAATCCTAACATTTTGCCTATCTAAAGGAACTTTGGCACTGTGTAAGAGTCTGCTAGGGGGTTGGCTGGTGGGTTGGGGGATTGGGTAGGGGATATGAAAAGATTTTTGATTTTGTATGCAAATGACTTTAAAGGGTGTTTGTTGTTGTTGGCTTTAATTTTTGTTTGTTTGTTTTAGTGACACACACACACACACACATACAGATAGAAGACAGATATAGATATAGACAGACAGATAGAACAGAGATATACATATATATTATAAGTGTATATATATATATATATATATATATATATATGTATGTGTGGTTAGGCATATAAATATATTTAGCTCCATTTTGTTTAATTGAATTTCTTTAAAAACATTGTTTTTGATGGAGCTACAAATTATTGTTGTTTAAAGTTTGCTTTAAAGATCTTGCTTACTTTCATTGATATCGCAATTCTTGACATTCGATTTCCAATCGCATAATTGACGCAATACATCGAAAGCCAAACCGCCGGCACAACGGATCGGTGCCAAACGATTGCTACCATTTTCACCGGCACTGTCACATCTTATTGATAAAGGATAGAGAATATATTTGTTTTTTTTTTTCTTTATAGTCAGATCTCTCAACATGACAATCGGACAAATGTTATGAGTTTTGAAGTCTTTGTTTCTTTGGTTTTTAGCAACTGTTTCTTTTAAGAAACTTTATTGTATTTTGTTGAACTTACCTGTACACTTCTCGGCAATCGCCCTCGGTGTCTAAACGGAAATACTCATCGGCAGGACGATCCGCACATACTTCTTCAACATCAACGCCTTCCAATTTGTCTTGTGCTAGAAAACCGAAAATAATAACAAAATGATTAGATTCTTTAACTTTCTAGAAACGTTCTTCGAGCGACTGAAGTGTTAACTAAATGTCGTTTAATGCGATTTAGGACTGAATTTGCATTGCATTTAATTAAAATAGTATTTAGTTAGCTTGCTAATACATATTTATGTATGTATGTGAACATGCATGTAGTTTTATGAATTTTTAATTACATCATTTTGGAAGCTAAAATGTCACTTAACCAAGTTAATGCTGGTTTTCTTTTTTGGTCTGAAGCAAGAGCAAGTTTAGACCGGTTTTCATAGCTTCAACCAAAACAACTCTCGTTTGGAAACGAAAACGAAAGGGCAAATGAAAGCAACAACACGACTCTTGGATATCATCTCCGGCATCTCACAATCTATCCATCTGTCTCTCTAGCTGTCTGCCTGGGCATCACGATCCTCCAATCTACTACTATTACCACTACTACTACTACTACTACTACTACTACTAATACTACCGCTACCTAATCGTGTAAGGTGTCTGCATTTAAACTGGTTTTTTCTTTCCTTTTATTTTATTCATTTATTTTTTTTTTTTTTTTCGTATTGGCTAACTGTTGTTGTAGCAGGCGACGATAGCAACAGACCGAAGTGTGGTTATTAAACCAGTTTCTATGGTTAACATTAAAATTGAATATTGCATAAACTGATATAAATACATATATAGGGGAACGGTAAGACCAATGAATATTGTTGACTTAAAGCCGGATTTTAGGCCATGCTAATTTCTCATGTTCCTTCCTTCTTTTTCGTTTTAAAAATAGGATTTATCTCCGGTTACATCTTCTTGTCACAGTTCATTTTCCTTTCTTTAAGTTTTCTCTGGTCAATATATTGCATAATCAATCAATAATCGGAATGAACAAAGATCGAAACGATCGATCGATATTTTTATTGCATGCCGCTAATGATTTACGACAATTGAAACTTGTTGACTTTTCTTTTTCACTTTGACTTTTATTTCAAATGCTTTTTCAAGTTTATTTGCCTTGTTTCATTATGTTTATTTTTTATTTGTCTTCTCCTACGGCTTCTGTTTTTTTTTTTTTTTGCAACCTTGCAAAATTTAAACTCAAGTTTTTCTGCAAAGGTCACAACAATGGCTAACTCTCTTGTTTTTATATATAACTGATTATACGTATATATCTATATTTAAAATTTTGTTACTCACCTATAGCACTTGAGAGCATTAAAATGCTTAAAATTGCCCACCAATGCGCCATCTTTGCAGGCGCTTGCCTAAGGAAAATTATATAAAAAAATTTCGAAAAAAAATTGAAAAAAAAAATTATTAATAATTTGGAAATTAACACAAAAATCACTTTCGAAAAAAAACTTTACTTTTTCTTGGTTGTTGTGGTTTGTTTTAATTTTGAATTGCAAGTATATTTTTGAGTTGGTGGGTGCGGGTGGTAAAGAGAGAGGAGCGGCTTCTTCTTCTTAGTGGAGTGTAACTGATGGTAACAGCCACTCTTCCTATATAGACAGCCACGCTTACACTAGGTGTTGGCCACTGGCAACGAGTTCTATTTATTAAGCCGAGGTGGTGAGCTGAGGTGAGTTTTGGTTGCATACTCAACACGGCAGAGCCGATGGCAGTTTGGAAAAAAGCTTTTAACCAAAACGGGGCAAACGGTGTGTGGAACGTATTGAACAAATGCCAGAAGGCTGTTTGTCTGCGTGTGTGTCTGTGTGTGTGTGTGGTAGGCTCTCTCGCTCTTTCTTTCTTGTAGTGTGAAGAAAGGTTAATTAGCATTTTGCAGGTGGGGTTACCTTACCTTTTGTCTCTGAATGGTGCATGCATGTGGGTGATATTTGCTGCTGGCTGCTGCACCCAGCGAACCTCAATGTAAATATCAACCAACTCTATGTATGATGTTTTTTAGGTGGAGTTTAGTTTAGTCATAAATCACATACGCAAGTCTCTTTTTTCATTTGCCTCATCCATCTATCCATCCATCCATCAATCAATCTTCTTTTTTCTGACTGACCCTGAATTTGTTTTTCGTATCTTTTGTATGGTTTCACCCCCCTCTGACTTTACCCCAGTCCACCATACCCCCCAAAAAAAAAAAAAAAAAATTATTATCTTTTGCTCTCTCTGGAAATCTCGATTTCGTAACAGTTTTTATTTCTTTTTGGTTTCTTGGTTTTTTTTTTTTTTGGATTTGAGTTTGTGTGTGCGTTTCTTTTCATTTATTGTCTAGTTACCTTTTTATTTTCACCCGAACATGTAAGGAATTGTCAATTAGGCAATCCCACACTCATTTCATGCATATCAATTCGTATAATTGTGAATTCCAATCACAAGCACACAACGGCCAATTCTTGTTAACGTGGCTAAAACATATAAAAAGGTTATTAAACCGCTTGCTGCTGCTGCTTGGCATCTCCTTCTCCTCCACCTCCTCCTCCTCCTCCTCCTTCTACTCCTTTGTGGCTTTCTCGCTTCTTTTCTCGAACTCTTCTTCTGTGAGTCACAATGTTTAAATTTAACATCAACTCCTTTTGCCTTCAACTTGATGATGTTATGTAAAGCAGCGGAGGGCTAACTACCTGGCCTGGTGCGGCCTGATCTGTCTTGGCCCGGCATGGCCTGGCCTGGCCTGGCTTGGTTTGGCTTGGCCTGTTATTCAATCAGCAAGTTAAGAGTGAAAAATAAATATCAAAGAGAAAAAAAAAACAAAAACAAAATTAAATAAAACGGTGCATGTTTGCGGATATGAAATCAATGTTGTTGTTATTTTGTTTTTTATTCGTTGTTGTTGCCGTCGTTTTTGTGAAAATTACCATGACTTACCATTAGCTTAAGCTCCTTCTTACAGGAAACTGTCAATATTTGCTTGTGAAATTGATTTGAGAAGGATAAGAAAAATTCAAAGGTACTTACGATAACTAATGATCTTATCAGATCTTCAGGGGTTAATCAACCCAAATACGAAAATATTTTAAAATATAGCACTTCATTAAGGACTATTTCAATCATTGACTGCAACAGTTTTGATATATAACATCTGTTAGCTCTAATTAATGATTGTTTCAAATTTTAATTATATTTTTTATAGGATTTTACCCTTCAGAACCTACATACATACATATATGAACTTAGGTCAGCCAATGTGGAAAATAAATTACTCTAGTGTTTTGCATGAGAGAATCTTTTAGAAATGTGTAAGAAGCTTTCCCAATACCTTAACATTAATAAGGATACGCCAAGTTGTATAACCAGGAAACTATTTTAACTCACTTTGTCCAACTCTTCTCAACTAAAATGAATAATGAGCTTAAATTGAATACTAATCTTACTTATAATACAGGTGGTTGAGTTCCCTACAAGGTACTAAAGTAGAACGAGATCAGTTTAGTTCTTAATTTGAATTTAATTTGATGTGATTTTAGCTATACGCATGTATAGTATCTATGTATGTATTTAAGCAAATGTCACTAGCAAATCTAGGCGATTTTAGATTATGAAATCGCTCGGCTTGTGGTGGAGAGGGTGGTAAATATTGGCCTTTGATATCGAAACTAAACCTCTCAAAGTATCAAAATATTGAATATTGTCTTTGAATGTGGGAAATTTGCCTTATTTATCGCTTGCATGTGAATGTTTATTATAAGTATTCTGAACTGCAATCCACAAAAGTTCGAGAACATTAAATTTAATTTACATATACATGCTATACATAAGCACTTATATAACTGTGTGTAGATGTATGCAATTGTTAGAGTGTGAATTAAACAATTGTTCATTTCTGCAAGTGGCTGGCCCCAAGTCAATTAAATAAGTTGATTCGCGTCTGATCTAGAAGGAATATGTCTATGCTATGCTGTTGCAATTTGCTGTACCAAGTACGAGTATTTCGAGTTATTTCCTGAACTTGAAAACAAGTTTCTTAGCGACAAGCGACAAGAACATAAAAAAACCATATATACTATATACCTAAAGCCAATTCTACATATGTACATCTATGTATGTATGTATATAGCCGATTGATTTGTGGATTTCTGATTTGTGAGTGTTGGCGAATTCTTGGAATTGCAACAAATTACAATTAAATTATTTAATTGCCATGGCATTGCCTGGCAATTAGAGTTGACCGAAGAAGCTGCATAAAAAAAGTATTCAGCACGGAAAAAAAAACAGCAAGAAGAAAAAAAAAGTTGTTTACCTTCTTTTTTTTTTGTTTTTAAAACTAAAGTTACAATTAATTTTGTGATATAATACACCACCAGCAGATTATTATTATTACCTACTCTTTTCTTTTTTTTTTTTTTTTGAGTTTTTTGTCTCTTGAAATTAATTTTTTAATCATTTGTTAAACTGGTTTTTCAATTAGAGTGAAAATGTTGGTGATGTTGTTGGTTGTTGGTGATGGTGATGGTGATGATTGGGTCGCATCGTGGCCAGATGAGCAGAGTGAAAACCTTTTTTCTCTTCAACGGATTTACATAATTTCGGTTTGCCCTCGTTCGATCCCAATCGATGCCTGATCGATACGATACGATACGTTGATATGTGATGCGTTGCGATTTGAATTTTGTAAATGTGTGTATTAACCTATTAATTTCATTTGATTTTTCAATACCCTACTTGCTGCCATTAGAGGGTATATACATTTCAAATTGTTAAAATTTTATTCATTTTAATTTAATTTACCCCTCTAGAGGGTAAAATTATTCAACTGTTTTCAACGTTATAGATTTTTGGTCAGCATAAGAAGCCGAGACAATTTCCGTCTCGTCCGTATCAACATCACGGCCTTAATTGGAAAGCTACTGGAATAAAACTTGGTATTTAAGATTTTTATTACCTGACAATAGTCAAATTGGCCAATTTTTTGGATCGGACTACTGCAATATACATTTAGCTGCCTTAGAAACCATCGATCAAAAAGCCAACTTTATTGGAAAACAACTCAAAAATAATACACAAAAAAAATGTTAAAGTAGACTTAACAAGAAATTTCATAATATAGGAAAAGTTAAACAAAAATTAATTCCAGAAATTTTTCTAAAGAAATCAACCATCCACGCACTATAAGGGTATATGAACTTCGGCGAAGTCGCTTTTTATTTTTCTTAAAAGAAAAATATTTGGTAAAATTTTACTGAAATTTAGAATCGTAAATAGAATCGAATAAATTGGAGCCGACTTCATTATACCATGCACTAAGTTAAACAGATATATATATATACAATTAAGCCCTTCTAATGCTAATAATTTAGTTTTTATTCCGTTTGTTCTGAACTTTGGCATACCTATAGATAATAATACTAATATTACTAATGGCTTTCATTTGCCTACTACATCAATTTTAGCGGCATTAATATTTTATTTCACCCAATGAGATTAAAAGATATAGACATATAATGTAGCCGAATTACATATTAGATTGCCTGAAATACTACAAAAATTATTTTAAAAATCGTTGTATACATTTTTATAATAGATTGACGACATGGAATTGTTTTTACTAAACTTCCGTCTGTTCTATATACTAGATATATATTTACAGCAACAATAAGTTCAGGAAATAGTTGGCAGTCATTAATTTAAATTTAGCAGTTTTTCTACTATTTTCTTACTTTCTAAACCAACAGTTGATAATTTAAAATTTATTTTTTACATGTGTATATTATAGAAAAATATATTATCTCATTTCCCAAGTCCTTCGAATACATAGTAGAGTGTAGATTATTTTTTATAGGTTTTTTTGTTCGTTGGTTTGGCTAAAGTGTTTGGCAAAGGTCGTTCGTTGCCAAAACTCAAACAAGTTGGCCACGTTAAGATTGGCCACGTTATGATTGGCCACGTTAAGATTGGCACACTTTTTTGATTATTCTGTCCTAGACACGCCCTTTTTTTGCTGTCTGCGATTAGTGTGGGTTCGTTTAGGGCGTGGGCATTTCCAAAGTCCTTCGATCAACTAAGATGATATATGTACCTGTAAGCAAAATGTTTGAACTGAATGTATGTGTGTGTGTGTGTGTTTGCAAAGAGAAAACTGTACGAAACAAAACGGTATTGTTAATGAAGGAAATGTGTATGGAATTAAAGCTGAAGATGAGCCTGTAAACTGTAAACTGTAAAAAAGAAATGCATAACCATAAAAAAGAAAGAAGAAAAATATAAAAAAAAAAGCGAAACAAAAAATTGAGAAAAAAAACAACAGAAAGAGACTTGGGTTGCATAAGTCTTGGGTATTATTGTTGTTGTTTGTGTTGGTTGCTCTTCCTCTTCGATCTCTTTAATTTATGGCAAGCGAAGAGCATTCGAAGGCCTGCAGCAAATAACGGACTTTCTTTTTAGTCTTTATCTTCATGCAATATTTAACTTTGACTTTCAATTTTTCAATTTCCATTTGAAAAACTCATCAACTCATCTCCACTCTCTGTGATCTTTCAACGCTTTGATCCATAATTATACACAACAAATTTCAATGTGTGTGTGTGTGTGTGTGTTTGTATCTATATGTATAACTTTTCAGCCATTCAGTTTTCTTGATGATCTTCACACGCCTTAGACACATATACACTCTCACGTAGAGGCTATATAGATAGCTATTCAGCATCTGGGTCCAGTTGGCAACCATATTCATGGCATTATGTCAACCATATTCATATATATTGACGTCAATGATACGAAATGCCCAAGAGCAGGGGGGTATATTGACATTATGTGAGGCAAAGGGGCAGTCGGCCTTTCAATCTTACAATCAAGAACAAGGAAGCATATTCGAGAAGTATGGCTAGCATGGCCAGTGTCTAGTCAACAGGCACAGTGGTGTGAAATGTATTGCTAAACACATCTAACCTTTAATCAACCGGAAAGTAAAAGTGTTCAAGTTTCGAAATTAAAACTCTCATTATATTTATTTCTAATTACTAATTGTAAAATTGGTTTATGATCGAAGACATTATTTTGTGCATAGGTTACTTTAATGGACGAATATAGAAAATATATTCGCAGAGGGTTCGATAAAAAAATACTTGTTGTAGCAGAAGGCAAATAAATCTATTATATCTATATATTTATGAGATATTTTTTCATAATATTTTATTAACAAACACAAAATGTCATCGTTCAGATTAAAATACATTTACTAATAAAACATTTGTTAAACGATATATTTGCTTAAGAAAATATGTAGGTACATAGGTAAATTTTCGTTAAATTCCCATCAATTGACACCACTGTGCGTGAACGGATTACTTTTGTCTGTGTATTGGGTTCCGTTCCACATGTCTCCTTAGCCTTATGTGTGTGCAATTTATGCAAATCGCCCACTTTGCAACTAGTTCACTTACCTCGGCAAAAAAGTAAAAGTTTGCTCAAGTTACACACACACAGGCACACAGAGACACAGAGACAGGGGAGACGGGGAGAGAGATAGAGATACTTTGAATCTCGAGCCTAGCTAACTTGTTTTTTGGGCCACTTTTGCAGCAGCCTCGGTCCGAGAGTCCGAAGCCCGCTTACCTTGATGGGTGATAAAACTTATTTATGCATCGAACTCGTAAAGCAACAAATATCAGCAAGAAGAGAAGAAGAAGAAGACAAATATATATATATGTACATACGCATATACATATAAACCTACAAATAATATATACCTAAATATATATGTGTTGTATGATATTTGGTTTAAACAAATTTTTGTGTATTTATTTGTACAGGCAAATTTGTAAGCCACATAAATATCTCTTCATAGATTTGTACATATATACATTTTGTTTTGGTATTTCCCAAAAGGAAGGCGAAAAAAAGAGATTTGCAATTTGCTTAAAATAATTAATTAGCAACTTTTTTTTGTCGATTTTTGTTTTGATTTCGAAAGAGGAACAGGTTTCAAATTGTGTGTGTGTGCAGGGAGAATGAGATGAAATGGTATTGGCGGGGGTGGGGGAGGTTTCATCATCATCCACGGCATTATGATGATAATGATGATCAACTTAATCATTTAGTGCTCATCATCTGCTTCATCAGCTTCTTGCATTGATTTGTGCGCATATAAATTAGCAAATCATCAAATGATTTTATTATTTCACATTTTTTTCTTTTTCGTTTTCTTTGTTATCTTCTCTAGTGTGTGTGTTTTTTTTTTTTTTTTTTTGGCTAATATATCTAATTCTAGATCGACGGAGTCAATTGGTATTAGGCACAAAACCTGTCTCCCTAAACATACATAAAACAAATGCAAATTCAAATTTCAACTGAAAACGAAAACGCGTTTTGTTATTCAAATTTGAATACTGCTGCCCCCTCCTCCCCCCGACTGCCGAAAAAGAAACTGGTTAGTAAGTCAGTGGGTAGCCATATATCTAAATATATGCATAATCCATATGAAAGAAAAAATTGGGTTGCTAGCTAGAAAAAAAAAAAACACAGATATATACATGCATATATATATGCATATCTGAAAAGAAATTAATTGTAAATATACAAATTATGACAAATTTTAAGTGCCGCTTTTTGGAAATTTTGGTTTTGTTTTTTGTTGTTTTTTTTTTTGTTGTTTTTTATTTTTTAAAACATTTTTGTTTTCATTTAAATAAATTGTACAAATACAAATTAACGTAAAACTACAAAAAAAATGATAATAGAAGACACTGAAATCGTGTGCTTGCAGTTTCCTTTTTTATATTTTAACTTTCCATCTGTTTTTTTCTTTTTGATTATGTTTATTTTGTTGTTTGATTTTGAGTTTTTTGTTCATTCATTTTCTTATCGTTTTTTTTTTTTTTTGTTGTGGTTGAGAAATAATTTTGTTATTTGATGCAGCGATTCCGAGATTATTCGCTGCTCTCTCAAAAAAAAAGTCAGTCAAAATTTATGTGGGAAAATTTTGTGGTGTTTGTGTGCGAGGGTGTGTGTGTGTGTATGTGTGTGTGTGTGCGTGTGTTATAAGAAGGTGTTGAGTGTGCGTGTAAGTGGAGGAGGGGGAAAGTGTACAAGAAGAAGAAGCAATTAGATTGGTGGTGTTTTGTTTATTTTGTTGTTGTGTTTTGTTTATTTTGTTGTTGTTTTATTTTTGGGAAGCGCTCTCTCCCAATCTGACTTAGAAGAAACCATCGCCTGTGGGATCATTCACCCAGGGATAATTATTGGGGCATCTCACACAGGTCTGCAAGTTAATAGTCTCCCCGGGAACCTCCTTGGAGGTCAATTTACAGGTGTTTGGTACCCAGCAAGCTGGCTTACCCTCAACAACACACTTCTCCCTCCATGGCTCAAAGTTCTTGACCTCACTGATAGTGCGTGGATTCTGCATCCATTGTATGACCTGAGTCATTGTCACAAAGTAGACGTCGTTGTGATTGGCCAGTATCTCATCGATCCAGTAGAGGAAGGCATCGAGGAACTCAGGGTTGTTCTTCAACCAAGCGGCATGGAAGTACAGACCCAATGGGGCACGATTCTGATCGTAATGACGATCGAAATTGTGATTCAAGAAGTTATAGAACTGATCACCAGTCAAGATATTCGAGCACGAGTCAACCATGGCGCAACCAGGCAGATATTCATCGTTTGCCGGATCCTCACGACGATCCAATTCATTCATAACCATCTCCCACACAGCATGGGAACGTGTGGGGCAGCTCTGCAGATTGCCATGGCAACGATGTGGCATACGGAAATACATGGTATACGGCCACAATGGTGGATTCGATAATGGGGCCGTTATTGTCGAGTCGTAAAGGAAAGCCTGCTCCTCCATCATGGTGAATTGATTGTTGCCACCCACACGCAAATATGGGGCACGTACACCCACAACCGAATTGTCAGTGATATTGGCGAATTTCTCAGTTATTATCCTCATGCCGGCCATTTCTTTGGCCCAATCATCAACGGTGGCATTTGACCAGAAACGTTCCTCATCATTATGGGTTATCGAATGGACAGCGATCTCGTGACCCTTGCGCGCCGTCTCCTGGACAGCCGAATAGTTGGTGTACTTGTGGGAAATGAAATATGTGGCTTTAATGTCACAGCCATTGGGATTTTTGCGTCCCTTGAAGATGTCCTTGTAGAGCTCGATATTGTTATTGTTGATGGCATCATCGAAAGTGATGGTTATCATCATTGGTACATCCTTGGCTGGCAGATCTCCGGGAATCGATGTGCCATCCTCTGAGCAGAAACAATCGGGCAAAACGCAAACAGTGGGATCACAGGGTGGTGCACGATTTGGATCGTTGTCGATGTCTGTAATAAGAACACAGAAAAAAAACAAAAAAAAAAATATTTACACACATTACCGACAAATATTTTCAAAACACTTAAAAACTCAAATTGAAAATGGTTTTCTTCTTCAATTTGTATTCTGTTTGCATTCAATTGAAATGTTAGCTACTAAGTTCAATCAACCTTTTCCCCATTCCCATTATATTTTTAACAATTAGCCAACTATTTAAGAGAAGGTCATTGAACCCCTTTTTTCTTGTTGTGTGTCTCTGTATCTGCCTGTGGAAAAGCAATCAAGTGGTAAGGTGGAAAAACCATCAGAAAACCAAGAAAAACAGAAAAACAGAAAAACAGAAAAAACAAAAACGCAAAGTGAATGGAAAATGTCTACACTACCAATCATTATTATTTTTAAATTTTTATTTTTTTTGTTTGTTTTGTTTTTCTTATGGTTTTTTCACAAGTGTTGTTAATCAAGCGAAAAGGTTTTCAAAATGCAGGCAACGTATTTGTATGTAGTGTTCATAGTTAGTTGGTTGGTCATAATGGTCATCCACACCCACGTGCTGGCCATTTGGGACGCTCGTTTGTCGGCCATATGCAAATTTGTTCATGATTTGTAAGCCTTGCACTTGTCCGTCTAACTCTATTGAACTATCCCAAAACTGTCAATCAATTGCGAAAGTTTTTTTTCTTCAGACTGTCATTTGGCATTTTTTTGCTTTTGGTTTGTATTTTTTTTTTTTGCCTTTTTTGTGGCCATAAAGTGAAATGCCAAGCCGGCGTTTTGACGCCTTTTTTATTTTGGTTTTTGTTGACCTTTTTGAAGTCGCTTGGCTGGGATTGACTTGACTCGACTGGGCTCTTGTCGTTGCCTTTCCTTTTCCATCTTCTTTTTTTCTCCTTTGCCATTTGCCAATAATAATCATTATCATCATCATCATCATCATGACTTAAAGCCAGGTGTTATATCATCTTGAACCGGTTTGCCTTATTCCCTGGTATTTATTGACGACTTTCTGGCGTCTTTTTTTTCTGTTGGCTTTTTTTGTTTCTTCTGTATGGCTGTTGCTGGAAAGGGCTTTACTTTTGGTTTGTTATTTTGGTCTGTTTGGCTTTTATTGCCTGGTTTATTGTTGAGGTGGAATTATAGGTATTTCTTTTGAAGGTAAAATGCCGGATTATGTGTTGTTCACAGTGCACAAGATGAAAGGATGAGATAATTGTTGCACATTTCGTTTGTGACTGGCATACTCAAGTGTATAATCTGATTCAATTCAGTTCATAAAACTCGTAAATACAAGTAAGGTATATACATACATCAATTTCTGTATCTGTGTAATATATTTGGCCAGTGCTCTTCTGTCTGTCCTGTTTTTATGCAAACTAGTCTCTTAATTTGAAGCTATTGGTACAAAGTTTTATATTTAAGCTTCTTTCTGAACAGACAATTACAACATATGGAAGGCTTTTCAGTGATTTATGGGTGAGATAAGGGTTTTTCAATTTTCTGTAAGTCTAAAATCTATGAAAGAACAGAAAGATAGAAAGGCTAGCCTATTTATGTGACTTCCATAGTATTTGAGACACTGAACGTGAATTTAGAATATTCATTAATTGAATAGTCCAAAGATTGAATTTGTTTCCTTAATGTT
Organism: Drosophila insularis; assembly: GCA_018903935.1. NCBI lineage: Eukaryota > Metazoa > Arthropoda > Insecta > Diptera > Drosophilidae > Drosophila > Drosophila insularis. The sequence continues at coordinate 2,269,558 of JAEIFP010000337.1, read as the reverse complement.
TTTCTTTGGTTCTCATTTGATCCTGTTTGTTTGTTAAAATATTTTTTGTAATTGGTATATTTATAAAAATTTACTTCTGATTGATAAACACATTGCTATCCTAACAAATCATTAGAATCACTAAAACGACGAGGTCTGAATAAAGAGGTTCGAATATAAAGTAAACTTAAATAAGTATACCAAAACTCAATTAAGATAGGAATTTGACAATTCAAAATTTTAGTACCCCAAATTTCAAATCATATGACATCTGCTACTAACATGATACCATTAGATAAACCCCAGAAAACATATTAATATGAAGCCATGAATCTAAAATTCAAACAGATATTATTTCTAAGTGCAGAGTGCATTTCAAGTAAAGTATTTTATTTATCTATGTGCGGAAATATATAAATGTATACACATGGATTAATAAGTTTGGCCTTAACAAGGAATACAACCAAATTACTAGCCATATGTGTTGCAAAATTTGTGCAATTTGCTAGCTTTAGGGGTATTTTTGTCTGTTTTGGTTTTCCTGAAAAATTAAAATCTACAAGCGAACTAAACTATAATGTTTTGAGGTATGACTTGTTAAACACTTTGGCCAAATTGCTTGGCATTTAATAATGATAATGCCAACACAAATTATTCTTCCTTATTATGGCCATATAAATGGTGGCCAGTTAACTTAAGGTAAACTTCATTGCTAGATTATTCAATTGTGTGTGTGTGTATGTGTGTAGTGGTTTGTTTTAATACTCAAGTTAATGCTTCGTTGAGCATTTCGAAAAGTTAGTTACCGCTGCTGGCTAATAAAGTGTAAATGAATTGCAAGTGATTGCAATCTTTGAGTTTTGTTTATTTTTTGGTTTGAGCCAAGTGTAGGTAGAACTGAGTCAGGCCTAAACCCAAGCCCATCTTTAAACGGATACGCTAAGCGAAAAGCCAGCCGATGGCCATTTGAATTTTATGGCATTTAATTGGCTTATTAAGACCTCATTTATATGGAAAAAGGAGAGTTCACATTCAATTCTTGTGTGTATGTCTTTTGTCTCTTGAGAAATAATAAAATAAAAAAAAAACTAAGAGACTTAAGATGTTCACATTGTTTGTGATTATTATTATTATAATAAATTAGTTGCGGTTTTTACGCTACGCCTTTTTTTTTGCAATTGCCAAAAATACAACACAACAACAACAACATTTGTGTATATACATACATACATTTTTAACGTTTTTTTTTAAGCTGCTTATGTAAGACTAATTTACACATGAATCGAACGAATGAGCCAAAACCCACCTATGGAGAGGCATTTTATTTTTTCTTTCGTTATTGTTGGTTTTTTCTCTTTTTTTTTTTGCTTTGATTTTATTTTATTTCTATTAAGTCCAAGGTTAAATTCGAACTTAACTGTTGCCATATGTCTGTTAATTAATGTTTTATTTAATATATATATATATAAATACATATGTATATATATATTGCATATGTGAATGATGAAAACATTCAAGCGGCAAGTTGCTCATTTTCGGCAAAAGGTGTCGTCTGACATTTTGTTTATACACATTTCACACTTGACATTTACTACAGGTGAAAAGATGTCGATCCAATGAATGATCTCCTGCAGTCTCCTCCCCCCTTCCTACGTAAGACCTACCACTTAGGAGAAGGCTCTTCTAAGGGCCAGCTAACGATATAATCAATAAAATGCAATGACAGAGACATACAACAAGATGCATGTAGGCGGCTTCCCTACCAACCCTCCCCCACCTGGCCAGACACTTTAAATGGAGGGAGAGACACTTGTAAATATCGTCAACCGGTTTTAAGGTGCGACTCTAGTGATTTGAAAACAACAACAACAACGAAAATTGGAATAACGGAAAGAAAGAAATTGTCGTTTGCCATAAGCCCGGCCAGTCACTTGAAGAATTACATTGTTTCTTTGTCTTATGCTGTTGGTTTTTTTTTTTTTGTATTTTTTTTTTCGCCTTTTCTTCAATTTCAGTTTTGGAGCTAAGCCCAGCTGAGTGTTATGTAGAGTATGGTGTAATAATATTGGTCTTTGGAAAGCCAATCCCTATATAATGCCTGTCGGCTTACTTCTATAGTGTATTTATTTATGGGGTAATGCTGAATCATTGCGAATCATTGTTGTCAAATGTCAAAGAGAAGCAGAAAAAAAAAAAAACAATCACACACAACACTTGAAGAGCTTGGGCCAGCTGTGGCCTGATCATAAGATGTATCTCTATAATTGTAAGATACACACACACACACACAAAAACACATATGTGCATTAACATATTCTGCCACTTGTGTGCACAATTTGTTGCTCATGTTTTTCTACTTTAATATGCTTACTTTTAATCTCGTCTCTTTTCTTTGTAGTTTGAAGTATCTAACAAAAAGTATAAAAAAACAACATTTTTGTTTTCAAAAATGGTTTTTCCAATTGAATTTATCAGTTATATCGCTTATATGGGCATATTAGAAGGGTTGGTTATATGTTTTTTCAAATAGAAATAAATCAGAAAATACCTAATTTGATGACAAATTTCTATCTATGTCAATTTAAAACTTTCAATTCATTATATAAATTTTTCTAATATTCAAATATTTTTGCATTGCAAAGTTATTTGATAAAACTCTGCCCCCATGACAATATTTAAATTAAAGTAGTTTAACATGAAAACCCGACCCCCCCCCCGACTAGTGGCCTTTTGATGACTTTTCGAAGTTGGCTAAAATATTCGTACTAGTTTTTGGACCATTTCAAGATTTATATTTATCGTTGGGTTTATATTTATCGTCGTACTCACCACAGGTGTTTTCATCAGAACCATCTGAGCAATCCTTTTCGCCATTGCAGAAAAGGCCACGCTCAATGCAGTTGCCATCACCGCAGGCCAAGAAGCCATCTTGGCACAATGGCTCGTCTGTATGGAGCAAAGGCTTGACACGTCGCTCCTTATTCTTCGACTTGCAGTTCTTGACGGACTCTTTCCAATCGCAAGTTTGTTTCTCAATATCGAAATACAAACCGGCAGGACAACGAATAGCTTGCAAACCCTTTAAATACAAAGAGAAATTGTATTACAGGAACACGTTGGTTAATTCAATTATTTCAATTGTTTTTGTCATGATGCTGGAAATGATGTAATAAAAGTTAAACTCACCGATGAGGTACATTGGATAACATCACGACAGTTGTCACCTTCGCCGGCAACCAAGCGGAACCATTCACCGGCATCTTTGTCCTTGCAGAGTTCCTTTTCGAAAGACTCCTCCTTTTTGGCCTCTTCGGTGGTGGCTTGACGCTTGAAACGTAACAAATCTTCAGCTTGGACTGCAAAAATCAAATATAAATAATAGGATATAAAATGAGAAAAAGCGGAAGAAATACATTTCGTTTTTTATTTTCCTTTGGCCAAAATGTGGGTTGGCGCACTGCGCACTTGGCACTTCCTGTTACAAAAACATAGATATTTTCATATTTAGTAGACACATCGGATATGGCTGGCTGGCTGGCTGGCTGGCTGGCTGGCTGGCTGGCTGGCTGACTGGATGATGGTGTTGTGCCTAAAGACATGGGCATGGCATGTGGCTTGAACTGGTTGCTACGAAACATTCATCTAAACAAGTTTCCATATTATGAAATTTTTTTTTTTTTTTTTGTGAAGTCACAGATATGTATATGTATATGGTTAGGAGGAGAAGGAAGGGAGCAGAAGTATAGAGAACTGTAAAACAAGTTATAACTTTGACATTTTGCAGTTGGCAACACAGAAGATATAGCTATATATGCATATAGAAAGATTTGCATAATCGTATACACATATATAGATATCTGTTATTTGTCGTCTTGATCGATGGCCTGCTGTTGTCCCTTGCAAAACTCAAAAAAATAAAAAAAGACACTCAAACAAATCATATACATATGCGCATAGCCCCAAAGAAAATGAAAGTTGTTTTTTTGCCAGAAAGCCAACCTGTTGTCCTTTTCCTTTCTATCTTTTTTCGTTTTCTTAGCCAGCACTTTTTACTACTGCATCATCAAGGTTACCTCACACAGCATGCGAAAAAAATTGCGTTTTTCCTACTTACTGTTGCTGTTGCTGCTACCAACAATAACAACATCAACAACATCTTTTACCAAGGCCAATACCGACTTCCGTCAGTCAGTCAGTGCAGTGCAATTAAAAACAAAACAAACAAAAAAAAAAAATAAAACTAGAACAACATTGAAAAATTGTCTTATCTTGCCTTATTTTGTTTTTAAATCAATTTAGATTTAATTTTTGTTTTTTCTATTTTAATTTAACTTACCTCCATTTAAAGCCGCCACAGCCACAATGGCAAAAACTATAAAAAGTTTTGCCATTTTGCTTTGGTGCAAAAACAACAAGCAAAAAAAACAAAAAATTTAAGAAGCTTTAACTAGATTTTGGGTTTAGATTTTCGATTTTCTTCGGATCAAAAAAATTTGTATTTTTTGGTTTCTTTTTTTTTGTCTTCAATCAATTTTGTTGGATATTTGGAGTGTGGTGTTCACTTTTATTTGTCACTTGTTGTGTGCGTTGTCTGTGGAGTTTTGTCCTTCCGATCGGTATCAAAGCTCCATTTACACTGTTTGCTACGATCTCGCGCACAATTTCTCGAGCCCCGGTCTCCAAGACGCCAAAGCCCAAGACGAAGTCAAATTTGCTTCTTTTATTACACAGAGTCAAGTCAGTCGCGTCTGCAGTATGTGCGAGTGTGGTGAGTTTGAGTCGTGCAAGCTTTATTCACAGTTTTCGAAACAAACAAAAAAAAAACACAAAACTGGGCCAATACGTTCCACACTCACACACACACACACACACACATTGAAGCTTCCGTTTCGAGCCGCACTTTCAATTTGAATTTCTGCTCTGCTGTTGGTTCGTGGCTGCTCTTCTGCTGCTACCCCGAAAATATCGAGAGAAGTCTTTCACATTTCGGTTTGAGGCTTTTATAAGAAAAATAATGCTTGGAAAATCATCCAATATAAGCCCCATCCCCCCATATATGTAGAAAGGGAGACAGAGGGAGAGAGAAAGATAGTGTAAGGTTGAGCCCAGCTTGAACCTGTTGTGGATTGCAAGTGCATGTAAATGCAAATGAGAAATTCTTGGATTGGCTTGGCCTGACACGACTTGCCTCGACTTAAAATCGATGGATTTCATTAGCTAGTACGTAGTGGCAAATTCCAGAAGGTCTCCGTCTGTCTAACCCTCGATGGCGGCAACTTCTCCAAGACAGTTAAGCCCAAGCTTAACATTAAAATCAACAACCTATTTTTGATTTCAAATTTGATGCAAGCATTTTTGAAAGCCCACTAACGATTCACCCCGCCTTTCAACCACCTCTTTGCATTAATTATTCCCTGCCTTTTAATTTAAACAATTGAAAACAAAACTTATCCTGTAATTGAAACGCCCCAAAAATGCTTTAATGTGTGAGAGTGCTTGGCCAATGAAATCTTTAAAAAAGGCTTAAAAGATTATCCTATAAATAATACTATGTGCATTTTAGTACTTCAGGTATTGAAAAAAGAGCACTTGAAAAAAACATCAAGCGAAAATATCTGTTTTATAGTAAATTAAGTAATTAAATTATATTTTTTAACAATAGTATGCACCTTTGTCTATTGGTTTTATCAAAATTAAAGAAATTTCTCCTTGTTTCTTGTTAAAGTTTAAACAGCTCTTAAAACTAAACATAATTTTTCGGACCAAAATTTGTCGTTTTCTTTTTAGTTAGAAATATTTTCTATTAAATTTTTTCTAATATTCCTGAAACTGCTTTAAATTTACAAAAAAAAAAAAAATACAACTTTTCCAAAGCGAATTGGTTTCAAGAAATTTATTTTTGCCTTTTAAATCTGAAAATTCTTTAAATAAGATTTTTTTTGTTAAGGGTGTAAAAAAAACCTTTTTATCAAATAACTTATGAGACTTAAACCAGAAAAAAACTCAAAAAGTTTTAAAAATTCGCAACTACTATTACAGATTAGACAGAGGAAACCAAATGAAAAGATGAGCTAGTACTTACTGAAGAAATGATGACTCAATTTTCTAGGAAAATATAGCCTAGTGAGCTGAAATATTTCAAACAGTCTCAAATTACAGGGTAATCTACAACATATCCAAATTTTATTTAAGTTGGTGACTCGCATTGCTGAAGTTCCCCTAGTTAGATTAATGTCTATCGATTAATGTAGACAAGAATCAAATTAGGGAGCCGTAAGATTGTTTCTACTTAATTTTTTTTTTTGAATTCCTTGAAATTAGAATTTAAAAGTAATTATATTCTTGATCAGCATGAGAAGCTGAGTCGATATAGCCATGTCCGTCTGTCAAGTATGAAAATCCATAGGATCGGACCACTATATCATATAGCGACATACGAAAAATCAGTTAAGGAGTTGGAGTACCGCTATGAAATTTACTAATGCGATAGTTTTGGAGATAAAAGCTAAGATTCCAGAATTTCCAAATCCGATCGGATAAACAAAAAACAAGTTACAGTCAATATAAATCGGCTCTGCTCAAACGCTGCCGGCAGCGCTGCCTGCTCCCTACAACGTGTAAAAATATTATTGCCAAGGACTGCAAGGATGTATAAACTTTAATATTTTTTCGTTGCTATTTGCAATGTTTTTTTAACGCAATCGTGTTGTTTTTTTATAGCTTTTTTGTAGTTTTCTGTAATCCGAAATTCCATATTCAAAAATTCATTCAAAATGGTAAATTTATATTCTCAAACTGATCTGGTTTTTTTCTTCGTTGGAGAAGTACAACAATTTTAAATTAAAAAACTGTTCAAGGTTAAAAGGTAGTACATACAATGTCTCAGATCCTGTCATGGTCACCCTGTCGTAGGTGATTCGGCAACTGAATCAGGTTTATACATGTGTTAATTTTCACTCTACAAAATTCAAAATCCTACTTATGTTACATCTCTTCTTGATATGGTTTTCCCTGACATTTTGTGGTTTCAATTTAAAAGTTAATATGATTTTTTTTCTCTTTCTCTCTGTCCCTCTCTCAACGACCTTGATCGGTTTGTTTTTGTTGTTGTTATTATTATTATTGCTTGATAGCCCCAAAAGAAAAGAAAAAAAAATAACATTTATGGCCCATAGAGTGATCTTTCGTGTGGCGTCAGTTGAGAGGCGGCGGCGTCTTAAAGGCGTGACGAACGGCTGCCAACTTGAGCCCGTCTCCGCCGCTTGCATGCCCATCACTCCGGCTTCCCCCTACCCCGCCATCACAGACAGTAGTTGTAGTTATAAATGTATATACATACATATGTACATATGTAGTGGTAGTCGTTGTCGTCATCGTCGTCTCCGTCTCCGTCTCCATCTCGACGAAAAGGCTTTAAAGTGTGCCAAAGTGTTTTTTGGCTTTTGCCTTTTTCGGAATTGTCATTGTCTATTTTTGCCACACTTGACATTTTGCATATGCTTAGTTAACCGCGAATATAGGAGGAGTTTGAGTTAGTTGTCTGCCTGCTGTGTTGCTTGATTTCCAATTAAAATTAAACAAAATCCAATAACAACAGCAACGAAGCAACAAAATATTTCAGTTGGTTTCCGCTTCAAGAAGTTTTGCATCAATTGATGAAACCAGTTTAACGTTTTCCATTTCATTTTAAATCATCTGATGAAGATCAAACGAGCATCATCATCATCATCATCATCACCATCACGATCATCTTCATGTTCATGTTCTTCATTCGAACTCTTAAATTTTGCAAAATCATTGAAATAATTATACTCAAATTTCTAACTAAAATCCCCATGTATTAGTTTTTCGTCTTATGCGGTTTTTTTATTTGCGGTTAAGAACTTAGCCAAGTGTTAATCCATGTATGAATTTGCTTTGCTTCTGATTTCATTTGTCAATAACTTCAATTTGTCGATAAGTGTTTGCAATGTACATACGATATATACATACATACGTATATATGTATATATGTACAACTTGTCTTCAATAACCACAAATCGTTTGTGCAAACATATTGCTTCTTCGTCGTTTAGAACAAAATAGTAAAAATGAACGAGATACCAAAATAAATAAAGAAGATGTTTATTATTAGATATCCACCTTTTTAATTGCTTATATTAACAATTACTAATTGTTAAATTTTTCAAATGCAATCATATTTCCTATACCTAAAATATTAACTATTTTTAACAAATGGGAAATATTTATAAATATGCCTTAATCCATTTAAGAACTGATTTCTTATGACATTGTTGATTAAAAATTGCTTACTTAACAGTTAGTTAAATTAAGAACCTCTAATTATATATGTATATACTTATTATGAGTAATCAAAACCAAAAAGGTTAAACTAAACTTCAGGGACGACTATAATAAACTTCACTAAGATTCAAATAGACATTAGTTTTAACAACTTTTTTGTAGAGATTATAATCGATGGCTGTTCAAGGGGCTAATGTCAAAGTTTAGGCAATAATTGCAAAAAAAAAAACCAATAAATAAGTAGACTAATTGACTCAAGGTTCTCCTTACCAATACCAACCACATTGGGCCCAATCGCAGATTTTTTGTCATTAAATCTGAAAATTCATCGAAACAAAACTCAAATTTAATATAACAGATAAAAATTAAATTTTCAGTATTAAAGGGATCAATCAATAATATTAATATTATTGAAGCTCTGTATTTCTGATCTAAATTCAAAGTCAGCTCTTTTATCTACGGTTTGTTTTCATGAAATTGGCCGGTAATTTTTGTTAAATTTGAGCGCTGGCAGATTTTCAACGTATAATAAAAATATTAAAAGCCAGTGTTAATGAAATTTTAGAATCCAAGATAACTTTTGTGCTTATCCGTGTATTATTTTCATTGCAGAAAAACTCAATCAAGTATTCGTTTTAGTTAGGAATTTGGCGCAAGGATTGCGTCACATGTGATTTAAAACTAAACTATAATCTCTGCTAAAATGTATGCTAATAAAACTCTATCAGCAACTCTAAAATTACGTATACGCAATGTATTCGTAAATGGGGTAGGCATGACTAAAATAGTTGAATTATTCCCATCTTCTAAATTATTTAGTCATATGTACCAAGTTTTAACTCGATGAAATACAAATTAGACAAAAAATCGGCGCTTAGGACCAATGTTATAAGCATTTTATTTAGCAGTCTTTAGTTGATACAACAAGGTGGGGGTTTTTGAAAAAGCTATAGGGACAATCTGTTTACCTTTTGGTACTGCCCCTTAAAAATAATATTTTTCACAAGAGTCCTAGAGCTGGCTTAATTAAAAGCAAGGCTTGATTCAAATTTTACAGAGGTTGTCTAGATAGATAATTCGAAATACACGTATTAAGTAGAGGACGATTTCTCAGATTACTTGTTAATCATTTCCGTTTGGACTTAGTTTGTTTCTGTACCAACAAGTAATAATTTCAAAATTTAATATAATTCTATTTTATTTCCAAATATCAGGGGACAGCTTTTCAAAATTCTTTATATATATTCACTTATGAGTACTTCTTAAAAACTTTATATTTTGTTAAGAAGTATCGTGACCTTTATATTACTATATATAAGAAGCGAAATACTAAATTTTATTAAGTAATCATTCCATTTCCGATATGAATAGTTTAATCGCTGTCAAACATATTTACCCTTTTTATTAACTCTATTAAGCTCGCTTAATAAGTCTTTGTCATTACATAGTTAAGAACTGATTTTAATTACATCTTGCTGGAAAATTTCCTTTTAAACATTTAAAAAAATGATGAAATTTGGTAAGAAGTTAGTGCCAATTAGTTATGGTGTGACGTATTATTTTTTTTTTTTTTCTTAAATACAGTAAGTGAATAATTCGCCTTTGGTGTGTACATCATTCAGTATAAATTTTATTGATTCAACATTGAGTTATTAACTTTTGGTTAAATTTTACAAGCGCTTCGTTGTAAACATAAAATAGAATTAACTAAGGGCACTTAATATATACTAAATATATATTGGTTTTCTTCTTTTTTGTATGTATGTATGGTTACCGGTTTATAATTAACTATGCAGTGACTTTGTTTTTCATTTGTACGTAATCAATCTCGTTTCATTTTCGTTTATGGAAGATCTCAAGTCATTTTTATGGTTCAATGGTTTCCTGTTGCTGAATATATATATGTATATTATTCCTATTATACCATAGATAGTATTCTAGCTGCATTCTACTCTCTATATACTATCACACTCACAATAAATCTATATATACATATATATATATACATATATATTTGTATGTATATATTATAATATCTTTCGTTATAGATTACGTTCTTCCTTTGGCAATTCAATAAACAAACAAATTAATTGATTAATTTAAAAAAAAAAACCAAATAGTGACAAAAAACACAACATTTTGAGAAATTATCTAACAAGGAAAAAAGAGAGAGAGAAAATAAGGGAAAGAAACAAAACAACACACGGAAATGAATGAAAACTATTTCATAATACTCGAGAGACTGGTGTATCCACTATTGTTACCCTGATGATTTATTTCCTGGCGTGTTGGACGACAGCAATGACAGCAGCAAATACTTTTCATTACATCCATGAAGCTGGTCTGATCAAAATCATCCAGATCGGACATGAATACACCAGAACTTATATCTTCTGCGGTGCGTGTTCCCACAAATGCCTTGAGATCGGAGACGGGAAAGCCCTCTTTATAATACTTTTTAATCGTATCATAGGCATCCATTATAACGGCAATAAATAGGGACAAAACAACATAAATATACAAGGCAATAAACGAATATAGGTAGATCTGACAGAACCACCATAGCCACGTAGCTTTAGTCGATAGAGTGGCAAATGTAGCAAACATATCATCGCCATTTATTAACGAGAACAAGCACTCTGATGTTGTGGCCAGTGAACGGAATTTCATGTGATATGGTCCCAAAATTAGCCAACCACAAAACGCAAAACCCGCATAAATAAGCAATGCAGCAATGAGAAACCGCAGAATCTTTGGAGCTGCTTTCTTAAGGACAAGTATAACCACATTGTAGGTTTTAAAGAAACCTAAATAACGAAGGACACCAAACCATACAAGCAAATTGCCTATTCCTAAAAATAGAGAGCAAGTATCCCATTGATCTACCACCATATAACGCCCCTCGATTTGTTCCTTCAATGCCGAGCCAATGATCAGAAGAACATCATTAAATATGATCATAATGTACCTAAGAAAAAGACGAAAGGAAATTAGTAACTTCTTAATTGAAACGCTAAATTCTTATCTTCAAAGGGCTTACCAAAAGTTCACAAACTCCAAACGTCCATCGAAGCTCAAGTCTTTGCCGAAATGATGACGGAAAAATGAAACCGTAGCGCACCGCAAAAGATAGGCCCTCCACAAAGCTCTTGTACACAGGGCGAATGACAATGCGCAGGTAAGTAAAACAAATATATTCAATATACTTCTCAATAATGAATCAAAATTAGCCTCCGCTATGAAATCGGTAGCTCCATGGCACTTCAAACGTGTCGCCTCGGCATCTAGAGAGAGTAACATTTGGCCATCATGATCCCGATTATTGAACAAGATGGATATATCGAAACGAAAGCAATCGGGGGCCGATAATGGTCCGCCGTTAGCCTTAAAATTTACTGTCTTTATCTGAAATGTCAATACCGCACTCACTAATGAGGCGAAATTTACTTCTCGGCCACGATCATTCAGATAACGCTCCACTCCAATACTAGAGACATTGGGAGGCAACGATTCACACACCTCATCGATGTGTGGATCAAATATATACGATTCATTATAGCCAAATATGGTACCCTCGCGATAATTCTGCATGCATAGCTTAAGCGGTGGCATCGTATTATTCGGTGTTGGATAATCGTAAGGTCCAATCGAACGACTGACATTTCCATAGCCATCAATGGCATATTGTACGGTGTCATAGAATTCCTCTTTCATGTATAAGGCAAATGGACCAACTGCTGGTGGATAGCTCTCTACCTCACGTGATGAATCCCATCCGCGTAGAAATAGATGGGAAAAGGCAAATCTATTATCGCCCGTGTAATTGATGTGATTATATCGAGCATGGGCGAATAGACACAGCTGGACGGTGACAAGAAAGATTTTGACAATCTGTAAAAGAAAAATAGCAAAATTTCACATTATTTACAGGCTCACAAGAAAGAGACAGAGAATAAAGAAAGTTTAAATTAAGTTGAAGAAATGAAAGAAAGCGAGATAGTGCTACCTTTGGAAAAAAGAAAGGGCGAGTAAGCTTACTTTTCTTTGTGTTCTTTCAAAAACGCTCTGATTTCGGTTCTCTGAACTCTAAAGCTCTACTTGTTACTTGAGGTAGCCAAAAACCCAACGAAATTAATCAAATTCAAGCAGTTTCAACTGTAATGTATGTTAAAATGTGTACTATGAGTCAAAAGTGTTCGTAATGTGACTTATATTTTAACTAAAGTGTGTTTTGTCGATTATGAGGAATTATAGCATTTTGGAGACTATAGTAGACCAGGAGCACTGAATCCATACACAACATTATTATCATTATTATTTTTTTTTATTATTATTATTATTATAAGTATAGGATATAGTTGTAAACTAACAACCTAACTATATTTTACAAGCGCTGGCAACTCAGGCCTTCGGCTTAGACGAAAACTGCATCCATACACTTCGAACCCGGATCCTCGTTGTTCAGTTGCCTAATTGACTGGGCCTCTAGACAACTTATCTACCGAGGATTGCACACAACAAATCGTCTCAAGTTCACTACAAATACTTTAATATTTGGATCTTTAGATTCCAATTATTTCAAATTTCGAGGATTTAAAGTCCGGATTGTCACTGGGAATTGGTCAAATATTCTACTTGATCAAGCTCTGTACCACTGTCTTAGGTAATCGAAGCGTTATCATCGTTACTATGTCACCTACCTAAATGATGTACTCTTATTCAACATTGAACAAATTAATCATATGAAAAACCCCCCTAAAGCTAGCATTTATCATATGTATCATATATATAGTCAAAAACAGAAAGGAAAAAAAATGCCGTGAGCCTTCACACAACAAAAATTAAACCATAAAATTTGTAGATATTGCATTGTATTTTTGTACTTGCAGAACTTGTGAGCAAGTAGGTATAATTGCGATTGCGTAGTTCATATATACTTATGTACATATATAAAAATATATGTATATACATAGTTAGACCGAAGGTGAGATAAGGCTAAGAAGATAAGTCTAGTCAAAAGAGGAGGCCACTCTTGGCCCCTCTTAACGCCAGAAATTTGTAAAAACTAGGCAAATATTTACTATGGGAAAATATGTGTCACAGGGAATCAAATAAAAATAACAAGATAGAGAGAAAGAGAGAGAGAGTGACCGGAACGTCCACGCCAATGCAAAACACGCGAATCATGAGACAATTAAGACAAAGGGACCGAGAGACAATCTGATGACGATGAGAGAGATATGTATATACACAAAATAATAGAATAATTATTAGAATACTTTATAATCAGATTATCCGTCTATTGTTTTGTCTCACCTGAACCACAAATTTATATGGGAATTTGCGACGAGCTTGCCATTTCTCGATGGGATTCATGAAATAGAATTGCAATTTGCGACGCATTCGCTCCTCAATATGAGATCCAGCCGATGCAGTGGGATTTGGAAATGCGGGTTGCTCTACATATCCCTGAACTGAAGAGGTAGCAGCCACTACTCCTTCTCCTCCTCCTCCTCCTCCTCCAGGACCAGGTGCTAATGGAGTGGATTGCAACTGAGCCTGTCTGCGTAGGATTCTAGTGTTAACATATTCCTCTTCCACCCCATCTAGACCGCCATCATCATCATCATCAGTGTATTTGGGATGATGTTGGGCTGCTTCATAGCTGTCCGTTCGGCGTTTAACGGCTGGAGAGGGGACTGCAGCACCACTTACTCCGCTACCTGCCGCCCCATCTCCATGGCCGTAATTTTGCATTTCAATGTACACTGGCTGCGTTGCTAACAATAGCGTAGCTGCCCTGTGGTTGTTGTTGTTGTAGAGATTTTCCTTTGCCCTGTTTCTGGTTCAACATGCAAAAGGAAAATATCTACAGCAATGTCAACACAAGCCAACAATTAAATGGGATTCTATATAGTATATATATATGCAATAAATGCAACTTTTCTGGCGAATTGATTGTTAAATACTGCTACAAAGCACAAAATAAAACACACAAAAACACTTCTCCGATAGGTCGCAAACTATCGATATGTGTGCTAGAGATGGGTAACTAGGGATGGATGACTATTCAAGTCACTTATCGGTAATGTTATTAAATCACACATAAACTGGCCGTTAAATTATAATGGAAATTTGGCAACTATGCCACCAAAATAAAGTCAGTTCTATATAAATTTCAATCAGAGCAAATTTAATAAATTCACAAATTTCCTCTATTCTATTTCATCTATCACTACATATAAAATATATTTTAGGGTAGAAACATCCCTTAGCCAACATACATAGTTATTCGAGCAAAGTACTATATATTTACTGTACTAACCTATATATCTACTAGGCAAAACAAAACATTAATTAAACCGTAATTGATAATTAAGACATTTAATGAACCCGTTCCCTGTTGCAATAAACACAACGAACTACCCGTTAAACTTAATATTCAAATCAAGAGAAAAAAATTCAAGAATTGTTTTTTTTGTTTGTTTTGTATTTATATATGGCAAATTTAACAAATTTTCTTTCTTTTTTTTAAATATACATACATACATATACAATTAAACATTTCATCACGCTTATAACTTTCTCGCACTTTTGCTCGTTGCTCAAATTTATGTATCGGTTCCATTAATTAATTTAAAAGTATGTTTCCTTTTTTTTGTTTGTTTTGTTTTGTAGAAGGTCGTCCTTAAATAATACGTACAATCACACGCACTTACATTACATAACATACTAGCAAAAACACATTGATACATAATATATTTGTTGTATTTTCTTATTCAAATTAGAATTTTTGATTTTGATTATTTTTCAATTTTTTTGTTTTTGTGAAAAAGCAAAAATATGCATTTCATGTAATTCTGATTTTATAATTTTATTTTATGATATACACATATAGTGTGTGTGTGTGTGTGTTTTACATTAAGATGTGTATGTGTAATTATGTAAATATTTTATATAAAACAATAACTAGTCTGAAGACCTTGTGACTAGACGGGATTTTTCTCATTTTTTTTTAAATCTTTTATCTATTCCATTAAATATTTTCATTTTATCTCGTTATGGCTACTTTCTAGAAGATATAGGTATATATATTTTTTTATGCATGTATATAGGATATTGTTTGTTATATAGGTATATATATATTTAGTATGACATTTAGGGATCTTTTAAAATTGGCTAAACTTTAAGCCATATCCTTTTAATATACATATATAGAGAGTTCTCCTAATTATTAGACACGCATGCGATATACATACATACAAATACACATTTAACAAAGAAAAAAGCAAAAAAAAAAAACATTTATTTATTAATAGTTTTAGGTTTATATATGTATATATATAAATATATATATATATAGATATATTTATATTTATAATAATAGTATAATAATAATTAATTAAACCTTCATTTCCTGCTCAACACATTTCCTGAGTAACTTTTCCTGCTCCTTCTCTACCCCCCACCCCTCTAGGTCAATAAACATCCTGATTCCCCCACCCCCTCCCCGACGGTTTATCATTCTATCTTCGATTTACACAATACTCTCACGATCGCGGGCAGCGTCTTGGAAACCGCCCGGCGATCTCATACCCTGACCACTGGATGAGGTCACTCGTTTCACCAGCTGATCGGGGCCAGCACTGCGAACACCATTGCCCTTAAAGAAACTGGCCATCCAATTGCCCAGTTTAGTTCGTTGGGGACGCTGCTGCTGGTTGAGGATCTGATGGTGGTGGTGTTGCTGCTGATTCTGATTCTGCTGTAGATTATGATACTGCTGCTGAGAGCCAAATCCCGGCTGCATATCGGTGGCATAGCTCACACTATTGCCATGACTACCCGGATGATCCATGTGTTCTAGCGAATGCCATCGTTTGGTGGAGTCTAACAGTTCTTCGGCGGGCACAGATAATGACGATTGACGTTGCAGTAATGGTGACTCCAAATCCTCGTCCATTTGCATATTGCCTCCATTACAATTATTATTCAAATGCTTCCCACAGCTGCTTGTGGGCACAATACGAATCTGGGCATTGGGAAAGCTATCGTGACGCATTAAAAGGCCAAACTCATCGTCATAGCTCTCATAATTGGCATCTACAGGGTTGGCGGCCGACATATCAGCAAGATCCACCAAATTGGCATTGATATTCGTCTCCTCAGTATCAATCTGGCCATTCGGCTGGGCGGTCGTTGTTGGCGCTTGATGACCGCTGATCAGTGACACTCCCGTATCAAGAGATCTTGAGTTGTTCTTGGACAGCAGTTTGGATGGCGGCAATTTGACGCGCTCATGACGTTTCAGCAAATGCTGGAACGGCATGGGATCAAGGGAACGTGATTCGCGCAAAAGTAATTCGGCCGCCGACTCGTCACCATCTTCGGCCAGGCATAAATGGGCAGCACTGATGATTCGATGAGGCCGCACCATGGCCAATGGTTTATGCAAGGCATTTGGCTGACGCACTAGCCCAACTCCTCCTGCTGCTGCTGCTGCTGCTGCTGCAGCTGCTGCTGTTGCCGCGACAGCTGCTGAGGCGGCAGCTGCGACGGCTGCAGTGGCGGCTGCTGCTTCTGCATTCATATCACAGTTCGTTTCATTTGTTTCGGAATGATTCAGCGTACTGAGCGAAGCCTGAGCTGATTCAATCAGGGCACCACCCAGACCATTGATAGAGGGACGCTCCCGTTCCCTCTCCCGCTTATTAACCATGCGCGGCGATTCCCGTGCCATCTGATAGATACTACCTTGCAGGCTATATGTTGATTCCACATCTGCTGGCCTCGGTACACTGCTCTGTCGTCGCGATCCTGTACCACAATAGTGCATTGCCTGAATACTTGGCTGTCGCGAATCCGGATTCAATTTGGGACTCTTTCGCGGTCGACTGAAGAGCGGCGGTGGCATATCGGTCATATCAACGGGTTTCTTTTGTATAGCCTTCTCATTGGCACCCGTTAGCCACCAGGTGGTAACTTCGCCCTTGCCTTTCATATTGACCAGACCCCGTTTTTCGGTATGATAGCCACCGCCCAGCTTATCCAACGCCAACTTACATTTGTTGGAAATGTGTATCTTCAATGCCTCACCATTGCTTTCCATACGCGACGCCGTATTTACAGTATCGCCAAACAGGCAATAACGCGGCATAGTTAGACCAACAACGCCAGCCACAACGGGTCCCGTATGCATTCCAATTCTCAGCTTCAAAGTCTCATTCGGTCGATGGGCTATGCGATGCTGTTTCACTGCATGCAACAGATCCAATGCCATTGAGGCTATTTCACCGGCATGACGGTCCCCATTCTTAATGGGCAGACCAGAGACCTAAACGAAAACGATAAAGAAAGAGATATCATTGAGAAATTGAGTGAGAGAGAGAGAGAGAGAGAGAGAGAGAGAGAGGGAGACAGATAAACGGTCAATTGGAGAAATTGATGAGCAGAACCACAAATGCAATAAGTTTCTACAGTTAAGGATTAACATAAACACTCAAAAGGCGAATATTTGTCATTAAATTGTTGTACTTACCACCATGTAGGCATCGCCTATTGTCTCCACTTTGTAGACATCATAGCCACGTATGATGCGATCGAAAACTGTATAGAGATCATTCAAAAAGTTAACCACCTGCAATGGTGTGCTCTCCGCCGACATGGCCGTAAACCCAACAATGTCACTAAAGTAGATGGTCACCTATAAAAAGGGGGGAAAACGTAAAGTGGAAATAAATAATAAACCATGTTTGTTTTATATTTTGTGTTATTTACCAAATCATAAGAGACTGGCTCAACGCCCTGCCCCATGGTTAGTTTCTCGGCAACCGATTGTGGCAACATGCGATGCAGCAAATCTTCTGTCTTCAATTTCTCCTCACACAATAAACGTGTTCGCTCTGTTACAATGTCCTCCAAATTGTTGGCATATTTCTCCATCATTTCCATCATTTGATCCATGATGTTTTTGGTTTTGCCTCCACGCATTTTTTTTAAACGATTGCTAAAAAAAAAGGGAAATTTTGAATATTTTTTAAATAATAAGTATTAAAAACTTGTGCTTATACCGTATGACACTGAATTCGGGACGCTCTTCGGGCTCCTCGGCCCAGCAATCTTTAATACAGGCCAGAACATAATCTGGACACGATTCGGCCTCAATTATAGACTCGACCTCGGGCCGAAATGGCTCTTCGCCTTTGAGCGGCAGCTTCTTAACAAAGTCCACAATTTCCTTTGGTTCAAAATTGGTTTGTCCGAATGGACCCTTACGACTAAATATCTCATACATAATGATGGCAAAGGCATAGACATCACCTTTCTGACTGCCGTGGATGTGATGATTGCGCAGCAACTCGGGAGCGCGCCATAATTGATCTAAAAAGATAGTGATATATGTATAATTTTATGTATGTACATATATAGGCTAATATGTGTTGTAAACTGACTTCTATAATGCTGATGTTCGCCAATTGATTCACTTTCGGCACACTGACGCAACTCATGCAAACCAAAATCGGTCACCTGTAGCATCCAACGTGAGGTGACCACACAATTCGATGATTTGAGATTGCCATGGTATATCAATTGTGAATTGTGTATATAGATCATGCCCTAAAATACAAAATAGAATGCAATTTCCATATCATCATTATCATCATCATAATCACAAGCATCTCTATACAGAATAGGAGACACATTTATGAATGTATTCTCATTTAAAACTCACTTTAATGAGGTCATGGATGAGAGAGGCAATGAACAGATCATCCAATTTGATATCCTCATTCTCAATGATATCATACAGGCTGCCCTTGGCACAATAATCGGTGACTAGCAAAATGCGTGTGGGTTCCACACAGGCGCCAATGAAACTATTGATATTATCATGACGCAATTCACGCAGTAGACGCATCTCCTTCATGATCTCACGTGAGATATCACGTTTGCGTGGAAATTTCAACTCCTTGATCCGTACAACAGCTCCGCGTAAACGAGCCGTTGAGGTGACAAATTGATTGGACCACCGTGAGCCATAGCTTTGGGCACTCATTAAGCTAACCTGTAAACGAATCCACAAACATAAATTAGAAATAAAAAAAACGATTAAAAAATAAAAAATATAAACTACCTTGCTGGGCGATGAGACAATCTCATTGCCGGAATAGCCCTTTATTTCGCTTGAATCAATTTTCCAAAGCAAACCTTCGATTTCCAATTCAATTTTCCATTTTCTGTAGATGCTCATGGTAACCACACCAGAGCAGAATAGTATAACACCCAGGACAACAGCAGCCACTGTTGATGTGTAGTGGGTATCATCCTTTTGGCATAGCTCATTGGCGAAACCACACATTGGCTCATCTGTTGGCTTATCCCCGCCCGAAGGCCAATCAATCGAACCATTAATCAATTTATATTCCTACAATAAACAAAACAAACAAAATATTAAGAAAATAAGTTTGGAACTAATTATAAGTTAAAGTTAAAACATTTTACTTTTAATTCCTTTTCCTTTTTTTTTTTGGGTAATTTAAATCAAACAAACTAAAATTAATATAAAATAAGAAAAACAACAACAAAGAAGAAGACGACGACTCACTCACTGGAAGTTCTTCGCCTTGATGGAAATATGCTACTGGAACCATATGATAATTACAACGTATATTTTCCAGAATATTCCATTTATGTGGCTTATACGCCAACACTGAGAAATTACCCTCCGAATCACCATATTGATCGATTTTAATTGTGGAACCAGTGACGCCTAAAAATAATACAAAAGATATAATATTTTGGCATCACTCATGAGAGAGAGAGCGAGAGAAGTGAGTGATATAAACTTACTCATATAAGTACGATTTTTGATAATGGTATCAATCACCCTAGTGCCATTGCTGGCCACTTCAAAGATCACCTCATCGGTGAGAACACGCTCCTCCATACGCAACATTTTATCCAAAGCCCAGGCATATAGTTTAACCGAATCATACAAATACGCCGCATAAATCGAAATAAACTAAAACAAAAATTAAGAGGTTGAAAATATATACAGATGTATACTACATAGTATATGTATATACAGTAGAATCCGATTATAACAACGCTCAAGGGATCGACGAATCTACGCCGGTTTATACGGAACAGCTGCTGAAAGGAGCAAAAAGTGAAAGCCCGGATTCTACTATATATAGATAGACTATTTAAAATAGAAAGCGGTCTACACTTTATTTAAAGTCATGCTTGGAGAAATATTTTACATTTTCCTTTAAATACAAAAT
Source organism: Drosophila insularis (assembly GCA_018903935.1). Classification (NCBI taxonomy): domain Eukaryota; kingdom Metazoa; phylum Arthropoda; class Insecta; order Diptera; family Drosophilidae; genus Drosophila; species Drosophila insularis. The sequence goes on along the minus strand of JAEIFP010000337.1, from coordinate 2,248,991 downwards.
ATATTTTCTATCTGATTTTTGTACTCACCTTACTAAATTTACTCTGTGCAAATAATTGTGGCACTTGAAAATTGAATGGCGGCAATGAACTATAATTTCTCACTTGCTCCGTAAACATTTCGTAACCTTTTGTGGGTGGCGTTGAGGCCACTACCAAAAGACTTCTTGCCAATTGATTAAAATTTTCGGTACTATGGCAATTAGTCATCCGATTTATTTGATCAACTTTACGTAAATATTTCGACGCCTCTCTGCAAGAAACAGAAACATAAAAGTTTTCAATAAAAATTAAATATGTGAATCTAAAATCAATTAAGTACCTTTCCGAATAAACCATCATGTCGACAAAGATAACCATATATTCGCCTTTGGCGAATAAGCCAGCCGTTTCCATAGAACTCATAAAATCCACCAAGCTATTGGCTGTACCAAGGAACACATAGATTCGTGTGCGATTCATGGTATTCTGAACCACCTGGAAAGCACAAAAAAGGAAAATTTTTGAAAATTGAATTCTATTTAAATTGCTTACTTATGTATTTTTGTTTTAAATTCAATGCTTACTTGATACCAATAGCCCGACCGACAGCAGGGTAACATTAATTCACAGCATTTGGCTCGATTATCAATGAACGAATGCTTATGATTGATGGTCATGTTCTTCTTCATGGCCTGATCCTTGAGTAAATCGGCCACAGTGCCCCAAATTTCCTCATATAATATGGAAAACTTATTCCAGGCATAATAACGCAAAAGTGCAATCACCGATTTAACGACCTACATCAGAGAGAGATAGAGAGAGAGAGAGAAGAAGGAACAATAAGACATTTCAGTGCCATGTAAACCAAAATATTTAAAACTTTATGGCGCGAATGTAGCGGATGGTGAAATGGAACTGCTCTACTTTGGTCTTGGCTCTACATCTATCATATAACATTTTTATATTATTCAAGGCCAAGGATATGTGTATACGTACAATGTACATATGTACATATATTCCAAGGCTAACTAGCTGCTGCTGTCTGGTCGTCTGTCTGACAATCTGTTGTTGGATGTCAAAGACAAGAGTAAGACCAAGTCTCAACAACCATTTATCACCACACCCATCCGCATGCCCACATGCTCCGATGACACCATCAGCAATGCCACCTGTTGACTGCACCCGGGATTATTCCTATTTTTTTCTTCTAACTTACCTGCGTATCTGGAGGTTCGGTGCGAGCAAATGTCGGTATTGCGGATGCACGGTTCTCTGCGCATTTCTGTTGAATTGAAAGCAAAAAATTTCATATAAATACATACATCTACACACACACACACAAAAAAACGCATACATTTGTCACTAAGTACACTGGGAGAAAAGGTGAAGGGTAACTTCATCAGAGTCTAAACTTTGGCTAAACTGGGAATATGTTTTTTTAAAGAATTATTATTTCAAAATATCTCCCAAGTGAGTCTTCATAATAATTTCAATTATTTGGATTTTAAATATTAATTAAATCCGCTTTTACAAGTGTACAAGAAGTATTTCTGCGTGTGTTTGTGTGGGTGTTAGGACGAACGATGAAGGTGGAGTAAGAAAATGTCAGGCGTGAAATTGCCTCGTCATAAAACTTACATAGGAAATCATTGGAATGTTTCGACTTTGCGATACTATGGCCTCAACATAGCAAGGACCTTCAGGACCAAAAATCGTTGCAATACCATCGCATATCATTTCGGTAATGGCTTTTGTTGCCAATACCGTATCACCCTTGGTATCATTCCAACGTAGAGCTAAAGTTACATTTGGTAGCAATTCCGTATCATTGTTGACCTACACCAGAGAAAACCACAAAAACAAAACACATTTTAGTGGGGGGAAAGTAATATATGTGGTGCAAATGAAATACCTCATCCAATGCCATAGTCAGTGCACCGGATATGGCCAAACCCTGGCGATCCTTCAGCTCGCCAGTTAGGGCCGTTAGATAGCCCACAGTTAGCACAGTGCGGGGATTGCTACAGTCGCATACTGCCACCGATAGCAATAGTAATAAATTAAAGGGCCAACGCGTCATGGCCCCTTAGGCCGGGGCCGTTCAGCGCGACGCCTATGGTTCCAAACAGATTTACAAGCTGTAAAATGAAAAGGAGATAAAATGTTATGTTAAAAAAGAAATATGTAAACACAAACATATATAAATGTAAGAATGCAATTGCAATTGAAAGTGACAAGGACAGGCGGCAGAAGCAACAGCAGAAAGTCAGATGTACTTCTAATAAAAATACATGTTTGACAAAGGCAAATACTGAGCAAGTCGAAACCAACAAATCCACCCAAAATCTCTCAAAGACTCCTCCACCCACACACACACACACACACACACACACAATAAATCCATTTTACCAAGTGCTGAATAAAACTTAAATTTCTAAAAAATGTGCATTTGAATGCAAAATGCTTTCTGTCAGGGACACAGGTATCCTGCCAGTGGCTAGGGGCCAAAAGCAAATGTCAAATGGGATTGCTCACATCCAAATCAACTATGCACATACCGAAAGATCATCGAACTTTTCCACTTACTCAAAAGGAATGAAATATGTAATTAAATTTCAATTCTTGTTATGATAAGAGGCTTAGAGAGAGAGGGAGGGAGCGAGAGAGAGGGAGATAGAGAACAACATTCGGCTCAAAGCGCATAACAAGTCAGGTGCAGCCTATCAGCTTAAGATATCTTAGGTCTAAAATTGGAATTCGATTCGATAATCAGTGTTAAAATTACAAAACAAAAAATTTATCTAAATGGGGAATTCCCATAAACATTTGCATGGTTATTTTTTTTTCTTTAGTATTTTTCCAAGGAATAAATTTTTAGTTTTTTGGTTTCAATTCATTTTAGAATTCTTTTTTCTTCCATTCTAGTAAAAGTTTTTCATTTTTATTATTCAAAAATTGCATTTGCCTCTCGTTTTTTAAGGTCCTTTGTGTTAAGAAGTTGGCCTGTCCACAACTAAATGACTTGACCATGTTTTTGCACATTTAAAATATAATTAGGCTGAATTGTGTGTGTGTGTGTGAGCCACTAAGTGTGTCGGTGTGTATCGAATGGCACGTGCAACATTATTGTTTGCATTGCATTTTGTCATCGTTATTTTGTTGTTATTGTTCTTACTACTATTAATTATGCATGCCGTTGATTTTGTCATTATATCATTTCGTTTAAGGCATTATCCCTCTGCTGTCGGTTGTTGTTTGTCCTGTCTTTGTCAGACCGTCCGTCCGTCAGTCTGTCCGTTTATCCATTCGTCTGCCGGCCTTTTCATCTAGCATCAATATCAACTCTTTTTCTGTTCTCTCCCTTACTCTCTCTCCCCATTCATCGTCCTTCTTCATCATCATCATCATCATCATCATCATCATCCTCATGCTGGTACCATTCTGTGTTTGCATTGTTAGTGCAAGAGATTGGCGTCCTTGTTTGGATTTTTGTATGTTAATTGGCTTACGTTTTAAAGTTGTACGTTTTAAATCAAATATGTGTAAAACAAACGAATTAATTTAATTAGCACACCAATGAGAGTTGTCTTCCAATCTTTCTGGTAACCATGTATGTATGTATTATATATATATAAGCATGTACATTTGTATGTCTTGTTTTCTATATTCTTTTAATATTCTTCGTCTCGCTACAATTCTCATACATTATTCTTGGAAATCTGGCCCAATCGCGCCAAGTGTCAAAATGCTGCGCAAATATTTATTGTATAGAGGCGCCTAAAAAGCCAAAAAAAATAAAAAGAAGAAACAGAAATAAATATGAACAAAAATTGAGAGCCAGAGTGGATTCTAATTTTAAATTGCAACATTGACCAAATAAATAACACGAACTAAAAAATACTTCGAAACGAAACGATTGTAAAATGTGAAGTGTGTCGAAAATGCTAATTTATGGTATCTACTTAAGGTATGTACATACATACATTCCCAAGAAACTTTATATTTATGTATATTTATAGGTGTACATTGTTAGCATATATGTTTCCACGCAAATTCAAACTTAACACAATGAACTGTAAGCAAAGCAAAGTTCTTTAAATAGTTTACCTGAAGTGACATTGATAATGAAAGTCATAAACTTGACCTGGTACTTGTTTCTAAACAAAAATACATAAAAACCACACACTGGGTATCCGTTCGTCTTTTAAGGAAAATTCAGCCAAAAATCTTTTTTAACTCAAGTTGAAGTTGCTTATCAGCAATTCGAAACAGTTAATATAGATAATAAGTTGAATATTTGGGTATTTGGTGTCTTGTATCTGTATTTGCACTATTTTGGCCTTTGAAGCTTCGAGTCTAAGCCCGTTTTTGCCACAGACCACGAAGCTTCAGACCACACAACTCCTATTCAGTACTACAAAGTATTTTTTTTAAATAACTTTTGTTTACTTAAACCGTTAATTTCTATTAACTTTAATTGAAGTGCAACTAAAATCCAACATCGTGCTTATAAAGGTTTCATTAATCGGAAGCTTGGCGTATACGTAATATCTCAGACTTGGAATGTGATCATTTTTTGGTTTTGATATAAGGTTTTATTAACTGTGAAAAACCCTTGGGAGAAATTTATTTTTGAACTCTTGTGAAGAAAGAAGAAATATATTTTTGAACCCATTAAGCTGATTTTCTGTTATACAGAGCGTATACGTAATATATGCATAAACATAAGAATAATTTAAAATATGTCTGAAACGATTCAAAGTAAAATTAAATAATCAAAACTCTAAGCCAAAAAAGACACATTTGTGTTGTGTGGACTTTTTCTACTAATAGTAAACTTTTTTTTTGTTATATATGGCGTATACGTAATTTGAATTACAGAATCAAATTGAAATGTCAAAATGCATAAAAACAAATAATATACCTATAAAATAAAAGAGAAATAGACAAAATTATTTATTCGAGCTTATTCTAAAGCTAGGATCCAACAGTTTGATTTTCCTATTTGGAAATTTGTAGTCGTTTTTCATACACCGCCCCCTAATTATGTAAAATAAAATCTTGTGAAATTTTTGTTCGTTATTTATTTCATTGCTGGTCTATACGGAACATTAAAATTTGTTGCATTTGCTGAATTATTTTTGCACACATAATTTGGGAAATGTGAATTTTGTTTTCTTTCGAAACGTTTTGAACTTGCGAATTTTGATTATATCTCGTGGACGGTCTGGCTGGCAGGCGACCGGGGTAGGGGTAGCTTCTAAAGGATGTTGAGGGACTCTAGGCCACTGATTTGCTAGACTTTTTGATATCGCCTGCTATCTTTTTAATGGCCGGCGGTATTCGTTTCGCCACACCCGGCTGGGAGCTGAGAAATGAGATTTCGAAGAGCGAGGGACGACTTGAGTAGACATTGTGCAGCATGCTGATGTACCAGAAGATCAAGTCATCCATATTCTGGATAGTGCATTGGGCAAATACGGCACCCGTATCGCGTCCATGTTGATGCGAATCGAATAGTGCCACAATGGAGGCACGAAAATCAAATGTCACCATAACGGTGCGACTGTCAGCTATAATGGCGGCAAATAGATGTGACGGCGGCAACTCAAAGCCACGACCCCCGGCCTGCTGGAATACCTGGAGTGTTATGGTAAAGATGCGTGAAACCTGTAAGGCCACATTCCGATTGTACATGGGATTCAACGGATCGGCCTCCATGTGCGTGTAGAACCACTCCTCCAGTCGAAATTTCATCTTCTGCTGCGATCGTATTGCCGATATGGCATCCGGTATATTGAGATTGCGCGCCTGCGGCGTATTGGCCGTGATCACATTGTGGTAGACATTGTTGCCATCGTTAATTGCATTGCCAAACAGATGCCAGCCATGCGATGGCAACTCGGCGACACGATGAAAGAAACGTTCCGCCTTAGCGACCTTATCGGCCACGATGAGGGAGATGATAGTACATGAGTTGGTGCCGCTCTGTTGGAATTCACCGAAACGCGATTGGCAAAAGTCGCGAGGGAACCACCAAATGTTTAAGTTATCAATCTGCTCATGGATGGCCATCTTGCTGGATGTCCTCCTTTGTTCTTGTCCTCGGTCTTTCCTTGGAGTCCTGTTTCCCTTCTGTGATGCTACTTCTCCTCCGGTTGTTGTTATAGTTGCTGCTTCTGCTCCTGCCGCTGCTGTTGGTGTTGGTGTTTTTGCTGTAATTTGTAACCGTCACCGTGGCCTAACGGCGCTTGCGCGTTGCCTCTCAATGCTAGTTATTCTTCTCCTTACATAATTCACAAGATCTGTTTGAAGGTGTCGGCGACACCAAAACCACCAAGCACCTTCTGGTCTAGTACACTCCAAAGGCGGGATAGGGATTTTTAACCAAACATTGAATTTCGATTGTCCAAAACGGGGATAAAGAGATGGAAAAAAAAGCGAAAACTTTCGAGATTTGAAAACAAAAAATTTCTAGACCAACAACTGACAAATAACGAACATGTTGTGAGAGTAATCTGAATAGCCCAAACGGAGGCAAATGCCCGGACTACTAGATACAACCGTTTGCCCTTAGTCTACTTTTCTTCATTTGCGTTGAAATTGAAAATGTACTACCGGCTTACTGTTTCACCTAAATGGCCTTAACTATTTATTATTTATTTTTGCTTTATCTATGAAAAACCGTCATGCTCCAAAACTCTAATTTTATATCAGTTGGCCAACTTGTCTCCAATTCAATAACTTTAAAGTCAGTAATTGTTTTGGCTTAACAAAAGTTATTCCATCTTTAGCTTGGATCCTAACACACATGTATATAAATACAGTGGCCTCCACGAACACGACTCCTTTTATCCTTTTAGGTATTGTTAGGAAAATATTTTGTTATAAAAAAAATTTTAAAAAATCGATGACGACGGTTTTTTTTATTCAGTTACTTTAGAGTCGAGAAAATCAGAATCGAAGTTGGAAAATATTCCATGTGCCGAACAACTTTTCCATGTACAATTGTACAATTTGCATATATGCGATTTATGAATTTCCCTTCTTTTAAAACTATACGTTTATCGATAACTATGGGGATAGAAATGTATAAAATCGTGCAATACGATGACTGAAATTAAGAAATGCAGGAATATTTGCAATTTTTGTATCAATATTTCACAAACGTACATTTTTGCTTTTGAAATTAATTAAAGGACTATTAAAAGGCTTTTACATACTTATTTCAAAATTATTTTTATTGTACTAGCGATAATTTTTTTTAGAGACTTATATCAATCAATGTTTTGTTCCAAGCTGTATTCATACTCGTGGCCAATTGAAATATAATTCGAGCTATTATATAAAGCATCAAAAAAAAAAGAAAGAAAAAACCGAAACGAATTAGACGTGTTAATTGACAAGATACTCAGCCAGCCAAGTCGACGCCTCATTACTGATTGATGAACTTGTTCCATTGTACATACATTCATTTGTTGGAAGTTTATACAGACATAGAAATATATATATATATTAAAGGTAATTACCCGGCGCCTTCTACGTACTTGGACTCTCAATCAAAATAAGAAGCCAAAAAACAACAAATCAATGAAACAAAACACTTGATAAGACAAAAAGATAGCCCAAAGCAACAACAATTACAAAAAAAAAAAAAAAAAAAAAAATGAAATTGAAATCGTTATGCGATGTCAAGTAAACAATACAAATAACAAATAATCACTTGAAAATGCCAGTTAGACTCGACTTGAATACTCTTGAGTCTTGACTCCCCAATGACCGAAATAGAGAGCCCCGATCGTATTTCAAGTGTCTTCATGACATTTAATTGCTGCTTAAGGAACATGTTTATATACCCTGCAAAAAAAACAGGCCAATTATTAGGGTATAATACCGTACTTATATTGTATTTAATGCGGACTAAATCCACTCAATATACGAGATTATGAACTTAATAGGGGTCTATGTAAGACTCCTCAATTTGCTGCTCTCTCGCCTAGGTGTCAATAGAAATATGTTGGTCCACTTTGGTCAACCGATAATCGTTTATAACAATTTGTGAAATTTAATGCTGCTTTTAGTTTTCTTTTATAATAATTTGAAAGAGTTTTATTTGTTTTTAATTGCTTTTATTGTACAAATGAAGATTAACTCGTAGTCGTCGGTTGTTTTGAAGTTTTCCTTATTATTATAATTGTTTTTATTTTTATTTTTTGTTTTGTTTATGTCTTGGCGTTATTTGTTTAATTGTTGAAAAACTATAACAATTGATTGGATTTCGTTTTCGCTAAATTTTTCTATCTTATGGTAATGAAATGAGCACCCTTGAGCAACTTCCGTGTTACCGGCTGCCTGATGGATTCGTCAGCCAGCCAGCCAAATAACAATGATGATGATGAAAGTGAATAGATAAACCAATCGACACATAAATGGTTTGCAAACGAGAAGAGGTAAATGGTTAGGGCAAAGTGTAGGGAAGCAAAGAGGGAGAGGCCCCAATGAATGATGTAAAGAACTTGTTGTTGTTATTTTTGGTATGAATTATATAGATAAAAATCGTCGATGAGTTTTTGAGAGGCCAAATTAGGCCGTTTGGAGGGTTTAAAATAATGGTCACGATAGAATTGAAAATCATTTATCGGATTAGTATCGATTTCGTTAGAATCAAACACAATAGGCAAAAACAAACCATTAAAAAAAAGAGAAAGTCAGAAACATATTTGAAAAGAAGGCATAGAAAGAGAAAGTGGCAGAAGTAACAAAAAGAACTGTAGGTAAATGAGAAGCGGAGGAGCAGCAAAAATTTAAAGTAAGATAATATAAGAACTACAGCACAATTAATTAATACAAAAGAATTTGGACGAAAAAAAATATAACACCATTAACCTAGGAACATAATGAATTTCTTAAAATATGAGAAAGAAGAGAAAGAATATGGAGAATATATAGTTTAAAAAAAACTGAGAGAAGAAACAGAAAGAGAGTCGTTCTAATCGAAATTTTAGAAATATTTGTTTTAAAATAAATGACTTGAACCCAAAACTGATCGAGGAAACTCAATTAACTGTAGGTTTCTTGATATAAATCTTTGTCAACGAATCAACCACCAAGAGAATGCCCAAAAATAAAACTGCCAATTAATTGATTTTTATGTCTATGTATGTATGTAAAATTCCAATTTGTTCCAGGAGGTGGATTGAAGGTTAATTCTCTCAAATAGAAAACAAAGGCGAACAGACAAAGTATTAAAAAAAAGTGAGCAACAATAAGACATAAGAAACAACAAAACAATTTATCATTATCCAATGCGGTGTCATATTTTTTGTGTTTATGTTTGGTTTTTGAAGTTTGCTTTGACCTGGATGTCAACTGATGATGTGGATACGAATGCCAATGATGATATGATGATGATGATGATGATGATGATGCTAATGGAGATGATGATGATGAAACGGAGGCGCCGGCATTTAGGCTCGGCACGTTTTCGATTTGCTTGTAGATCGTTTTGTAGGGGTAAAGTAGTGAAAAAGTAGAGGAAGGTCTCTTCACATCGCTTCACTTCACTCTTCTCTGGTTAATTAATGCGATTTCGCTTTTCGTCGGTGTGATTATGTGTGCGTGTGTGTGTGTGTGTCGCGTGGCCAGACAATGACTAATCATTTTTTTTTATTTTATTTTCTACTACTCTTTTTTTGTTGCTATCTATGTGGGGGGCTAATTGAGTTGAGTAAACAAATTGCATTAATTTGTGTCTTATTATTTAATAACAAAATAAATAAGACAACACACAGTAGTAGCAGTGAATGAAGAGCCCAAGAAGGAAAAGCAAGAGGAAGAGGAGAAGCAGGAGGTATGTAGCTAATGGTAGTTGTTGAGTTCGTGGCGGTTGTTGTATTTTGGCTGGTAACCAATTATTTAGCACTTGAAGGCGGCGTCGGCATCGACTTGCTCGCCGGCTTGCTTAAGCAATTATTAATATTTTTTGCTCTATCCTTCCAATTAAGCATCGTGTTGGGTATTGTCTTAAACACAGGAATACACGGCGGTCACCGTATTCGCGGTTGCAGCGTCACAGCCGCACCTTGACCTTATCGAGAAGAGAAAAAAAAAATTGTTTTCCTACGATTCATTTTACATAAATAATCAATAGAAAGATTGACGGGAACAAGAGGAAAGATGGATTCTCAGCATTTTCCTGTCTCTCGCTTTCACTCTCTCTTTTCCCTTACTACGAAAGTTTTTCGAAAATTCTTTTGTCAAAGGCAAGGATTTGTGAAGTGAGGTTTCCTTGACTAGTTTTTCGCCTGAGTTAAACTCTTTGGGGTTTGGTTTTTTTAATAAATTTGAAGTTGAGAAATAATTGATGGCAAGAAGAAAATGCATGCAAAATCAAATTAATTGGAGCAGTGCAAAAATGGTTACCGAATGGGCCAAGACTTATCGACATGTGTATGCCCTTTTAAGAAATATCCTATATTCGTATTCCTTATCTAAAGCAAAAACCAAAAATAGGGAGATGATAAATTGTGTTTTAATCCCAGACATAATTAAAACCGAACTTTTGATGTATTGAAAACTAAAAAGTATTGGCCCTCACACTGCCCTCTGATTCTCTCTCCTTAAATGTTTTAGGTACTGTATTCAAAAATTTTAAAATCAAACCAATTTTATTCGTTTTGTCATTACCTTATGCAAATTTAGTTTGTTGCCAAAGAAGGCGTCAAGGTATGAGAATAGAACACACACTTGTGAGTGGCGCCGACGACAAGATATTGAATATTTCCAGTTCAACTACCGTTAGCCAAGCATTCAGTACTTGCTTATACATTATTCCAAAATTGGGAAAGTTGAGATAGTACGTTATTGTAAAACGGTTTAATAACCAAATGGTAACAACTTATTAAGAACCAAATAATAAATATTTTATTGTAAAAAACATTATTTAGTTTTTTTTTTAGCAATTTTTTTGTAGAGCGATTTAAAGTTAGAACTTTTTGATTAAATCAAGTTTTGAGATTTTAATTTTTTTTTTTTAGATTTTGCAAACTTTTTGTGACACAGTGCGGGAGTATGTCAGGAAGTAGGTTACGACTCCGGCGGACTGAGTGATCCAAATTCAAAAAGAGAAAAAACTATAACTATAGCTATGAACTGAAATAGAAAATTAAAAAAAAAAAAATTAAAAGTAAACATTTTACACCACACACTTCTACAAAACCAACTTTTGTTTGGTTCTGTTTTAGGGCGTGAAATAAAACTACGCATACTTTCTGAAGTGACACATAGTTCAGCTGATAGCCGTTAACAATTGAACAAATCCTGAAAGTTTCACAAAAAATAAAAATGTTTTCATCTAATATTTTGAAAAACACACTCTTTATCTTGGAAAAACGACATACTTATGTATTTTTATCGAATTTATAGACAAACCCTAGTTATCACCACACCACATTCTCACATGGTCGCTCCCATTCATTGTCGTAGAAAGAAATAACTTTTCTTTAATAATTTATCCAGTCATGCTGACACACACAATTCTATGTACATATGTACATACATATGAATATATAGTCGCTTTACTTTTATGGACATTGCAATTTCCATTTAGATATTCCCCCAATTGTTGCTTGTTGTGGTTATTTGCCATTTTGATCATAAATTTTTATTTATTACCTTCGTCTTAGAAAAAGGTGTTGAAAGGAAATCGATTTTGGTGGCGCCCAAAAAAGAAAAAAACCTAAAAAAAAAAAATTAAGTAAGTCGTCTCGCCGACTTCGGTATACCATGCACCAGGTGAAAAAATATTTTAAATGTCGAAAATGTCTGCTATCTCGCTCACCCTCACAAATCTCACGAGCACTCTAGCGCCGCCACTAGCCTACGGCCAACTCAGCCCTTGTCCATGTTTGTAGTCCGATTTTAATCAAATTTGGTAGGTTGGTAGGTAGATATTGATAGGGCTCGCCAGTGTGCTAAATTTGGTTCGATAATCAAAAACTTGCAGGAGGCAATCGGTTTTTTCTAGAATCTGGAGGCGAAAGTAGGCGTGGCAAAAATGTTAAATATCATACTAGAGAAATATAATTACCAAAATGGTGCTTCTAGCTTTGTTGGTTTTTCAGAAGATCAGTTTTATTTCATTTTCGGGGGCGGAAGTGGGCGGGGCAAAATTTCGGACAGACGGACATGGTTAGATCGACTCGGCTGTTGATACTGATTAAGAATATATATACTTTATGGGGTCGGAAATGCTTCCTTCTGCCTGTTACATACATTTTGGCGACTTTAATATACCATTTCACCCTATACATAGGTGGATGGTATAATAATGATTATGTTTATGATTGGAGGAAGAAGCAGATATATTTATAAGCCAAATCTATATGTATGTATGTATGTATATACACAAATTGTATAAAAATTAATTCATGTCTGTTTGTATGTATATATTTTTATGTGCAAAAAATATATTCCAATGCAAAATCTTATCAGACCAACGCACACCCAAACCCAAAATAATAATAAAGACTTGAGCAGAAAACGAGGCAAGCTTTTTTTTTTGTTTGTAGCTGTATTACTCTGCCTGCTCACCCCCTCCTCTATTTTTAGATTCGTTTGGATCTGATAATGGCTAAGCTTATTAATAAAACATGTACATTGTATATATATTTAGGTACAACAAACAACAAATTCATTGGACTATTTCAAGACAACTTTGCATAAACTTAGAAGCTCCGAGCATCAAGCTCGATCGAGAATCGGAAATCTAGAAAACAAAAAACCAAAAAAAAAACACAAACTGAATGTGAAACCGAAACCGAAACTGAAACGGGGCGGCTCGAGAACAAGTCAGCCGCTTTTGCTTTTGCCGTTGCCGTTGCCGTCGCCATTTGCCGCTGTTTGCATATCGCTTTGCCATTAATCGTTTCTCTGTTGCTGTTTGCTTCAAAGGCAAAAAAAAAAAAAAATAAAAAAAATTAAGAAAAAAGTTATTTTTAGCTTGGAGTATTTATAAATGGCCTTGGCAGAAGCGTCGGCGACGACGATGACGACGACGACGACGACGACAGCGACGCTGTTCAGATTGGTTATCCAGAATTAACCAACAAGTCAACCAACTAGCCAACCAGCCATCAGAAAGACAACAGATCGCTTCTCACGTCTGTCTGTCTGACTCGGCGACGACAATCAATATGAGAAGTTTTAAGCGTAGCAACTTCCAAATAAGTCTTGTGCCAGGCACGCGTTTTTGTTGTTGCAGTTCATCATCATCATTATCAACATTAACATTGTTTGGTTCAATTTATTTAAGCGACATCATCAGTATTTTGTTTTGGTGGAGAAATAGAGAGGGAGCCAAGCATCAAAAACATAATATACAAATGAATTCTCAGCGAAGTTTACTTAAATATTTCCTATGGCATGTGCCAAGTTGACTCAACTACAGTAAAAACTCTACTTGGGAGACCCGTCAATAAGCGAGCACCTATCAGCGAATACTCCAACAGCCAAACGCTCTCCTTTTTGGTCAGAAATAAAATTTTCATCCCCCATACGGGAGACATTTTCTTTTTATTTCGGTAAAATAAAGAACACTTTGTCAGCAAAGTTAAAGTTTTCACTGAAAATGCAGTAGATGATTTTTATAATATTGGCGAAATGGTTGAGACAGAATCAAACGACGTATGTATATACATAAAAAGTTTTTATCTGTAGTATATTTGTACTTTAAGAACTGAATTGGAAGAGATTCAGTTTGAAGCAGAATATATAAAAAATCATATGGTGAAGCCTCAAAAAAAAAATGAAGAAGTTTGTAGTGTGAAATCCGATGTTATTGAAAGATTACATATTCACAATTAAAAATAAATGAACATTACTTTATGTCAGGACTATTTTTAGATACCAATTAAAAACACTTAATAAATCTAAACACATTTTGTTAAATAAATACAAATCATTTATGTAATTTTTTCCAAAGAGCGAATACATTTCATAGACTAAAAAGATAGTCGGTCCCAAGAGTATTTTCTTGTGGGAGTGTTTACTGTATTTTGCAAAAGAAAGCAATAACTCTATTAATATTCAAATTAAAGTTCCCAAAAAAAGTTACCTCTCTCCAATTTATGAAATTTTCGAAATGTCCCAAGATGATCGCAAAGTCTCAAAAGCAAGACTATGAATTTAAATCAAATGAATATATATTAGATATGGGAGACATAACCAGGGGATTAACTCGAATTTTCAACACCCAATAGAATCATTTATTGGTTCATTTCGTGAGCATTCATGAATGCAGATTAAGTAAAGCAATACAAAATGACGTTGGGGCGTATACTTATTACCCAAATGCACTGAACACTTTATTGGGGCCACATAAATTCAAATATACTCAGCGTATATGTATGTATACATATGTAGTGAAAACTTTCGTGTACGTATATGTGTGTGCATGTGTTTGTATGTTTGTTTATAATCACAAAAATAAACGCAATTATTGATGAAACGAAACGAATGGAATGGCGCTGTACTTATAGTCATTTTCTATTTAACAACTAGTCATACTTATTAGAAATGCATTCTATTTGTATGGCCAGCCAAAGCGTCGCAGACGAACCAAATGGACCTACTCCGCCTTTTGCTGTTGGCTGGATATATACATATATGTATATATATACATATATATTTTTTTTTGCTTCCTTTCTTTTTTGTACGTTTCTCTATGTATCCTCTGTCTCTCAATCTCTTTCTCAGTTGCTTCTCTGTCTGTGTGTGTGTGACTCTCTGGTGAGACAGGGTGGCTGGCCTGGATGGGTTTTTGAACAATTTAACAAGTTGCCCAGTTGCAACTTGCAGCAGGTTGCCTCGCCTCGCCTTGGCTGCCTTAGTGTCTGCCATTGCCGCGGAGTGGTTTAACTGGTATTATTATTATTATTACAATTATTATTATTATTATTATTATTATTATTGGTAGTAGCAGCAGTTGTAGTAGTAGTGCCCAGTTATATTATATAGATAAGTTTATATATATATATATATATATATAGATACGACAACACTCTCAAGTCTTGGAACCCATTCAAGTTGAGTTTATTCTCTGGCTTGTTAGTTGGACTGCCAACAGCATTCCAAACTCAAGAAACTAATTTCAAATCTCCCTCTCTCTCACACACACTCTCTCATTTTGGTGTGTCTGTGTGTCTGTGTGTTTGTTTGCGTGGGGCAACTGTCATTATTAGTATGTATGTTTACTGTTAAGTGATTATGTAAAGTGACAGTTCTTGTTATTTACACGTGTTTTCTGCAAAAAATCAGCGACTGATATATGTATGAATGTATTTAAGGTAGAGGGGTGAAATATGATAAGAGAACTTATGTACTAACAAAATTGAGGACTATGTCATTAGTAAACGTTTTTTCGAGCCAATCAACTAACGCTTCAAACCGAAAGGCAAAATAAGCAGTAGAAAAAGTTCTGAATACATTTTCGAAAATTTGTCTAAACAACCTAGAAAATCCTATGTGCAAAATATCCATAAGCTATCCTTAAGCTCCCCAAAAGTCCATTTACAAACTTCTTGACTTCACAAGTTGAAGTAGTAGCAAAAAGGGCGTTTGAAAGTCACAGAGAATCTTTAATTAAGATAATAAAATTTTGTACAAAGCAAAGAAAGTTCTTTTTATTTGATTTTTTTGTTTTAATTTTTAGGTCAATTGGACAAAGGGTTTAATATCTATAAACTTTATAAATTTTAATTTTTTTTTTGTGGGTTAAATAATGCAACTGATACTTAACAAGGTCTACATTATTATTAAAAGCCTTCACCTAATTGAAAACTGCATTTTTTGAAACAAAGGAAACACATTTAAGTGCAAAAAAAAGAAGAGAAAAAGCTCCTCACAAGCCTCAAAATGTCATACATGTTCATGATTGTATGGATGTGTGTTTGTGTGTGTGTATTTGTACTAGTGGGTTGATTTTTTTTTTTATCTCTGTCCTGTCCTGTTCTTTTCTATTTGCTATGCGAGAATGGAATCCTCTTTAACATTCTTTTCTCTTAGTTGCTTCTTCAAACGGCAAGCAAGCATCAGCATCAGCATCAGTCAAAGCGGAAATTGTATTTCCTGCCCCCGAGCCTCCAACATTTCTCCTTCTCCAAACTCACCCCACTCCACTTTCAGTGCTTCTGCTTAACCCTTTTAGTAAGAACTCAGAGGCCATCTCTTCCTAACGAGCCTGGATGACTAGCTGGCTAGTCCAGCTTTAGCCTTAGCTTCAGCTTTAACCTGAGCGCTCTGTATGCCTCTCACATCGAGTGGTGCGATGCGCCTACTCATATGAGTGTTTTGGGGCTTGGGTTTGTTGTGTTTGAGTTTTCGCCTTTTGGCGGCCGTGTTGCACATGTGCCAAGGCGGAGCAGAAAACAGCAGCAGCAGCAGCGGCGCATTCAAGTATTTACCCACGGTCTATTTTTAGAAAATCCAGTTTTTTGGCAGCGCCCAACAGAGTCGGAATCTGTCTCTGCTTTGCATGAGGAAAAATAGAGGGTAAAGAGCCCAGACACACTCTGGAAACCCAGAGAGAATGCGAGAGAGAGAGAGAGAGAGAGAGGACAAAAGAGATATGCAGTTGCCTCATAATTCCTTAACTCATAAATGAGTTTTATTTCTCATTTAAAGTTCAATAACAACGACCTTACCGAAGTTAGCCAGACCAAGCCGCAATCCCAAACCCAAGTCCAAGCCCTTCACTTTCACACGACAACCAAATTCGAAAAAAAAAAAAAATGAGTGCAGAGTTGTGTTGCTGGTTGCCCCTAATATGGTTGGGCCAAGTCAGTGTCATGTTTTCTTCAAGCTTGGCGTCTCCATTTATGGACCGTAACCGAAAGGCGCCTTCATAATGAGCAGCATCATGCTCATCCTCAATCCTCAACAATTCTCCTGGCCGGTCTGCTTCGTCATTACTCCGCCATCTGCTTGTTTGAAAGTGAAATTTTTGCTTGTAACACATGTCTCTTCATTCCCTCTATCGTCGTCGTCGTCGTCGTCGTCGTCGTCGTCATCGTCATCGTCATCGTCATCGTCATCATCATCATCATCATCAACAACTTCGCCTCCTCTATGGCCATGTTCATTTGCTGACTCTTCTCAACCTTATCCACAACACACAACAATCTTCTCTGTCTCTGTCTTTCGCTTTTATTTCTCTATGCAAGACAAGAAAATGCCTTGACATTGTTGTGTGCGACAACGGTCTTGAACTCTGGCAATGAAAACCAAGTTGGAAGAACTTAAATGGAATCATCCTGTCATAGTGCAAAAATCTCTTGTTTTGTGGTTTTCAGATGAACCAGAAATGATTAACTGCCATCTCGGATAGGCGCACAAGAAGGGCAAACGAGCAAACAGAATTGCCAATCAAGTGTAAAAGATGGTTCTTGTTTTTGAGTTGCTTTTGATCTTAACGAATTTCCATGTGTAAATAAATACAACTTAATCAATTTTCAGTTTCGGAATCAGTTCAATTTGTTAAATCAAAAAAATATACTTAGTAATTTAATTGTTAATGACTCTTTTCGATATTTGCTTGACTTAATGAGAAAATTTATATGCGAATGTTGAAAAATCGTAACAATTTTCGATATGGCCATAATAATTTTTGTGAATTTTTGGTAAACTTGTTATTGAAAAATATTTATATTCTTCTTTCTGCACTTGCTCATCTCTGTTACATGAACTTTATGCTTCAGTGGCTATGGTGTGACAATCTCATCATGTCTCTGCCGCAGTCTGTTTGCCTATTTGCCACTTCCTTATGCTCAACCATTTAACAATATTCCAATCAACAGATGGTGCGGGTCACATTTAGGCCTTGCCATGGCCCCTAGTAGAAGGTATCAATTTGTATTGGGTTCAATGTGCCTTTTACCCGGGGATTGCATCATAGAAATGAAAATCAAGCAAGGCTAAGAAGGAAAACATTTGCAACGGTTCAACAGTTCGTTTGTCTTGTAATTTGATTTCCAATGGGCGACAAGGGGCAACAGCGGAAGGACGAGGTGGAAGAACGGAAAAAGGACAAGTGTCGAGCTATGTAGTAAATGTATTGGAAACCATCAACCTACATAGGTGTGTGCATATGGAAAAACATTATAAACAACATAAAGGTGCCACAATTTTGAAAATTTCATTTTAAAGAGTTACTATTTCAGTTTGATTGAAATCCGCTCTAATTACATAATTCTATTTTTGTTCTAGTAAATAGAACCAGATTATCAGTGGAACAGAGAGACCCTTTAAAATGACACAAAATGTACGAACTTTTGAAACCCTTTTTTTTGTTGTTTTGTATTATGTGTGTGCTTGTGTCGACATGTGTGTGTGTGTGTGTGTGTGAGTTTGGTGTGTCTATCGGACGCAGTTCGTTTGTCACTGCTATCTCCTTTTCTATCATTACATTTTTGGACGACGCGTCGTGGGCGAGCTAACTTGTTGATGATTGATAGTAGAAGCAGAGCGAAGTGACGAAAGCAGCAGCAACAACAAAGAAATGGATACAAAGTGTCCTTGAAAGTATTTCATTCAGCATAAAAAAAATGTACATCCAAACGGCAAGGACCAAGAAAAAAACCCATTTTTGTGTAGGTGTGTGTGTGTAGGTGTGAGAAAAAGAAATTTCAATCAGTAAAAAAAAAAAAAAAATAAATCGGGCACATCACCGTAGAACGACAAAAGGAGAACACCTAATGGAATAAGTGACAAAATAAAAAAATTAGAAAAAAAAAAAAAACAAACAAAAAACGAAAGATAAGGCGTCAAGGGAGGAATGAACAAATGATAAAAATATCTTTAATAGGTTATATATGTTTCAGAATCGTTCAATCTTTATTGAAAGCAAGCAAGTAGGAAAAAGCAATTAAAAATTGTCACATAAACAAAAATTAAAAGTGTTCAACAATGCGAAAAAGTACTTCAAGATTGAAAACCTGTTTCACGAGGGAGTTAAAAAACAAAAAGAAGAAAATACACAATTTGCAATTTATTGAAGAATCTAGAAGGTGTAATTTTTATTTTTACCTTAGAAAAGCAAATATTCCATTTAAATCTATATCTTGAAAACTTTTTCAAATATTAAATAACTGAGTTACTTAATTCGACAAGGATTTTTAGAAACTATTATATTAACGATATATTACATTAATGCACAAGATACACATATAGATATAGTTTAAGGGTATACAGTAGTTTATCCCTCGAAGGCTTATAAATATCGATTATAATTGTTCAATAGCCAATACAAAACCATTACCCATGTGTATCTTTCTCCTCCTTCTCTATCTGTCTATGAATCTATCTGACTGGCTGACATCGTTGTCAATGTTATTCTCTTTCTTTCTCTGTCTTCGGACAACAAACCCGGCAGTTGATGACGATTCACGCACGTTTTTTATTTATTTTTATTTGTTTGTTTGTTCGTTTTGTGTGTTTGTTTGTTTGTTTAAAGTGTCTGTAATGTCGTGTTAGGTTTATCCAATGGAATAACTTGATGTTGTGTCTGGTTTCTATTTATAGTTTAGGCAGGTTTATTTTTAGACAACAGATGCAGACATGGGCTGCAGACAGACACATAGACAGATAGACCGATACAAAACAACTTTATATTGCAACTTTAACTGCAATTGCAACCTGCAACTTGTTGATTCCACAAACACACACGCACGGAGAGAGAGAGGGACAGAGACAGAGACAGAGACAGAGAGAGATATGGCGCTGTTGTCTGTTGATTGAATGAGAGTTGATCAAAAAGAGCGTGCAAGTTGCTGCTGTGTCTCACATGGCGGCTACGCGATATATACATATGTATATATTTTTTTTGTTACACAACTTAAAAATGTTAATTTCTTGATTACAACAATCACTTACACTCTTTCTCTTCGTCTCTATAGTTATCTCTCTCTTTCTGACTCTCTTTATCTTACACTTTTCTCTCTATCTCCTGCCTCTGTTTTTTTGTTTGGCTTTTTTCTCTTACTCATTCTCTATTTATTAAGGCACGCTTTTCACATTTCGTTAAACGTTTTATCACGTCTTACTTTTAGTTTATTTCTGTAGTGCTCATATTTTTGAATTCTGATTCTATTTTTAGCCACTCTCTCTCTCTCTCTCTGTCGCTCTCAGTCTTTTTCTCAGTCAATTGCAGTCTCTTGAGATACGCTCTCTCTCTCCCATTCTATGGTTCTCAATTCTCTCTGTTTACTTTATAAATATTTAAATTGTTGTCACGTACTAAGTTCTTAATAGGTTACGTTATGTGTTTATTTAACTCATTTTGATTAGAAGTCGAGAAAATTTATACAAAGCAAAACACGCGCTGCTATATATTACATATTCATACATATACAAATATATATGTACATATTAAGACATTTGTATGTGTATATGTATGTACATGTGTGCGTATATATTAGTTCTAGAATCCAAGAACCCGTTACAAAGTTCAACTTTTGCCATTCTTTAAAAACGTAGAAAAACCCACGCAGATGTTCAAAAAATATATTTAAAAATTTGTATGCCCCTCCCTTCAACCCATTATATACCTATGTATGTATGTATGTATTTTGTATTTGTTTACTCAAGTGTAATTAAGCAACAGCCATTAACAAATATAAACAAAAGCATATAACTAAGCCAAACAAATGCAAATTCAAATATTATAACACACACTTCTACATAACACACACATGTACATAATTTTTTCAAGACAAAAAATAATTGCAAGTCATTCATATTTCAATTTTGAGTTTTATCACTAACACCAAAGCAAATTGTCTAAAACTAATTTAGTTAACTAAGCCGCATTCTCTATAAATCCCCTTTCCCCACCTCTCTGTCTCTCTCTCTCTCTCTCACTCTAACACTCTCCTTGCTAATTTGGCAATTTAAATAAAGAGATGATATACAGTCGATATTTTTATATAATTTGTGTAATGTTCACAATTGCCTCATGCGTTTGTCACTGAATTAAATGTTGATGTCACATTTTTCGCCTTAATTCTACATTGATGATGTTTCAAATTCACTTAACATAAATATCATTTAGATCAGATTTAGTATAGTTATTAATGATCTAACTGTTATAAATAGCCAACCAGAGTCCGGTTATAGTGCTTCATGCTTGGCTATCATTTCCGGTTTAAAAAAAAAAACCAAAAAAAAAAACCCAGTTTCGCAAAGCTACTTCAAATCAATGTTTTTATGTTGAGTTTGATAAAACTTTAAACTAATCATTATCTAATATTAACATGATGCTTAAATATGCACCTAACTATTAATATATGTACAAATAATTACTAAGATCTAATCGATCTAACTACAAATAACCCACAATAAAACATATCACAATATATTTTTTTCCTTCACTTTGAGAGTCTTTTTCACTCGTCATCGAATTTCTACCTTCCTTCATTCCTTTCCCCTTTTTCCCTCGCCACCCTACTCTTTGTTTGACGACCAGTTTTGTCCATCCGTCTGTCTAGTATTTCCGTGCATTTATGCACATTCTACATACGCCTCATGAATAAATAATAACTGTTCTTTTGATTAATAATAATGTCATATACTCATATAGATATACATACATATGTATGTATGTACATACATATATACTTATATACAAATATAGCATAGCTCCATTAACACTAGCACACACATACTGAGAAGGAGGGAGTGAGATAGATACTGGTATACATATTCATATATATCGTTTCCATATTACTAATCGCGATACTTTGTAACCCGCAATGGGGTTTGAGTTCTCTATTTTTAGAACAAAATAAAATGAACAACAAACAAACGCGAAAAAGAGAACAGAAATTTATTGTTTATATAAAAGTTATCTTTAAATTATCATTAATTTATCGTGCATAATAAAAAGTGCGGTTTTCTCTATGTGGTGTTTCTCTCGCTTTTGCTTTTGCTTTTGCTTTTGCTTTTGCTTTTGCTCCTCCACCTCCTTCTACTCCGCTGTGTATCGCTAAATGTTACGGGATTATAAACAATAGATGGTTGGTATCACATGGAAAGAGCTAAAACTTTTGTGGTAAAAGATTTAACACAAAAAAACGTCCCAACTAGAGGGCCGGACCCCTTTTAGCTTTGACAATGACATAGATTTGTTACCCTCTTTTCCAATATCCTATATAACACAATTAGCCAGATTTAATCAAATGCTAAATATTATGCAAAAGTTGCTTCAGTAAGCTTTATAAATTTTGTCATCCCTCTTATTTGAAAATATATATAATTATTACAATTATTATATATATGTATATAAAATGTATTTGTTTTTCGACCGATTACGATTAATAACCCAATGAAACTGCCTTAGTATAAGATTAAGTTGAAATTGCTTTGCTTTAATGTACGGCCATCTGTCTATTACACAACCCAGATATATTACGGAAGTTCTTTGTGCAATGGATTAAGATCGGTGAACAGTTATCATTTCTGAGGCTGTGAACATTCTTGTCCATGTTTATAGCTATATTCCAGTCAACTAGACAGGATTCAAGGATATTAATATTACTATTATGACATCCATGAACGGATCTAGGAGGCGAAAATATGGATCTTTTGATAGGACCCTCCCCAAATAAATATTTTCTAGATCTCTACATGAGGACATATAAAACAAATGGGTTCAATTTAGTACATATATATAATTTTATTAATTAAAATTTATAAACCAATTGTGTTCTGTTATAGTATGTATAGTATTATACCCATCATTTGGCAGAGTATAAACAATGCACATACAATTGTACATTTGTGTAAATTACTATTGGAATTTTTATTTGTTGGTTCCTGGTTAATGGTTAAATGAATGGTGAGTGATTTCCACTCACTTCTCTTTCGTTCTCTCTTCCTCTCTCTCTGTCTCTCTCTCTCTCTCTCTCTCTTCATTTTTCAAAACTTTAAGACGAATATGTTTTGCCCTTGGCAAAGCAAAGTTGCGTGTTAAATTTCTGCAAATAGTTTTCTCAGCTTGCAAATAGTTTTTAGAGAGACTTTTTCTACATTGTTTTTCGTTGTAAAACAAATTGCTTTAACTTATAAGTATCTCACAATAAAAGCGAAATGGAAAAGCGGCCAAAAAGAAAGAAAGAAACCATTTATATACATATATTGGCAAGATGCCTGCGGACTGCGAAAAGGCAAGCAGGCAACCAACCAGCCAACCAACCAACGAAACTCTCATCGATTTTGAAGCCGTTGCTGAATCAGCCTTTGACGTTGAAATTTATTGAAATTATATTGTATAAGAAAGTCCAGCCAAATCAGGTTGTTGTTGTTGTTGTGTGTTCAATGCACAAAATAAAATTTTTTGCACATGTCGTTCATTTTTCATTTGTGATTAAATAAGCAATTAGCACATTTTGTGTAAATTGCAAGTCTCGAGTTAGTGTAAAATGTGTGTGCTTTGTATGAGAGTGTGTGTGTATGTGTGTGCATGGTGAACAGTCATGTTAAGTGGAGAGCGGTGGAAGAAGTTGATAGACTACTAAAGGATGGGGGTGCCAGTGCGGGTGGATGTAAAAATGGATGTAAAGATGCAGGAGGAGGAGGTGGTGGTGGAGGGTTCAACTATTTTATATTCGACAATTAAATGAAAGTAGCAAGATCACGCGAATAATGATGAAACGAAATCGATGGGGAATACGGATGGGTCTGGCTATAACGGGGAGAGAGACGGGGATTTCTTATACCCTTGCAAAAAGGGTATATTATTTTTGGTCAAAACCATATAAAGTATATATATTCTTGATCAGCACGACGAGTCGAGTTTATATAGACATGTCCGTCCGTCTGGATCAACGCAAACTCCTTCTAGATCGCAAGAGCTATAGAAATTTTGCATGTAGGCTTGTATATACTGCAGGCGTTGTATATTCAGCCGGATCGGACCACTATATCGTATAGCTCCCATACAAACGACAAAGTCGTTTGTGACTTTTCTTAATGACCTTGTTATTTTCTGAGCTACTGTCGTGAAATTTAATATTGGTGAGTTTAGTACACTTGTAAACGACTATGCCAAATTTGATCAAGATCGGATGACTATATCGTATTGCTCCCATAGGAATGATCGGCCGAAAACAGTGACTTTATCAATAACTCGTTACTTTTCAAGCATTTGGCATAAAAATGAATATTTTTCAGTTAAATATACCTATTAATGGCTGTGTATTTTCGGGTGACTATATCACATAGCTCCCATAGGAACGATCGGTGAAAAACTGTGACTCTTGTTGTATTTTTTACCACAATTAAAGTTAAAGAAATTTGGTATATATAAAGTTGCAAGGGTATATAAACTTCGGCACGGCCGAAGTTAGCCCCGGCTCTCTGGTTTTTTTTGTTCGTTGTGTGGGAAAAACAACCGAAATCATGCATTACAAATTGATTGTTCATTGATTTTGTACCTACATTTAGTAGCTGCATCATCGCTCACATTATGCGACGACAATCATTTAAATTCTTCCTCTTTCTCTAAACAAATTAAAATAATTCCAAATTTGTTTGCAGTGATTAAGCATCAAACTTTCTGAAATCTCTCATTTAGAACAAAGCTCAGAACAAGCAAATTTTTCTGCAAACTCTGTTGAGCTG
This sequence comes from Drosophila insularis, assembly GCA_018903935.1. Classification (NCBI taxonomy): domain Eukaryota; kingdom Metazoa; phylum Arthropoda; class Insecta; order Diptera; family Drosophilidae; genus Drosophila; species Drosophila insularis. The sequence goes on along the minus strand of JAEIFP010000337.1, from coordinate 2,224,339 downwards.
TTTTTTTTTTTTTTTTTTTTTTTTTATAAAATTGTTTGCCACGCCCACTTCCGCCTTCATAATTTAGAATAAACCGATTGCCTCCCGCCTCCTCCCCGTCGAAATCAAATTCAGCACCAAATTCACCCTAGCAAATTTTATTACTTGGACTAAGAAGTGCTTGAAATTCAACATGTTTTTTCACCTGGTGCATGGTATACCGAAGTCGGCGAGACTTCTTCTTTTAGCATATGTATATATTTTTGTAATTCTCAGATCCAAGTGCGATGCAATTTATTATTTTTGAAGAGTTGCCATGATACTTAAGCTATAAGTGGGAGATATTATTTTAAATAACAGAAAAGGAATATTAAATTTGTTTCTGAATATTATAAACATACGTAAATTCAATATACGTATGTTTATTTAAGTCAACAATTTCATGTTGTATTCCCTTTTTTTTACAAATTTAATTTGAATTTGTTTTTTTTTCACTTCTGTTCTGATAGCCTCCTTAATTATGCAAATGAGTTCAGCCAATTTATAAAGTCGAATAGCCACTCACACATACAAACATAAATATATATAATATACGTATTTGTGTATGTATTTCTTTGATTTGTATTTTTTTCCAATTTCTCTCTTTTTTTTGCATTAATAATTCACACTTGTAACTCTCGCTGTGAAGCCAAGCGCGCAAGTGCAACAAAATATTATTAATAATTATTAAATTCAACAAATTGTTCAGCGGGTGAAAGAGATATATAGTCTTGTCAACAGCGGGTTGCGGGGTGCGTTGTGGGCGGTAGGGTTACTGCATATGTACAAATACAAAAAAATACTCACGCGATTTTTGTTGTGGTTTGTATATAATATTTGGTGCTGTGCTTGTTGTTATTGTTGCTCTTATTAAAAGTTTAATATTTTTTTTGTTGTTTTTATTATTGTTTTTGTTAATCGGTTGTATAATCGCCTTTTTGAATTCTTTTTGCCGCTTCTTTTTTCTTTATTTATTTGCTGTTGTTACTGTTGTTTCTTTATTTTTTTTTTTTATAATTATTCTTTCAATTTGTTTATTTTTTGTACATTGTTTGCTGTTTACATAGCTGCAAAAAAAGAAGAAAAAACAAATAAAATTAAAAAATCGCAACGAAATGAAATGCAAATCTTCATAAAAAATAACTGTAGATAGAAAAATGTTCAATTATATCAGGTGGGCCACGCCATTTCAAATATCCTCTGCCATGAAGTCGATAGTGATGAATAATGTTTACATTTATTTTCTCAGTCAAATGATGTAATAATATGATATAAAATAAGGGATTCTTGACAATTATTTTAATATCAACAACTCATAATGGAAAATTCATATGAATTGTTCATAATATCGAAGAGAAATTGGAACAAATAAAAGGCAACAAATGAAGTACAATCGTTTTAGATTATATTGCTTTAATCTAACAATATATGTAACCCTTGTAATATTCATTTTCTACTTTGAGATCCTCTACATATACATAGTTATATAGATATATACATATATATATATATAGGTTTGATATATTAAAGTTGTGTATATTAAAACCATCTATAGAAAGGTAAAAGGAAGAAAGAAATTTGAATTAGAGACGAAGAGTTCGAGTCAGAGTCCTCTTTAAATTATCTTAAATCGCCATCAGTTGAATATGAAATGTATACAGGGTGCTTGAAACGGAATTTGGGAAAAATGTCTGTCGGATCTCACGGCTTATAGGGCACTTAACGGAAATTCAAGTGGAAGTGAAGCATGGCGGATGGCAAAACGGAAAAAACTCGGTCAGAACGCTCAATTTCGAATGTCATGCAAATAAAGTTTTGCATATTCAATACATAATTTAAAAAGTCTATTTTATAATTTAATTTCAATCGATAGGTTCTTACTGGGGAAAAAAACTTAATTTCCTTGCAATGGATAAATATTTAACTTGTATAGAGAAAATTAAATTTAATTTATACACACACATATAATATATACATATATACATACATATATATGTATGTATATTGGAAATATGTGTGTGTAAAAATGCAAAGAGTAGAGCCAATCACTTAACTTCATTCAGGCACTAAAAGGCAATTCTTCCTGCCGCTATTTGTATGACCCCGTCGCTTTGTGTGCCGCTTTGTCAGTACGGAAGTCAATTTTTAATTTCCCCCCACAACACTTTTTGGTCAGTTTAACATTAAAATTAAACTTCTTTTCTTTTTGGTTGACAGTCTGAAAAGCCAACAAGTGAAAAAAGGACACAGCTAAAATAAGGGAAATAAGAAAAAGAAAGAAAAAAAATGAAACAGGCAAACAGTAGCAAAAAGGACATTGAATTTATATTCAAAAGGGTTAAAAAATGAAGTGTCCTGAATGTTGGAAATATCTTTGAAATTTAATTAAATATACGGGTCCTTTGTATGAGGAAGACCCACATATTATCACTTTAAAGTATGTTATTCCGAATGAAAAGCGTTTCCATTCCATGGATTTAATGGAATCAATTGTAGGTGAAAAGAAAAGTTACAAGTGACGCCTTAAGCTTTATGAGATTAGATGAATATCTAAACCTTTCGGGACGAAGTTTACCAACTCAGGGCTGAGTCTAAAATTCCCGACGACCGATTTGAATAATCTTGGAAATTCTTTTTTTCGGAGGCAGAGTCACTCTTTAAAGTATTTCCAATGATGGTCTTATTATAGATGTTTAAAATCGTCCAAACTTAAACAGGACAAATACGAACAGTCCTCAAAAAAAAACCTGCGGCCTTCTTTAAATTTCAATGATGTCATACTGAAGCTAATATAAGTACCATAAAGAAAGATCATGGACTAAGCCACTGGGGGAGGCCGTGGAGAACCGGATCTGGACACCCTCGCAAAGCCTTACTCTTTCGAATAGTTTTTGATTTTTTTTGACCTCTTTATACTTTCAATTAGTGCCTTAATAAAAAATTACTAAAATTCTGAAAAATCTGAACCTCCCGATCCTTTACAATCCTCCAAGACTGAGATCATATAGATCCATATATATATATATATATATATGTACATATGGTGTATTGAAAAAATTCCCTAATCTATAGGTTTTGCTATACGAGCAAAAGTAGATACTTGCTCATTTTTAAGTTTTTTATCGATAATTTGAGCTAAGGAGGGGATATTTTTTTGTTTTTCGTTTTATATATTATTAGTGGATTTTTGTTAAAAATTTGGAATCGATTAATGCATTTTTGTGGGTTTCACAGCCACTCAAAGTCACAGTATCAAAACATGTATCCACATGTGCTCGCCACTGTATGTATGTATGTATATATATTTGGATAAATGAAACGAAGAAATTTAGCAATCAAACTGATGAAATTTTTAACAAGGTTGTGAAATTTGTTTTCATCTTGCGAATACATGTTGATCTTCAACATTATTGGCTTTTTTATATCGTAAGGTCCACAGTTGAAGCTGCGTTTGACATTCTTTAGATTAGTAAAAAACTATAAACATATTTTTCGAAAATTTGAGCCTAAAAACTTACTTTGTATAATTCATTAAATTGGTGGACAAAATTTTCATTGTACATATTGTCTGTCTAGAATCTCATTATTAAAACTTTTTTTGTTTAATTCTAACTATTGAAATTAAATTCACTCCACTTCCATATGTTTAAATATATTTAATAAATATTAAAGCATTCAACAAATCTAATCTAAAAAAAAATATATATATATATGTATATACATATGGACATATGTATATAATAATAAAAACCAACAACTTCCAGATGTGCTGCTGACAGTGTCAATTTGTTTTTTTTTTTACGTAACAACTTGTTCTTTGTTTTTTAGTTTTATTTCAGTTCATTTTGCTCTGTGTTGTTTTTTCAAAGTTGTGTAATCTATAAGAAGCGGTAAGCGGACATACAGAAAAACTGCAAACCAGACACATACATCCATACATACATACATACATACATACATATGTATGTATAACCAACACCAATGTGCAAAAATAAAAAAAAGGCGTCATGGTAAGGGATATGGATCATTTTAATGGGGCAACGACTAAAAAGTTCCCCTAACTGAAATGGAGGAGAAATAGGTATTAACTGAGTCATGTTGGCCCAAGTTTTAGAGAGATTTGAGCAATGAACCTCGCAGCATTGGCCTTGGTTTTTGTTTTTGTTTTTCCGTTTTTGCTGTTGTTGTTCTGTTTGACTTTTTATGCCCAACTTGTTGAGTTGAATAAACTTTGAGAAGACCCAAGCAAACCAAGTGGAAAATGCTTTATTGTGTGATTTTGTAACAATAAAAGCAATAAGAAAAGCGCCAAAAAAATATGTTAAACAAGCTAAGGATCAACGACAAACTAGATTCCCTGTAATAAGTTTGACAAAATGCAATAAATCATTATTGAGACAATGGGTTATTGTTTACTTCTAGAATTGATCATCATCTTGATTATTTGCATCTTTGTAATTTTTTTAGAGGCCTTGTATGCCCGCCTTATCTCTGGTAAACAGGGTATCCAAAACAGAAGCAGAACATAAAGCTAAAAATAACATTTCTGCCGCTGTCTTATCAGAAACGCAGACGCATGAAATTCCATATATATACATACATTCTCCTTCTTTTTTTTTTTTTGGTAGAGCAATGATAAGAATATGCGAGGAGAAGGAGAAAGAAAAGAGGAGAAGCGAAAGATAGAAAGACTGGAAGAGAGAGAGAGACAGAGAGCTCGAATTTTTATTTTTTTTTTTTTTTCAGAGAGGTCAAAGTTGGCTAACGCATAACGTGTTGCTGTGGGTGGGTGGGCCAATTCCAATGACGACAATCCGAATGGAGGGTTAAACATGTGTTCCAAGATCTTATCGCGCATATTTTTTGCTGCGGTGATAAGATTTACCAAGTACTCTCGTATCATGCCACCACACATGCCTAAACCCAAACTATAAAAAAACACACACACACACACACAAAAAATATAACCCAGAACAAAAAACACGGCTTTTCCACTAGAGAGAGTGAGATAGAGAGAAATAGAAATAGAAGGAGGGCTACTGCATTTTAGTTGAAATTCAACAATTAATTTAATTCTGTTAGCTTGCTTCGTGCTTTCTGTGTGTGTTTTGGTTAACTTTTATAAACCCTCACTCCTCACTTGGCCCAAAGCCATTGGCCAAACAAAACAACAATAGTACCAACAATGGCCACCAGACAACCAAACAACAAACCAACCAACACACCAAACAACCCAACCATCTATTCTGACAGATGTCCGCACAGGATGCGGCATCAACTTTATGCTTTTGTTTCCCATGCCAGTGCAATGAAATTAAAACTTATAAAAAAATTTAACTTTTTTTCTCTTGCTACTACAAACTATCATTCAATTAGCAAACGGGAAACTATTTTGCCCAACAAATTATATTTAATAATGATGACTGAGAAACAAAAAAAAAAAATAATGCTCTTAAATGTATGCTATGTATGTATGTATATACAAAGGTGGTCAAAAGTATTTACACAACCCCCAAAAAACACAATGTTATGTTGTTGTAATTCGTTTACAACAACAAAATATCTTCGAAAATAACAGTTGCAAAAGACAGTCCATTGTGTAAATACGGTTGACCACGTCTGTATGTATACACTCAGCAAAATTCATTTAAAGGCAACTGCATTTTCGTAGTTAACTAAAAAAAACAAAAACAACAAACTTAGAATAACCAAGATTTATTTTTTATTCCATTTTGCTTTGTCTAGACCTTTTTTCTATATTTCGTTCACATTCCTAATTTTCGGGCTATTCATTACAAAATTCAGGTCAGGGAAGGAGGAGGTCATTTATTACTATACTTTTTTTAGTTTAGGTTAAACTGTTGTTTTTAAATCCATATTAAAATGAGAAGAGGAGAAACTTTAACAAGCTAATAAATTGCTAACAACAAGATCAAACAAAATTGTAATTATCCGAACAAGACTTCCAAAAAAAAAAATGCCACGGCTTCTAAGATTGTTACTATGTAAGTTAAGCCGGCTCTAAGGAACGGCCACAAAAGTGGCTCAGCCGGATTTAAAAAACCAACACATGTCTTGTTCAGAAAATTGGGAAAAATTAGTTTTCTCAGATGAGAAAATGCGGGTTTATGTCCCATTGAAAAAATGTTGAGTTTCAAAAAATGATTGATTCGATGCAAAATCGGAATTTTAAAGTAATCCAAAAATTTGGGGGATCAACGCAATAATAATTAATATTTTTAAGTTTTTAAGAAGTTTTTTATACCCTTGCAGAGGGTCAGATGTTTGTAACGCAGAAAAGAAGACCCCATATTATTTATATTACCTGAGTAAAATCAAGTATAACTCGGATCGGACCACTATATCATTTAGTTTAGTTATGTCTGTGCGTTGATGAATTCAGTTAAAGAAGAAGAGTTTTGAGCATGTGCGAATATTATGGCCAAGGACCGCATGGGAGTAGCTATTTTGAAATATATATATATTTTTTTCATATTTCTAGAATTCGTGCTTTATTTTTTAATATTTTTGTTCCACTTACATTATAAGTTTCTTATTGAAAAAGAAATGATTAATTCTTGAATAGAAATTAAAAATATTTATCAATATGTTATAACAACATGCATAAGATTCAAAATAGACTGAAAAATTGCTATCCTTTCATTTAATTTCGCTGAGTGTATGTATTCGTGCATATGGTAAGCATCAGAAAATTCTGTTGAATCACTCAAGGCAAATCTTCTTATGGCCATTATTGATATCGATATTTTCAACATCATTACAGTTGGTTGATCCAAAACATTATATTTCACATCAATTTTGGTCTCTTTGAAATCTACTTAATGCATTTTTCAACAAAGTTAGGGAATATTTGGTATTATGACTTCATTATAGGTGAGTTTTAATTGCTTAAATTTCAATGCACGAATTAGAGAATTATTCATTCCATTTCCTGGAATCTCTTAGGCATTTTATTTGTTTACAATTTCTTTGATGAATCTTTTGACTAAATGTTGTTATTTATCTGATTTGGTTGTAATTTAGATGGAGGGTTCCTTAAACATTGTTTTGCCATTAAGCCCCAAAGAGTTTTGTTAAAATGTTGCTTATTTTGGTTACTTATGGAGATACTTGGGATTCAATGATGACAATAATGCCAATGATGATGATGATGATGACGATGATAATGTTCATGTTGATGGTGATTCGTTTACTTCAACTCAATTTACATAAGCATATAAAAAATTGCTTACAAGTTTTGCCTTATCTGTGCGCATCGTAGCGATTTAGGCAACAAAGTTAAAGAGACTTTTCAACGCTTCGGTCGTTTGTTGGTATTGTTGCTGCCGGTGTTGTTTTTGGTGTTTATGTTTAGGCCAGAGGCCCAAGCACTAAATTATGTTGTTTTAACTTGGCATTTAATGGCTGTTTCCGACAAACCACAAGACGGTGTCGACATGACCGGAAGCAGATTGTTATTGTGGCTTAATGGTGGCGCGGCCGGCCGCCTGTTATTGTGTGCTGTGCTGCGATGTGCTTTTGCTATTCGATGTATGTATGTACATTATGCTATGCATCGAAATAGTTTTGTAGTGCCTCCTTGTGGTATATCTGATACCTGACGGCCCTACCGACTTAATGCCGTTGATTTTGGGTTATAGTGAATAGTGACGATGGCTTGTTCCTGTCCTACAACAAAAACACCAACAACTATCTTTATCTTTACTTTTGCCTTACATTATAGCATGTGCGAGATGGTGTTGCATAAATTAAAGTTGCTTTCTTCGTTTTCCCTATCTTCATTTTTTCAACAATTATAGGTATCTATACAAAAAAAAAAAAAAAAAGAAATTTTCCATGCAAATTTGACGACTCATCGTCGTTGTGTTTGTTGGTCCTCTTATAGGGAGTCTACCTGTACGCCTCCATCATACAACGTCGTCGCCGTCATTGTGTTCTTCTAACAACACATTGTGGGCTTGCCATTGGCCAGCAATTTAAGTGTTTTTGTTAAATAAACAAAATAGGAATAAAGTAAGTAGATTGGTAAAAGAAAACGACGCCACAAAGTCGTTCGGAATTCCGTAGGAGGTGATGAAGAGAGAACCCACAAAGGGTTCCTAGGGCGAGGTTCTCCCCCTCTATTAGCATTAATCGCACTCGTGTGTGTCCTTTATGGTTAAAGAAGTGACGGGAGATACAGAGAAAGAGAGCAAGCGCGAGAGAGAGGGAGTGAGAGAGATAGAGAGACTAAGAGCGGGAGGAAATTGTCACTAAGTGTGTGTGCACACCTTTTCCCTCCACTCAAAAGAGGACCTCATAAATTTACGACTCTGTGGTAAATTTTGTTTGTTCTGTAATTTCGCTTTGCCACCAAAACCAAATTGAGAGACAAAATTTATGATTATTTTTATGAGGGTTTTCTGCAATTTCGCCATAACCAAACCAAATGCCCAACCACTTGGTTTTTTGAAATAGTTGGTGCTAGTGCTGGTCGGTGGGCGTGGCTTAGAATAACATCAACAACTATGCGAGAAGAAGGCAAAACACAAAACTTTTGCGGGTAAAAACTTTTTTAATAACTTGTCTTTCCGAGTTTTAGAGCAGAGAATTGAAGTACGCGTCAGTGAGAAGTTTTGGCTTTTTTTCACACGCACACAAACATACAGTAGTAAACTAAGATGAGAAATGAGAAATAAGTTAGCATACTTTTCAGGGCCTACACAAATGGTAATTAAACTAGGTGACGATGCTCATCTCACTGCAGCTGCTGACTCAATTAGCATCTCTGTGTGCGAGAGTGTGTGTGTTGTTTCCATCCCTCACACTCAATTTGTCACCAGTTTTTTTGTTTCATGCGAATTGGACGCCAGCTTGTTGAAGTTAAAGTGGCTAATAGACAGGTAGGAAGACAGGAAGGAAGAGAGTGCCGTAAATTGAATGAAACTGTTTCTGGGTTTCCGTCAGAGATTTACCCGTAGCAGCAACCTAGCAACAGTTACTAAAAAGACAGTTCAAATGAAGCCGCCATGGTTTGATTCTTATACAAGGGTAGCGTCACCCGCAAAAAGTCCTTTAAACACGTTTACGACGGTTTACACCAATTTGCAACCTTCAGTTGAGTAGCTCATAATTCTTGTCAGAGTTAACCTGCAATAATTATTTTCTACCAGTTTATCAAAAATTTAAACTCATTTGGTCATCCAGAAGACAAAAGGTAAGCCAAATTTCAGGAAAAGGCAAACGTTACAGTTTTAGTTGTTAGAGAATTATTTTTTTTTACATATTTTTTTATAAATTTTTTTTTTTATAAAATATTCAATTAAACATACGAAAGATTTGCCTCCTATATGTCTTTTAGTATTGCCTTAACTTTGTCAAGCCAAAAAAAGGACATTTAAAAAAAATGTATTTCTACTTATTGTATTATAAAATCCATTTGCTGCATCAAAAATATTTTTTTTATATAAATGTTGGTCAAAATTTGATTTACAAATTGCTTTATCAACGCCAGGACCCATGTTTTAAAATATTATTATTTTATGTTAAAGCATGCTTACTTTTACAGTTTGCCTTGAGCATGGAACACAAATTAGACCCATACTTTAGAATTATGGATCTATCCAATGATTGAGCGTGTGTTTACTGATAGTTTGTTTAACAAAATAAAAATTAGCAAACCAAGCCATCTTTACTGCAGATTCAAGCCTTTACAAATTAAGGAAAAATATGGAAATGATGAAAATGATGGATAAACCCACAAAGTTAGATTATCGTTTTGCAATACGAATGCTTAAATGATAAATAACTAATCAAATGATAAAACAATCATTATTGTTGGTTAACTCTGAAAAGAGTTATGAGCTACTCATCTGAGGACTGCAAACTGCTGTTAAAGTTTTGCTCGTCAGTGTTATCACCTTGTTTAACTCGACAGAAAATTTCATTGTAGGTAACTCGTTTTAAATTTTTATACATATAGTCAAATTGTGATCTAAGATAAAACTGAAAGGAACATTACAATCGTTTCATGTTGTATATTTAGTTGGTTCATTACTACAATTGATTCGATTACTTTTCCTTGATTCTCCAATTCAATATATCACATATCCAGGGTGTTGATGTATTCCATTGTCTTGATTGGGTTTTTAACTCTGAACTGGTGGGTGTCAAATGTTTTATGGATATTCTGCACTTTTCTCACTTTGTCTGCTTGCCTTGTCTCAATTGCTGTATGTGTGGGTTGCCTACTATTTCTACTTCTACAGATGACTACCTGTGGCTTCCTTTGTCAAAACGGTGTGCAATATTTTCATCGTGCTTCTCTGTAGAAACCGCCCAAAGTTAACTTTGTTTGTTGGTCTTTAACTTTTTTCCAACATTGGGTTTTTTTTTTGTGTTCACCACAATTTGTCGAGTTATTTATATATGTATATACATATACACCTACTTCAAGTTGCTGGTTTATTTGTTATGTCTAGAGGAAATGGACCAAAACAATTTTCGTTTTATATCAGAATATTTTTTGCCATGGAAACTTTTCAAAACGAATTCATGGGAACCGTCTAGCTTATCTCTATGATAGCCAAAACTTTTAAAAAGGTTTAATTTTGTTTTCAATTACCCTTGCTACTAGAATATAGAGTATAAAGTACAGGAAATGTTGCAAATATCCACGGGGATTCCCTAAGGTCGAATTCTACAGTTGGCGTCGTTCTAATTTAAAGTCATCAAAGTCTAACTTGAATAAGCATTACATTTTCTAGGATATGTATGCTTTCGGCTTCAGTTTTTATTTTATTTGATCATAGCACATACATGTTCAGTGCCGGATCAAGTCGGGTCATAGGGAACTCAACATACTTTAAAATCGGTATTCAGTATACTTAAGAATGGCATCAAACCTTTAAATTATTGGAAAAAAAAAAGTTTCAGCTTCATAGAATTGTCAGAATTACAAATTCACAAAGTTAGGGTTATTTGAGAATATTTGAGATATTATTTAAAAAAAATCTTTGGTAATTCCACCATTTTTTCCTCAAGCTATAAGTCGCCAATTTTTGAATTGATTAATTTACGTTTTCTTTTTTTTTTTATTTTTTCTTTAATATTTCTTTTTATTGTTCATGTTTTTTAGTTGATTGTCGATGCCACTTTTCCTGTTTCTTTACGGCTCAGTTGCAATAGTAGCAGTTTTTAGTTATTTTCTAGCTCTTTATATTTGTATATAATCGTATATAGTATATATGTATATAGTATGTATACATATATTGTTTTGGTTCTTCACGCCTGATTCAATTTCCCATGCAATTTTCTTGGCCTTTTTATGCGATTTCACAATATAAGTTTCTTCGGCAATATTTTTCTCTTAATACACATATAAGTATATACATATATAACGTAATGGTTATCCTTTTTCTTTGTGTGTGCAGTTAATGTATTTTCAGTCACTTGTCGTTAAGCGTATTTTATATTTAAAAAGAGAAAAAGAAAAACAGATATGAAAGAAAAAAATAAAATGACAGTTTTCCCTTTACGTTTTAATTAGCTCGTTTTCATGTCTTATTATCGTCATCGCCAAGGCAAGAGAAATAAAAAGGATATTCTTGCGAGAATTTTTTCTGCTTCAAAGTAAATTAATTTTTTGCTCAAACTTTTTTTTGGTCCATGTTTGCTGAATTATATGTTTGTGCCATCTCAGCAAAATATTTCACTTAATTGGCTTCATTTACTTGGTCTTAGACTAAGGAAGTCAACTGAAGGATTTCAAATGTAAAATGGTTTCAAGTTATTTACAAGAAAGAAAATGGGAGAGAGAGTGAGCGAGACTGTAGTCGGCAGTTTTAGTTAAGGCAGAGAGATGAAGTTTACATGCAAAATGCGTTCTGTTCATTCTAAAGTCATATTTAACACTCCACTGAGCGCTGACAATTTGTGCAAAATGATGAAACTATAGTAATTTCTCTTTTCACCTGCTACTTTCTACCTTCTCCGTCCCCCTTTTTGTGGATGCTTTTTAACAGAAATTTGTTAATTAAGTTTGCCATTTCGTCTGGGGAAGGCTTAGAAGAGAATTATTTGTTAAGCATGACTTTTCTATAATTGCGTCCAAACTCACTATTTATGTAATTGTTTGTTCCTCTTAATTAATGCAATTGAATTAAATCATTTAATATTCTAGTTTCTATAAATTTTATGTAATTCAATTCAACCCAATTTGAAGTCATATTTCTCAGCTGAATTGATGTTCTTGATTGCAGGGTCAAACGGAAATGAATTTCCAAAAAAGCAAAAACAGAAATCGAACCGAGACAGTCGACTTGAACGTTTTTGTCAGTCAATGGAAATGGAAATACCATTTCCATTCGTTTCAAATCAATGCAAATACAGTTTCGTCCATAATGTCACTGTCACTGATGCCTTCTAATTGATGGGCTTCAAAAGAAAATTGAATGAATGCATAGACTGTATATAAATATGTATGTACATATGTATGTATGGCAATATGGAATTTTGCGCGTGTTGTGGGTGTTTTTCTCATCAACAATTTTGTTTCAACATCTATCTAAAGCAACATATTTATACCCTTGCAGAGGGTATAATAAAATTGGTCAGATGTTTGTAACGCACAGAAGGAGACGTTTCCGACCCCATATTCTTGATCAGCATGAGAAGCTGAGTCGATATAGCCATGTCCGCCTGTCCGCCTGTCCGCCTATCCGTCTGTGCGTATACGTTTTACTCAGCCGTCTTAAAAGCTATCGGGCTAAAATTCTGTGCTTTTTATTACCGTAGGCAGATCATGTTTGAAAATCTTAAGGATCGGACTACTCTATCATATAGTTGAATACGAAAAGTAGGTGAAGCAGTTGGAGTATCGCTATGAAATTTACTAATTTGATAGTAATTGTAAAAAAAACACATCAGATCCCAAAATTTCAATTTGATATTTGAAAGATTCTGTACATTAATGAATTGAGTTACAGAAAAAGAGTTTGGAACATGTACAAAGATTATGACCAAGGACTGCAAGGGTATATAAACATCGGCATAGCCGACATTTTTGATACATTTGATATTTTTGACAGATTCCTGTTAAATGCTTTAATTGGCATACGTTCTCATACAAAATGTATGTGTTGCAATCATATAGTTACAGTATTACATTGCATTACAAATGTTTGTAAAGCAGAGAAGGATACGTTTCCGAACCAAAAAAAATAACATGTCAATGTTTCAATCTGTCTGCCCTCAATTTGAAAGCCAAAGAGGAAACTTATTAATTAGACTTTTCATTACCTAGAAGTCGTTGGCCGAAACATATATGTATGTATGTATATAGCGACCTTAAATCATTGCTAAGTCTAGACTACCTTTTCGATGGTAGTCTTACTCTCGCCGACTTCAATATACCATGCACAAAGTGGAACAAATATTTTAAGGCTTGTCTACATATCCCATTTTTCCTTTGCCATGCCAACAGCTTACGGCCACATCTGATCCTATGGAGCACCTCATAGTATAGTCTTTGAGATAATCGGTTTTATTTAAATAGCTGAGGCGAAAGTGGGCGTGGTAAACCTTTTAAATAAACAGAATCTGCGTGGATAGTAAACCATTAAATGTATTAAATTTGATCTCTCTACCCTCTACCCATACCCTTGCAGAGGGTATAATAAAATTGGTCAGATGTTTGTAACGCACAGAAGGAGACGTTTCCGACCCCATAAAGTATATATGTATATTCTTGATCAGCATGAGAAGCTGAGTCGATATCGCCTGTCCGCCTATCCGTCTGTGCGTATACGTTTTACTCAGCCGCCTTAAAAGCTATCGGGCTAAAATTCTGTGCTTTTTATTACCGCAGGCAGATCATGTTTGAAAATCTTAAGGATCGGACTACTCTATCATATAGTTGAATACGAAAAGTAGGTGAAACAGTTGGAGTATCGCTATGAAATTTACTAATGTGATAGTGTTATGTGATGTGTAAAAAAAAAACATCAGATCCCAAAATTTCAATTTGATATTTGAAAGATTCTGTACATTAATGAATTGAGTTACAGAAAAAGAGTTTGGAACATGTCAAAAAAATAGCATGCATGCATGCTAAATAATGAAGTTGTTGCCAATGATGATCATCAGGGTATATAAACTTCGGCACAGCCGATGTTAGTTTCTTTGATATTTTAAGACTAAAAGGAAACAAAAAATGACCGGCACTTGGCGAAATTTGAATTTTTGCAAATAACAACACCCCTACTGTAAATACTAGTCTGTATACTAAACTTGCAAGCTCTATTCTTTTAATCTCCAACAGATATGTGTTTATACGGACAGAAGGAAATGGCTAGATCGACTCAGCTTTTGATGCTGATCAAGAATATATATAGCTTATCGGAAAGCTGCTTGTTGCATACGTTTTGGGGACTTTCATATACCATTTCACCCAATGGATTGATTACAAGGTATAAAAATCTTATTAAAAGCTTTAAAGGTTTTAAAATGCCTCATACATCAATGTGCAGAAGATTAGCTAATAGCCAAGCTAAATTTCACCCTTTGCGAAATGGATTCATATTACTTTGTTGGTAATTAATTACGGCTAAAGCCCCAAATATAATTGCTTGCCTGTTGAGGCTCTCGATGGGTTTTATCTGTTATTAGCAGTCTGCATGGACAGAAAATTCCGAATAATAGAATACAATAGTGAAGCACAGTATATATTTATATATGTATATACATACATATATATGTATATATATACCACTTAAATACACGACACCTGTGCGTTACTCAAATTAAGCCAAATCCGTGGTTGTATTTGACATACGAGGATATTCTCATTTGCCTCGAACAAATCTGTGAGATTGTGTGTGTGGGTGTGTATGTATATATCATACACACAATGCGGCTTGGTTGCTGTTTTGGTCTCCATAGCTTGAGACTCATCGTCCCGTTTTCCCGTACCCATTTCCATTCCCAATCTTATTTCTTTGACGGGTGGCGGTTGAGGGAGAAGTGTGGAAGCTGAATACATGTACGTATGGTTGAATGATCCCGGTGAAGCTTTCGCCTGTTTTAGTAATTTAAAACGGCTCGTTTTTAGGTATGCATGCATGCTAAATAATGAAGTTGTTGCCAATGATGATCATCAGGCTGCTGGCGATGATGATGATGATGTGCAAAACAGCATTTAACGAGCACATAAATAGTGCAAAAAGTGAAATGAGCAGAACCGAAAACAAAATGCAGAAAAAGGAGAACACATTCTGTTGAGAGTTGTATCGAGTAATAACAAGAACTAAACAATTAAACTAAAATTCCACTAATGACTTGCAGAAAACCAAAAATGACTAAAGATTATCTAGACTCTGGATGGAGTCAGAATACGAAGATTTTTGGATTAAAAATTCAGTAATTTTCGAGATTAAGATATGTGGTCGATTCAGAATTTATCAAAATTGCTCGACCCCTTCGAAGACTAGTTAAAGATGAAGAATATAAAAAAAAAACTTGTGGCAAATTCTACGATCAGTCAACTGTTTCTCAACAACGTTAATACTATTATCAAGTAAAATAGGTAAGTCAGAGGAATAACAGGACCTCTTAAAAAAATGCATTCTATTTTAGTCAGTTATCCTACAATAATAGATGTGTCTTAGACATCATTAAAAAAAAAAAATAAATCAAAAGAGCTAAAAAGATATTTTTTTAAACAAAGGTGGCAATATTAATACATAACGACTCTAAAAATATTAGTACAGGACTTTTTGTTAAGCTTTTGAAAACAATTTACATGTGTCGAATTTTAAAATAAAGATCACACGAACCCAACTTTTTTATTGACTATCCTTATTAGCAAGTCGTCTGACACGATCGATAAGGAAATTTTGAATAAAGAATCATTAAAAAAAAATCATTTAGTGCCAACTATTTAAATCTAATTTGCTCAAAAAAAAAAAAAAATTTTGTTAAAGATTCTTTTATTTCGAAGGGATAAAACATTTCAGACATTTTTCCTTGGCCAGGTGAAAATCACCGAGATAAATTTAAAAACGTAAAAAATTTGTAAGGGAATCGGGAGTCCAATGTCTTGTGTTTGGTTTTTCTTACTTATGTAGATATTTGTTAATATTTGTAAAATTGGGCAAATTTCTGCACAAGGATTTAAAAATTATTTAAGGATTGTTAAGGATTTCTTTCAAGACTGTCCCACAAATCTTTGAGAATCATTTAACTGATCTTAGAACTTGCCATATAATTTTTATATAGACTTAATCTGGCCATGTATATGCATTTCGCATTGGTAAGATATATACATATATACAGCTGTATGGGTGCATTTGTTGCTTGAAGGATTCATCTTGTTTGTTATGAAAGTCATTGTCATAGCCGCCTGTCTGCCATATCATGTCTAATTTATGCAGTGGCCAGACAAAGACTCTCTTCAAAGTGTCAAATTATTTATAGTGGAATTTTTGCTACAAAAAAAAAATAAATAAATAAAAAAATTTGGAAAAAAAGTAGCAAAAAATATATCGACAATTCATTGTTAACTGATTGAGTACACATACATATGTACAAGCAAGCAGCCACAGGCCAGACCGAGACCCAAAAAAGCGTGAGCCAAAGAGAGTTAGATAGCGGGAACCCGCCTCCAAAATGCAATAAAATCAAAAAAAAAAAAAAAAATCAAGATAAAATTTGAGTGTTTTTTGTTGTTGTTTCTTTTCTTTTCTGACTTTTTGCACAGACATTTTAAAGGCCCCCACCCGAGCAGCGATTAATGTAAACACACACAACGCGATCGAACGTTTGGCCCGCACCAGCTATGGAAATTTTTTCACTTGTTTCGTTTCAATTATTATTTTATATATGTATGTATATACATACATGTACATACATATGAAGGTAGGTATTTTTCAGCGATATGCGCGAAAAACTTTTCGGGCTTGACAACCAAAAACAAACGAACAAAAAAAAAGAAAAAAGATAGAAAAAAGAAAAAAAAGGAAAGAAAATGTTGTTTTCGAAATGAAAAAGTATTGTGTTAAAGACAACAACAAACAGTACAAATTAGACATAACTTTTCGCATACTCTATAGAAACAGAGATACCAAAAAATACAATTTGGTAAGGGTATTTCTAAATTCCTCATATTCTCGCTCTCCCTCTCTTTCCCGCTTTCTTGCATCCCTCACCCTTTTTACCTCTGTCCCTGAAGAAAACATGGCAATATTTTATTAGTTTCATTTAGTATTGAATTACTAATTTACTTAGAGGCGTGAAATTTTGTTCTGTTGCTGTTGTGCATGCTGACAAAACACACACAGTTGACATTTCTAACTTTTGCTCTATCTCTATCTACATATATCTATCTCTCTCGCTCCTTGCATCAAATCTTACACATGGTTGTTTAATAACAAAATTGTTTAACTATATAATTTAGATGGTATACTTATAATACATGCATAAATAATGGAAATTTAGAACAAGTAAATTACTTCTTGGCATTGAAATTCTATTGGAAATAAATTCATCATTATCATTTATGATTGTATTAGCTGATTTTGGTCAAGTGCTTACAAATTGCTAATTAAGCAGAATAAGAAGAAGACATGAAAAGTGCAAGCAATAAGTTAATGCTAAATTTCGACTACACAGAACAACAAATTCGCCTTTTTTTTGTTGTAGCATGGAGGTTTTCCTATAATTGTTTACTAATGCACATACCATCTTGCATTTTGTTAATACAATAACATAAAAGCCTTTAAGCCGCTTTTCATTATTTTTTTCTCTTTGGATTCTATAAAGGAAAGACAGTCCTATTTTACAATGTAAATGCTAAAATAACTGGATATCTAATTTTTTTTCAAATCTTGCGACTTTCAACCGATTTTACAACCCAAATTTATATTGACGACCTTGAGTAATTATTAGTTACAAAGTGGCTAAGCTACATATATACTACATACCATTTTAGTGAAATATGGGGAAAAAAATGATAAAATATTCTTTCAGAATTCAGTTACAGCATTTTATTTTGTTTTATTTTGCAATTTGTGTTGTGATTGATAAAAAAAACCCTCCTTTTTTTATTTTTCGTAAGTGGTTTTTGTTGTAGATTAATTCAATAGCACCAACCAACCACCAACCCAACCACCCTCCACCTACCACCACCAAATACTTGGAAAAGTTTTCCGCATCCGCTAAAAATACCAACAATTAATTGGTTCTCTTGTTATTTGTTATTATTGAAATATATACATACATTTATATATATACTTTTTTTTAAAAGCTATATTTAGGAAAAACAAAACAATATATATGTATGTATATGTGCTTATACATAATCCAAACAGAATACAGCGGAATAAAAACGGCTGAAACAAACATTTTGTTTGTAATTAGTTTCAATTTATTTCTTGGCCATAAACCGTGTGGAAAAAATAAAACAAAGATACTTTTTTTTTGGCTTTTTGTTTTGTTTTTTAGAGGTCGCTAATTAAACCTTAGCCAGAGATAGATACAGAGATAGATAGAGGGAGAGAGAGAGAGAGAGAAAAGAGGCGAGGATGAGGGGGGTTTTTGGGTGAAGAGGGCAAAAGAAAATCCAGCAGCAACTAGTTGAAACCAACAGGTTGACAGACAGAACACGGTTGTATTTCACATTTTTCTAAACTTCATTTGGCACGGTTAGTCGCTTTGGCCGTTTGGTAGGTTGGTTGGGTTGATTGGTTGCTGCTGCTGCTGATGTTGGTGTTGGTGTTGGTGTTGTTTTTTTTTTTTTTTTTGAGAGGTTGGTTCGGTACCAGAGAGAGAGACACCATATCATATCATATATAAACTTGTTCTGTGTTTATTTTGCGCTAAAACCGCAGAAAAAAGCAGCAAACAACAACAACAACTAAATACAAAACCAGAGGGCACAAACTAATGTCGATCATAACGAAATCTGTATACCCTTGCATGAATAAATAGTCAGCACTATTGGGTCTTTTACTTTGATGTCCTTGGGCACTCATGACTTTACATTTTAAGGGTCTCTGTTGGCATTTTAGCCATTTTAATTTTTACAACTACAAAATTATTGAATGTGAAGGAGAAAGAAAATGGCTAAATTGGCAATAGTGCTCTGGTGCTCAAACTGGCTAAACCGAACTTAAAAGAGTTAGAAAACAGAGGTTTCCCCTACTTAGATACATGTATAGATATTGGTGGCCAACATCAAATAGGGTGAAGTAGATATGGCAAATCTTCATATTCTTACTACCAATATTTATTTTATCGATAATGCTTTTACACTTATTCGGTACCAAAATGGATATACCCCAACTAATGTGTGGCAAGAGTAGAACGAAAAATAAACTGAATAACAGCAAAAATCGTTATGCGGTTCTGCCTTCTTCTCCGACAATCTTATCATCTAATATTCTAAAAATAGACTGGGGCTCCGTCCCTGGAAACTTGGAACGAAATTCTCTTTTTTTTTATGTGTCGCCCAACCTTTTTTTTTCTGCGACGACCAGAGCATATTATACAAAATGTAGCTTTGCAATTTTCGCTAACAAAAAATTGTTGTTTTCTTTTAGAGAGACCGTGTGATCATTTAGCGTTGTGCTAATTCAATTTATATCGAATACATTTCGTGTAAGCATGTGTGTGTGTCTGTGTGCGTGTGTTTTAGTAAGTTTCTTGACTTTGCGTTGTGTTGCAAAATAAAGCCTATAAAGTATATATATTTATGATCAGCATGAAAAGCAGAGTCGATGTAGCCAAATTCGTCTGTCATTCCGTTTGTCCGTCGAATTGAAATACAATTTGGTAATTTAGCTATTTATAGAATGTATGAAAATGTATGAAAATCTCCTGGATCTGCCCACTATAGCTTTTACTGCGAAAAATTGGCAAAGGAGTTGGAGTTTTTATAAAATTGAGAAATAAGATAGTTTTTAATGTGAAACATCATATGGCCAAATTTCAATAAGATCGGTTATTGACTGAAAGGGTTTACAAATTTCGGAATATCCATAGTAAGCTTCTTAGATATTTTATTTTGACTTTGGTGTATTTTCTAAATAAATATCTTTAAATATCTAAACATCTGCCAAATTCGTTATTTCCATATAAATTGTTGTAGTTTTTCCATATAAATTATGAATTTGATTTATTGCACACTACTAGGAATCATTGAGGAATTCTCCGGGGAAAAAGAGGAAATATTTACACTTAATTCCCCTATTGTTACATAAACTCGACCAACTAACTATGTATATTTGCACATAATATGTACTACATATATGTATGTACATACATAAATACATATCATAAATGTAAATGTAGTGCCAACTTGCTAAGTGTAAAAAAAAAAATGGAACCTCAAGTTTTAGAAATCTCATCTATCTCTGAGTTCTTTAAATATAACAACGTTCGGGTCAATTACTAAAAGAATTATTCTGAGCACCCCCTGGATGCGCCCCTGTTCTTGTTCTTGTCCCAATTTATAAAAGCATAATTAACCACCCATACGGAAGTGTTTATAATGTTATCATTAAAATATATTTGGCTTGCTTTATAGTTATTGGTAAAACAATTTAATAACTAACTGCATACAGGAATTAAAATTCAATGAATTTTGATTAGATATATCAAATTTAATATAAACAAAATGCAAAATACAAATCACCACATCCACTACAGCAATTATATGTACATATGTACGTAGGTGTGTATCGGAAAAACACATGTATTTCAATCTAAATGCATATATACATACATACAAATATATTTTAAACTTCATTAAAAAGTTGACCAAAGAACCGCAACAAGTTCAGAGAGAAGGCCACCAGCTGCTGGTCAGAAAGTGAGGTTTAAAGAGGCGCTCAATGCAATGAATGGTGCAATGGAGTTGAGTGGTGTGGCAGTCAGAGTGGTGCGGTGTTGCGGCAAGTGTACCTAAAACTGCTGCTGCTGTGGCTCAGTTCTCAGTTTTTCTTTTTGGACCAATTTCAACCAAAATTCAATACCCTAGCAACATGCATGTATGTATGCATAATTTAACTAAATAGAAGCTTGTAATAAAAAACAGATTTCTAAAAGCTTTAATAATTTTAAGTAAATATTAATAGTCAAGTTTTCTTTGCTTTGTACCAATACCAATTTCTGGTCAAGTTTTTGCTAAATTTTTGCACATACACATACACACACTAAGTATTTTCAAAGATTTTAAATTCGGAAATGTTCGACGCTTAACCTAAAAAAAAAACACAAAATTGTACGTACTATGCACATTTTCGAAGAATTTTGTTTACATTTTCGTTTTGTGCTATTTATAGAGCAAAGAAAAATATTTACAGCATAGAGGGAAATTATTTTTGGCCTCTATCGGAAATGTTTTTCCCAAACTGATTTCGCTTATTGCCTGACTCGGCCCAAGTCTACGCCCCATGCGTTTCTTACTCTCTCCTCTCTCTCTCTCTCTCTCTTAAGCTCTATTTCTAATATGTTGGATCTGTTCTATGTCAACATTACCAAAATAGTACAAATAAAAAAAATGAAATACATATACATTTATAGATGTAGATATGTACATGTAAAATGTGTGGATACTTCTTCCACCCAATTATGAAGGTTTGTCCCTTTCTCACCCTCACCCTTTCTCTTTCTACCTGTCTTTCGGGCTATGCATTTGTTTACTTGCAAAATATTAAGTAATAATCATTATATTAAGTAATGCTCTCTATCTGCAGTGTTGTCAACAACATCTTATTATAGATATATATGTACATACATACATATACATACATATGTATCTTGCATATTTTTGAATTCAAACGTGAAATTAAACAGGTGTTTTTTTATATATACATACATACATATGTATATTTTGGAGGTTAAGATGAAATCCATTGAACTAAAACTGAGTTAAGATCTGAGACCTCAAAAGGTTTTTAAATAGTATATATGTACATATGTAGCTTATGACTTTTATCTTATTCTAAATGTTATGTTTTCGATTAATAACATTAGGTCAATTAATTGTGTATAAAATGCAGAACCGTCTCAGGGAAAAAGAAGCGTGATATTTTCATGGTCGGTCGACCATATTGGTCATAATACCTGGTTTTAGAGAGAAAGATCTGTGCAAGACAGATGGCGTTACGATAAAATGTCAATAGAGCTTCTCAAGTGTGATTAGCACTCAAAACATGATGGGAAGCCGTAGAAATGTTAGCTAAGAGTAGTTAGGTCGATGAATATACATATGTGCATACATACTATGTAAAAGAAACTATAGGAGAGTCGAATGAGAATGGCTTCGCCCACATAAGGATGCACTTCAGATCACTATGCATTCGATTTTCAAAATTATATATTTTCTTTTCTCATGCTAATATGTACATATATACATTCATATATACATATGTGAACAACAAGAATTGTCACAATCCGAAAGCAAAAATAACAACAACAACTACAGAAGAAGAAAAAAACAGATTAAACTTCGCGTATATTGTGTACTTAGAAAACAAAGGCTGGCAGATTGATTGTAGATCATGATGATCACGATGATGATCACGTTGATGATGATGACGATGATGATGAAGAAGATGGTTGGTCGAACCGAGCGGGGGGCGGATGGAATGCTGTGCGTCGGTGGTCACTGCAGAGAGGTATCGAAAATGCGTTGAGGGGGAGGCATTTACTCACATTTGTGTTGGCCTTGTACAGAGATCGTTTCACTTGCTCTCTCTCACTATCTAGCTATTCTCTCGCCTCCCACGTTGTTTTGTTGTTATTGTCGTTGCTGCCTTTACAAATAGATCCAACTTATATTTTGCTTTATTTTGTTAAATTTTCTTTTGTTTTTGCACTATTTTGAAAAAAAAAAAAAAAAACAAACAAATTGTTCACTGAATTTTTTTCATTCTTTTTCTTGCTTTTCTTTTTTTATGAAAATTATTTCTTTTACGCTCACATTACAACTCTAAAAGACGCAGAGAGATACAGGAAGAGATAATGGCACAGGGTCAGACAGAGGGAGAGAGAGAGAAATGGGATGAAGAGAGTGAGTAACTAATGATGTATTTTGGTAGCGGTAAATTGAAAATTCTGTGTGTAAAAATTATGGTAGTTAAATGTTCACAGTACACAGGGTGCATGTATGTACATATGTATGTAAGTATGTATATACATATACATATATGTCGAAGTAGTGGGACAAAGACAGAGCAAAGAGGGGCATGACATTTTGTGCATTTTTGCATTGTGGTAGGTTAATGAGCAACAAAGAGACCTGCAAACCAAAGAAGAGAGTTCTGGTAGGCACACATTGTAGGTAAATGCATTCATGCATATGTATGCATGTGTGTGTATGTTTGAGTGAAGCGTGCGTGTGAATGTAGTATGAACGAAGTATAATCGGAGAGTATGAAAAGTAAAGACAGCTCTGTAGTTAATAATATTAACCACTTAAAATAAGGAAAAGATGTATCTTTAAGATAAGAATGATAAAATGATGCACAAGCAACTATTTTGTAAGATCATTTCAGCAAAAAAAAAAATAAATAAGAAACTAAATAAGAAAAACTAGACGCATCTATAAGATAAGCATCGTGTTAACGATAATCGTTTTAATTCTATACATATATGTATGTATGTGTATGTGCCTATGTATGTGTGTGATAATCTATAGATTTAGTAAATCACCAACTAACATTAGTTTACCCAGCAATAAAATGAAGACCATTGGAATGATAAGAAAATAAGATATGTACATACATACATACATATGTGCATATGTATAAACACATATAATTTTATTTAAAATGTTTTTTTTATATTAAAAGATTGTTTATTTGAACAGTATGCTTAACGTCAATTAAGTTTAATCCAACATCTTAAAGATGTTATATCTTTCTTTACATTCTGCTTTGTCCCTATTTAATTTCAATCGTAGATTTGACTACGCTTTTCTATTCGGTATTGTTCCATTCCTTTTTTGGTCCCTATATTTTATTAATGTTATTTATTTTTTTTGTGGCTGAGATAAAGTTGGAAATTGGCTTTATCAAAGTCTGTTGGGTCTCTATTTCTATGTGTTGTATGTGTGTTATCTTTGTTTCTTTCCTCTTCTGTTCCCTGCTCCTCCGCTCTGGCTCTTGAGCCCTCTCACTCTCACTCGCGTTCTTCCAGTTTGTGTTTTGTTATATACACGTACATACGTAGCTATTTAACACAATTTTTTGTAATATTTTACTATTTGTTTTACGTTTAGGTAATTTTCATTTGGTTTTTTTTTCACAAACTATATTATATATTTTATGAGGATTAGGAAAATTCTAAACATAATATTTTCAAAACAAAAAAAAAATTGTTATTTGTAATTTGATTCCCGACGGCAACATACAAACACACACACACACTCGCAAACATACACACATAGATTTTGTATTTCCTTTTTTTTTTGCTGCGGCTGCTGCCCCAATCCAATCAGACAAAAAATATACATACATGCATATATACATAGATATATCGTTGCTTTATGTATGTATGTATGTATGCATGTTAGTATATTTGGTTGTATGTGTGTGTTTGTCTGTGAATATGTGTACCAGCGACTCGCACATAAACCGTTGAAAATCAACTTGAAACGCAGACGAATAGAATAATACTAAAAGGCAGAGACCAAAAAATACAAAAAAAAAAAAAGAAAAACAACAACGACCAAGCAAGCAACAGGCAGCTCTGCCGCTCTCTTTCTCTCTGCCTCTCTGAGCTGACAAGATCAACATGTGTGTGCCGAAGAAGAGAGCTTCAGAGCGAGAGAGAGCGCAATCACAGTAAAATTGTTGTTATTGCTGTTTCGCCATCTCTTTTCCTTGCAATGGGCTAGCTGGCTGGCATCTTGCAGCAAAAAAAAAAAATCTATTTTTAAACTTAAATTAATATTGTTCTTTATTTTATCAGCCAGCGACGCTAAAATAAAGGAACTGCCAGCAGCGTCGCAGCCGCAACGTCAGCGGCAACCTCAACAGCGGCTGCTGCAACAAATAAATCAAATGAGAAATAAAAGATATTCTCTTTCCCTCTCTCTATCACTCTTCATTTTTCTCCTTGTCTCTCTCTCTATCTCTCTCTTACGTGCTCCTCGCTCTTTGCCTGTCAGTCTGTGTGCGAAAACTACGTTGATAAGAAATGCGTTAATCTTTATTATAAGCGACGTCAACGTAAACGTAAACGTCAACAGCGCAGTTTCATCTCTGTTTTTGTGCGTGTAAATATGTCTCTCTGAGTATGTATGTATGTATGTGTCTCTGTGTTGACAATTTCCTAGGTGTGAAATAATATTGTTGCAAAATGAAAGAAATGTTGATTGACAATAGATCAAAATAAAACATAGAGGAGAAAAAACATTGTAAGATACAAATGCGGCAACACGAACAACTTGTTGCTGCTGCTGTTGCTTCTAGCGAGTCATGATGATTCAACTTCGATTCACCATAGAGGGCAAAGCACAGTGGGATAAAAATGTTAGACCAATGTCAGCTGAGATTTCCTTTAATAACATCGACAATGTGGCATCGACAATGTTATACCCTCTTTTTTATATCGTAGTGTAATATCAATATACTGACATCGTATCTGAACTGATGATCAAGATTATATGAGTACGTATAAATGTCAGACACTTCTTGATAATTAGACTTACCTTAAAGCCAAATTTATTGACAATCTTTGGCGAAAGCCAATCCTTGACTTATTGTGGGGAAATTGCATTCGTCACACAAAAATGCATTTTTGTATATGTTTGTAATTGACCCACTATTTAACCTACTTAGCAAAAGAAACAGCCGATGCTATATGTACATATGTACATATGTATATAAATAATATAAAAGAATGAACATCTTCGCCAAAATATTACGCAAAATTTTTCCAAATACATTATGAAAAATCTATATTGACTGAAAAATATCTTGTGAATAGTTAAAGGAAAAGATTTGTCAAATCTTGTAACTTTCATCACTGACAGAAGCCTCTAAACTTGTAATATGTGTTAAGGGCTCATCAAAACAAAATAGGCAGCTGGCATAGCGCATTTACAGGGTAGCCAAGCCTCTAAGCGAAAGAGAGAAGAGCGGGTGATGGTTAAGGGTGAGCGAGTGATGTATTGAAACTGGCAATGAGAGACAGAGAAAAAGCAAAAGAGCGGGATTGAGTGAAGAGCCTCACAGATAGTGAGAGTGATCTGCCTTGCAGGCCTTTATCAGGCCGCTGCCGCCTGTTTGTCTATATTTAGAAATTTCTTCCAAAAAAAAAGGAAAAAACACGAGCCCAAGAGAAATAATATAAAACGAAAAATGAAAAATTGAACAAAATAAAAAAATGTGTGCCAAAAATCCAAACTTTTTCTAATCGTAAACTTTTCCAAAACAAGACATGGAGACAAGGTGCAAAAAAAGAGACAAAACCCATTTGTTGTTGCACTTTCGAGACGAAGCAGACGAAGACGGAATGCATAAAAACATTTGCATTTCTATTTTGTTTGCATTTGATTTGATTTTAACTTATACAACAAAAAAAAAAAACCAAACAAAAAAAAACAAAACAAAACAATTGTTGTTGTAATATTTATTTGGTTACATGTTGCATACTTTTTCTAAATTTTATTTAATTTAAGCACAACGGTATTTTTTAACACATTTTCGAATTCAACCGCTCAATTCGGAATTTCTTGCGGACACTTTTCGCGTGTGCGTTGTTAACGGTTAACGGATGTTAACTAACATTATTTTTTGCTTGCTTACAGAATCTTTTGCAAGTCTGTTAAATTTAACATAATCTTTAGTAACTTAACATAATCGTTGGCGAGCTAACAGAATGATTTTTGGTAATATTGTAAAGGACAAACGTTCCCACTGGCAAGCAGATGAGCGCAAAATTCAAACACAGACCGAAATTATACTTATTCTTAATATTTCCCGTTGGTTTCCTTTTATTGTATTACAATAACATTTTGAAATTTTGAACAAATTGTGCGTAAATTTTTCACATCAGAATATTATTACATCGCACGCCCGCTATCATGGGTTGCTCTTTAGGACCAGAAATGAATTTATCCCAAACCTGAAGGAATTCACTCTGTTTCCTAGTATACATCGAGGCCTTACGGCAGAGATCAATATTGACATTTTTTTGCGATATATATACTCGTCCATTGATATGAATATGACTGTTTGTTATGAAAACATTTTGTGTCATTGTTGGTGGCGGCGACTGAGATGTTGCTAGCGATGTCTCAGCTCGACAAACACCCTGCAATGTAGACGAAATATCAATGGATGAGTTCGACGATGTGGATATGACAGAATCGGCGGCAATCGGTGATTTCCACGTAATGATATCGGCTTCCGCATCGCTACTGGTACTGGTTTCGTGTTGGGATGCGGAACTGTTGCTTACACGCAGTTCTCGCAGAAGCTCCTGCATTTCCGAGCATTGTTCTTGCAAAACATTCAACTGATCCTTTAATTCGGTATCGTTTTCCTTCTTCTGTTCGACTACCTCTTTATGCTCCAGGGCCGTTAGTTTGACTTTAGCTATGGCCGGCCGGGACGCATCGCGGTACGAACTCCATATGGTTTGTAGTTCGAGCCACTGGAGCAGCTTAAATAGTGTATAGCAACCACCGAAAACGAAACCTAAATTGATTAGTACATCAAAGAGACGATTTGGTATGCCTTTTCCTTTGGAAATCTCCTTTGCACAATATTGAGGTACATGTGTGAGCCCAGGATGTTCTATTAAAAAACGAATATCACATTGGCATCGCTATTTGATCCGCTTCGTCTCACTATTATACTCACCTGTATAGAGCTCCACCTGGTAGTCACTTAGGCGTTTATGTTGTTGAATCAAGTCTAAATAGCAAAGTACCGACCAAGCCGTAAAGGCCAAGGCGGACAAAAACAAAAAACTTATGCTCTCAAACATATTTTCTGATCGAATTTTTGGTTTTAGATATTTTCAATACTATTTCATCTATTTCTTGTATATTTTGTATTTATTCGTTTGTATAAAACTCTAATCAATCTGTTAAAATGTAAATTTCAACTGAACTGATTCCCTTTGAGCAGCATAATAACTAATTGACACAAACCACTGGGCAACTATGATTTCGATAAGGTCGAATCTTATTTGTCTTAAAAAAAACTTTTGTGAATTAAGTTCATTTATCAACTTAAGAATGTAATAAACATATGTATGTACCCACGTATGTTTTTGACTATTTTGATTAAATTTTGATTTTCTTTTTAAGCTATTTTAATGATCCTTAGTGTTTATATACAATGTTAAACAAATAAAACAAGTTTTTAAACATAAAATATCAGTGTTAAAATGGTAGTGACCTATAAGAGTTTGAATTTAACGGTTTCAAATAATATCAAGGTGGAGAACATCTGTACAAAGATCGACTAATAATGTAGTGTGCTGCCACCCTACAGCGAGCAAACGAAATCAGTGTCATATGGTTATAATTCGCAACGTGCTGTGAACAGTGATGCCGGACTGAGGCTGATTATTTCTGGCAACTCTGCTGCCGACCGACCTGCAACAAATCAAAAGGAATTATGGAAATGCTGGTATTTATATTTATGAGATATTTATTGATTTATAGTACTAATTTGAATAAATTCTACATAGCAAGGCGCCTCCTTGCTCTCAAGGCCAGCCGAAGAATTTGGGAATGACGCGCTTCTAGAAGAATTGTGGGCCACTAAAGCTCTCGAACATGCTGAAGTACATTTCAACGTGAGTCGTCCATTATTATTGTTAATTATCCAAGTATCTGAGTATTCTTGTGTATTAAATAAATTCTGTTTTAAACTACTTAACTAGTTAATTACGAGTGTACCGCCCTCTCAACTTAAACTTACGCCCTACGATGATCAAATCTATGCCACATTCCGTCAGGATTTTCCGCAATTGCAGGTGGCCAAACTCGATGATAACCAACTAAAATCAGCCACAGAGAAACTGAAATGGCGACAATTTGCTGAAAAGTTCAATAAAATGGACGATTATTCATATGGCTCACTGATGCGGGCAGATGCATCCAAAGAATTCTCAGCAGATAATTCAATTTTTGTATTCCGTGTCCAATTCCTGGCCATAGAGATAGCAAGAAATCGTGAAGGGCACAACGACGCTGTTTATAGACAATATAGACCAGCGGCCAAGAGCCCCAAAGAGCAAGAAAATAAATCGACATAAAACTCTCATTTTGTATCATTTTATAATTTTTATTTTCTAGATTAGGGATTACCATCCCATTACATTTCTTTCTATGAATACGTATTTTATACTCATGCAAACACAGTCTATAACTAATGCCTAGGACCTCCTCAATAAGATAGGTAAGTAGCCTACACATATCCCCGGCCCACTATATTATATATAGTTGAAGTACATTGTCTGATAATTCGTATATAGTCCGATTTGCATGCGTATCGAAATTATAAATTTTCTTTTTTTCGGTATTTATATTTTGTTTTTAAAAACTAAGTATTGCCCGTAATTGGTCCATCTTCAGTCTTGCTTACTGTTGCTCCTCTCCATAGACATTATTCATCAGTCTAAAGTCCACTGGTATTGCTGGTCATTAAGATGAATGGTATCAATGACTCGATTTGCATTTGCCCCACCAAATTGGCAAAAAACAATTCCTCCATGGTATCTGGCTCGAGGCTACTTAGAGGCAGCAGACAGGATATGAAGCCATGAAAACGTTGCTCTTGCTCTGGCTCATGATCCTGGTCCGGGTCACGTGTCCGTGTGGTCTTGCCTCTGGCAAGAGAGGACAAGGCATAGGCTTGTACGCGTTTTACATAGCTCTTTATATTACGCTCTTTCCGCTGCTGCAGCTGGGCCGGATTAAAGGTTAAAATTAAACGCATCAAACCGAATTCCAGTTGGCTAACCTCCTGACCCTGCAGTTCCTGAATGAAATCGTGCAACGTTCGCACCACCTGCGACATTTTGGCTATCTTCTGTGGCTCGATTTTCTCAATATCGGCCAGCTGACGTATGCTCGTGATGAGCTGACCCAAAATGGTTGATACTGAAATCTGTCCCTGTGACTGGGCCAAGGCAATGGCCATTAAACCTGGCCAACATTGACGCAGTAATTTCACTTGACTCGCCATGTCCAATTGCTCGAAGACTGGCACCTTCCGCAATGTGTGCACAGTTAAGAAGAGAATCCTTGATCCAGTCTCGCATACATAATGCATATTCAAATATGAATGTACCAATGCTGGAGGTTGGACATGAAACGCCAACTGAGCATCAGTAAGTAAATCTTGCTCAAAGATCACTTCATTATACACAAAGTCCGATCCAGTGCCACGCTGTTGGGATGATGAGCAATAGTCGAAATCTAGATCCATGGCCTCCAAATCGCCATCAACTAGGGCATCCTCCGTACCAGAATCCTCTGCCTCAGAGTCACATTCGGGTTTGATTTGAATACGATCTGACTGATTCCTTTCCAGTTGCTGTTGAATAGGTTGTAGTAACTGCAGAGCTTTGTGTATGATACGTAAGTCAAAGGAATTCTGTATGAGAGCCACTGTGGTGGCTGTTGTGGATAAGGGCGTGCTTTCACTAACAGTACCAGCGCCGCCACCATTGCCACTAGCTCCAGCTCCTCCTCCTCCGCCAGCTCCTGAACCTCCAGCATTGAAATTCAAATGCTGGGAATTATTATTGCTGGCGCTATTGGCCAGCAATTGGAGGCACAATGTGCTACTATTGTCCATTGAATCGTCCTCATCCTCATCCATTTCAGTCTTGGCCAGCTCTGGAGAATAGGCTCCGCTTTGCTGTTGTTGCTGTTCCCTCTGCTGTTGTTGTTGCTGCTGCTGTTGTTGTTGTTGTTGCTGTTGAGTTGCCAGCACTTAAGGGAAACAAAAGAAAAAGATAAGAGATTTACATGCAATTGAAACTATTGCCTTATTGCGGCCAACTTACTTAAAGTCTGTGTTAGTTCGGCGAAGTTCAAGCCCATAGGAAATAGATTCTCTTGAAGATTAAAAGCCGCTGCCGCCGCCGCAGCTCCGCTTTGTATAGGTGGCGTGTTATTTGCTGTTCCATGCTGATAGAGGGAGGCACTTGCCGATTCCGCTTTGACATTATGTTTGCCACGTCCTTGTTGGTATGCGGATTTCCCACTGCTGTTGGAATAGCCGGTGCCGCCGACACCACCACCGGTGCCTGCACCGCCACCACTTGAGGATGTTGCACCACTTGCCGGGCTGGATGATGCACCAACAGCTGAATTTGTGTTGATGATGCCCTCTTTTCTGTCCACGATCGGTTTTCGCTCATGCTGAACAGCTGTGTATGTGTGTGTGTAAGGGGTGGACGGTTGTGTGGTGGGAGGAGAGATGCGAAGCAAAGAGAATTAATTAGAAAACAGTGTAACGGTAAATGCATAATGAGGCGAGAAAGCTGGCGTTGCGAAAGCGTACATGCATGTAGATATGTGTGTATTTGTGAAAGAGTGAGTGTGTGTCTGTCTGTGTGTGTGTGCGTGAGCAAGTGCATTTTGAGATGCAAGTTAATGAAGCGAAAGCAAGCAGCTGGCTAAGTGAAGTAGACTAGAAATTTGCAGATGTATTTAGGTAATTAATTCATCTTAAGCTTGCATAAGGGGTAAAGCAAACCCCCCCTTATGTTTCACCACAAGATAAATTTCCGATTTCCGCAAATACATCTAACATTTTCTTTGTTCTAGACTTTTTTTTCGAGACGACGACTTAAATGAAAATTACAATCACTTCGCATGCCGCTGGCCAAACACTTTTGCAGTCGACAAAATTGGCAACGATTCCTATGATGCTTCGTGACCTCGCAGTTCATTGTCCCGCGACACTGATAGCCCAGTTGCTTGCGAATAGAACGCTTAAAGAATCCTTTGCATCCCTCGCAGCTAATGGCCCCATAGTGCCGTCCAGAGGCGCGGTCGCCACAAACCAAACATAGTTCCACACTTAACGATACTGGGCCAGTGGCAGAGGCTGATTGTCCACTTCCTGCTCCACCAGATACTCCTCCACCAGCATTTTGGCTCAAAGCCATAGGACGACATTCTACGGGTGAAGAAAAAAAAACAAAAAATCGAAAATGTGTTAACCAGAATAAAACTAGTTTCCAAGGTAGCTCGACTGTCTCTCGCTCAGTTTACCTTCAGCTTTAATAAAGCTGTCTGCTTTAATGCTGTCCATTTTTCTTTTTTTTGTTTGTTGGTGGGGAGAACTTAAGCTGTTGCTTCTTTGTGTTGTGATATTAGAACCAGTTTTTCTTTCGCCTGTGTGCGTAATAGCATGTATGTGTGACTAAATGCTTGATTTACTTTTTATTTTAATATAAATCTAACAAATGAAGCAATATTTTATTGCTTACAGTTTTCTAAGGACTTAGATTATTATTGCCACAATTTTTAACCATTTTAAATGGTCTTTTTTTCTCACTGCAGCCAATTAATTTTCGTTCCAATTAGACACACAAAAAAAAAATGCTTGAATGCGCGACGTATGCCCAGAAAACAAAAAACCCTGTATTTGAGCACAGCTCCCACTATTTGATATCGATGTTTGGTGGCGGATATCGATGTTTCCTTCGCCATTAATTGCAGCACAAAGCTAATCAAAATTTAAATATTTTTTAAGGGAGAGCTTTGAAGGATCAGACTTTTGGACACTTTTTTGATGTTAAATCTAATTTCTTGTAACCAAAAAGAATCCTACAAAAATCCACAAGTCAACAAAAATACAAAAGTGCTCATAATTCAGGAACAATTAAAATATTGTATATTATAGTATTTCGGAAAGCTTAAAGTGCTTTTTGAGAAATATTGTCCTTTATGTTTAGAAGGCTTGAAATTTAAATATATCGTCAAGAACATCCTAGAGCAGGGTCCGGCACGAAGTGAGCCAAAACACGTTGTCGATGCATGCCTGGGTTGGCTTCTGAAAAAATTGCTCATCCGACAATCGGATGCAAGAGAAAGAATAAGGGGAAACTAAATCCACCCGTAAGGGTTTGAGTTTTTTTTTTTTGTGTAAGGACATTTTTCCTTTACAAATACTGGTCGAATTTTCTCACAAAACAAATTAAACCAATAGATCCTTCAAGGTGCTTCGGCAATTGGACTTTTTGTTTAAGAAAATTGGAAATAAAAAAGTTTAGTATAAATGCAGGTAAGAATACAAGTAAAACAATAGAACAACAGAATTTCTTTCCTTTTCCTTTGTTACGTTTTATTTATCTGTTGGTTTTTGTTTAGCAATCCTTTTTTTTGTTTTCATACCCAACAACATGTTAAATTTGTTCGTTTATCGTTTGTATTTTGAATTTATTTTCGTATTTTACTAGAAGCGAAGGACCTGACTTTTTCTTGATCCTTTTCTTCTTCCATTTATTCATTCTATTTAGTTTTTGTTTCATTTTTACATTAAATTAACTTTTTAAGTAGGACTTTTGTTTGCTTTTCTATCATGTTCGTATTCCTTTCTTATTATTATTTTTTTGTTGCTTACGAATATAAATATAATTAAATAAATAAGCATTATTTTTTTTTTCTTTTCGTTCCCATCTCTCTCTTTCGTTTGTCTGTTAAAATTGTTCTCGTATTCCAAGAAAATTTTTAAAAAATGCAAATTGAAAACTAAAAGCAAACTAAATGCATGCGGCATGCCTTTCCTAATCGCTTACAAACATTTCACATTTTTTCTCAAATATTTTTTAACTTCATCATTTTAGTTGGTTTCTTTTTTTTATCGTTAAAAAATAAAAGTTTTTCATACGTTTCATTCCATTCTTTGTTGATGTTGTTGGTTTTGTGTTGATTGTTTTTTTTTTCTTTTACAATAACAATATTTGCGCTTAATTTTGGAACATTCGACTAAATTATAGTGTTTCTTATTTTCATTCATTGTTTTATTTTTCATATTTTGTTATTGGTTTTTTGTTGTTGTTTCTTTATATACTTTGTTTATATATTTTTTGTTTGTTTTTTAAATATATATATATATACATATATATATATATACATATATTTATGTGTATGTATAGGGACTTAGATTACAAGTTCTTTCAGACCCAACTACAAAAAAGTTATTTGAAGAATATGCTAACCAATATAGTTAGATATATAATTATATACCTATATATAAATATATAATTTGTTTTTCTTTTTCTTCTTTTGGAAATTTTTGTAATATTTTTTTCCGTTTTAAATTTTTGGTTATATCTATTCTCTATAAATCTGAGCGGCGGTCTGAAATTTACTGAGAATTTTACTAAAATTAGTAGAGAGAAAAAGTGAAAAGGGGCCATATGTATAATTTATACAGAAAATTCCATCTGAGTAAAAAATTGACAACAAAAAAAAAATATATATATATATATATATACATATGTATCTATATACATACATAGAACCGAAATGGGAATTACAAATAAATTTAGAATAGCTGTCAATGAGTTTAGAAGTAAAAAAAATATATATATTTATAAAGATTTATATATAATAAATGACATTAGAAAGTTTGTGGGCTTTTATAACGCACGCCACCGGGGCAACTTTATCAATTAGTTGGCCAATTTAATAAGAATTTGTTTTGAGTTCCACCAGATATTGGTAATTAACGTATCGTATAACGATATATTTCAATTGTTAACATCTTT
The DNA here is from genome assembly GCA_018903935.1 of Drosophila insularis. NCBI lineage: Eukaryota > Metazoa > Arthropoda > Insecta > Diptera > Drosophilidae > Drosophila > Drosophila insularis. The sequence goes on along the minus strand of JAEIFP010000337.1, from coordinate 2,189,563 downwards.
GCTCAAAATCGAAAGAGATAATGCATTAGCATCTTTGTCCAGGATCACAGATACCACTACGATTATACACGTATCAAAATATATTATACATACATATATTCGCTATGTTAGCATCATTGATCGAACTATATATATATTTATATATGTATGTATGTATATATGAATTCTGAACATCTCTTAAAACTTTGAGTGAACTTTTAGCCGTTTACTAAATTGGTACAAACTCTTACAACGTCTATGAGCTTGTTAACTGTTTATTTAAAGCATGAAAATTTAATCAAAAGCAGGCTTTTTAACTTGATTGTGGTTTGTGTTTTTTTTTTTTTTTTGTTTTCGTCTTTGAATTTTGGCCTTATTGATGTTTTTGTTCTCATTTAAGCGATTTTCATTCGATTTTTGCTATGTACATAAGAATTATCAATACAAAAAAAAAAATTGTATATATATATATGAGCTAGAGCAGCAAAACTATCAATAATTTTGTTTTAACTTTTCCAAAAAACACGATCTCTACCCATGTAAATTTTTAGCGTTATTTGTCAAATTTCATTTGTTATAATGGAAATGGAATTTAATAATATTGTACCTAATTCAAATTGTTTTTTTTTTTTTGGTTCAATTTTTTAATTGGAAATTTAACTTTTTGCTCATATACTAAATTTTATATGGCTTAAATGAAACGAAACAACAGACTTGTTTAGAAATCGCATTTAATCGCGTTAATTCGCGTTTGTTAGTTAATTTAATTTTTTTTTCCTGTTTTTAGCAATAAACTCTATTCAACTCTATTCTATAACAAAAAAAAAACAGGAATCGATGGATGCAAAAAGAAAGGAAAAACTCATAAACAAATGTACTGAAAGAGAGTTGTCATATCTCTTTGGAATTTTTAAATACTTCATACAATCTACTGATAATTTTGCAGCCCTATTACTCAGATCTTAGCCCGCTCTCCTGCCCAAGAAAACTTTACGCTTATAATTAAACATTCCGGAAACTTTCCACGTGCGTCAGTTTGTCAATCCGTCCGCCCGTCCGGTCGGTGTGTGTGTGTGGTTGTGTGATTGGTTGTGTTGCGGCCAGCCCCGACAAAATAATGTTAAAATTAAAAAACAACTTGTACACTGCCTGCCTACATAAATAATTGTATGTCCTTAGCCGTTAATGTGGGGTGATAGTGGGGAGGGGAGGAGGAGTGTGGAGTCCTCTGGGTCCTTAAGTCCGTCGGTTAACTCCGGTCTCCGGTTTACTGCGCTTTGGTTTTGCGCAAATAGGCAGCATTCGCCTGGTCATCGACATCACCCAGCAATTTCGAACTAATCTCCTGGGGGCTATTCGATTGCTTAACAGCATTCTGGGCGGCCAACGAGGCGGCCATGCGACGACTCTTATGGCCACCTGGTGATAGGTACGCCTTGTAGAAGAAGCGCGCGAATAGCACAAAGTAACTGAAGTACATGGCAATGGACAGATTGATGTTGCGCTGCGATATATTACACGACTGGGTGCCATGTGTCTTTAGGAATCCATTGGCCCACACATTGATGGCACACCCGATGATCATTTGTGTCAGCTGCAGTGAGGTGATGATCATGGCGATAAAGCGAGGCGGATTAAAGCGGGCCGCCTTCAAGGCATAATAGGAGTACATCACGGAATGCACACAGTAGTTCATCACAATGAACCAGCGCGCCGAACTGGTATATTCGGTATAGCTGAACCACGAGTAGATCAGCACGGTGATGTGATGATACCAATGCAGGAATATCAATGGCTGTTTGCGCAGCACAATGAATATCGTGTCACCCAGCTCTGGAAGCTTGCTTAACACAAATAGCCAGGTCCAGAATCCGCACACGCGATCTTGTTCAATATAGCTAAAGAGAGAGAGATAGAGAGAGAGAGAGAGAGAGTGATGGAGATTATTATCCGGTCACTGATCGAAATAAATGCAAAGTTTTCAGGTTTCAGCAACGCGCAACCTTGAAAAACAATTCCTCTTCTCACCTGGGCACACACACAGAGTGGAAAAGTCCATAATGACGCAGCACGTGTATAAGTTCAGGTGCTGTGCGTGCAGCTCCCATAATGCTGAACATGGCCAACATTGTGTTCCATATGATCAGAGGACCGCGCAATTGAAATCTGCAATCAAAACGAGAGGAGAATGGAAATTTTTTAGTCAAGGTGTTAAAACAACGACTGAGAGAAGGAACATTCAGTTTTCAATTGTCCATTTTGGATACACAGTAAATATTTGTAAACAGTTTCAATATTTATATTTAAGGCTCATTTCGGATTTCAATAAATTTGAGCTTAGTGAATGATGTGAGATATCGAATAATAAGACACTACACCGACACTGTATACCCTTGCATGTTTTTCCAAAAGTTTTTAACAAATGTTTATTTTTATGACAAATGTTTATTTTTATAGCTTAAAAAATAACCAAACTATTGAGAAAAGTTACTGTTCGTGACTTTGCCTTATGTATGGGAGCTATATGATATAGTAGACCGATCGTCGTGCTGATCAATCATAGTTTGTATGGTCGGAGATTATTTCTTTTATGCGTTGCACAGTACCCATTTTGGAAGGGTATAAAAAAAGTAAAGTAACTTGCAAATGGAGAAAACAACTCTAAGAGGAGTCAAAGTTCAAGTTTATTTTCTAGGTGGGAGGAGGGATCGTCGCTGTTTGCGCAATTTCAAATATAACTAAAGGTCACCATTAACCTAACACACACTCGATTCGCTGCACATTGAGTATGCTCAATAATCCAAATGCAAACAACAAAATGCACAAATTGACTGTATGAATGTACATATTGTATGTATGTATGTAAATATACAGTGAGTGTCTAGTGTAGATAGGATCGATTAGAGTTGCCTCCCTTTTACACTAGACAACACACATCATGCTGTTGTCACGCCGCGATACTTTGTTTTGATTATCAATATCATGATTTGCGATCATACCATTTGCTTTTTTTCTGGCCCATTGGGACTGATCGCGCGATGCAAGATCTCGAAAAGAGATTAAACAAATGATGAGGTCATCCACAGATGATAAGGGGCGAGAAGCGAGCATATTTAGTAATACCCTTCAATGTCCTTCAGCAGAAGGTGAGAGTGTTCGTGATAATGATAATTCGGTAGATTATCTTCCCTTCCCCTGATGTTGCTTCACACACGTGTTGCGATTTTTTGTTTCGTCTGTTTCCTCCAGACATTTAAATCTTTCGATTGTTAAGGCATTATATTATATATAGACAACTTGCCTACCCCCCAAAACATGTTTCGAATGTTAATCAGTTGTTAATTCCTTCTCACAAACTATGAACATACCTACAAACATTATGTATAGTCATTTCAATGAATTCTTACAGACAGGAAAACGAAAAAAGTTTGCCGGCAAATGACTCAAAACAGGCAAAAACTGTCTAGGGGTGTGTGTGTGTGTGTGTGTGTGTGACTCAATTATCAAAAACCAGAAATTTGAAACAGATTTCTGAGACAGAACCCCATAGACCGAGACGGAGACCCAGACATTGATTTGCTAATCAAATCAGTCAACGACTTTCAGCAGTGTAATCAAAATCTTAGAAATTGTTTTAATCTGCAATTAAAATACAATAGGAATAATTCAATTTCTAAGCAATTTCTAAAAAAAAAAAGAAATCAAACTAAAAACCCTTATCAACAAATTAGTCATAATAAACAATTCGAATATGTGATGTGATTTCCCCCTTATCTGACATGTGGCATGGCGTGGTTTCTAGCGATAGACGACGACGACGACAACTGCTCCCATATGCCATACTTTGCTAATGGGTCAAGAGCAGAGAGCTCTCAACACATGGGCAGTTTGCCAAACAATATTCATCCCGAACCTGGGTCAAGTATTGTATAATATTTATAAATCGAAGCACATAGATCGAAAGAACAGGAAAATTTCAATGTGTCGCCATTTTTGCTGCCACTCGCTGCTTTAATTTGACCAAATGGTGGACAAGTGGATAGACACACTTGTTTCTTGTGAAGTTATGGAGGATTATGACTCAATGTGTTATGTGAGTCAGTTCAATTGGTCAATCAATAATATTATTACATTCTATTATAAAGATAAAGGGAAAATTTTGTGTTTTACTTTAATTTTGTTATTAATATCAACCATTTTTGTTTTTAATTTGTCACACAACGAAACAGAAACAGAACTTTCCCGCAATATGAAATTACTTTCTCTAATAACTTGTTGATAAACATAAGAAACATAATATGTGATTATATTTATGAAAGCCAAAAACACAAAACGAATTCACACAAATCTGGGAGAGAGAGAGAGTGAGAGACATAAAACAAACGAGATCTCATAGCTATTGTCACCATTTTAGTTAATGCAAACAATTAAGCTGCGGAAATGCTAAGGAATTTGTTTTTATTAAACACAATTAAGATTCACGGCGATTTCATCATCGTTGATTCCACTGTGCCACAAACGACCAGGCAACGGTAGCAGCAGTTGCATATAAGCTTTTATTTTTTTTCCGCATTCAGCTCCCCTTACAATTCCCAAATAGTTCTAGCTTGGCCAGCATCAAGTACATTCGATTTGTTCTAACCAAAATCGTGCCTCAAACTAATGAGTAAGGAAAACCAATTCGCCTTGCTAATCGCTCGGCAGTTTGGCTTCTAAAAGGCAATGGAATGCTGTTGGATGTTGGGGGGGACCTCCCCCTCATCCACGACATTTCTTTGAAGCTCAAATTTTTGAATGGGCACAGGTCGCCCCCTTTTTGTGTTTTTGCTCTGGGGGAATTCGTTCGGATGGTCCTTGCCTGGAAAGGAACCTGTACGGAGCACCTACTTTTGTGTTTCCACAGGGGAATTTCCAGCTTGGCTCTTCTTGGATGTTTTCTCCACTCTTGCGTGCATGTGTGTGTGTGTTTGCAAAAACAAAAACAAAAAGGGTCGTTTGCGATCTGCCCAACTAAATAATTAATTGTGAAGAAAACAGCCGGGAATGGTTGTCGTGTCCGTCTCTCGCTTACGGCAACTTTCTTTCAACTTGGTTTTCACTTTGCCAAGAGATTGCATAAGCAATAAGAGAAGTAGAAAAAGTAGTTAAACACAGAGAGAGAAAGAGCCAGATAGCATGGCTAATGCTCGACAGTAAAAATAAAAAAAAAAACCTGAATCCATTTTTGTTTTTTACGTTTCTTTTTGCAAAAATGAAATATGTAAACAAATGTTCGTATTATGCAAGGCGACATAGCCAACAATTGATTGTAAACAAACAGCAAAAAAAAACATAAAATAACTTTGTTGGCTAACTGATTCGCAACATTGTTTCGCCTTTTGTTTTCATCGCGTTGCGTTTTGTTTATTATAGCCAATTTTTTTTTATTTTTCTTTTTTTTTTTTTTTGCAACACTTTTCCTTGATTTTGCTTGCTTCTGCTTCAATGTCAGTTTTTCATACCCTATAAACCACAAAACTTATAGTATACAATTTTAATACCCCGCCAATAATCATTTTAGGATGCGTTTGAAAATGTTCCTATCTAACCGCCCATCGAGCTTAAAACACAAAAAATTGATTAAATTTAACAACTGATTGCAGCACCCCATTCGAAAGGGTATTGAACTTTTGAGTTGACATACATATTATCATAAAAAAAGGTATATGAAAACAGACTTGACGCTTGTTGTTTGGTAACCTTTTTTTTTGAGTTATCATTTTAGTTTAGTGGTTCGTCCGTTTGTTAATAATTACTATTCATTATGCTGTTTAAATTGGCAGCTGTTATTGACCAAGTTGTAGTTTTTTTTTTTTAATTTGGAATAAATTGTGAAAGCATTTTTTAAATGTTGCTAAAAGATTAAACAAATTAATTTTCTTATTTAAAATGCAAATTTTTGTTAATGCATGACATTTAAGGCTGATATATATATATATGCAATATATACATATATATATATATGTATATAATGTACTTGTAATGTTAATTTATAATTATACTTCTAGAAACGAATGTCGCAGAGTAAACATCTGGCAAATTCCCTGGAAATGTCAAATTGTTTATGGTATAGAAACCATTTTCTAATCATAGCCTCGTATTAACAGAAGATATGTATTTATTTTGTGGGATAAAACATCAAGGACGCTCGACTAAAAGTTTAACAAATTTCTATTTTTTATTTTCAGAAGTTTACAATTTTTCCTTTTCAAAAGTATTCAAAAGTATTTAAAAGTATTTAATAGACGAGGGTTATTGTCATGTTTTTGTGTCCAACTTTACATGCTTTCGGAATACCTGTGCAAATACCTATCAGGAACTCAAAATTTTAAATAGGGTAGGCATCCCAAAGACATAATAATTGATGAAATTTGAAAATGAAGTGGCTTGCTTAACTCCGATTAAAGCCAAGCAACTTTGGATAAAATTTGATAAAAATTAAAATAGAAATCAAAATTGTCAACAAGGAAATGTGGAGGCCATGCCGTTTAAACTTATGACTAAAGTAAATATTTCGAAAACTAGTTTTTGAGTTTCTTTTTTAAATATGTGTGACGAATTGAATTCGGCAAAAATCAGATTGTTGCTTTTTATTTTACATACAGTTTATATATACATAGTATTTTAGCTAAAGCAGTGTAATATATATATTTTTTAAATTTGAAAAAGAAATATATAGTTTAAGTGTCCCACCCGGCATTTAGAAGATTGTTTTAACAGAAATCACCTAAATTAGTCTACTTGATTAATATACGGCGTGAAGAATAATCGCAGTGGATATAAATATGGCTCTAAAAAGAGTCGGACACGATTCAAAATGTGATTCTAGCATAAATTGCGAACGATTAATCGATAAATCATTTATGAAAATTTTAAAAATTTTATACATTGAGTAAAAACTGATTAAATGAAGGGTTTATAAGCAAAGAGGATTCATTTATTAGAGAACGAGCTCATTCTTGACTACTCAATCAGAAGAAGATTAAAAAGAAATAAAAAAATAAATAATTCTTGAAAATCACACAAATTAATATCGTTATTTAAATACAATCATATAACGATACCTTCTCCTACCTCTGCTCCTTAAAGACGAATTTCACACAATTTGTGTTGAATTGGTTGCTAAAGACGTTATAAGTTATGTGGTCAAGATAAGCGCATTTAAATTAAGATTTTTTTTGACCGATTATAACAATAAAAGACAAGAACTCGCTTTTAATATAGGTCTTAATTTTTGGTATTTTTTAGAATTATGTATATGTGAGTGAATTTGAAGAAAGAGAAGCTCATTTAATAGAATTCTCAGCCATTAAGAACACATTTAAATTTCAATCAAGAAGTTTTTATTAACTCTTTAAGCTGCTGACTAACTATTAGTTGGGATTTTGAAGCTATCAGGTAAACTTCAAGTCGAACTATAAGCAAACGCAATCATTTTCATTACCATCTGAGCTGGTGAGTCACCACTCAAAAGAACAAGTTCATCAGTTTTCCACTGAATGTTGAAGACGGCGGACAGCACCTGTAATTCTCAATAAGATAAGCGGTTGCGCTTAGCCACTTCTCTAACATTTATGGCTCTATTTCTCGGCTTTTGTTGTTTTTGTTTTTGATTTATTTTGGCAAAAGGGCAAAAACCTCAGTAAAAGGCAAGAAGAAAAAACAAGTTGGCAACACAAAAGGTAAACCCAATTTTGGAAACAAGTTATACGAGGCGATCGATCGATCGATCGTTCGTTCGTCTGTTCGTACGGTAACGAGTCGAATCGAATCGAACGATTGAAACGACAAAAACAGGTGGAAAGTAAAAGTGTGTAAAAAAAAAGTGGCGTGATCTTTGGGCTCAACAATGGCATGAAAAAAGATGCTACGTGACATAGACAGAGAGAGAGAGAGAGAAAGAAAGAGAGGGAGGGAACGACTTGAAATTTATGGTAAAAGAAAGGGTCCGAAAAAAAGCTTTTGAAGCGAGCTTTTTCATGTGATGCTGCTCTGCCGCTGGTGAAGATCAAATTTTCTTTTCGTTAATGGGGCAACTTCGTTTTGATTTGTCAATATTTAAATGACATACTTGCCCTCACTTCTCTCTCTCTCTCTCACATACACACACACATTTACAGAGAGTTTTAACTGGGTTAACTGTTAAACTAAGTCAAACACAAAAATTTCACTTTCAACGTTTTAGCCATACGAATGTATTTATATATATGTAAATATATATATTAAACTAGAAAGCGTATTTAGAACGATGACTTTTCGATACCCTTTAGAAATAAGAGACTTTCATATTAGAGGTCTGCATGAATGTATTCATTTCCAACATCATAGTACTGTACAGTAGTTAAGTGTTCTTAAAAATACTGTACTCATTCTCTGCTGTACAGTATATTCGAGTAGCTATAAGAACCGAGTACAGTAAAAATACTGTACTCACTTAGAGTGAGTGACAGTAATAAATGTACTTTTTGTAAGTGAGTACAGTATATGTCACTTTTTTTCATGTTGTACACCACTGGAACAGTGAATATATTTTGTCATTCATCTGTACAGATGAGTATAATATTTTGAACAACGACGACATGGCTGCCAAAGAAAATGACGCAAACGCAATAAATGCGAACGTGAGCCTAAGTTTTTGCTAAAATAAAATTATATATAATTTATTAATGTTAAATTACAAAGAAATTTGTTAAACTAATATATAGAGAGAGCTTTCTCTGTTGCCAAAAACCTTATTCATTACAAACGCTGTAAAATCGCAACCACAGATGATAAGGTGAATAAGATTATGTTCTTGCACTCAAGTGTTGAAGTTTTATATAATGAGTTATTTTCTGAAATAAATTTCTAATATTAAAAGTTATATTGGCTAACTTTTTATGCATATGACATTCTGATTTTTTATTTCTTTTCTTTATTTTATATATTTTTTTAATTTGTTTAAGCAAATAATCCTAACTGACTGTACAGTAAGTGCTGTACAGCAATTTTAGTGTACTCATTAACTGCTGTACAACATAAAAGTGAGCGTGAAGTATACATAGCTGTCAATCAAAAAAAATTTGTACAGTATACACCCATTTAAAATTGTACAGAAAAAAGGTGTACACGTTTTTAGAATGAATGATTCATTTGCGCTTTTGGATGCATTCATGCAGATGTCTATTTCATATACCCCTTAAATGAATGAATTACAAGGTCCACATAATAATTGAACGCCTTTCTTTTAATTGTTATGACTTTAAACCTTAAAAAATCTGTTCTAAATATACAAAATTGTATATACTTATATAATTAATATATAATTAACAGCGGAAGAGAGAGAGAGAACAAGAACAAATACAGGGGAAGACCTAAACTATGATTGAGAAAATTTTCGTAATGATATGCAATTACTTAATAATTACTTAATTAATATTTGATTTAAATCATTCTCATTTCACGCAAATTCCGTTTTTAATACAAACATAACTGCAAATGCAAGGGCTTCCCATTTCTCCGTACTTTCCCCACATGCCAAGTAAACGACCCCATCAATTAACTAATCAATGATTGTTAACTAAATATATAGATACCATTAGAAATTATTATTTTCAGTTGCAAATAACTTTTCCGCCTCTTTTATCGATTTGCTCCACTGTGCCGATTGGTATTTATTTGGTTTGTGTGTATACAATATGTATGTATATATGTATTTGTGGCACGTGTGTGCGGTGTGCAACCCACTCTCGAAGCAGTTATGTGCCCTTCTGCCGCCCCTACCCACTATTTCCTCCCCTTCATCATCATCTAACTAAAACGTTTGGTCGTTCGTTCGTTAGTCGCTGTTCACACACGCAACACAATTTTATTTTTTTTTTATTTTGAACAAAGTCCGAGAAAAAATGAAGGAATGAAGAAAAAATCTTCTACACTATACAAAATGATTTGCATATTACATTTTAACATGTGAAAATGCCTTCGTATATAACGTGAGGGCGTGTGGGCGTGGTCGGGTACACGAGTACGATTTGGTCAGAATGTTGAGATCATAAACACAGAAAATAGAAAAAGTAACAACATTTTATTTCCTTAAAAAAAAAAAAAAGCAAAACCACAAGTATTAAAGTTAGGCAAATATTTACTGAGTTTGGGATATAGGTAACTGATTAAACATATACTATATTATAGTACTGTATACTATAGCCAAATCGAGGTAATTGCTAAAATGCTTTTTTTGCTTTTGCGTTTCAAAAAATCATTTTATTGCCATTAAACGCAACCAGTTATCTCTAATTTATTCAAAAAATTTGCTTAATTTTCTATTTTTACTGAAATATACATACATAATTGTAAATCATAAAATCATTTCTAAAACTACAATATTAATGGGATAAAATTTAGCAACTTCCTGTTATAAAATATAAAATGAAATATTTTGACAATTATTCAAATTATAAAATTATTTTGGATCTAATTCAATATATAAATATCGTATAAATCGAATCGAAAATAATATTTATTTTCGTTTCCAAAATGAATTCGTTTGTTTAGGTCAATGTTTTACCTTCCAAATATTTTAATTTTCTTTTCGTAATTCCAAAAGTTTTAAGAACGCAGAGAATTTAACTTGGATCCTTAATTTCTATGGGAGCAGAATTGAAAAACTTGATCTCAACTGGACCAGGCTGCAAGGACAAAAAATCCAAATCTGTGAACAAAGAGAGTTCTACCTATTTTAGTTTGGACTGGATACTGACTGTCCCCAACAACAACTTGAAGGTTCATTCAATGTAATTTTTATTTTGTCAGATTTTAGATTGCAATACTTTGCACGATTTTCATTATAATCAAATAAAATACAGAATTATTAAAAACATAAAAAACTTATTGTTCGAAATGTCGACAAGAATATACATAGGGGAGAGGGCCCAGGGTTTTGAAAAACCTCAAAATTTTTTCTACACTTCCGGAAAATGAAAAATTAAGAAGTTTAACATTTAAATATTGACCAAACGCAACTTTTTTCCAAAGAATGTATGTTTATTTGAGTTACTCAAAAAATTTTGGAACAGGTTTAATTTGGATAACTTTTTTTATGTACAGACATAAATATATACATACTTTATGAAGTCGATAACGTCTCCTTTTCAGGCCTAAAAGTTAACTCTTTCGTCACTCTTTTTGAAAGCAAGTCCTTTGCATCTTTTAAAATGTTGTGTTAGTTAGTGTAAGCCATAATAATGGCAAGGGTAACGTATGGGCAATCATTCTTATATGTATATGTACATACATATGTATTTGTATTTTGAATGTTCATACCAAAAGTGAATGTCCTGGGCAGACTCAAAAAGTTTACTGTTTTACTGTTTTTTTTTTTTTGCTTTTTTATTATACAGTTTGGTATTCCTTGTTGCCAACCGGCCGGCTGTCAAGGGAGAAACAATACACACCCACTTCTTGCATGTCTGTATAAACACACATACATACATACATATGTATTGCTACCGTTATATGGTTATGCCTCTATGTACTCCATCTACAAACATATGTATGTATGTACATCGTATCGACATGTTTGCAGTTGCTCCAAAAATTTTAATGACCAATGAAAAAAACAAAAAAAATTAAAAATGACAAGAAAACACAAAAAAAGGTAACCCAGTTAAAACATCAAGTATTTATTCGATCTTCCTTGGCCCTCCCCACTCTCTCTATCACTCTCCCTCTCTCTCGCTATATATGTATATATATATATATTTTTTTTTTGTGAATCATGGGGCCTCTAAATGATATCATAAACAGCAATTACGCCAGCCCAGTTCTCCATACCCATATACCCATGCCGAATAGTTGGTAGGGGCACAACAACTAGAGAGTCAAAGAGGCAGTCAGAGAGTCAGTTTGTGGCGTGTTTTGGTTTGGCTGGCTACCCCTGATAAGGCCGCATAACCTATACATACATATATGTATGAATTCTTATATACATATATGTATAACATATAAATATACTACATATGTATATATATATGTTTGTATGCCATGCATTGAGTGATGGCATGTTTTCTATATAGTTGGAGACACAGTCTGTCTAGGGTTAACTGATAACGATTGTCTACTACCTTGTCTAAACGCTTCTAATATGCTTTTTTTTCCTACATCTTTTAAATAAAAACCTACCTCTTCTCCTCCTCCACCTTTATCAATGGGGTATACTAATCATCTGAAAATTTGATGTGGTTAGATATGCATACATACATATGTATATAGTTATCTCATATCTACACAGAATTTGTGATGGCTTAGAAAAAATAAATAAATGAAAGCACGTGGAATACGTAATACATCTTTACTAATTCTCTTATAATGCAAAGAGGAGGAAACACAGATTTTAATTGATGTTGAGTGACACAGACAATTTCGATTCGTTTTCTCCATTTTAAGAGACAAAATAATGTTTGCAGAGTGTGTGCGTGTATGAATTTTGTTGTTGCTGTTGTTATTGTTTCTTTTAGCCATAATTCACACCTTTCTGTACTAAGACCCGAGCGTTTGTTGTCTGTTGTCTCGCTTTGTAAATATTGAAAGTGTAAAGTACAACACAAATGAAGTAAGTAAGTCGTCTCGCCGACTTGGATATACCATACACCAGTAAAACAAATATTTTAAAGTTATAATAACCAATGCATTATCGTATTTTAAAAAAAATCTGTTTGCATGCTTTTTAGAAGCATATCTTAGTATTTCGCTCACTCAAGCATTCGAGCACCCTAGCGCCCCCACCAGCCAACGGCCAACTCCGGCCATATGGAAAAACGTTCATATGCATAACTTGGCTATTTTTATTCCGATTTTGATCAAATTTGGTATTTTGCTGGATATTAGTATCAAATTTAAGTGTGCTAAATTTGATTGCACAAGGTTGAAAATTACGGGAGATAATCGAGTTTTTTCAAATTACGGGGGCGGAAAGAGGCGTGGCAAAATCTTTACACATCAAAAATGTGCGCAATTACTAAGCAAATATTCATACCAAATTTTGTGTCTCTAGCTAGAATAGTTTTTGAGAAAATCGGTTTTATTTAATTTGCGGGGGCGGTAGGGGGCGTGGCAAAATTTTTACAAATACAAAACGTGCGCATTTACTTAGCAAATATACATACCAAATTTTGTGTCTCTAGTTGCTATAGTGTTTGAGAAAATCGGTTTTATTTAATTTGCGGGGGCGGTAGGGGGCGTGGCAAAAATTTTACAAATACAAAATGTGCGCGTTTACTAAGCGAATATACATACCAAATTTTGTGTCTCTAGTTGCTATGGTGTTTGAGAAAATCGGTTTTATATTATTTGCGGGGGCGGTAGGGGGCGTGGCAAACATTTGAAACAAACTCGATAAGCGTACATATGACACGAGTCTACATACCAAATTTGGTGGCTCTAGCTCTTATAGTCTCCGAGATCTAGGCGTTCATACAGACGGACGGACGGACGGACGGACGGACGGACGGACGGACGGACGGACAGACGGACATGGCTAGATCGTCTCGGCTGTTGATGCTGATCAAGAATATATATACTTTATGGGGTCGGAAAAGCTTCCTTCTGCCTGTTACATACATTTTAGCGACTTTAATATACCATTTTCACCCTATGGGTGTATGGTATAAAAATACAACTAACAAAACTTTTCTCTTGAGACTCGTGTGTTTTAACAACTAAAAATAAGCGACAAGCCTCTATTTTTTTTTTTATTTTTTTTTCAATACAAATAAATGAGAAATCATCGTGGGGGGAGAAGTTCAAGTCAAAATATCAAATGATGGCCAAAAACCCACAACAACAACAACAAATTCTGGGCATAAAAACCGCAAACCGATTTATTTTTTTCTATCTCCAAGAATTTTTAAATTCTAATTCATTTTTGTAAAGATTTAATCTTGGGGATTCTAAGAGTCATAAATTATAGAAATGAACCTTTGAATAACTCAAATTTGTTTAAGTTTATCTCATTGCCAGCAGTTTAAAGTAAAGGCCACACATACAATTAGCTAAATTTCAAAGCAGTTCTAGAAAGTTTTTGCAATAATACAGGGAAGGCAATTTTGTCATATTTTGTTCGTCTTGTTGTTAGTTGTTTTCAAATAAAGTTTTGCAAAGTTGTATGCAAAATAACAATTGCCTGCCTGCCTGGCCACTTGATTTGAATCTTCGCCATAGCGCCTAAAATGGCATGTCATAAGCGAAACGAACTCAATTTGGCAAACTTACAAAGCCAATGACGACAATTAGAAATGGAGAGAGAGAGATAGAGAGGGAGAACGGAACGATGCGAACTGAAATTGTCAACACGAATCACAAGCCAACCACACATTGAATTGAATAATAATCATACAATCAGCCAAGCTCAAACGATTGACATTGACTGACGGAAAATTGCAACAATTTTGTTTGGAGGATAGCTTATCTAGGGCAGCAGCAACAAAAAGGGACATTAAAAAAGAAAGTATGTAATATTAATTACTTAATTCAACTTACTATAATAAACAATGATAGAATATTTCTGAGTAAAAAGTGTATAATGGTGTATAATGCTTGATTAACGGTAATACTATATAATTAGAATTAGAATCTGCTGTTTGTGCCCCCTCTCTTTCTCTCCCACTCTCTCTCTTTCTTTCTTTGTCTGTATAACACAACAGCTGCTATGAATTACTATTATCGTCATCACATAGTCGTGGTCGTCGTCGTCAGGCGATGCAAAGTGAGTGAATGAAGTCAGCAGCACCACCAATAGAATCATCATTAGATGGTAGGCAGGCAGGCTGAAAACCACTGGGAACACCAGCTGCTGTTGTTGGTGGTGCTTCCCTCCATTTGACTGACCATGTGGGCGTCTCATTTAAGTGAGATTTGTGCTTTTAATTAACGAAAATTTACATAGAATAATATATACACATAAATGTTTAAAGTGACACTGACTGACTAACTGACTGACTGACTAGTAGAGTAAGGTGCTTAGGGTTCAAGGTTTTACCCTAACAACAAGAATATACATACATATGTACATATATATACATATATGTACATATATATAAATGGAAAACTACTTTATGCATACGATTGCAAATTGTTGGTAAACACATGTCTTTCTTTTTCAACTCCCGACGTCAGTTTAAAAAAGAAATGAAAGAGTAAAAGAGATAGAAATTATGTCTCTTACCTCGGCCGATTTAGCATAAAATGCTGACCACCAAATATCACAGCCATATAGATACCGCAATAGTAGAATACCCAAGTCCAATTCTCCAGCATCCATTTGCGTGTGCGTTGATGTATGAAATCATTCTCGAAATCAAATATATACGAATAATTCGGCGTTACACTAATGTCCATATTGATCATTGTGATAATAGATTGTGAGAATATATATATGTATATGAGGTTGTGATATTATTATTATAAGGTGGTGATGGTGGGGTCGGTTGCTATGCTGAGATTAGAGTTGAGTTTAGTTTAGTCCAGTTCAGATGTGAGGTGATGACTACTGTTTGGCGCAAGCTAAAAATAAAGAAAAACAACATGGAACATTTTAAAAATATGTATAAACATTTTGTTTTCTATATCAAGATTTGCATATCACTACATAGGGAATGTAAAAAAACGATTACTTATGCAAACACACACATACAGACACTGTTCACTTCTGTTCTGTTGACTTCAATTTGTATAACATTCACACGGTTTATAGGTCAATATAGACTTGGCAATTTATGTCAATTTTATTTTTAACACTATAATACAACACTTTAGTATTATGTATATATGTATATTTATAACCACAATTAGATTAAAATGTGGGACAACTTTATTGTTGGTCGTCAATTATTTTTACCTTCGATTTTCAATATATATGTATGTATATTTTTTTTGTTATTGGATATATAAGAAATTTTGATGCAAAAAATATGAATTTTTCCGAAAAAAACAAAACAAAAAAAAAACCGAACAAAAAAATCTCAAAAATTTGTTATTAAATTGTTTATTATTTTGTACTGCTTTCAGTTAACGTTGATTATTGACTACTTTTCAGTTGTATTTGATATAAAATAAGGAAAAATGTTTTATTTCAGTATACTTGTATAGTACAGTAGATGACGGATATAACGGTTATGGTATATGTAACTATATACCGCTTATAACCTAAACATTTTGAAACCAAATACGTTAAATACCTACCTAAAATGAAAAAAGTTTAGATTTTTCATTCAATACAGCTTATAATGAATCTCGATTATAACGAAACAATATAACCGGCTTCTACTATTATTTTTTATAATCCTTTAAATAAAAATACAGTAGAAACTCACCTAAGCAACACTTTTATTGGTCAAACAATCTTAAACCTTAGCAATTTCTGCGCATTTATTTTAAGTTTATTTAAAGTCTCCTTCTGTTTGTTCGTTATTTACATACATAAACATTGTTATCCTGTGAATAACGTAAAGAATAAGTTGGTCTCGTTCGTCAGTTTTTTTTTTTTTTTTAAATGCCAAATCACAAAAAAATTGGCATATTTGTTGAAATTTTTTTGGGCGACTCAATTCGTTAACATTAGTAACGGTTTTTTCTTCTATGTAATTTTTTCGTTTATTGTTTCACTTAAATCTGTAAACTAAAAATTTCACATTAAAGCATAACATTTTGTCGCATAATTTTCAGAGCTTCGGATCCAAGAGAAAGAGAGAGCAATAGGTGACCTTCCCTAGTTTGTTACGACTCGACCGACTGCCACCCTGTCGCACACACCACTCATTTCTCCAACATATACATTTATACACTCGCACACACAGACACACAGTTTCCCGTTTCCACCTATTTACATTGATTTTGCAAGCAAACTTTTTATTTCCTTTTCACATCTTGTTTGTCTCGCTCTCTTACTCTGCTGACTGTCTGGTTGCATCTGCTGCTGCTGCTGCTGGTGCTCCCCATTTATGAATGGGCGCACGCTTGGTCTTTAAAATCTTCCTCTTCCGTTTTTCACACCTCGTGCCCCGACCGTGGGTGCAGTTTGTCTCTTGTTTGTGCTTCCACCTTATTGTACTTTTTTGCACTTTTTTTTTATCTCCAACTATTGCACAAGAATCTTATAGATACACAAACAATATGATGGCTGATAGGATGAAAAGGGGGGGTAGAAGAGAAGGATGCGAGCAAAAGAGAGCCGTAAGTCTGTGGCGGCCATGCTTTTTGGTCATTCATTCATTTGACCAATTTATCAATGTTCGTTCTTTCTCTCTCTCGCTCTCTCTGCCTCTCGCTTGAGTCTCGTGTGATTTTAGCCGGTAGCGGTGGCAGCGGCAGCGTCGGCGGGTGTTAGACAGGTGCCGGGTGGCCGTAGCAGAAGAAGAAGCAAATTATTTGAATGCCTAATTGCATGCCAGACACGCGACAAGCACTAACAAACACAAACACACACACATACACATTCACGGACCCGTACTCTCACTCACATATGTATGCATGCCCAGGTAATTTCATTTGTTGTAAGCTTCGCTTATGGTTTGAGGGCAGCGACAGCGCGTAGCAAAGCTTTTTTCTTTCTTTTTATTTATTTTTTAGTAACATATCCGGTTTTTTGCGCTTTCAAATACAAAAAAAAACAACAAATTTCTAGTGAAATTTTATTTTTTTTGGGATTGGAGGCGCAGCTCATTAAAAAACAAAAAAAAAACACCAACAGTTCGACATCATTACATTGCAGCCTCTTCATTTCCCCATCCTCATCTCCATGCAATCAATAAAGTTTTATACGATAAAAATACCATGTGAAAAATCAGCAAAAAAAATAATACGACAAAAAAAAAGAATTTCTTCTCTCTCTTTCACTCTCTCTTTGGGAGGCGGCGGGCATCTTGCGAACCCCAGCAGCAGCAACCACCACATACGCACTCATTCACTCGTACGCACAGACACAAACACACAACAGGAAAAACATTTGAAAATTTTGATTGAACCCGGACACTATATACTAAAGGCGAAAATTTCACTATTTTGACATAAAACACACTGCACACTGAACGCTAATCACCGTCTTTAATTAGTTTAGATAGTAACTAAGTGATATTTACTTTTCTTGGGCCTTTTCTACTTTTTTTTTGCAATATCAATATGCTGCTGCTCCAAACGCCAAATAACTCGCCCCAACCGCACGCGCTACACTTTTTATACGAACAACAACAGGCAGTGTTGTCGAATCAGCTACTTTGTAGCTAGATCTGGCTACTTTTTAAGGCCGCTTGCTACAAAAATATGAGTTTTGGACAGAGAAAAAAAATTTCCTTCAAGGTGGAACCAGTGCCCAAAACCATTTAGCAGGAAATTGCGTTGTGCCTTTTTGTTCCTGAGCACAGTTATACTTCAAAAGTTGACCATTTGTCAGAGTTGTGCGTTCGGAAGTTTTGTGCTAAACTGGAGACAGCTGATCTTAAATTACGAAGGACACAGTGTGGAAACACTGTGAATTTAATAGAAACTAAATAAAGAATTAGTATGAGCTGCACGGTGCTAAGCTCTATTTTGTTCCAGCAAAGTACCTGATAAAGGTTAATTACAAAAGCGATAGCATTGACAATGATGAGTTGGTGGCATCGATAAAATAATAACAACATTCAATTAAAAAAGTTGAATTTTTATTAAAAAAAAATGTTTTCATTTTAGCTACCTTTTTCAGCTATTTTTGAAGAAACGTAGCTACTTCAAGCCCTCGCTGTAGCTACTTTTGCTGATAAAGTTTCGGCAACACTGTCAACAGGAACGAATTCGCCAAATTTGTGATATTCGCCCAGCCAAATTGAATATTCGCCGAGGCATGGTAATATTTGCCCGGTCAATACGCCCCGCCAAAATGAATATTCGCTCAGTCAATTCGCTCAGCCAAAATGGAGATTTTCGCCCGGCCAATTCAGCTAACCGCCAATTCGAGAGCTGGTACATCGACATTATATTTATCGCGCAAATTTACGATAACGCAAAATTCAAATTTCGATTAATTATGATAATTTGAAACTTTAATTTAGACATAGATTTTTCAGACAAAAACATATGTTGATAATATGCTTATATTGCTGTTTATCCAGATATTTAACACAAAGCAAAGTAACTTGAAACTCTCCGATTGATTGACACAGTTTCATAAGAAACGAAAAGTTTATTTCCATGGAGTACGTATTATTAATGAATTTATATAGAAAAAAAAGTTATAGTGAACATTTTTGCTATTTCCATTCCTTTGTTTTGTTGGGGTTTGGTTTGTGTTTTATTAACTTAGCGCTTAGTTGCATAGCATATATGTATGTGTGTATGTATGTA
This sequence comes from Drosophila insularis, assembly GCA_018903935.1. Taxonomy (NCBI): domain Eukaryota; kingdom Metazoa; phylum Arthropoda; class Insecta; order Diptera; family Drosophilidae; genus Drosophila; species Drosophila insularis. Next base: position 2,170,195 of record JAEIFP010000337.1, on the reverse strand, counting down.
CATACATACAAATATATAGAATAATAATGAGAATGATCTGATCAGAGTTTTAATGAGAATATATGTAATTGGACATAAGAACTACTTAGCATCTAATAGTATACGATTAGATCACAGTTTGGGGTATTTTCATTTTCTTTTTTTTTTTTCATTCTCTAACTAATATAGGGCCATGCCCGCGACATTTTCGGATAGTATCATCTGCTGTACATCGCTAAAGACATCACGAATGCATCGTGTGTCTGTGGCAACTGTGAAATGATAATAGCATTCCCTCTCCGTTGAGCTGTAGTCCGTTTGATTCCTTGAATTCCGCTTAAACGGCTCCTGGGTAATATCCACCATCTTTTGTTTAATAAACATTTTCGTCCAATCGCTCTCATCGAATAAATTATTGTGCTGGCGACGACTTTGGAATTCCTCGAATTCGGGAAAATAGTCCACAATATGCTTGCCGGCACGAATTTTCCGTTCCATAATGTCATACTTGTTGAGGAAGACAATTAAACCGGCTGAGGATAGGAAACGATTTTGCCAAACGGCGCGAAACAATTTCAGGGCCTCTTGCAACCGATTCTGGGTGGGATCCTCCCGTAAATTCTGATCAAATTCACTGCACGAGATGAGAAAAAGTACGGCCTGTATGCCCTCAAAGACTTGAATCCATTTATTCCTCTGATCCCGCTGGCCGCCTACATCGTACATGCGGAATTCCTGATCGCCACCACCCAAACTCTTGGGCAATGGGACACGGAATGTGATCTGTGATATGCCGGTTGTAATTTTTCGACTATGCAATATATCCTCAGTGCTGGGTATGTAATCCATATCGCTGATTCTCACAAAATTATCCAGAAAACTAATGGAAAGAAAAAAAAAAAATAGACATTCCAGTTAGTAACTTGTTTCGGGGTCAATGTGATTTTTAGTCTAAACTTACTATTTCGCACTATCCAGCAGGGGAAATTCATTTGAACGATAATAGCATGAACGTATGCCCACATCATTCCACAAGGCCATGACATGATCACAGTATTCCTGTAAATAGAAGAGATTATCAGTTAGAGAAATGTTTTTATGTTTTGTGACTTATTTTGAATATTACTCATAAAGATTTCATGAATGAATGGAAACAAAGCTATATCTTATCGCCCGCCAATGACTACAATGAATCACACCATAAAGACTGAGGTAAGGAGGAAAGTTCACACACTAGTGACGAAAGTGCATAGTTGAGTTTTTTTTTCTTTTTGCAAATTTATCAACAAAATGCCTGAACTCAGGCTCCTAAACACAATTCTTTAGGAAAGTTTTTTTTTTTTTTTTTGTTTGGTGTTGTTCTGTTTGTGTTCTTTAGAACATTCCAATCAATCAAAGATAAGCACTAACCACGATCAATTGATCTACGTCCGACTGACTGACTGCCTGGCTAGATATAGCGCACACGATTTCTGACGCAAAGCCTCAAGTATTTCAAAGTCATTTATATTTTTTTCCTAACTGCGACAGCAAAAAATGGCTTTGCGCTTAAGTGCATAGATTTTTATTTTTTTTTTTTTTTGGGATAAGATATGACTTGTAATGCATGTCTCTAATACCAGTACTCCTGCCACGTCTTACCTCACTCATATAGTCGGGGGCCAATGAGTCCAGGGATAGAATATAGTCGGCACTTCGTTCGCTACTCCGGCTACCAAAGCTGATACCCAATAAGGTCATTTGTCGTACCAATTGTATAATCGAGTCATGGATATTCTGATAAATTTCAGGAATCTTTTCACGTCTTTCACTGCAATGAAGAATGAAATGTGTAAGCATTTGCCACTTAAGGATTGAGTTGGACATTTCAAATACTTACTCATCAGTGAATCCATTGATATGCAATATTCTCATCTGTTTAATAATTGTCGTCTTGCCCGATTCGGCTGTGCCCAGTAAGAGAATCTTAACTGGCACATCCGTGTTATTTTTTTGCATATCCTTCATCATGTGATGACGCACCACTTCGAGTTCTTCCTGCTGCATGGGTCTTGTTGTTTGTTTTGGCTGTTGGCGCAAACAGCGCAAAAGTCTGCAAAGAAAAAAAAAACCGGGTTAGAAAGAAAAGCAAATTTACTTAAAAAAAACAAAACAAAACTTCTGACTTCTAAGGAAAAATGCGACATTGTCTCATATAAAAAGAGAGAAAGAGATGCCTTTGCCTTGGCATCTATATATAGCAATGTGCAAATGTTTGCATACAACTCTAACCAAAGATACGATGTTGTTATGTTTAATTAAAATCACACACCACCGAAACCGCCAACGCCAACGCCAACGCAATAGATAAAACCGCAGAAAAGTTCAACCTTGTGGCTGGAAGATCGAAGAGAGGAGCGAGGGTTCCAACCAAATACATACTACCCAATATTAATAAAAACCAAAACAAAAAAATTACTAATAAAACATACTGTCTGGCTGGCCTGGTCTGAATTGGTCTGGTCTGGTCTATCTGACGCACTGTCGGCAAAATGTTACAACATCATTTACCCTTTCCATTGAAGTATAAACTTTAATTAATGCAATACCATTACCATAAGTGCATATACATACATATAGATATCCAATCAATGCGGAAGATATACATATATGTATGTACAAATAGTAGAAAGTAAGTTTTAGATGGATACGAAGAAGAGTTCCCTTTACGAAAATCTTAAAGAATTCTTTCTAGACAACGTTAATAATAGATTAATTCTGAAAGTGCAGATTCGAATTTTTAAATACATGCGCATACTTTAGGGCGCAATTTCGCCCCATTTTTCTAATCTTTAGATATGGCTTAGTTATTTGGCTGTTGAATCGTCTCATATGGATCGTCTTAATAATCCATAATTGATAAATTTTGCAATAGGTATATAGTTTTTATCGTAAATTAGTATATGGAAAATTTTTCACATAACCCTAAATACCAGACTAACTAGACTTTAGACTGCAATACATATTAGGTATATAAGTATATATCGGGATTTTTATTGATCCGATGCGATATCAATTTGTTAAAGAAAGCAAAGCGAGTGGGCTGGGCGCCTTGCCTGCAATTTAATTTTTTTCCTTTTATAACGGGGGCAATTCTAATTGGGCGATTGCCAAAAACTCGTGCTCTTTGCAAGAGAGTGAGACTGAAAAGTCTAATCAGCGAATTTTGGGCGCCCGCCACTCAAGATATGGGTGTAAAATAACCGAAACCTTATCAGAACTGAGGCATCGTTAATTGGCGGCGCTCGATCGTGTACCTCGGATTCTCTCGTTTTCTCTCTCTGTCGCTCTGTCATATTCCCCAACTAAGTGGGTGTAAAAAAATGATGATGAAACCTGAATTATGAATTGTACTATTTCTATGAATTTGCTTTTACAATGTTTTTTTTTTCCATATTTTTTTTTTTTCCTAATTTTTAATTTTGGGGGAACTTTGGCGGGGCTTGTCTTTGAAAAACCATAACCTACCATGGATGAGAATGGTAACATTTATGGATCACGTAGATCAATGAGTCAGTGAAAATTCCTACGTGTATTATTATCGTCAATTTGCTTACCTAAATCTTGATTTTAACTGCTCCACCGTCACCCCCTTGTCAAACCCCCGTACATGCATATATGTTTATATTGTTTTTGATATTGCCATCATTGCCATGATTATGACCGTTTTACAAGAATAAATACCCGGCAGTCGTTGACCTCCATTTAACGCCTAGTCTTGGCAACACAAATGTGTATGTTGGTATGTATGTACATAAATACATATGTATATGTATATGTATATCATTTTCTACTAAGAAGGCCTTTAAAAATACAGTAACTAATTTTTTTGTAATTTTATTTATGACTAAAAACAAATAAACATATTTACAACAGATTGTATTTAGTTGCCGACTTTTGGATGGACAGGTGCTTGCTAATCTAAACAAATAACCATAAAGCAATATTATTTATTCAGGCAAAAAGTAATTAACTTTAGCCCGTGACTAATTTGTTATACCATGCGACACTTAGAGGAGTCAAGGAGCCAAAGTTATACGCAAAGTCATATACATACATCTGGCTTAAATCGGGAAATGAGTTTTGAAAAGGTCATCGAATATTATCACCCAAATTGTTTCTGTGTGTGTGTGCAGTATCAATGGTTTTGTACATATTACTGATACTGATATAGTATACCGAAAAAAAGTCGAAACCGTTTTTTTTTGAATCGTCGTTGTCAAGCGTTTTAACTTATCATGCTGATTTGAAGTCTTAACCTAATACCAATACTTGGGTAATTTCATTTTCTTTTGTTTTTGTTTCTTTTTTTTTGTGTTTTTCTGAAGGGTTTTGTTGTGAAAGAACATTTTTGGGCTATTCAATTGGCCACCCAAAACTAGTGAAAAAATAAAAATAATGACTGGGTTTTTCTTTTCAATATATCAAATATCCAGGTTTAAATACTTGGAAGATGTAAAAAAGGTTCAATATGAATAAATTGAATTGGCATTGATAACGAGAATCCGATAAAGTAATTTGGAGAGCAGTTCTGATCGTGTTGGAAAGTTAGCTAAAGTCCTATTTCAAAGTTTTCCATATTCATGATAGATAGCCTAATTAAGGTTTGAGTTAAACAAATTGGGCAATAGAAATAATAGTGGGTGGGGACATAGATCGGCTGTACCTAACCTGAATTTTCAGACATCTAAAAAATACCAATAAAAGTGCAAAATTTTGACTTATTATTAAAGCCTTTAAGAATAAGTTTCCTAATTGTTTTTATTTTCGTTAAATCAAAGTTGAAATGCACAAATGTATTTGGTTTTTTGTTTTGGTTTCAGAAATGAAGTGTTTCCATTTGATTTCTGGGATTAGATAGTATTCACAATCTATTTGTACTAACCTTAATTTCATTTTTTCTATTGTTTTATCAATTTTGATGGTTTTAAGTAAAAAATTGTTTTTTGTGCAAATATTTTTGTAATTTTCCAAAGCTTTTTAATTTTAGTTCACTGCACTGCGGAATCCTAGCGATTAATATTGATGCTTGAAATTCCTTTAGTTTATTGACAGTTCTTGGTTATATTGTTTGATATTTATCTAGCACTTGAGTTCTGATTTCACTTCTTTTACTGCTTTTTGCAATAATAATATCCATTTGTTTTATATGGTATGTAGAAGGTTGAAAAAAAAACAAAAACAAAAATGCAAGAATGTGTTGTGGTATATATGTATGTATATAGGGAGGATCCGTTGATTGGGGATCGATCTTTAACCGGCGACACGTCTAACACCGTTTTATGGTCTCACAACACTGAAAGTCACTGCTAACGGAACGTTTTCTTAAATATCAGTTAGGCCCCCAAGCAAAAGTGACACACATAGAGATAGCCCCCGAAAACGAAAGAGACGGCGAGCGAGAAAAAAAAGAGAGTAAAAGAGTTGAGAGAGAGAGAGAGACTGAGCGCCAACGCTTGAATGGCACAAAGAGTCCAAAGGGGAGAGAGAGAGAGAGAGAGAGACAGAGGACTGAGGTTGATTTGAGGGGGCCAGAGGACTAATCGCGAATCGTTTGTTAATTGCTTGTACGGGTGTTCAAAGTAAGAATACAATGATAAGATAACAACTCAGCCACACACGCACACGCACACGCAAATGGACATGCACACGCATACGCACACGCAGATACAGGTGCTTGGCGGTGAATGAGAGTGAAAAGGCGACCCGAAGAATAAAGTGCTGAGAACCTCGAACCCCCGGACGAACGCCGGAACAACAAAATCACGAAATCACCATCTCGCTCATACTCCCTCCAACCTCCAACCTCCTTCCTGTACTAGTTAGAAAGCTGCCAACTCATGAGCCTGCCAATTTTGACATATCGAACCGCAAAAAAACTAAACAAAATAAAAGGAACGACCAAAAATGAAGAGGAAACTTTTCGCGTTGACATTTTCAAGTGTGAACTGCCTGAGCAATGCCGCATTTTGTCCCACTGTTCCACTTTGCAATGGAATTGTACCTTGCACTACCTTGACAACAGACAAACACACAGACCACGGGAGAAAGGGAGATAGATAGATAGTAATGCACTTGATAGACAGTTTTTTTGTATTTGAGGATTACAGACAGATAGAGAGTGAGCACACCCATCGCCCCCATATTGACACCTAGCCCAACCTTTCTATGGAAAAGAACTAGCCATTTAGCCACCTGGGGACACCTGCTAATGGGCTGATTTTCATCTACTACTATCCCAGTGCACAGTGTGTTTGCACTCCAAACAAACAAACAACAAAAAGATGAAAAACAACAACACTTGACAGACTAGAGTCTAATTAAAACGTGTACCAGGCCCCTAAAACCGTCCACCCCAATGAGTATAGGGCATATGCCCTCATCATATGCAAGAGACCTTATCACTAGCCCTCCGATAGAGATATCTCGTAACCAGGCAGGCAGCCAAACGCCTGGGGATTTGACCCACTCTCTGGGCTCATAAATTTGGTAGAGGCTTAAGGCGGCTCCGATCCTATAATATTAGAAGGCCGCCACATAGCAACGCTTCGATACAATTTGGTTTGAATCGATCGAGTTGATGAGAGATTTAATTGATTTGTTTTCCTTCTTGCTGCTGTTGTCAAGCCTTTGGCACAGTTCAGGGTCGGTCCTTACCCCTTTGCCCATTGAGCTACCAAGTTCGATTCAATCTGTATTATTCTGCGCAATGTCAATGTTGATTACCCTCCCAACCCCACTCAACCAATCGTCTAAAAGGTACTCATCATTTTGTTTATATTCTTGAAACCATATAGGAAAACGTTGAACCTTAACGAAACCAGATATCATACAAATGTGCCTCAACAAACAAAAAAAAAAAAAACAAGACAAGAGAGGGCTGGGCTGATCTCAGCCATACCAAAGTTTGTAGACCCTTTCGAGTTTTAACCTTTACCCTCTTCCCTCTAGAGTTGCCTACAAACTAAAACGTGTCATGTGCCTAGTGATATAGTCTTTCGACTTTAATCAAATCTATGTATATACATTATATGGACGGAGATACTTGCATTGTATACACATATATAAGTGTCTTTTTTGCAAGGTATTAAATCGGCAAGCAATCACAGTGGGCCGCTCAAAAAATGTTTAAAGTCAAGCTAAGGTAAATTTATAACTTGTTGATAAAACCTTTAATGGGAATGACCTTTCTTTTGTTTTTTTGAAATGTGTCGATTATCTAAAAGAAAAAAATATATATATAAATTCATACATTGATTAGTCAATCAAGTTATGAAATAGGTTTCAATCCTTAAATGAACTCTATATAGATACAGTAGACGCACACAAAGTAGAACCATTATGAAAGTGGTGCAATTTTGTTTATTAAAATATTTAAAATTAAACTAATTGAGCTAGAAGAGAATTTTTTGTTTTGCGACGATCTACTTTCATTTCCCTAATTCCAATTTGAATTTCTAAGTCATGTTATTTTAAAATCAAATTTCTAAAATCTGAGCGTCTGATTGCAGTTGATTGTTGATAATACCTCACATTCACTTATAGATCCTCGTTATTAGAAACCATTTCTTTAAGATTTGTCAGATAAGAAGTGACCGACTTTTAAGCGTACCGATATGCCATTATATAAAAATTGATGAAAATACTACAACAAAATCGGTGGCGGATTCATTCTAAGGCCCCAGTAGGTCCATTTTTGTCCGTAGGGCGCTGAACAGTTAACAGTCGTGTGAAATAATTAGGAGGATAGTGAGGAGTGAGGAGCTAAAACTACAATATTGGGTATGTAGACTCAAAAAAACAGATTCATTAGAAGGTTTATCAAATTTACCAAATTTAGTGTGCTGACTCGTGTAATATGGGAGTAATACTTGTCCTTGGTATTGGAATTAAAATGTTAACTCTTAGATTATATATAAGTATCTATTAGCCTACAAATTTCATAAATATTGAATGTAAAATAACCAAGTTATATGTAAAAACGTTTTCAATTAAGCATCTCCAAAGTGCTCGATGTGCTTGTAAGAGTAAGTGAGATGGACTATGCATGGTAGGGCGTGTAAAACTGTAAATCCGTCACTGAGCAAACTACAAATTAATTAGATTCTACTTATTGTTAGATTCTTAATTAAATTCTTTTTAATTGCAGACGTTTAACACATATTTAGAGTACCTGTTTTTGAAGGATCTTTTAGCCGAGTTTATATATGTATGTACTTGAGATCAGAGTTTACTTTCCCATTGATTACGACGATGTATTTGTTTTCAATATATGCTTGTACCAATGTAGATATATTTTATAAAGGGCAGCAACACTGCGTATACGTGATTTATCAATCAGCTATAGAACCCTTAGCATTTCTGTTATGCATTAAAGTAGAAAACAAAGTGATTTTGAAGTACTTTGTCTGTCACTTAAAAAAGTGATGCGACATACTTATAATATAGATATTTAGTGAATAAGTATCAAAGGCTCCCTAAAATGGAATAATTAATAGAATCAATTAGTTGTTCAATTTTACAATTCTTTTTGTATAATCAATGTCACTTGCTAAATGCTTCTCTTGTCGATTGAGTCAATGTTCTATAAAATATTTGACAATTTGTTGGGATTGCTTGCCCATGCCCATTCTATGTATATTACTTTATTCATTTATTATTTGCTTTGGTGTCTGGGCCGATTTAAGATTCTCACACACACACACACACTTAACGTCACTTGAGTTCATTTATTTATTTCGTCTCCGTTCATGGGCATGTCGTCAAACAATTATTATCTATTTGCGAAAATTTTCCTAACCATTTAACAGAAAATCATAAAAAAACAACAAAAACGAATAACGAGAAATGTGAACAATACTACATTTTATTAGGACTCATTGTCAGAGCCCCCCACCGAAAAGCTGTTAGAGTCACTTAATTCACTAAGATAATGAATATTTAGAAACTATTCTTGAGCATATAAAGTCATTGTTCGTATACCCTATAAATAGATATAGGTACATACATATGTATATAGTTTTCAGGAAGCTTCCATGTGTCCTTGTATTGAATAGAAAAGTTGTCTGATAATCATGAAATGACTATTGTATTCGATATTTATTTTCTCTTTAGGCTTAGTCACAACCAAATTAGTATTATACCATATGTAGGTATATCTTATCGGACACGTAACTTGAACAATATTTCATTCGAATTTAACTAATTGACAATCGCCGTTAGATGCCAAAGATCGTAAAACTAGAAAAACAAAATGTAAAATCATTTTATTGGAATTTTTGCATCGAATGGTAATGGAATTTCAACAATTTCAACAATTTGTTTACCAGACACCACAAAATATCAAAATTCATAAGAAAATTGCATACAGACCTAAAAAACAAGTCGCCATTCATTTCCTAGTATCAGTATTAGCCCCGCCTCCGCCCACTTGATATGCCAGATGAGCCTTTTCCGTAAAGCAGCAAAAAATCAAATCAACACAAAAACAAAAGAACAGAAAAACAGAATTAACCCGAACGGAATAGAACAAAACAGAACAGAACAGAAAAAAAAAAAACAAAACTAGTATGGAAAATCAAAATTCCACACGTAGATCGAACGAGACGATGGGCGACACTAAATGAATGCTAAAACCAATAATCTAAAACTCTCTAAAACCCCCCGCCTCCTCACCCAAAAACAAGAACCACCAAAATAATAAAGAGAAGAGGAGTGTTAGTGTGTGTGTGTGTGTGTGTGATTTTCTAAATACCTATAAGCAAACAATACTTGTACATACATATTTACACTAATACATGTGTTTATGTTATATAAATCAGATTTCGGAGGCGCAATCATAAATTTTATTTGCCATTTTGGATTGGGCAGGTGGGTGGGTGGTTAGGTGGTGTGGCGGTGGTGGTGGTGGTCGGATCAATGGCGCTAATCACCAAATAAGTTATAGCACCTTAACCGAACGGAATAAAAGAGGCAACAAAACGAAAAAGTAATCGAGTAATTGATAATACCCACCTACCCATACCTACATCTACTTGGTCTGGTCTCGGTCTCTGCCAACTCATTCCACTCACTTAGAAAAATTATATATGTATGTACAACATATATTAGTCGTTCTATCATAGCTTATTTCGAAACTTTACAAATTGAGAAGACTGATTTCAAGAAATTTTCAGTTTTCCAATCCTAGATTTAAGTTTCGAAGCAAAGGACACCGAAATGCCCAAGGTATAAGAAAACAAATTACTCTTGCTATTGTTTTGTGATCCTATGGATAAGAAGACAGAAAGTAATCCAACAAACTGGCATATAATTGATAAAGATCCTTCAATTTGATATAAAAGTAAAAAAGTATCCATATATGTATATTCCTAGACTTAACACTGATTAGTAAAAATCTTTAAAGTTTTTGGTTCCTACATCATTTGTTTTAATTCATTTTAAACTTCAAAATTCAGAGTTTGGTTGGTTTGATTGGTAAAAACTGGGTAAGGGAATCTATAAATTGTTAGGTTTAATGATTTAAAGATCATAAAAAAATTTCTTCGAGTGTTCGCAAAACGTGTCGCAAATCAAATTGAAAGAAGAAATACGCCAAAAAAAAAGAAAAACTACTAAATTAGTTAAAGGCAACTGTACTTTATGACTTAGAGAGTGTGGATGTACACACATTAATTAATTAGACAAGGTCGAGACTTTTTGCTTTGGTTTACGTAATCACCTAATATAGGTCTTGAGTAGAAAGGTATGTGAGAAACGTGATTTAGACACAGGCCAATCCATAAGTGTCAATATTTGTGATATTGTCACTTTATATTTTTCATTTCTTTTTTTAATGGTAGGGAATTTTTATCGTTGTTGTTGTGGTTGATTGTGATGGATGTAGATGATGTGATTGGGCACGAGATAAACCCCGGCCTTTTCTACACCCACCCGATTCCCTAATGCCCCCAACCCATGCTTCAGCTCCGTGCACCGTGTTCAACCTGTTCAGCTATTTTGCTGTCTAATTCGACAACAAACAGCAGATAAACTCAACGCCGTGGAACTCTGGAGTAGCCCAGGTATTCAGTCAGTGAGACAACAAAAAGAAAAAAAAGGCGTGGGGGGTAAATGTACTATAACTTTATTATTACCTACTATTATTTCTCTTTTGTACATTGTTTGCTTTTTGGTATTTTTTTATGTTGACAAGCATTTGATTAAAGAGCACGTTAATGGTTCATGGGAACATTGATGAGTAGTGGAAAACAAGTGAAAATCAATTTTGTGGTGATCAGCATAGGAGGTCGTGGAATCGATGCGCAATATATTCTTCTTCTGTCCATCTATTTGAACAATTTCAAAATGGGTGAATCCCCCCGCCACCCCCACCCTCAACGCCATCTTCTACCCCTCATTCATATTGATTGCTTTGTGTAACAACAATTGAACAACAACTGGCTAGATTATGGAATGCCATATAACTAAATCGTTTAAGCTCAAACGATCAATATTAATGTCAAACTTACTATCATACCCACTTACATATGTATGTATGTATGTTTGTATGTGTTAGTGGTATAAGGTTTAAAATTTGTCTCCTTTTTTTTTCTTTTTTTGGTCAATGTATTTGTAGTTTCTCGAGAGCAAATGCACTTGGAAGTATTCTTTCTTTTTAAGCGGATCGAAAAACAACATGCTTGAGTAGTATATACAATTCTATAATTAAAAACATTCATAAAGATGTTGAGATTAAGACCCATACATTAATCGATTTTTAATGATCTAGATTGTAAAGAAAATAAAAAAATTTGTATTGAAGTTCTTTAGCCCCGCTCAGTTCTCAAGTGTCTGGCCAACCCCTTGATCACTATGATAGGACCCGGACCCGGAGACGGACTCGAACACGTACACACAGGGACCAACCACCCACCGAGTGTATGATAGAAATCGATTGGTTACGATTTTTTGGCTTCCCAGCAGACGATGATTTCACGTGGCTATCGGTAGCATTTTCTTTTGTTATTTTATTGCTCTAGGATTTATTAATTATATTGCGACTCGTTTTCATAACTGTACGATTTTGCGTTTTTACTATAAGAACAAGTGTGCAGATATACAGATATATATGTATGCCAATAGATTTTATATTGTGGCATTACAAAACTTTAATTGTGATTGCACAATTTGTAATCAGTTTCATAATCGTAATATTTGCATTGGATTTGCTTTACTTAAGATGTAACTCCGTACTTGATCGGAATAGAATAGGCGAACGAAAACCATATATGAAATGGAATATATACTCTTCAGATTGGCATAAAGATAAGCCCAATCAGTTAAGATTTCGTAGAAATTCGAAACGAAAAAAGGGGAAACCATATGTTAAATAAAATAATCATGTGATTAGGAAGAATGAATCGACTTTTGACTAAACTAATCAATTTAATTAATTTTAAATAATAATATCCGCCATAGAACTTTAATCACAATAAAAGGAAATTAAATTAAACTATTTCTATGAATTTGGGATTCTAATATACATATCAGAGCAAATTTTGCATTTCCAGATTTGAAATTCCACGTAACATCTTATAATACATTAAAAATGTCTCTTAAAAGCTTTCTTATATTTTCAAAAGTAATTTCTGCTTTTTGCTCTTGGTGGTTCAGATTGGGTTCGCAATGCCAATTTGCCATTGTACTCCAGTAGGCTTTATCCTTCTCTGATTAATCGTAGAGTAATGTTTTCTATTTTCATTATAGACAAACTTATAATAGTTGAAGTAGGCTCTTCTAAGCTTTTGAAACAGTTAAAGCCATCTGTATCTATCATTAGGTATACAACCTATTAGAAATTGTGTTTCTTCATCGTACTTTTGACTATGATTTGCGTGAACCTTTTCAAGTTCTACATTCTGACATCAATCTCTTTTGGTCCATAATCAGATCAGAGCTTTTGTTTTTAAAAAACCTATAGTTCATTATATTTTAATCGGGTGTCGGACGATTCCAGCTGTCCGATATACGGATGTGCCTCTTGGTCGGTGGAGCGGGAGGTGTCCTGTTCGCGCCCTGGTGTCATATGGGTCTACTGAACGTAATGTGAATTGTTTGCGTCAACGCCCAGACAATTCAAAATATTCAGAGTTTTTCAGCAACTGCACAAATATTGAAATATTCTCTATCAGCTGCATTTCTGTCTATTTTCTACCGATACCTATGTATGTATTTTTGGTATCTCAGTTTTGAAAGTAGGCAGATTTCAATGGGTATATGTATAGTATATATAATGTCTCGACTTGTCAAAATATATATTAAGTCAGGCTAATACAAATTGTAGGCTAAATTTACAATTTATCTTGTAAAACGAACTCCAAAGTGTGCAAATGAAAATGATATATTTATGAGTTGATTATTTTTCCCAAGCTCTTGGAACCAAATTTGGCATCAAAAAAAACTATATTATATATTTATTTGTAGATTACATGTCTATATAAAATATATTAGTTGCACACCTTTTAGCTCAAGTTATTGATTTTAAAACACATTTCAAAACATTGCAACTTTGATATTTATCATATTCAGCATTTAAAGAGCAATTGTTAATATATGCCCAACCAAAATTGGTACCAAGTTTGAGCCTGGCAAATAGATGAACAAATGTAATTTGGAAAACAAGAATTTAATTCTCTTTTTATAATATACATACAGTAAACTTTATTTTGTAGTTCGTTCTCACTTTCGGTAATTTACAATTTGTTAGTTTTTTTTTTCTTAGAGTGTGAGCGCCCTTCAAATAGAAAACGACAAAAAAAAGAGACAAAGAAATAATGTAAACTAATTCTCATTCTAGTTAAATATACTCGTATTTATATATATGTGTGTATAAATGTATATGTGGCATTATAATCTAGGCGGAAATAGTTTTGGAAAATCGAATGTATTGCGACAACATCGGTGATTGCATCCGCTCCTCATTTTAGTATGGACCACTTCAATTGTTCACGCGCCGATTGTAGAACCTGCAAAAATAGATAACATACGAAGAACATATGTTTATGTATATATATATATATATGTATATAGACACAGATCGGTTTCAGTGATCAATTAAGCTAATGCAACTGATGATGTGACAAATGATAAAATCAAAAAATAACAAAACGAACTAAATTCATTTTTCATTTATTTGTACATTTTTGGGAGACAACAAACGAAAACAAAAAGGAGAAACAAAAAAGGTTTAAATATAGAAGAACTACATATACATATACATATCCATATACGTACATATGTATACGTTGTTCTGTTCTTGATCGAAAGCTTGACATACATTTGTAACTACATTATAATTGAGCACAATATTTTCGATTATTGTCAGAGAGCGAGAAGTACTATGGAGAACTAAATGGATACGAAGACTACCAAAAGAGGCCATTTAAGGTGTTAGTTACCTGAGCCACAGTCTGTTCGGCAATGGGTATATCATCATTACGCAGATCAACCCTTTTCACCACCGATGAAGGATCCGCATCCAAGATAATCCTAAAGTAAATGTACACATGCAACACAGCGTGAGAGAGAGAGAGGGAGAGAGATATAGAGAATGTCATTTAATTTGTTGCTTATATTGACCAACTTACCCGCCATCACAGATCTCATCAAAGGCCAGCATGATGATCTCCAGATTCTCCAAGACCAGACGTTTCTCCACATTTTTCTTGAGAATCAGGCTAATGGAGTCATATAGACAATTCAACACTGACAGCAGAATCAACTCATTTTCATACGCACTGCCCATGACATAAAAGAAGAGATCGACATTGCTTTTGTAGACACAGGTGAGACCATCAAGCATAATGATTTCGGTGTTGGAACGATGTGTCTTGCTGAACAGATTCTTTTCAAAGGCCTTTTGCTCTTTCAACGTGGACAGAATGCTTTTGTCATAATATTTGGCCAAGATGCGGTTGCCGTCATTATCCATAATACACATGCCCTTGATAATATCCTATAAAACATGTCGTCATTTATCACTTGAGTGTGGATTATTCCCAATTAATTCAATATTTACCATCATAAAACCATCCATTTTGTGTATTTTGGTTTTTAATTTATTTTTGCCTGCTAACACGTCACTAGCATAAGCCGACTTACCGACTTATCGGCAATCGACTCTTTTTGAGTAATGTAAACTATCTCTGTTAATTTAACATTGCCACTCACGAGTCTTATGTTAAAGCTAATGTTAGACTTTAGACGTTATTTTTAAATATTTTTTTTTATTAAAAGCCATTCAATAACATTAATTTCCTGCTGACAGGTCTGCGAGAAGCAGAATGCTTTGAGATATATATTAATCGATTTTGTAAACTTTGTTGTTGATTATAATATATGTAGTACTAACTAATAACTTAACCTCTCAACCTTTGCATTTGCTTTCAGTTTTATATGAATTAAAATTATAACCAACAAAACTCTCAAACCAAATTTCGTACTACTTGTTTTCAAAAAAAAAAAATATATATAAAAATAAATAACGAAAAGTATAACATTTCAAAACACACAGAGACACAAATTTAATGCATAGATTTGGTGCATATTTTGAACTGATATTCTGAATCTATAGTGATGGAAGGGCCTCCCGCAGAGTATAGTTTACCCCCCAAGGAGGCCCACATTAAGGAAGAACGTTCGACACGCCATCGCAAGCATGAGGATTGCAATTCATCCGTTAGTACCATGGCAGCCCATGTGGTTGTCTCGACGACAGCTGGTAAGCCCAAGGTGCCAAAAGCTGAAGCTAAAAAACTAAGAAAGAAATTAGTTGAGTGCGAGCAAGAGAATCAATCTTTGGCTAAGACCATAACCGATAAGAATCAGGAGATAAATGCCCTCAAGAAATCTGTAGAATCGCTCAATGATGTCCTCAATTCGGTGCCGATTGATGAGTTGCGTTGCAATTCATCCATTGCCTCAACCAAGATACTCGAGTTGAGTAAAAAGAATCGACAAATGCGTGCCGAATTGGAACAGATGAAGAATCGCATGAACAAGAAGGATATACAGATTGAGAAACTGGAAAAGAAAATGAAGGCAAACGAGGATAATATGCAACAGCATCAGGATCTGATCAAGAAGGGGAACAGTGCCGATGATCTTCAAGCGAAGATCTCGAATATGCAACAGAAACTATTTGAGACCCGTAATAAGAACACCGAGTTGCAAAATCAATTGAAAATGGCCCAAAAGTGCCTGCAGCATGAGATTGGAGGCGAGAATTTGAATATCAATACCCTGGCCAATAATCTCAATCAGGCCAATTGGCGTGGTAGGGCCCAACAGATTCTGACACTTCAGACGAAGGTGCAGGAGCTAAAAGCACGCCTTGATTCTTATGAGGAGCGTATGCCCGATCGAGCCGATTATTTGCCAGTTCCGTTGGGTTCCGACTTAGATATGACAGCCAGAACTGCAACTCCTCGCACCATGCTGTGCAACTCGGCCGGTGGCGGTGGCGGTGGTGACGGGAGCTCCGGTGGAGCAACATTCGATCGCTTTACCCCGGGCGTGCGAAAAAGTGAGATACTCCACAAGGCAAAAGTGGACGCATTGGAAAAGGAGATCTTAAGTCTACAGACACAGCTGGATGATCAGCGTAATCGCACATTGGCATTAAAGGTGCGCAACAAGAATCTCAATGAAGAGATGCTCAAGTACAAGATGCGATCTTCGGAACTGGAGGAGCAAACCGATTTTAATGGCATTAATATAAATACAATGAACGATAAACTAAACCGACAGCGCCATCAATATGAGAGTCGTCTGGATGATCTACGAAATGAATTGATTCGTGTCACCGAGGAGCGCGATACGGCTAAAAGGCAGATGGATGAACTGAGTGGCATGAATCTGGAGCTACAGACCACGATGAAGCAGAAGGAGGACTGCATGGAGAGTCTACAGGATATGGTAAAGAAACTGGAAACAGATCTAAGAGCTGTTACCGGTGGCTTTCTCTTCTCCTGTCGCGAGTTTCGTAAGGTGAGCCCGTCTTCCGATCTGATCAACAAAAAACTCTCTCTAAACATCTCAACCACAACTTTTTAGGAAGAATTTGTAGGCATTCTGGATGCCTTAGAGGTGGAAAAGAATCAGTTGATGCTATTAAATAAAACTCTAACCGATCGAGTCGAGACCGAACGAAGTAAGAACGAAACAACCCTTGAGCAAAATGCTAAATTGAAGACACGCATCAGTCGCATGGAGGCTAAAATCCGAGAGCTGGAGAAGGAACTGGATGTCCAGTCTGATAAAAAGAAGCGCACCCAACGCATGGCCGATTATGCCAATACATTGAGTCGCACTTCCCTTAGCGGCTCCATAGGTTCATTCAGTTTTGACAATCAATCGCAATATCAATCCATCAATACCCTAAATTCGGCAAGTGAAACCAACAAAACGGAGGATCTTAAGAATCAGTGAGTAAATTAATTACCTTAAAATTCCAGTTTATCCACGTATCGATCTTGTGCTTATTTTCGAATAGATTGGAGCTAGCTAATGAGAAGATCACTCTGCTGACCGAGAAATTGAATTATTTGACCGAGGAAAAGTTAGCGGATGCTAAATTCTTTGACGAAACTATAAATAATTCAAAAACAATTATATTGGATACCATTCTGAATTCACGCGAAGGCTAATTGTCGGTTCTATCAGAGCCAACGACAAGAGAGAGATTATTCACTCCCAGCTCTCCCTCTCATTTCGCAATCTACCTACAATCTCAACTAAAATTGTTTTTAGCCATTAATTGTTATTTTAAAATTGTTCCGGATATGAAAAAAAGAAAAATGAAACCCAGCCACAGGAGGAGGCAATCATTTATAGATGACCCCAATTCCAAGTTTAAATTTCAATTATTAAAATTATAAAAAAAGAATTTCCAATTATTAATTGTATTATTCTTTTTATTAGTAACACATACACACACTCACGCATACACAGACACACAAAAAGCGAAGCCTTTGGCACTGCTTCTAAAATTTAATTCAGTTCATTTGTTTCAATTGATTTATTTTTCTTTCTCTTTTTAGTTAATACAATTTGCAATTGGCTGTAGGCATGGTATTTTTTATATATTATAGTTATTGTTTTATTATATAGTTTAAGTGGATTTGTTTTAAATTATTTAATATACATACATATAATATATGTATGTAGGTATGTATATATTAAATACAATTACAACTCGTGACTTGCTCGGCGACTTCTATCATCCTTCTCTCTATTTTTTTATCAACCCCTCAAAAATCACATTCTAAACAGAAACAATTCGTTTTATTCTTTTTTTCTACTGAAATTCGTTTCGATCCATTCATATGAATATGTTGCATTGCATTTTGTTTAATTTATATTGTTAGTTAGGCGGCTTATTGCTTAATTATTTAAATTGTTTGTCTATAAAAACACGTTTAGCAAATTAAAGGCACTTCAATGGGGTTCTGTTATTCATTTATCTTCTCGTATCCTTGTTCCTTCTCTTTTCTCTTTGTGAAACGAATTAATCAAAATTTTCATTTTTATAACACTAAAACTTAAAATATAGAAACGAAAAACAATAATATCTGATTATATAATTTTACAAGCTAGGAGAAAAAAAAAAAAAAATGCATAAACTAAACTTTGAAATTTC
Source organism: Drosophila insularis (assembly GCA_018903935.1). Classification (NCBI taxonomy): domain Eukaryota; kingdom Metazoa; phylum Arthropoda; class Insecta; order Diptera; family Drosophilidae; genus Drosophila; species Drosophila insularis. The sequence goes on along the minus strand of JAEIFP010000337.1, from coordinate 2,151,498 downwards.
CGGGCAAACAGGGCAAACAATTTGGATATCAAAATTCAAATAAACAAAATTAAACAAAATATTTGTGACAAAAAATAAAAAAAAACATCCAACAAATTGCAAGAATTAAAGATAAACATGAATTTCTTTCTGTCATTTTGAAAACATACGATACAGTTGTGGGAGACAAAATATTCTCAAAATAAATAACAAAACAACTCTTTTTAAATTATCATTTCATTATACTTAAAAACTGCATTTTTTTTTTTTTTTTTTTGCTTATAGTTTAAGACAATTTATCGATAGTTTTCATGTAACAATATAGTTTACGAAAGTGTTCATCCCAGTCCATTTGTTTAACTATTAACTTTATAACTATCCAAAACAATTTGCCCAGTTTGCTATCTAATCATTTATTAACAAGAACAAAGAAATTTTTGTTTTCAAATATTTTTCGAATTTTATCCATAACATTTCAAAATGTTAGTAATTATTAATTAGAAAAAATTGACAAAATTGTAGGGATAATTTAGCGCAAAAGCTTTTAAAAAGCGCAAAAGACATTACCATTTTGAGTAGAGTTAGGACCAATTAATTAATCCAATTTCTTCTGGTAGATATCTTTGTATATTACACTAAGGGCTTGAATTATCTTTTTCTCGATTAACTTTATCATTTATGCTAGAATTCTAATTGAATTAGAAGCTTAAATATTGCTGCAAAAATGGTTGAAGTTTATTTTTCTCTAGGTATATATATGCTTGTATATATATCATCGTGTATATGTATATAGAAGATTGATTAGAATTAGTGTGATTACGATTATTCCGATTAATTTGTATATTTATAATCAATAAATATTGTATATAAATTTATTTTTATATTGTTTCAGGACTGAAAGGTAGATAAATGCAAATCTTGGCTGGGTCAATTAGCTGATTGGTCGCTGATTTTCAACTTGGTTCTTCATTTACTTTGCTTTTGCCGCTTACGAGACTATCCAAAAAAAAAAAAAAAACAACTCTAAAATATGTCGGCATATGGCCAGACTTTTTTTCCAAAGATAATAACCCTGTACCGTTGGGAGGGATAAGAATTAATTATACCATAAATAGTCAATTCTCGGTGTATGGGTTTAGCATTGGAATATTAAAAGACTGCTTTACCTTTATTAGAATATATATGAATTTGACGTATAGTAGACAAGTCAATAGTTGAAGGCGGACGGACTGGTACTGGATTGCATTTAATATTGGCTAAGAGATTTTATTTAAATCATTCCAAAAGTGTTTCTGCTGACTATTTTTGTACAGGGTATAATACAGGCCTTTTCCTAGTTATTAGCAAAACCAATGTTTACATTCATTGTAATTTAGCAAGATTTCGTTTTCTATTTTGTCCAACTTTTTTCCTCATGCAATTGTGAAAAAAAAAAATATATACATATACATATTTGTTTTTATATATTCATATATATATATATATATATGATTTTCTGGATTGGTTGCGGCTTGTTTATGATAAGTATTTCAGTATTATCCAAACATGTATAGAGTTAATATGGATCATCATTTTTAAATTGAATTAAGTTTACAATAGATTTGTTATTTTCTTTTTCCCATTTTTTACATAGTTGGCCTGACTATATAATAAATTATATTACTATATATCTATATGTTTGTATATATATATTTATATATATTTTTATGTTTAATATATAGTATTTTGTTTTAGTTGTTGATGTTGCACAAACGATTTTGGGTTTTCAGATAATAATCTTTTTTTATGTTTTGTTTTGTTTATTCCCCTGCTTCTGCGAGCTCCAACTTCTGTTCCTTTTGCTCTATTTCTACGTTGTTGATTTGTTTTTTCTTTTAACGCCTTCTTCGCCTTCTGAATACATGATTGAAATAATAGTAAATATCCTGTTCGACTTGCTGTTGATTGGGTGTCTTTCGTGCCGCTTCCTGCTGCTGCTTGGGATCCATTTGTGGATGATAATTGTTATAATGGTGATAGCCATGCATATCGTACGGATTGTGATGACCTGGATGTATACCGCCACCTCCGGCCGCTCCAACCATTCCTCCACCTATGCCGCCACCATTTGGCATGCCTCCGGCACCCCTCATCATGAGATTGGTGTGCATATTGCGATCGGCGAGAAACACATTGATGAAGAAGATTAGGACAAGCAGTATATAGATTAGGCAGACCAGTATGACCACAAACTGCTGGCGGCAGCAGCAGTAGTAGAACATTCCCTATTATATAACCGCCTGCTCCACATAGTTGGCGGGCAGCATGCCGGTCTTGCCAGTACGCTCCACACGGCCGGTCATCCAGCCGGAATCGATGGATTCCACTTCGAAGATAACATCACCCTCGCGAAAACTAACCTCGTCGACGTCCTGCGCCTCGTAGTCATAAATGGCGCGATAGACGCGCTAAAAATGAGAATTCAAGCAAAGGAAAATTAACACCGCAACGAAATATACATAAAAATGTATAGATTTACAAATCTTACCAAAGATCCACCATGACGCGATGATTTTTCCTGCACTGAGTCATAGGATGGTTGTTGACGTAAATTTTGTTCCTGCTGCTGCATCATTTGAACCTGTTGATAGTATTGTTGCTGCTTCTGAACTTGAGCCTGCTCGGCATTGCTTAGCGATCCGTAAATACCATTGGCTGGATCAATATTCTGTATGGAACCAATTCTCTTGGGATACACACTGTTTGCTACGAAAATGTGATATAAATTTTTATTCATGCGTTAATAAAGCAGGAGGGGGAGCAGGAACAACACAGAGCAGATAAATGAAGGACAAGATTTTATAATGATGGCTGTTTGCTTTTTGGTGGTGAAAATCACACAACGAGCGGCGCGAGCGCTTGCGATAATGCTTGAACTACCAAAACCCAACTCAAAATCCTGGCCTTTAGCTACTACTATTACTAAGCTTAGCTTAACTAGCACTACTTACCAGCTCCGCCGGATCCACGCTGTTCGGTTGAACTGTAGACCAAAGTGGTGGTCGATCTACCAGCACTTGGCATGGCACGTGGGCCATCGGTCAATGGATCATAGTCAGCAATTTTACCAATATTGCTGCTGTTCAAAATCTGTTGCTGCTGTACAACAGGCGGCAGATGGCCATTGCTGGGATGATGTTTAACATTCAATGAATTTTCGGATGGCGTAACTGCAGCATAATTTGGTGATGCATATAACTGTTGCAAGTGACCACCACTGGCGGCTCCACCTGCGACACTTTGCTTACTCCTTATGGGTCCACCCATATCGGTTTGGCTATTACCTCCAGCGGCATTTATTGCCGAGCCGCGCATTAGCATCTGATGGCTATTGGAACCATTGTTATTGGTGCTTTGTAGGCCACCATTGCTAGCATTATTATTTAAGAGGCTGTGTTGCGATTGCTGCTGTTGGTGCTGTGGATGTTGTTGTTGCTGTTGTTGTGCTGCTGCTGTTAGTGATGAATTGCTATTATGTTGTTGCATCTGTTCATAATGATCAACAGCATTGCCACTGGGATGATGGGAATTTTGAAGTATGGCTGAACGCAAATCATTGTAGTTGTTTATTGATGGCTGTTGCTGTTGCTGTGATGATGGCAACTGTTGTTGTTGTTGTTGTTGTTGTTGTTGTTGTTGTTGTTGTTGTTGTTGTTGTTGCTGCTGCTGCTGCTGCAGCTGTGATGGCGGCAACTGTTGCTGCTGTTGCTGTGATTGCGATGATGCTGTGGGATACAGATGTGAGGCTTGTTTAATGGCTTGTTGTTGCTGCTGCTGCTGTTGCTGCTGCTGCTGCTGATGCAACTGTTGCTGGCGTAAAGCCTGCGGTTGCTGATAGTGTGCATAGGGATCATAGATCAGTTGCTGCTGCTGTTGTGATTGCTGCCTGTGAATGTGTTGTGGATCTTGCTGTTGTTGTTGCTGTTGTGGATGTTGTTGGTGGTGGTATGTGGGCGTTATAGCCGCTGTATTGTATTGCTGATGTTGTATGGAGGGCGGTGGCAAGGTCTGTTGCTGTTGTTGCAGATAGTGTTGCTGTTGTTGTTGGTGGTGCTGCTGCTGTTGGTACAACTGCTGCTGCTGGTGATGCAGTGTTGCTGCTGTTGCTGGTGGTATGGGCGAGTGGGCTGTGGGTGCATATTGCGAGAATTGTTCAGCTGCCAATTGCTCTGAGAAATATTCCGATTCATCTTTGGTTTTTTTTTTTCCGACATAATTTTGTCAAAATTTTCACAGTTTCCACAATAGTTAGAGTTTAGTTGTGTGTGCGGGTGTGTGTGTGCAAATGTGTGTGTGTGTGTTTTTGTGTTTCGTTAGGTTAACGGTAGTTCAGAAAGCACACAAATTATGAGCAATTGATTGATTGGTGTTTGTTGTTGTTGTAGTTGTTGGTTGAATGTTGTTGATGGAATTATACATGGCAACAAAATAAATGTTAAAAGAACAAAAAAAGAAACACAAAAAAGAAATCGCCAATAAAAAAGAAAGGAGAGAGAAAGAGAAAGACAAATGAAATGAAAAAATAAAAAGAAAAAAGTAAATAAGACGAACGAACGAACAATAATCAATATTAATGACAATATGTGTTGTATGACAGCTGTGAGATGAGGTAGCTAAGAGGGGTAAGTAAGCTCAGGGGGTGGTGGGTGGTGGGTGGTGATTGGTTGTCACAGTGGTTATTATTGTGCGTGTATTGTTGATTTGTTTGCTTTTCTTGCATGAGATAGGAGTTAATTAATATGATCAAATTGAAAAAAACATATTTAATTAGTCTTTCTTTTCGGTTAAAACGTTAAATAACAACAAAAGCCAAATCGCTACAGTGGTCTTAGCTGCATTTGTTTGCAATTAAAATGTCACAATAATAAAAACAAAAGAATTGGACTTTACCGAAGAAAAAGAGATCAAAAGGAAATTGATAAAATGAAACCAAATATTTAAATTAAAATTCTTTGTATTGCAAATAATGTCAAATATTTAAAGTATTTAGTTTAACCCTCTTAATCTTGAGAGTGGCACAAAGCACAGATATGTAGATTTTTTTATAAAATCAATAACACTGACCATTTTTTAAATGATTTGGAGAATTTATTTATGTAAAAGAGTTTAATTTGTTTACTTCCAACCTAAATTTACAGAATTTTCAGGTAACTATTTTTTCATAAAAAAAACTCATACGCAAGAGGGTTAAATTCTAAAAAACAAAACAGTCTCTGTCTCTCTACGTGTAAATCTAATATCATTGGAAATTTTGAAACAAATTTAGTTTGAAGCACTGTGCAAGAGCAGTCGTCAGTAGTAACCAGCAGCAAGTAGCAGCACTCATGATATGCACAAATGGGCGAACAGCAACAGTTAATGACATTCGGATGACGACAATTGGCAATTATTTACACATTATATCAATGCACAATAAATACAACAAAGTGTATAAATATAAATGTTCAAATTGACTATTTAAAAGCTTTTAACATATTACACACATATGTACGTATGAATGTATATATAAAAGGGATGAGAGTGAAAGGACTAGCTGGTCGGTTGGTTGGTGGATTGGTTAATTATTTTTTTTATTATTATGTGTGTATGTGTGTGTGTCTACTCACTGCTGCTATCGGAAACCTCTGCAGAACCGCGCTGCTTCTCCATGGCTGCCTTCTTCTCGAGATCACCATGATATGCAACGTTCGATATGTGCTTCGTGTTCTGTTTGATGCGCAACGTTTCCGGGTCATCTGCCACCTGTCCGTGAAACAAGCAATTAATACGGTTATGTAGCAAAAGGAATATGTATGTATGTATGTACATACATACGAGGACTGAAGAAGGTATCATGACTACTATACTGACCTGTGTAAATTTGCCTTTGGCCTTCTCAAAGTCTGCATGATACTTCACATTCGATTGAATTTTTGTATTCTCAGCAATGCGTTTTAATTCAGGCGTATCTGCAATAGCCGTTGCCTTGGCCTTGGGTATATGTCTAAAAAAAAAAAAAAAGAAAAAATAAAATAAAAAGAATTAGAATTAGTAGAGAGAGACACAAAAAGAGAGAGAGGGAAATGCATATTTAGATCTGAATTCAAGAGGAGTTTGCTGGCTATAAAAGCAGCCGTCAACAGACAGTTTCTGCATATGGCCATTGGCAATGCATAAGCTGGTTGGTTGGCTGTTTGGTTGTTTGGTCGGTTCTACAGTTTCGTGTGAAAAACCTCTGACCTCTCTTTTTCAGTCGTTGCGGTTTTCTATCAATTAAAAAACTGTTTTAGCCCTCAGGTAGCTTCAGCAGCAGCCACATCAGGTAACGGGAATGATGCGAGAGAACTTTTTGTGGCCAAAATGAAATTTATCACATCTACACCCCACCACACCCACATAATATGCCACGTACATATATAATAGGGGGGCGTGGCAGGCAATACCACATAGATAACTCAAAATGATAAAGCGAAAATGTCAAAATAGAAAATAACTTAAAGTAGATGGAGGTCATCAAAGAGAAACCTAAAAAAAAATATTTTTTTTACTTTTGTAGAAATATTTTTTTATTAAATATTGAAGAAAGGGACAGAGGATCGTGCCCATGTTGGTATATCTGAACAGGTTACTATGCTAGTTAAGAGATCATCCTCTTGTCCACAAGACAAACATTTTCCTAATAAATAACATTTTATATTGTGATTATATTTTGAAATGATAGCTAGTTGGTAAAATTATTCGATTTCGATTATTTTAGATCTGTCTTTCACTAGTTTCTGAATAATCAGCTAGCTATCCACATATTAGAGACATACCTGAACTTGCAATAATGTATTAACTTTTAAGATATGATATATATGGATACGATATATAGTCGATTCAATACGGATAAGTCTAAGATATCTATGTTTCATCTATGTGGGTTAAACCAGACGGCCGAACAGATGAGAAGAATATATAAAACTCTCCTTTTATTGCCACAGTATGTGAAATATGTAACGCTATATTTATTTTAAAGATGATCTCACTATCGAACTAAACAAAAAAAAAAAAAAAAAATAAACCCAACCAACCGTAACGACGCACCTAATCTTAATTAACTTAAATCCGACTACTAAACCTGGATAATCCCATCGACCATCGAAAATCAGAATTGAATGAAGCGTATGGAATTGAAACAATAGTTTTAACACAAATTCACTTTATTTTTGTAATTTGAATTATAATTTGTTGTTTTTGTCTATTTATCATCGAACACACACACACACACACACTCAAACACACGCAACACACATTGAGAAAAACTAATTAAAAATTTATCAGAGGTCTCCCAGCTGTCTCTCTCTCTCTTTCTTTCTTTCTCTCCCTGTCTCACATATAACACAAATTATTATCAAAAATCAAATCAAAATTGATGAGAAATGAGTATTGAAAGGGCTAGTGAGTTAAGGAATAACAATGAAATTCCATTCTATATGAGTAATGCGCTTCTCTTGCTATCTCTGTCTCTTTTTCGCTATCTCTCTATCCCAGTGGACTAATACATCAGTTTAATTATTGGTCGACAAACAAGAAGGGATCATAAAGTTAACCGACATCATGCAATGGTATTTATCGATTTCTTTATATTTGTGTGCACACACAAACAAACAAACATATACATATGTATATATATATATATGTGTGTGTATGTATTTTATGATGTTGTTGCAGTACTTTAACCTATCAGTTGGCTAATCGATCGATTGATAACCACCAACTAAAAACAACAACAACAGCAACAATAACAACTGCAAAATTATGCAGCAGAAAAGGTTGATAAACTCATATTATAGTTACTCAACCAACCACCCGACACCCCCTCCAGTTGGCCACCCATTCATCACCCTCTTACTGTCCTCTACGTACTCGTGTAAGTAGGTGGATTGGCCATTGTAATTGCTGGCCAAGTCAATTGGACTTTATATAATATTTATGGGCAATTTTAGTGATTTTCTACATTTGCAACAGATGGCGCCACCCGCCAACAGGCCTTCCATTTAAATTAAGCCAACAAGTAAACAGTTGTGGAATGCGACAGAAAGAATGGGATAGATGAGAGAGACCTGAGACAAAACAGAGAAAGAGTAGTACAAGGCCGACCAGCACATGTGTGTGTGTGTGTGTGTGTGTGTGAAGGTAGTTGTTGTTTTGCTTTATCGTTCAATAAGCGTAAATAAGTACAAAGGCGGCAACCGCAAAAAGCATCGTCCGCATTGCCCGTTGCATTGGTCACACATTGTCGATGTTGCTGCTGATGGTTGCTGGTGGCACACATTACTGTTGTTGCTGCTGTTTCTGCTGTTGCTATTGTTGTTGTTGCTGCTGATAGCTTGTAATGAGAACATAACAATGCTTAAGCGCCAGAGGCCACCACATTGCTGCTGCCTATTCCATCGGATGTCTCAGCACGTTCCCAATAGATCAACAGCAGCAACAGCAACAGCAACAGCAACATCAGCAAACAACAACAACAACAGATTCTTCTCCCATATCTGTGCGTGTGACACTTTTTTTTTTTTTTGCTGTCTTACTTTTTATTATCAAAGAATTTTAATTTATTTGTAAACAATACACACACTACAATGTCTCCATTGTACCAACAAAAAACAACAACAACAATAACATTTTCATTTTTGTTGCTCTCTGGTTTCTTTGCTTTTTGCATATTTCGTTGATGACCTGTGTATAATATGAATGGGCAAAACAGGGTATACATATATGCGGTTCTATATTTCGAAACCTAGAGTGAAATATCTTAAAATTATAACAGAATTATTTTTTGAAATTTTAATTCGTTACAAATATTTAAATTAATTAAAAAATAAATTCAAAATAGTTTTTTTGTAAACATTTTCTAAAGATATTTATATATGTAAATTAGAGGAAAGTATTTCGATTTATATATCCTTGATAGTTTTTTTTTCAGTCTACTTGCAAATGTATGTATGTATATCTATTTAGTCAAATCGTAATAAATTTATTCATGAAAACTACATATCTGGCTAAAAACAATCAAATATTGGTTAAAATTTTTGCTATAGATTGTTAGATTTCAAAAACTCTAATATCTACTTATGAGTTTCAAATTAAAACACCAGTTGAGACTGGATAATAGTGTATACGCTATAGTCTACTACAATCTCAAAAATAAATGTTGATCACGTTGTGGTCTTTTATCCTTAATTATAGTTGTTTTTAATATTTTTTAAACGTAAATTGCTAGTGATGTTGGCGATGGAGTGAGAGAAAGAGAGAGAGAGAGAGAGAGAGAGAGATAGGTAGACCTGGTTTTCCATCAGCTACTGTGTGGTGACCACACCAAAACCAGCTCAACCCAGGCCAGCCAGATGAGTCGTCGAGTAGCTGCTACTACAGCCAACACGAGATATAGATACTTTGGTTCTCCCATTCGGTCACTCATTGATGTCAGTCAGTTTACATTAATTTTTTTTTCTCGCTGTCTCGCTTGCACTTTAATTTTTCTGTTTTTTGCATGTGGAACATGCTTGGTGATTGGTGTTGAGTTACCATGACAGTCTTTTGTTTCGTAATAAGAACAGCCAACAATAACAATACCAACAATGTGGGGAATGTACATAACCGAGCAGTTGATAAATCCTCATGCAAGAGTTGCAGCACAACAGGGAGGGAGGGAAGGAAAGGGAGTAGGAGGTGGTTGCATTGAAATTATCGCAAGAATTTCATTAGGTAAATATGAAAAAAGGCGAAGAAAAACGAATTGTAAATATTAACTTGCTTCATAAACTAAAACTGATTTAACATTCAACTTTTAAAATTTTCCTTATACGCTTATTAAATTTTTAAGTTATTTTTATTTAAAATCTATTAATATTTAATAAATAATAAATTTATATATTAACAAAATTAAATACCAAAATCTCAGTATTTATTAAACTACTTGGTGGCAGATTCTCAAATAAAAAATCGAGGAAACATTAATTATTTACTTCGATATTTTCTACCTGCTAAAATTTGTTAAGCTTCTTCTTAAAGATGTGTTTTCGAATGGCCAAAATTAGAGTCACCACATTTTTGTAATTGCCATTTTTTCGTAATTAGTATGGGATTCAAAAATTGTTATTTTAATATATGTACAAATTTTTTAAATACTCTTCAAAGTTATTTTAATATGTGTAAAAATTTTTAAAAATAATAAATTTAAATATTTCTTATACATAAACTATATGTGTATGCGTGCCAATCGCGGCATGCATGTAAAAGGGGATGGGGAAGAAGAAGAACAAGAAATGGAAATTATACATATTTGAAAAGTTCTGTCTGTGCAGTAATGAATTGAGTTACAGAAAAAAGAGTTTGGAACACATATGTAAATATATTATGGCCAAGGACTGCAAGGGTATATAATTTGATATTTTTTAACTGATATCCTTTTAATGAGTTTACTTATTCAAAGTAGCGAGTAAACCATAAAACAGGGTATAAAATTCTTGCATTTAATTCTATTCATGGAGAGAGATTCTTAGTAATCGTTCAATATCATATTTTCCTACTGAACACATTTTACCTAATTTCGATCCATCAAAATGAATTATTTAATTATCTGCTTTAAACCTTAAGACCGCGAGTAAATTAAGTTGAAATATAATTTGCGTTGGTCCATGAAATGAAATGAAATGCATTCTCCACACACGTACACACACACACACATGTACATATTTCATCCCATATCAATCTGTGTATATAATAATCCCCGGTTGTAGCAGCAACAGCAGTCAATCACAAATTGTTGCGAGAAAAATTCGAAAATTCATTTTTGGTCATTATGATTCAGTTTTCCCCCCTCTTCATTCCCTTATCCGTTGCTTCAACACATAATCATATTGCCAACTAGTTTTGTTCGCGTGTTTTTAAGCTTTTAAGATTCATATGCAAAATAGGCGGGGAAACATCGTCCAAACAGAAGGAGGCGCTAGAGGTGAAGAAGGTGGTGAAGGTGGGGGTGCTTGGTGGAGTCGATTGCCACATAAAATAGTTGACACCACTCCCAGCTCATTTCGGAAGCAAAATGCGACCGACCTACAATTGTCTATATGCAGTGTATCTCTGTTTGTGTGTGGATCATTGAGCCAAGCTCTGGGCTGCTCCTCCTCCTCCTCATCTGCCATCTCCACCCCCATTTCATTGTTCGCTTCGCTTGTTATTTAGCATAAAATGAAATGAATAAAACAAAAAAAAAAAGCAGAAGAGGAAAGGCATAAACCGGCAGTGGCCAACTATTTTTGGTAATTGAAAAGCGCTTTTTGTTGTCTTGTTTGTTGTTTTCTATTATTTGGTAGGCGGCTTAAGTAATCACCCAAAGAGTATACGGTTTACGGATGGGGGGGATATGCATATACATACCTACACACACCAATACGTATGTATGTGTGCATGTATCCACATATAATAAGTTTCATTGTGAATGTTTGTGAGCTGGGTTCTTCAAAATGAAAGTAAAAATTGTATACAAAATGTAAGTGAAGACCCCCAAAAAAATGGGGTATTGAGTTCATCCTCTGATTCTCTTCCTCTCCCATCCATCTGTATATTCCTTTCTCAGCGGACATGGTTCACTGGGTTTTTATGTTAATAAATATAAATGCCACACAAATATGTACCCATATGTGGCATTGATAGTGCATGGAGAGGAGGGGGAGGTGGGGCGAGAAGAGAAGAGGCAGCGAGCCCCCCAACTCTCAATTCTGTGTTGTGCAGATGTTTTTGCATATGTTGCCTCTTCATACAAATATACATATATATGTTATATGTATATATAATTCCATATAAATGTGCAAAAAACGAGTAACATTGTAAACATGTCGTTTTCTAGTTCAATTCCAACTAAATGGGGCCTGGGTAATGTAATGGATACATGAAGAATGGAATAATGCAGAAGAGGAAGTGCGGGATAGACACGAGGGAGAAGAAAATATAAAAAGAGTTTCATTGGCTGAATGGCCGAGAGTCAGTCCCAAGTGGTTGAGAATGATGCAGATGATACACATGTCCTGCAATCTCTCTCTCTAAGTTTCCTTCCAAGTGGACACAAAAGGTAGAAAATAGACGGCAGGAAGAGGGAGGGGAAAAATGCTTAGTTCAAGATGCAATTAGGAGGGCAGGGAATGGGCTGCATGGAATCAGGGCCAACATCCTCCAGAGAGTCCCGGTAATACAATGAGAGGCCAAGCGAAGCGGAGAAAGTTTTAAAAGTAACAATTTTCTCTTAAAGTAACAAAACTATTCAAAATGTAACAAGTAACAAATGGTGATCTAAATCAATTTTCTTTAATATATTGCATACCTTTGGGGGATAGACACTGAAGTTATTTATGAGCAATGCTGATTTTGAGAAAGATTTGATTTACTTGCCTTTTAAGAATGACTAACAACTGATCAGAGTGAATAAATTGCACTTTCAATTAGTTCAGGTCGAGCCCTAGAGTGAAAACACAAAATCCTAGCATACTTTTGAGCAGTAAAAAAGAAACTTTACAATAACAAGGGATAAGCCATTGGGAAAGCGTTAAACTGCAACAAATCATTTGCCACTAGTTCAATTTTCTCTCAAGTGCGCTACACTATCCAATTAACCAAGCAACGAGCCATCAACCACTTCATAGATGTTCATTTAGAATGTATGTGTAAAACTTTAATTGCATGTCTCCGGAACTTCTCATAATTTATTACAATCGTTATCCCATTTGGACTTGCACTTACACACACTTGAGGGGACATGCACACACACACACACACATCACATAGAAATCCATTTCTGACCTCATCCATAAAAGACTGGGAAGACAAGGAAAAAGAAGAAGACAACGACGACAATGGAGAAACTTCTTCTCCTGACCCAAAAGTGGTTGACTGAATGGCAAACTTTTCGCACAAAGAAAACGAACAAACCCTGAATAGGGCGTGCGGCATAAGGCAAAAGGCAGGCGGCAACAAGAAGAATAATAAAAAGTGAAAGAAAAATACTTCTCAAGCAATTATAAAATGCAAACCCATAGAAAGAACAAGCAAATCGCTACTGCAAATCCGCAAAAGTAAACTACGGCTAAATGTATATAGTTCACTGGCATATGTACGTGAAGTCACGTAATCAGGGAACCCGACCGACCAAACAAACACACACACACACTTATATAGCCCAGCTAAAGACTCTGGTGGGCCAACAGAAGCATCAGCAGCACCAGCAACGGTGTTGAGAGTAGGAACTGCAGTGAAAGTGGCAAAACGGAAAGAATGGGCGTCCATCTATTGCAGATGGCAAAACCATCAGGCAGACAGACAGCCAGTCCGACAGGCGATGACATCAGCTATTGAAATTGGTAGAGTTTATAGGACGAGATAAAAGGACTGGGGGTTGGATTGGGTTGGATCGGTGGTGCCGCGGGAGACTCTTTCGCCACTGTCGCAATGAAGCTAACGGACGCATAACTCAATCCGCATGGAATTTTTATTCCCGCAGCGGTGGCATCCACAATAAATCTGCATTAGAGACAAGCCCGATTCGAGCCCCTTGTTTTTTTTTGTTCTCTTCCTGAAACGTGGAGAAAGAGCTGCTTTACCCCAATTGCTGCTCCACACTCATTCCTGGCTTTGGCTCAAGGCCAACAACAAGAGCAACAACAACATCACTTGCAAATAGCAACAACTAGAAAATGCCACACGCATTGCAGCAAAAAATTTGAGTGGAGTTTTCCCTCACTTCTTCCTCTTTGCCTATCATCATGATCTACCATATCCTGGGTCATAATACACAATACAAAAACAGCACAAAACACTTGCTCTTCTTTCCTTTCTAGCTATGCACATATCTATAGCTGTTGCCTCTGGCCTGTCCAATGAGCCGTGTTTGTGTGTCTGTGTGTGTGTGACATTGTCAAGAACAATAATACAAAACTCTAGAAGAAAAGGAGACGGGAGAGGGCAGGGGGCTACAAAAAGGGTTAAAGTGGTGGTTAGAGGAGTGGCAGTGAGGCAAACCTCATATGCTCCACTCCACACAGTGACACACATTCTTACAACGACAACAATCGCGAGTCAAAAGTGCAACGGATACCAGGAAACAAAACTCTTAAGAGTGTGTAAAAACTTCAGTGCAAATCATCTGAAAAGAACTAGTTCCACACACAAGAATAAATGTAGAAATTGCCTATGAAAAATATACATACATATATACATAGGTACATACAAAGTTGCCAAATTCGGGATATTTTAATTCGATGTCTTAGATGCATAAACGAATCCAGGAGGGGAAACCTCGGAGTCTAGATACCACCAAAATATATATGTTTCCAATAACTTTTGATTTTTTTTCCTTACTCTTTATATAACCCAAAAAGTAAGTCTATGAAGAGAAATCAACATAACTGCCAAATTCTTTTATGGAAAATTACAAAAATTACTGAAAAATCATTCCCGTATATATTTTCTAGATCTGACCATAATAGGATGGATCTGAAATCTGAATTACTGAAATCAATAATATAATATTTAGTTCTTTCTTTACTATAATACAAACTTTTTGTTGTAAGATATGAAACTTTCTTCCTCGTTTTCTAGTATCTAGTTCCTTTTCTTAGCTATCTACTTTGGTTGTATTCCTAAAAATTGTTCTTTTTTTTTATTTTTTCAAAATTGGTCTGTTTCTATTTCGAAATAGTTGTGATTCTTAAAATTCTTCTAGTATTAATTCTTCGACTTCGTCCAGTTATATTTCCTGAACAACTTCTAGGTTATGCTTATGTTTTTTTCTTTTCAATTTTCGTAGAATCCTTAGTCTAATTCTTTTTATTCCTTATTCAACATTGCGCCTAATTTTAACTTTTTCTACACCATAAAGGTTCAAAATATAAGTCCTCTTTCTCATTGGTGGAACTAGGTCCGCGGCTTTTATCATGCTCAACTCTAACGACATGTGTCTTAATGAAAGCCATTTCAGCTATCGCAATTTTTTTTCTTTCGTTTTTTGCCTGCATTTCCGCACTTCAGACTAGCAACAACTAGCAAGCAGCAGCAGCTGCTGATGACAAGTTAAGGAGAAGAAGAGTCTTAGTCTTATTCGGACACTCTGTATCTTTGTTTGTCTGTCTGGACAAGAAAAAAAAAATACATATATGTATATGTGTATATGGAGCAGCTGCTCTTTGGTGTGCGCTTATGCTTCTGCATTTGCCATTTGGTATTTCCTCATTTCTAACGAAAAACTCCTCCAAACATTTATACAAAAATAGTTGGTTATCTTTCTCTGGTTAAGAGACGAGATAAGATAAACGACGCTAATGAAGCTAATGAAGATTGCAAGGCAAAAGTGGAATCAAGGTTGCCTCTTTCCCACCTCCACTCACTATTTTCTGCTCCACACTTTATGCCTCTCCTCCTTTCCTTGGCTCTCTTCTAGTCTCTTCGACACCTAACTGACTGTGTGATCCATCATATAGCTATGCCAGCCAAGTGATTGCGATAAGCCTTAACGTGATTGCAGCCAACTGTTCCCTGTGTTGAGGGAGGAGAAGAATTGCTCTGTGCTGAATATTGTGGGGCGGGACATGGGGGCGTGGGGCTCGGGGCTTGGGGTGTTGGGTTGGTTCATTCTTTGGTTGTACTTACGCCTCGCAGTAGGGCATTTTGTTGTAGCCCTTGTAAGTTTTCATATTGAGCGCCATGCCGCATTCTGTACATTTGAAACACGTTTTGTGCCATGTCTGGAAAGAGAGTAAAAGCAGAAAGAAGAAAAATGCAATATTATTAGTTGCTCTTGTTAGTTTTGCTGTTTGCTGCTTGTTAAATTGGCGCAATGTGCACAAAAAAAAAATATATATATATAAAAATAGAAAACCAAGTCGAGCATAAGAATTTGACAAGGTAAGTGGGTTAAAAATGTTTGTTGTTTGAAATAATTAAAAGGAATGGTAAGCACAATGAATGAACAAACGAACAAAATGCCATAGAATGTTATCTCTCTTTCTCTCTCTGTCTGTCTAGTTTAACTGGGGTTTAAGTAAAAGTTAAACCTTTAATCGAATATTAATTTTTGATTCAGTTTGAGCAAAATTTAAACTCGTTTTTGTACGGGTAGAAATAGCCTTTCAAATGGACTAGCTAAATTTACCAAAACATATTGTTTCTGTTGTAGCGTTTTCTAAGCTTAATGTTAAAAGATTTGTTTAATTTATGCCAAGTTTCGAAATGGACTGCTAGACTACTAGGGGTGTTTATCTCTTGTAACTTACCCCTAATCTCTTATCTTCTCTCTTCACTCTTTAAATAATGTTACATGTATGTACATTTAAATTAAATTCTTAAATATTATCTGTAAATCATCTACTATTTCTCCACTAAGGCGACATTGCTAATCTAAAGACTCTCTATGTTCCGACTATAAATGTGACGCAAACTAAAGGTAAACAACTTTGAATTGTACATTGCCTTGGCTACAATTAGCATTGCATAAGAAAAATGTGGCCAGGTCTCTTATCGCTGGCAAATATCTCCTTCTATGCAAAAGGCATAGAGAGAACTAAGCCAAGTCAAGTTCAACATAGATCAAGGTAAGCTCTTAGTCAGTCAGTTAGTTCCCATATACCGTTTGCTTAAAGATAACTCGATGAGATAAACTTAAAAATAGAAGGCACAAGAAGCGGAGACTTGACCACAGAGAGGGGAGGAGCGAGTAAGAGAAGAGATGGCAAACCAGACACAAATCTTGAATTGCGTGATTTGTGGCAGCAGCTAAAGAAGAAGACAAAGTGTGGAAACTTGCCCCAGACACACACACACACACCACACAGCACCATACGACACTTACACACACACACACAGTCAGCTTGGATTAACATTCAAGAACTACATACATACATAACTGGATAAATCTGAATGGAAATGGGTGTTGCTGCAACGCGTTATGCAAATTTTTGTTCTTACTCGACTGTGGAAACTTTTTTTTTCTTTTTTAGCGGTGACTGTGACTTGGCTTTGGCAGCAGAGCCTTGACGTGGAGGTCAATAAACGATTAACTTGTCTGCGGATTAGCAAGAGATGCGGAATATGCATTAATTGGTTTTGCCTAGACAACATTTAGCCGCAATCAAACCGAAAAAAAAATCTTTAAACATTAGCAAACAAACAAGAAGAATCAAACAAAATCAATTAACCAAACATTGATAGAAGACATATGGCAAAAGCCCCTCTAATATGCTTATACAGTGGACCCTCGGTTAAAGAATACAATTCGTTCTAACATCTTTCCCCATTAAAAGTAATATATGTACATTGAATTGAGAGTAACATAAAATTAAGGTGCCTATATTTGTCGTTGTTTTTTTTTTCGCTATGCAAAATGTTCGTTATTCCAATTCTTTGACAAGTAGTATTTGTGTTTTGCTTATGGCTATGAACAACTTTGATCTTCATTGAAAATGATGGCGGTACATTATACATATACATACATTATATACGCAATCAGTTGATATGTAGGTACCAATCGACAGATTAGTATAAATTAAGATTTCTAGTTATGCCCAGGGTGTTGCGCATGCGTAACCTTAGCCCAAAAGGAAAATAAGATTTGCATTTCAATTTCGCTTTCACAAAAAAAAAAACACAAGAAAATCAGCAAACACGAACACTAAATGCAGTTACAAATGCAAGTTACAGTTCGTTGTTTTTGTTTTTGTTGTTGTAGGTGTTAGTTGAGGTAACTCTTTTTTTTTTGCCATTGTTATTATTGTTGTTGTTTTTGGTCATTGAATTTTACCATGCTCGCTTTAACCCACTTTTCACTCTCGAGTCATTCTGTGTTCGCTCACTTTTCGTCTCAATTTTCAATTTAAATGTTTCTTTTGTCAACCGACCCAGCCACGAGACGGAGACGAGGTGTTAAATTTGCATAAAAAAAATTTGCATGCTAGCCAAGCGATTGGATTGGATTACCACCAAACCGAAAACCCAAAACCATTGGAAAGCAAATTGCAAATGACAAATGAGGCCAACACGAACGAATAAAGAAAAAAAAACACACACACACACGTCCATCAGAAGCCAACCACGGAAATAATGACAACAAATGCTAACAGGGCAAATGAAAAAGAAAAAAAAATCGTCTATTTATAAGTCTAAAAGCCAACTTCAAATGTCAAAAACCAAATCACTTGAATGTCTCCATTTGGAGCAGAGGGAGAACGCAAATAAAAAGCAATTCAATGTAGGTCAAAATTAGGAAAGCCTTTTCGTTTACTTCGTTTGTGTTTGGCCAATCGTGATGATAATTATTCGTATATTTAGATTAACATACATATGTACATATACTCTATACCAAGAAGTTAACACAAATTGCCGAGTTCTTCTTTTGATAATATTTATTAGCACTTGGCCTTTATGAGGAAGGTCTTAGTTGAAAGTGTAGGGCGATCCAATAATCAGAACACTTGAAAAGAGTTAATGAAAAACTTGGAGGAAAGTTCTCTTCGTATTGGAAAGACTTCTCTATCGAGCACTTTACATGTAATTTACATGATGTTTGTTCACTTGCTTACTTCATTTTTCAGTTGTTCACTACTTCTTAAGTGAACTAAAAAAACCAAGTGAACAATTAAGAAGTAGAAAAAAAAAAAAAACAGTTGAACTTGAAGAGAACATGTACAGTTGCTCAGTGTAGTGAACAACTCTTTTTTTGTTCACTTATTCATGAGCCAACCCAAAATTAATCTGTAATATCAACTTTTTGTTCAAAACTCAAATAACAGGGAGTTATTGGGCCACCTAAGCCAGAAACTACCAGATTTTGTACAAACTAGAATTTTGAAAACACTTCTTATGAAGAGTAATTTCTAAAAATATAAAATTTGAGTTTAACAAGAAATATGTGAAATCTAAGAATCCTTGATTGAGGGTTTCGAATCAGTTTTTACTTTTTGTCTTAAGTAAAAAATACTTCAAACATGCATAAAACAAACTATTAGACTTCAATTTCGAGCTTCTACTGATTTTAAATATTGTTTTGGCTATTATCTCTGCAAATAATTATCATCTACAATCCAGAGATATATGGAATGCTCTCAAAAGCAGAAGAATAATAAATATTTTTAGCACGTAAACTACAAATATTTCTTGATTAGAATCAAGTTTTAATTTTGTTGATTTCTGGTGATTCTGTGAGATTATATTTAGCACATATTTGCACGTACCATATATGTATGTACATAGATACATACATATGTACATACATAATGTTTATTAATTTTATTAAGGAGAAATATAAAACAGGCAAAAAAAATAAAGGGAGAAGAAAAACACAAAAGATGAGATCAGATTAGACCACCAGCTGAGAGTGCGAGCAGGAAAGGGAGACGACAGAGAAAGAGCAACAACAGCTGGCTCCAGTTCGCTTAAATTATTATTTTTTGCAATATCAACAAATAAAAAGGCAATTACATCAAGCAATCTTCAATCTAATGTCTAATGGAAGAGACAGAGAGAGAGAGAGAGAGAGAGAGAAAGATAGAGAGAAATATCATCATGATGGTGGTGGTGATGATGATTCACTAGCTAGCTATGCCATATCTACCAGAGATCCGAACAACACCACAGAACAACATCAGCTAAAGTCAACCAACTGTATTGCTGACTAAAGACTTTTCATTCATTCAGTCAAGCCAAAAGAAGAGAGAGTCGCCGCGCAGTCAGTCGACACCGACACACACACACTCACACAGACACCAACCACATAACACTTTAACACGATGTTTTTTCTCTCCATGTCTTGTTTCTTGTTTTTTTTTTTCATATACATACATAGGTATGTATCTATAAGTTTGTCTTCTTCATCTATTTCTACTACTATAACTACTACTATATTCTTCCATCTTCCCCCCTCACTTCCATCTCTTTCTCACCCTGTGTTTCGCCAGGCATTAAATCATGATGAATATCTTCTATGGAAACCAAGTTCTGCTTTTGCTGCTTGTTGATAGCTCAAACTACGACTCAAACTCATAACGGTACCAATTTAAATCTAACAGCATTTTAGCATACTCAAAAAAAAAAAAACATTTAATAGAAAATCTTTTCAGACAATAGAACAGCAGCAGCAAGAGACCCAAAAATAATAATGAAAAAAAAAGATGTTTTCCCCTACTGTGAAAACAAAAGACCGTAGAAGAAATAAAGACGGCACACAAAAATAAACTTAATTTCAAGACGAAATTTCTATACCCTAAGTGGTTTACAGAGAATTAGGCGTCTAAAAGTATTTGACCAAATTGAATGTAACCTCTTCTACATACCTTCCCTCCCCTCTCTACCAATCTAACTATAGTTTAACAAAGAAAGAGGCTACCCCCCCTCCGCATAAGAAAGTCAACAATGTGAATTTCAAATTTTTTGTGTTTTTGGTATTTGAAGTGAAAAGTTTTGACAGCTTTTTTCCGTATGGGTGTATGTGTGTATGTTTATCCTCTTTTGTAAAATGGACAATTGAACCAAGAAACAGCAGCAGCATAACAGAGCACAAATGCTTTAGAAATTGGCAAACAAGGCACACACAACACACACACACACACACACTACAAGGAGTTTTCAATTGCACTTACAATATGCCACTCTATTGAAGTGTGTGGAGAGGCTGTTGATAATAAAGTCATTGAAAAGAGGAAAATTTATGTTGGATTTTGTGATATTTGTGAAAAAGTCAAAAATTGGTTGAGCGCCACACGCTGTGAAGGAAATAAGGGGTACAGTGAGACCAAAAAGTATTGGCACACTTAAAATTTTCAACTTTCTGCCGATGCAACCCTTTATTTTATTTTTCATCCTACCAAAATAAAAATCAAATCAATACATTTCCTCCTCACTGTTATATTCAATAAGCTACAAAGCTCTAAAATTTGTATGTACATATGTACATATACTTGTTTTTTTTGGCTAGTTCTGTTCTAAGAACTTAAATATTTTTGAAGTTCATTGTATGTATGTAACTAAATCTCTAGATCATATGCTCTTATTTCTTTTTTCAGAAAGTTCATTACATTTTTGTATTTTTAGAAATTTTAACGATAAAAAAATCGATTTACTTAAAATATATATTTTTTTTTCAATAAAAAAATGTTTTTGTGAAAACCATTGTTCAAGTAGTACTTTTTTGTGTTTAATAATTTTTTTAAACTTTGTTGATGATCACTGCCATAACTCGGATTGCTTAACATTTTTTTTTTAATTGAATTTGTATTACTAGTGGGTTTTGCTTTTTTTTTAATAAAATTTCCAAAAAAAAAAAAAAAAAAAAAAAAAAAAAAAACCCCCTTTAAAAAAATCACAAACTTAGCTCACTTTTTTGCTTGTCTCTCTCTCTCTCTATGCCATTGGGAACCATCTTTATAATAGTAAATTTAATTTATTTACATAGTTCAAGATTTCAATAGTTTTAAAAGGTAAAATAATTTCAAGTATTGTTGTTCGCAGCATTTGGCGGTGTGAAAAAAACAACAATAAAACTCTAATCTGGGAACTTCCTTTCCTACCACATTGTTTCTTAACTTGTTTTCAAACAACTTTCATCTGGCTGCTGCAATTTAGTTTTAATGCCCATTTAAATACAGATATCTTTGACAATTAGTTTGACTTTATCTTCTTTCTCACTCTAACAGACATACAAATACACATACACATATTCAATTTGTATGCTATGATTTTGATTTTTAAGAGTATCTAATTTCAGAGGAAACAATAAGCAATAACAACAACAAACAAAAAGCCCAAAATCCAAATTCAAAAGCCAGTTCCATTGGCGATATATTACGTCATTCGGTTGAAACTTTATGGATCGTGTATAACAACAATAATAGCAACAAAAGCAAATGTTTTAAATGTGTATTATATGGGTATACATATGTATGTGTATTTGCAATTGCAAAATCCAAAACACACATATACATACATATATAATACACACACATACATACATGGAAATAGACATGCGGCATGCGGCAGGCAAAGCAAGTTCCAGTTTTGAAAGCGACACAAAAGGCAATTGAATTTATGACACCCTCCTCCCTCTTCATTTTCCTCCTCCCTCTGTGGTACTACTATCTCTCTCTCTCTCTCTCGCTCTCTCTCTCTCTGACTCTTTCTATCTATCTCTCCAATTGCTTTTAATTAGTTGAAATTGAAAACTTAGCACAGACAGAAGAGAAGGGGGGCCAGCGGTAGTGAGGGAGGGTGGTGGGTAGGGAAAATACACACATAATTAAGTAGGGAAAAGTCTTGCCCTCATTGATGATCTCTCCCCCCAAGCATCGACGATGACGATCGGGCAGAGCAACAACTGTATTTGGCGTGTGAAAATTGATTGAAAAACCTAAAGTGAGAATTACATAAGCCAATAGCCATAAGCCATAAGCCATAAGCAATCAACAACAATCTACTGCAGCAGCAACAACTAGAAAAATGTTGACCAAAAATGTATTTTTTTTTTGTAATACGACTAAATATTCCGGTCACGTCAATGGAATTACTTAACGCGCTTGATAATGACAATTATGTCATGTATGTGTGTGTGTTAAAGTCGAGTATGTATGTAAGTGTGTAGACAGTAGACATACCATAAAAGGCATCAAACTGCTAACAGAGATTCATGACTCAATAGCTCAATCAGAGACACTGAGACTTTTCCCCTCGCTCTCATAGCAATCCATTTTAATTTCTCTCTCGCTCCGTCTTTCTCTTTCTATCTGTTACTCTTCTCTTTCTCCCCTCAATTGGCAAAATTGCAACCAAAAACCACCTTGACCTTATCAGCCGAGCGTGCAAATATATATATATACATACTCTAAAATTCAACCCAACAAATAACAAAAATTACAAGTTACATAAATTGACCGAGACTTGAAATTCATTTGAAAAATTTCTTAAATTTTGTGTACCCTGTGTAGGGGGAATGGGTATATTCAATTCTTA
The DNA here is from genome assembly GCA_018903935.1 of Drosophila insularis. Taxonomy (NCBI): domain Eukaryota; kingdom Metazoa; phylum Arthropoda; class Insecta; order Diptera; family Drosophilidae; genus Drosophila; species Drosophila insularis. The sequence continues at coordinate 2,128,479 of JAEIFP010000337.1, read as the reverse complement.
AAAAGTGAAAAGGAACATTAAACAACATCGTTTCAATCTAGAAGGTCAACCACATAACTGACTGACCCTGGGAGATTTTCTGCGAAAGGTTTAGCGCAATAAGTGTTAAGCGTTTGTGGATCCCTGATGAGTAAATGGCCAACAAAGACTTCATTTTGACTTTATAGATTAGAGTTAACTTCAGTGTTCATTATTTGGCTGGGTACTTTTAAAGTCCATGCCTCAAAAGATGTAAGAGATGTATGAAATTGTGTTTTGCCTCTCTATAGCCCGCACCACTTGGGCAAACTTCGCCAAGCCGAGAGTAGGAAGTAGTTTAATTCTGCTTCGTCGCTTTCACTTCCGCCTCATCAGCGCTAAAAGAGAGCTCTGTAGTAGCTGCTCCCCTATATCATCATCATCATCATAGGCGCGCACACACAGCATTAGTCTTTGGTGGTGGCCACCGCCTACCACTAGAGCAAACCGACCATCAGCAGCATCAACTGCATCATCAGCAGCAGCAGTTCCCCCGTTTTCGAATCCAATTCGGAATTCCCCTCTCCACCACCTTATCTGCTTCTCTCTCTCTCTTTTTAGAGCTGCCTCGACAAGTGGGTTTCACTTGCATAGAAAAACACAAACACCACGTGGGTTTTAGAGGAAACTTCCTTCTCCTCTTGTCAAACCATCTCCATATCCATTTCCCTCTTCATCTTCAACTTCAACTACTTCTTCTTCATCATCATCATCATCATCGTCGTCGTCAAGTTGGCAGCTGTTTGCTCTTCTTGCTCATATTTAAATTGGTATTACCAACATTTAAACATCGATTTGATATATGTTTCCTCTTTGTCGTCGTCGTCGCTGTCCACAGACGTTTTATGGAGGCGTTTAGGAGGAGTGTTCTCTTTAAATACGTGTGAAATTTGAGATAAATTTTTAACAGTTTCTCTTTTTTGGATTTTGTGTGCCTCCATGTTGTTTGCTTTGGCTGATTAGCTTCTGTTTTGGCTGCTTTACTTTGCATATCGTTAAACCAAAAACGGAAATGGAAACGCGATCAAACAAATGATGCAAAAAAACAAAGTCAAATTATACTTATGTCTATAAAAAAAACCATGTCATCATCATAGCCAAAATCAAAATATTTGTAATCCATTTTTATAAGTTATGAGAAACAAAATTAAACATATCAAATTAATTTGTCTAACGGCTTATTAAGTAAAGTTTATTTCAATGTATATTTCAATGCCTTTATTGTCCTTTGAAAATTATTATTTAAAATATAAATATAACAGAATCTATATACCCTTGCAGAATTTGGTCATAATATTCTCAAATGTTCCAAACTCTTTACCTCAATGCATACCAAACGGACATGGCTATATCGACTTAATTGCTCATAAAGAATATCTTTATTTTATGGTGTCGGAAATGTTCCTTTCTCTACGTTACAATCTGACCAATTTTATAATACCCTTTTTGAATTTTGCTTATCGTAGAGAGTTTCTCTCTGTCAAAAAATTAAATGGCAAACTGATTATTTTGTTGGCGAAAAATAGTTAATTGCTTTGCCATTCCCCATCCCCCTCCACTCACCCAGGCCCCACACCCTTCCACTTTTCGCCACCGCCACTGTGTGGCTTGACGACTGTAATTTTTCAAATGCTCAACTTCAATTTGTTGCCCCTTGCACCGTGACTCCCTTTCACTCTCTTTCCATTTCTCCTCTGTGTGTGTGGGTTACTTTTCTCCTGGTTCAGCATTTCTCGTTTACTCGTTCGGCTTCAGTCAATTAGCAAAGTCAATAGTATGGCTCCCGTATATGCGCCGTGTGCCGTTTGCCGCTTGCTCCACACACATATTCCACATTTGCTGACGTTTTTGCATTTTATTTGTTTAATTTATAAACGTCAAAAGAAAAGGTGGGGGACTAGAAGGGAAAGGGGATGGGGAGGAGAAACCCGATTCTTTTTCCCTCTCCCCGCACGCGCGCATTGCAACTCTCAAAATGTCAAACTCAAACACAATTTCTATTCTATTTGTAGCTAAGCCAAAGTCTAAATTGATCATCAAACCAGTTAACAGTTTTTCCATTTTCCGTTTGTCGCTTCCGTCCCCACCACACCATTCTGCCTGCTTATGGAAAACTTTTTTGCACAAGTTTTTTTTTTTTGCAATTGCAATTGAATTATCTCTCGCACTCAATCACAATCCCTAAAGTGGTTAAGTGTATCTTTCGAGTTTGGCAAATTAGCTTAAAGGGCGGCTGGCGGTCTCTTCTAGCCTTCTATGCAGTTAGTTCTACTTAGGAACAGGGAGAGGCAGGCAGTCGAAAGAGACTAAGAAGGCAAATGGTTCTCTCTGCTGATGCAATTTAATTATTAATTTGACTAAAGCCAAAGAGCACTTTCCACAGCGTTTCAAGTAGTGAGTGTCGCAGCAGCTACACAATGGGAATAAGCGAAAAGTTGAGAATGTGGAGCACACACACACACACACACAGACACACCCTGGTTGGCGATGTTCTTCCTTCTGAGGTTAAATGTGGAACAGAACACTAAATAATTGACTGAGATTTCAGCAAGATGAAAAGGAGAATCAAAGAATCTTTAACTAAATGCAAAACTAAAGATGCCTCGGCTGCTTCAGCGGAAATTCAATATTAATCCATGGGAAACATACAGCAATTTTTACTAGCCACGTTATGAAGTTGAGTTGGTCAAATACATATGTATGTATTTGGTAAAATGTTTTTAAATATTGTTAGAAGGTATAAAACCAAGTGGAAAATAAATTTGTTAAACTTTCTCTACAGCAATCCAAAAATGGCGAGAAAGTAATAAAAGTCGAATGAGTTAAACTTTTCTCAGTCGACAGGAGTTTCAGTAGTTAATCAGAGTACAGGGTATAGACGATAATAAAACTAACTATAATTCTGGGTCAAATATGGATTCAAATGTTGCTTTTCTCATTCGAATAAAGATGTAAAAGCCTGGGGGTGGGGTGCGGGGAATCGGTCCACCAAAAGACCAAGGAGCGTGAAAAACCTCAAGTGCAATGCAATAATAATAACAACAACAATAGGAATAAGAAAACGAAACAAAAAAAATGGGCAGAGGATAGGGTATGGGGGGAACTCAAGAGTCAAGTCAACCACTTGAACTCCAGTGCTCCTTATAGAGAGTAAAAAACGATCACTTGGTGGACGACACTCCTCCCCCTATCCCCTACCCGCCACTCTTTTACTAAAAATAAACTCATACACTTAGAGCGTGAGAGGGACGGATGGATGGCATGAGGAGGGGGAGGAAGGGTGGGTTTCAATTGGATGATGACGATAAAAACGAAGACACCACAAGGAGAAGAGTATTCTTATGCTCCCCTTCCCCTCACCATTTCCCTTGTTTCTTCCCTTTTTTCGTGATATTGCACGATTCACTGGCAACCCCTTCTGAGTGATCCCTTCTCTATCCAATCCTCCTCCTCCTCTTTCTCTCATTCTATCCCTTCTCTTATTCCTGGTTAATGAAGATCAATTGAATTTAAACAAAGGGAACACACACAATAACAAGAAATAACTAATTTCTGCTGGCTGCCAGGCACAAAGAGGTCAAGTAAATGCGTTGCTTTTCTCTTCGTATGTGTGTCAGTGTGTGTGTGTATGTGTGTGTGTGTGTGTGTGTGACATGCGACAGTTGTTGGCGGGAGGCATAGGGCGTGGCAATACAACAAATTACTAGCAAATGCGCATTAACATAAACAACAAAGAAGAAAAACAATTAAAAGAGACGAAGAAGAAGAAGGGTGGAGAAAGACAGGAAATCAACAAAAAGATGCCCGGAAAACGAAAGAAGCTGTCCGCTCTCCATCCCTACCCCTCCCCATCTTGTCGTGTCACCCGTTTATCTTACATTCATCCATCCATCAACCCGAAGCAACAGCAACTTGAGGTAGTTAAAACTTGGTCAACTTGGAAATTAATTAAGCCAACTTTATAGTAATAAAAAAAAACCAAACCTTAACTCGAAAAGCAACCAAACACAATGGGCTTAACGTTTAATAGAGAGGAAAAGCAGCAGCAGTAGCGACCAATCTAAGTTAGACCTAGCCAGAAGCTATTTAAAGTTCGTCTTCCACTTTCCATACTTTTGAATTGGCCATTGCTTTTCTCCTTCTTTTTGTACCTCTCTATCTGTGTTACAACAAACAAATTTGGGCCAAGCGAAACAAAATCAAAGCCAAACTAAGCCAACTTGCAGCAAAAGCGGTTAATAGAAGAAAAGAAAAACATACAATTTGACTTGGTCCACTCAACTCTATCCTCCGCACCATCACTCCGTCGCTTCCCCGTCATAGTTAACTTTAGTCAAAATTTGAAAATAAAAAGAATGAAGTAAGTAAGTCGTCTCGCCGACTTGGATATACCATACACCAGTAAAACAAATATTTTAAATTTATAATAACCAATGCATTTTCGTATTTTTAAAAAAATCTGTTTGCATGCTTTTTAGAAGCATATCTTAGTATTTCGCTCACTCAAGCATACGAGCACCCTAGCGCCCCCACCATCCAACGGCCAACTCCGGCCATATGGAAAAACGTTTATATGCATAACTTGGCTATTTTTATTCCGATTTTGATCAAATTTGGTGTTTCGCTGGATATTAGTATCAAATTTAAGTGTGCTAAATTTGATTGCAAAAGGAAAAAAATTACGGGAGATAATCGAGTTTTTTCAAATTACGGGGGCGGAAAGGGGCGTGGCAAAATCTTTACACATCAAAAATGTGCGCAATTACTAAGCAAATATTCATACCAACTATGGTGTCTCTAGCTAGAATAGTTTTTGAGAAAATCGGTTTTATTTAATTTGCGGGGGCGGTAGGGGACGTGGCAAAATTTTTATAAATACAAAATGTGCGCATTTACTTAGCAAATATACATACCAAATTTTGTGTCTCTAGTTGCTATAGTGTTTGAGAAAATCGGTTTTATATCATTTGCGGGGGCGGTAGGGGGCGTGGCAAACATTTGAAACAAACTCGATAAGCGTACATATGACACGAGTCTACATACCAAATTTGGTGGCTCTAGCTCTTATAGTCTCCGAGATCTAGGTGTTCATACAGACGGACGGACGGACGGACGGACGGACGGACGGACAGACGGACATGGCTAGATCGTCTCGGCTATTGATGCTGATCAAGAATATATATACTTTATGGGGTCGGAAAAGCTTCCTTCTGCCTGTTACATACATTTTGGCGACTTTAATATACCATTTCACCCTATGGGTGTATGGTATAAAAATAACATGTTGATGATTTCCAAATTGAATCTTTTCGAGCATTTCTCAATGGAATAAAATTTCAAATCTAATATTTGAAAAAAATAACCTACATATGTAGTATATACAATATATAGTTTACAAAACTAGTTAGTTTTTAAAATGCAAGAGGGATACAAAAAAAACAGAATTAAATCAAATTTGTTGTTTTTAAATAATATAAGAGAGAGAGATATACCAGTTCTAGTTCAAGCTTCTACCTCTCTCATTCCCTCTCTTTTTATCCACTTTCTAACTCTTAATAAATGAGAAATAATTGAAATTTCATTATGAATCTTGTAATTGGTTTTTTTCCCTCGAAATTGATAATCATTTTGAGATAACTGTAAATAAATTTCTACTATATGTATATATATTTTCTTCTTTCAACTCCTCAGCAGAGCTGAGGAAAACCGAGGGGGAAATTTTTTTTTCTGATTGCCAAAAAAGTTACATTAGTTCATGAAAGCGAATAATTAGACAGAGAAAAAACTTATTGGAGGAGCGTGGATGACAGAAATTGGAGCAAATCTCTCAGTATACGAACGAGAAGACGACTGAGGGGGAGAGTGAGATAGATGCAATTTTAAGATAAAAGTGCAAAATGAAAGTGAGTTGCATAATCTTGCAGTTAAAGTTCCCAGCTAGAGTTCCCCTTTTTTCCGTTGTTTGTGCAAAGTTCTCACACACAAGAAAACAAAACAAAAAAAAAAACGGCAGGGGTTAGAGAAAGAAAGGGAAGCGCATGAGAGATGCAAAGGTAGCGATAAGTTTCACTGCCCAAGGGGGGGCTCTTACTCTCCTCTCTACCATCTTTTCACTATGTCTATCCCTGTCTGAGAAAATGAATGTCGATTGTTTGTTTATTTATAGCTGCTTGACCACTTTTATTTTTATGCCTCAATTGGCTTGGCTTTGCTTGCATTTTTTGTTTTTTCTTCTTTTTTACAATTTTATTTTCATACTCTTGTCTAAAAGAAGAGCCAAGCCTTAACCAATCGTATGGTAAAACTGTCTGATCAGATTCATTCATTATCATAATATCTATTTAAAACTCATGATGTTTCTTGTGGCAGCGTATACACACTTCACGTTGTAGAGGAATACATTTTGTTGTTTTGTTTCCTTTACTTTCCGCCCCTTTTACTTCCCTCCTCCCACACCAATTCACCATTTTTTCCGTTTGTCATGCAAAACTGAAAACTTTTGTCAAGAGTTCAGTGAAGAGTGAAGAGACTCTGGAAGAAGAAAAAAAGAGAGCTGCTGCCTGGGTTTGGGGTGGAGAGTATTAGAAAAAAAAGTGAAATATGCATAAATAAATATATTTAATATTTGTTGTCATTCTTCAAATGCAACTTAAATAGAGACAGAGAAAGAGAGAGAGACAAAAAGAGAGAGTGTGGGTATCAAAGCAAGTTTGTTGCTCAAGTCATTTGTCATTTTGCACACAGACAGAGAGAGAGAGAGTAAATAGTCAGAGAGAAGGACGAAACGAGAGGCGAATGCAAAAATTAAAACATTCGCCTAAAAAGTGTGCCATGACAATAGAGAGATGGAGACGGAGATGGAAACGCGGTGGACAATTGGAAAAACGAATAGTGTGGCGGTTAGTTCAAAGGGGCCAGCGACCCCGTCCGTTTAAGTGGCAAACCAAGTCAAATGTAGAAGAGGCATACATTTTGGATTTTCTGATGCTTGGCTGACTTTTCTTCTCTCTCCCTCTATCTCTCTCTCTCTCTCTCTCTTTCTACAGCGATTTCAAATTAGACTCGTGGCAAAGCGTGCGCGGAGCAGTGGCTGCATGAAAATTGGCCAAAAAAAAACTGGCACGTTCCCGTGTAGTTTCCCTATTTCTCGCTCTCTCTCTTTCTCTCTTGATTCCTCCTCCCCTCATCAACAACCACATCATCCAACCATCTATTCCTACTCTTCCTTTCTCTCTCCTCCCATTTCCACTCTCTTTCTCTGGAGTTTCCTTCTTGACAACATGACAACAAAGAGGTCATTTACTTTCGTTGCAAGCATGAAATAATCGTTGTTGTTGTTGTTGTAGTTGTTGCTGCTTCTCGTTGTCGTCGTCGTCATCGTCGACGTCGACGTCGTGAAGCCCCCGGAAAGCCCAAAGCAAAAGTCAAACGAAAAATAAAACTCACAGATAACTGAAATTGGCAACAGAAGCGGCAACACACACACACACACATACATACACAGACAGACACATACATACATATATAAAGATGTATGTATATATGTGTGTACATACTTATATCTTTTTCTAGTGACAAGTTTTGGTTTTTGGTTTTTATTTGTTGCTATCAAAAATCGATTAACACAGAGAGGCCAAAAACCACAAACAAAAAATTTCCCGTTTTCCGGGTGAAAATGTTAACAGATAATTGGCGGGTAGAATAAGAGAACGTTAAATGCTGTCACGAGTATCGATCGATTTCTATATCAGGATATGCCCATGTCACGTGCAGCAGTTAAAAATCCAACTAAAACCGAACATTGAACATTAAATGAGAACACAACTAAAACAACAACAACAATACAAAACAAAGGGGGCAACAAACTTTTACTGGGGTTACCCACCCAAAATCTGAATGAAAATCTAAAAGAAAATACCAAGCAAAAATAAAAAATGCTTTAATTTATTTATTTACATTTGAAATTGCCTAAAATTTGTTGGCACTTTTTTTTATAACAAACAAAAATTTTGTTTGTATTTCTGAGTTTTACAAACTTGAAATTGATTAAAATGTAAAAATATTTGAAATAAAACAAAAAAAAAATCTTAAGAACCTTTTATTTTTTTTCCTTTTTTTCCAAAATAGCGGCTGTTCAAATAATAAAAAATTCTCGCCTTTTTATTAGTTTAATATGTATACAAAAAATCCTAATATTGGTCTAGATCAGAATGGTGGTCAATTCTGTTTTCATTGCCCTTTGTTAATTAAAATCGAATCAGAATTACAGCCCGCAAGTTTAAATGAAGTAAGTAAGCCGTCTCCCCGACTTCGGTTTACCATGCATATGCTATCTCGATCACTCTTACAAACACACGAGCACGCTAGCGCCACCACGAGCATACGACTAACTTCGGCCTTATGGACTGCCTAGTAAAACATTTTTATTGTATGTATGTGTATTTCGTGTTTCTAGTCCGATTTTAATCATATATCGTAGGTGACTTTTACTTTTTTTGGTTTGCGAGAAAATCTGTTATTTATTTTGCGGGGGCGGAAGTGGGCGTGGAAAAATTTTTAAACAAACCAAATCTGCGCATGTATTAATCCAGTACACATACCAAATTTGGTGTCTCTAGTTAGTATAGTCTTTGAGAAAATCGGTTTTATTTCATTTTCGGAAGCGGAAGGGAGCGTAGCAAAAATTTGAAACAAACTCATTAACTGTACACACTACACGAGACTGCATACTAAATTTGGTGGCTCAAGGTGTTCATACGGACGGATATGACTAGATCGTCTCGGCTGTTGATGCTAATCAAGAATATATGTATATACTTTAGGGGGTCGGAAAAGCTTCTTTCTGCCTGTCCCTACATTTTGGCGACTTTAATATACCATTTCACTCTGTTGCTGCATTGCCTCACATATCAAGAAAATGGGCGTCACCAAAAAACTTTATATCCCATACTCAAAAGCATAATTTAAGCAAACAAAAATGATCGAAGAAACTATTTTTCCAACCACGAATTCCACCTTAAATTTTAATATCTCCATCAAAAAAGAAAGGTGCTTAGCTTTTTTGGCCTTATAATATGATAGAATTTATTTATCTGTATTGACTTGTTCAATTTTTTGGTAGGTTAAGATTCTTAATGAAATTGAAATGAATTTGAAATGTTGACAAAATATATGCCAAGTGGAGTAAATATTTTGAATTTTAAAAATTATTTTAAATCCTTATGAACAAATAGAAAGAAGCTTTATTGTGTTGTTGCCTTTAAATTTGTCATATTCCTGTGGAATGTGACTTCATTTATGTACATTTAAATCTTATTTGTTCACATTTTTTTTATGAATCACAGAATCAATTTAGAATATATAACATCTAAAATCATTCATATGTGATGATTTCAATGTAGAAAAGAAAAAAACCTTTACTATCATTTAAGAAAGAGTTTAGATTAAACTAAATCGAAATGTTTACATCATTAACACACATATATAAATATACGTATATATAACATAATAATAGCTGACTCAACATGTTAAATATTTGCACGAAAAATGCAATAGTCTTACACCCACCCATGGCACACCCTAACCAACTAAACTAAATAAGTGTAACATCCCCTCCCCCTCGACATACAACGATGAAAATTGCAGCAACTAAGAAAACTACAAAAGGCAAACTTAATGCCATATAATGTAAAGGTAAACTTAGATGTCTGGAGGCCCTCTTCCCACTCCCTCTTCCTTCATTACATACATAGACACTATGTATGTGTGTGTTTACAAGTTTCTCAACATATCCATTAGACAAGACACACACACACGGCATCAATATTTTATTACTAACTTGAAAATAGATTTCATTACTCCATTGTCTCTCTCTGTATATGTATGTATGTACATATATATTTAGGGAAATACAGAATTTGGATATCGGAAATGGGGCATAAAGCAAACACACAATTGGAAAAATGGGAAGGTAGGCCGAACTTTAGATGCCCTGACTGACGCATGCGTGCATGACCTACAGTAATAACGTGACTTTTCCTCTATTAAGTGTCCTTGCATGATCCTTCACGGCTTAAAATTGACAAATATTAAAAATAGATCTATCATTTATCAGAGTTATAACCTAAGTTTCCTATTAGAACGACTCACAGTTGACATAAAATGTGGACGAACATAAAATAGAGCACAATAAAGAGTCGTGTGCTCCTTGTTTTTTTTTTTTTCAAACTATAATTAGAAGCTTTTGCGGAGGGGAGCAAGGGGTTAACAAGGTTGACACAAGTTAATTTCGACAACTGTCAATTGGAATTTTTGATACCAAGAGAAGAGATGCATGCAACACGACATTCAAGGTTCTTGTTCTACAGTTGTTTGAGTTTTCATCGAAAAGAAATGGATGAAAATATGTTCTGCCACCAAAGAAACACAGTAAACCCGAACAAAATCGGCGTTAGCTGATTCCAATTGACTTATTTTAAAAAAGAAAAATATAAAAATCTGTTACAAGCAATTGTCGCAAAAACTTAGTCACGAGTCTTCACTGTGCTTACTTTGCCGTCAAAGACAAATGAAAAACAAATTTTTATGCCTAGCTACCATAACTATTTTAAAAACAATATTCGAAAAAATATTAGAATCTGTGGCACAAAATTATCCATTAAGATTAACAAGAGAAGTTTTTAAAAATTGCAAAAACATTTAAAATAAAGTCCTATCGGCGACTTCGATATACAATGCACCAAGTAATACGACTTTTGTTAAAAATATAGGCCCAAATGTATGTGCATATGTATTGTACATATGTATGTATAATTTTGTTTTATTATTTCCACCGGCATGACCAAAGTCCGAACATAAATATAAAATATAATTTCATTGAGACACTTTAATAGAAGACTCAGTATACTTATAGGAAAGGATTAGATCAAATTGCTCTCGAAGGCAAAACTTATAATAAAATACAAAAGATCCCTATATATTCACGTTCAGGAATTCTCGAAATAATGAAGAAACCCGTGACTAAAATTGATAAATTTCGCTAATATTGGGGAAAAGATTAGGTCGACACCTAAACACTCATTCTTCTCCAATTGCTACAGACGTTGAAACAATACCTTGAAGTGTGTCCAAGGTTTAAATACTGCAACGAGAGTTAAATGATCTTTTAGATCCTTTTAGACTTTTAAATAGGTCTATTTCCAAGAAAGAAGAGGTCGAAAAAATAATTTAATCGTAAACCCAGAATTGAACTAGAAAAATTGGTTTTCGAAACGTAAGTAAGAGTATATTTTAAGAAGAGGCCTGTATAGTCGCCCAACTTCAATTTGACTGAAATTTTGTGGACCTGGTCTAGTTTAAGTGACCTCCATTTCAACTCGCTGCATAGGTGGACTTGCCACTAACGGCCATGCCAATGAATCTTCATAATAAAAAAATGTTATGTTTGAAGTGTTTGTTTATTTACAAGTTATTGTCCTTTGAATATGCAGTACTACATATTATTCTCAATAAAGCATTGAAAACGCGAGTTTTTGCATGATTTTTAAATTGAACACGGGATGAACTACGGAATTCAACAAAAAATGAAACCACTTAGCACTTTTCATTATATGAATAATTTGTAAATTTAAGATTTTTGGGTAGGAGTAGAGTGATGGAAAGTTATGTAAAAAATATTTGTTATCGAATTTGAAATTGTACCTTTTTTAGGCTGATTTCGTAAAAATCTACGTAAATTCCTCGTTTAAATTAGTTAATTGCATCTCATAGATACATAACTGTTTATTATTTTGGCTTGTATTCTTAGCTTAAATAATAATGAAATGACTAAAATTTTGTATGTAACTGTATATTCATAAAACTACGGTGCAATGCATGAGTGACGTAACCTTTTCAAAAAAAGGGACATGGGAAGTTTTGAAAAATCATACGTTTAATTTTAAAGATTTATTTATGCAAGAAATATTGTAAATTCAAAACTCTAACACAATTCGCAGATGTGAGCACTTTTAAAGCCTTAGCCGCAAAAAATAAAAACAGTAGGGTCAATTTTTTTTTACTATTATAAAAATGCCGAAATGCCCATATAAAGGTTCTTTCTTTGCTTTTAAAAATCTTAATATACCTTTCTTTAGTTTATGGCTGCAGGGTATGTGAGGAGAGGGAGACACAGTACACAAATAAACTGGAATTAAGCATAAACCAATAAGCGCAGTACCAGAAAGAAGAAAGTGTATGTGTGTTTGTGTGTGTGTGTGAGGGAATGCGAAAACTAAAACTGGTCTCAAGTCAGGCAAAATCAACAAAAATACATACATATGTACATACATACATACATATATACATACATATGTATGTTTATATATGTATATACATATATGTATATGCTTGCTCAAGGTCGGTCAACGGATTTTTTTTGTCTGTTGTTTCGCGTTAAGCTTTAGTTGAAAACAAAATAAATATGTACATAAATGAAACAGATCAGAAAACGAAAATGCAAACGCAAACAGCCTAGTGGCTGATTTTTCAAGGGGGGCGCCGCAACGGAAACAGCAACGCTATGCAAATTAAAAGTAATTTTAAATTTCCTGAGTTGGCGAAATTGAAAAATCGCCCACGCATAAACACACACATAAAAAATGCAGCGACAGAGAGACAAATAAACACTGAGGAGTTGAGAGGGAGAATGCGCCGTTATTTTTTGAATTCCAAGAAACAGTTTAGCGCTCTCGTTCTCTTTGCTCTGCGTTGTTGTAATTATTAGGAGCAACAGGCACGCATGATCGATGGGGGGGAAAAAATATCAAGTGTCTAGCTAGCCGTCTCTTTTCAACATACACACACACAGGGACACTCTCAAACGATAAATGTTGTTAGCCCCACATTTGAAATTTAAAACTAAAAAATGTAAAAAACAAAACAAAAAATGCAAGTATAACTTACCTTATCCAAACATTTGAGCTCCTCTATGGGATATACCACCTTTTGGCAGCGGGCACAAGTTTTATTCATTGTTGTTGTTGTTGCTCTCTTTGTCTTCACAACTAACTAATTTTGTAATTTGTTGTAAATGTTGTTGGTGTTAGGGGGGGCACACAGAAACAGGGTGGTAGCGGTGGTAGGGGGTACAACTCCACTAATCTCCTTTTACTGTTTCTTCTCCTTTTGCGCTTCTTTTTGAGATGATGATCTTCTGCTTCTTATTCTTTAGCGTATTCCTCGTCCTCTTCTACACCAGCGTGTGTATGTGTATGTGTGTGTTATTGTGTACACCAGAAGAAAAAATATTGTTGTAACTATTTTCAAAAAATGGGGGAAAAGAAATTTTGCTAAGAAATTGCGCTTTGAATTAGGATTGTGGGTTGTTGTTGTTGTTAATTAACACAAATTTTGCATTGCGAAACGGAATTTTGTTGGTTTTTGATGCCTATTGCCGAAAGAGGAGTCTTTTTGTTTAAACCGAATACTTATTTTACACTATTTGACGATCATTTGGATTAACATTCATTAACTGACAAAACTGACAGCAAATAACCGGTTTGCTTTGTTTCGCTTTTTGTTTCAGCACTTTTGTATTTCTTTTTATTTTTATTATTGCTATTAACAAGAAAACAAAAAAGAATATTAAAAAAATCTGTTGCACAGGTTACAAAAGCAACGCGCGCATCGCAGCACGCGAAACACGACAGGAAAAAGGAGAGAAAAAAGAGTGCAAAGAAGAGTTGAAAATAGCAGCGGGGGAGTATCAGGCGCACGCTTCAATTAATCCCGAATTGACCGATTTTAAATATAAACATAAGTATAGATATATGTTTTTCCTGCTTGCATTTGCATTACTTCGAAAAATTTCGAAATATTTCTTCCGTTCTACGCAAAATACACACCCGCTCAACTTGAAAACAAAAACAACAATAACGGAAAAAAAAACAAAAAACGCTGGATACATGGTGCGGGGGGCGGGGGAGGGAGTCGGAGCGTTGCCACTTGGCGGTCGAACTACCCGAAACGCCATCGAACCACTCGAAGCCACGTCGAACCACCCGAAACACCATCAAACTCCTTGCAACTACGTCGAACATCGAGCAATTGATGCCAGCTCATACCGATGATGCCAACTCCAACATTCGCTTGCAACAAAAACATGATGAATTCGTCCAGCCAAATTGAATATTCGCTTCGAACCTCATCGAACCACCCGAAGAACGGAGCGCCTTAAGTGTTACCAGATCTTAAAAGTGAAAAAAAGTAAAAATCTCAGACATAGTGTTACCAACTCTGCATTTTTTCCAAAATCTCAATAGTGGCCGCGCCGTGCCGGTATTTCCATTGTGCGGTGCTGCAAAACGGTGGGCCAAATACAACCCTGATATTTACCAACACCGAACGCCATATTGCTGCCGAGCTGTCAAAAAATATTTCGCCCTTCTCTTTCTTTCCGGTTAGCGTCATGGTAAGAATTAACAAAGTTTGCTCCGAGTCGGTTGAAAAAATGTGAAAAATAAAATGTAATAAATGGTCTTAGATAAATTAAACAAGACTTGAATGTGAAATAGCCAATGCATTGAGTTGAAATAAATGCCTGTCCTCAAGTTGACTTCAATAGTCAAAATGCCACTAAAAATAATACTTCACGTGGTGGAGCACCGCACTCCACACACAAACACACATATTCACAACCGCACTGCAAAATAAGTCTAATTGTTTTGTATTTTTACTTATTGCTAATTACAGCCTTTCGAGAGATTCGTACAAACTGGTCGCATTGCCAAGGCCTCTGCAGGTCCCCTGAAGGGTCGCCTGGTGGCCATTGTTGATGTCATTGATCAAAACAGAGTAAGTCAATACATTTCAATTTGAACTGAGGACTAAGTGTTTGTGGGGCATTTGCCTAACTTGTCCAACTGCCGTCTTGCACATGATGATAATTGTCTTCTTGATAGGAAGTGCCAACTGACACATAAATGAAGCTAAGTTAACCTAACTGAAAAGCAAGACCCAATAGGCACAATGCCTCCACATTACACAGTCCCAATCGGAGTGGTTTGTTGAGAAAGAATAAATAAACTAATTTGTTTTGCTTTACCACAGGTTTTGGTTGATGGCCCTCTCACCGGTGTTCCACGTCAGGAATACAGATTGAACAATCTGCATCTGACCAAGTACCGCATCAAGTTCCCCTACACAGCGCCCACACGCATTGTGCGCAAAGTGTGGCAAGATAGCGACCTGAAGGCACAATGGAAGGTCAGCCCATGGTCCGTCAAGGCCCAAAATATCTGCAAGGTAAGCGCTTGAAACGACATCTACGACATCTATTTTGGGAATTGCCTACATTCTGGACTGCTGACTAAACGACTCTGTCTTCTGTGTGCACATGATGATAATTGAAAGTTCTTGATAGGAATTGCCGGCTGATACATATATGAAGCTAACTCTTGTTTATTTACTGAAAGCGCACCAAAACAGTGTCCAGCAGTCAAGTCCAGTGCTGGCAGTGACGCATTTAATTCCATTTTCTCTTCACATTGCCTAAATTGTTCTCTTTATTAATGTTTTTGTTTCTTTTCAGCGCTCTCAATTGAATGACTTTGACCGCTTCAAGCTGCGTTATGCCAAGCGTCAGCGCAACAAGCTGCTGACCATTGCCTTCAACACACTGAAGAAGCGCACCAAGGCCGACGGCACTCCACGTGTTCTCAAGAAGGATCGTCGTGAGCGTCTGCGTGCCGAAAAAGCCAAGGGTGGCAAGAAGGCTGCTCCAGCCAAGAAGTAAAAAACACACACAAAATCCTTTTTAACGAAAAGTAACTGCTTGATGAACATCTAAAACACAACATCATGATGGAGCAAATAAAAAGAAGTGTTATTTTTAGGAAAAACACACGAATCCCTCTTTGCATTTAATTTATGAACAAACTATTCGGGGAAGGAATTTAAGCATAACATAACTTGTAACTGCTGGTTCATCCATATGATGAATGGATAACATTTATTCCATCATATTGTTTATAATTGTTCGCTTAATAGGGCATTGCCAGAATTGCGCTTTCCACATTAACTCTCAAGGTGGACATCATTACAAATTTGGCTTGTAGGAATACGTTTTGATCAGTCGATATTGCTGTTATTTGTTAGATATTTTATCCGATAGACAAAAACGTGTTACCCAAATGAATGGAAAAACGGAGCACGCTTCCGTTTATTGGGCATTCTAAAAGTGAGTGAGATGAATGAAATAAAAGTGTATGAGATGGCATGATAATTTCCTAGTGAAAGTGAACGAGACGGCAGATATTCATGGAACTTTTACTTGATCCATCTGTTTACTAATCAAGAGTAGACAGTAGAAATTTGATTAGCTAGTTTACATATAACAGGCATTGTGAGAAACAAATTAATAATCTTTATAAAATAGCAGTAAATCTATCAGATCCTAACAAATCTGAAAACCTTATCATATGTAAGTGGAGTGAATTTTATTCCTTTAACAATTTTATTTGCTCCCATGCAACAACATAGAAATAATAGTAATAAAAAAAAAAAAAACAGTCCAATCTTTAAAGCAGTCTACCAAATTAAAATGATCTGATTTGATGGTAAGTTAGTTAGCCTCGGTCTTGCAATATATGGTCTTCCAGTTACTTGGGTGATTGTAACCTAGAAGAATGGGCAAGTGAAGAAACAGCGTAATGTGCTCTGCTTGAATGGACGTTGAGACTTTAACCCAATTACGAAGCCATTCAATCATCTGCTCATTGCTGAGATTAACCGGATTGAGGCCACGCAAATAGCAGGAGTAGCGCAATGCTCCGACACTCAGGTTGTGGACATCACCTTCCTTAGTTATGGCCTGGTCCATGTAGTGAACTAGAAAAGCATGCTCATGTAGGCGATGACGTTTAAAGATGCTATTCGGTAGGCCATGCATCTTGACCAGATATTTCTTTCGCAAAAAAGAGATAATAATGAAATTATTGGTACTTATTAGTGTTGAGCTTGAAGAACTTACGACATGTTTATGCGACATTCCCAATAGAGAATAGGGACCTTCGGCAAAGATATCTTTCACAGCAATCAATGCCTCGGCACTAGGATGTGTTCCACTGCCCAGTTGACCTAAGATGCATTCAAATTCGGCATGATTGTGATGTCCGGCCAAGGATTTCAATTTGGCTTGCAGGCAACGAAACACAGATTTGTTATATTGTAGGCGATGTTTCATGTAATAGTCCTGGAAATCTGAGCGCTGTTGTACCGTCCAGAAATGGGATGTGAGAAATGTGCGTGGATACCAAAAGCTAGAAAGATAGAAAAAAAAAAAACAATTTAAAATACTAGTTAGTCAGACGGGTTGGTGGGCCTGGGTGAGCTTACACTAGCGGAAAGAATGCATAGCCAACCATTGGCAGAGAGCATCCAATTAAGGCTGGAGCCACTTTCATCATATCCCTGGGCATTTGCATATACAACTCGAGCTCCTGGCGATTTAAGGCACGTATCCCCTGCGGCGAATCGTTAGCAATGCGAGCAATTTTCAGGAAACGCTTCATGTCTCCAAAGAAATCCTTGACACCGTCAAAAAAGACATTATACAGCTCCATGGCCTTGGGGAAATTCTTCTCCAGCACTTTGTCATAGTTCTTCACATAGTTGAAATAGCGTGTGAATATATAATCCTGCATATTGTCACGCATCTGCTCGCGTTTGGATTTTTGCATGTCCTGCGAATCTTTGGGCAACTTCTCATCATCGGAAGTCGACGACGATGCCGATGCGGCAGACGATGCCGAGGCTGTTGTAGTCGGTTGAGTTGATCCCACTATGGGAGCGTCTTTTGGTTTATTGGCATCCCAGCCAGCTTCATAGATCACCTTGCCCACACTGGTTATCTCAGAGGCGACATTCCGTTTGAGTTGCGGAGGTGCTCCTGTTGCTCCCTCGCCAGCTTGTTGCTGAGATTGGCTGCCATAGCGGGATTTATGTATACGCATCTTATCACTAGAAATGGTAAATTGTAAATCAAATTAGGGTCACCGGCATAATAGTAAAGGGTAGGGGCGTTGGGGAAGGGGCGGTAGGGTTTACTCACCTGATTATATACATCTGTAAGAGCTGCCGGCGCTCCTGGCACAAGCACCAGGTGACTCCAGTGCTGGCCAAACGGCCCGCTCGCAGAGCGAATGCCATTTGTTCCCGTGACTTAATGTATTCCTTGCCCAAGCACAATTACGCAACCGGCAACTCGGCAGGACCTGTGGACCTACAGTTTTATTATGATAATTGCTCCAATATCAATTTCACATAAGGTATCACTTATACGCTAATACAGTGCTGGCAATATAGCTCTTTTATGGCTAACTTGAAAATTTAGCTAAGGATTTGCACTTGTCCACGGAGCAGAAAAATGCAAATAACAAAAACTAAATGATCAAATTACGCTATATCTTAACCAAATTAAATGTACAGTTTTGTTTTATTTTTTCCTGTAGTTAGTTATTCTTTACCACGTTGCAATTGACCATTTTCTGCCCAAAAACTAAAAGGCGGACGTCACCAATAGTTAGATGGGCGCTAGATGGCGCTGTTCTTTTCAATGCAACCGCGAAGTAAATATTTGTGTTTTGCACATTTAAATAGCATACCTTTATGATGGACTTCGTATATATGTTTGTACGTAAATACCGTTATTAAATATATGAATACTGCACTGCCGTTAAATTTAAATTTTACGATTTGAGCACGTTAAAAATTTGGATACCAGAAATTGACGAAAAATGCGCGTAAAAAATAGAGCGTTAAAAAAATATTTGAAGTATGCGCAATTTTACAACATAAGCAGTTTTGTGTGCACTGCTTTGTATTTTTGGGTTATTAACAGCTGCTGCTGTTGTTCGTTCGACGACTGGTGATGTTGTGAGAATACGGATTCAAATTTTTTAGTTGACCCGTAGACGTCTGTTGCGTCTGTTGCGTCGGTTGCTTTGTTTGAGCTCGTTTCAAATAATTTTGTTTCTCTTGTAAATAAGTATAAAATTTTTGTTTTCGCCTCGTACTATGTAGATGCTGGCTGCAAGCAGCATAACAACAACAACAAGAACAAGAATAAGAACAGCAACAACAAAAATTAAGCTGAAACACACGCGCCACGGCTAGGCGAACAAACGAAAAACGTAACTAATCAGTACAAACACCCCTCGTACCCCTCATCCAAGACCCCTTACCGCAATTTTCTCGCTTCTCCTGTGGCACACTTTAGTGAAACAACCATCAGTCATCAATGCCAGCTACTTTTGGCCATTTTGTGGCATAAACGGAAACGGAAACGGAAATGTGCGTTAGTTGTTTAGAAGCGTTAAAAGCATGTTGTTGTGGTACGCCTCTTCTCTCACTCTCTCTCACTCACGCACACACAAACAATCTCTATTTCTGTGTGAGTGAGAGTGTATGTGAGTGTGTGCGGAAAGAAGACCTTCAATAAGAAATTATAAAACTTAGCGCGTGTCCAAGTTACTTGACTTTCAACTTTTGGCCAAGCAATATAAGACATCTAATACACAGATATACATACATGCTTATGTATGTATATACATATATGTACATACATGTATGTTGTGGTCTACATAAGTATAGACTCTATACATATGTATGTTTTATGTATATATATGTACATATATTTGTTTTTCTCTTTTATATCTTTGTGTACACGCGCTCCTTTTTTTTGCGTTGCTTTCATTTTGCTCCTTTTGCCGATTTACCCATTCAATATGTATGTATACCTACGCATGTAAATATATTCATGTTTACTTATTTATTTGAATATAAGAATAACGACTCAGTTACAGTTATTGACACATGCATAATATAACATCGTATGAGGCAAATATGTCTACTAGAATTTCGTAGATAACAACCAAACAATCGGCGGACCAAACAACCATACCCAACCAACTGATAGAACCGTACCATTGCCACGAAAAAGTTCATAAAAATAGAAATACATACATATGTACATATGAGAATAGAAAACAGCAACAACAACAGTAGATGGAAAAAAAAGAGAGCGAAAATAACTAGCTTACAGTCATAAATGTGTTTATATTTATATTGCAGACATATGTATATACAGTGGCTTAAACTCTATTTGTATCTATTTAGCACTTATCCTTGGTCTTAAAGAGAAGTTTAGTTAAATCCCATATTCATCAGTTAGCCACACTTATGCAAATTAAAGTTGTTAAGTGACTTATTTTAAATCTATAGTGTTTATTAAAAGATTTAAATCGGATTGAACCGGTAGGTTTATATATGTAGATTCTCAAGCGAAAGGTGGAGTTTTGAATAATCCAACAATATTACGGGTCCACTCTTGATTTAGATTATTGATTAAGAACTAAGTAACCATTTGAGATACACTCAGAATTCTGACATTTGACATATCAAAAAATAAAAATTCAACAATCGTCCTAAAAAAATTATAAATATTACAATGTAATGTCCATAGCCATAAAAATGAAAGAATGAGATGCACACATACATACATAAGCAGTTTGGATAGTCGCACAAAAATCGTGTTGGATAGACTTAATCATTGGGCAAATTTGTAATTAATGATTCTCAGCAGGTCTTTTTTTTTCATTAAAATGATTACACTAAACACACAATAATTTTTTATTATTTGTAATCCACTTTAATTAAAGAAATTATAACTATCTGTTACTGAAAAGATCAATTTTCTAAATTTAATACATTTTTCCCCTCTGCTTAATGAACTCAGACTCCGATTTTAATTCTAAAGATCTTCGCTGGAGATTTTTCAAGTATTTTAATTGAAGATACTACGACAACTTTAAAGATTTAAAAATTCCATTTTTAAAAAACTTAGAGACTATATATACATATATTTCCCTTTGATGCAATTTAATTCCTACACTTGGAAACAAATTTCATGTAATTTTCATTTATTCTCTGTCCGTTGTGTTAAACTCTTCATCATCATTTATTAATAAATAAATGCCTATTTTTAGTTAGCCATATCACTTTGAAGTCCAGCATAGCTAAGAAACCGCTTCATATGTATGTATGAAACTAATGTTAGTTTTTTATATATTTCTCGTGGAATAACTTTTTCATTTTCATTGAAAACTTTTGCAAAACTTTACTAATTGCAAATGTTAGCTTCTAGTGGAGAAGCTCCAACTCCCAAAACTAGATAAATTTCAAACTAGAAAATAGAAAAGTATTGTTAAGTTCATTTAGTGAATATTTTATACATATATATGTACTTACGTATGTATACTTGTATTAGTAACTTCCGTTAGAATAAAGCTAACTAAGCAGGTATTAAATGGCCAACTTTTGATTGGTAAAATTATTAATGGCATGGATGTCAGTATTTAAACTAACTAAAGCTTAAAATCAATCAGTTAAAGATCAATAAAAGGTATTCAATTAAATAGAGATAGTAACACTGTGAATTTATGTGCGAGTGTGTGCGTGTGCGTGCTTTTGTGTGAGTAGTGAAAGGTGTCTACATTGGGGGAGAAATTCAATTGAAGGAAACGTCAATATGTGTATTTATGTAGTCGAGCAACCGCAAGGAGCATTGTTAGAATATAAATAACACAAATACCTTGACTGAGTAAATAAATAGCTTCAGCACTCTTAACTACATATGTATGTATCTATGGGATACACAGGTTCAAGGATACAATGCCATTATGCATATAGACATAACATATGAATGTCCTGTGGCCAGTTCCCACGCCTTGCTTATCGAATAGCCAATAGCATGGGATGACCTCCAATATAATTTAGCTAAATCATCCAGCTATTTGGAATTTATGAGCTATAATTTCAATTCAATTGTTTGGCAATGATTGTGCATATTTATGAATATTTCAAGTTTAATGCCTTTCAAATTTCATTACCATTTCGCGGCGGCGCGAAATGTTAAACTATAATGCTATAAAATTGATTTATTTCAAAGTGTTTGCTTTGGCCATAATTCAGGATCAAGATAAAAGCAAAACATTTTCCATTTCAATTATAAAACCATTGAGAGAAAATAATTACCTTCTGATTAAATCTTTACTCAAGTTTCCACTCTCGATTTATCCATTTATCTTGACGATCAAGTTTATTGGCAGTTTATTTCTTGGTAAGAAAATAAGTTTATTGTTATTGTTACACCAATTGGCCAATAGAATGTTTTCAATATAAGCTCAAACCGATTAAACAATTAGCCCCAAAGATAGGCAAAGAGATACACTCGACAAAATAGAAAGTAAATAAAAAAATGGATAAAATCTCTTATTTCTAAGCTTCTAACATTTTATGCTACTCAGTCTGAATAATATTTGAGTGGATTTATTATTTCTTAAACGTCGTAATTCTCTTGTCTTCTGACATTATACTTAAAATGTAAAATGGCGGAAATTTTCCCCCCACAATATGCAGTGCATATGCAAAACCAATGGGGATAAAAAAGTTGGTAACCGTTTGCTCAGCTTGTGTTAAGCTAAATTCCATATTGTATATAATATATTTCTTGCAAAGAACTATATTATATATGTATATTCCAAATTTTCTTCCTTCAATGAATAAAAACTTAAGCAACGTAAGGAAATATTTTTCTTTTACTGTGTAATCATTTTATTATCTATTTCTTTATCAACATTAATTGTGCCATCGCCCGTTTACCTAATGACATTAACTACATGGGCAATCAATAGAATTAACAGAAAAGTAACTAGCTGGCTGGCTTACAGAATATTGGCCTAATTGGCCGATGGCACAGCAAAGTGGCAGCTATGACAACAGCGCAATATAATCGTTAATTAGCCATAAACTTCTGGTGGGGGGCGGTAGGATAGGTGGGAGGGGCAGCCTAATTTTGCAGTTTGCAGTTTCGGTTTTTGTGTGCCGTAAACTGTAAATACGTTAAAAAAATCCCATCAAGTCAGATTGGCAATGGGTACTATATGTATGCACATAGTTACCCAAGTTGCTGTTGTTATAGGGTTAATCATACGCACCGTTGAACCGCAGCAAATTGCATTATATGCAGGAATTTCATTGCAAACAACAACAACTAGAACTAAACCGCTGACAGAAAACACACACAAACAGGCATAGATAAAACAACAAGACTAAAATGGAACGACAAATTGTTGTCGCACTTCTCTAACCCGAATGCGATTGTCTTACCTTGACCATGGAATTTGTATTGAAAGGGTTGTACCTAAAGTTCTCGATTTCTGAGTATGGGTGGGACAAAGGATAGAATATAATGCTTGTGTAGCGATGAAAATTTATTTAAAGAAATATTTTTTGTGCTAGGATTTCGATATATAATGGTATATATTTAGTTCAGTATGAAATATAAATCCTTTAGCATTGCAGACCCTCAAATTCATTGATAAAAGTGAAAATCCTTCAGAGTTTCAACTATTTCTGCCTGATTTCAAGGTGATGATTCCAACTTGAATTAACTGAAATTAAGGAACCTGCAGATAAAATTTGAAGTCCACATCAATACCTTTTGATTTATACATAGGTATATATGACTGGACAATACGGTTCACAATATGTATAGGAATATTTGAATCATGTGCCTAGCTAAACTATCTTTTTGGAAATACTTTGATGGCGGTACTTAAGAAAAATGTACGGATTTCTCCATCAAGTTCCTCGATTTCAGGTTATTGGTGATACGTCTTCCAATTTACTTTTCACTTTTGGTGTAACCTAGAGATTAGATTGTAATTATCCAATCAAAATAATTGTGAATGAATCGAATCAGACTAGGAACAAGTAATTTAGCAGTTCCTATCGGAAACATATTGAGCATATTATTTGCCAGAAATAAATCATCCATGTAGGAGAGTATGTTGGTACTTTTACAAAGTCGTGCAAATAATCTTTGAGCAGCTTTTCTTGTTCAATTTTGTCAAGCATTCATAAGCTAAGCATTTTTCCCTTAATGCTAACAAAATGCTTACTAGCAGGTGGCGACAATGCCAGAATGCCACAACGAAAAATGAAAATGAAAACGACGAATTGAAAGGGAAAGGAAAAGGAAAGGAAAGGAAAAGAAAAGTCGCCGGCAACGGCGACGTGAAGAATGCAAAGCACGCGAAAATGTGTTTAAAAGTGTTGGAGGAAAAAGTTTACAAGAAAAACTATGTGGTCGACAGGATGAGAGGTAACATTGTATGCAAATTTCAGAGGCACACACATACACACACAGAATGAAAGAGAGAGAGCAAGAGGATAGCAGTTGCAGTGACTTGCGGTGAGTGTGCGAGTGACAGCCTGGCAGACACCTTGTCAATGTCTTGCGGCAACAAATAACCCGGACCCGAACCGGGACCTACAGCAGAGAAGGAGATGGAGACCGACACACACACACACACACACACACAAGAACGCCAGAAACACAAGCCAAGTGGTAACAGCTACAGAGTCACAGCTGGCTGGTTCTGAAACACACACACATAGACACATGGAATGCCTACATTTATGTGTTTGGGCCACAAGGAGCAAGTTTAACATGGTTGCTGTGTTGCTTTTTGTTTCTAGGCCTTGAATACGCCGCGGGTGTCACTTTAATGAATCTGAAATGTTGATGTTTCCTTCTGACAGGCAGAGAGAGAGCGAAGGTAGACAACAACAGAGCACAGCCAGAACAGCAGCAAAGAAAACAAAAACCATAGCATACCTTTTGACGTCAAATCGGTTATAAAGCAAATGAGAAAAAAGGGAAAGCAACTAAATTAACAAATGTAAGAAAATGCCTTCGTCAACTCAACCTCTAATAAACTAATCCAAATAAAAAATCATGCATATATTTATTTATGTACATATATAGGAGGCAAAAAGTTTCAATTAGGTAATTCTGAAGTTTCTTTGGGTTGATGGAGGTTTTAGTTTACTTTAGTCTACTTCAATTATTATAAACTTATAGTCTTAAACAAAATGTTTGTATTTCTTAAGCTACTTCCCCACCATTTGCAAGGCAGGCCCATTACAAAAAAGCAAAAAGTAAACCAATTTATCAATCAAATCTATTGATATATTCTTAGTGGAGGCCACAGTCTATATCTCTATAGATGAAAAAATCTTAATGCAGATGAAACAGATAATTCGATGAGCGTTCATTAATATATATATAACTAAAATTGTAACACAAAAACTACGGCTATTAAATAAAGTTGATCTATGATAATAATAAATTATGTATCCAACTTGTTGTCAGCCATTGAGTAACAATTTGTATACTTATTTCCGCCACTGACTTGCTCTGAAAGACATTATAGTTAAAATAGAATTCAGTGTGGACTACTGGGTCAAAGGCATGAATCGCTTGGACAAATACACAATGGAAAAAGGAGACAAACAAATAATACTACAGCTATCTATGAACTAAATAAGAAAGGATTGATGTTTTAAGTATAGTTATAGAAGACTCTGAGCAGATTACAGGGAATAGAAGGTTGTGATCAGAGCAGAGGACCCTAAAAGGTTCATGCAGGGCATAGTAAGAAGAACAACGACCAAGGGTTAAAGGTATAATAGGATGTCTACTCCATTTACATGATACCGACAGATTAACCTGAGCCAGTAACTCAGGCGAGTCAATATCACCATTTAGGAGCTCGTGCATAAAAATAAAACCAAGCATAATTCTGCGGTTAATTAAGGAAGGAAGGTTAATCAAAAGAAGTCTACTAGAAGGCGATCCCAGATTAAGCCACAAAAAGCAAATAGCAAGAACTGCTTAAGTCTAGTCTGGTGGGACTCATATTAAGGTGACCAAATGCAAGATCCATACTCTAAAATAGGATGGACAAGCGTAGTAAAAAGAACTTTAGTTGTATAAGGATCGTCCAATTCTTTTGGCCACCTTTTAACGAAACCGAGAACACTCATGGCCTTTGTGACCGTGGTAGAAATATTGGTGTTAAAATTTAACTTATGGTCCATAAGTACACCTATATCATTCATATTATTTAGACGTTCTAAAGGACTTTTGTTTGGAAAATAAGTGACCAGTTGAAGAGAGTTACGATGAAAAGTCATTACCTTTGATTTGGTAGTCTTAAGTTTTAATAGATTAAACTGGCATTAGGAATGAAAGTTTTTAAGATCAGCTTGTAGCCGACTAAATGAATCTGTTTCTTTATAAGTGAGACAATCTTAACATCGTCAGCATAAATAAGCACACGCGAATGAAAAATGACTGATCGAAGAAGATCGTTAATGAATAGTGTGAAAAGCAGAGGGTCAAGATCACACTTCTACTGTTATCTAATGATAATGAAATTGATATAAGCAGGTTAGACCTTTAAACTTGTAGTTACATCTTTATCTCCATGGAGATCAACTAATGTCACCTATCAAAGCGGCCTTCTTCAGGACATTGATTTACGACAGGCTTTAGAACTGTTTGAGAAAAGTCTTTGACTGGCGTTTAACTTAATTTGCAGGATTTTGAGCATCGGATAACCAGATTTGGATAGTTGTCAATCGGATTAGATGACGACATTCACAAAAGATTCCATGGAATGAAAAGATTTAAAAAACGTTCTTTAAATATTGTGTCAGCTCAAGAGCTGTGTTTGTACTGAAAATAGTTTCGGAAATATTTGATTACAACTTTACATGGTTTAACTATAAGATTTCCATTTTACGATTTGCACTTCAGGCACTTCTTTTTAATTATATTTCATTACTTGGGGAATGGCCCTTTTCGTAATTCAACCTTTTTAATCCAACCAGGCATAAAAAAACTAATCGTATTTGCCACACTTCTTGGTAAAAGGACGACGAAGAAACACAGTTTAGAAGATGATGGCTGGCAAAGGAAGGGCTGACGGTTTTCACTCTATGATTTTGCCACCGATTTGTTGGCTCAATGCACACACACAGACACAAACACTTGAATATGTACCTATATATGTATGTAGAGTATATGTATGTATAAAGAAAAGTGTTTTGGTGTGGGGCAAACATTTTTGGTGCTTAAATAGAAATATAAGTGTGAAAAGAAAGAAGGAATGGGGACGGGGATGGGGATGGGGATGGGATGCCTGTGGCTGCGGTTTAGGCCCTTTTCACGTGCCTGGGCCAACGAGTTCCTTTCGCTACAACAAGCTGGGCGCGAGTAAATTGAATTACGTTTTCATTAAGCAAATAACTTGCAGCTGCCATGAAATTTACAAATTGCATTATTTATTGCACTTTGCAGAGGCGACCCCAAATAAACAATCATCACATAAATATATAATCAAGACAGACACACACTCATATACACAAACATACAGAAGGAGGGCGAGGACGAGGACGATAAGGAGGAGGTGGTGGTGGTGGAGCAGACGGCAGGACCACTCCTTGGCTGACGGCCAAGCGGCATGTAAACATTTAAGGGCCCAAAAACTAAACGAGAAGAGGAGAGAGACAGCACGTTAGTGCCGTCGAGCGGAAGGAGGATAAGGAAGACGAAGAGGAAGAGGAGGAGAAGGAGAAGGAGAACGAGAACGAGAACGTCGACGACGTGGGTGGAGGAGAAGCCATGGCAAAGGCAAACATTTTACAATATTAAGTAGTAAGAGCAACAAGCAGCAACAAGGAAACCTTAAGGTACAACCTGTTGATAAACTATAATAAAGGAACACCCAGCCAAAAGAAGGAGAGAGGGACGGAGATACACCAACAATGGCCATTCACATTTTTGACTATGATCATTTTGCCATTAGCGCCATTGTCATTGCCAGCATGCAATTATTATTCTTCCTGATCAACTCTATGCTACACATGGACAAATTGACCGATTTTGCTGGCGGCGTTAATTTCATTATCATCTCGTTGTTGACCTTTTTTCTAGGTCAAATTGATCGGCCATCAAAGGTAAGTGAAATAAAAAATAAATTTTATTATTTTATTTAGCCAGAAGTTTATTTTTCTATTTAAGTGTAATTTTGTCAATTCCGTTGACTCATAAATTTCTAGAATCTTGATCGTTCTCGGGTTTTTACTGAGATACTACAAAGAGATATGGGATCGCAGACGTCTCATTCAATGCGTTACAAGCTTTTACAGGTTTTAGATGTCCATAATGTTGACGGTGATGCCATAATCGACTCGACTGTTGATACCAATCTAGAATATATATATACTATCCGAGTATATTTCTTTTCCTTTCAATGGCTTACTCATTAACACGAATTTTTTTTAACCTTTAATGTTAAATTAAAACGCCATTGAATTATCATTAACTGTGCGAATTTAGAATTTAATTAATTATAGAACTATTATGAACATTTCAAAATTTAGAAACCATTTAAATGGTCGGTGGCTCAGCCACGATATACATAAATTGGATTACTGACAAAAATTTTGTGCTACAAAAATTGTTGAAAATTTACAATTACATGTGTTTCATTTTTCGTTGTGCGATATCCGTGTGAATGTTTGTTGCGACTGTGTGGATTTATAGTGTCCTGTGTATGTTTTGTTGTGTTTGAAGATTTGTTGTGCTAGTGAAAGGATTTGCTGGGCTGGTGTGTAGATGTGTAGGTTTTTGTAGTGTGTATTAGATGTGTTTGAGTGGATCGTTAGATTCCTTTTCTTTCGCTACATCATCGGGATGATGGTATTTTAATCTTTGCTTGAAGGTGAACTGTTCCCAGATCCTCACTCCATCCATGATTGCCGTAACCCTTGCTTTTTCCGGATCGTGATTAGCGTGAAGATAAATCCACAAAAATCTAAGATAGGGCGTGTGAAGCCTATGATAGCGGCTTCGTGACTTTAATTTAGCCATTTCTTCATGCATGCGGATACTTTCACTGGTCCGTATTCGTAGCCTGGGTGGCCGTATTCTTTTCGCGCGAACTGGGGGATTTACGCTATTCGATTCCTCACTCATTTGTCCCGCGACTGCTCCACAATTAGCCACTGCTGCTACAGATGCTGCGACTCCTAAGGTTGGTTGGAAATTGATTATTCCTGAAGGACTTGGTGCTGCTCCTTGAACTAATGGCGCCGTCAATGCAAAGGCTGGTGCTGATTCTGGTTGTCTCGTCTTACCTGGGCTTGTTGCTGGTGCTACTGCTTCTGCAGTAGTCCTAGACATTTTCCTTGACGCTGCACGTGCTGCTTTTGCACGTCTAGATGCAGCAGTTGGAGGTGCTGCATATGTAGCTGCAAGTCTAAGTGTCCTCTTTATCTCCCTTGTTTGACGTCTTTTGGCTGCAGCATCAAGCTCCTCTGGTGTTAGGGGTGTCGTCATTCCAACTTCCTCTGGCTTTGTGTCTGCATTTCCGTCAGCTGGATTCATTGTGCTTGTTTTTTTTTCAGAGTTTTAGTTTGTGCTTAGTTTTTTTTTTCACTTGGTCGTTTTAGTTCTTAATCGAAGTTGTTTTATTTTTTTTGTTTTAAGTCTTTTTATAGTTGTTTTTTTAGGTTTGGTGGGTTTTAATTTTTTTTTTAAATCGAAATTTTCGTGTTTTTTTATTGTTAAGTCTCTAGTTTGTGGGTACTTTGATTTATTTTTTGATACTTTTGATACACGAAATTCCGTGTTTTTTTTTTTACTGTTTTAACTCTTTTTCTAGTTTTTGTGGGTACTTATGTTTTTTTTGTGATTTGTTTTTTGATACTTGGCTTGTTTAAGTTTTTAATCGAAATTCCGTGTTTTTTTTACTGTTTTAACTCTTTTTCTAGTTTTTGTGGGTACTTAGGTTTTTTTTGTGTTTTGTTTTTTGATACTTTTTAATCGAAATTTTGTTTGTGTTTTTTTTTACTGATTTCTAGTTGTGGTTTTTTGCTTTTTGTTTTTTATTTATTATATTTAGAGCTTGAATATATATGTTGTTACTGCTTGCTTTGCAGTAGTTGAATGAAATCAAGTAAAATTTTTGGGAGTATATAGCACATTTTGACTTTGAAGTTTTCTTTCCCGAATACTTTGTTTTCCTAAATATGTTTTGCAGCCGTTTTTAGTTCTTCGAAAAAAAGTTTATTATCATATAGGGTAAAAAATAATGCTAATGAAATCGAACTTAAAAACCTCAGCCTCGTGGAATATCATTTGATTAGACTGTGTTTACAAACTTTAATTAGCAGATGACATATATTTTGGTGGTTTCATATTAAGAGTGAAAACCACATAATGGTAAAAGTTTATCAACTTACTTAATGTTTGTATCAGAATTCAGAATCAGAGGTACTTACATATATGTATGCTGACGGCATGTGAAGGAAATGTAATCTTTAATTGCTGTCAATTAAATTAATTATTACTTCGCCAAGATTAAAGAATAAAACTTCACATAACGTATACGCCTAGTGGGTTAGCTGGAGTTATAAAAATATATAATTATAATGATGCTTATAAAGTTACATATATGTATAGCGTATACGCAATACACAATCCATAACGTATACGCAGCGTGTGTTGGTAAATAAAACTAAACTTTTTTAAATTTTTAGCTAAATAATCGAGTTAATCGTTTCATATTAATTTTTGAATGTATTAAGTTAGTTATTAACAATAACAGTGAAATGTATGTGTGTGTATAATTGTTCTTACAAAATTTTCCTCACAAACGAGAATGAATGCGTATTAGGAATTAAGTTTAAACGCCTGAATCTGGATGCCAGGCATCAAGGTCATTGCTATCAAACAACCTTGTAAATAGATCTCTCGATGGATATTAATAGCCCCTTCTCATTTTTTTCCCGTTTCTAAATTTTCTTGGGCTTATTGCCAACTTTCTCTGTTGGCTTAAGTGGAAGATGGAAAGGCTCACCGAAATTTAACAGCAATTTAAAACTAAACTAGTGAACTAGGAAACAAATGGGCATGGCTGGGCATTGGTGGACGGGTACAGGAGATGATAAGGGAGACAAAGTGAACGAAGAGTGGTTAGCGGTTATGGTTGCTTGCTGACATTGAAAACTGAATTTTGCATACGCACGCAGACACAAACACAAATACTAGCGCACACACATACATACACACAAATACACAGTCATTGCCTTGCTTGTTGGCAAACAAAAGGTTACGCCCAGGCAAGGCCCATTGGCTTTTTTCCTTCTCCATTTTGCACTGTTGTTGCCTGCGCCTGCATGACCTTGGCGTACGTGAGGGCCCTTCATCTGTCTCTCTCTCACTTACTCTTTCTCTCCCTGTTTCACTGTCTGTCTGTCTGTTTGTCTGTTTGTCTGTCTAGCTGGTCGGTTGGGTGGTTGGGTGGCTGGGATGTCTGGGCCTGCCTAAGCTCTGCTAACTAACGGCTCTTTGCAGGGAGAATTGTTGCCCAGCTAGTTACCAAATTGATGGCAAACAAAGTCTTAATTAAATACTTAAATTCAATATCGTAAATTTCAAGCGGCATAAGCCTTTCGCCTTTTGTATTTTGATCTTTAAATAAATTTACTCCCACTCTTTAAATTACCATGGTTAAAGAATTGTAAAAACTTTAATTTAAATAAAGCGATTCGTAGTTGCTCATTTTAATATTTGGGTTGTTCGCCTAATGTCTAATCAAACTGTAGCCTAAATATCTTATTTTTGCTAAGTGTTAGGAATTTTGATAAAAAAGATTACAAACTTTATGTCATTTTGGATCAAGCGATATACAAATTATCCGTATTATAGATATCCGACGTCTCTTTTCTTTGGCTCCCTCCATTTAGGCAACAATTAAGTATGCGCACTGTATGCCTGCTGAAATAATTGAAATAATTTGAAATATCTATCTAATTGTTGCAATCTATATAATGACGGACTGAAAAAAAAGGTATTACACTTTTTTGTCCGCCACGCCACGTTTATATGATTGAAATGTCTATTGAATTTCACATTAAAGCTAATACGTATTAATAAATACTAATCTAAAATAAGTTAATCTATTGAAATATAGACGACTATATATATAACGACTTTAGGGATCAGAAATACTCTTTACTGTATATAGGTAAAGATTAAAATGTCATTTATTGATTCTATTAACTTTAGAGACTTTTATATACCCATATATGTATATGTTTTATAGATTATAACATATAGATACAAGGTTAAAATGATATCCAAAAAAAAAAAGAACTTATAAAGTTTAATAGAAAACACAAATCAACGAACCAGTTTCTAGAGCAATAATAGTAACATCTGATGACTATCCTATACAGAACAAATTAAAATAGTTTAGCTGACTTTTATGACCGCACACACACGAATCGATCGTAAATTAAACTCGGTTTGCCCTATCAAAGTTTCACGTTAAATGCATGCAATGCAAAATGATTTTAAAGCATGCTTTCATTTGCTGCCTTCCTTCCTCAAAACCCTTTTGCAAGGACGGAAACGGAAGTGATGTTGCTGTTGTCGTTGCCATTGCCATTGCTGCTGCTACTGCTATTGCTACTGTTGTTATTGTTGTAGCTGTTGCTGTTGCTTTTGTCATTGCTTTTGGATGTTGTTGTTGCTGCTTGCATAGTATAGAATTGCTGTCGTCCATCCACGCCCACATAAAAATGCTTTATTGCTTTTATATTCAGTCGGTTGCATCGCTGCTGCTGCTTGTCGATGGTTTATCGCCAGCTCTTTTTATAAATCGAGCAATAAAATTGCTTAAGCCTTGACTCAATCAAGTCATGTACTTACAAAATAGACTAAATGAAAAATGGTTAGCAACAAAACCCTGCCCTGTCTCTACCTCTGCGTCTGCCTCTGGTCTCTCTTCCTACCCCTATGTGGATGTATATATGTCTCTATCCGTACTATCTGTCCCATTAGGCTATCAATTGTATAAATTGTTTGCTGATGGCATCCAATACCCAAGCCCCTTTTAAGACCCTCAACTCATACCCAGCCATGTGACCTCAGTTTTGACTGCTGCTGGCGTTTCATTATTTTTATTCTGTTTTCTTTTTTTTCTTTTCTATTCTGCTGACGACAATGGTTTTCTTAGTGGCTGGACTTTGGTTTCGCATATTCACTGTCATTGACAAAGCAATTCAATAGTGTTACGCTTGGTTTTGTTTTTGTGTTTAGGCGTTTTTACTTGTTATTTTTTCATTCCATTTTTTTTGTTTGTTGCATATTTCATAAGTCCTTTGAATGGTCTGGCAGCTACCAATGTCATTTATAAATATGTAAAATATCGTCCACTTGCAGTCGAATTCATTCATTATTTAACAAATGACTAAAGTCAGCAAAATACATATACATGTATGTAAAAGTATATAATATACCTATATTATTTATATATGTAGGTACCTACATACATAGACTTGCAGTCGTGCGTGCACTGAGTTTTTATTTATGCAAAATTTGCATGACCACCCCAAAAAGTGGTTTCTCCACCACAAAAAAAAAAAAATGAAGGAAAACTGAAATAAAAAATAAAAAAAAAAACAAAAAAGCAGCGGCAGAAAGGCAAACCACTGGGGGGCGTCTATGAAAAATTCGTGCAAATTGCTCGTCAGGCCATAAATACCAAATAAAAACTGACGGCCACTTGAAATTCAAAGACGAATGCCAAATGCCCTTAGTAAAATTCACAAAAATTTAAGATTCTTTGCTTTAAATAATTTTATATTCCCTCTTTATTTCTTATCTGTACTCTGGGTTAAACACGTTCCAAAAAATGCTCCAAGAGTCTTCTTCCAAAATGCATTAAACAGGCAGATGGAAACGTGTATATATGTATGAATGTGTTCTTAATCAGCATAAATCAATGAGATAATCAAAGATTTTCTATAACAGTAAATGGCAGAGTGAAATAAATGACTTAAATGCAAAGCTGATGAGGCGCCATAGCCATCAAGTGCAGATGTATATATGCACGCCACTTGGCAATTTAACCTGCAGTTTTTAAGTGGCCTGGGTTTTGGTTTTTGGGGGTGGTGCACCGCCTGCTTCACTCCTGTGTGTGTATCTATGTACGTTTGACCACTTACTCTACTCATTTGCAGGCCTACGATAGTCGCCAATTGATGGTGACATTCTTTGTGTGCCTATGGGGTGCTAGGCTCTCCGGATATTTGCTATATCGCATCATCAAATTGGGACGAGACAAGCAATTCGAGGATACTCGTCGAAATATAATACGCTATGCAGTTTTCTGGACATTTCAGGTGAGTATATATGACATAGAGGGTCTGAGTATGGAGTATAAATTGCCTCAGTATTGGCATCATCCACTTTTCAATTTCACTTTCAATGACAAACACACAGAGAGAGAGAAGGGGAGAGCGACAGTGACAGAGCCTTCAACTTGGCCCGTTCAAAAATCAATCAATGTGTCAGTAATTGGCATGTGTGCCAAAGGGTTCTTTTGAATATTTCAGCACTTGTCACCCCTTCTCTACCACCTAATCCCACATAACCCACAATGCAAGTGTCAACGTGATGTTGGGGCGGGTTGGGACAACAATTAAAATGCCGTTTTGCCAAGCCATGACACATGTGGGTGACGCCTGCTACTAAACGTTCTAATGGTTTGTGGTGTCCTTCATTGTCTCTATGTCTCCCTATCTCTACTGTCTCACTGTCTGTCTGTCTGCGTGTCTGTCCGTCTATTGCATGTTCTGCAGTCATTTTGTAGGTATACGAAACCTTTTTTTTCACATTTTTGTGGGGTAAATTGCAATTGCAATTACAAATCTCACTTGTTGATGATATATAACCATTATTACAGGCCGTTTGGGTGTATATTGTGTCACTGCCCGTCATAATCATCAATTCGCCACGCCATTCGCAGCCGCATGCACCAAAAACAATGACCACATTGGATTCAACTGGAACAGTGATGTTTGTTGTCGGTCTGCTGGCCGAAACTTATGCCGACTTGCAAAAATTCTCCTTCCGCCAGGATCCAGCCAACCAGGGCAAATTTTGCAATGATGGTAATGATGATGATGATGATTGCTCTTTAACCATGTAATTTTGTTTTTGTTTTGTTGCCCAGGACTTTGGAGTGTTTCACGCCATCCAAATTATTTTGGCGAAGTAATCATATGGTGGGGCATCTTTGCCATATCACTAAACGTCATAAGTGGTCATGAATGGGTAGCGATTGCCTCGCCAATATTTACCACATTAATTATACTATTTTTATCGGGCATACCATTACGGGAACGAAGTGCCGATGAGAAGTACAAAGAGTAAGTTCATCAATATTATTGTGTGAGAGAGCTAAACGTTAATGGTTTCGATTTCTTTCTGTTTGTTGTCTTTAGTCAATTGGAGTATCGCAAATATAAGGCCTCCACCTCACCACTGATACCTGTGCCGCCGGCGGTATATGTAGAAGTGCCAAGTGCTTTGAAATTCATATTGTGCTGTGAATTTCCCATATACGATAGCATGCGTATACAAAAGGACCTGAGTCCATATTCATTGTCAATAGCTCGTTCCCATTCGCATATATAGCAGTCAGTGGCCCATTCCAGCAGTGCAGCAGCTGGAATGGGTACGGGTTCCAATATCGGTGGGCATTCGCTGCATAGGGGCCATTGTTATGGGGCCAATGGTGGCGATGCCGAGAGCCATCACAATTGTGGTGGCAGTTGTCGCAATGTTCATGTGAAAACCAATCCCTATCAATGTGAAGCAGGCTATGGCAACTATACGGGACAACATGCCGACGGTGCTGATAACGATGATGATTATGATGATGGTGTTGGCGTTGGCGTTAGCGGTGGCAATGGCCTCGTCGATGATACAGATACAGATGATGGTGGCATCTATATGATGGGTCCAACATGCTCCAGCAACAAGGCCAACATTAGCAAGGCAATACACAAGACACACTATTTCGATGCTGGCGGGGGCGAGGTGGAGGTGGAGATGGAGGAGCAAACGCCGGCTAAATGCACTTACCTAGCTGAGGAGGAGCTGGCCTCCGACTATGATGAGGATATACCACCCATTGACCTAAGCAAGGCCACAAGTGTGGAGAGTTTTGGCACTCGAGTGCGAACCGAGCAGTCCGTGAATGCCGAGGGAATGCCCGTGACCGTGACGACGATTTTGTGATTGCAACAACATATGGAAGAAGCTGAAGCTCTATTGTGAGAGCCTCCAAGCTATATTCCATAATGCCATGTTTTTACTTTTGATTTTTTTTTTTTTTTTTTATGTAGGTATGTACATAGGCTTAAAGCGCCCCAGCCATGCGTTTGAGCTTTGATTTTATTTTTCGTTTTGATAAACCGAAATGCCAAAAAAAAACAAAAATTAGAAAATTAAACATAAAATGAACTAACAAACAAACCAACAACAAAATATTCACAGCTGAATAAAATGCTTTAGTCTCTAAAAGATACAAAAACCATACATACATAAAATGAAATTTGCTCAAAATAACTAATGTGCCTCTTATAACTCTTAGATTGTTGCACTCTTTCAAAGTTTATAAATTAGTCTTTTTTCCCAGCATAAAAACTGTTAAACTCTCTCCTTCCTCTAAAATCAAATGAATACCCGAGTATATAGCCTTGTCCTCAAATAGAAACCAAAGTAATACATTTAACCGGAAAATCAAAACCAACTATATTTTCTTACGGTAACAAAATACCACCCCCTTACACACACACACACACACACCTACACCCCACCAAGTACAAAAAAAAAAAACACAAAAATTAAAAACAAAACCGAAACATATCCCAAAGAAAAGGTAACCCACACGCTCTATACTGAATTTGAAGTACAAGACAAACGAAATAAACAATTACTAAATAAATTAATAAATAAATTAATAACTATAAATTAAACAAAAAGAAAATGACGAATAAAATTTGTTAAAAACAGAACTTGAAGAACGATTATAAAGATGATGAAAAATGTTCTGTAAGCCATTGTTATTTTATATACAAAAAAAGAAGAAATTGAACACAAATCGAAATCGATATTGTGTTGTAGATATATACATATAAATGTATTCTTATACTAACTAAAGAACTAACTATATAATCTTAATAAAAACAACACTGTATGTATGTATGTGTCTGTGTCTAGTTTGTGTAACAAAATGTTAAGCAGTATTATGAAATGAAAGCATTGTACCTTGATAAATTATAAAAAAAAACGTAATAAAGAATGAAGAATCGAAAAAATATATATATACATATATATATGTAGATACAAACTGAATTGTTTCATTTATTTGGATACAAAGAAATTAACTCAATGATCGATCGAAAGAATTAGGCCAATTGTTTATAAAATTATCTTGCGAATACTATTTCATTAAAATATGGAAATTCTTGTTCAATGAGAAGGTTGATATTAATATTAACGGATTTTTTGATAAATTCGATGCCGATATGGCAATAAAAAGAAAATCACATATACAAATTGTTGGGGGTTTAATGCAAATTAGAAAATCATATTCCAATGTCAAAGCAAGAATATGAATGAAAATCGGTTAAATTTACAGATTCCCAAATATATTTGCGAATTTATTTGGTAATGGCTTATATCTATAGGGGAAAAGACATTTAAGAAACTATTTTACACATTTTTAAACCAACGTAAGACTAAAAATTCGAATTGGGAATTGGGAAGTAGGGGGGTCCCAACATGGTTACCCCCGGCCCTGATTTTCTCTCTGCGCCCCTGGACAAGCGAAAATTTTTTTAAACAACAAAAATGATTACATCCATGTAGGCCATGAAATAAAATCAAGTTGGCCATGGAAATTTGTAAATTTGCTTGATTTGGAAATTTTGGGCATGTATGCCGGCCAAACGGGGTACAAAATCAGTTTTCGTCGACATCTCTTAGAGTCAATATCAAATCTAAAAATTTGTAGTTTTAGAAAGGTTGTATGTATCAGGTGAAACAACAAAAAACATAACTGCCTAACAGTCTTATTTTAAAAGTTTTTAAATTGAGATAACAAAATTCAAGTGTAATATTATTACGGAGGACGAAAAAATTGTCCAGCTGTCAAGATGTTTGGATTGACGCGTAGGATCCTTTTTAGGGCGACAAAACGCACTGACCTGTGCCGTCGGTACGCCTCGCAGGCTATCAACCAGATGTTGCAGCTACAGCAGATGGACATTTGTGCCGACCAGCCATCCCGAGGACTAGTAATCGGTGTCTATGCGGATGAAGAGGACAAAAACGATGCAGGCATCCTGACACCAACTGGCTGGCGGTATAATATCCAGAAGACCAACGGACGTTTGATTGAAGTGCTGCGCATGTCTGGACCCATTCCCAAGCGTGGCGAGGCTCGTTTGCTCTTTGCCATCGAACCCGACCGTGTGCCATACTACTCGGTTGTGGCTGTTGTCGGATTGGGTAAGGAATGCTTGGGATACAATCCCTACGAGGTGCTAGATGAGCAAAAAGAGGCTATCCGTCGCTCTGTGGCGGCTGCCTGTCAGATCCTGGCAGAATTGGACACCGATCGAATTGAAGTTGAAAACTGTGGCCATGCGGAATCGGCTGCTGAGGGAGCAGCCCTGGGCATTTGGGCATATCAGGAATTGCGAGATCCCAAGACACGTCTATCCGTGCCAACCATTGACCTGTACGCCACCAAAGACGAAGTCTGTGATATTGAAGGATGGCGCATTGGATTGCAGAAGGCTGCGGCTCAGAATCTAACACGACAGCTGCAGGAGATGCCCTCGAATCTGCTCACACCCACTGCTTTTGCCCAAAACGTGGTGGAAGTGCTCTGCAAGTCTGGTGTGAACGTCGAGGTCAAGGTTGAAGGATGGGCCGAGAGTCAATCGATGCACGCCTTCTTGGCCGTGGGCAAGGCCTCTTGCGAACCTCCCATTTTCCTCGAGCTAAGCTACTATGGCACCTGTGCCGAGGAGCGTCCCATCGTTTTGGTCGGACAGGGCATCACTTTCGATGCTGGCGGCTTATGTCTAAAGAAACGTAGGGAACTGTACAATATGCGAGGTGACATGACTGGAGCCGCCGTTGTTGTGGCCACTTGTCGTGCCGTTGCCGGCCTACGCTTGCCCGTAAGTCCATTTGTGGAATCTTGCAATGTATAGACTTCCCTCATCCCATCTCTTCCGTCAGGTAAACATTCGTGGCTTGATCCCACTTTGCGAGAACGTGATTGGGTGCAACTCCTTCCGACCTGGTGATATGGTCAAATCGATGAATGGCAAGACAATTGAGGTCCAGTGTACAGATCATGAAGATGTTCTTGTCTTGGCCGATGCCTTGCTTTACGCCCAGAACTTCTGTCCCAAGTGCATCATTGACATTGGCACTTGCTCTGGCTACATGCGCCAAGCCTTAGATGAGGCTGCTTGTGGCGTCTTTACCAACTCGGAGATCCTCTGGCAGCAGATCAAACATGCCAGCATGCACACTGGCGATCGTGTCTGGCGCTTCCCATTGTGGAACTACTACAGCAAGGCTGTCCGTTCCGGTGGACGCAGTGATGTCCAGAACTACGGCATTGGCCGTGGAGGTCGTCCCTGCAAGGCTGCTGCCTTCCTACGTGAATTTGTACCATGTGGCCAATGGATGCACATTGTGAGTACCTGAATATACGATTATTAAGGTGCAATAACTATTTCCCTCTTTCTCTAGGATGCCACCAATGTGATGGTCACCAATGGCATTGACTTTGAATACTTGCGCCGTGGCATGGCCGGACGCCCAACTCGTACTCTGATCGAGTTTATTGCTCAAACCATTTGTAAGGACACAGCCCCAAAGTTGGGCCAATAGATGACCAAGATGTCGTCTCAAAGTATTAGTTAATCTTAAATAGCCCAAATATAGTCGGTTCAAAATTTATCGTGAAAATGAACGCATTTGTAAATGAAAATAAAGATGCATCCCAGAATTGAATAATTTAAATTGTTAAAAATTGTTTAATTATTTCCAACACTTTTGTTTCAAATCAAAGAGGATTCACAGGAGATAACTAAAATAGATAACTAAAATACAAGACCCAGTGTAAAACGAAACGAAGTATTTAATATAAGCGAATTGATTAGAATGCTAAAGAGAAAGAAAAATGGTCAAAAATAAACGATTTACTGATGAAGCCTTCAAGAAACTAAAACTCGAAATAATATACATAGGTATATGTACATACATACATATGTAATATAACAATATAAAATATATACCAGGTTACCCAAACGGCTTTAAAAAACATTAACAATAAAGAATAACAAAAGAATCATTTAAAAAAAAAGGATTTTTATACCATGCACCCATAGGGTGAAATGGTATATTAAAGTCGCCAAAATGTATGTAACAGGCAGAAGGAAGCTTTTCCAACCCAATAAAGTATATATATTCCTGATCAGGATGAACAGTCGAGTCGATCTAACCATGTCCGTCCGTCCGTTCGTATGAACACGGGGATCTTGGAGACTATAAGAGCTAAAGTCACCAAATTTGGTAATTAAATGTTTGCCACGCCCCCCATTTCCCTGATTTTCTCGAAAACTAACAAAGATAGAACCACCAAAACTTGAAATGTGTAGTGGCTTAGTATACGCGCAGATTTTGCTTTTTTCAAATTTTTACCACGCCTACTTCCGCCCCCGAAATTTAGATAAAACTGATTTTCTCGAAAACTAACAAACCACCAAATTTGGTAATTAGATTTCTTTATTATGCGTGCAGATTATTGAAATTTTTGCCACGCCTACTTTCGCCTCCAGAATCTAGAAAAACGCGACTACCTCCTGCAACTTTTTGATTATGGAAACCACACCAAACCAGCTCAATGATGAGCCCTATCAATATCTACCAACCTACCAAATTTTATTAAAATCGGAATACAAACACAAATAAAGATGAATACTATATTGAAACCAATAAATTTCGTATTTCGTTGTTGAGTTAATTGACCCCATCAATAAACAATTCAATTAAAGATTTGATGCTTTACATAACAAAACTCTAGACTAGTTTTAATATCAGTTTCCAACAAGACAAATAATTGGCATAAATACAAAAATTTTATTAAGGCAAATTGTAATTTCAATATATATTATTTGAAAAAAACGTTCCTCGTCCAAAAAGAGAGAAATTCATTTTGAAGTGTTTGCCTTCCGTGGACTAAAAAGTAATATTCTGTGTCTTTCTATTGATCGTAATGTATGTCAAAACAAAGCAGAATATTTAAAGTAACAATCCCGTTTTGCGACTGCGGAAACAAACCTCTAAAATTATTTTCGACTTTATGCCAAATATTGGGCCATCGTTATTAGATGTATTAGATATGTATTGAATTAAAGTTTATACTGACTTCTAAGCCAAAAGTTTTTTTTTATTTTTAAATATTATAAAACAAAAACAAGAAGCCTTAAAGTATGCCAAATGCAAATTTGAGCATGTTGGGATGAAACTGTGATTCGATTGCAAAAATAAAAATTAAAAAAACAGCGCAAGTAAAATGAAAAATTTTAAAATATTTACAAGGCAAGTATATATGGAATGAATCTAGAGGATATTTTTTAATTATTTTATTTACGTCGGCCTCAGTTGAATTTGAAATCCGCAAATTAAAATTGATAAAATTAATTTAATTTAAGAAAGATTAAGCAATCTTAGCTTATTGTCGCGTGTGTGGAGGAAGGGGAAATTATTCTAGGAACGGATTCGATATAACTGATATCAAAGTATTGTAAATTATAGGAAAAACTCAGTGATAATGGCTAAATTAAAAGATACAAAATCCCATAGAGGATGATATTAGCATAGTTGAGGAAGTCGAAGACAATGATGAAATTCCCACTTTGTTAAAGGCAAAAGAATTTGAATTTTACTTGATTTGAGTTTTCGTTTTATTTTATTTTTTTTTGTAATCAAAGTCGCCATGATGCGAAGTGTCAGTTTGAAAAACATGCCCCTAGGGCTCTGATCCAACATTGTAGTCATTCATTTTTATTCCTTTTGAGGTTGAACACGCACATAATTTTAGGAATTCCGGGTGTAAAAATTTCCTAAAATATTTTTTTTTGGTTTTAAAGTGTGTAATTTAGAGTATATATAGAAACGAATTCTCTAACAGTTTATATTTTGTAACCATCAAGTGAAGTCGCAGTTTTTGAAATTATACCCGAAAAAAAAGTAAAATGTTTCGTGTAGCGCGTCGTTTGCTTTCGAAATCCTTGCATCTGCGTCAACCATTCCTGCGACGTGGTTATGCTTCGCAGGCATTGAATCAGATGCTGACCATTCAGCAAATGGAAATATGTGCGGATCCTCCATCAAGAGGACTGGTAATTGGAGTGTATGCGGATGAGGAGGATAAAAATGATGCTGGAATCTTGACGCCCACTGGCTGGCGTTACAATGTACAGAAAACTCATGGCCGTTTATTGGAGGTGTTGCGGATGTCTGGACCCATGCCGAAGCGTGGGGAGACCCGTTTGCTATTCGCTGTGGAACCCGAGCGTGTCCCATATTATTCGGCTGTGGCTGTGGTAGGACTAGGTAAGGAGTGTCTCGGTTATAATCCCTATGAGGTGCTCGATGAACAAAAGGAGGCGATTCGTCGGTCTGTTGCGGATGCATGCAAGATCTTGTCTGAGCTGGATACGGACCGCATCGAAGTGGAGAATTGTGGTCATGCGGAATCGGCTGCTGAGGGTGCAGCCCTCGGCATTTGGATTTACCAGGAACTGAGGGATCCCAAACGTAGAATCTCTGTCCCATCAATCGATTTGTATGCCAACAAAGATGAAATCTGTGATATTGAAGGATGGCGCATTGGATTGCAGAAGGCTGCGGCTCAGAATCTAACACGACAGCTGCAGGAGATGCCCTCGAATCTGCTCACACCCACTGCTTTTGCCCAAAACGTGGTGGAAGTGCTCTGCAAGTCTGGTGTGAACGTCGAGGTCAAGGTTGAAGGATGGGCCGAGAGTCAATCGATGCACGCCTTCTTGGCCGTGGGCAAGGCCTCTTGCGAACCTCCCATTTTCCTCGAGCTAAGCTACTATGGCACCTGTGCCGAGGAGCGTCCCATCGTTTTGGTCGGACAGGGAGTAACTTATGATGCGGGTGGTTTGTGCTTGAAGAAGAAGCACGAACTCTTCCATATGCGAGGTGATATGACAGGAGCAGCTGTTGTTGTGGCCACTTGTCGTGCTGTGGCAGGCCTGCGCTTACCCGTGAGTCCTTAAGATTAAGATTATTAAGAAAAACTAATTGCTCCCTTTCAGGTAAACATTCGAGGCCTTATTCCTCTATGCGAGAACGTAATTGGTTGTAACTCTTTCCGTCCTGGTGATATGGTCAAATCGATGAATGGCAAGACAATTGAGGTCCAATGTACAGATCACGAGGATGTCCTGGTTTTGGCAGATGCCCTGCTGTATGGACAGAACTTCTGTCCCAAGTGCATTATTGACATTGGCACTTGCTCTGGCTACATGCGCCAAGCCTTAGATGAGGCTGCTTGTGGCGTCTTTACCAACTCGGAGATCCTCTGGCAGCAGATCAAACATGCCAGCATGCACACTGGCGATCGTGTCTGGCGCTTCCCATTGTGGAACTACTACAGCAAGGCTGTCCGTTCCGGTGGACGCAGTGATGTCCAGAACTACGGCATTGGCCGTGGAGGTCGTCCCTGCAAGGCTGCTGCCTTCCTACGTGAATTTGTACCATGTGGCCAATGGATGCATATTGTAAGTACCAACTTGGGTGGACGACTATTTAACATTAACTGATTACACAATCGTTTCTCCCCTCAAGGATGCAACCAATGTGATGGTGACTAAAGGCGATGAGTTTGAATACTTGCGTCAGGGCATGGCTGGACGTCCTACACGCACGCTGATTGAGTTTATCGCTCAAACTATTTGCAAGGACACAGCGCCTAAGGCGCAGAAGTAGAACAGTGGCTGAACACTCGTTTTACGCCACGATGCCACAGATACACACCACTTGAACAAGCCGAATATGCAGAGTTTTTACACGACCTGAGATCGCGTCCTATGTGTTAATTAATGTTTCTGTTACTTATCTGGAAGATAATCTGTTTAAATTCATTGTTTTATTAATGAATAATATAAAAATTATAGGTTATATAAAAGAGACACATACTGTGTCTGTAATTCCTTTTTGCCGAAATATAGAGTGGCGATCAGTGCGCATTTGGCCATAATATCTAGGATATTCGTTAGTTGATTGCTTAGAGAGAATAGTGGCAGATAGGAGGGGGTATTGCTTATCTCAGACTGCACATTAAAATTGGGATTCATTCTCAGGTAATTCGTATATGTGCAACTTTTTGGGACAGGGGTCTTCCAAATAGGAAAGAAATTCGAATAAAATGCTACGCCAAAGATACGGCATGAGTGAGTACCACATTAATATCAATTGGTGGATAGTTTTGCAGCAGCTTCACATTCGAAGCAAAATCATTTTCGAGAATGGCTTCACGTTGCATTCTGTAAGGGATAACTTTAATTAATCAATAGCTTTAGCTAGTTGTAGAATGGGGGGACCACTTACAATATCATGGAGCAGCAAATTTTGATAAGGAAATCGAAACGATGCTCGTCGGAGAATACTGAATCCCAAATGCGTACCACATCGGGCAGTGGAAACTCTTGAGAAAGCAGTAAAGTTAACCAACGAAAGCTATAGTATTGTGGATGAAGCTCTTGATGCCGCAAATGATCATAAATGCCCATGTCCTTCGATTTTAGCATATTCGATAGTTTAGCCATCATACACTTAATGCCGCCCTCCGCGTCGTCCAATGTCTTGATAAAGAAGTCTCGGATTTCACCCATTAGGGCTGTAAAACAAAAAAAGCAATCCGCCTCGGCGTGGGCACGAAACGAGAGATCAGGATTCGAGGCCATCACGTAATAAATGGGACCGACAATCTCAT
The DNA here is from genome assembly GCA_018903935.1 of Drosophila insularis. Lineage (NCBI taxonomy): Eukaryota > Metazoa > Arthropoda > Insecta > Diptera > Drosophilidae > Drosophila > Drosophila insularis. Next base: position 2,083,594 of record JAEIFP010000337.1, on the reverse strand, counting down.
TCATGCCCTGAACATATCCCTGGCCGGGGTTAAGTTTGGCATAGAGAAATAAAATGCGTTGCACAACCTCCCAATGGGCCTCCTGTCCCTCCTCCATGGCGGCATAGTTTTCCGCAGAACGTTTCGTTATCAAATTTATCTGTAAAAAACAATCACTAAGACACAATCTGTTGCATTTTTCTCGATGAAAGATGACTTACTTGCTGCTAAATATCCATACATATGCATAAGCAGAGACACATACAGACAGACATTAATTCGATCTTTATCGGTAAATACTATGTAACTTACCTTGGTCATGCCTAGTCCTTTACGTTCCACATTTGCTGAACTGAGAACCGATGGTACTACACGTTCGTGAAGCCTTCTACCCTGTTCCCCCTTGCTATGGACCACAATGTCACAGGGATACTCTGTGGGTTGCTGAAAGAATGAGATGTCCGGGCAAAGGCGTCTCACATCCTTATCGATTTGTAGCAAAAATTCATTGTCACTGAAGAATGTATTCCATGCACTCTCGGGACCCTCGCTAAGTGGATGATCTTGTAGGCCAACGCCCCCCGAATCTCCGCAATCGGTAGCACCATCGCCTTCGCCATTGTGTTTATGACCAGGCGGCAGAACTAGTTCCACTATAAACTGTTTGTACAAAGCACGTTTCTTGCTCAATGTAGTTGCCCAACTGCTTCGCTTTGGTCCAAGATAGCCCAATAGAAGTTTCCAACTGAGTGCTCGAAAACTCTGGACATCTGGAACACCTGTGGATTGACATTTGGAATGTGTGCCACTTAACATATGGTAATATTCCTCCCTCACCATTAAATGTCAGTTGTCGCAAATGCTTCATATCAATCACATCCTGGGCGAAAATATCTTCAAATTCCTTAACACTGCATGTGTTGAATGGGAGAGAAAGTAGAATTTTCAGTTTAGAAATACTAATGAATGGTTTAAAATAAAACTAACCGCGCTTTAAACATGGCCATGACTTTCTTTCCGTCTTTTGGCTCTCTTTTTAGTGACTTCTTGTAGTTGTTAGCTACAGTTAATGGTCATCTCTTTTATTTACATTAATAAAAAATTCGTCCCAAGTCCAATGTTTTGGCTTTTGTTTTGCTACAATGTTGCCAGAATGTTAAAAAGCCTGCGAGTTGGCCACACTGATTCGGTATGCCTGTATGACACCGCATTGAACAACCTTTTCTAGACAAGGACAATCAGGTGAATCACAAAACTACTACCTATGAAATAAAACTGCAAAATAATTTAACTAATAAAGCTTTGTAAAAATAAATATCTCTAGCGAAATGTACGCATTGTATCGCATCGGTCTTTAAAGGTCAGTTTTAAGCCAAAATGTTTCACCTTTGCGGAATTCACATTTATTGTAACGGCTATCTTTAACAATCAAAAGCCAAAGGATTTTAGGTAAAAAATTATCATATATTTTTATATATTTCATCTGTATTAAGTGTAATATATGTATGTTTGTTTCGTATTGTATTTTTTCTAATCAATCTTTGCTTAAACATTTTTTGTTTGCACTATTTTTCGATTTTCTTTTCTAAACGGTTTGCAACGGCTTTGTTGCTTGCAAAATGTATCTTAAAAATGCATTAGATGCGCCTCCTTTAGCACACAATTGTAATGAATTAATCGAATCCAACCAATCGGACCGATCAATTATATCAGCGAATAGATGAGTTTCAGTTTAAATTTATGTGGCGAAAGGAATGCACAGTATAATATACATATATAATATTATTAATATTTGTTTGTTTTCTTTGAGCTTAAGAATTAATACAAAAAATATATAAAATTATGGACTTGAATTTCGCATCTCAAATGAAATTAGGATTAAAGCCAAGAGCGGGAGGAAAGTAGAGAGTGGTAAGATAGGAGAACAGTGGGAGGGAGGAAAAAGATAATGTATCGCCTCCTCCCTTTACGCAGCGCGTATGGACTGAATGATCTGGAATATTGCCGAACCGCATACTACAAAGATGAACAAGGCCAACAGCCAAGGTCCCACGGGATATTGTCCCTCTTTCGTTTTCTGAAATAAAGATTTTGAAAATGATTAGAAACAGGTTCATTTAGACGTACACAAAGGGTTATGACCACAACTAATGTTGATTAAATGGATCTCTAATTGTTACTTTATTCAAAATGGTAATATACATATTTAAAATACTTTTTAGTAATATGAACATATATTCTCATCTCAAAAGTTGTACTTATTAATTGCCTAATCTACGACAATTAGTATATTGCACTTCACAGATAACTTCCAGAAGCAGCGAGATAACATCCGTACATACACACACAAATACAAAGAGGCAATCACAAGTAAAATCAATGACGGCGTGGCACTTTTGCGATTGATGAATTAACTTGGAGCCCTGGTTCTGTTTTAGGCTCGTGCCACTGTTTTTATCTCTTAATTTTTTACTATTCTTTTTGTTGTTTCCTATAGAATTTCAGTGCACTTTCTATGCAATATCTAATTACTTACCGACGATTTGGGTACATTGCCACGCATTGTCACATATTTACTGGCCTTCTCATTGGCAACGCGCATTCTCTGTGGTGGGGCCATCTCGATTTGTTGTTGTTGCTGTGTGGTGCACTTGCAAATTGCCTAGAAAAAGCAAATAGAATGTGCTTGAGTTAACTTGCAATTGTTAACGAAATATGCCAGTCAAATTGTTGCTTGTTTTTTTTTGTGTTTAACTCTACTTTCACTTGCTCATATATATCCGGCACCCACTTTTTACTTTACCTTTTCAGGGGAGAATAACAAAACGAATGAAAACGAATCAAAACGAAATAGTCGACGACACGTATGCTTGATTTAAGTGTTGATAAACAACAACGATGAACAGTTTAGTGTTGATAACTTATCGACATTAAAAACCGCTTGATACCGATTTCAGAGATTCTATCGATGGTTCTGGTGCAATATTAGAGGCAGTCGTGCCAGATTTCGAAAGTCGAAATCGGATAGAATATTTACAAATTAGAAATCTACAAATTAAAAAATCTAATAATGAAACAACACTTTCGATCTGAAAATCGTGCGAGCATCTCGTTTTTATGAAATCATTAATGATTTCCTAAATTCGCATCATTATTTAATGGCAATTTTTAAGAAACTTCTATATTTTTCGAGTCCCTAAAGGCTAAGAAATGGATATTTAAATGGGCTAAGTTTAAGGCTTTAAGCTTTTTGATAACAATTGATTATAGATAGACCTAGCTTTAAATAAAAAAAATGGCAACACTCCTGCGACTTGTAAAAATCACTATGTCATATATTTATCACCAGTCACAGGAATATTTCTGATATTTAATTTTTCCATTCCAGGTGCAATAACATACGATAACCGGTCCTACTGTTTTGTTTGCCCGTGTTTTTATTGTTTAATTGGAATTGAACCCCGTTGAATATTTCCCCCTGAATAGTGACACGTCTAGTGAAATATAGCAGTGACAGCTGTTATCGATGTTACACACAGCTGATCATCAATGACCAGATTTTCATCTTGGGGGCGGCTTTTATTTACACATTTTGTGCAAAAATTGGTAAACCGAAAGCTCAACAAAGGCTGGACGCTTGAAGGAGTGCCGAGAGTGTACAACTGATTCAACGAACTGCTTGCTATAACCCACGGACACAAAACAACATGACAATCGATGGTACCGCTCTGCCCTCGGAACTGTTGGTCACCCCACAACCACTGATTGGCTTCTGTGGCTTGGACACTGTCCGCAACAGTGTGCACAAATCCGTCTGGGATGCTTTTACGGGCAGCTTACGTAAGCCAACGGAAAGAGAACGAGCTGCTGTTCAGTATAAGCAGTTGCCACCCAACTATGAATTCCCTGTGGCCAAGCCCAAGCGAGCCTCATACGAATGGTATCACCCAAAGGGTATCTTAAAGCGAAACTGGATGCTTAAACATTTGCATGTGCTTCCCTCGGTGGTAGTTCTATTTCAGGATATGGAATGGAATGACCCACAATGGTCAGAGAAACAATTGCAATGCTCTGCATTGGTGCAAGCTTTAAAGAACTCCCTGCAAGAGCGTCAGACACGTTTGTGTTTGGTTATACTACAAAAATCGGCACCATTGCCACCCGGTGAGGATTTAATGGCTGCTGAACGTGTCGCCAGCTTGACCTCTGCTTGTGGCATACCGAGCAAAATGTTGTTTATTTTGCCGCACACAGAACACCTCTTGGGTTATACCCTGAGATTAGAATCGGCATTTTTGGACATGGCCCAGTCCTACTATGCATTAATGTCCAAACGCATACGTACTCATAGAGACCAATTAACGGCAGCACATGCTACATTAAAGATAAGGCATCAGTTTAAGCTGGGATTTGTGGCCGAAATCAGACAAGACTTTACAACAGGACAAAAGTAAGATGTGCTTTCATTAAAACCAAACTATATTTTAAAGAAACAAAACGATCGTTTTAGACACTACTTCCAGGCTTATGCCAATTTGGATGAGATACGGCTTAATGATGGCAATTGCATGGAGATTAAAACTCTGGCAGGATTCCTCAACTATAAGATCTGCCGCTTAATGTTCAAGTTGAAAACTCCCAGAGATGCCATCAATCAGTTTATTATACACATAGAGAAATATAAAAGTCGTGTGGGGTTCAAGGATTTGGCCTTTGAGCATTATGCCTGGCTGAGTACACAGTAAGTAGAATTAAATCGACCTAATTAAGCTGCTGAACATTAACTCTGTTATTCCCCATTATTTCAGACACTCGGTTTTTGCTGAACTCTTTTGTGAGGCAATTAAAAATGGTCTGCCAGCTTTACAGACTCAACATCCTGGCATTTATTACCACAAGGCAGCTGAATATGTGATGAAGCGACGTGAGGCAGCTCAGGAGACTTATGCTAATACTACAGTCAATGCCAATGCCAATGCCAATGTCAATCCCAATCCGAATCTAAATCCCATGTCATTATACACAGAGTTCTTTGGTATTCGATCAGTAAAAATGGGGGACCCAGCTGCCGAGCAACAAGCAAATTTACAACTTTGCGAACAGGAGCAGGGATATAATCATTCAGCGGGCATTATATCGTTACTTAGTCAGGCCATGACACAATTTAAGATTTACAAGTGTCTGAGATTCCGCAAAAAACTAGCCATTGACATGGCCGAAGAGTATTTAAAAAGTGGGGATCATTCCAACGCTTTGACGTAAGATTTTATCAGCTCACATGAAATACATATATGTATATACATAATATATTTCCTTTTCAGACTTTACTCGTTAATGCTTCCTGACTATCGGCAAGAGAAATGGTCAACGATCTTCAGTGATGTTTTGCTTAAAACATTGCGATGTGCCTTGCTATCAGCCTCTGTTGCGGATTATATAGTATGCAGCATTGAGGCTTTGGCTCTCAGTCATCATGGCGATCAAAAGGATCGGATTTTATTATTAGAGAATCTTTGGCAGGTCTTTCAATTGGTGCCACCTATGCCACAAACTCAATTATCGAACGAAATTCAAACTCTCTGGTTAAATTCATTGGCTCAAGTGAAATCACCGATACAAATTGATCTGGATAAGGTGCAGAATGTATTGCAATTGTTTGCTACATTTGAGCAGGTGCAACTAAACAATAACGATCTAGTGCAAATTAAAATTATTGTGAGGTAAGCCAAAGAACTACACAATTTATAACGAGTTGAAATTCAAAATTCTTCATTTTGGTTTTCTCCAATTTTACAGAGTCCTTACCGATGTACCTTTGCGAATACGAAGTTTTCATGTTCTATTATCAGATGTGGCTCAACCGCAAAATTCATTTAAACTAGAGGCACTCAAATATGTGTGTTTCAGTGATCTTCTCGAGCTGCGACAGGCAAAAGACAGCACCACAATTGATCTACGTCCATTTGAGAAAAACATGAGACTAGAGCCTAATTGCTATTATCAACTATATTGCACTATTGAAGCGCATCAATTTCTTGAGAACACCCAATTGCGTATTATGCGTCTCGAAGCCCTTATGGGTACCGATCAATGCGGAGCTCTGCTTACATCTAATGCAAATTATATACGTCCGGCATTCCGCTATCACACTCGCTGTCGTGATCTTGATGATAATGTTACAATCAATTCTATTTGCTATATTGCGCCCACGTAGGTCAAAACGTTTCGTACCGGAAATACGAACGAACACAAAAAATTGCATGACATTTGTTATGCTCCACTGACTTTTTTCATCTACAAAATGTTTTTTTATTCTCTGTCTGGCTTTGATTGCAGTTTCCATTTAAACACGCAAACGAACCTTGGTCATGGGCATGGCCTTAACACGTGTGAGGATATTTCTACAACCACAAAAATGCTGGTCAATGAATATTATCCAGTTGTGACTACCATAAGTAATCCTCATAATGTATATCTGCAAAACGTTGGTGTGCATCTCAGTGTGCCGATTGCTTTAAGGAATAGTGGTAAGTGACACAACTTCTTAATAATATATATGTTCATAAGCAATCTATATATTTATTTAATCCACTTTGGGGTACATCATTCTAAGCATAATAATGAACAAGAAGAACTTAAACCTTAATATGTACATATATACATACGAATTTGATTGGTTAAATTATAAAAAAATTTCCGTTTTTATTCTCACAAATTTACAAATTTAATGCCTTATCAATGAAACTTCGTACAGTCTTAATACTGGTGTAAACACCAGGAGAATTTTTTCGAGCACAACCAACTCCCCATGACACAATGCCACACAATTGACTTTGAAAGACAGCCGGTCCACCCGAATCCCCTTCGCATGCATCCTTTAGGCCGGGCACAGAAGCACAAAACATGGTGGAAGTGATTGTACCCCTCATCCGATATTGACTGCTGCACGTTTTGCGCGGAATAAGCGCCACCTCGACACTGCGCACTTGTTGTGAAGGGGTTCGACTACGTTCCGTTACTAGGCCCCAACCAGAGACTTTGATTAGGTCACCGGCTTTCCACGTAGAATTGCATAGATTAATCACAGCAATGTTAGGACCACTTAGTGGAATCTTTAGCTTCAACACTGCAACATCCGTGTGAAGAGTCCGTCCATTATAGGCCTTGGGGGTGTAGACCTTGGCAACACCGCTGCGTATGCCCGTGTCCGAGAGTCGCGTTGCTCCAGCTACAACCTGTAGACGAGCAGCTCCAACACCCTTAACACAATGGGCGGCAGTGACCACATGCGTGGGCGTTACCAATGATCCACCGCATATGAATTGACTACCAATACGTAGATTTATCAAATACGGAACACTGCCTATATCCACTGGTGTGCCACCAACAATACGCGAATTGGCTTCGTTAGCAGAAGAACACGCTCTAAATAGAATTAAGAGAACAAGGAGCGATAATATGAGCACCTTTGGCATTTGTTGGCATCGCTGAGAGCTTCCTTTACATAGCTTAAATTTCAATATTTCCCGTTGCCGATTCCGTTTTTGCTTCACTTGTTCAAATATTATGCGACTACTAGCGACTGACTATTTGCCCTGCTTTATATATTTATATACATATATATATATACATACAATAAATATGATGTGCATATAATCGTTCTTTTTTGAGGAAATAATCATTACCAGGGCAAACATATTGTTTTAGCCAACTCGAATAGTAATAATTATTTTAATAAACCATTTTGTTGTGACGTTATCGAGATCAGTCCATCGGAAAAATACATTTGCAACCCAAATGGAAATTGAAAATTTGTGTCTGATCACAATGAGTCTACAATAATCATTTACTACATACATTTGTACATATGTATATTTCGATGACCTTGTTTCTAAACCAAGTAAAATTACATAATTTAAGTCAAAAACTCCAGTTTAAATTAATGGAAGAAAGAGAGTACAACTTTTAATAATTAATATAATTCGAATGGTTTCATTTGGTTTATTGGACTCAACAATAAATCAACGATTTTGATTTAAAGTCTGTTCTATAAACTCATGAACACGAGAACTTGCTACATTGGTATATACGCCCGGATAGCTAATGCGGGCGCAACCAAATCCCCAGGACACAATACCACACACCTGTCCCCGATAAACCAATGGACCACCAGAATCACCAGAGCATGAATCCTTAAGACCACGCACAGCAGCGCATACCATGGAATCACTAAGTTGAGCCTGCCCAGCATAGGCTAGACGACATTCCAGATTGGGCAACACTCGCACCATTGCCGTCCTTAACTGGATCGAAGGCTCTCGATTATTTTCAGCAGTGACACCCCAACCGCTAATTCTCACATATGAATTGGCAGCTGGCGGAGATCGACACGGCTGTATGGTGGCCACTTGTCCAGGAGTTAGGCTTATGGGTATAGTCAATCTAAGAATGGCCACATCCATATCAAAATTATTCGGTGAATAATTCGGTGGCGTGTGAAAGCTGAGCACCTCTCGCACCATTGGGGCGGATTCATCTAATCGCGAAGCACCGGCGTGAACTGTGTAGTCCTTGACTTGGAAACCAAATACACAGTGTGCTGCACTTAGGACACATTTGGCAGAGATTAAGGAGCCACCGCAAATGAAATTTTGACTTTGTCGCAGATAAACGATATATGGAACCTGGGCAATAGTTGTCTCCTGTCCACCAACAATGCGCGATTCGCTGGCAGTGATGCACTGAATAATAGATTGCATTATCCAAATGCACCAGATGCAGAGCAAATAATATGACAACCAGAGCCAGTCCATGGCGTGTGCTAACTGAGTCGCATCTGCAATGGATGCAAATAAATTCATTCCATAATTGGAGGAGAATTTGAAGAGTAATTTCTATTTCTATTGTCATGAATCGAAAGCTGTTTTCTTCTAATTAATATTAACTCGTATGTTGCAAATCGAACTTCATTATCTTTTTATAAAGAGGGAAGGGGGACTGAGGACACAGTGAACTTTGATTCTATTACGGATTTAAAGGTTTATTCAAATTTCTTGATTTCAACAATAACGTTCTTTGACATATTTGACAAATGATGTCATTTCGGGACTGCTAAGCTTTGTATAAACACCTGGATATCCACTGCCGCAGCCACTACCCCAGGATACAAGGCCCGAAAGTCGATTCTCATATAGGATGGGTCCACCAGAATCACCTGGACAGGCATCGGTGGCATTGTCACCGATTGCACAGAACATATTTTCTGTCACTGGACTCATACTACCTATTGTCCTTAGGCAGACCTGCTGTGGAACTAAACGCACTTTGGCAGCCTGTAGACATTGATTGGGATTAGGTTGTTGCTTATCTTTAGTCAAGCCCCAACCAACGATGGTTAGATTTGCTCTGGCTGGCAATTCATTAAAGTCAAGTTGCACCAAACTTGCTTTGCCTGCTATGTCAAAGGGGCGAGTCAATTTGAGCACTGCAATATCCGAGTCGAAGCTACAAGGAAGATTATAGTTCGGCAATACCGATCCATACCAGACCGTACGCACATGCTCCTCTGGTATAAGGTCAGTAAGACATTGCTGCTGGGCATGTACTTTAAGGTCATTGACGAATCCTGTTCGTCCTTCCATGCAATGGGCTGCAGTGAGCACACATGTTGGCGTTATCAAAGATCCACCGCATTTGAATTGACCCCAGCGTCTCAGATTTACAAGATGTGGATAATCCGTAATCGAAGCCAAGTCACCGCCAAAGATTTTTCCCCTTGGGGGAGAGCAAATGACAAAATGCAGCAGACACAACCAAACGAACAACTTTAACATTTTACAAACTAAATTCTTCGATTTGCAACACGCTTTTATATACGTGTATATATCCAGTCGAAAGGCGCATTCCACGGCTAATTGAAAATTGATAAGCCCTCAAAATTCCATCATGTTGAAGAATGGCTAGACTGACATTAAGTTTTTGGTTTTTTTTTTTTGCAAATTATATTTTATGAAAAGTTTTCGAACTACCCCCAACAACCTGCAGCGCTACCCCCCTAAACCTGATAAATGATTTATTCTAAATGACATCGAACGGCTATGAAGCGCTATTCGATGAGGTAGATGGTGTATGCTCTTTGACTATATTTAAGAACCAATTCCTTATCTGGGGCACACTAGTGTAAACACCTGGTAATCTTGTCGCGCAGCCATAACCAAATGATACAATGCCAGCCAGTTGGCCATTGTAGACCAATGGACCACCAGAATCTCCATCACAGGCATCCTTCCGAAAGGGTTTTGCTGCACATGTCATTGAACGGGTAATGCGGTGAATACCATAATATATCGAACGGCAGGATGACATAGACCACATGGGCACCCAAACCGTATGCACACGTTTAACTGCTACGGAGGATCCAGATTTGGTTGAGCCCCATCCAGAGACTTTGACCAGCACTCGTGGTGGCACCAGCTGGGAGGCCAATTCAATTGTTTCAATATTTGCTCCAACCATCTTGGATGTCAAACGCAACGCAGCCACATCCATGTTCAACGTTTTAATGTTGAAGTCGGGTCGAATGACAATTAAGTCAACGTGGCGTAAAACGGCATGGGGACCCTCCTGATTAGAAGCTCCTCCATAGATGCGTAAATCCTCCTTTTTTACATTGCGTACACAATGAGCTGCTGTAATGACCCACAGAGGTTTTATGAGCGAGCCACCACAAACCTCTGTGGAGGTGGTCACTAGCATTAAATATTTCTCATCCTTAATATCGGACACCTGGCCACCAATGATCCGAGGTTGCACCAGATCTTGGGCATCAACCGAAACCAATAGACTGTAGCATAGAATTAGTAGCTGTTCGCGTGAAATCGGCAACATAATGATTAATATTTAGATCTAAAGCCTGTGGGGAAGTGGGCCAAGAGTTTTTATAGTGATCAACAAATCTTTTCACTATTTTAACAAGTGTTCAAATAAAATAATTATCTTTTAACACTATTTGCCCTGGAGAAACTATCTAATATTTGCCTATATAATCTCAAACTGGGAAGTTGTTATATGTACATATATCCAAAGAGTTTCCTCTTTAGAGTCTTGATCTCTTTGAAATTAATGGCAATGCCATTGAAAGAGAAAAACCAAAGAGTAAATTAAATTCTGAAACTTTATTCGGCTTAAAATTATGAGTTATTGGCCATAATATTGTTGGCCCAATTATAGATGGTCGATACTGTGGTATAGACTCCGGGATAACCAGCTCGCCCGCATCCATAACCGAATGAAACAATGCCCACTAGTTTATTGTTGAGAGTGCACGCTCCGCCCGAATCACCACTGCAGGAATCCTTATTCCTGCCACGGGCACAGAACATATATTGTGTTATGGTGGCCAAGTTGCGGTAATCCCTGCGACAAGACTTCCTACCAACAACCTTAATCTGAGCAGAACGCATTTGATTGGATGTGCTGCCACCTTCGCGGGTCAAACCCCAGCCGACAATGCGCACCGTAGATCCCGCTTTGGGTGCACTCGTGGCCATGGCAATTGTGGCAATATTCGTTCCAGTCATCGATTGATCCAACTTCAATAGCGCTGCATCCATATTCATGGACTTGGTCGTGAATTTGGGTGCCACAGCAATAAAAATGACAGACCGGGTCACACCATCGCTGCCAGTTAGGGTGTTGGTGCCACCGCGCACTTGAAACTGGGAGGGACTGTGACCCTTTACACAATGGGCAGCGGTGAGAATCCAACGATCGGCAATTATTGAGCCACCGCAGAGTTCCGAACCACGACGCACTTGCACCAGATATGGAGTCTTACTCACGGATGTGGTACTGCCACCCACAATGCGTGACTGGATTTTGGCCGGCTTCTTAACATTACTTTTCTTTCGTAGCTTGTTTTTGTTAGTCCTGTTGTTAATCCTTTTGACGGCCATCTCGCCGAGCTCCGATCCAAGCATTATAAGCAATATAACGTATTCCCAACGCCAAAGCATCGTGATAGTTAACTGACAAGCTGATGACCTTGCCACCACTCTTATATACCTCATCTTTTTGGCGAAAACAAATTCAAATTCATGAGATATTCAACAACACAACTGTGCAAACACAGAACATAGGTCACAATGCCTAGATGGCATGGAAGGGAGTACAGATCTTATATCAAATCATATGCCAAGGTGCAAATGACGCAGACTGCTCATCAGGGTTGCCATGTCACATATGTACATACATTTTATATGTATGGATGCTCTTTGGATTAAGATTTTCAACAAGAATACCTTAGCTGAACAAATTCTGCATAATCTCAAGACCCTCGGACATTAGACTTGAATTTAAACTTAAAATTGGGTAACATATGTTTTGGTCAACCTTGATTTTAATTATAGTTGAATACAATATACGAACTTACTAAATAGTAGTGTCTTTTGTCACAGTTTTATTCTTTTTTTCTTTTCTTTTTTCAATAATATTTATATATATTTTTTATGTAATACTAAAGCGGTCTAAATTCTAAATAGGATGATTTTAGTAAAAAATCGCTAGCAATATATTTGCATGTTGTCCTTAATCCAATCGTACATATAAAGTATGTCCGTATAAACACCAGGACTTTGCTCTCTAGCACACTGATTGGCCTTGCCCCAAGAAACAATGCCAGCCAATTGGCCACTGGGATTAACTGCCGGGCCACCAGAATCGGCAGCACATGCATCCTTATAGCCCGGCACTGAGGCACAATACATGCTTGGCGTAATATTTCGATAGCCATAATATAGATCCCTACATTGGCTGTGCGACATCACGCGCACTTGCACCGTATGCAATTGATTGGGCAGCACTTTTGATTTTTCATCGGTCAGACCCCAGCCAGAGACGCGGAGAATCGTGCCCGGACGTGGTGAACGCAAGGCCAAATGTATTGGTTTCGCAATGGGTGATAACAGAGGCTGCTGCAATTGCAGCAAAGCGACATCGTCATCCAAGGATGATCGATTGTATGTGCTGGGCAAGAGAATTCGACGCACCAATCGCGGATTGCGCATATCATTCAGATAAGTAACACCACCGCGTACCACAAAATCGCTAGGATCGCCTTGCTTTAGGCAATGGGCGGCGGTTAGGACACAATACGGTGTTATCAACGAGCCGCCACATTCGAAATTGCCTTTACGCCTGATATTTACCATATACGGATGATTTGTTACTTTACTGCGATGTCCGCCCACAACACGAGGATTTCGTTGTAAATCGCTAGTATCAATATCTTGATTATCCAATGCTTCAAGAGTATTCCATTCCATTATCAGCATCATCACAATGATGAAATCCAGCATCTCCATCTCTCGGTTGTAATGATGCGGCGTGCACGTTTTCTTTCTTTCAACTGCTAGCCCATCGAATGGGCCACTTGTATTTATAGAGACACGTTAACTGACCTTACTTAACAATATCCATACATACATATATTACACAAAACACCTGCGCAGCAGCCATGGGACCACGACGACGACGACTGTTTACATACGACATTGAACTTGCTATGTGCTATACGTTTTGATACGGAAGCCAAGCGATTGTCTGCCCACGTCATCTATGTTATCAAAGTTAAGAACAAATCCCATACATAATACAAATGTATTCGACTAGCATGTACATTGATAGTCTTCCATCTGTAGACAAAGCTTCCAATCTATTTATATATATGTATATATATTCTACTTTCGCCCTCCAGTGTTCCTCACCACCGATATTTCTGCGGGACGTCAAAAATTGCATTCCCAAATCCAAATTGATGTTGGGGAATTATCTGGACAAAGTAGTCAAACGGCCACATATTACATATTCAGTTTGACGGAGACGGAAATAAAGTTGCAGCAACGTTTGACCTACACTTTGGATGTGGATCGTCCGAATGGTACTACAAATGCCCATGCAACTGCAATGCAAGTTGCAACTGCACCAACCAGTTCCGATTCAACGCCCGAGCATGATAACAATAATGGCAAAAGCATGGCCATTGCCGCTGCAGCAGCTGCCGTCATTTCACCCGTACAGATTGAATATGTGGATGAGACACGACTACGCAAATCCCGCGATGATACGTTGAGTGTGAGATGTTATTTGGATTTTAAATTCAGTGCCCGATATTATACCCTTGACCGTCAGCCGTTACCTGAGGTTTATAAGGGTGAGAACTTTCTGCTACGTGCCAATACCGAAGTAATGGCCTTGGAGGATATCGAAATTCTGGATAGCTTCTTTATATGTGTAAGTATTCAAATTCTTCTCTTTGATTTTGTAATAATAGTACAACTTCTGTATAGGATCACAACTTAGTGCAATCAAACTACAGCTTTAAGCGAAAGAAATACACCAATCGCTATCAGACTGGTGATAAATTGGAGACGGTGATAGTGCTGCGCACTAATGCCACTCTAAAGGATTGGATTACTTCTCGCGATTTGGATCAGAAAACCAAAAAGTTCCAAAACTCATTAGCAAGCAAATTTCGAAAGGAGGAAGTTGACTCGGCTGCTTTGGTGTCACCGAGAGCACCGCCTTCAGCCAGCCTGAGTGCCTATATGAGCAAAAGTGGTTTAATAGCCAAAATACCCACGACAATGAGCATTATCAATAATAATACTGCCTTGTCGAATGTTCTTCAGGCGGCCAGTGCGGTGGCAAAGGACTCTGAGGACTCCGCTGAGGCAGTTGCTAGTCAAGAGGCTGGCTTAAAATCCACACGACTCATCTTTAACAAAGCCATGGAGGCCATCCAGGCAACCGGACATTGTCGTGGCTTTATAAAAGGAGTCTACTCCCTGGAAGAGAGTCCTTCGAATAATCCCATCTTTGGCATCTTCTGTATACGCTGGCGTCGCCTTAATGCCAAAGAGGAGAATGAATCGAAATTTACATTAAGTGGCCTTAACATTGTGGAACCCGCCTTGAATATCTACTGTACCATTGAGGAGAAGATGTTTGTTAAAATGCCCATGGCATTCAAAGTGGTCCTAAAGAATCCCACAAAGCATGTCCTTCATCTGATAGCCACCTTAAGCATCAGTAGTACGGATAACTTCATATGTTCGGGACACAAACATGTATGTATGCTTTAGTTTACTGAATTGATTAAATTCAAATTTTGTTGAATCTTTCCCCTTCCAGCTGGATTTATCGATAATGGCCTTTGATGAAAAGGAGCTTGTCTATAATTTGTATCCCCTGCATGTGGGGTGGCAGGAGTTGCCTACATTGAGCTTGGAATACAACACCACGGCGGATCCGCAAAAGAACGACAGTCAGAATGCCCAGCTAAGTGAGTTGGTGCAAAGGGCTATGCCCAAACGGGTGTTTGTTCTGGTAAGTCTTTGCAGCAGTCTTAGTCAACTGACTTTTTTACTTTAATTTATATATTTTGCAGCCCCCGTTGAAACAACAGAACAAGCAGTAGACGTTGGAGTTGCAACTCCAGCAGATGATTAGTTAAAGTTCAGCGTTTTATAGTGTGTGTGCATGTGATTTTTTTGTTTTTTTAATTCATTTTTGGTATGTAAAAATTAACTAACTTACTCCCAATTTATTGATTGAATGTAACAACAGAAACATACATACATACATACAACATACACTTATAAACATAAATAGTTTTGTTTATAGTTAAGTGAAATATATATTTATAAAGAAGATAATACTTGAGTATGCTGGTGAATTTGCGAGTGTGTGGCTGTGGCTGTGGCTGCGGCTATGTGTGTGTGTATGTGTGTGTGTCTGTGTGATCTTTATTTGTAAATTGTTACTTGACACTCTCGTTACATGATTAAATAATATATACCAACATTTCAGAGCCAGCGATATTTTCGTACATCATTCTAAACATACAGTAATTAATAAATATAATAAAATATATCTATACATACGAACAATATATATCTGTTATATAGTGTTATATAACTCAATTATCGATCGTTTCACTTGCTGTTACTGCTGCTGCCGCCGCCGCTGCCGCTGGATGGAAATTTGAAAACACCGCCTCCCTTCCGCTGATGTCGATTCTCGTTCTAAAAGAAAAGCCATGACATTAAATAATATAATAGTTAGGAATTAGTATATTTACTCACCAACAATCGATTGCCAAAGAGCATTTTGGCCTTATCCTCTTCTTGGGGTGTGGCCCGTTCGCCGGCGCTTAGAATCGGTTGCCGGCGATGAATTTGCAACTTCTGTTTAATGGCCTGCGAGACAATCACCCGCTTGCTGACCGATTTCATGGCCAGCAATAGATCCAACCAAGTCCAAGTCACATTATGATACTCCAAAGTGGGTATGACTAATGAATAATCGGTAATATCCTCTAGATTTTTCTCCTTGTTACCCTTATAGCTGACGCGTACAGGCACTTCGGGAATTTTAATATAAATGAAGAGTTTATTTTTTTCGGCACGCTCCTTCATCTTTTCCACGTCGTCTTTTTCAATTTTCACATAGAATTCTGAATCCTTGTTGCTTTTTTTGCTTTTGCCAGATCTTTTGGAAGATGAAGATGTTGAGGCAGTCGATAGGGAAACAGATGACGAGCCTGCCGATGATTTAAGCGATTGCAAATTTGTCGATGATGCTGAAGTAGTTGAGGAGTTCTCATCTAAATCTTCACTAGCCTCTGTTTCGGAGGCATCACGATCGGGAAAACAAAATTTTAGCATAGTACTGTAAAATTTCTTTGTAATGGCTATTGTTATTGGTGCCACATTGATTTCAAAGTGTTCCTTAACTGAAATGCCACCCACTGGCGGCTTCTCTCTGCAAAAGATGCGTAGGACACGTTTGTGTGTATCCACAGGCATATCTTTTTGAATTTCGGTGGCCAATAGTACATCACGATAAATCTCACGCGGCAATAGATTCTCCATGCGTATGTTACCTAGTTCGAGTAAATGCTCCACGGAATCATCGCTCTTGGACTTTTTGGTATAAAGGAAAGCACTTAGCACCAAATCGGCAATACCAATCTGACCATCAGTCTCTGTTAGCCGCCATTGAGCACGTTTAAAACAAATCTCATTGGCTCGAACCATGGTAACAGACTTGTCCGAACGAACATTGGATATTTTACTGAGCTGGGAGAGTTGCGTTTCCTTGTAGCAAAGCAACATCATATCCAACTCTTCGCTGTAGGTATTCAATTCTTCTTTACTTTCACGTATTTGCTGCTGCACACATTCAAAGTCTAAACGTAGATCCAAAGTGTCGCCTTCTTCGAAACGCTCTTTGCTAATCAAATGAATGTCTTTCTCCAGGGAACGTATTTTCATCAGAAGACTACGTATTAGTGTCTGCTTTTGCTGAATAGGTCTCTTTTGATCTTCCGTCGAATGCAATTGCAACTGGAAACGCATTCTGGCCAGCTTTTCCGCTGCTTGCTTGCGTTGTGGTTCCACATAGAGCAACAGATTGTTAACAATATCCAATATCATTGCGTATTGCAGAGAATTTGTGCACACATCCAAATCGTGATGCATTAGTGTAAAGGCATCAACAGGATCATCTTGTTTCTCCCAGGGTGACAATGATTCCTCAGAAGGAGGAGGAGGCACTTCTATAATGCTATTTGGATCAATGGCATCCCCATAGCTCACATAGAAAAATTCACATTTACATTTTGAAACAATTCTCTGCAATTGCACTGGTTGCGATTCCCCGGAATTGTCACTCAAAAAGGCACCCACAGTCTCGGAGACCACACCGCCTACACTTCGCCCACTTCCCACCAAATGAGATATATCTTCTGGTAAGTTATTGATCACCGTTTCATCCTTATCTTGGATGTTATCTACGGTCAGCCACATGATCTCCTTTTCGAGAAGGGAATCATCGCCAGCACTAACTGTAGCATAGTACTGCATGCATTCGAGCAGTCCCTTCCATGTGGTCTTCGAAATGAGGGAACGATCTCTCCATACAGGACGATGAACACGTTGCAAGATCTCTGCTTTGGCGGCACTAATTATCACATAACCCGAAGTTTCACAGCCTTTCAGTAGCACCTGTGAATTGACCAAACTAATGGACCAATTCTCATGTATCACATCTTGTGCGGAACAGGCCTGTAAGCCTTGCAGTTGTAGTTCCCTTGACTGGGTGCTATGGTCATCACTATAGACATTAAATTTATGATCGGCCTCGGCGATTAATTGTTGTAACATGGCTGTGGCATGTATTTGGCCAGGAGCCTTCTTAGCATTTGCAACTGAAACAAAAGGGAAAGAGATAGAGATACCACCATTTCAATCACATACAGATAGACAGATAGATTGATCAGTATTTACTCACTTGGCAAAACCTCACTGCTGGTGCTAGATAAGGTAATGGTGCTATCACTACGTTTGTGTTTCATTACGGCCGCCGAGTTGCCTCCCTCTTGGCGATAACTCTTTACTGCCTCTGTGGATAGATTGTTCTTCAGTTTCTGTGACTTCATGAACGAATCGAATAGAGCAAATGCCACATCCCGATTGCTTTTGGTCCAGGCTCCTTTCAGATCGTATACCACCAGCTTGTGGGTGGGTGTACCCGATTTTGATTTGGCGTCTTCTTCGGCACTGCTCGCTGCTGAGGGCATCAGAGCCTCGCGACCGTAGGAAACCTTAGCCACGCTCAAGAAATAGAAACGAACTATCCTTAATGCATCGGCGGCACTGGCTGCCGCCAAATTCTCTGAGCTGCTATCCATTTTCTCGGTCACAATGCTCTTCAGCCAGATTTCAGCATCATTTAGCTCGCAATTCATATAGACTGTTGACCAATCCGCTCGTGGTCGGTGTATTAGACCATCATCTATGGGATTCAGTGTTAGGCAATATTCCGAACTGAAAGAAACCCGACGTCCATTCAACTGGAATCCCTTATGCAACGCATGCGACATCCAATATAAAACTTGAAACTTGTGGAGACACATTTGTAGATTGGCCTTTTTGTAATGGCGGCTTAATTGCTTCTTACGGGGACGCACATTGTTGAATACGGGGCCACGACGTGTGGGTCGTGTCACTCCCGAAAGGATTAGCTTGAGGCTCTCGAACCAACGTAACGTGCTGCCATATAATACAAGACTAGGAATATCAAATTCTACCTCATCTCCGGCCTTTGGCTTCGTTTCAAATGATATCCAAATATTGAGATTAAGCGAACGGTAGGCACGAAACGAATCATGCACTTGATTACTGGAATACTCAGGCAATTTATCTGGTGCACATGGCATTACGGCATGATGATCATTCGGATTAGCCAAACAGACCCAATTTAGCTTAAATGTAAGCTTCAGATTTGGAAAATGCAGCAAACGGCAATCATCATATCGGGATGCGGTTCGTACAGTCACCTAGGTATAGAAGAATAATAATTAAACTGTATTTAGACATCAGGGCTTTATGTCTTACATTCAGTTCTCCCTTGAACATTATTTTGGCATTTGTCCATATGATGCCACAATTATTCCACGTCAATTCCATCTCCTCGGTTGTATTATAGGGATCCAAGGACGCATGTAACAAGACTGTAAATTGTTTAGCTATCAGAGTCAACCGTCCATGCAGTAGTAATCGCATTTTATCCCAGAACGGCAGCGGAGGTGAAGGATCTTTCGATGGAGCCGAAATCTTTTCAAAACTTAAATTGCATTGAGCCATTACTGGCTCCCAGCAGGGACCAAACGCATAGCTACAACTCTCCAGCTCACAATCGAAATCGTGATAGAATTTTAGCGAGGGCATACTCCGTTGCACCACATGGGTTTCGAATGGTTCACCCACCTCAATAAAAACATCGCGTTTGGCACGTTTCGAAGCCATTTGTTCTGCGCCACAGAGATTCCCATAGAGACGCATAGACTTTACATAGAACATGGGTTGGGGAAAATCCCTGAAAAAAAAAAAACAGAAAAAGAGATGTGATGACAATGGCAATTGCTATGCATATATGAAAAAGAATCTACCTTAGCATAAATTTCCATTCAGAGCAGCTGATATTGACTCCACGACACCAGAGAGTGGTAAATTGTAATCCCTCTTCGGGCCAGGGACTTTCTGAATCGATTTCTCGCATGATCCTAGTGACATTCTCATAGCCGTGAATCGATAGATCCGCCATGGCCATTATTTCCACATCTGTCATAATCCAGGCTAAGAGGCGTGTCCTTACTGGACCGCTTTCGCGTATTTTCTTTGAACGTTGTATATAAATCTCGGAATTCTTTTTCACAAGATTCGCATAGAGACTCTCAATGGTGCCTGCTGGCACTAATAGACGTTCCGAGCAAAGTTCCGCGATTTTCTTATCAAACAAATTCTTACGCTTTAAACTTTCTAAATACTCGTCTACTAAAAGTACATAATTATCCCGCAGTTTCACCTCAAACGGATCATCACTAATCTCCAATAGGAATTCTTTGATTTTAATTACCAAATCACTGGGCAGGGGTGAGTTAACGGTGAATGGTTTCTTCTTGTAATTGTGGACAAGTTTGAGCCATTTGAAATGAGAGACACACTCATTATTAATGGCATCATAAAAATCATGATCGTACGGGAATATGGCCTTGAATGAACCAATAGAGATGACCCAAACTTTATTTGATGGTAATGTAAAGCCCGGAAAGTTAAGTCTTTCGTGGGTAAGGACCTCTAGACGTGGCAGGGATTGCATATCCAATTCCTTGACGGTAAATATATGCTGGTCATCAATATGGACTAGAACGTTCTTCGCATAAACCATATCTCGTTCCTTGTGACTAAAGAAGAGACTTTCTACAAAGATTTGTATAGAATGGCGTTCCGATAGTTTCAACTCGGCCATAAAGCTGTGTTCCGCTGACAATTCAATTATTAAGTTTGGACTAGATTTGACAGGTTCGTTCAATTCTTTCGATTTTGGCAGGGCTAATTCCTCTTTTAGATCAATCATATCTCTGGCTAAAGTATAAAGATGCATATGTAAATTTGAATTCCATGAGACTTCTATGTTGCCAGGTATATACACTGAAAGCTTGCCCAACGTATCCTTCATTTGTTCATGCTGTAATCGTATCATTTTACAATTGGCAAAAATATCTTGAAAATCAGTAAGACATAACGATGAGCCAGTCATGGAACGCATGATGGCCATTTGATAGTCTTCTAACTGCAGTGTGGATATATGTAGAGCTTTAGACAGGTTCATCTCTGAGAAGCTTAGCAATATATATACATTGTGGTGATTTACAAAGTACGCTGTTATATCTTTGATATTCACAGATACCCTTAATGATTTTCCAAATTCATCCTCTGCCTCCTGTTCTGATATTCTCTTTAGCTGTGGCTTCGCCTTCTTGCCTTCCAAGCCACCATACTGCTTCAGACATGCCATTGACTTGACGATAAACTCCGCCAACTGCATGCTATATTCCGTACGAAATGTATGCACTGATATGTCCAATTTTGTGGTATTTGCATAGGAGCACAATTTGACTAGGCTAACGCCCAAAAAGAAGGGCGAACCCGGCGAATGGGTTTTCTTTAGATTGTTTGTATCATTTATAGAGTTGCCCAAATTGGACCATAGAGTCTCTACCATTAGTTCCATGGTCCATTGTCGTTGATTTAGCAGCAAATTGAGAAATTTATTATTATACAGTGAGCTGCGCTTCTCCTCAATCTGTTCGAGAACAAATCGTGTGTGACTAACACTCATGGCAATATGCTCGTCCTCCAGTTTCATTAACAATGAAACATTCCACAATTCAGCACAACCTTTGACCACTATGCGCTGCATGATCCACTCTAATATGCCACCTTCGCGCTGTTGTTTCGCTCTAAGGCATGTTTCCGCTGCACGGTCAAGATATAAGTGATCGGGAAGCGATTTCTGTTTGTGCAAATGCAATGGCTGATGATGACTGCTGCTTCTCCTTTGACGTGCCAAAAAATTATTATTAACAAAGTCATAAATTTCACTATGATTGTAAATAATTTGGAATGTCTTGAGCTTCACATACAAATTAAAAATGTCTTTCTCGAGCTGAAAAAATAGAAGTTTATATAAACTGGAGGTATACACATATACTTTAGATTTATCGTTTTTACCTTAGAATCAATAGTAAATTGTTCAACAAAGAGCAATTTTTCATATTTGGTATCAATATCTAAATGCTGGAAAACTAATTTGGCCACCATTTTAGAATTGAATTTACCAGTAATTTGAAACAGCTGCAGCTTGGCACTAAAATCATTTTGGGAATTCTCCTTGACCGCCGAAAATGTTGCTGCCTTAATGCTAAAATTGAAATTCTTTGGTATAATTGGAGCTAGTTTTTCATAGTTATCATTGTCATAGCTATTGCTATTGCTGTTCCGAGATGAAGCAAATGCCTCATGTAGACGACGCTGTTGAGTGGAGGACGAGGAAGTCGTTGTCCTCTGTTTCGCTTCACTTAGAAATTCATATAGACCGCCATGTATAATCGATTTGGCATTATTAATAACCAAGCTCAGCGTGTCCATGGATAGAGGTCCTTGCGCAAATAACGAGGCATCTAATGCGACATCAAAGCTAACCTCACCCAAACACGGACGTATCTTATGAAGATTATTTTCCAGGGATTGTCGCCTTGATGCAGCTTGGCTACAATGTCTCAACATTTTAGCTTGAGCCTCGCTCAATGAAGCATTTACCAAGAGAACTCTGGCATTTTGCACAATGCTGCCATCCAGATGCAATTCTTTGGCTGTGGCATGTATAAACCAGCCGGGATCGAAATCATTATTCATTAGAACCACGGATATGTTATTTACATGCACAGCCATGAACTGGGCAAAGGTTATAATGCTCGCCGGTACTTTTGTCTGCCGAAAGTCCGGCACACCCTTGCCACTAGTAGTACCATCCTCCTTGGGAGGCCAACTGAAACCCGCTGCATCGATGCCAACTCCCTCATCTGTATGCTGATTGTGACTACTGCCAACGCCGGCACTATTACCACCGCTGCTGTGAATGTCCTTGTTGATGCGTATGTCTCTTATATAAATGGACAGGAGCTTGGTTACGTCTGTTGTAAAGAAGCTGCTACGTAGGCACACCTCTTCGATTTGCTAGGAAACAAATGTGATTTAGTTTAATTTTGTTAATGAATTTGTGACGTCATCCATGCAAACTAACCACTGAAAATCCACTCTTACTAATGTGCACATTCTTTAAGGATAAATATGGTAACGTGATACGTCCAATGCGCACTTTGACCCGAAAACGTTTTATCAAATACCAGCTAATGCCTGTTGGCAAAATCCTAATTGGAAATAAAGGTTCAATTAGTTCGATTTCGATCAGCTGGACTGGATTTTAACTTACCAGTAGATCAACAGGAATAGCAATAAACAAAATATCGTTAACTGCAGTAGCATCTTTGCATCATAGCTTGACTATTGCTGCTAAAGTGGGTTGAAGCGAAAGTGTCAAAATATATTTTTTATGCCAAATCAATCATACATAACAAACTAAAATTTATCAACAATCATGATGAGTACGGTATTAAAGGGATGGAGACAACATGACAGTGACAGCCCGCTAGAGATGGGAAACGCCTAAAAATTACAGTTGTGAGTGTAAAAATAAGCATTGCTGATATTTTAATTCAGGGCAAAGTTCCTCAAAATATTGAAATTATGAACAATTCTTCTAAAATTAATAAGCCAAATTTATTCCGCTCCATTATAATTACCCACTGTTATGTGCTATGAAGGTTTTTGTTTTGTTTGACGCAGTTATCGGTTATAGTGGCGCTTCAATGTTTGCATCCCTGGTTGCAAATAAACAAATCTAAAAGAAATCAACAAACTTTTGCTTAAAATGTCGTTCCATTTGAGCACTAAAGAGCGGTTACTTCTGTTGATTGATGACATTGAAATGATTGCCAAAGAGCTCATTGAGCAGGCGCATCAGAAAATATCTAGCAACGAGTTGGTTGATTTGCTAGACTTGCTGGTCTCCAAAGATGAGGAATTTCGAAAAATGTTGGAACTGGCCGAGGAGCAAGCCAAAGTCGAAGAGTCAATGGACAAGCTAAGAGCTAAAGTGGAAGTGCACGTAAGTAATTAACCAAAACCTAAATTGTACCGGGAAAATCTATTTCCTACATTCTTCATATGGCAGGACCGGGAAATACAAAAACTACAAAAGTCTCTAAAAGATGCCGAACTCATTCTGTCCACGGCCATATTCCAGGCGCGGCAAAAGCTGGCTAGCATCAATCAGGCCAACAAGCGACCTGTATCATCGGAGGAATTGATTAAATATGCCCATCGCATTAGTTCGGCGAACGCGGTTAGTGCTCCTTTGACCTGGTGTATTGGCGATTTACGACGACCCTATCCCACAGACATTGAGATGCGGAATGGACTATTGGGCAAATCTGAGCAGAATCTCAATGGAAGTGGACCCATGACGCATCAAAATAGTGGCTTAACCAATGACCAGCGTAGTTTGGGTAGTGGTAGCGGGAGCGGCAGCGGCAGTGGCGGTGGTGGTGGTGGTGGTGGTAGTAGTGGAGGTGGCGGCAGTGGAGAAGTACCCAACGCGTTTCAAAATCAATTTAATTGGAATCTGGGTGAACTGCATATGATCGGCGCGTCAGGCGGTTCAGTAGCATTGGAGACACGCGCACAAGATGATGTAGAAGTGATGTCCACAGATAGTTCGAGTTCCAGTTCAAGTGATTCGCAATAAATCTGATAATTTGTAGCTTAACTTTAGTAAACAATAAAAATAAGTAGTTAAACTTAAAAACTCTGTTACAGCTTATTTATATCTCTCACAAGTAGCTCTTGTGAAATTGTTCAAATTTTTATACAGCATAGTACTTCGAAATTCAGATATTTACATATTGCCAGTTGTTCCTATAAGAATTGTGTAATGTAGTTGATTTAACTAATTCTGCAATACGATCTATGTGTATCAATAAGAATTCGAACAAATAATATATCAAGCGGTCATTTAAAATTTACATTGATAAGCGCAGCCATTTTATTAAATAACAAAATTGTCCTTAATGACACTCTAAAATCTTATGAAAAAAATTAGTTTGACAAAAAAGGAAAGTCCGCTCCTGGTATCAACAAATTTTTTTTAATTCATTAGGCATCGCTAAAATACTTATCGATAACAGAAACCGGTCTAATTGTTAAAAGTCGATATTATAACTATTTAAAGAAATTCACGTAACGCCGAAATTAATAATTGTATTAAAAATGTAAGTTTTATTCAGTAATGAAATTTTTGATTTCAGTGCTTAAATTGTTCGACAAATCATTTTTCTGCAGCCCTATTGTTGTATCGATAACATCGATATACAGATATGTGTGTGCTGGGCCCACCACTATACAAAAAAATTAACATTAACGCGACAAACATAGTTTTTTAATTTTTTTTTCCTTTTTAAATAAAAATGAAACTTGTTTTAGTTAATAATTATGTCGTCAAAGTGTAGTTGATAAGTGGGTGCAGCAACACAAGTGGACGTTATTTGTGCAAATTATCTTGAAAAATAAAAAAGTGTTACGACAAATTTATAAAGTGAGCAGAAGAGACGACGCGGAGTCCGCAGTGCGTGCGTGTGTGTGTGTGTGTGTGTGTTGGTGTGTGCGTGTGTTGGTGGAAAGAAAAAGCAAATGCCGAGGCGACTCCAAGAGCATTTGCAATATTAGAAACATATTCGAAGACGCAACACAAAAGAAGAAGGAAGAGAAGCAGGGAGGCCACAGGAGCAGGCATCTAAAACCCGCACCCCGCGTGGCATACGCATAGAGATTCCCCACCTCGACCACAACCACACAACCCTTTTTCTATTTGTTGACTGAGGGAAATGCATGGTCCAAAATTGTCAATGCATGTCTAAATTATAATTCTTATAAAAACAAAAAGTAAAAACATCAATTGAAAGTTTGTCCGAAGAAAGGACATATAACTAGGTCGACAATTTTTACAATCGCCCTTCGCCCCTGTCCTGCGCCCAAAACAATCGGATTTTAAAAAAGGCATCAAAAATGATGATACAAGAACCTGTCCAGGTAAATCGATAATAAAATTAAAGGAAAACATTTTGCAACTCTCTCTCTCTTTCTCTGTCATTTACCCTTTTACATTTCTTCCCCTTCACTTTCACTCATCTATAGGCGGCCATATGGCATTGTCTGAACCATTACGACCTCAAGGATGCCATTTTCCTCGCTGAACGTCTATGCTCTGAAGGTAAGTACGTCAATCATCACTGAAATAAGAGAGCAGGGGGTGTAATTGTAAATGAAAAGTGTCGGCTTCACTGTACTCGATGGATCTGTTTTTGTGTTCCGAATATGGTTGCATTGAAGCACTCCTGAAACATATATACATACATACATACATAGGGACAAAAAAAACTTATATTGAGTTGTAGCAAATATTAAACCTATTAAAACTTTAACCCAGCAGTTTTTTCTTTTGGTTCTCAGCTCAGCTGACTCCAATGCAACAGTGTTACTCAGCAATCTGAGGTATGTAAGGGCAGAAGACGCTTTCTATTCAAAATCAAAAGATTCGAATAATATAGGATATCTCTCCTAAAAATATCCTATGGAATCTTAAAAGCCTTTCAATGTAGTCTTATGCCTCTTAAGAGTTATTCAATTTTTCGATTCCACGTGGTAAAATATTTGTCTGCACCAAAAGAGTTATCCAAATACCTTCTTTCTTTATGTGGTAGAAAAACAGGGTAAACGAAATAAAGAAATAATTGATAATCCTTATGCTCCTGCCCTGTTTATTTTCTCTAATGCTTAAAATTTTCTTTTTGATTTACAGTTGAAAGTGACGAAACGATCTTTCTATTGGCCACCAGCTACTTTCGATCCAATCTCATTCATCAGGCATATTGGCTGCTCAAGGAGAAGTCACGCCGTTCACCGCAATGCCGTTTCCTGCAGGCAAAATGTGCCTTCGAGCTTAAGAATTACGCTGATGCGGAAAGTATTTTAATAACCACTGGCTATGTGGATACAAAACATTTTGATGATTTGCAAAAGGAGTTTGGTGAACTGGCCTGCTTTGTTTATCAACTGTTGGCGCAAATTTGCATGCAAACCGAACGCCATAAATTAGCGGTTCAGGCATTGAGGCGAACCCTAAAGTTGAATCCGTTCATGTGGAGTGCATTTGCCGATCTGTGCCTGCTGGGACAGGATGCAGATGCTGGATCAATATTTCAAATACAAAGCACAGATGTGTTCAATACGTGTCAAGGGAGCTCAGCAAATGCCAATGCTATGGTCATCTTTGGAAGCAATGGTGTCAATGGCGGTAGTATTGGTGTTGGAGGAGGAGGAGGAGTTGGCTGCGATAAAGAGCAGTTAAGCAACTATATATTGAATACGCCCATAGATCAGCAACAACAAATTCAGACGCCGCAGAATCATTTAAATAATAATAACATTAATCTCAATAGCTCCATTGGCATGCTAAGAGGTGGCACTGGTAGTGGTGGAGTAGGGACTGGCCTTTTGGAAGATACCCCAATGTCTGGGTATAATCAAGAATACGATGTCACACCATTTCGTAAGCAAATTAAATATCTATCCACATTTTCACCCAGTTTTGGTATTATGCCACTAACCAGTCCATGTGCTGGCGGCGATAACTCCTATTCCTCCTATCAAGGCTCACCCCTGCCACAGATTTTCTCCGAGGTCAATCAAGATGCCAAAATAATGGGCAAAAAACTCAAGACACATGGTGTGGTTGGTGGAGGGGTAGGCGGTGGCGGCATAATCAATCGCAAGGATGTTAAGCCAAATGTATTCACCCAAGCTGGCAATATCACTCCACGTACGCCTATTAGCAACAATAGCATTAATAATAATGTTAGCCAGGCCAATGGTAATCCCATTACCGGTAATCCCAATAATGCCGTCAGACGGAGCTCTCGACTTTTTAGCAATTCCACATATTCATCGGTTAAGGAGAACAACAAATCAACAAATTTCACTAATAATAAATTTGTCCAGCCCCGATCACCGCCGAGAAAAACCAAAAATCGCATACCCAAAATATGTTTGAATAATGAACTAAAAGAGAAAGTGGAGACTATAACCACATCCTCGATAACCGCCTCTAATAATAATAATAATAATAACAACAACAATAATAACAACAATAATGCAAGAAATCCAACGGATGAGGCAAAAGTGTTACTCAACAACAGCCTCAATAATGCCCAAACGATGGCCCATCAATTGCTGAATCTTAAAAAGCAATCGGCTGATGGCCTTATGTCACTATTAAAAGACTTGGCCGAGGGCTATAAACTTCTCTCCAATTATAAATGTAAGGCATCCATTAAGCATTTGGAAACAACAATACCAAAGCATCATTTATCCTCTAGTTGGGTGCAATCATTGATTGGTCTGGCATTCTACGAGCAAAGGGATTATGAGTCAGCTATCTCAATATTTCGACAAATACACGAGATGGATCCACATCGTTTGGATTATATGGAAATCTATTCAACATCTCTCTGGCATTTACAGCGCGAAGTGGAACTCTCTGCCTTGGCACAGGATCTAATCAATCAGGATAAACGTAATCCAATCACCTGGTGCGTTTCCGGAAATTGTTTCTCTCTGCACAAGGAGCATGAAACCGCCATCAAATTTTTAAAACGCGCTGTCCAAATCGATCCCGATTTCGTTTATAGTTACACTCTGCTCGGCCATGAATTGGTACTTACGGAGGAATTTGATAAAGCCATGGATTATTTCCGTTCGGCGGTTGTAAGAGATCCCAGACATTATAATGCCTGGTGTGGCATTGGTACCATCTATTCCAAGCAGGAGAAATATGAACTGGCCGAATTACATTATATTAAGGCACTGAAGATTAATCCACAGAATTCTGTTATCCTTGTACACATCGGGGCCATGCAATTTTTTATGCAAAAGAAGGACTTGGCACTGCAGACTCTCAATACGGCAGCCACACTAGATCCAAAGAATCCATTGGCTAGATTTCATCGGGGCTCCATATATTTCTCATTGGGCAAATATCAAGAAGCCTTACGGGAACTCGAAGACCTTAAAGAGATTGTACCAAAGGAGTCGGTGGTTTTCTATCTTATTGGCAAAATACATAAGACTCTTGGCAATATGGATTTGGCCCTAATGCATTTCAGTTGGGCCACCGATTTGGATCCCAAGGGTGCTAATAACCAAATCAAAGATGCCTTTGATTCAATGGCCCATCCCAGCTGTTGTCCGGCCACTTCATCTGCCAATGATACAAACACTTTGGATGTTGACTTTGAGCCCACTTCAGAGCGTTCCGATGACTCAACGCAGGCTCAGCAGGATGTTAGCTATGATAGTGACTATTAAGAGGAATCGAAACACATAGAATTGAGAGTGGGAGAGAGAGAGAGAGACAAGTCCTGTGGTTGTAAATACAGAAATTAACAAAAAGAAAAAACGAAGGGAAAACACAAAAGCAACAAGAGATAAAAACAAAAAAAAGGGAAATCGAGATTTGTGTGGAGTGAAAGGTGTTGATGAAACCAATTAAAATGAATGAAGTATAATTAATAATTAAACAAAAATGTCTAGATAACTTTTAGCATTAGTAATTTAAAATACAACAGCAAAAAAAAAAAAAAAAAAAAACAAAACTAAGCAACAGCAACAACAATTATAAATTACCTTTAAAAAACACTATACACTTCTAAATTTTAAGTTGAGGAGGTGTCACAGAAAAGAATAAAAAAATGGCAGTAATAGGACATTAGAAAAGTTCACTCAGCTAAAATTTATGATGATCATCTGGGCCATGGGCCACACCAACACAAAAACAAATAATATACAGAATTAATCAAATTTAAAAAAACAAAAACTAAAGTATTTAGCATCTTTATTTTCTTAAACCAAAAAAAAAAAAAAACGAAAGATAATGTTTGCCAAATTCAATAAGGCACAAATTAGAAAATTTCGACTTTTCTTGGTCTCTGAATCATTTTATTTTTAACTTCAAAGAAATAGCGAAATATTCTAGGGAAACAGCTCAGATTACAGATATGTATGTACATATACATGTAGGTTGAATATCAGTTTGAACGTTTTGATTTTGGGGTGTAAGGTCTCTAAAGAATATTGCATTTCCTTCAATATTCAAGAAAGTTGTAAACAATACGAAATTCATTTCGAAATTGATAATACATCTTCACTAGATGGTAGCCGTTGGTGAATCTGTGGCCAAAGCACGAGCTGTTCGTGTGTCAATTTTTGAGTAATATCAATTACTGAACGTAAACGATCTAGCTCAACGTCGAGCATCATAGCCATGGCTGGCAAATGATCGTCCAATAAATAAATTTTACGTGGACATTCCATCTTTAGAACAAGGTTGACATCCTTGGTGCCAAATATTCTGGCTACGGAATCGCATATTGAAGACGAACTGCTCGAGCTTAACGAATCCAAACAGGGTGATGACACCTTGTCGTTGGCTGGTTGGGTTGGTTCGGGTGTCAACACACCATCTAGGCTAGTCTCCTGTGAAGGTGGTAATTGGTGTATAAAGTGTGCTGGATATTGTGTAGGTAGCTTCGATGGTGATGAAGGCTGAGAGAACGGACTGTTGTATTGCAATGGAGCCTGCTGCTCTGGCTGACGGGAAGAGTCTTGGGATGCCTGTAATTGGTTCTGATTTTGCTTAGGCTTGGTCAAAATGGTCTGTGTTTGAGACCGTGCTAATTGTGAAGGATTAGCCTTTGATAGACCACGCCCACGTCTTGGTTTTGACTGACTTTGGGATAGCCGCGAGTGCTTTGGTAGTGGATTTTTCCGAGGCTGACGGCCTCTGGTTCTGGGATTTGAACTTCTCTGCTTCGTGGGGACTTGGGTGAGGCTGGCTGCTTTACACTTAACTGGTGGCATCATCATATTGCCTACCATAGTATCTTCAAACGATCGCTTAAGTGCCTTTCCTTGACGAAAGTGAACAATTTTCGTTACTTCATCCTTGGATTTGGCAGGAGACGGGCCTGGACTAATTGTTGTTGCTACAGGATGGTTTGTGGTATTTATTATTTGGCCACAAATTAACTGGCTCATTTCGGATTCCGCATCCTCGAATAATTGCGGAGAACGTTCTTTTAGAACCACAGAAAAGCTTTCCTTTGACAATAATCGTTCCGATCTCCGTAGCTGCAACTGTTGGCTGGATGCTCCAAGATTAACGGTGAGCTCGGCCTCAGAGCAGTATGTGCTTGTGTCGCTATTATACATCATTCCACCAATGTATTGAGAATGGTTTAAAATATTACATTTTCTTGGGCCATAAAAAACTGATGGCAGTTAAATAGTAGTTAAATATTCAAAAAAGTGCTGCCAGCTTCTTGGACTAGGGCTGCATGCAAATATATACCCTGCCACTATTTTTGAAAGATTTGTTCCCCCTATTTTCCACTACTCAGAAATTTTCTATGCTCTGCCTGGTCACACACATAAAAAAAATATAAATTTAGTTTCTTCAAAAGCATCTGCTCACCAAAGTCATCAAACTCACCAAGTCTATAAAATAATTACCAGCTGTTTTTGGTTCCACTGGCTTTGCCTATTCGATGGAGAGTACTCGTGAGCCTGAACCATCGGGATACAATATAGCTAAAGATCCTGCTTTGAGAAAGAATCGCATATTCCTGGGCAATATTCCTATCTGTACACGAAAGGATCTGGAAAGCATATGCCAACCGTATGGTAATGTTTTAGGTTCCGTGGTGCAAAAGAATTTCGGATTTGTCCAATTTGAATCTGAGGAGATAGCCAATAAAGCGGCCACTGCATTAAACCGCTCCACTTTTAAGTCAAATACTTTGACTGTGCGCAATGCCAGCATTAAACCGACGCCAGTGGTAAAGAATAATATGATGCCGATGCCAATGCCCAACCAAATGCCGATGCCGCCAGTGGCCATTCAGGGAGGGATAGTAATGTCAGCAGCAGAGGCGGCTGAAGGCGGATCTGTCATTAACGACTGCGAGATTGTAGTAGTGAATCGGGAAAACACGTAAGTAAAGGGTAACACAATGTTCTAGACATAATAAGAATATTCTTACTTTTTAAGGAAATATGCGGAGTATGTAGAGGAGCGTTTGAGAAAAGTGGGGATGCGAGTAGATATTCTATTTCCAAACGAGGATGTGATGTTGGGCAAGGTGTTGGCTAATATCTCATCACGTGGTTGTCTCTATGCAGTGCTGGTTACTCCTCAACACGAGACATTGAGTAGTATTACTGTGAATATTCTTTATGGAGTACCAGCAGAGCATCGTAACATGCCTCTAGAAGATGCCATCACTTTGGTAGCCACTGATTTCCGGTTGAAAAAGCAACGCGATGCTGTTCCCACCAAAGTCCCAGGACATCCTTACCAAATCCGTCAACTGCTTGATATGTTGTGCAGCAATCATCCATTGACTGCTTTACAATATGAATGCATTATTAAGTACTTGGAATCGAAACGTCAAGAGCAAATGAAAAGAGAATTGGGGGATGCAAATGCTTTGGCCAAGCTTAAGGCTCCAGATCCTGAGGTCGAACTGCAGAAGAAAATCCTTAGCATTATGAATAAGCCGGCTGTAACAGATATTAGTTACGAACTAATGTATTCAACACTTGAAGCGGTTAAGGAAGATCAACGGTTTATGGCCTTGCTGAAGGACGCCAGAGTTTTGTCCGCTCTGGAAAGCATTTGGACACGCGATCTCATCGACACTGTGGCAGAGTTTGTATAAATTGAAGATGCACTGGTAATTTACATACTGTAATGCACTTTACACCAATTATATGACAAAACTCAGAATATAAGATGTCTACTTTTACACGTTTAAGAATTTATTTGTTTTTAAATAATTAAAATTATTTCAAAAACAAACTTATGGCCATGATCGTTTAGCCTCATATCCATCGTACTTTTTGCGATATTTTAAACCTGTCACTAAAGTGGAGCTCTTGGGGAAAGCTGTTTTTCCATTGAATTTCGTATCGGTTTCAGGATGGAAACGCACATATTCGTATTGTATATGTAAGTTTTCGGGTAAATCTGCCCGTTTCAATGCATCTAACGGCACTGTGGTGTCCACAGGTCTCTGATAAAATTCTATAACATCCGATATGGTCTCCATTTCATGAATTTGTGAATTGGGTACTGAATGGTTCAATTCCTGTTGGCATGCCGACAGAAAGTTAAATTTATCCTTTTGATCTCCAAACTTGTGTTCATCTCCACCTAGTTTCAAAGTGGATGCCAAAGAACGGACAAGTTCTACTACATTGGGAGGTGGTGCATAGGGCTTGTGTGGACGCAGAAAACTGCAGGAGTAATAAAGATAAATCGTTTGGTTATTAAAACTTGGAATCTACTTGACATGTTTACCCCTTTGCTGCAATTGATTCACCAACGGCCGCAAGAGTCACATTCTGAGGTTTGGTCGCAGTTTTGCTGGCGAAGCATCTTACTAATCGGGGCAAGTATTGCAATTGGTTTTGTTTAAACATTTTTAAAATTATTTCTGTTTTCGTTGCAGGTGCCGTAATAGTATTGCGACTAGAGTTGCCTTCCTGCACATGTCGTCGGCAACTCTGGCAGCCTTGGTCAATAGGACTGTCTGGTTCAACAACCAAATGAACTTGTTTTCCATTTCATATGAACTAAACTGCTTCTTTGCAATTTCGATTTCATACGAACTAAACTGCTTCTTTGCAAATAGAAAACATAATAAAAAGAAAAACATTGATTTGATAACACCTATGTATTATAGTTCCAAATGTTTATTTTCAAAGTCAAAAACTTCGTAATTTTCCTATACTGATTAGATGGGTAAATAAGTTTTAATTGGTGCTAATATATGCATATGCGTATTACTTCTTAATATTCGGAGTAAAAGTAAGTACATAACATAACACAAAATATGTGTGCCTAACAATCCATTTATTTAGCAAGCATAGGAGCCAGTTGTGCGGGTCAAATAAATATATTCGATAGTGGTTGCAATAAGAGCTATCGAATAAGATTTTCTGACTTAGATTGGACGGTCACACTGCTTCATCTCTTTCTTTTTCCGGTCGCGAAATGGTAAGGAGTGCGATACAAAACGAAAACCGAAAAATTAATTTGTAAACATCGTGAATGTCTCTACAAATAATTACTAATGAACTGAGTTGATTAATTGGAACAATGTGATACACTCGCTAATAATAATATTTCGTTTACAGGGTATTGATATCAACCACAAGTACGATCGTAAGGTTCGCAGAACCGAACCCAAATCTCAGGATGTTTACCTGCGTCTGCTGGTCAAGGTGAGTATAATCATTAAATTGTTGGCAAAACTAACAAAGCTATAAAAAAAAGACTAATTGATTTGTTTCTTCCTTTCATCATATTTTAGCTGTACCGCTTCCTGCAGCGTCGTACCAACAAGAAGTTCAACCGCATCATCCTGAAGCGTTTGTTTATGAGCAAAATCAATCGCCCACCACTATCTCTGCAGCGTGTTGCTCGTTTCTTCAAGGCTGCCAAACAACCCGAATCCACCGTGGTTGTTGTGGGTACTGTGACCGATGATGCCCGCTTGTTGGTGGTCCCCAAGCTGACTGTTTGCGCTCTGCATGTTACCCAAACCGCTCGCGAACGCATCTTGAAGGCTGGCGGTGAAGTCCTGACATTCGATCAGTTGGCTCTTCGTTCACCAACCGGAAAGAATACATTGCTGTTGCAGGGCCGTCGTACCGCCCGCACTGCCAACAAGCACTTCGGCAAGGCTCCCGGTGTACCCCATTCGCACACTCGCCCCTATGTTCGCTCCAAGGGACGCAAATTCGAACGTGCTCGTGGTCGTCGCTCCAGCTGTGGTTACAAGAAGTAAGCAGCAACAGCAGCAAGAGAATGATTGGAGGAGCAGCGTTTATGTCGTCGTCACTTTTTGGTTATAACAGATATTGATTTGTCAGAGATCGAAGGATATAAATTCGCCATGGCGACATACTTCGTCATTGGCAATAAAGAATTTTTGTTCCAAATGGTAAAAATGTCTTTCCCTCAATTGAATTATTATTTATTTTTTGTTTTGTGAATAATGTGAAAAAGCCAACACGTTCACGTGGTAAGGTTAGGCATCGGTAACAGAAGTATTTTTTGGAATTACAAGTGGTGTGTGAGTGAAGAGCAAATGAATTCAGTGTTTGCACAATTTTCCAAATTCGCCAATTAGAATGAGTGATTTAAATTAAAAGTCCTTAATCTGAATCCGTGAATGCCACCAGTCGGAGTGATCGGCTGTTTGTTTTTGGACGAAAATTTTCAGTATACGTTGAACAGTGAGGTTCAAAAAAATGAAAATTACATTGAAGAACTTTCATGGTTTAATATAAGAAACTTTGCCATGAAACATTGAATTGGCAACTCTGTATAGCGCACAGGAAGCTATCAGATGACAATAATATACAGCGCCAGTTGGTTGGAGCATGAGCCTACATATATGAATGAGCTCTAGTAAAAGAATTGGAAGATGTGTTGGGATCTCACTACAATTAATTTTATTATACGGAAAAGGGACCAACCAAAGTTCACCGTAGATTTGTACCATTAGCAAGATTAAGATGAAAATCATTGACAGATCTGGAAAATATTTTTTGGGGAGTGTACGGTCAGAGAATCAATATTTGTTGGCTGTTGTTTTAGTAATTTTCGAAAAACGGCATATTGTCAGTATCACGATTAATCGATATTACATGATTATTTAGAAAACTCACTAATGATGGAAAAAGTGAAAAATCGTTTAAAATCTTGACATTTTGGGGTGTCTAGAACCATGGGGCTCCTCCCCTGTATTCATCCACGGTGACAATCATTTTTATATCTATATACATGATATTCTTTCATTAATACATTAAAAAAAAGCCTTAATCCTTGTACAGTATGCATGAACTGAACTGCTAGAAGAGTTTAGTGCAAATGTGTGCTCCAATAATTGATCAAAGGTTGATCCTGCGGTTGTACACCCAAAACCTTTTTCAATTTGATTTGCACACTCGTGGATTTGGCATGATTCAGGCAAATTACTTTGCTGAAAGAGAAAGAGACAGCGTTAATATTAAGAAAATCGGAAAAGAGAGAGAAGGGGGTGGGGGGGGTTCTTGTGTACTTACTTCTTCCACTCTTCAATTAAAACTTTAGTTTGTTTGTTAAGGACCAGCTCAGTAAAGATTTTTTCTTCGACAGCCTTAAGTAGTTTGACCATGAGATCGGGCACTAGATGAAATAAATGAATTATATGTAAACATGATTTTCTTATTTTTCTGTATTAAATGAGTTACTTACATTTTTTAGGCAGTTCAGCAGGCCATTTGACCGAAACTTCATGACCGTTGACATGCCGATCAAGAAAATCGATACGGAATACTCCTGTGCTGGCTATGGGCACCGCTATGTCATTCGATACGGATATAATTTTGTATTCTGAACTAATCGAATGTTGATGCTGTGCATCTATGCGTATAAGATTGTGCATGGCCTCGGGCAAGAGTTTCTTAAGACAAACCATAAACCGAAATGTGCGTTCCGGTGAGCCTCGAACAATGATCTTAATCCCCGTTAAGGCACAATAGCAAACCATAGCGAATTCCTCTTTGCGCAAAACTTTTTTCAAATGACGTAGCGAGAAGAACTCCTCCTGCTCGGGATCATCGATGGACTCTTCATATTTCTGAATCATAGGCAGCGTTGAGCTGTTATAGGTCAATCTCTGTGCTGGAGGACGGCCACTGCTTTGGGGTGGTAGCCAGGGCAGATTGCCAAACGTTACATGTTCGGTAAGGAAACGCGAGCCAGCCAACAAAAGCCAAGCAAAATGTGAATGCAATTGGGGAAATATATTATCTTCCCCCGTAAGTTCCGGCAAGGAACGATACGAGTGTGTTAGAAACTGTTGGCCCGAAAGCCGCCTTTGTCGAGCCGTCGAATAGTTGATTTCCTCGGCCTCTTTGGTTCTTAGGGCGCCCGCTTGCAACTCCGATGATACTTTCTTTAGGTGTTCGGCCAGAAAAGGTTTTGTATTTAATAGAAAATATTTATCCTTCATTAAAACTATAATGGAGAACAGCTGAAAAGATCCACGAGCCTTCAGATCGCTTACACGAAACTTATGACTGAGTATATGCCCGCGGGTCGAGTCGCCAAAAAATACAAATTCACCGTCCTTATCCTTGTTTGTTGTCTGTAAATTTTAGATCTTATAAATAACCGCGTTCATTTGCGCTTTTAACCATTCCTTACCTGGGTGGTAGTTGTTTTTTGGTTCTGTTGCTGCTGTGGAAGGGCTTTGTTGGTGTCTATTTCATTGCTGAGACTCAGAACAGCTGCCTGATTGACCAGAGTAGATACTTCGGTTAATACTGGGACTCGTGTGCTCATAAATGTGGCTCCACTTTCCGTATCGGTACTGTAGATGGCATTGAAATTGTGCCGTCCCATTGAATTACAGGCTGAGCATGTTAATTTTGTTTGTGATTGCTGCTGCTGCTCGAGCTGCAAATCGTCGATTTTCGTATCTCGCAGGGTTTGAGTGCAGAATAAGGCGCAGGGGCCATGAGCCTCGCAGAAATGGCAAAGAGCTATCACGGCATTCATTTGGGTTTGATTTTATTTCAAAGCATATATGTAATCAATGGAAGGCACACAAATTTTTGTTGTTGTTTTAATGTTATTGAGAAAACAGCATTTTGTAAAAAAAAAAAAACACCATGAAGCTTGTTTCCAAACAATTGGTTAGTCATATGATTTGCAGAGTTTCAAAGTAAATTAATCGATTAATCGGTTATAACTACTCATGTGCCCTGTGGGATATCAAAAACAAAAAATAACGGCCAAGATAATGGAACCAGAAAAAAACAAGTTTTTTTTTGTCTGTTAAGAATGTTGCAATATCCATTGAAACAGTAGAAATCTGATCTGTTTGCGGTCTAGATGCTTAAATCCAGTTTCCCTTATAAGACTTCAACAATATTCACTGGCGACCAGTGGCTCTTGGATTGTTTGTTCATTAGCATCATGGGAAAGACTAAAGAATCTGTTCGGATAGTAATAGTAGGAGCAGGCGCTTCAGGAATAGCGGCGGCCACACGACTCTTAGAACAAGGATTTAACAATATTCAACTGCTAGAGGCAGAGAGTCGGGTAGGAGGACGGATTCATACCCTGCCTTTTGCTGATAATGTGGTAGATCTGGGAGCTCAATGGTGTTATGGTGAAGAAAATAATGCAGTCTACTCTCTAGTAAGGAACACGAATCTAACTGACGCCACGGGCAAGTATTTTCAAGACGTCAAAAATATACGTTCCAACAAGGAAATTGTCACGCATAAAGAAGCTTCAGCTCTGAAGAGATTTCTAACAAATTCTCTGCCAAAGGAGAAGGAGGAGTATAAGGGTTCAGTGGAACAATGTTTGACCGAAAATTATTTCAAGGGAGCAAAACTATTGGAAGACTCTAAACTAGCCCAAGAGATATTCGAATGCTTCAAGAGATCTCAAAGTTCTTTAGTTGGTTCAGATAACCTGGATGAAGTTTCGGGACGAACGCATTTGGAATACAAGCCATGTGAGGGGGATCAGTTGATCCATTGGCATGACAAGGGATTCTACAGATTCCTACAACTTCTTATGAAATCCGACCCCAAAAATATAAATGATCTGGGAGTGATCGGGGGGCGACTTCTGCTAAATAAGAAAATCAATAAAATAATTTGGGAACCTTCGGTAGATGAAATCAAGGTTCAAACAAAGGATGAAGATACATTCCTAGCCGATCATGTGATTTGTACCATATCCTTAGGGGTTCTTAAGCATTGTCATAAGGATCTATTTCATCCTCCTTTGCCTTGTTCTAAATTACAAGCTATACAAAGCTTGAAATTGGGCACTGTGGATAAAATCTATTTGGAATTTCTCTCCTTACCTGATTCGTTTATAGGTTTCTATGCGCTTTGGGTAGACGAAGATCTACAAGAACTACGCCAGTCGAAAAGGTTTTGGCTGGAGGGCATAACCGGTTGCCATCGAGTACTCAATCAGCCACGTATTCTTCAAATTTGGATTGGGGGTGAACATGGCCGTCATATGGAGACCCTTCCGGAAACCGAGATTCTTGAAGCTCTTCAATGGTTTTTTCAGAAATTCCTTAGCTTTGATATACCCCAGCCGCAACGGTTTGTCCGCACACAATGGCATTTAAATACGAATTTCCGTGGAAGTTATTGTTTTCGTACGACTTTGGCTGATCAATTGGCCACGGGGCCCTGGGCCTTGGAAGAACCACTCTTGGGCTTAGATGGGAATCTTAAATTGCTGTTTGCTGGCGAAGCTACCAGCCGTAATCATTATTCCACTGTCCATGGAGCTATTGAGACCGGTTGGCGTGAAGCAAATCGATTAAATGAATTATACTTACATTAGATTGACTTTTATTTGTATGAATAAGAATGTTCAAAAATTCAATCGCACACTAGACATTGTTATTAATGGAAGGTTGGTTCATTGGTTTTCACTATATACTGAACGGTAAAAGTTTGTCGTGCTCTTCAATCAATTATGCGATGAGTTATTTTTAAGATCGGCTGCTTCAATGATCAGTTCGTAAGTCTTAAACAAATAGCATTAATGCAAGGACTGAGGAGAGTAAAGTGTGGAAAGTGCAGGAGATTGTCCCCAAGATTCCAATAAAGTTCAAAATCTTCCCCTCACGTGTGCAAATAGAAAAGTCAAACTGAGCATTTTGATCTTCTTATTTTTTGATATTCTTGTTCTTGCTAATTGGCTGTTCAAATGTTTGTGTCCCTCAAAATTTCCACTTGTCATCGCATTAACGATGAGATGATGCTGATGGCTCACTTAGATTACACCTACACCAAAGAAAATCAGTCTTTGAAAATCAACGCGACTAAGATGTCTGGCCCTGGTCTTGGTCTGGTTTTAACTCTAGCGATTGTCTTTAGTATGACGGCTGTACCAATTTTCGGACAGAATCTTACTGAGTTCTTACTGCACCGCCAGAGGCGTTGGCTGATCTTCCAGAATAGTGGTTCGATCAAGTTCAGTATTGGCCCTTCAATGCCGATACCATTGGGGGATCATGTTTCCTTTCGTTCCTGTGTGCTATCGTATACTCTTCAAGGTGGTACTTATTCAATGCCAACTTCACCGATTTGGCCCTGGGATAAATGGGAGTCAACTTTTGCCAGGTCTCTCAACCAGATGAGACGAAATATTGAGATACAAACGGCCAGTGGCAAACTGAAATATGCCGATGACGCTCGACTTTTGGTCTATACCGCCTTGGAAGAGTATATTGGACGAAGAAATGACGATATGTCCTTTGGAAGGCCATGTCTTTTACGTTCTATATGCGAAAACGCTCAAATTCATCATCATGTGGGTATATTTTCCGAAATTCTAAACATTGTTTTAAGGTGAGTTACAGCTCATAATAAGTTGAAAGAATAATTTTTGACAGCAAATTATTTAATTTTAGTCCAGGAAAAGCTGATCTGGATGTGGCATATCATGATGCCTATACAGCCGGACGTGGAGGAATCAATTGTTTGACTCAATATGATTCCTGTCCACGTGGCCTAAACTTTTTGGATGAGTTCTTAATAGTTGAGAATAACTGAAAAAGTAAAACATTTTGCTGAAAGGTTTGAAATTTCGTTAAACAGAAAAAAAACACAAACTTCAAAATTTAAAGTAAACATTGCAAATATATTTTACTAATGTCGCCCTGCGGATCTTTTTAAACATCGTTTGCATCTATAATAAATCCATCTAGGATGCTTGTTCCTTTCGGGCAATTCTTAAATTGAGTTAAACAATCAACACCAGACAAGCCTGCTACGTATGCTTCTTTATAATCATCATCCAAAAAAGCTTTGCCAGGACTAAGCATTAAACAAAACGAAAAATCCATTAAACTTGATTCTTTAACAATCTATTAAACTTTATATTTAACATCTTACGTTAACAAAATATTCACCAATTCTGCTATGATGCCCACATGCTGATGGATCTGTGCATTCTCACAGATATTTCGCATTAGACACTGATGGCCTCGACCCTGTATTCCATCCCTGATCTGGTCCATATACTTTTCCAAAGCTGCATAGGCAAATACTCTGGTGTCATCTTCCGGCATTAAATCCAATTGCTTAATCTTCTTTTGTAAGGAACGAGCATAAATTGTTTCCCATTTATCCCACGGATACAAAGGAGCTGAAGGCAGAGTGTAGCCTCCAAAGTGAAGCGTATAATAATAAACTAAACTACGCCAAGTGACACCGGGATCCTCCAATTGGGTCGTCATAACTGGACCAACAACTAATCGTATAGTGCCACCATGCTCATATATCAATTGATGTCGTTTCTGACGGGCCAACACATAGTCTGTGAGATTGGATTCCTTGGGGAATAAGGCATCAGAAGCGGCTTCTATTAAACCGCAGAAAGAAATCAGTTGGAGAAACCAAAATTGAACCGTCTTCATTGTGGGAAAGTCGTCTGGCAGCTTTGAAGTGCTGTTTAAGAATGCGTTTCAACAGAAATTCAATCTAGTATTCATCTCAGTAAATATTTGATTAATGAATTATCACGCAAATTGGGTTATAAAGAATCAATTGTAGACGACAGCAAAAGAGCAAGAAATTTTAAAACAAAAATATGTTCCGAAAATCAATAAATTAGAATTCATCTACCCTTTCGTGAAAATTATTTGTTTCTTAATTTGAAGTGCACTAAATTAAAAGTATGTTTTAATGATAAGAGGTTAAAAAATATATTGAATTTAAAGTTATTTTTTTAAAAAGTTCGAATCATTTATTATTAATCATGTTTGTTACGGTTTTGACTAACGCGCTTAATTCGACATTTGCGAGAGTTATCGATAAGTGACACGATAATTATCGCAGTCGAGTTACTTATAAAAATGTATCGTCTTTTTGTTCATCTCTAATATTATTGGCCAATTGTGCTTCTGAAGTTTTTTTTTTTTACTAACAATGTTTCATTAATTTTAGACGCGTCAACTGTCAATGCGTGCTCTAGTGTTGTGATTAAGTGTGTCTGTTAGTTTATTTGAAAATTTGCATTTACATTTCATTCATTGTGTGTTCGGTGAGTCGCGTCATTACAATAACGCATTTGTATGTTTGTGTGTGTGTTGGTGTTACAAGTGAACATGTTTTTGCTTTTCTAGTTATACATAGCATTAGACAGAGTGGAATAGGATGATTTGTACCGGGCTGCGGTGCTTTTGTTTCAGGTGAGACCACAGTGTGCAGTTATTTAAGGATGTTATCATTCATAATATCACATATTTCTTTCAGGTGCTAGACAAATGCCCCCGAAGCCGATCTATTCCCTTTTAATTTTGTGAACAATTTTTAAAGTTTGAGAGGCTGTAGGTTGCTGGTTTTAATAAAAACTGCTCTGAAAATAAAAGCAGGTGGGCATCCAGCAAGCACACGTAGGGGGACAGGACAGGACAGGTGCTGTACGCACTAACATACGTACACACACAAGCACATTCTCACACACGTCTAAGCATCAGCAGCAGCAGCAACAACAACAATGGCTAACACTACTACTACCACCACGGCAACGCCAATGGAAATTGATGAATTCATAAATGGAGCACTTGTATCTTGGGTGAGTGAATTTATGCTTTTTGCATAAACAATTTCAAGTGTTCAATAAACAACGGCAGCAGCGACTCAACCTTTGTATCGGCAACGCCAAGGTCATTGTAACTTGGCTGGCTTTAACACTCAGTCTAACTTTTATGCATCACGGGCGGTTTATGACTCGACGGCAGGCGACGAATCGTGGTGGTAATATATTTAGAAACCAGCTACAAAAGAAAACCAAGTAGCGGATTGAAAAGAACCGAATTTTGTAAATCCTTCGAAGTTTTAAAAGAATTTAAAAATACTAGATAATATCAGCAAATACTTAATCATTTATACTTTTTAAAATTTTTATAATTAATTTTGTATTTATTTGTATTTTAGTTTTCTCCTTTAAAATGAGTTTCGTATGCCCTAATACGTAATCCCTAATACGCCCCTGTATAGATATTATTCACAGTTTTGGTTTGTCATTTGCTAATTCTTATTCTCTTTCTCTCTTGTTTTCCCTACGTCTGCACACACACACGCACATACAGCTGGAGTCGTGCTTGCCCCGAGCTGAAATGTTAGCCGGCTACACTTCTCTACTAGATGGCTTGATTATTCACAGTGTTTGGCTACAAATTGATCCGGAGCCTCAAAATAATCCAACCGAGCTGAACGATGTAACTGGTCAGGCATTGAGCAAGGCGAGGGCCAAGAACTTTGAATGCATTGTGAGAAATTTGAAATCCTTATTTGAGGAGGAACTCGGCCAGACCATTTTGGTGCTTCCCGATGCTTTTACACTTGGTTCGTATCCGGAGAGTAAGCAGGGACTAGAGCAAATGAAAACGTTGCTTACACTGCTCCTCGGAGCAGCCGTTCAATGTCCGAACAAGGAACTGTTCATAGCTCGTATAAAGGAGTTGG
The DNA here is from genome assembly GCA_018903935.1 of Drosophila insularis. Lineage (NCBI taxonomy): Eukaryota > Metazoa > Arthropoda > Insecta > Diptera > Drosophilidae > Drosophila > Drosophila insularis. Next base: position 2,039,906 of record JAEIFP010000337.1, on the reverse strand, counting down.
ATGTAGAAACGCAACATGCCATAGTGGCCCTTATTAAACAGGTGACCGATAGCCATAGCCTCGTCCTTACTGAGGATTCTCTGGAGCGTCTAACACCGGAGCACATGTATGGACACATTTTGCGTCTGACTAAGGAACGAGATCACATGTATTTAAAATGGATTGAAATGGTTTGTGTAGAACCCGAACTAAATTCCAGTGATGCAGGTGGAGTGGGTGAATGTGGTCAGGTTGTGGGTGGAGTGGGTGTCAGTTCACCTTCTAGCAGTGGTACTGCCACATCGACTCCCTCCTCTTCATCGAATTCGGAAAGTAACCATCTCGCTGTTGAATGCGCCGACTTGAGGTCAAAAAACCGTAAACTAAGGCAAGAGCTGTAAGTAGAACCCACTTCTAAGTATGAGATTAGTATAAAACTAAAATATTTTTCCTTATAGTGAGGAAAAATCGGAAAATCTGCTTGAGTTGCGTGAGGAATTGGATGCAAAGAAAGTACGTTTCGATAAGCTACGCCTAGAAAGTCAGGAATGGTTTGCCGAAGCTAAACGAGCAGCTGCTTATCGTGATGAGGTGGACATTTTACGGGAACGAGGTGAACGTGCCGACCGCTTAGAGATTGAGGTGCAAAAATATCGCGAAAAACTTGGCGATTCCGACTTTTACAAGTCACGGGTCGAAGAATTAAGGGAGGATAATCGTGTGCTCTTGGAATCTAAGTAATTTGCAATACCCATTTACAAACTTTTTGAAGTTTATCTGTTGTTTTCTGTCTCCGTAATGTTATCGTATTTATTTCATTTTTAGAGAAATGCTTGAAGAGCAGCTGCAGCGTTATCGGAAGCGTTCCGAGCATGCCATTACCTTAGAATCGGAGATTATAAAATACAAACAGAAACTCAATGATATGGCTTTGGAGCGCGATGTAGATCGTTCCAAGTTGGAAGAGTTACTTGAGGAGAATGCTCAATTGCAGTTGGTAGCCAAAAATCTTAATTCTTCAACAATGACACAGGATGTTGATAAATCGTTCTCCGACAATGAAGAAGATGATTGCAATTCCGGCGATAATAGCCTGTCCGAGCAGTTAACCAACAATGCCCAAACACGTGTTTTAAAACTAGAGCTAGAGAATCGTCGTCTAATGGCTGCTTTAGAGCAACTGAAAGAGAGCAGTTTCCACGAATCGACTAGCAAAATGTTAGAACTAGAGAAAGACAAAAAAAAATTATCGCTGAAACTAGAACAAATGCAGGAAAACATACTGAGACTTACCCAACAGAATGTGGAACTGGAGGGTGTATTCAAAAATGCCCTGGAAGAGAACAAAAAATTGCAGGATGCAGTCGATAGCCGCCAAAAAAGCTATGATCGTCAAAGCCTCGAGCGTGATCTGGATCGTCAAAAGTTAGCAGATTCAGAGCAACAAGTAGAGACCTTAACAAAGGAAAAGTTACGTTTCCAAACATTAAACGAAAGCATCCAAAGAAGAGCTGAAGATTTAGAAAGATTAGTGGAAACAAAGTCCAAAGAATTGGACTTACAAAAAGAGAAATCCCATCAATATGAGGAGTGCAAACAAAAGCTCTATGAGATTGAGCTGCAAGTGGCAACCCAAGAACGAGAGAACTTGAGTCTACTTAAGGAAGTGGGAAAGCTTAAAGAAAGCACTGAGCAAAAGTCTGTGGAATTAGATGAAACACTCAATTGCTTGGAAATAAAATCGAATGAATTGTGCAGGTTAAGCAAACTTGTTGAAGATTCCGAGCAAGAGCATCAGAAGCTAATGGAATTGGAAAAAATCAACCAAGAATTATCTAGCCAGAGAGTAATAGATCAGGAGATGATTACAACTTTGAGAAATGATCTAGTTACAGGTACTTTGGTTAGCAAGAAGGTGAAACACAATCTGGAGCAATTAGGACTTAGTCAAGATGAGGGTCAGGGCGAAGGCTTGGATGTGGAGCAAGTAGTTGAAAAGCTAGTTCGCAATCCCGAGACCTTCAAAACTGTCAGGGAAATTATGCTGACTGTCAATCGTGAAAGGGAACAAGAAGAGGGCGGCCTTAAGTCGGATATGTGTGTCTTATGCCACCGCCAGGAGATTTTCACTGTGGAAAAAAATATTGACTTGGTAATTGGCCAACCTCAATCGCAGGAATTAAGTTTTGAACATAAGCCCAACCGTGACTCTTCAGAAATGCTGCGCCTGAAGGACTCGTACGGCGAACTGCAGACCGAAAATGCTCGCCTAAGTGTAGATATAGCCACTCTAGGATCACAAATCACTTCTTTAAATACCCAACATGTAGCTCTACAATTGGCAAATTCTCAATTAGCTGCCGAAAAAGATTCGCTTCTAAAGGATATTGATTCATTGCAACAAGAGCACAAACATGCTCTCCATGATCAGGTCACCTTGCAGTGTCTACACGATCAGCTGTCAGCGGAATATGAATCCCTGAACAAAGATAAAGAACAGCTCAAGGCAGCAGTTAGAGATTTACGCCAAGAATTGAGAGAGACACGCGAAAATTTAGCCTCCCTCGAGCAGCGTATTGAAGAGTTGAGCTCGCAAAATAATAGCTTGAAAACATGCAGCGAAGATTTGTCCATCTTACGAACGGAACACTCTAAGCTAACTGATGATTTTCGTAATCTATTTGCCACCAGCGATCGGTTTAAGAATGAGTATAAAAATATACAGGAACAGTATAAAATGATACGCATGGAGCACGGTAGTCTTAAATTGCAGAACACTGAGTTAAGTGGCGAACTTAATTCTAAATCGGACCAAGTAAGACTCTTACAGATCGAATACACTAAGGTTCAACAAAAATGTGACGTGAGTTTTTACCATTGTAATAATTTCAATTCAAATAGTATCCTGAACTGGTTATCTTTTTTAGATGCTCATACAAAACAATGCTGAATTGGATTCGGAACGAAAGGCTTTAATGGATAATACGTCACAATTGCTATCACAATATCAAGAATTGTTGGCCATGTCACTCGAGGATAAAAAGCATTTCCATGAGGAGGAAAAGAACTACGCGGAACGTGTGCATAGCCTTAAGAGACAAAAAGAAAAACTTGAAGAAAAGATCATGGAGCACTATAAAAAGTCGGAGACCACTGTCCAAAAAAAGTAATTTGCGATATATAATGCAGATTTGTATTTGTATTAACTAAAATTGACTTCCATTTTGTGCAGAAAACCATTTGCCAGCAGCCTAGTTAGACGTGTGAAAAAGGCTAGCTCCGATTTGATGAACAAAGTGCCAAGTCGTGTAGGTTAAAATACGTAATAATACACAATCTGACAATTAGATTTATATTTATATTTATGCTTAATTTAGAACCGGCGTTCATGGGTAGATGATGCTCGTGCCAGCTCTCAGTTTGTCATTGGCTCTGAATCGGGTGGAAATGATTCGGATAATAGCAATGAAGAGCCTCTTTCTATATCCTCGGATACTCACCTATTGCAAAGAAATATTCCTTTGCGTCAAAGCTTGCAGCGGTAAGTCAATAATTGGAATTTAACACATTGTGTTCCAGTTTTATAAGAATTTCAAATAATTCCAATTGTTGGCAATGGAATTTAATGGAATCATTTGTATTTATGGCATTGGTTTAATATTATTGGCTGGACTATTTTGAATTTTTGGAACTGGAAAAAAAAAACAAATTTTTATAAATACGGTTTACGGTGTTTTTCTTGTTCTATTTTCATGTATTCGCACATACACTTACATACAACCTCCAACCATTACGCACCACACGAACCGACACTCTACAACACTCTGTTCATGCTAGTAGGGACTTACTGGATAATCCCATGCAACGTGGTGGGCAAGTACGCAGTAGTCTACAGGCACAGAAACGTACGGATTTATCTAGCTCACGTAGAAATAGTGTGCACGGGTATGAGCTGTTGTCAAATGTTTAACAAAATTTTTCCCTTTAAAAATGTGATGTAAACCCTTTTTCCCTTAAACCTCTATGTTGTCAAGTGTTGTTCTGGATTGCCCGAAAGTTTCCAGAATTGATCACTAATCAAATATTGAATTCGAAATTGTAATAAATTTGTGAATTTATTTTTCAGAAGTCTCGAGCCGCCCGATGTGACGGGCAGCAGTTTAACTCTGGGAACTGCCGGATCACGCCGTACTGTATATTTAATTGATGAGCAAGCCACAGCAAGTCAATCAGCGGCGACTGCACCCTCTGGCAGCGGCGGCAGTGGAACAACAACGCCAACACCCAGTAATAGTAACAATAATACTGCCGAACCCCAAACGCCCCAGAAATCCAGCCACGTTGAAGGCAACAGCACTGGCGGCCAAACTAACAGTCCCGGACCATCGACGTTTCTCATGTACAATCGCATTAATACCAGCATCGCTGGAGAATCTACAGCAAATGACCATAGTCCTTTGCTGCAACCGGGTGGTGGCGGAAGTGTCAGTGGACAAGATGACAAATCCCTGCGGAAACGCAATGAGGATAAAAATAATAGCATTTGGTATGAATATGGTTGCGTTTAGAGATAATATTATGATAATCATTATACAGTATACGTCCAAACACAAACGTTTTCGAATTTTGTAGTTTTGTAATGCATTTGCTGAAAAAGTATTTTTTTGTTTTAAAAAATAACGAATTTATCTGTCAATGCCTTAGTGTAAAGTGCTTCTTAACTAGCTATGATTTTTGCCTTAAGATTAAATGTTTTACCATTTATATATAGTTTATAATGCTGTAGATTTAGAAATCTAGAATAGTAAGTGAAAACTCCAAAAAGGTATCGAAGAGACTAAGCAAAAGCATAATCCATTAACATAAATATTAAGGAAACAACTATATACCAGTAATGTCATTGAAATTGTTAATATCCCAAATGAAACACATGTAATGATCAGTGGTGAACTTACAAAAAGCGATAAATCTATTAGGCTATGTTAGCGAATACCGTATTTATTTCAATTGTCCATCCTTTTTATAGGATATTGAGCAGCATTTTTAACTTTTATTTACTTTTCTAAAACTATTCAATTGTAAATAATATCAAGTAATGAGTTCTTTAATCAATATTATTACCCTTACCATTTGAAATATTGAAAAACATATGATTTCGGGAATATTTAATGTTTGTAGTTGCTATTTTTTGGCATGATGGGAAGAATATTTATTCTCGGTCGAAGAATACCACGCCCCGATTGTAAATAAAGTTGCGCCACTGATTATAATCTGTTTTCTAATTGATAAAGAAAGCAGGGTCAAAAAGTACGCAACGATCGTACTAATTGAGACTAATTTATTATTGTATTTGTTAACATCTATATACAAATTCATATTATGTATTAACGATGTCTTCTATATCGCTGCCTAAAATTTGATGCTTAAGTCGCTGCATAAATACTTTGATAAATCGATAAACTCGAATATACCTACACACCATATGTATTCCTATGTTGCCTTCATATTTTTGTGCATAACTCATAGATACTTTACCATATTTATATACATGTACACATACATACGTATAATAATTTATTAAACGCAATAAAAACAGACAATTGTCTGCAAGTATATAAAAAGACAACTATTAGCATAAATTTCAACAAGGCGTTGTCCAAAACAAATCCGATTAGATAAAAATTTAGTGTTTAGATAATATTATTTGACTGACTTACTCTATATAAAAGGAGAAACTTTCACATATACTCATCATTTTAAATTGACAAGCAATGTGGCTGCTCAAACTGGTTATAACATTGGTAATTATCCAAAAAATCCCAGCACTATCCAAGCAACCAAGAACTTTAAAATTGGCCATTAAAATCTAACCAGACCTAATCGTCATTTCATTTTTTAATTCTCAAGATTTTCGCAAAACAGTTGGCAGCCTTATGTGATGTTTGCCAAAGTACCAATAACGTAGCCTGTCATAATGAAACTGCCTATTCCATCTGCATGTTTGGTGAGTACAGTATGCACCAAGTTATCCCTAACATTTATATTAGTTTTTGTTTGATATTGAACATATGCAGGCTGTGAGAGAAATCACAAGTAAAAAAATATAACCAAAGGACCGAGCTAACTTCGGCGGTTTCGAAGTTTCTAGTAATTTTTATGTTTCTGGTACTCTTTTTCTTACCTAAGCGGGCCAAAGCAGAAAAACAAAGAAGAAAAAAGCGCCTTCTATAATATCCGATTTGAATCGAAATTGCCAGAATTATAGATTATTGCCCTAACCTTTGTACATATATTCGCATATTTTTAAGATTAAAATTTTTTTTTTTGTATCGGTCGTTCCGATGGGATCTATGTATATGTATGATATAATGGTCCGATTCTGCAGTCTGCAGTATATATAAGTTTACTTCTTAAATTTTAGCCCCTTAGCTTCAACGGTCTAGGAATAATTTGCGTTAATCCAGACGTACTGAGAATGCTATGTATATGAACTAATCATCGGGCTGATCAAGATTGTATATATGTACATATGCACACTTTTAATCAAAATTAACATACCCTTTTTGTAAGGAAAAGAATTACGCATATATTTGTCTTGAGACTCTTATCTCCACAAAAATTTGATTATTTTCTCCAGCAGAGCCAAAAAAAAAAACAGCAGAAAACCATAAAATCTTTGACATCATTTTAACGACGCAATCTATTCTATCTCCGAATTAGTATGTTTATTATTTAGTATCAGTTTTTTTAAACTACCTTTTTAATTCGCCCTAAAAGTATACCACATTCAATTTCTAGTCAAATAATCTGAGCAAAATCAAGCAGATGAACTCATTTTGTTAAGCGGCACGTTCAATTTCAATACCTAAAAACACAAAGCAGAATTAATTACAAAAAAATATATTCTTGGGACAGTGACCGATTTTGTCAAAAGATGTTTTACTTTTGGGATTTAGGATGTAGACAATCAATTTGTCTTTCAGGAGTTTAATTGTCCTTTTAAAAACGTTACTTAATATTACAAAAAAAATGTTAACAATTTCTGCTGATTTAAACTATTTTCCTCATTTTATATGTTGACCAATTAATAACCTATTTTAGAAAGGTATGTGACAATTTGACTGCAGTTAAGCAAGTTTTGAAATAGCAGCAATCACTTGAAACAAAAAATAGAACCACAGTGGCCAGTCATTTTAAGAATGTTCAGGAAGTCCTTTTGTCACATTGTAGTCTTTAGTTACCCGCTTCGACTGAGATAAAAGGACAATTTTGTTTGAAAAAATGGCATTACTCGCGAGTTTTTAAACGAGTCATTACGAATGACAAAGTACCCCGCAACAAAGAGCTGAAATATGAAGGGATAAAGAAATTTTTTTTTTTTAATTTTTTCACTTTGTGACTTAAAAAAGCATGTATGTATGCTAGTAAAGCTAACCAATAGAATTTAAAATAAGGGAAAACAAAAGCGAATACATCGGTAATATTAATAAATTAACATTTTCTAAGAAAACTTTATTTGTTTTAATTTTCATTCAGGCATACCAACAAAAAATTTCGTCCAGTGTCCTCCCAATACATACTGCACCGATGACACATACACTTGTATTAAAGGGGATCCAGCTTGCAAGTCAGGTGAAGATTCAATAACAGAAACAACTCCTGCAGAATCCTCTACAGAGGAATCCACATCTACTACTGAGGAATCAACATGGACCACTGAAGAATCCACATATACTACTGATGAATCAACATCAACTACTGAACTATCCACATCTACTATTGAGAAATCAACATCAACTACTACAGAACCGGCTACACCTACTACTACTACTCCAGAACCCACAACACCTACTACTACTACTACTACTCCAGAACCCACAACACCTACTACTACTACCACTGCCGAACCAACTACATCTACTACTACTCCTAAACCCACTACAACTGCTGCCACTACTACTACTGAAGCGTCCACAACCACAGCGGCGGCTTGGAGCGCAGAAGCCTCTTGTGCTGACGTCACTAAAGTTACACTCTTTCAAAACGAAGACGATCCAACATGCACCACGTAAATATACATAGACATACATATATTGCATAACTATTTGTCTATCAGTGTAATTTATAGAAATCTTGTGAAACCTAACAAATTGTAACCTATTTTCCATCTTGATAAATTTTCAGGTATATTTATTGTTACGATGTTAATGGTGTCTTTAAACCAAGAGTCAGCAATTGTACATCAAGCAAACCATACTTTAATCCTGATACTAAAAAATGTGATAGTACCCTGCCAGCTGGCTGTACGTCGGACACATAATAGCTTGACAATTTAGTTCTATTCCATTGTACATACACAAAATATACTTTTCCAAGAAAAGACCACCAATAAAACTGAAAGCAAAAATAAGATTAGATATGTACATACATATGTAGCTATGTAATTGGCCGATGCCAGTTTATTAACAATTACGAACGTGATCAGAATATACAAATTGTGTTCAGAACAAAGCTGTGTGCAGCCTTGGTAAGTTAGATCTAGCATTAGAACATTAATAATGAATTCTCATATGTGTATTTTTGGCAAGGTTTTGATATCATATCTAACCGCCAAGACATTGCCAAAAGAAATTTGAAGTACCCAAACTTCTTGTGACGCTTTTAATGGTGTCTTCCAACCAAAAGTCCTTAAGTGACCAACGAACAAACCATATTATGATTCAGTTTAAGTAAAATGTGTAGCTCAGAGGACTGAAATTGTTTAATAAAAGAAGTAACAACCTCCGGTGAAACTGAACTCAACGACAACCACTGCAGCTTCTTGGATTGCGGAGGCCACTTGCCTGGCTGCCACTTCAGCTGCAGGATATAAAAACCAAGACGATCCAACAAGCAAAACGTAAATAAAAATTTAAAATTAATGTCTGCCTTCTGATTCAACACAATTTTTTGTACTTCTTTTAACAGTTAGCAATTGTACATCGCGAAAGCCATACTTTGAATCAGTTACCAAAATGTGTGTTAGCATCCAGCTATCTGAATGCATTGAATAATTTGTGATGAAAATGTCACAGCCACAGACCATGATAGAATAAGTACTTTTTTTATCTTCAGCTAGATAATGCTCAGCTCATCCAAATTTTAACAGAGTTCAACTTCATTGAAATGTGGGGTCTAGTGCTTTTCAAAAACAGAAATGTAAACAACCATATTTAAAAAAAAAGATGCAAAATATAATCAGCAAATAAGCTTAATTTGTTTCAAGAAATGAGAGATAAAACATGTCTTTTACATATCTACATATGCATATGCATATTTGGAAGTATTTAAAGGCCTTGAGGTTAGTTCAGTAAGCATTTTGGCATGCAAGTGATAGAATGTTATTCAATTTATTTCTAATTTTGGTAAGAATTTGCGCTAGACTTTATAGAATTCTTTGCTAACCAATGTGTTCGTCTAAAGCTTTTTATTGACCATCTATCAGCCACATGCAATATCTGTCACGATAATCGAATAGCATGCCATAGCAAGAATTCGTTTTCCATATGTTTAGATGATAAACCAACTTATTCTGAAATAACATGTCCCGATGGTCTGTACTGTACCAACGGCTCCTATATTTGTCATGAATTTGAGCCTTTATGCCATTCAGATAAAATGGATATTAATTCATTGCCCGATGTTTTGGATCAGACCGCAACCGAGGCAGCGGCGTGGAATGCCAATGATGCCTGCCTACAGGCCAACAAGACGACAACATTTCAAAATCAAGCAGATCAAACTTGTAACAGGTAACGGGATAGGTGGTCTAATTTAATTAATATTAAAATTGATGAATGTTTTTACAACCTTTTAGTTATATTTATTGTTACCAATTCAATGGCGTATATCGTGCCCAAATTAGAAAATGTAAACTCAATGAATATTTCGATGAACCACTAAAATCTTGCTCGACCACGCAACCAGAAGGATGTATTAACGAGTGATTTCTTGAACATTGAGGAGCGGCTTTATGGTCTGGCAATAATTCTAAAATTTCTTTATGATTTCCACAAACTAGTTATCAAGCTAAATAAAAATAGACCTCATGGTTTTACTTTTATCTGCACAGCCACAAGCAAAAAACACACTAAAATATATAAATTGCTTTCAACTATGTGCTCCACTAGTGACTAATTTCACAGTTTCTTTGTGTATCTGACATTATACGGACGTTTCATCCTTACGTTTATAAAAATGATTAAAGTGAGTTTTCGTTTTTAAAATTCTCATTAGAGTAAAACGCTTTCTTAGACAAATCTCTGTTTAACGAGTGTTTTGATTTTTATTCTTTGCTACTTCCCAGACATGGATACTTTTAGGTCTAATCTTACCAATTATGGTAACTGGCCAAGATAAGTGCGATATATGTCAGAAGCAGAGTAATGTTGCTTGTTTTAATGAAACTACATTCTCCATATGTTTGGAAAATACTACCATACGTAGCTATATAGAGTGCCCCAAGAATTATCGATGCACCACTGGGACATATGTGTGCTATCCCGAGGGAGGTAGTACAGCCGCTTGTGGGACTAACGACTCAACTACAACGACATCTTCGATAGTGACAACTCCGTCGAGCGACATTCTATCGTCATCTTTGGAAACGACGGAATCCACTACAACAACAGCAGCTCGTCGAGATCCTACGGTTATGTGCCAGGAAGTGCAGGCTACAGGATTCTATCAAAATGAATTGGATTCTACTTGTGCAACGTAAGTGAATTTCACATGTGGAGCAATCAACTATTATAATTATTGTATCTTATCTTTTAAGATATGTCTATTGCCGTCTTGTCAATAATGCATTTACAGCTACCGTCAGAGATTGTCCTAACAACCAGTGGTACGATGCAACTAGAAAATATTGCAGTACCACAAAACCAGACACCTGTTCGTAAATAAATATTGTACTTATTGTATTTTATTGTGTTTTGTACTGGTCGAAACATTTGTATGTTCCATGTTAGCAATCATCAGGTCTTTCGGATTGACACAGAGTTGTCTGGGAATTATAGTACAAATTCGTATTGCAATGATATAGCCATCCCAGATAATCAGTAGACAACTTATAACAGTAGACGTAGCTGAAATTTGTGCAAATAAGTTTAATTTGTTTTTTAGTTTTAAATGGGCAAAAACGTACTCTTGGCATGTTGTATCATTCTCAACGCGGAAATACCCCTTCTGTCTCAAACCGCCGCAATAGGAATCGGCGGAAAATGCTTCAGTTGTAGTTGAACTAGAAGATGAAGTTGTAATTGGGAATGTTGTTGTGGAAGTATCATTTACAGATTCAGTCGTGGATATCGTAAATTCTGTGGATTTTTGTGTGGAAAAATCTGTTGGTGAGGTGGATGATGAATCTACAGGTGTTGTGGAAGAAATATTAGTCGATTCCGTCGTTGTAGAATCTTTAGTGAAGGAATCAGTTGATGAATTTATCGTGGATGATTCTGCCGACGAATCTGTAGAGGTGGAAGACTCGTTTGAAGAATCCGTTGTTGTAGATTTAATTGTTGAAGAATCGTTAGAGGAATCCGTTGTTGTATATTTGGAGGTAGAAAAATCATTTGATGAATCTGTTGTCATAGTCGTCGATTCCGTAGATAATTGCGTGGAAGTGTCATATGATGCGTTTGTGGTCGAAGATGAATCTGTAGAGCTGGAAGACTCGTTTGAAGAATCTGTAGTTGAAGATTGCACTGTAGAGGAATCATTTGAGGAATCCGTTGTTGTAGTTTCGGAGGTGGACGAATCATTTGATGAATCTGTTGTCATTATCGTCGATTCCGTAGATAATTGCGTGGAAGTGTCATATGATGCGTTTGTGGTCGAAGATGAATCTGTAGAGCTGGAAGACTCGTTTGAAGAATCTGTAGTTGAAGATTGCACTGTAGAGGAATCATTTGAGGAATCCGTTGTTGTAGATTCCGAGGTAGACGAATCATTTGATGAATCTGTTGTCATTATTGTCGATTCCGTAGATAATTGCGTGGAAGTGTCATATGATGCGTTTGTGGTCGAAGATGAATCTGTAGAACTGGAAGACTCGTTTGAAGAATCTGTAGTTGAAGATTGCACTGTAGAGGAATCATTTGAGGAATCCGTTGTTGTAGTTTCGGAGGTGGACGAATCATTTGATGAATCTGTTGTCATTATCGTCGATTCCGTAGATAATTGCGTGGAAGTGTCATATGATGCGTTTGTGGTCGAAGATGAATCTGTAGAGCTGGAAGACTCGTTTGAAGAATCTGTAGTTGAAGATTGCACTGTAGAGGAATCATTTGAGGAATCCGTTGTTGTAGATTCCGAGGTAGACGAATCATTTGATGAATCTGTTGTCATTATTGTCGATTCCGTAGATAATTGCGTGGAAGTGTCATATGATGCGTTTGTGGTGGAAGATGAAACTGTAGAGCTGGAAGACTCGTTGGAAAATTCTGTCGTTGTAGATCCTGCGGTGGAAGAGTGCTGCGGAGCATTTGAAGTTGAAGTTTCCCAGGTGGAATCTGATGTAAAAAAATCTGTGGTAGATTGTTGTGAAGTATTCGAGTCGGTGGTGCTAGATAATGAGTCTGTAGAGCTCGCCGTGGGTTCTAATGTTGTCGTCGTAGGCCCGCAAGAAGGCTATATATTGTCAAATGAAATTATTTAAAAATATATTTTGAATTTGAAACTTTACTTACAGATGATGATTCCATGGGCGCGCAATAGACATAGTTCTCCAATGTGCAATAGTAGCCATCAGGACATGTGGAAATGCTACTCTCAAAAACTGTAGTTTCATTGTAACAAAAACCATATTCAAATTCACTTAAACAAGCGTAACGTCTATCAGTTAAGGAGCAATCGCCACAACTGTTCCCGTCGCAAGCAGCACTTACGGACTCACTGGGTGCGACACATATCTCATCCGTGTCCGTGCAGACAGTGTCATCAGGACAGGTGTATGTATCAGTGTCAGTAACGGAGTCCCCGCAATTGATATAGGATTGACTGTCCACACAAGCTATGCCCGTGCTAAAGCATACATTGCATCTCCACTGACCGAAGGTTAGACCCAAAAATGCGAACAGTATTGCGAGAAACTAGATAAAATGTAAGACATATAAATAAATTTTATGGTATAATTTTGTTCTTTTTTTCGGTATGAATCTATGTTTATTTACTTACTGATATAAGTCTCAACATGTTCAGAGTTCTGCACAGTTAAAATGCCTAGAATAGTTGTGAATTGGCAATCTGCCGTTTATATAGGAGACGCCGGAGTTTTCCCTTGACTTGGGTGCGGCTTTAGACTGCCGTAAAGATAACCAAAATACAAAAATCAAGGTTCCCATAGTAGTGAATCACATGGCGCCGTAAACCTACTTCTTTATTTATGTATTTTCTTTTTTATTTTTTTTTTGGTTGTTTAAAAAGCCAAGCTGAATGGATTCGCAAAACATTCATACGGCAGTTGGTATAGTGTCAAGATGTACAAGTATATCTTTGTGGTAAGTCTTAAAATATTTGTTAAAACAATTTTCAAATTGAAGGCCACTTTAATAGACTTGATCCTTTTTTTTTTAACGTCAAAATGCCTTATCTAAAACCATTTCTGCAATTTAGATATCATTTATTAACGCTTATTTTATAATAGACTCTTAAGGTTCTGCGTAATTTTTAACGATTATTTGCTTTCGATATTAACTAAACTTATGACTATATCTTTAAAAAGAAACTTAAGTTCAGCAGTTTTCATTTAGTTTTTATTTTTAAGGTTCTTTTTGTGTTCCTGTTGCATTTGATTTATCAGGCATGGAGCGATTGCAACGTGTGTCAAGCATCGAATGGCGCTGCTTGCATCAATCAAACGTCATATCATTTGTGCTTTGGCTCCGATCAACCGTATACAAATCAGACATTCACATGCACTGATGGTCTAGTATGCACAGATCAGCCAGTGATTTGCTTTCAACGTAGCGAGACACCATCCAGTTGTGGGGATACGGATAGCTGCGGTCAGTGCGCTCCAAACTATGTGTTTGCATGTACCTCACGGACGACATTTGCCTTCTGCTTTGGAGCCACCACTCCCACCAATGTCACCGGCAGTTGCCTGGACAATTATTTCTGTGATTCATCGTCTCAAGACATTTGCGTTAACAAGACCACAGATGACTCCATTATATGCCATCTGAATTGAATTTATAAGGATGTATTAGCTACTTATTATTTAGAAGTATTATTAATTAAACTTAAAACTACATTTATAACTATAATTGGTCATTGTCATTTTGATGGTTAAGCCAATAGCGGACAAGTCGGAGGGAAGGCAAACGGAATCGCCACTCTTCGGAACAGTAGGTATAGACCTCATCGCCTAATTGTAGTAATTCCATGGCAAATTGGCGCTCATCATCTTGCCAGTCCCGATCATCGATACCCCCAAACATTTCCATGCGCACCAAGGCGGCCATGGTGGGTCCTAGATATTTTCTAAGGCCTTGATATAACTCAGTCTTGGTTAAAGTTTTGAGTGAGGAGGAGCTGGAGATTTTTGGCAGCATTTCGGATGCTTTAGACTTCTTTAATTGATCATGATCAAGCAAAAGTTTCTGGTATTTTCGTTGAAGCTCGTCGTAGGCTTTTTGCATAGAACTTTCAACCGATTCAACATCAATATTGATTTCATTCTCTATATTTTCCAGGCTGTGACCCTCATTTACCAATCGAAAATCAAGCATTGTTAATCGTTTAACGCCTTGTTTTAATTGCTCTTTTTTTTCTTCTACTAGTGGCATCACCTCCTCCTCTTCCTCCTCGTCATGCTCCTTCCTTTTCGTTGCCCTGACATCAAACTTTTGAATTGTATCCGCATCTGAAGAACCAGGTATTTCCTGCTCCTCCTCCTCCTCCTCTACAACGTCTACATCATCGTCGTTATCAAAGCCAAGCGGACACTCAAATTTTGGCGGTGGGATCAAATGCTTGGCCGTTGGTTTCTTTAATTTTATCATCTTTGGTTCACCATTCTCATCGAGATTTTCAATATCCCAAGCCAAATACTTGTTTATCCGCATCAGAGTTGGTTTCGGCATTTGACTGGCTATCAGCCTGTCCATTTTGTAGTTCATAAAGCATTCCACACGAAAATGCCGTGCACATACCGCTCGATTGGCCAATTTCTTTAGATCGGCCAGTTCGGTAATTTCCTCATTCGAGCAATTCTTTAGCCAAGCCTCCAGACGTTTCGGATGCCTCACCGGAAACTTAAAGAAATGCATTTTGGGATTACGTTGCGATGATACTTTGCAATTGCGAAAAACACACCGAGTGCCCCCCATTGCAAAATGTAGCCAAGTCTTGAATTATTATTTAAACAAATTTGGTTTGATTTTTAGCCATTAGTGTGACCAACTAAACCAAGCGCAGAAATATACCCAAAAGGTGAAAAAAGCGATATGCTTACACTGCATTGGTTTCTTGAAATTGTGGTAATATTTAAATAAAGAGAAAAATCACACAACTGTGCTTTTCTCTGCAATGTCAAATTGAGCAAAGAAATGTTTAAATCCATAAACGCATCTTTGTTGCATAGTTTGTCTTGTTACGCACTAGAACATTTAGTCTAACTGATCACAGTGTGAATGGGTCGTAAATGATCCTCCCCAAATGATGACAACTCTGACCGTTAGTCGTCGTTGACATTTTCAAACAATCAAACAAATAAAGTTCTCTCTCGATCAACGAAACGACAAAAAGTCCATTTGAAAAAAAAAAATAGAACGGAAAAGATAATGCCGAGCTAAACGACCAAACGGATTATTCAATGCGCCGCGATGGCTACCAACACCACGAACATAACAATTTTGAAAGAAATTCTAAAATACGACAAAATAATTGGAAAACGACAAAGTTAAACTGTGCATCCGTCTCTTTCTATATATAGAAATTTCTATATATGACGAAATTTAAGCAAAAAAAAAAAAAATTAAATAGGTTAAATACAAAAATTCCTCGAAAGCAATCTTAAAAACAGCAAAAACGCAAAGAAACATAGGAAAATGGGCAACCAACCGGGCAAATTGCAGAATCAAACACAAACAGGACGACCTAAGAAAAATGTGCATTGGAAATCTGCAGGCAAGTTTGTTTCATATTCAATGGAATGGGGAAGTAGCAACAAAACCACAATATATCATTAATAGAAAAATTGGAAAAAAAATAGTCTTATGGGCTATGTAAGCAGGTGGGAGAGCTGGGAGAGACAGACAGTGAGTACGTGGGGGGGAGAGAGGACAGCCAGAATTTTTTGTCGGTTATTTTTAGCAATTCGTTCAAGTGGTTGCTGCTGTTGCCGTTTGGCCTAAAAATTTCGTGTCTAAAGTAACGGTAGAGAGCGTTAGAGAATCAAAGAGATTGAGAGAGAATGGGAGAGCGTCTGCGGGAGCGGGATAATTCGTTTGGATCTCTAAGTTTAATTGTTGTTTTCTGTTTTTTTTTTTGTGCCTATAGAGCGTCCCTCTCCGCCGGGTCGTCCCATACTGACGCCACTTTCCCTGACGGAGCAGCAGCCCGATGTGGTGAATCTTCGCTGGGAGCGCCCACTAATGGATGGTGGGTCCCCCATTACTGGCTATACTGTGGAACATCGTCGGATGGGCTCGCCGCATTGGGTGAGAGCTACGCCCACACCGATCTCAAGGTGTGAGGTATGTATTAGCGGGTTAGAGCCTGGTTGGCGTTATCAATTTCGTTGTTTCGCCGAAAATATTGTGGGGCGCTCCGATGCCAGTGATCTATCCGATCCATTGACAGTAACTTTGCAACGAAACGCCATAACGGTGCCCCGCTTTATCGATGAATTGGTGGACACGAATGCTGTAGAGGATGAGCGCATCGAATTTCGTGTTAAAATTTTAGGTGAACCACCACCAGAGATTAATTGGTTTAAGGATGGCTATGAGATCTTTAGCAGTCGTCGAACGAAAATTGTGAATGAGAATGATGCAAGTGTCCTGATCATACACCAGGTGGCACTTACGGATGAGGGTGAGATCAAGTGTACGGCCACTAATCGAGCCGGTCATGTGGTAACCAAGGCTCGACTTATGGTGCAAGCTCCTCCGAAAATACGTTTGCCGCGCACCTATGAAGATGGTCTAATTGTAGAAGCGGAGGAGGTTCTACGCCTTAAGGTAGGCATAGCGGGTCAACCATTGCCTGCCATAACATGGCTACATGAAGGTGAAATTATTGCACCCGGCGGACGTTTCGAGATCTCCAATACGGATAAGAATTCCATGTTAAAGATCGATAATGTGTTACGAGAGGATCGCGGCGAGTACGTTGTAAGGGCCTGGAATAAACTGGGCGAAGATATCACCTCATTTTTGGTCACAGTCACCGCACGGCCCAATCCACCAGGTCCTCCCAAACTGAATATGTCCTTTGGTAAATCAGCCACACTGTCTTGGACCGCACCAGTAGATGACGGCGGTTGCAAGATCGGCAATTATATAGTAGAATACTTTCGCCTAGGCTGGAATGTTTGGCTTAAGGCAGCTACCACAAGATCATTGACAGCGACTCTCCACGATTTGATCGAAGGCTCGGAATATAAATTTCGCGTTAAGGCCGAAAATCCGTATGGTTTGAGTGAGCCTTCTGAGGAATCGGAACTACTATTCATACCCGATCCAAAGAGGGGTATAGTCAAACCCAAATCGGCCACGAAAATAGCTGGTGAAGACATATCAAAAGGAGATAAAGACGTATCAAAAGTGCAGGTACCTCCTAGACGTAAAACCCTTTCGCCTTCACGGCCCCAATCAGATGCTTCAACGGGTATGTCACCCAGTTCGAAGAGGAAACCCAAACCACAGCTTATTGACAATGAGCAATTGCATCATGAAATGTCCTATGGCACTTCAGTCGAAGCATTGAAGTTAGATGCACGCAAGAGTCCTGCTCCCACGACAACAACTTCTTCAGGTACTAAGCTTAATCTTACTTTGATTACCACCACAGCTTTGCCAATGGAAAAACCACAAAAATCGCCCCAAAGATCGCCGCAGATGAACCCGGCTCCCTCGTCGCCCTTGTCGTCATTGAAACTGTTTAAACCAAAGAATAAAAACGAAACGAACACACTTCCTCCAGCTCTACCCACGCCCCCATCCCCGCCACTGCTACATCGAAAACGTAGTCTGAGTCCTCCCGTTAAAAAGCAACCACCACAATCATCACCTCTACGCAAAAGTCCAACGCCTCCGAAACCAATTAAAACAACGCCTGCCCTACAACGAAGCGCCGAACCTGTTCAATTGGGTGTTAATCAAAATGTGCGACGCTTTTCGGGACAAACACTCAGTCCAGCAAAGAATGTGCCCTTATTGGCTTTGGCTGTTGCCACCAATGCCAGCGCCGTGGTGGGTGAAAAGTTGCCCACTATTGAAATAAGTTCACCACCACCGCCTACACCAGTAGCGACGACGGAGCCACCACCATCACCATCACCATTGCCAACTTCTTCAAGCTATCGTCCGACCAGATCCTCAGTTGCAGAGAAACACGATGAAGTTCATACCAGCAATGAGTTCATGTTGGTGGTCTTCGATAAGAATAGCAAAGTTAAGGATAAAGACAGTGCGTATAATTTACTAATGACTTTAATTATGATCCATTTCATTCGTTTTTTTGGGTTCTTCTCTCCTTTTCTCTCTCTATCTAGAACAAGATTCCTTTGAATTGGATCTGGAAGATGCCATACAACCGCCGCCAATATCAATTTCTGCACCAGACTTGGCTTTCTTGGAGTTTACCAACTTGCATACAACGTTTCCATTGCGTCGTTCAGTTAGCTCCACTGAATTGCTTTATGAACGTGCCATGGCCCGTTTTTATGAGGCTGTGGAGCTGGAACAAGCATCGAAATCAGCGCCTAAGCCCGAAATACCGGAAAAACTAGTGCCACCGGCTAATCTTCGTAAACGTCTTGGTTCGATTTCTGAGGCGGAACGAGCTTCATTTGAGCGACGAAGTGAACTAAGGCGTCAGTCCGCAGATGTGGTATCCCTTGGACGCAAATGGGACTCTAGGGAGAATGTCAACGAAATTATAACGACCCAAATGTCACGTCTGAGAAACGCGGAAAGAGAAGAACAGCGCAAGGAGGAAAGACAGTTGGAAAGAAACGAAAAGGAAGAAGCAGATGCTGAAGAACATCTAACTGAAAGCACAGATGATGAAAGTGAGGAAATCGATGATGACGATGAAGATGTTACAGCAAATAAGCCACTAAAATCCAGCTATGATCTGGGTTCGGATTATACCGAAAGTACTGCATCATCAGAACAAGATTCCATAGAGAAATTCAAAATGGAATTAATGGCACGGACTCGATCACCAAGTCCCCGTGACTTGGAAACCTATCATCCGCGTATTATGGCTGGAGGAACCTTTACACCATATCGTGCACCTACACCCGAACAAGCAGCGGTAGTTTTAACACGTCCTGTGCCCCTACCTAGCCCCGATTTTGTGCCAAAACCTATACTGAAACGATCCTCAAATGAACATGTAGAGCAATCATTAGGGGTATCAGCTGTTGAGGGGGCAACTGTAATTCCTTTAAGTACTCCCACACCTGCTCCTACGATCAGTTTAAGCCCGACCACAAACGCCACCACTGCTACTACAGCAGCGACAGCGAGCAGCAATATAAAACTAGATTTAGCCAAAGGCTTAAAATCATTTTTCAGTCGTGACAAACGTACAACCACCGAAAAGAATACCGAGGCCAATGAGGAGCTATCTAATCCCTTGGAGAAAGTTAATGCCGCTGCTATAGCAGCCGATGTTGAATTGAAACGGAAGACCAAAGAGTTGGAGGATCAGCGCCGACAAGAGGCTGAACGCCTAATGCTAGAAGAGGCCCATGCCGCTGTCGATCACTACAGTGATCTAGTGCGCGAGGTTGGCTCTAGCCATAGATACCACAAGCCCCTCTATCTCGATCGCGATGAGCTGAAAAAAGCAGCAGCCAAAGCCAGCGATGAGGAGATGGACAACGAGACGTTAGAGATTAAACAGCGTCTGGTAAATGATGATGATTTGCTCTTGGCTCCTCCTACTGTTAGTCGCGAGCGTCGACTCTCCATTTCAGAACGCGAACAGTTGGTTCATGTACGCGATGCATCCAGTAATTTGGCTCTAAATAAGGTGGCGTCTCGCCAAAGCAGCGAAGAGGAGCAGCATCTGCCATCACCTAATACTCCAACCACACCAGCTCCTGATGAAGACGAGGAGTACCCCATGGTTTTAGTAGTGCCACCGCCAAAGGCAAAATATAAAACGGAACCCGAAAGTGAAAGTTATATGGGCGATGCTGTTGAAGCTCGACCCGATGCCCGTGGAAGAACTCGCTTGGTTAAGGTCAAACGGGTGATAAAACGTCGAATACCCTCACGTTCGCGGGATACTTCCCTGAGTAGACCACCAGCACCTCTACCACCTACACAAGGCACTTCTGGCTCGTCACCGAGGGGTACAGGTACACTGATGTTATCGCCTGCCGATCGAGAACTACTGGAAAAGGCCTCGGCTCTGGCATTAATGCACTCCGAAGAGCAGGCCCATGAGAAAGTGCGCTCAGCTTTAAGTTACTCTACGGATTTGGTTCTCTTCTTGGTTGCCTGCTATGTTTATTTATTCAAAGATGCCCGACTGGTTCTGCCCATATTGGCTCTGATGATTTATCGTCAAGTAGGCGAGGCTATTAGAGCTTGGTGGCAACGACGCAAGGGGGGCAACTGACCACCATCGTTCCTTACCGTCATTCAGTTTCGCTTTTATTTTTTAAGTTAGTTCACTTTTTTTTTATTCATTATATATTTGGCCTCATGCCAAACTTAATTGATAATAATTATGAGCTGCTTATCAGCCAAGTAAGGGATTCAATTCATAATGAAAGTTTTCACAATTTAAATGATAAAGAGTTTGTGCAACATAATTTTTTTTAAGTTAGCTTAAGGTTTTTTTCTATAAGATTCGTAACGGGAAAGTGAAAACTAGATCTACGGACGGTCTGGGTAGAAGATGGAAGAGAGGATGGGCAAACATTTCTGTATACGTAAACAAACCAAAAAAAAAAAAAAAACCCAAACCCTAAAGTTGTTTAATTATTATATATGTATTTAGAATAATTTGTATTTGTATCAGAGAGTGCAACCCAACAAAGCAAAAATTAAATTTTAAAACTTCTCCGATAAAAAAAAGATAACTGAAAGAAAACGAAAACAAATTCAGAAATTTACTTTAGCCAAAATTCTTTACGGCTGAGACTTTGTAAAAGATCTGCTTTGTATTTCAAAAACGATACCGAAGGGAAAGCCCCCGCCCCCAACAATTGTCACCAGAGTTGCAAGCCCTGATATGTTATATGAATGTTTGTATATCATGCCAGTTATTTCGTGTTCAAAATCCCAAAAAAAAAAAAAAAAAAAAAAAAAGAACCCAATTGATTCGCTAATGTTATTCAATATGTTTGTTTTGTGGTTTCTCATAATTGTCTCCAAAATGCATTGTTGATATTTGGAAATAAAGTTCACACAAAGCCAAACAAGGAATCTATTTGAATGCATTCATCTATTTCAGGTCAGAATAACCCAATCATCCTCCTATATGTGCATACATATATCATATATTGGTTGGCCGAATTTAATAGCTAAAGCTGTTTGGTCTGTTTTTTGCTCTATTAAGATTCTAAATTTATCAATTTGTTTGCAAATTTATTAAGATAATACTATTATGATTGTTCATAAAAACGTTCTTTCCCTTCCCGGATAGGAATTTCCGGCAAAACTATAAACAGTTCGAAGCAAAGATAACATCAGCATCATCATCAGCTGCAGTGTCAACACGCAAAATGCTGCGACAAATTCTTGGAGAACTTGATATTTTGTGTTTTTGCTGATAAGTTAAGTTGGCCATATAAAAAGGGAGAACTTTTTGGGGTATCTTAGCAGTTGAGAATCATCTAGTGATGGCTTCTTCATTGACTGGGTTGTTGTTTTTAGCCCTCTGCACATTGACCTACAGTCAGTGGCCACCACAATCGTCTGTTTCGATTGCAGGAGGTGGACCTTTGTCACCGTTGGGAGTGGGACTGGTGACACCAGCACCACCACCTACGCTTTCACAGGATTTAGAAGAAATCATACGTCTAATACAATTCAAACCATTTAAGCAACTTGTTTTGCGTTACCTATTGAACGATGCAGAGTTCCAGGCATTTGTGAGAATTATAAATAGCCAGGCCGGATTTACTGCACGCTGGCGTTTACTATCTCAGCCGGAAGTGATTCAGTTTTTCCAATGGGTCGACCAACAGCTGGTTGCCTCAGGTGGAGGTTCATTCGAGTTTGAGGAACATGAATTGGGCATTAGCCTATGGAATCGTTATCCATATTGGTCGGGTTCAGTGCTTGGCTGGCGTGGATTTTTAAGTGAACTGCAACTCTATTTTCCCCAGTATGCCATCCGGGGTGTCATCGAGGCCAAGGTGCTGCAGCGTGGCATCTTTTCTCAGTTGTGGACACGCTTACAGGCCCTACAAGGCGTCTACGAACGCTGGTTGACTTGGCCTGACACCATTTCTGTGCTGGATCAGTTGCAGGCTGCTGGCATAGACAAAAATCAATTGGATGGCATAATACGCGAACTCTTTGGATGGACTCCAAGTTTGGCAAAGACGAATGGCACCACAACGGCCGCAACTCCTGCAGCTCCAACTCAGAGTCCAGCTGCTGTTTTGCCTCCAGCTAATCATCCATTGATAATCTAAATTTGACAACATCTCATAGTTGAGTAATACATATATATCTATTATATATATTTGTTTTAACCATTGAAACTAACTACAACTACATATATGCAATTCGGGGCAATTTGGTTTAAAACTTCAGTTTGCTTAGGTTATCCGATACCTTCTGGGTATTTGCTGCAGGCTTCCTCTTGTTTTTAATGGGGGCGACCGATGGCTTTGGTTTTTTAACTACCAAATCCTTATGCAAAGTCTTTAAGCTGGCATCAACTTTCTCCTGCTTGGCCTTGACCGATTCTTTGATCTGTGAACAAAAGCCAAAAATAATTAATCTTTTACAATAAAAAGCCAAAAGTCAATTCCCAAATACTATATTCTTTAAAATAATTATCTGCCTTTAACGGAAAACAAATATCTATAGGCATATGATTTTCCTATCCGGATAAGCTTACCTTCTTAAGTTTTCCTTGAACTTCTTTGGGCTTCTTTCCCTTGCCCTTTTTATTATCCGCTACTTTGAACAGATTTTTAGCCTTCTTGGATTTATTGAGGGGGGTCTTTGGCTTGGCACTGGTAGAAGCGCCAGTTGCAGCTACCTTCTTATTATTAGCCTTGTTGCGACCCATCTGAAACGAAGGTAAACTCGACTATATAATGGTTTTAGGTAAAAAACACTATCAACTTTATTTGCTTAACATTTAAATACATTTCACTTTAGTAAGAGTCACGTCGCTGTCGTCTGCTTTGCGTTTCTTTACAACAGTCTCCGTTTCCTTAGCCCTAGTCAATAGATGATGAGTTAGCTTAAATGTCACTCTATACATGTCCTTGTTGGGAGCCACGTTGCGTACAAAACTGATGCCAAGTGCATGATCCTCAACATTTAGGGGGCAACCCAAGTTTCGTTCGACCAATTCTTTTACCAGATCCTTTGTATTTTCACCCTTGGCGAAGGCATAAACATGAACTGTAGGATAGTTTAAAAGATCTTTGGATAGATCGTGCAAGTCATTATCATTGTACAAAGCACGAAACGCGTCTAGGAACTCAACGGCCATGGCAGGCAAATTCATCGTTATGTGTATGGAATAATTCGATTCGGATCTATGCCAACGCTCAAGAAGATCACTCTTTAAATCTTTCAATATGAATTCTCGGCCATCTTTATTGAACATTTGAATATTACTCAGACATTTATTGCGCTTGGCATTGTGCTGAAGCCATTGAAAACTGTGAGGATTTAGATCATTAGCCATCACCTGGCAACGTTTCTTCGCAGCCGGTACACTGAATGGACCGACGCCAGCAAAGACATCGTAGAGCACATCACCGGTGTCGAGTAATTTTACAATTCGTTCATGTTCCGTAGACAAACGAGGATTCCAATACACCTGCGAGAAATCAAATTCAAAGGGAATCCCATTCTCTTTGGTCTCGACTTTGTAGTCGTCTTGACCACATATCAATTCCATTTGAAAATTGCGATAGGTGTTGTCTATTGTCGACGCCTTATTGACGACTGAACGACAATTTGGCAGTTTGTCTAGCAGAATTTGACCAATAATGCTCTTGAAGGGTAGCAAATGATCACGTAGATTTAAATGCACTATATGGCCGATGCGGGAATAGGAAGTAAGACCCTCTTCTTCCAATGGCAAAATGCTTTTCAGTATTTCATTAGCGCTCCAATTCTCATAGCCTAGTTCAAGTTGCCCAAAGGAAAAGTTCTGCTCCGTAATATCCCTTTTCGCTAACTCTTCTGTGGGCAGCGATTTCCATTTGGTGATGGGCAAAGGATGGAGTAAAATCTCCTTTATTTGTGCCTTCTGCTCGTCTGCTTCACTATCCTTTGCTACCACCACTGGTCTAACTGGTTTTAACTTCTCCATCTTAAGCATATATTTCTTTATAATTGGCATCACATGATCCACTTGGGATTCGTTTATCCTCAGCCTGGGGACTTGCACGTTTTTATTGAACTCTCCACGTTGTAAGTGTCTCATGCCACGGACATTAGCTGGCGGCAACAGCTCCGGGCAATCCATATTCTTGATGTAGTGGCGTTGTCGAAATATTTGTCGTAGTTCTGCTTGTACTTTTAGTTGCGATATGAGTTTGATTAACTGCATTAATTAATTTAAGAAAAAAATCTTATAAAAAATTTACCTTAAACGAATTAGCACTTGGTTCGTTATATGTTAGCGTTGCAAAACAATCGATGGCACTATCGATAAAAGCGATGCACAGTGGTCGGTTAATGTGAAGTTACTGCCAAAAATCTGTAACTTTTAAACCAACCTAGAAATTATATTGTAATTTAATATACATAGCATTAAAACTTCAAAAAAGTTTTTAGTAAGCCCGGCACTTTTACAACTCTACCGAAAGTCAAAGAAAGTGCTAAAATAAGTGTAAACTTTAAAAATTATGATAAAAAATCGCAGTAAAATTCTATAATGATTGTAGTATGATTATTATGTATTTGAAAAATGTAAATTATAAGCTTTTTTTGCGAAATGGAAAAACTTGATTTCATATTTACGCCAACATCATTTCACCAGATTTGATAATTGCTCTGGAAATTTTACCAGAGTCGGCTAGTGCACGAGCTCAGAGTTCTGGTGGAGGAGGCCCGAGACACTCACAGAATACCTATAAGAGAAATTCCAAATCGATACTCGATTGGAGAAATTGAAGGATTTTATTCCATTTCAAAATCCGACTACTGTGCGATGGTTTTACGAAACTTCGATATTTCGATAACAATTTCAGACTATCGATAGTTTCGAACTTATTTATACATAAGTTAAACAACTTTAAGACTATTTTTTGTTTAATAAAATATAATATGGATAAAAGGCATGTTATTTTTTAATATCTTAATTAATTTTCTCTAAAAATATGAAAAATGAACGACAAAAAAACAGCTAACCAAGTGGAAATTATTCCAAAAAGGGGATATTTGAGGTAAACAACTGAAAACACCATTTCATAAAACTCGGTTAATGCTTTTAAATTGAAAATTTTAGTCCAACCCAGCTGATAAAGCAGCGGCATGTGGAAATTGACCCACCAAGAGTGGGGCTGAAGCGCACTCAAAATGAAAATAGCCCCGAAGAACTGGCGGAACTTGAAATCGCCTATGGTAAATCATTTAGAAATCAGCACTCAAGCACATGAAATTATGATTTATTGAGTCCTTCAATAGCTAACCTGCGAACCCAGCTTTCTGTGCCCCGCATAGAGCGTCTGGCTGGGCGCTCTGTAGCCACCTATCATAAGGATCAACAGGTTGTCGAAGTTCTTAGAAAAGATGGAAAATTTGAACATTTCGGCTATAGCCACAAGGGAAAGTTCTACTTAGAGTACTATGAAGCATTGTTTCTTGTGGAATTGGTAAGAAGCGAAAAATCGCTCGCTTTGTGTGTGCAATGAATAATGATAATTTTATTCCATTTCAGAACCGTCTGCAATTAGAATATGAAGGAATGATTCTATCTATGGAGCAAAACTATAATTTCCTTTTAGGTCCTGCAGCATGTGATAGATATAACCATTATTTAGTCTACTCCTGTTTAAGTCGTTTGGGCTATATAGTTGTTCGACATCGGAAACCTGAAGTCAGTCGGGATGACTGTATTTGGGCTCTATTAGAAGAGAAAATTAGTCACAAACCGATAGTGGAAGATATAAGAAATAGTTCTTTTTTCCATGAAACGCAAAGCAGAATGGAGGCCTCCACACAAAGAATAATAAGCCAAGAGTTCCAATCGCATTATGATTCCACCGATTTTACATATAATTTTGGTAAACGAAAAGCATACGAAGAAGATATACCAGCACCTTCAACTGTAAGAAAAAGAGTTTGTTTGCCAACAAACCAAAGTTTGGTGGATATTTTGAAAACCGATTCCAGCTATTTAAAGTTCAAGGAGATTTTTCAAAAATTCGATATAGTAAAACTGGCTAAAACTACCGCAACAAGCTGTATCGATAGAATTAAGTTACATATAATATTTGATTTGTATTTGCCAAATGAGGGTTTTCGAAAAAGTTTATGGCAAACTCCCAGTTTTTATGTGGTTATATTGCCAATGGATGCCTTATTTCCCACTCATAATGACATAGCTCGTTTGCAATCAAGTGTGCCATTGCTCGTACTATCGGTTAGTGAATCAAAGCAGATACAGGCATTTCTATACTATATTAATTAAGAAACAGAAAAACAACCAAATTGAAGAATGTAAGATATTGTTAAATATTTAGAGTCCCCTTTGAAATTGTTATCAATATATGTATGTAAGTATGTATAAATGAAGAATTTTCTAAAAATATTGAATATATCATCTGCTTTTAGGCCCCACCAATGCTTTGGATAATTCGTGGCCCCTCCAGTGGCAAGGGAACACAATGTGGGAAAATTGTGGGCAAATATGGTTTCACGCTCATTAATCCTGAAGAAATTGTGAATAGAGAGGTGATGAAGGAAGTTAAATATATTTTATTTATTTTGAAAACATCTCGTATATTAATATTAACTTTAGATTGAAGCGAAAAGTGTAAGTGGTAAGAAGTTCGAAAGTTTACACTCACAAGGGCAAGAAGTGCCTTCTGATGAGATTTTACCCTTTATCGAAAAGCAAATGATGGAACAACGTGGCGGCATAAAAGGATTTCTTATAGATGGGTAAAAAGCAAAGACGTTTTTAAAATGAAGAGTTAGATTAAGAAGTATACATATATGTATGTTGTGTTTCTTAGCTATCCTCGTACTTTAGCCGAAGCGAATTTGATGGAAGAGGGTCGGGAACACCAGATTTGATAATTGCTCTGGAAATTTTACCAGAGTCGGCTAGTGCACGAGCTCAGAGTTCTGGTGGAGGAGGCCCGAGACACTCACAGAATACCTATAAGAGAAATTCCAAATCGATACTCGATTGGAGAAATTGAAGGATGCATTAGAAGCCCAAATATGTAGTTACCTGTTGTATCCTCTGGGCCTTTGCGCAATCAGAGCATGCACGAATGGTCCAAAGTAGTGTTTGTAGCAGGAGGTGATACTTGGCTTCTGTTGCTGCTGCTGCACTTGGGACCGCCAGTTGTCCCTGTGCAGGCTGCGCTGAATCTTCGACTGTTGCAATTAGTTAGACAATTACCGGAAGGTAAATTTGCAAAATTTGCAAATTCCTTTGCCTGCTCCCTCGCTGTCTATCTACTAGTACTGGACAAATTCTTGATTTTTCCTCAAAATTAATAATTAAAAAAATTCGCGCTTTATTATTCGTTATTATGATTAGGTTTAAATGGTGGGCAGTAGCTCCTGTATATGTGTATAGAAAGCAGATAATAATTAATTGAAGATGACAATTATTATATTAAAAGCGGAGATTTTTCAAAATTACCGACACTATCCGCCACATTTTACAACACTGTTTATTGACTTCCCACCACTGCAGAAATAATTTCCAGTCAAAAGAGGAATACAAATCCAGCCATGAGGTTTTTGCTGGTGTGGCAACGCTTTGCCGAACCAACGAATTTAAATTGCCTTGGCGGTTTAACAAATTGAATTGAATTAAACGAAGAGTTCAATATATTCCGCAGTCTACGCTTTTAATAAAAAATCCTTAATGAGGTTCATATTTACAATGCTTTTTTGCAGCAATCCCAATATAGATTTGCTAGTCAAGAATCGTGGTGGAAATCGTTTGACAATTGAACGTTGAAAAGCTTGAAGCTTCAAAATCAACATTTACTTCAAATGAATCTTTGGAATATTTTTGAAGTATTAAAATTGAAAATTTGTAAAATTTTAAAGTTGCAAAAATAAGAGGCAATAAATAAAGTAAAGCATGCTATTTCAATTGAACTTCGTTGTACCGCCATCTATACACAAGACAAAAAAATAAACAACGCCATCTATGCGTCAAATTTCAAAAGGAAAGTAAGTAAACGTGAAACTCCAGCTGACGCGAGCAAAGTATTTTAGGGCAAATTTAAAAAAGTGAAGCGAATTTGAAAATGTGAAGCGAATTTTATGGCGCGTCCAGATTTTAGAAAGAACGGTAAATATATATATATATATTTGCAAAAAAAGCGTTGAAAATGAAACAAAACAAATCATGTGAAGAAACGAGCAATAAATACCATCACAAAATTTCAATTAAGTGCGATTTGTGATAAAAATCATTCAAAAATAATGTCAGGCAAATACAAATACATATTCCTATTGCCAAAATTCGAAAACGAATCCGAAAAAACCGAAAAGCCTTTAGTTGCTCACAAACTATGCGGCATTGAGGGTGGATATCGAAAAACCAAAATTCGAAAGCGAAATCGAAAAACCAAAAACTAGCAACAACAATCAACAGCAGCAGCAGCAGTAGGAAGGAATTCATTTCACCTAAATTTTATTCGCAATTTGTTCACTGAGAGGCCAGAAGCAATAACAGCAGCAGCACCACCACCACCCCCGACGTTTTTATCTCATCTATATAAGCATGGTGAGTGTTGTCTGCTAGTGTGTCACGTGTGTGTGTGAAGTGTGTGTGTGTGTGTGTGTGCGTATCTACATATGTACACACATATATTAGTTTTCGTCTTGCTTTGATTTAGTTGTCCTCCCCCTCCCTTCACTATCGTCATCCCATACACACACAGTCTTGCCCTTGATCTAGTTGCATTTCACTTGACCTTGTCTGTTCCCGTTATTTTATTACTTATACGCTCTGTAAGCTTTGCTCTCAGCTGAGTCTTGGTTTGTTAGTCCAATCAGCTGTTTTTTGCGTTTTATACTACCTATAAATAAAGTCTGATGATGATGCTGATGTGAAATTCCAAAATCGCCAAAAACAAAATACGAAAAAAAAAAAAAATTAGCAACTCAAATTCTAACCAAATAAGCAACAAAAAACAAAAAAGTCGAAATTTCACATTCCAGACAACAATAATAATAATAACAACAGTCGATGATAGTCGATCTCCAACCGATTTTGACGTCAAAAGATTTGCATTAATTTGGACGTTTAGGAATTTCTTTTACTTGGCTGGCGACGTCGGGACGGGCGACAAGTTTGAATCATTAGCAAGTTGCGACATGCTCACTGCCCAGCTCAGCGCTCGCCGAGCTAACAGTGCCTCCGTCTCTGTCGCCGCCAGTTAAGAACTTGTGTGGATCGAAGCCGGTTCGGTCAATAATGGTCAATCGATTCTAAACGACGCATCAACAAAAAACAAAAATAATAGAGTTCTAAATAATAGATAATAGTGAGAAATTCAACAACTGTCATAGGTCAGTTTTCCCTACCTCTATTTCTCCTTCTGATAATATACACATGCATACATATGTAGGTATGTATGCATACATACATATGGAAATATCCTTGTGAATGACATTTGGAAGTCACTGAACTAAACACATACATACATATGTATGTATGTACATATGTACATACATACACTTACGTAAAATTAACCATGAGAAATTTTTATAAGTTTTTCTATTGTGTGCTCATAATGTGCTGAAAGAAAATCGGAAAATCCCCACAAAAATTTATGCTCTAAACAGCCTGCTTATTATCAAAAATTCATTCAATTTGTGAGTTGAGTTTTCGTTGAATTTTTTGAAATTCTTGCTAAGAGCGACAATGCGGAACCGATCCCCCATCTACCTTCCCTTTGGGGTAGAGAAAATAACCAAACACGCACACATAATTTTAACAACAACACACGAGCCTACAGAGAAAACAAAAAAATAACAGAAAAATTCTCTTCAATTGTTTATAGCAATTGAAAATTCGAATTGATTTAATTAACGCATCATAAACTTCCGTTTAATATAGATGAGGAGAAGAAAAAGGTTGTCAGTGATATATCTATCTATCTATGCATATACATACATACATATGTGTGTACATATGTATGTAGGTATACAAATCTAATTTCATTCAGTCAAGATCAATGTCATATCTACTATATACACATATGTATGTACACATACATATGTATATAAAAAGTACGTATCCACACGCAGCAATTGGAAAGTTTATAGTTTTTAGGCTGTTGGCAGAATGCCCAAATGTTTATAATAACTACATAGAGCAAGAGCAAACAATATATGTATGTATGTATGTATATATCTATTCTATACATATACATAGTAAAATATCGAAACTAGTGAATTTGAAAGTCAAACCACATGAAAAGGTATTCCAATTCTCAAGCCAACGGAAGTGGGTAATAATAATTATGTTTCCTTCTGTTTATGTATACATATGAACTACTTTAATTAATAAAAACCGAAAACAAACTCGTAGAATCTTTACTTTTTTCGACATGTATTTAGAATAAAAAGTTGAAAGAAGGTCCACATATGTATGTATGTATTTACCACCGACGAAACATTTTCGCTCATATGTAGTTATTCATCTAATAATGAGAACCATGTCATAGTTATTCATCTGAAAATGAGAACTGTATAAATATATACAATATTTAGATGTGATTTCTGCTTTTCTATAAGAAACTAAAACTTACTGCTTAAGAATATATGTATGTATGCATATTATTTTATAATATATGTATGTATGTATGTATATCAATCCCGTTCCCTCTACCATTACCTTAAATCTAAAGAAGCTTCTGACATGCAAACACTTACTTGTTTTGCATCAAATTATGTATGTATGTATGTATGATGGCTCCTCCTCCCTTCACTTTTTGTGTAGTTATTTATGTGTCACCAAATGGCCATGAAGAAGGAGGCCCAAGACAAGATCAAAGCGGAGGAGTTACGTAAGGCTCAAGCCGGTGTAAGTAGGTTCTACCTCCACATACTACTGGATGTTGTCTGGCATGTTCAACTCTCTGTATGGCCATAGCTTCTAAATACACGGAAAACTTAAAAAAAAAGTTGCTCCTAACTCGCTTAACGTTAAAATAAACGAACTAACCTATATATGTACCTAGATGTCTCCATATTTTTTTCATTGCCTTTACTGATAAATGGTTTTGCTCTTCTTCCAGTCAGATATACCGATCATTTGGATTTTGGGCGGACCCGGTTGTGGCAAGGGTACACAATGCGCCAAAATTGTGGAGAAATATGGCTTCACACATCTGAGTAGTGGAGATTTGCTGCGTGAAGAGGTGGCTTCCGATTCTGATAAGGGCCGCCAATTGCAGGCCATTATGACGAGTGGCGCCTTGGTGCCAAATGAGGAAGTTCTTTTGCTACTTAACGGAGCTATAAGCCGGGCCAAGGGCAGTTCCAAGGGTTTCCTAATCGATGGTTATCCCCGTGAAAAGGGTCAGGGCATTGCCTTTGAGGAGCAAATTGCCCCCGCCGATTTGGTCTTGTATTTCGAATGTGCCGAGGAGACCATGAAGGATCGTATTCTAGCACGTGCCAATGCAGCAGCTGTGAAGCGAGCGGATGACAATGAGGCCACCATTTTGGCACGTTTGAAAACATTCAAGGACAACACCAATGCCATATTGGAGCAATATGTCGAAAAGACATTGACGGTAAGAGTACCATTCTGACATCTTATTATCGTTTATCTAAACTCGCTTTTATTTTCTGTAGATAAATGCCAATCGGCCCGTCGAGGAAATCTTCTTGGATGTCGTCCAGGCTATTGATTGTGTATTGAAAAAGAAACAGAAAGCATCGGCTTAATCTCAACTAGTTAACGGATCTAACAATACCAATATAAACCAAAATATAAACCAAAAAATTGCAATTTCAAATAGCAATATATTTTTAAAAGAACAAGTGTCTCCACTTCTCTCCCATGTTCTTATGTAAATGCAAATGCAACCTAAGCAATGTTTTCGGTCGAATGCTTTAAATAAATCTTAAATATACAACGGAATGATGATGTTAAATGTGGATTTACTTTCCTCTGGTATACACTGGGATACTTACTGTGTTTGTGTGATTGAACACTTTGC
Source organism: Drosophila insularis (assembly GCA_018903935.1). Classification (NCBI taxonomy): domain Eukaryota; kingdom Metazoa; phylum Arthropoda; class Insecta; order Diptera; family Drosophilidae; genus Drosophila; species Drosophila insularis. The sequence goes on along the minus strand of JAEIFP010000337.1, from coordinate 2,007,121 downwards.
AATCAATTAGACATGTTAAATTAATCGTAAAAAGTACATACAGTCAATTAACTTATAAAATTCAAATCCCGATTTAGACACGATATTTCTGTTTAATTAGTTAACAACTTAAAATCAAAGTCCAATTAGTCAAAAGGTTTTTAAATTGAAAAATAGCCGCAAGGGCACGTGGATATATACATACATATTTACAATTTTTTCTACTTATATTTGAATGGAAAAACATTCGAAAATGAATGTGTTTAGTTTATTTAAGCTTTAGTAGTAGTATACCAACAAACATCTAGCCACGTGCTGGAAATGCAGGAAATTGAATAAGAGAGAAAGAAAACAAAAACACTATAAACAAAAAAATTAGTTTAATGAACCAGTTTTGATGTAGGCGTCGGGCGGAAAGGAAATCACATCAAATCCATCGACAATTGTATACTCTAACACAAAGTTAAATGCACTTAAAATTGTAACTTAATAGTTCTAGATATGTTAATAAACGACTCAACTTAATAATATTACGTGGATACAAATTGTCGAGACGATTTCCCATGAGGCAGTTAATAATAATCTCTTATTTTTTTACTTATAACAAAGTATTGAGCATTGTTTTTAGCAATAGGGTAGCAATTGGTTTGTGTATAAGAGGCTTATCCTCTTGCTGTATTACATTTTTACGAAGGATGGCCGTGGTGGCTACACTTTTGAATAATTTTATCTGGTTTAGTTTTAAGTTCTATTTTATAAATTATTTGTCTTGCAGTTGCACTATTAAATTTGAAAACAAATCACTAGATTAGATTTAGTTTTATTGATTTATTTTAATGATATCATTTTGTGATCTCGCAGAAATTATGTCATTATCTGCTCCCGATTAGCTAATTTGCTAAATATAACTAACACTTTCAGTTCTTGTCGCAACATAAATTTTAATTTCGAGCAAATTTATCATATCCCCTCATCTAATCCACCTATTGAATTTCAAATCAAGATTTTATCAATCGACGATCGATCGAATAGAACATAAAAGTTTACCGCATAGCTTTAAAATTCATATCTAGGAGTATTTTATGCTAAATGGTTCAATTCACTGCAAGTCCTTTCGAATGGTTTTAAGCATTAATTGTGTGTCATGTTGATCAGTTTTCTAAATAATCGAAAACCAATTTTGCATAATTTATGACAAAATAATAACCCAAAACAAACAAGAAAGAAAAATCACACCAACAATCACTAAAAAAAATCTATAAAAAACCTCTCTATTGAGAAACTGGTAGAAATAGAATTAGAATCAGTTTGAGAATCATCTGTCGCGGCTTCTTGATATTTTTATTGTATTTATATTTTTTTTTTTATCACGGAACTAAATACCTAAACGAAAAACGAAGATTGAACGTCATCATCGATCGGCAGCAACCACAACCACCAGCACCACTCAAACTGGAGTGGAGTTTCGAGTTCTCATTAGAGAGTCTCTGGTCCCCACTTCTTGGCAAATAGTGTTAAGACAATATGTAGAAATTTTTATGTAAAATAAGTTGTTATGTAAAAAAAAAAAACATAACAACGAAAACTAGGAGAAAATTATCACTGATGATTATCTCTATATATACATTGTTTGCTGACTCTGGCTAAACTCGATGGGAATTCCAATTCCTCCACCGACAAAAAAAATAAATAAATAAAATCAGCATGACTAAAGCAGGTTTTTATGGATTTGTTATTTGTATTTATAATTTCTTTATTTCTTTTTGACTTTATTTTTTTTTTCCATTTTTTGTGCGTTTTGCTTTCTTTTTGTTGTGTCTTATAATTAGAATAAATATTAATCATAATAAAAAAAATAATAATAATAATAATAATAGTTTAACTGGGGGAAAATAATATCACAAGATCTTTAGAGAATTGTTTGTTTTGTAAAGCTATATAAAGAGATTTTCTTCAGTCCAAGAGATTTCTCAAATTGAACTTCTCAGATAAGATTGTCATCGCGATATTGATGATGATGATGATGATGTTGTTGTTGTTGTTGAGGGGCACCGATTTGCCTATCAATCCAATCCAAATAGTGTGTAACTCGAGTGAAACCTCCAGGGATATTTGTCTCACAACCATCAGCAGGACCAAAACTTGTGATGCCCACAACCATTTGGCTACCCTTCAGTACCAATGGACCACCGGAATCTCCGGTGCATACAGTCTCATCTTTCAGACCCTTGGCACACATAACACCGGCCGTGACAACATCATATTCCTCGGAACATTCCATATTGGATATAACTTTCAATTCGGTATATTGCATATTATCGGAATTGGACATCTCCACCATGGCACCCCAACCACTGGCAACCACACTCATTCCGGTAAAATGATCATGCCTATTACGGGGTAAAGTCGCAGGCTGTATGCGTGATGTGAACTCTATATCCATTGGCAATTTGACCAGAGCAATATCATTTGCCGCTGTCTCCGGATTAAAGTGTTCGTGCACAATAAACTTATTCGATCGCACAACCAGTCCACCCAATTCCTGGGTATCCTGTACACTCTTGGTACCCAAATAAACGTCGTAATGGGTTACACCCATTGTGCAGTGGGCGGCAGTCAGTATCCAGCGTTTATCGAGCAGTGTTCCACCGCATAGGATGCGCTTGCGCCACAATTGTTTCCCGATTAGCATCACCTGATATGGGAATTTTTCAATTTTTCCATATTTCGATTGTCCGATGGCGTAGCCCGAAGTGCTGGGAATTAGAATTCCACCCATTACCAGGCACATGATTAATGTGAGAAGCATTTTGTGTGAGGAGGGGGTTAGAGAGTCTCTCTCGTTGTTTTTCTTTAATTCTTATCACTTTTCACTTAAGTTTTTCCAAAAACCAAAAAAAAAACGTCTTTCAGCTTTCGTTTTCAAAATCTTCTTATTTTTTTAGCTTTAGCAAGTTCTGCGCGGTTCAAATGTTGGCTTGAATCTAAATACATTCTGACAGAGTCGCGATATTTTTATACCTCGCCGATATTTGCCGGCTTCTCATTCTCTCCCTCTCTTTGTTGATGACACTCTTGCTCTGGCTCTCGCTTTGGGCTAAAGCTTAAAGCTGCTCTTGTTTGTGATTGTCATACAGTGGATTAAAACGGTTTCTAAGAAAATAAAAAAGACTCACAAAATTATATGTTCTAAGGTTTGACAAAAAAGATATTTTAAAGAATTCATTTTATATATGTACATATATAGCTGCTGTTTGTCAATCTCGAGATAAGTGGAGAATCTCTTTATATTAACTTTCTTGTTTCAACTTATGTAGATTTTGAACCGAAGTTCCTGAACGTTATGGCGCAGGGGGCTAGATGGATCAGGCCGCAAAAATATTTGTTTTGAAGCACCTTAAATTTTCTACTTCGATCCTAAAAAAGGGTGAAAATATTTTGACAAATGATCATATTAACAACTATTTTTCATAATTCTTAATTTAATCATTGCTTTTGCCTTTGTTTTGCAAAAACTGTCAAAAATATTGATATTGGACTAAATAAATACTGAAATGAATTGAACCCCCTGCTTACTTATCCATCTTTGAATGAAACCTTAAGCGTATTAGGTCACGAAAAAATGCCTTTATTCAGATTCTGAATAAATAATATAAACAAGAATTGTGCAATGTTTGAATACATGTACATACATATGTGCATAGGTCTAGCCCATTGTGGTGGAGCTTTGGCGGGAGTAAAAACCGAAATCGAGCGGCAAACCAAGTCTTCTGCGCGGTAGCTGGTTATTATGACAGCAAACAAGCTATTAAAATCTTGTTTGTGCTTTACGGGACTTTATTTTGTCTAATCAATTGGATTTTCAAAAGACAAACAGAGAGAGATAGAGACAGGGAGAGTGGGATCAGAGTTCATCTCAAATAAAAGAAAATCCTGCAAGTCAGCATCAATTGGCGAAAGAGATAATGCTATCAGGATGACTAACGGAAGTGGAATTGGGTTGACTTTGATTGCGTCTTCAACCAAAAATAACTTTTACACAAAATTTCACAGACTTTCAATCGATTCCACGAAGTATATTTTGTGCTTCGATTATGACTATGAAATTATTAGAAACAGAGAGACAGAGAGAAGAACAGGTATAATAGGAGGGAGGGCATTAGGTTGTGATGACTCTTGGAGGGTCTTGGAGGTTTGGGGTAGTAGGTAGTGGGAAGAAGGGGGTCTGGTCTGGTGCCGCCAACCAGCCGGAGAATTCGAGTGACAAATACTCGCCCCAACCTGGCGACTAGTTTTCAAACTGTTTCATTCACTATATGGAATTTTTATTTGATTTTTTTGGACTGTGTTTTTTGTTTTGTTTTTTGAAAGTTGGTTTTTTGCGCATAAACATTATTGTTTGTTTGGTTTTAGTATTCATACCCTATGACCACGATGACCTAAAGTGTCACCGTGTCCGGCTATATTTTATATGTTATAATTAAAGAATCGAAAGAAAAGTTAGTACAGAGATTACTTTATTATCTACAACCAACTAAGAAAGGGCAATGAAGGAAAGCCTGCCAATATGAGTTATTTAGGGATGCATGTATGTATAACTTTCTCTGAAAAATATTATTATCTAATTTGGCAAATCTAGTATCTATCAAAGATCGACGAAAGGAAAAGATTATATAAAGGATACGGAGGATCAGAATTTTGACTTTCTTGGACGTCGAAGATTATTTTAAGTTTATTTTACTCAGAGAAACCACAAGCTATAGGTCATGTAAAGGGTATTTACTAGTCGGCTTATGGACACTATTTAATCTTATTGATTTGTTTTTAGTTTCTTGATTGCACATTTTGGGACTTGGTTTCTGTTTTGTTTTCTTTTTTGCATGTAAACAAAGATTTTTGTTGTTTCATGCGAATTTAAGTCGAACTTTTGCTGAATCAAAAAATCAAATATATATGTATATATTGTTTGCTTGTTTATAAACAAATAATTAATATGTAGATTCTTTCCAGTCTGATTCAGTTCAAGTTAACAGAAATTTCGTAGTTAGCTGATGGTTTGTTTTTTGTTCTTATGGGGATTTTTCGTGAATGTTTAAAAGTTTTCCAGTTTTTCTGTTAGCTGCGTATTTTAATTTTGGTTTACGTTATGCGATTTACGGTTTTCGCCGATCAAATTAAATCAGAGTTGAAGAATGTTTTTTAGGAGCTAATTCATCTGGCGCCAGCTTGGTATTTTGTTAATTGGTATAAAAACAATCATCGATCGATCGCATTTTATTCAATTTACTTAATTAGCAACCGAAATTGTAAAAAACATGTCGAAATGTTTGTTTTTTTTTTTTTTTTGACAGAAATCAGAACCAATGGAACCTTAATGGGCGGGACGGCGGCGAAAGGGAGATAAGCTGAGGATGCCAAGGCTGTTCAGGTTAAATTGGGGGAATGCGTCTTAAATAAATGCTTGATATGAGAGAGAAGGAAGGGAGGGAATATCGTAACATTGAGTGCCTATAATAGCAATCCTGCAATGATGTTAACCAAAGTGGGGCAATCCTTTTCATAGAATAAAGGGCTCCATAAGGAGCCCTGATCAAGTAGTAGGGTTTCTAGTATACACTAGACATACATTTTTGTGACTTGTGGGCAAAGTTTTTTAAATGACTAGGATTAGAAGCGATTTTTAATTATTAGTGAAACAAATGGAAATTATTAATACCTATGCATATGTATATATAATATTTAAACATATATATATATATAGTTAATTAGTTGATGTAGTGTATTTTGAATTCCAAATATTATCCAAATATCCAAAATTATTTGCTTCCCTTGTTGAAAAAGGTGCAAATGAGAAAATATATATTTTAAAAGTCAAAATTAATTGGGCGTGAAATGGTGTGAAAAATTGTTACACCCAAAAAAAAAAATAAAAACAAAAGCCCACAAGAAGAATTCTTTTGTGTGGATTTTTAAAATGAAACCTATAGTTCAAAGAATTTATTGCTTCTCGTTTTTGGGGCGTTGTCGATCTCGTTGTTTAGAGAGCAGTTTAGAAGGAGCATCGTCAGGTTAGCTAAACTAATCTAATCAATCAATTAGCTTTTTCGGCACATCGTCAAATCAAATGCAATAAACAGTTTATAGAACTGCTTTGATCTCATAAAAAAAAACCTTAAAAATCACCATATTGAACTAATTTCCATTTTTCATTTTGGAAACCTGCAAAGATTTATTTGTTCTGTAAATGTTATGCTAATTTGATTTTTGATTTTCGCTTGTGGGGGACTTTGGAAACACCCGAAAAACAAAAAAAAAAAAAAACAACACACACAAAAATCTTAACTCAATCTCATGCCATAAAGTTCAGCGGCTTGCCCGCTAATCTGGCGCCAGACATCATGTTGTTTACCTTGTGCGAGAAAGTAGTTGACCTTGGGTTTTTGGTATTTTTTTTGATGGCTAGAAAGTGTATCGATCATTAAGAGCTCTCCTCAAGCTACGCAGTAGATATACATATGCATACATCCATTCGAGGGAGCGACATTCCGAGTGCATTAACCGCTAAATTTGTTTACTCGTTACCCCTAACGAAAAATCAAATTGAATCAAATCAAATCGTATCAAATCGTATCGTTTATTGACGTCACAAAATGCCGAAGCAGCTTTTACAAATTAATTAAAATATTGCAACAAATAACAACAACAACATTGTAAATGATTAAGCATTTAATATGCAATGGCGTAGAACCAGTAGTCATTCGTTCGCCCAGTAAAAACAATCGTTTGCCCCTTTTAATGTGTCTTCACTAGGTGATGGTGGAAGGAAGGGAGGGAGGGTTAGGTTAGGGATGCGACCAAACTAGATCCGGTTGGGTTTTTAGTTCTTCTCTAGCTTTAAGCCCCACAAAAAGTTGAATTCTAATATCAAAGAAAGAAGAAAGAAGCCAACAAACAAGTTGCTAAGAAAGAAATTTATTGCCTTTTGGAATTCCCCCAAACACACATACAAAAAAAAAAAAAAAAAAATACTGGGCCAAAAGACAATAACAAACTCCCATAGATTGATGTTGTTGTTGTCTCTGTGTGTGTAGCAAACAAAATTGTTCGAGTCTAGCGATTATCATTAGTTAGCTACTAAAAGAGAGGGAGAGATTAGATGATCGCCGATCGACGAACGCCGTTACTGGCGCCAATTCTGCAGACATTTAAATATCTTGGGTGGGTAAATTAAAAAGTATATGGATAAGGTCATGTAACCCCATTAATTGTTAATTTAGACCAACAAGAAAGCACAGAGCCAGTGGCGAATTTACCGAAATTCCGCAGAAAACGGAGTCCTAGGGCGCCATTTTGTTTTTTGTTTGTATCTTTTAGTTATAGTTCTCAACTAGTATCACCATTGAAAGCATATGATTATAATTTTGTGATTTAATAATTATGCGAATAATATTAGTTTAGCTGTCATACAGTGCGTATACGTTATGACAGACTAAATAGGATGGGATGTAGAATAGGATCGGCTATGACTGTAAGTTAGCCGCTGCGGAGAGATTACCGAGTGTGTCAGGTAATTTACTCTGATTTGATAACTTCTGATAACTTCTTATACCTCCCTCTTGAGTTTTTTAAAACAACGTGCAGTTTCCAACATAATCTCAGATAAATTGGTAAAAACCCATGCGAAATGTTGAAAAGAAGAGCAAAAGAAAGTCATCAAAAAATCACATCGCGACTCCTCGTCGTCGTCGAAATCAAAACAAATCGTTCAAATTAATATTATAATTGACAAGTTAAATTCCTTCGGTTTTTTTTTTGTATAATCCGTCAAAAGTTGTCAAATAAAAATTTGCATAACCATTCAAAAAAGAAGTAATGAAATGAAGCGCCCGGGTTTAGCAGACGAACTTGATATCGTCTTATTGCGGCAGTAAAGATAAGCCAGAGGGATACTACATATTGATGAAGTTGGAAAACCGCATTTAATCACATCCTAAATAAAAACGTACTATAATTTTGGATCGTGTGTGTTTTGTGCTCGTAAAGAAGCAAAGAAAAATAATAAAAAAAGGTTCTAAACCGAAAAAAAAAATTTATGTGACTTGTGGAATTTTTAGTGTAAGCTTTGTGTGTGTCTGGTTTTTTTTTTTGGGTCGTTTATAATTTGATTTTTGAGTTTCGATGATTTTTTTTCGCGTCAATTTGGCGCCGCGCGAAATAATTAATTATCAATTTGCTTCTGACTGGCGACAAGCAGAGTGAGAGACATTAATATGCCATTTTCATTTCGAATACGAAATTTGCATATAAATTAGAACATTCTAAAGCCAATGCAAATAATCATAAAGCAACTAACTAACAACAAAGAAAGAGAAGAAAACAGAAAACCTGATTTAATATCAAGTTGATGTTAAAACTCAACAAAAAACAAATCATAATTGGTCAATCATCATATGGAAACGAGCTTCTGACGTCACAACTGTCCCTTCCTACAAAAAAGAAGATTCGATCCGGCATGATTCAGACAACATTTAATGTCAAATTTAATTATTATCTCATTTAATCATCAGACAGAACATAAAAGAAAAAAAAAAAAAGAAAAGAAATATCAACGTCACGTAGCCCAAACAAATGTTTTGTTTACTAAAACAAATATTTGTCGAGACTTCGTGCCCCCCTTAGGCATAGAAATAGTCGTCGGTGTTGATATCTAAAAATATTGGCACTACATATGTACATATGTACAAATGTATGATTACATGGGGTGTAGAACGAATGGGAGAGAGAAAATATAAAATTATAAAAATCTGATTCAATCGAAAAAAAGAGCTTCAAATCGTAATTAGCTACCTAATCTCATTTATCATATTATGTATACGCATATTGGAACAGTCACTGAACCCAAACGAACACATATTGCCTGCCAATTTTTTGGAATTCCACACAACGAAATCGACAAATAAAATTTATGGTTTTAAAACGGCAAAATAATCGAATTTTTACGGTAAGTAAAATGCTTTCTGTTTTGATTTAACAGCAATTTAATTATATATTCATCGGCAAATATCTTTGTATATCTCATGTCACTGGTGTCGATCTTGTGTTCACAATTAAGATTGTAATTCATTAATTTATTGGCATGATATGGATATCGTATTTTCATTTCCCTTAATAAACTTAAAAACAGAACGAAAACCAGTTGAGCGACTTTTTCACATTGTAGCGGTTTGCAGTTTGCATATTCAGATGCAGGGAGATATGAAGCTGTAAAATATAATTTTAATTCTGAACAAAATATTTTTAAATTTACCGCCATACCAATCATATTAATATCGATTATACTTTTGAATTCCGATATTAAATCGATTATTTGGCGCGGAAAAATGAGCAGTTATCGACATTATCGGAGCAAAGTTATTGTAGTCGAACCAAAGTTGGCAACGCTACCGCCAATTCACCATTAGCCGCGTTTTGAAAAAGATTGGCAGCTCTATATATTTCGCTCTAGCAAGCAAGCCGGTTTACAGTTTGGACCATAATATATATTTGTAATAAATAGAAATGAAGCAAAGAGATTTAAAGAGAGCTTATAACAATGTATTGTCCCAAGCCATCTCCACTTCACGTCGGCATCTATTTGCCGGCAATCTGTTTGGCGATATATTTGTGCTCAGGTGAGGCAAGCGAATAAATACATTCAAAACTCAAAAATGCTAAAATCCTGACATTTCAATTACAATTATGCAGTCTCAAGGAGCTGTACAACGAAGAACCACCCGGGCAATTGAAAATCTTTCCTCAAGGCGACAAAGTTGATATCAACTGTCTGGCATTTCACAAAGATTTTTTGATCGTGGGATCGGTGGGCCTTGTTTACGGGTTGAAATGGCATGAAGAAACAGAAGTTTTGGACTCAAAGCGTGCCTGGGAGGTTAAGATACCCATACAAGTGGATGCCGTTGAAGTGCCCGATGTGAATTCTCTTTGGTTATGTCGGGATACTGATACCCTCTATGCTGGATGTGGAGACTGTACGATATATCAAATTACACTAGAAGATGGACGAATTTTACGAGATTTCTCTGGACACACAGATTACATACACTGTGTGGTGGGAAATTCTTCAAATGGATGCATTTATACCGGATCAGAAGATGGCACAGTGCGCATTTGGAGTCACAAACAAAAGGAACAAATCAATCAAATAGAACCGCATAAAAAATTCCAGCTAATGCGAACAGATTGGGGTAAATGGATTGGCGCTGTCGACGTAAATGACGAATGGCTAGTATGCGGCGGTGGTCCATATCCATCTATTTGGCATTTACGTTCGATGGAAAGTCCACGGCACTTTGGATTTCCTGCTCGGGTGCATGTATGTAATTTTGTTGATGATTCCGTCCTTATTGCTGGCGAACATGATCATATTGTCTCGTACACGTTGAACGGCATCCTTCAAGCTAATATTCCTGTGGAACACACCGCCTGCTATTCCGCAATTTGGCAATCGGAGCCTTTAAAATTAATGTCTGTTGCCGGATTTAGCAACAAATTGCATATACTAAAAGACTTTCGATTTCTCGATAGCAAAATTTCACTCTATGGCAATGTAGAGAACGAAAAGGAGGAAAAAGAGGACGGGGAATTCTATTATTAAGAGGTTTATAAAATAGGGTTGTATCTACATAATAAACAATGCTATTTCGGTAATGTAATAGAACTCCAACTGTTTTATCAAACGGACATACCTTGAGTATTATTAACTTCTCAGATAGATCGGAAGATTATGTCAATTCTTACCTAACCATTTATTTTCCCAGCAAAAGAAATACCTTGCCCAACTGCGACTGCTCGGCATCCTTAGTTAGTCTGCCATCATTTGTTATGTTGTAATATTTTATGAGACTTTAATTTATATAAAGCAAGCATTGGAAGGCCCTTATCTTTATAACGACGTTATTTCTTTTCACTTTAAAAAAAAAAAAAAAAAAAAAACATAATAAAACCTTTGAACAAGGGTTTGACCTGACCCGTCCATGCGACATATGAACATATATACGAATTCATTGTTAATCACCGTATATGTATATTTTTAGTTTTTTATTCAGTTTAGAAAAAAAATTAAATTATCTACAGAAACTAAAAAAATCTATGTAGATTTATATATTGTAGAAGGCGCTAAGAAATCTCTTGGAAATCAATCGGGATTTATGGAAGTTATTATTTATTAATGTATGTGAACTTCCTTAATAAAATTAAGAAGTTTAAGACACAAATCGCGTCCAAAATCGGAAAAGTCATATGATAATATCATAAAAATTTGTTTAATAATATAAAAAGTGCATTAAAGGTCATATAGAAAAAACTGTCACACATTATTAGGAAACAATTGCCACCCTAATCGGTGGCTGTTCCAAGTCCATTTCTGGAATCCCGTCTTATGAGTGGAGCCCAACGATGATGACCCCAAGCTGTCAGATTTGGCCAATGAATTATGGCAAACATGTGCAAAAATCTATCAAGAATCATCATAAATATATACTTTCGAAGAGTTTGTCTAGCGAAAGTCAAGTCAAGCACACGACGAATATGATTTATTGATAATTTGGTACAGTGGAACCAGCCTATATAGTTCGGGCCATATTAGAGGCCGCATAAGTCTAATGGCTGTAATTATGAGTGGTTAACTTTAGGCAGTTTTCACTTAGCTCATCTTTCTGATTGATCATGCTTGTTTTCAAAGTCTGAGGAGGTGGCCTGTCCTTTCGGCCTTTCTGTCTATATATAGATCGGTCTACAGATAGGTTATTTATGATTATTTAATTAATGTCGCTACTATTAATGGGATTGAACTAGGTGTCAAACCTCTCAAGGTTCTCTCTGTAAAAGAGAATTTGTATCCTTTCCGCTTACAATCTCTCAGCACGTGCCAAGCGTGTTTATTAAAATTGTAATCAATCAGATTTATAAATATTATGAAACTTTTCCACGATCATTGGATCACCTCTAGAGGCAGTTGATAAGACTTATTGACATGGTGTCGATGACGAACTACGCCTCCGAATAAGGCAAGACCCAGAATAGAACCAGCCCCTCTCAAAGGCAACAAATCGAATCGAAATTTTAAGTTTGACGCGTTTACTGATCAGTCCGACTAGTCGTGGACATTTGTGTGAAATCTCACACTCATGGCGTGAATGGAGAACAGAATCTGAAGCGATTCCGAATTGAAATGGAAATGGGCTAGGAATCGGAATCGGGGACCAACGTCATGTTGTTGTCAGACACATTGGACTGATAAGTTTCCTCTAGGCAATCCCCCCCTTGATGGCACATTATTTCTGCGTTCGATGACGGTGTACCGAATGGATCAACGATTAGGCAGCTGCTCTGCTCCGATGTGGCTCTGGATTGAATTCTGCCCGCCTAACAAGTGCCCAAGGTTATTGCCGGTACACTGTCAGAAAAAGCCGACTCAAACAGTCAATTCTAATTTGAAAGAGACTAACGTCAGTATTCCAAATAAACCCAACCGGTCTTTGAAATTCTTTTATCTCTTGGATTAATTCCTATTATTAGCAAAGGAAAGGCTCAATTTAAAGCTCCCAGCTTATAGTTTATAGTTTGAAGGCGCCCAACGACCGATTCCTTTTCATCTTCTTCATCTTCTTGAGCTTGCACTTGCTCTACATACATTTTATCGGTCAAGTTCAGTAGTAAAAATTTTATGGCATGTAATATAGTAGATAAGGGGCAATCAGAAATGTAGTCTCTAAAGGAAGAGAGGCTCTGGGCCGATCTAATGCATTTTATTACATTGAAATCGTATTTATAGTATTGCTTAGAGAACTGATAGCAGAATTGGGAGAGAAGAGTACAACGAGGGGAGAGGAGACGCTAGTGTGTTCAAAAGAAGAAACAAAAATGCTATAAATCATTCAAACGTACACACAAAATAGGTATATAAATGTACAAATATATATATGTACATATATAGTAAGTGATTCTGATTGTGAGATTTTCTATTCGTTCGAGCGTGGTATAAAAGCCTGGAATATCGGGGCGAAACAATTCAATAGCAGTTCAGTGAGTTGTGTGTGAAGTGCTGCCCAAAATTTTGACAAGCCCACAAAATGAGAGTCCTAGCAGAGGTAAAAGCAACTGCCCCTTGGCCCACGGACTTCCTTTTGCATGAGTTCTAATGTTTTTATTTATAGAATCACATCCATTTGCTGGATCCCTCGGAGCTGATGCGACCAGAGCCAACCTTTGCCGATAAAAATCCTTCGACCTTTCGCGATTATAGTGTGGATACCAGCAATCCTCTGAAGGAGCGAGTGCGTCAAACATATCGCCAGATGCATTTGAATCAAACGGTTGACTTTGTAAAGGGTAAGACCTCTAGAAGAATGCCGTGTCTCGATCTTCCCTGACATTCTCTCGATTTTCCAGGACGTCGTGATCACTGGCTGAAATTTAATACCATTAAAATGACTATACGCCAGGCTTTGGAGAAGTTAAACGATCTGGTGGATGAATCGGATCCCGATTTGGATTTGCCCAATATCATCCACGCTTTTCAGGCAGCTGAACGGGCCCGTGCCGAATTCCCCGAACACGATTGGCTCCACTTGACCGCCCTGATTCACGACCTGGGCAAGATCATGGCCTTTTACGATGAGCCACAATGGGCAGTGGTCGGTGACACCTTTGCTGTCGGATGTCGATGGGGCGACAGTATTGTATACCGCGAAGAGAGCTTCGTGGGCAATCCTGATGGCGATGATCCAAGATATAACACGAAATATGGCATCTACCAGCCGAACTGTGGATTGGATAACATCCTGATGTCCTGGGGACACGACGAATACATGTACAATGTCCTCAAGCACAACAAGACCAAGTTACCCGATGTGGCCTGCAATATAATACGATTCCATTCCTTTTATCCCTGGCACAACGGCGGCGACTACCAACACCTGCAGGCCCCCAAAGACGAGGAGACCAAGAAGTGGGTGTTGATTTTCAAGTAAGTACAGTTGAAATTGATCGGGGCGCAAATAGTTTGGAATTAATCTTGTTCCTTTCGTCTTCTGTCCTTCTAGCCGCTACGATCTGTATACAAAGAGCGAGGTGGTCCCCGATATTGATGCCCTGTGGCCGTATTATCAATCACTCATTGACAAATACTTGCCAGGCATTATCGAGTTCTAAACTCTTAGCATAACGTGCATACACAATTATATGTATATGAATCATAATCTATATCTACCTATGTATACACATCTACCCCTATACTAATATCAGATGTAGGTTTATATATTCTACTTTTTACAAACCTTTAACATCAGTAACAGATGTACTTATTTACTCTTATTAAGAAAGTATACTCAATTAATACAATAAATACATATAAAGCGATATTAATAACTGATTCAATACTATTTCTATAGAAATATTTTTCGATTAACAGTCGTTGTAAACTAAAAAACCAGACTAATCGGGCCTGCCGACTTTGTAATTCCCTTCCAAAAGAGATTAAACGCGTCAAAGTGTCCTAATTTCAACAAGTCGTATTTAAAACAAAACGTTGAATTAATTAAGCTTATTTCTTGTTTTGATTGAGAGTTAATATTAACGATAAAGCTTTATGAAATAGTTTATAAGTTAAACCAACTTAGGAACCAAGTTGTGAATTCGTCTTTAAATCGAAAGATTTAATGTTTGAGAGTATAAGTTTACCTTTCATTGCAGTAACTGTTTGATTTGTATCAATTACATAATTATTATTATATATTGTTGAAAATAACGTTTACATGGTTACACTTTCTCGCGATTGCACGAAATAGCATATTAAATATAATTGTGGTGGCAATTGCCATTGCTCTCAATATGAGTTACATTTTATAGTCGTCCGTCCCATCCGACCAGTTTGGAATACATGTGTGCATATACATATATAGTATATAGAATGCGTGTACGTGGCGTGCAGTAAATGGGAGCCAAAAAGTCGAATACTTCGAGAACGCGAGAAAGGTTTAACTATATATCTATAACTACATATATAGACTAGATATTGGGGTATTTGTATGTACATATGTACATTTGTATGTAAGTACCTACATATACATATGTAAAAAAGAATCATTTACTTATCAAACAAAAGCTGTTTGAGAATTTAACAGCGGGGAGTCTTAATTTCCTTTTCTCACGGTGATATTAGATATATATTTGACACTCTTTAAATTAGCTTGCACCTTTCCATGCAATAATATATGTACACACATATGTACATACATTCATATGTATGTATATTTATTTCTAAAGAAGGCAATCAAAGGTTGCTTATGCGGGTACTTAGATAGTGATTAGGCTGGGGCATAAAACCAGCTACAAGTGCCACAGATCAGCTCAGTCGGCTGGTGGCATTAGAGCGAGCAACATGTACACTAGCTATTCGAGATCGCTGATTGGAGTCCTTTTAGTATGCCTTTGGCAACAGGCAACTAGTTCGGATGGTTCTTTGATTGTGGATTTGCCTCAATATGGTACAGTTCAGGGTCGCGATAATGGTTATTATTTGAGCTTTGAATCCATACCGTATGCCGAGCCACCTGTTGGCAATTTACGCTTTGAGCCACCTCAACCCTATGCGGGACAATGGAAGGATCGGGCGGAACCATTTGATGCAACTCAGCCGCCAAATTTATGTATGCAATGGAATCAATTCACTGCTGGCGATGATAAACTAGTTGGCGATGAAGATTGCCTAAAGGTTAGTATCTACAAGCCAAAGAATGACAGCCGGAATACATTTCCCGTCGTGGCTCACATACACGGCGGAGCCTTTATGTTTGGTGGGGCCCAACAAAATGGTCAAGATCATGTGATGCGCTCTGGCCAAGTGATATTGGTTAAGATCAGCTATCGCCTTGGCCCATTAGGTTTCATAAGTGCAGAGGACAAGGATTTGTCGGGCAATTATGGACTCAAGGATCAACACTTGGCTCTGAAATGGATTAAGCAAAACATAGCACATTTTGGTGGTGAGCCAGAAAATATATTGGTGTTGGGCCATTCGGCTGGAGGAGCCTCGGTTCATTTGCAAATGTTAAAAGAGGATTTCCGGCAAGTGGCCAAAGCGGCCGTGTCCTTTAGTGGCAATGCTCTGGACCCTTGGGTGATCCTAGAAGGCAGCCGTGGACGTGCCTTCGAACTGGGACGTTATTTGGGCTGTGGTACTTCACTGACATCACTGAACCTAAAGGAATGCCTGAAAACCAAAGATGCACAGCAGATTGTGAGCGCAGTAAGGCATTTTCTTATATTCAACTATGTGCCATTTACTCCATTTGGTCCCGTCGTGGAGCCTGATATAGATGGAGCTTTCATTACCAAATCGCCCAGTGAGATCATTAAAAGTGGCAAATATGCGCATGTGCCTTGGATGGTCTCCTATGTGACGGAAGACGGTGGCTATAATGCTGCCCTGCTAGTCGAAAAGAGACCTCCATTCGGGCGGCAATTGTTGGATGAGCTTAATGATCGCTGGTTCGATTGGGCACCCTATCTATTCTTCTATCGCGACTCCATAGAGACGATTAACCAGATGGATCAATATTCCTGGACACTAAGAGACAAATATCTTGGCAATCAGAAATTCAGTTTGGATACATATTGGCCATTGCAGCAAATGTTTACCGATGTGTTATTCAAGAATCAAACCCAAACAGCTGTCGATCTTCACCGCAAATCCAGTCAAAGTCCTGTTTACGCCTATGTCTATGAGAATCCGGCCGAAAAGGGTATTGCCCAAGCTCTGTCTCAACGAAGTGATATTCACTTTGGTAGGTTACTGAGCTAAAAAATATAAAACGAAAAATTTAATTCCAATGCTTTCCTCTCTCTCTCTCTCTCTCTCTGTTTATGTAGGCACTGTTCATGGCGATGACTTTTTCCTGATCTTTGAGAATGTTGTAAGAGAGGCGCAATTGCGATCAGATGAGAAAACCATATCGCAAAATTTTATCAATATGTTAATTGATTTTATTCAGAGCCCAAGGGGATCTCTATCGTATGGTGATTGTCATTTCCAAAACAATGTGGGTAGTGATAAATACCAGTTGCTATCAATTAACCGTAATGGTTGCTCAAACAAAGAATACGATGAGTTTCCCTAGACTAAAACATATGAAATATATTTCTTAATGCAACACATAATCTATGCTTTTAATTACAAACCCAAATCTTTCACTTCTTTTGCCAACACTTGGAATATTTATGCGACTAAAATCAAGTTTATTAAAATCGGTAAACGAAACCCCATGTATTACTTGGGAGTCCCTTCTCCCTTAACTTTAACGGAAAAACCTTAACTTGAAACAAAAGAAAAATCATTCTACCTTCCAAAAACATAGAGTCGAAGAGAATCGATTACTCCCATTGCAACTTCCATGGATTTTTCAAATAATTGATCTGCCAATCACGAACCATACACCTGTAAAATGAAAACCAGTTCAAAAAAATTCGTTTCATGAGCTGGGACAACCACGATTACATGTAAAATATCAGCATTTTTAACGAATGGACTATACGGAGCTCAAGAAAAGGTGGTCAGTACACTGGAGATGCACTGCGAGATTAATGTACCTGTTTTGCATAAGTGTTAATTTAGATAATAGATTTACATTGTAGGAGGCCGCCAATAAACTTCGCGACGCCCTAGTTGATGAGGAGGGGCCAGGAGGTTGAACCAGTTGTCATACAATTGTGTAAACACACGCTCTACTCATATCATTCATGTATAAAATAATATAATTTATTTTATAGACGGAATTATTATCTTTTAGACGGAATCCTTGAAGATTCCTCTGACAAATTACTATAATCTTTAATAACAATATCTATATACTTTTCATATTAAGCATCCATAGGCTAAAACGGTATATTAACATTGTCAAATTTTTGTAACAGCAACGAATGAATAATGTTATGTCTTAATGTTATATTTTCTGTATTTTTTTAGTTTTTAGTAAAAGATAAGAGCTGGTAAGCAAAAGGGATTTAAATGGGTATCATAAAATATAAGGGCGTATATGACAAGTTGATTATATAAATATTTTATATGTAGATTAAGATAAATATTCATATGTATATATATATATATATATATATATATATATATATATATGTATGCAGTTATGCTAAGAGTTTAGAACTCGATAATGCCTGGCAAGTATTTGTCAATGAGTGATTGATAATACGGCCACAGGGCATCAATATCGGGGACCACCTCGCTCTTTGTATACAGATCGTAGCGGCTAGAAGGACAGAAGACGAAAGGAACAAGATTAATTCCAAACTATTTGCGCCCCGATCAATTTCAACTGTACTTACTTGAAAATCAACACCCACTTCTTGGTCTCCTCGTCTTTGGGGGCCTGCAGGTGTTGGTAGTCGCCGCCGTTGTGCCAGGGATAAAAGGAATGGAATCGTATTATATTGCAGGCCACATCGGGTAACTTGGTCTTGTTGTGCTTGAGGACATTGTACATGTATTCGTCGTGTCCCCAGGACATCAGGATGTTATCCAATCCACAGTTCGGCTGGTAGATGCCATATTTCGTGTTATATCTTGGATCATCGCCATCAGGATTGCCCACGAAGCTCTCTTCGCGGTATACAATACTGTCGCCCCATCGACATCCGACAGCAAAGGTGTCACCGACCACTGCCCATTGTGGCTCATCGTAAAAGGCCATGATCTTGCCCAGGTCGTGAATCAGGGCGGTCAAGTGGAGCCAATCGTGTTCGGGGAATTCGGCACGGGCCCGTTCAGCTGCCTGAAAAGCGTGGATGATATTGGGCAAATCCAAATCGGGATCCGATTCATCCACCAGATCGTTTAACTTCTCCAAAGCCTGGCGTATAGTCATTTTAATGGTATTAAATTTCAGCCAGTGATCACGACGTCCTGGAAAATCGAGAGAATGTCAGGGAAGATCGAGACACGGCATTCTTCTAGAGGTCTTACCCTTTACAAAGTCAACCGTTTGATTCAAATGCATCTGGCGATATGTTTGACGCACTCGCTCCTTCAGAGGATTGCTGGTATCCACACTATAATCGCGAAAGGTCGAAGGATTTTTATCGGCAAAGGTTGGCTCTGGTCGCATCAGCTCCGAGGGATCCAGCAAATGGATGTGATTCTATAAATAAAAACATTAGAACTCATGCAAAAGGAAGTCCGTGGGCCAAGGGGCAGTTGCTTTTACCTCTGCTAGGACTCTCATTTTGTGGGCTTGTCAAAATTTTGGGCAGCACTTCACACACAACTCACTGAACTGCTATTGAATTGTTTCGCCCCGATATTCCAGGCTTTTATACCACGCTCGAACGAATAGAAAATCTCACAATCAGAATCACTTACTATATATGTACATATATATATTTGTACATTTATATACCTATTTTGTGTGTACGTTTGAATGATTTATAGCATTTTTGTTTCTTCTTTTGAACACACTAGCGTCTCCTCTCCCCTCGTTGTACTCTTCTCTCCCAATTCTGCTATCAGTTCTCTAAGCAATACTATAAATACGATTTCAATGTAATAAAATGCATTAGATCGGCCCAGAGCCTCTCTTCCTTTAGAGACTACATTTCTGATTGCCCCTTATCTACTATATTACATGCCATAAAATTTTTACTACTGAACTTGACCGATAAAATGTATGTAGAGCAAGTGCAAGCTCAAGAAGATGAAGAAGATGAAAAGGAATCGGTCGTTGGGCGCCTTCAAACTATAAACTATAAGCTGGGAGCTTTAAATTGAGCCTTTCCTTTGCTAATAATAGGAATTAATCCAAGAGATAAAAGAATTTCAAAGACCGGTTGGGTTTATTTGGAATACTGACGTTAGTCTCTTTCAAATTAGAATTGACTGTTTGAGTCGGCTTTTTCTGACAGTGTACCGGCAATAACCTTGGGCACTTGTTAGGCGGGCAGAATTCAATCCAGAGCCACATCGGAGCAGAGCAGCTGCCTAATCGTTGATCCATTCGGTACACCGTCATCGAACGCAGAAATAATGTGCCATCAAGGGGGGGATTGCCTAGAGGAAACTTATCAGTCCAATGTGTCTGACAACAACATGACGTTGGTCCCCGATTCCGATTCCTAGCCCATTTCCATTTCAATTCGGAATCGCTTCAGATTCTGTTCTCCATTCACGCCATGAGTGTGAGATTTCACACAAATGTCCACGACTAGTCGGACTGATCAGTAAACGCGTCAAACTTAAAATTTCGATTCGATTTGTTGCCTTTGAGAGGGGCTGGTTCTATTCTGGGTCTTGCCTTATTCGGAGGCGTAGTTCGTCATCGACACCATGTCAATAAGTCTTATCAACTGCCTCTAGAGGTGATCCAATGATCGTGGAAAAGTTTCATAATATTTATAAATCTGATTGATTACAATTTTAATAAACACGCTTGGCACGTGCTGAGAGATTGTAAGCGGAAAGGATACAAATTCTCTTTTACAGAGAGAACCTTGAGAGGTTTGACACCTAGTTCAATCCCATTAATAGTAGCGACATTAATTAAATAATCATAAATAACCTATCTGTAGACCGATCTATATATAGACAGAAAGGCCGAAAGGACAGGCCACCTCCTCAGACTTTGAAAAACAAGCATGATCAATCAGAAAGATGAGCTAAGTGAAAACTGCCTAAAGTTAACCACTCATAATTACAGCCATTAGACTTATGCGGCCTCTAATATGGCCCGAACTATATAGGCTGGTTCCACTGTACCAAATTATCAATAAATCATATTCGTCGTGTGCTTGACTTGACTTTCGCTAGACAAACTCTTCGAAAGTATATATTTATGATGATTCTTGATAGATTTTTGCACATGTTTGCCATAATTCATTGGCCAAATCTGACAGCTTGGGGTCATCATCGTTGGGCTCCACTCATAAGACGGGATTCCAGAAATGGACTTGGAACAGCCACCGATTAGGGTGGCAATTTAAACCAACTTTACTATCAACTGGTGTGGAAAATGTTTGTGAATATTGGCTTTATCTTCGAATCGTTTCGTAATTGAAATATTTTTGTGAAAGTTTAACGATTTAAAAAAAAAACAGGTGTTAAATTTCATTCTTAGTGTTTAATTGGTAATGGAAGACTAAGACTGGTCTGACAGTTTTTGATTGGTAGTGCCTAAAAGTATGCAATATCTTTAATAAAATTTTAAGCAATATCTTGCAATTAAAAAATAATTACCTATTCTATATGTATATAAAATGTAATTTAACTTTATCACGTTAAATTAACATTGGTAATGGATTCAAATTGGTAAGAATATGTAAAGGCCTTCTCAAGGCCGTAACATGGTGATGTTCGACTCGGTTTTAACCAAAAATGACAAATATTTATTTCATCATACACATGTGCTTAATAACTCTATTCTCTTTTATTTTTGTAATTCTCAAGTCTTGAAAAACATTTTGAGGACCATTAAGATACGGATGCAGTTAAATGCTTGATTATTTACGTATTTAATTGAGTCTCTTAGATAATATACTAGATTTTATGGGAATCAATTTAGAATACAATAGACACAACGATTTTCAAGTATTTGTTTGTATTTATAATTGTTTTGTCGTTTTAGGTCACAGACGGATTTAACAAATGCCTAATCCCTATTTCTAAGCGGAGCTCATTTGTTTAAACCTTATAAGTTAATAAATTCTTGAAACTTAAAATAAAAGTGTATAAGGCCATTAGTCTTTTTTTCTCAGTGCACTTAATACGTCGGCTTAGCCCAATGTTAGAATAACTGGAAGCAATTATGTATGTACCCATGTGTAATCCGCTCGAGGTCATTTCTCCATATTTTTCTTCACACAGACAACAAATAGCTTTGTCCGAAAATACAAAACGACAAAAAAAAAACACGCAAAATTTTTCCATTGGATTTGTTGGGTTTTTTTTGTTTATTTTTTTTTTGGAATCTTCAGCACTAGTTGGATCAGCATTTTACTTATATTATTAGTTATCTACATATCTAATGTTTTGACTTGGTGTTATTATAATAATTGAAATTGCATTTTGAATTGTCTTGATATCGGAGAGACTCAGGGGAAATACACAAAGTAAGTAGTTGCCAACACAAAGGCCCCAAAGTGAACAATGCGAATATGCAATTGCATATGGTTAATGAAAACTACATATTCAATTACTTACTTACTTTTCTCTATTTGTAAATGAAAAGCTGATCATGATGATAAATAATCTTGCTGCTTTCATCGCCCTAAAATCGTACACCCTTCTGGTTTTGGTTTACATCGAGCCGAAGATATATCTGTCCACACTCTCTACCTGGTTTAAGTGTTTTATTTATCATCAACATCAACATTATCATCATCATCGTCATCACCAAAATCGTCATAGCTCCGCTCAAAGCACTTACCTAGACTCACAAAAACCACACACAGAAACAGAAATTAGTCATTCAAGAAAAAGAAAAAATTCCGCACATTACGTCATTGTGCTGACTGTCAGATACTCTTACGCATATTGAACGACAAAGTAACATTTTTCTCGACCTTCAATTAAATATAATAAATATTTTTATAGTTGTTTCTCCTATCTTACCTATAGACAAGTAAGACTTGTGTAACCCACTTGTTCTCAAATGCTTTGTGTTAGTGCATAAACTTTTACCCTTTTGTTTTGGTTGCGTCCCAGCAGAAAATGCAGGGTATTTAATTCAACTTCTGCCTGGGCTTTGGAGAGGGGGTCGGTCTTGGTTAACCATTTCAAAATTTGCTTCAATTTGAGTCACTTCGCTGTTGTCGCTGTCGATTGGCGGTTGATGGTTTCGTCGGTTGTCGGTTTGTCGCTTTGTCGGCTCTCTCCACTTGATTTAAGTTTCAATTTAATGACTGAAGAGGGGAGGGTGACATTGCGGGTATATGGAAAAATTGATATAAGTTTCAACGTGCCACTGGCCCTAACCGCAGTTGTCTGACCGCATTTGGCGGATAAGGAAGTCGGCTTAGAATAGGAAAGTGCCTTAAACTCATTTAAACAAAAAAAAAATGTTGAAATTTTGTGTTGTTTTTGTTTTTGTGATTTGCTCTAGTGGTAAGAATATTTAATATTTTAACAAAACCCAAAAAGCAAACAGAACGCTTAACAAATTAGTTTGTGTGTTAAATAATGTTAAGCAAATATTTCAACAAATGCAACTGATTGTTTGATAATAAAGACTGAAAAGTAAACCAAGTTGATTAAGTATGAAGAGTATCTTGATTAAAAAAATTCAACAATAAGAAATCACTACTAGGCAGACAAGTGAAGTGTTTATGGCCCTCTCTACATTTGGTCATATCGTGGTCTATATAGTATGTCTTTATATTTATACAATTTATAGACCCACTTACAAACAGGTCACCTGATAGCCAGTCTCTGTGTCTCTCTGACAGTTTACCAGTTTGACAATAAGATATTCTTGATTGTTCATCATCATCATCATAATCATCATGATCATCAAACAATCATCAAAGTCATGTCCAACGCGCATGATACTTAGACCCAGAACACAAAAGATTCATTTCCATATCTATTTTGGCGAAGGAATAACGATTAAGACAAACAAAATTAAACTTCTCCCATTCATTAGAAATCCATTTATCAAATTACAACAAACAAATCAAAATGTTCCCTCTACACTTTGGTGATAATTTTCTTAAATATCTATAAATTAAATTTAAACAACTTGCTAATTATATAGGTTTATTTTAGTATGACTATTAGAATGATATTACAAATAGATACGTATGAAAGTTTTGTGAATTTTTTGCATATCATTCTATAATCTAAATAATTTTTATTCCATAATTTTTTAAAGATCAATTGTAAATGACGCATAAAAGTTCACAAACTAAACTAACTCTTCTATTTCTCTCATAAAATAGAGAAAAGAATCCAAATAAATGAATTATTGCATAAACAAACTTCAGCTTATTTTAATTTATAAAATATCTGTCAGATTTGAAACTAATATATTAACCCAAGATGGCTTCAGATGTTTGCTGCTTATTCAATTAAATCCTTGGTCCAGATTACCAGTTGGAGCTCACAAATTAGATTTAGTCAGAAATAGATTTTCAGATTATATAAGTCGCAGTAGCATACTGATTAAATTGCCAAACCAGGCCTGAAATATTTGTACAATTTACCATAATTTGGGCCAACAAAATGCTTAAAAAATTAGTCAATAATTTAGTTAAATGCGTATGTAATTTGAACATGCCGTTGAATAACTTGCTAATTATTTATAATTTAAATTTCAGCTAGCTCTGTGCTAATTATCATTTGGCACAGCAAAAAAAAAAAACAATATTTAATTTTATTAATGGCTCGGTTAGGCCATAAATTGATGAGAAACTTCAATTTTCGCTAACACCTGACTTAGATTAGAGGGGGGAATGCAACAGAATGCAAGGGGGATATGGGGTGATTGACTATTTAAATAAACTACAGGTTATTGAAATGGAAAATTTTACTTTGCGACAGACAGTTGGGACAGTTAACCCGATTATTTGTTATAAAAGAAACAAAACTGAAAACAATTAACCAGATAACGACCTGGTGATACCCTATAATAATCGTCAGGCAAGTCGACAAGAGACCTACTTTAAGACGTTCATTCAAAGGTTAAATATTAGCAAACTTACTCAAGGTTGTTTCCTAGTCTAGTGAACTTTACAAGGAATGTCATGACTGTCGTCTACGATCAGACAATGGGTACCATACAATGGGATAAATGAGGCGCCGCTGCCCTGAATGTGAACTTTACACAGATAATTGATGTTAAACTAATCAATGCTAATTAAATGAGTAATTTCGTCTAGTCTAGTGGGAGTTGGCAGCGGGTGAAGACTAGGGGGCAGGCTTAGAGACATGTTTCACCTGATTCAATTGATTGAAATGCAAATAGAATAAACTCAAATATTAAACAATAATTTCGTATATTAATAGCAGCCGACAAAAATAGACAAATATTTTGTGAGGCAGAGCGAGACAGAGAGATAGAGGGTGGAAGGCCCAACCCAATAGTGCCACAAAGTGTCACCGACAGACATATCCATTATCATGCGATTGCCCAATCAATTAACACTTTTGTCTCCCTCTCTTTAACTCTTTTGCTTCTTATATAGTTTCTCTGACGTTATCGCAAGATTTCGGCTATGGTGGAAAACATGGACCCGAGCATTGGAGTGAAAATTTTAAGCGTTGCAATGGCAAACATCAAAGTCCCATCAATATTGATTTGGTAAATGTCGTCGAGAAGGAATTCGCGCCGCTGGAGTTTACCAATTTCGATGCCAAACCAACGGGCATACAAGTGAGCAATAATGGACATACCGTTCTGGTGAGAATGACATTCGCCGAGGGTGATGAGCCACGTGTCTTTGGTGGACCTCTGACGGAACGTTCGCCCCGAGCAGGCTATCAGTTTGAGCAATTTCACTTCCATTGGGGCGAAAATGACACAATTGGCAGCGAAGACCGTATTAATAACCATGCCTATCCCGCCGAATTGCATGTTGTGTTAAGAAATCTGGAGTACAAGGACTTTGCTAGTGCCCTGGGCCAGGATCATGGTATTGCTGTGTTGGCATTCTTCTTTCAGGTAAGCCTAATGGCCCAACTCTCATAAGAGTCACGTCGCTTGGGCTTTACTCACCTTTTCTTATTCCCATTGCAGATTCAGGGCACAGATAATCCAAATTATAATGAGTTCGTTCAACTGCTGTCTACCATAGAACGCAAAGATATGTCAGCGAACTATACAAAACCAGTGAGACTACAGGATTTCCTATCATACGATTTGATCAACTATTATAGCTATATAGGATCATTGACCACGCCACCGTGTAGTGAGGAAGTCACTTGGATTGATTTCGAAACACCAATTGATATATCTGAATACCAGGTGAGTTTTTTCACATGACTTTAATGGCTTTGATTATGAATAATCGTTGGTCTTTTCGTTTTTTAGCTAAATGGTTTCCGTCAGTTAACCGCTCATGATGAGCACTTGAAAAACAATTTCCGTCCCATTCAACCGTTAAACGATCGAACTATATATAAGCATAAACTGAGCGCACCTCCCATAGAAAAAATGGGTTCAATTCCCTTTGTAAATGTCGACAATTTCGCTGGTAGGATAAGTGCCAGCTCCGCCTGTTTCTACCTCCTTTTTACTTGCCTTTGCCTTCGCCTTGGCCTTGCCTCAGCCGGTTTTTCAATATATTTTTTTGGAGTGCCTTTTAATTAGAGCAGAGAGGAAATGTATGGCGTTTGTTTTTCGGTTTTTTAATTATATTGATATATGCCGTGTCTGTGTCCGTGCGCGTGTCCTTTGACTTGCCTTTGGCTAAAATGCAAACAAACGAACTCGTGAGTGTGCCGCTTATCGAAACGAAATTCATTCATAATTAATACCAGGCACATGTTGTCGAAAAGCGACAACGACAAAACACAGCTCTTCGTTTTGGCTATTGTACACCGAATATAGACATACGACATCGCATATATCGTCGATATACCTACCTCTGCAATAGACATTGACTATAGCTATTTATGTCAACATTTACATTCGACCTTCGCTGTTAAAAAATGTTATTGCACATTGTGATTTTAATAAATATACCTACAAAAAAAAAAAAAAAAAAAAATACAACTGCTCGCGCGTATAGCAAAGCTTTAGATTTTATTTTAAACTTAGTGTAATTTGTTAAATATTTAATAAATTAAAATTCAAACAAAATTTGCTTGCATGACAAACTCTTTTCAATGATGAACCATTCGAAATTCCAATAATTGTGATTCATCAAAAGGTTGCCCTTTCAAATTAGTAAAAAAAGGCGTCTTGCTACTTTGTCCATGGAAAAATTTCCGACTCTCAGAAGGTCTGACACCGAAAAAAAAGCTGTTAACTCATTTCCATTGTAGTTTACCGAGGCGTATATCAAAATGACCTCCAAAGATGTGTCAAACGGACCACATAATTGTTTCTAGTTGTTCTAATGGCCCCAAAACCAAGTCGTTTAGCGAATAACTATTTGGCTATGACGCACTTTCTATGCTCTACAACAAAGAAACTCGAAATCATTTGGTGATGAGCAAACTTGGACTTTTTTAACGCAAAAGTAAGTAATCTCTGTTTTTCTGAACAGCGAATTTTATTTACCGCAAAGCAAACAACCCGATCTTCATGTGTTGAATTTAAATTATGATTTGATTTCATATACCAAAATGTTGAGGAAATATATAAAAACTTAGAATTTAGGAGACGACAATTTTTCTTAAGAAATACTTATTATAATGACCCTCGTATCGGGGGGTAAAATTGTTTATACTTCATGCTCAGCGTTGACTACTTGATAGTTTTTGTTTTGGTTTTAAGACAACTTGACATACATATTTTTCTTCATGACTCAATTTTGTTTTGTTTAACCGATTTGGTCAAGCATTTCAGATGAGCCCGATGTTTAATCTTAAACATTCTTTGTGGCGCATCTTATGGTAAAATTTAAATCTAATTTATTGCAAATACTTTGTGAAACGGAAACTTTTTGGAACACATATAATGACTGCTAATTGCCTAATTTTTTACGGCAACGTAGCGTATACGTGATCTGTGGTTAAAATCTTACAAATTTAAAAGACATTTGAAACAGTTTCTATTCCTTTTTTTAAGTTAGAATTGGTAATTTTTGGAAATTCAATGGACCTTATATTATATTATGGTCCTGTTTAATATTAAGGTCAATTGTTGAAGGAAATCTGTAAAATATAGTACCAGAATTCACAATTCACAGAATTCGTCATAATAATACATATTTGTCTACCTCCTGGTTTTTAACCAAATTAAAAACTGATGTTACTTAAAAATATATTTAACGGCCATTGACGCAGTTTTTCTTTTAATTGATATACATCATTTAGTTAGAGTAACGAATAAATCTAAAACTCGAAAAAATTAAGCTGAAAAACACTAAGGTACACCTGCTTTAAGTGTGGTAAAAGGTAGACTTCTCTCAGTACAAGTCACTAATTACTTTCTGTAAGGGGGGAGGGGCATTTTGTGAGAAAAGGGGTGGACTACTACGAGTCGAGTAAGTGCTTTTTTTGTGTGCTTTGAAATGCGTAAATGTCGTCGTGTTCGTGTAAGTATGAATTTTCTGTTGTCAAAAGACTTTTAATTTTTAACCCAGACAGCAAATGCGGTTGAACTTTTTATTTATTTTCCGGTTTTTTTTTTTCTTCTGCCGCCCCCCACAACTCATTCTGTCTTCTTTTTACTCATCTTTAGTGAGAAAATAAATATTAGTAAAACTCAGAAATGAACCCAGTATCAACACAAAACACAAAATTCTCACACAAATAGTAAAGCGCATTTACTCAAAGCAAAGACCTAAAGAATACCTATTAACAGCTTGGTAATATGACAACAAATTATATACACAAAAATAATGTAAGAGTAAAGACTTTTGAGACATTTGGGATGAATTGAAAATGTTTGTAAAAAAGTCTATATTAAAGATGCTTATATACCCCACTTAAGACTTTTAATTAAAGGGCAATAAAAAGTTGAGCCATCACATTTACCTCTCTACTAAATATTGACATCTACTTACATATATATACATATATATGTATATCTATATGGCTGTCTGATTATTTAGACAGTTACCGTTTCCTAGATTAAGAGTAATCGCCATCAAAGCTAGCTTTTTCCACCCCAAACCATCTTTACTTTCCATAGCCTTTACCCCATATTTAGCATCAATAATCAGTGGAATTAGACAACTTGTTGGCATTATAGCTCTATATGCATGGACTATGGATGATGGCAACGGGAGTGGAGTGGCCTGGGGGTGGGGACTAGACAGAAATTTTGTTTTTAATTAAAGTGCAACTGCTGAACTGAACTGCGGCAAGCTTTAGTCAATTTATTCTTACTTGATGATGAGCTACAAACGGGAATGAAGAGAGTGAAAAGGTGGATCCAGTAGATGGGTTTGTGGGATTCCATGATTGTCGTTTTGAATTGAAATTGAAAATGTCATAGCCTAACAGCCTAGTCAATCGAATCGTATCAGATTTATATCTACATATATACATTTCAATGTATATTCAATTAAATGAAATCTATTTCAAATAAATTCATTGCTTCTTTCTAAGGCTTACAACATCTGTTTGTAGAATCACAAACAGAAATTGAAACTGAAATTAAACGGTAATGAATTATCGGCGGGACGTAATTATTCTCCCTTTATTTATCGACAAGCTTTTGTGGTTTCCCCTTGCTTTTACAAGAATTTCTAAGCAACAGCAATTAATGAATTAACTTCTTCTTTGCCACTTACATAAGCATTAGCATAATGAGACGTTAATGGTTGGTAAATTATTTACATAGCAACCGAAAAGACTAATATATAGTTTTTTTTTTTATTCACTTTAATCACCCGACTCTGATCTAAATTGGCAGGACAATAGTTTATATCTTTTCAGACTTCTGGTCTGCATATTTATAAAGTATAAACATTTTAATATTTGACATTTTGGATTTGGGCAAAGTGTAATTCAATGATTATAAAAATTTTTTTTTAATAATATGCGTTGTATATTCTTTGATGCAACAAAACCGCCAAATCATCTACAGTCACAAAAGCAACAACAAGAACAAATTTGCGGCTCGTTACGGCACGTGCAGGTAACCACTGCTACGCGGATCACGTACTGCACCGAAATCAGGAATCAGTCATATGCCGAAGGCAGGTCCAAATGGATTAACAACCTCTCAAATAGTTTAGCTTTAATTAAACATCGACAATCGTTAAACGGAGGTGAAAGAGACACACAAACACACGCAGTGAGAGGAGGGGAAGCCAATGATTTGATTTTTCCATATAGTTTGGCTTACCAAACCACGACAACAAACCAAGCTACCAAGTTCAAGAACCGCCTTTCAGTATGTGCAATGCGACGATTTTATAATACCCTGTAAAACATAAAAATGTTTGTCATCACAAAGACAAAATTTCTTTGTACAAATTTCAATAAGCCATAAAGAATATTTATGCTAATACTAACTTTTTTATATATCCCTATATATGCACTTAATATCGATTTGTAGAGTTCTTTAATTCCCGTTAACGCTACACATTACAGCGGAGAAGAGGGGGTCAAAAATCTTCTAGCATATGGTAAATACATTCTCATAAATATGAAATTTTGAAATCCACCAGGAAAACAAAATATTTATTGATTTTGAATTGATAAACACTTTTAAAGTTCGAGACTTAAAAGACTGATTAGAAAGCAAATAATAGTTTTAACTTTATTAACCCAAATATTTCCTTTTTTATTAAAAAGTTTGAAAACAACAGATACATTCGATGCATCAAAATTTTGATCCGATAATAATACAACGATTGTTAATTTTGAAACTATCGATGGATATCGACATTGATGTTTTTATTCCCATTTATATTACTATCTGGAATAGTATATACATATATATATATTATAACTATATTTAAAACAATTTTTAGGTGTAAAAATTAGTGGAGAATTAAATATTTTTCCAAAGTTGTCAGAAATAGATTTTATTGTGTATGGAAATCTCCCTTTTTTGTTAAATGTAAGAAATTGAACTAAAAGATTGTATATTTTTATTTGTAGAAAAAATATATTCTTTTGTTTTATTGATTTTTATTTATTATTTTTGTTTTTAATGTTTGAAACGTCTTTGTTAACTTGTAAATTGAAGAATTAATGTAATTGAATTATATTAAATTGTTAAAGGGTTCGAAAAGTATGCTATGCAAAGGTGACACACATACACAAATATTTGCACATGCATTTGGGACACGGACTAACACAGTGACAGTTTTGTCGTTTTGAGAGCGGCGTAGAAAGAGAGCGAGCCGTTCTCTCTCAAATTTTTGTCATAATAACGGTGAATGATGCATGCATATATACGAGTGGTAAAAGTGTGCGAAAAAGGAAGTCGACGAGATGGAATGGTTCGGATGCTTCGGCCTAGGCATGTCTCTGCCACAACCGCAGCCACAGCCACAGCCATTGCTTTCCTCCTCCCTTCCTTCTGGTCCACCCTACTTCTCCTTCGTGCCTATCTCTACTACTAGTACTAGAAGGGACCGACGAGCAAGAACTTTTCATTCATTGATAAAAATGCCAGCTGCTGCTGTAATGCGGCTCAGTCGTGCGCCAACTCTTCCATCAGTCAGGTCCCAGCCTCACTCTCAGTCTCAGTTCAAGACTCAGCTCTTATTCAAAATTCGTGTGCAATTTTAAGAATTTCGTACACTTGCACAGGGCAAGATACTTTTTGTTTGGTTTTCACAAAATCGTAGTGGAAAATATATTTGTGTTGAAATCAAAAAGGACAAAAAGTGTCAAAATATCAGTAAATAAACGAAAACAAAAATTTTATCTTAAAAAACTAACTTAGCTATTTTGTGGCAAAACTTTCCAACATATAGCCCAATTGGCGCCACTTTATAAAACTTTTGTAATGACAAATTGAAAAGCAAACTTGGAAAAAGTCGAAAACGAAAAAAACAAAAAGCCAAGTGAAAAACTGTGCAAAAACTTGAAATCTAAGTCCAAAGTGGCCAATTCACTTGAATATGTAGAAAAATAGAACGAATTAGGAAAACCACAATCGAAACTAAGCTTAAAGCAGGGTAAATCAACGAAAAATAAAAAACAAAAAATGTAAATAAATTTTACATTTACTATTATTCAGGTAAGCTAACGTTTTTCGTTGCACATTTTGTATAAATTAAAATAAAGAGACTCAATAGACTCTCAATTTTTTTGTTCGATTTATTTTTTTCTTGCAGAAGGTTATTCATTTGGAAGTTTTCTTGTGTCTCATTGTTGAATTTAATTTGCTTTGACAGAAACAATTTGATGTTATGAATTTTATTTGGGTTGACTGGTTCCATGTGGAACCCAACATTATTGACATTCATGCAATTTGTGATTCCCCTACCCTAAAAGGACAAAAAGGTTGGCTGAAAGATATCACACTTGAGCATATTGATTCTTTTTATTAGAAGGCTAGGGCAATTCAATAAATATAATATATATTCCATACGTATTCTGTTCTGATGTTATAAAGTTAATAATAATTTAAATAACACAAACATTTTGTAGTAAATGTTTTGTAAGTTAAGAGTATCTAAAAGTCGACGTGGAAGCAGCAGAAGATTCTAGCAAAGATAACAGAAAAACATTGATTTTGATTGATGATTGAAAAACTATTCGGTTGCCATCACAAAATCTAAGTAGATACATCCCTACATGTGTTCTGTAATATACTATACAGAAAGAATAAAGATGAGAAAAGGCAGAGCCAATTAAATCATGATGGAAAATTCTCATACATTTTCAATGAATCTAGACCTTTTTTTAAAGAAAGTTCTAGTAAATTATAAATGTATGGAATTTTTAGAAAATAGTTTAATCGAAACAGAAAAGGACTTTCTAAGAAAAGCTGAACAGATGTCCTTTATACCATACTCAATTGATTGATTTCGAAGCAAGCTAAAATCCTTTCTGTGATAGTTTTTTATCAAATTTACTAACCCATTAACTAAACGGCTTAGACTATGAACTTAAATGTGTTTTAACAAGGTAGGCCAAAGTGAGAGAGGAGAGTGTAGATTGCAAAGTTTTTTCCCCAGTAGATCCCTCTGCTCTCTCCTGCCTGTTTATTCCTGGCCCTATTTTCTGCCCTGACACACGTTCCGCCTTTTGTTTGCCGTGAGACAAGTGAGTGGCTTCTGATGCCTGCTGAGTCTGAGCTTTGTGGCATTTATCAAGTAAACAAGTTTGCGTTTTTTTTTTTTCTTGTTTCTTGTATTTTCGTTGTACTGGAGGCATGTATGTTCTTACAAGGATTTGGTCGAGACTTGCATACATGTTAGCTGTTAGATGCTAAGTGGACAGGTTGCATGATGATGATGAGGCTACTGATGCTGTTGGCTCTCCGTAAACGGCTTGGCCTCAAGTGGGTAGAGGATGCAGGTTGTCCTGATGCCAAGTGCCACTTGGAAAAGGACACAGAGAAGGCATCACAGAAAAATGTAGTCTATCTTAAAGTTGTGTCTTAAATCCATTTTACAAATTTCTACAAGTACTTGACACGGCCTAATGCGGTTCAGTTTTCTTTTTCAACAGCTGCATTGAGCACAGCTATTGCTGCCCCTCATTTCTTGCCACATCCTCCATTCATTATTATCATCATCATCGTCAGCATCGTCATTATAATCATCAGTTCTCAATTCCAGCATTTAGTGCCTCTAAGTGCCCGTTGATGACTATGCTGCTGCTGCTGATGATGATGAAGTTCAGGATGGGTGCTGGCCCAGCCTTGAGCCTAGCTGTAAAGCATTGCATTTAGACAAACTTACTGAACAGATAACAGTTAAGGGACAGTGGGTGATGGTGTTGCTTGCAAAAAGAGGTTTAGTTGCAGTTGGAATGAAACGTTGGATAGCATAAATCAATATACCTCTAGGGGAAGGGCGTTAAATGCGGACAGAAGTAACTCTCACGGTTGGGTGAAATATCCATAAAAAAACCATGTCTAGGTATAAAAATACATATATATATATATATATATATATATATATATGAAACTACATAAATACGCGACGCAACATTGAAATGGCAAAGGCAAAAATCTATTTTGCTTGTGTTTTTATTAGCGAAAATTCAATTTAGGGAAAAATGGAAAAATGCAAATACAAAGTTCACTTCAAATTTGCTGCGTACGAGGGTAACTGGAGAAGCGGCTGGTAAATCTCTCAAAGAAACTACAAACCAATACAATTGTACATGAGTTTTAGAAAAAACAAGGGGCATTGAAAATCTATTCTTACATCAAAACTCAATAGCGGATGTGAAATGAGAAAAGTTTGCCCTCCAAAGTATGCAATCGAAGAATTCGATAATATTATTCGTAAATATTAAAATTGATCCAAAAATTTGTTCCTCTAGCTACAAGTCATACCGAAGGTTCTAATTTGGAGTATATTCCATACTTGGGGGATAAATTTTCAGCAATTCAAGTCTGTAGATCTGCCATTTGCGGATTAATGCAAGTGAAACTTTCATACCCCACCTCGTATGCACATCATACACCACACATCTGTTATATTGTTTTTGTAATGCTCTCAACTGCATGGCGATGACAACAAAAAGCGTGTCATTAATCATTTCAAGCAGAAATGACCCATTTGTCAGGATAGTGTCTAATCGAAGCCTTTAAGTTGAAATAATGAAAAGTACTTACTGCCGCTTGAGGGAAATTAAGAGAAACTGATGGCCAAAAAGTTCCTCACAATCTATTAGATACCTTTTCTAGTCGCACTGACCCAAACTTTGTACTCAATCTCGATCCAATGAATTTAATATGAGTGAATAATCCGAGTAAAGGGTATGAAGAAGGGACAACGGACTGTATGACAATTGAAAATCTAATTTGAATAAATTATTTTTGCATACTTTTAGGCGCTTAGTCCATTTCCTTTAGCAACACCACAAAATACAAAAGAAGATTCATTTCATTTCATTTAATTGTTTGTCCTCATTCACTGGAAATGAAATCAAAAGCTTGCAATTAAAACATTTCCCGTTCATATTCGTAATTAAAATTTCTGTGGATTGCAACTAAAAAGGCATTTCCGTTTGCGATTTCTTAACAAGCGGAAAAATCAAACCCCGCAAAATGTAAGCGGTTGACAAATGAGTCACATAATGCAAAATTTTCATCTTCTATTTACAACTGATGCATCATCCAATTTGGATGCTCCTTTTGGCAACGCTTCAATGGCCACTATATCGAATCAAAGGAACAATGAACCTTCAATTGCCCAGGCCAATGAAAATAGTAAAGTAGATACATGTTTAAAGGTCTCCATTTAATGGGAAACGTAATAATACTTTTCCACCCATTGCATTTCCTTTGAAAGAACATAACTTAAACAATAAAAACCCTTTCCATCGCATCGCTCGCACTTTTCAACAATTCCAGTTGATTAGCTATATGACAAATTAGTTGTGAATCAATATAATTCCATTGAAAATTACATTTTTAGGCTTACTAACAAATATTTATTACATTTGCTAGCACGTGACGTGAAAAGTGCACCAGCAAGCTAAACGAAAATTAAACAAAATAAATAATAAATAACTAAGTTAATTTTGGCAATGTGGAATATTAAATATCATCTTGTTCAGCGAATTGCTAGCTACCAACATATTCAACATGTTTCAAAATTCCATCAGAAAATTAAAACTGCCAAACTAAAGATGTATAGCCATAAATATACATACATATATGAACATAAATACATATATACATACATATATGAGCTAGAGGTAACCCCAAATTCCAAAAAAAGGAAAAAAACAATGCGGGCAACGAATAACAAAGTGTAAAAGGAATTTCCTGATTCTGATTGCATCCTTTACTGGGCACATTTTCCTCACCACGCCACAGTGGGCCCGATTCCCAAATAATTGGCATAGACTTTAATTGAAATGATAGTGGTCTGAAATAGAGTTTTTAAATTTTTGATTAAGAGCATTTATTTACACCTTTAAGTTAATGGTACGGCCAAAGCCGCAAAAAATCGCAAACGGGAAAAAAATCGCAACATAAAATAAGCTTTACTTCAAAATGTTTAGTTATTATTCATTCTACATACATATGTCTATATTATCCACTTTTTTAATCACACCGTGTAAAACTTCGAAGCGAAGAGGGTAATTAAAAATTTCTAATCACCTGCATTTAAAAATCAACCTAAATTGCATATTAGTTGTCGAAGTCATATACAAAATGAAGTAAGTAAGTCGTCTCGCCGACTTGGATATACCATACACCAGTAAAACAAATATTTTAAATTTATAATAACCAATGCATTTTCGTATTTTTAAAAAAATCTGTTTGCATGCTTTTTAGAAGCATATCTTAGTATTTCGCTCACTCAAGCATTCGAGCACCCTAGCGCCCCCACCAGCCAACGGCCACTTCCGGCCATATGGAAAAACGTTTAAATGCATAACTTGACTATTTTTATTCCGATTTTGATCAAATTTGGTATTTTGCTTGATATTAGTATCAAATTTAAGTGTGCTAAATTTGATTGCACAAGGTAGAAAATTACGGGAGATAATCGAGTTTTTTCAAATTACGGGGGCGGAAAGGGGCGTGGCAAAATCTTTACACATTAAAAATGTGCGCAATTACTAAGCAAATATACATACCAACTATGGTGTCTCTAGCTAAAATAGGTTTTGAGAAAATCGGTTTTATTTGATTTGCGGGGGCGGTAGGGGGCGTGGCAAATTTTTTATAAATACAAAATGTGCGCGTTTACTAAGCAAATATACATACCAAATTTTGTGTCTCTAGTTGCTATGGTGTTTAAGAAAATCGGTTTTATATCATTTGCGGGGGCGGTAGGGGGCGTGGCAAACATTTGAAACAAACTCGATAAGCGTACATATGACACGAGTCTACATACCAAATTTGGTGGCTCTAGCTCTTATAGTCTCCGAGATCTAGGTGTTCATACAGACGGACGGACGGACGGACGGACGGACAGACGGACGGACGGACAGACGGACATGGCTAGATCGTCTCGGCTGTTGATGCTGATCAAGAATATATATACTTTATGGGGTCGGAAAAGCTTCCTTCTGCCTGTTACATACATTTTAGCGACTTTAATATACCATTTCACCCTATGGGTGTATGGTATAAAAAAAAAAAATTATAAAAATCATTTAATGATTTTTATTTTTTTTTTTCTCAAAAATAACAGTTATGGGTTGAGGGAAAAAATAAAAATCAAATATGAAAGAAGCTAACATCGGCTGTGCCGAAGTTTATATACCCTTGCAGTCCATGGCCATAATATTTTTACATGTTCCAAACTCTTTTTCTGTATCTCAATTCATTAATGCACAGAACCTTTCAAATATCATTTCAATTTTTTCTTCTTCTTCCCCATCCCCTTTTACACGCATGCCGCGACTCGCACGCATACACATATAGTTTATGTAGCGTTGCGTCTGTATGTGTGCATGCGTGTGCTCTGTTGATTTGATGATGACGTAGTAGGCAGCAAGTTGAACCGATTTATATCGGCTGTAACTTCTGTTCTATTTATCCGATTGGATTCAAATTTTGGGATCTGAGATTTTATATGAAATACTATCAAATTGGTAAATTTCATGGCGATACTCCAATTTTTGCAAAAATGTTTCCTCCAGAGCTATATGATATAGTGGTCCGATTCTGCCGATTTTCATACTTTATTTTTCCCAGGTAATAAAAAGCCCCAAAAAAAAATTTCATCCCGATAGCTCTTAAGATGGCTGAGTAAAACGCAAACGCACAGACGGACGGACAGACGGACAGACGGACATGGCTATATTATTTTTCCCAGGTAATAAAAAGCCCCCAAAAAAAATTTCATCCCGATAGCTCTTAAGATGGCTGAGTAAAACGCAAACGCACATACGGACGGACAGGCGGACAGCTCAGCTTCTCATGCTGATCAAGAATATATATACTTTATAGGGTCGGAAACGTCTCCTTCTGTGCGTTACAAACATCTGACCAATTTTATAATATCCTCTGCAAGGGTATAAAAATAAAAGTTATTTTCGAGTTTTATTTTAAAAATCAAAAATAAGAGTTATTAGCGGACGTTGACGATACTATGCGCAGTACGTTCAAGTGGCCCCTACGACACCAGGACAAAGCCTGTTACGCGCGAGCCCAAGCAGATAACTGCCCACCTCCCACCCGACCGACCGAGGGGTGCAGCCGTAAAACGCACGGCGCGAATCGCGTGGACAAATACACAAGAGAAGAAACAGACAAACAAATAATACTATAGTTATCTATTAACTAAATGGGATAGGATAGATGTTTTAAGCATATTGATAGAAAACTCTGCGCTGATTACAGGGAAAAGAAGGTTGTAATCAGAGCAGAGGACCCTAAAAGGTTCATGCATGGCATAGTTAGAAGAACAACGACTAAGGGATAATGGTATCAAAGGACTCCGTCTACATGGTACCGACAGATTTACCTGAGCTAATAACTCAGGCGAGTCGATATCACCAATTAGGAGCTTGTGCATGAAAATTGCACCAAGCATGGTTCTACGGTTAGTTAGGGAAGGAAGGTTAATCAAGAGAAGTCTACTAGAATACGAAGGCAAATTGACATTGCGATCCCAGCTTAAGCCACGTAGAGCAAATAGCAAGAACTGCTTTTGAACGGATTCAAGTCTAATCTGGTGCGACTCATATTGAGGTGACCAAATGCAAGATCCATACTCTAAAATAGGACGGACAAGCGAAGTAAAAAGAACTTTAGTTGTATAGGGGTCATCGAATTCTTTTGACCATCTTTTAATGAAACCCAGGACACTCATGGCCTTTGAGACCGTGGTGGAAATATGGGTGTTAAAATTTAACTTATGGTCCATAAGTACGCCCAAATCATTCATATTATTTAGACGTTCTAAAGGGCTATTGTTTAGAAAATAAGTGACCAGTTGAGGAGAGTTACGAAAAAAAGTCATTACCTTACATTTGGTAGTGTTAAGATTTAGTAGATTAAACTGGCACCAGGATTGAAAGTTTTTAAGATCAGCTTGTAGCCGACTAAATGAATCTGTATCTTTATACGTAAGACAAAGCTTGACATCGTCAGCATACATAAGCACACGCGAATGAACAATGACTGATGGAAGATCGTTAATGAATAGTGTGAAAAGCAGAGGGCCCAGATGACTACCTTGAGGTACACCAGAAGTCACAGGAATGGAAACGGAAAAAGAAGACTTAAAAAGTACCTTCTGTTTTCTATTAGTTAAATATTCTCGAACCCAAGATAGGAAAAGGGGTGGAAACCCAATGTCGCTCAGCTTCGAAAGTAATAGGGCATGATTAACGGAATCAAAGGCTTTGCTGAAGTCAGTGTATATGACATCAGTTTGTTTACCATTTTTGAACCCCTTGATAATTATTGATGTAAATTCTAAAAGGTTAGTGGTTGTAGATCTACGTTTCACAAACCCATGTTGGGATGGCGAAATAATAGAGCTGCAAAAATGTTGCAATTGAGAAGTTATAATTTTCTCAAAAGCTTTCGGAATTGCGGACAATTTTGAGATACCCCCTATAGTTAGTGGCTTCGGACTTTTTGCCATTTTTATGCAGAGGAATGATATACGACTCCTTCCAAATAGATGGAAAAGAGGAAGATTCGACAGACAATAGAAACAATTTTAAAATGGGTTTACATAATGCATTTGCACAGAACCTGAGTACACATCCAGGAAGACCATCTGGCCCCGGAGAATAAACGGGTTTAACTAATTTAAGTTCGCTAAGAATAGAACCTTCATCAATCACTGGATTGAAAATGCAATTAGCCTTTTCTAAATGATAAGGATACGGACTTGCTCGATATTCCGTTGAGGAATAAGTTGTTTTGAAAAAACTCGCAAACATATCGGCAATTGCCTGATCAGTGCTCGCTTTTTTATTTTGAAAAGACAAAAAAGATGGGTGCACAGAGGTCTTACGTTTAGAATTAACAAAATTATAAAATTGTTTAGGGTCAGAAGAAAACTGAAGCTTACACCGCTGAAGATAATTCTTATAGCATTGTGTATTAAGCATCATGAATTTTGAACGAGCGACTGTATACAGAGCATAGTCTGATGAACGACGTGTTTTTTGAAACTTCTTATAATATCGTGTCTTCACATTTTTCAAATTGCACAGCTCACGAGAGAACCAGGGAGGTTTGTTAAGCCGCTCCAGCCTACCAAGAGGCACACAAATATCAAAGAGTGAATTCAGAGTATCATAGAAAAAACGAACAGCTGAGTTCATATCTCTACAATTGTACAGATAAGACCAATCGGTAGTAGCAATGTTTTCATTAAGGCTGGCAAAGTCAGTCTTACGAAAGCACCTAGTTAGAGGTAACTCATTTGAACCAAGTAATGGTGAAAGCAAGGGCAGATCAATTTTTAAATTTAATGTAGGATGAA
Organism: Drosophila insularis; assembly: GCA_018903935.1. Lineage (NCBI taxonomy): Eukaryota > Metazoa > Arthropoda > Insecta > Diptera > Drosophilidae > Drosophila > Drosophila insularis. The sequence goes on along the minus strand of JAEIFP010000337.1, from coordinate 1,966,924 downwards.
ATTTGTCTTCTGGAAGAACAAATGGTTCGATCCTAGAAACCTCACAATAAGAAGAATCCAATACAAAAATGAGATCTAACGATTTTCCATTAGAATTTAAGATAGGATTGACTTGGGATAAAGATAAGCCTAGAAGGCCATCAATAAAGTCATGTGACAAAGAGGGCAGCAACATGGTACATTCATCTGTTGGTGACCATGCTAAAGCGGGTAAATTAAAATCACCTAAAACTATGAGCATGTCTTGACTGGAAACCAAAGAGGAGACAAACTGAATTGCCTCTAAATGATTTGAATATACCACCATGTCTGACAAAGGTGGAATATAGGAACAAGTAATAAAAGCATTAAAAGATTTAAAATTTACTTTAACACCGACAAACTCAATCTCCTGGGTACTAGAAAATTGAAGCATTTCAGATGATAAAGCAGCATCAACAGCTATCAGAACGCCACCACCTATGCGAGAAATCCGGTCACGTCTGAATATAGAAAAATTTGTGGGAAAAACCGATGAATCAGCAATATCAGGTTTAAGCCACGTCTCTGTAAAAGCTAGAATGTTATGCTCAAAAGAAAGACTATCTACATAGAGATTAGGAAGTTTAGATTTCAGTCCTCTAACGTTCTGGTAACCCAGGTTAAGGGACGAAGCTAGTTTTTTGACACACCAGCAGATGCTGATGTGGCAGGAATAGTATTAGTTGTTATTGTTGGCAGGCGAATCGGTTGCCGATTTTTCTTTTTTACAGTATATTCCTTAACTATAATATGTTTCGGCCAAAAATCTTCTCGACATATGGTGTCGAAGATATTGGCAGAAACACTAATTTTAAAGGACGAAATGTCCCGAGAATAAGAAAATTTAAACTTCTCCACCGCAATATTCGAGACGTTAACTTTCTTCCGAATATAGGCTATTACATCATCAGATGTGACAACAGGGTCTAGCCTAGAAACAAATATATGTTTCTTTGGTGGTATGCCAACGAGAGGCCGCGGTCCCGAAGCGTCAGCCGCAGCAGTAACGTTGGACAAGTCACCCACTGCAGCAGTCAACTTGTTTACGGGGCCCTCGATACTTTTAGAACTATCGGCAATTTCCATTGGAATGGGTAATTGCCCGGACTTATCGGACACTACAATAGGCATCGTTTTTAAGAGATCATTCCCAGGTGATATCGGTAATTCCTTACTAATAGCATTCACAACCGGGCTCTTAAACGATATCAATTGCTGTACATTAGGAGTGGACGGTGCATGAGACCGGTCGGGGACGATAAGAGATGCTGGCGGATCTACAGATACAGAAACACCCCAAGGACTGGTCCTTTTACGTTTCGGAGACTCATTCATAAGCGATAAACTTCTGAACTGAGTCTCCACCGCAGTAAACTCCGCTTGGAGTTTATTAAAACCTGCCCTTAAGGTGTCAAAACTATCTCTAGTCCGCCTCATGAAAGAGCGCATCTCATTCTCGACCTCCCGGCAAGCATCACATCCATATTTTAAGCCACCACCTTTAGCAATAGACTCCTTGATTCTGCCTGTGTAACCTGCACACTTAACGTGAACCGCATTGTCACACAACCAACAAAGAATATAATCATGGGAGTCAACCGCATTAGTGGCAACTATACAATTATTTTTTGAGCAGACAACCATTTTATCAAAAAGTTTAATTTAATTAAAAGGAAATACAAAAAATAAAAAATAGAAATTCTAAAGGTAAAAAATCTATGAATAAGAATATACTGACCAGTTCTGACACAAGGGTTAATGTGCAGAGTAAGCCTTCACAACTAAAGAAATAAAAGAGATAAAGCACAAAAACAAAAACACGTATCACAGAGTCGCGGGTAGGCAAAAGACGAGAGCGCAAATCAATCAAGAATAGGAAAGAGCGGGAGAGCGCGTCAAATTGAACACATGCAACAACAATTTGTACGCAAGAGCGCGAGAGTTAGTTAAAAACGGTAAAGACACAAAAGCAAAAGAGATAAGCAAAACAACAACACCGCTAATGCGAGTATTGTTGTATGTTTTGATTTTATTTAAATTTAAACAAAAGCGACAGCAAGTATTCGCAAAATGAAAATAAAATTCGGATGCTGAAATTATTATTAATTAATTTAACCGGTAATAAATTTAAAAGTTATGAAAAAGTATTTAATCGCGAGAAAAAAATAAAAGTTGATAAGCGCAAAAAAAAACACGTCCGTCCTCTGCAACGAGTGAAAGATTTTTTTGAGTTAAATGGAAAAAGTTTCAAAATAATTATTATTATTGATTTGTTTAGATTTATCTTATAACAGTTACGGTCCCTGTTTGAAATTTGTTAAAAAAAAAAAGAAACCGAGAAATGCAAACTCTATTTTTTTTTTACGAGTAGGTACAATGACGATGGGGGCAACAATGGGCAATCAACAGGCAACAATATCCTGCCTTACGACATGCTGGCATTCAAAACGTTGAAGCCTAGAGAGTGTAAGCCGCTTTTTGTACACACAAAACACACACACACAGAGACACAACTTTTACATCTTTTCATGTGGCGGTTGTTACCGATCGCATTCTAGAGCAGATACATACACATGTACCTATACATATGCATACATTTACGAATGATTAATTGGCATAAGAGTACAAATTGCTATTGACATTGCCAACCCATTAGAAATTTTCGCAAAATTTATGTTATTTTGGCCGATTGAACAAAAGAAAGACAAGTTCATACAGCTGTCAGTTTATGTTTGTTCTTGCAGGGTATATGTGTGTGTGTATGTGTTTAAAACCGATGACATTTTCAATTGGCCAATTAGGGCCAATTAAATGCTGGTAAAAGAGCAACACAAAAAAGGAGAACAACAAGAACTTCTTAAATGCCGGAACTGCTTTGTGGCATTACCAAAAAAAAACAAAAAACGAGCCACAAAAATAAAAAGTAAATAAATAAAGTAAGAAAGTTGCTTTGGATCTTCTTAGTACATACACGCACAGAGGGCTGGGTGGTCCCCAGTATAAGGGGTGTTGCAGAAAGTTAAATGGGACTGGCCTGGAAAATGCGGGCGCAAAAGTTTTGAGTTTTCCATTCTGTTTTACACAGTTGACAAGTGCTTGGATAAGTAAGAGAGGAAATGCACTTTTGCGGCCCAAAGATCCTGGCCACAAAACTTTGCTCACGTGGCCAGTCAGCCTTGGTCTCGGTCTCGGTCTCTATACGTATTTAATAAGCAATTAAATGGCCTTAATTAAATGTTGAAAGATGTACATAATCATTTCTGGCATCTGTGAATACATCGATAACCGTGTCCAGAGCTCCACTCTAAACAGATTTGGTTTTCTTGGCAACGTTAATTGAATTTTCGGGTTACAATCAAATGTTGAATTAAACAAAAGCATAAGTAATTTACTGAGAGAAATGGGGAAAGAGAAAGAGAGAGAGATAGAGACAACGAGAGACAGAATAGCAAATACTGCTAAAGATTAGCCCATTTCCCCATTTAGTATGTCAGGAACACATTCAATAAATCGCAACGTGTGAGGTAAATCATATCAATTCAATCAATATTTAACCAAGTGATATTGATAGAATATCTTAATCATCAACATCAGAACTGAGGTCAAGGTAGAGGTGTCTTTCTTACATCTATAATGAAGACCTTGTTTATTTCGAAAATGTTTACTGTTTAATTTAAATTAAAACCTTTGCAATGCTAATTTCTCTAAAAAAGTAGTCAGTAAGATGAAAATCAACGTCGAATTCGATTCAAAATAAATTTAACTTCCTCTTCATGGGTTCTAAGCCACCTCTTCAGCTTATAAATATAAATGTCAAAGAACGCTTTCAATATAAATCAAATGGGTTTACAAAATAAAAATTGGATAATCTATTTCTGGTCTCCGGCATTTATATATAATTCATGTCTCTTCAATTGTTTGCCATCTAGCTTATATATCACTTTAATTTGCAATAACATTTCATTGGATACAAAGAAAGTTTGAGATAGAAAAGATCTAATTACTTTCTGAGTTTCTTTATGCCGTTCATATATGGCACAGTCCTGCTGATGACTTTAAAGCATTCGAAACGCAAAATAACAGACTGTTTAAATTATATAACAAAATGATTAAATTTGCTAAAAGGCTATGACTTGATGTTTAATGATGTGGTATTTGCTTTTTTTTTGTTTGTTGTTGTCTGCTTTGTTTGCATTAACATTTTAATTGATGGCATGACTATTAATAAATGTCCCGCATGACTAGTCAATACACAAATAAAAAAAAAAAAAAATGGTTATTCATTTCGATATTATATAAATAGAATTACAATGTGTAACTTAGATTTAATGTCCTGGTGAATCGCTTGAAGGTTTAACCTCAACTTTTTGTTTTCTTTATGGAGTTTTTAGTTTTCTTTTTCATTTGGTTTTGGACAAGGTTATTAGTTTCACGCAGAGTTCTTTTCTTTCTTTTTTTGTGATAGACAACCCGCAGATAATGAGATTGAGCTTGAGTTGAAGTTGAAGCAGTAGTTGAAAAGCTATTTGTCTGACAATGAATTTAATCAAATCAAAGTAAGCAGTGATTAAAGTTAATCGTTACCATTTTGCCTTGCCATTGCAGAACAGCACAACAGCACAGACTAATCGAAAAAGGTCGTAAATCGAAAAAATGCTGACCAACTATGGCGGCAATGATTCCGCCTTTGACTGTTTGTTCGTCTGCTTCTGTTTGGGATAACCGTAATTGAGATCCACGGTGAAGGTAAATACGCGGAACGCCAAGACAAGTCAAGTCACGGTCGGGTTCAGGTCCACCTTAAGTAAACGCAACGCGGCCAGGCACGTTTAAAGCAAAAGGCAACAAGAATATCGTAAATCTCAGTAAATCAAAACATCCCAATGGATATGGACATGGCGTTGGACATGAATGGCGCAGCTACCACCACCAGTCTGTGGATAACCAGTGCTGCACTTTCCCTATCCGAAATCCTGGTAAATACCACAAGTCATGTTGTCACCACGTCGCCCGCATCAACAACAACAGTGGAAACCACAGCTGCGGCTGCCGTAACGGCAACGGGAAAAGTTGTTCACGATGATGAGAAGCATCATCATCATCACCACCAGGATGAGGTGAACGACAACAATGTTACAACGGTCTTGAGGTAAGTGGGAGGTATTATGTTAATCAGCAAATTCAGTTATGCAAAAAACGCTAAGAGGGTTGAGGTTGAAGTGTAAGGCAGATACTCAAAAAATGATACAATAAGAGTCGAACAATAGATATTAATTTCTGATAATCTCACGATTACGACAAAAGTATCTGTATGCCCTGGTAAAAAACATAGAATTGGTTTAAATTAATGTTTGACGATTATTCCAGAAGCCTTATAAATATGGGTCATATAAGCTAGTTAGGTAACTCCAGGAACTCCATTGTACTTGCAAGTTTTTCTTTTCGATTTGCATTTTATGATAACTGCCCCAATAAGTAGGCAATAGAAAATATAACTCTTCATTCAAATAAAGCCCTTTCATTCTGAATGACATCAGAAAAGAGCAACTGAACTGAATTTTCTGATTTTACCGCAAAACTTATACATATATATATATAATTTCAGCTCTTATCCCGGCTATATACACTATCGCGACAAATACGATCTAAGCTATATAGCGAAAGTTAATCCATTTTGGCTGCAATTTGAACCACCACGCTCGAGTACCTTCTATATTATGGCAGCCCTCTATTGTCTCATATCGATTGTGGGCTGCATTGGAAACGCATTTGTCATATTTATGTTCTCGAATAGAAAATCGTTGCGTACACCAGCCAATATATTGGTTATGAATCTGGCCATATGTGACTTTTTAATGCTGGTGAAATGTCCCATTGCAATTTATAATAATGTCAAAGAGGGGCCTGCCTTGGGCGATATCGGTAAGTAAGCTTAACGTATTTCGTATAATAACCTTAATACATTGTAAAAAATCATCTAATTGAAAATATTCTTTTGTATTCTCATTGACAGCTTGTCGAATCTATGGGTTTGTGGGTGGTTTGAGTGGAACATGTGCCATAGGCACATTGACAGCTATTGCCCTGGATCGTTATAATGTTGTAGTGCATCCGTTGCAGCCATTGAGACGATGTTCGAGACTACGCTCGTACCTGATTATCGTAATGATCTGGTGTTATAGTTTTCTATTCGCCATTATGCCCGCCCTGGATATAGGATTATCGGTATATGTGCCCGAAGGATATCTGACGACATGCAGTTTTGATTATTTGAATAAGGAAACACCAGCCCGCATTTTTATGGCCTTGTTCTTCGTGGCGGCCTATTGTGTACCCCTCACTTGTATTATGTTTTCATATTTCTATATACTAAAGGTGGTATTCACAGCAAATCGGATACAATCGAATAAGGATAAGGCCAAAACGGAACAGAAATTAACATTCATAGTGGCGGCAATAATTGGTTTATGGTTTCTGGCGTGGTCTCCCTACGCCGTGGTAGCCATGATGGGAGTCTTTGGATTGGAACAGCATATCACGCCGTTGGGTTCGATGATACCAGCTCTTTTCTGCAAAACAGCAGCCTGTGTGGATCCATATTTATATGCAGCCACACATCCCAGATTTCGTGTGGAAGTCAGAATGCTAATCTATGGACGTGGGGTCTTACGTAGAGTGTCAACAACGCGCTCTTCTTATATCACACGATCAAGATCATCGTTTACCCGACGTTTACGTACGGGTAGCGAGTTAGACATGCGTACAGAGCCCTATATAATGAATAATAATCTTATGATGGTCCCAGAGGAAACAGAAGAAAATGAAGAAATAGTTGTTGTCGCTGAGATCAATAATCCATCCAGATGTGTGGCTATACATGAGCATACGAGTAAGTTCTAAAAATAGAAGCTTCAAACGAATTCTGGTAAGGTGGGGTAAAATTATAGTCTGCTGCAATGGTTTTTAATATAACTCAGTTTTCATTTCAACATTTACTTTCACATTTTGTATATCTAAAACTATAAGCATTTCAAATATCTCCGAAGTAAGAAGGTAAATGATAAAATTAAAGCTCAATTCGCTGAATTTAAAAGGGATTAAGACATGAAAGCAAGATGCAGTTACAAAACTACAAAATAGTAATAAAGAAATGGTTAATTTTCATTAACTGCTAAATTTATTTAAAAGAAAACAAACAATACAAAAAACAAACTCGACCATGAAATAAGAAAAGGTCTAATTACGAAAAAAGGGGGGATAATAAATACGAAAAAATAAGAAAAAAGAAATGTTAAAGAAATACCTGGCCTATTGTATTCAGTCAATTGTCATGGAAATCCATCTACAGCTGCAATTTCTTCTGCAAAGCCATGACAACGTCAACCTACATGCTTACCTATAGTAGATACTTATACATGAACGACAACAAGACCATAAAGTGATAGGAAACATATTTAATGAGCTTACGAAATATTACAATAGTTTATGGCGCGAGGGCTAGTCGAGAAGTCTGGCATTGGTGATGCGAGAAGAGAGTGTGAGCTAAGTAAATGTTTGGCCACTTTTACCTACAACTTTGTCAGTCAAGGACAGATACTTATCACAGAGCCCACGGCTCTTTTAATCATATACAACATATACAAACGTATGTATATAAGTCAACATAGGCATAAAGGGGGCAAGTTAAGCGCAAAGGCAGAGGTATAGCCAGTTATGTGTTAGTGGCAACAATTGGTACAAAACGTAAATTGAATAAGTAGTTATTGAATGGTTAGAGGAGGATGCAAAGTTTGGGGTAGGCAGGCAAATAAAATAATCTCATCACAAAATACATCCAATATCCCTCCTAAGGTCGTATCCTTTCGCAAAGGAGTTCAGATAATTGCGACAGGGATTTCCGGCTTGAGTGTTATTGAATGAAACTCAAAGTCAAAGTCATCGCCAAACAAAAAGACAATTAGTCTTAAGTGTAAAACAATTTCAGTTTGGTTAACGAATAAGCTTTTTAATGTATTCTGTATATATGTATACATACATACATATATTATGTGATTCAGCTTAAGCCCTAAGTATAAGTAAATTAAAATAACACTCGATGTCTAAAATACCTTGTAGGTTCATTATACTAATATGAATAACTATAAAGAATCTTGGTTAATTACATTTAGTTGGAGTCAACAAACGAATTTAAAAATAATAACATGAAAAAGTAAACAATATTTTTTCAATACCTTTGATATGCAAAGGGTAAAAAATACTTGTACATAAGTGGTAATGTTTTTTTTTTTTCGTACAAGAGAAATAAATTGTATAAATGTTAACTGTTATAAGTTTTGATAGAATAATTATGTAGTAAGGTTCGTATATACATACATATACATACATATAACAAATAAACAAGATTTAACCGAGAAATCAAAATGCGACATTAAAAGAGTCGTAACCGAGTACTTGTACCTACTTATACATATATATATATAAAATATATGTTAATCTATCAAAACGAATTTATACATATATTCTATAGTTATACCTAGATGTATTTGTATGTATATAATATAAATATGTACCCTCTGAACAAAACAATGCTAAAAATGGACATTTTAATTACTACCTAACAATTCCTCTGTGTGTTTGTCTATGTCTCTGTGTATGTATGGTATGACTATTTTGTGTGTGTGTGTGTGTGTGTATGAACAATGAGCCTTTTTGCTTCTATTTAGTTGTTGTAATTGTTCCTCGAAAACAAAAAGGTCTAGTAGAAAAATACCAACCTAAACTAATTAAAATATAAAAAAAAAAAACTGCACTTTGACAGCCATTGTTTGTATGTATTTAGCTAAATATGTGTGTATATCTAAGAGTGTGAGAAAAGAAAGTGAACAAGCAGGGCAGGCCGAGAAAAAGTTTCATTTATATAAGTTTTTAATTAAAAAAAAATATATATTAAAATAAATGTCTGAAAAAAAAACGAAAAATAAAAGCATTTGATATTGCATTTTTACCAAGTTAAGTTTTTTATACATACAAAAAGCAACTTTGTTCCCCATCGAAAACTTTGTTAAAGATGCAATGTACTCAAATCATTTGAAAATGAAAAAGATAATTGACAAAAAAAAAGCCGTTGCATTTAAAGTCATTAAAAAATGAAACAAATTCTCAATGGCGATCAAAAAGTTCATTTAGGTAAGTGAATTTCTCATGGAACGGAATTTTGGCTAAAGGTAAGCTAAAAACAATTTCAACAGGTGCAACAAAGGCTAAGACCAAGCCAAAATAATAACTTTCTACCGGCCACATGTCGTATACTTAATTTTACCCCTCATACAATCAAAAGCAATTTGTAGCAATTCCCCCTATTCGACCAGCTGAGAGCTTTTATCCCAGTATTCCGCACACACACACACAGACACACACACACACAGACACACACACACGGACAGAGCAAGAGAGAACGAGAGATAGGCAGCAACACACACACATAGAAGAAGGAAAAGAAATTCATAACACAAAAATTTTTAGTAGTCGGCTTTTACAGCAACATCGCGGCCTGCAGCAGCAACCAAAAAAAATCAACGAAACAAATACAAATAATTTAAATGAAATTAAGCAAAAAGTATCTCAAGCATATTCAAGTGAAGTTCAATCAATAAAAACTATTTAAAGTGGGTGCAAAACTAAATTCAAGGCAACCGAAGAAGGCAACAGAATGTAAGTGTGTAGCAGCAGCATCTACAGCATCCAGCATCAACCTGATAATTGATAACATTCTCCTATAGTCAGTTCAAATGTTAAGTAAAGTTCCGTTTTCCCACGGAATAAAAGTGTTGGCTTTTTTTTTCTAAGGCAAACGCTTAGCCGGCTTTTAAGGCCTTCTTGTTATTCTTTTGTCGCTTCTTCGTCTCTTGCGTCTGCTGCAGGCAGTTTACAGCAATTTACACAGACATGACCTGGGGGGGGCGATTGATTGCATGTGTATCTGTGTATATGTGGGCGAGTCTCACTGTTGTACAGTGGGTCACGTGTCGCAGAATCAATAACACGAGTTCTTCAATTCATTTCAGAATTAGAATGGATAGTAAAGAATTTTATAGCAGATACAAGCAGATACAAAAAATAGATAAAAACAAATATATAACATTAGCTTTCAATTAGATTTTAGTGTTTAGACCTCAGATTAAAATGCTAAAAAAAAGTTTTAAAAAAAGTATATATTCTCAATTGTTACCATTTTATTTTAATGTGATTATGAGATGGTCAAACATTCGACTTTTATCATTGGAAATTGAAGGCAATTGAAACACTAAAAAGTGTTTTTTTCCCATAGTGCACTGGGTGGGGTGGGAGTGTGCGTGTCTAGGGGTGTCTGTGATTGCTGCCGGCCAAAATAAATATTGACTAAACAAACTTCATATAGGCAAATGTTATTGCCTCCGATTTATCATCTTTAAATGCAAACCGATACATACATACATACATACATAAATATGTACATATGTACGTAAATAGGTATTAATGTATATACATATGTATGTAAATTGTATATAACTATAGTATAGTGTATACACTCAAAAAAAGCAACTATTTCAAATTCATTTATCTCATGATTCAAATGCATTGTATCAAATCTGAATGATATTTGTATTTTCATTACTCTACAGTTTTCAATATTAATTACAGACTAGTAAACTCGAGTAACAAGTTTGTCTCATCATCAGACTCGGCTAACGATTTTGGAATTTCAATGCCTTGCCATTACTACTTTAGCGTTAGAACTTGTTGAGAATTACTACTGTAGAAAGCGAAAGCCTATGAATTTACATTAATATATTTTATTCCTTTCTCACAGTGCATAGATGTAAGTTGCGTGCCTTTCATTTTCTTATCACTTTGCTAATATGCAGTTTGTCTTAACTTGTGAGCGGGTGGTTGGATGGGGGGTATACTTGAAAATGTTTTCCGTGATAAACACTTTTATGGCTTACAGCAACAACAACAATAAACCCTCTCGTAGACAAAGTGTCTGGCACACTCCAGGCAACGACAACAACAGCAACAACAATTGACAGCGACACAAATGAGCAAGCAAATGCTACTCTCACCTACACTTGCACGTTAGATGGGGCCATGTCTGTCCTTTTCGTACATCCACCACACACTCACACCACACAGCACACACCACCACACTCATACTCGTTGCCAGTAGCTGGCTCTGCCAAATAACTCATACGACGCTTTGCCTAGGCGACAGTGCTCAACTCAAGTGATGACGGGTCTTACTGTCAACTCCGTCCCCCCTTTTGCCCATTCACTCATCGGCCCTCTCACAATTCATAAGTCCTGGCTTCTGTCATTGTTGCTTTGTCTTTTATAGCTCGAGGTGTTTTTTTGTTCGTTTGTTGTTGCTGTGATTCTCAGCAAGTAAATTCATGAATGAGACCAAACTGTGAGTAGACCTGGGCTGGCGTTCGTTCGTATAATATTTAAGCTGTCTAAATCAGATTCAAATCAATGACTAAAGTCAGATAGGGATAATTGCTTTCAAACAAAGTGCGTAAGTACATAAAGACCACTGCAACATTCCATGATGGATAAGATCAATCCAACCTTAAAGTAGAACGATCGGAATTGGTTTACATAAATTTTATGTGCGCCCGCTGATGGAGTACTTCAAACGCGCCCTTAAAGGAGTAACAACAAATGTAATTTTGTTCTCGCATCCTTAAAACTTAAATTAAAATTTTCAAAATTATTTTTCCGCCTTTTGTGGTTTCTAACAAACAAATCTCCACAAGGCTAAAAGCAATTATTATAGCAATTCGGAACCAACTCAACGAGACAATAGCATTACTCTGCAATAGAAAGGAGAAAGTCAGAACACAAAAAAAAAAAAAAAACTCATTTCGTTATTAGTTTATAAAACAGTTTGTATGCTTATACAGCATTCTGTAGGAGCAAAAATTTTGATTATGATTTTCAGCCTTTGCTCTCTCCCATTTTCCTCTAACAAAGTGCTGGAATTATTGTTGCGGTTGCCTAGAGAGGCAGCGTTTTTGCATATTTGCAGGTTGCTTGTGGAGGGGGCTTTAACACTTTTTTTAATCATTGGCATGTGATAAAACATCCAAACCATCACTTGCAGCACCAGCAGCAGCATTATCCACATCAACTGCAATATTGATTATATGTACATACATACACTTTACCAAAATGTATGGAAAATGGCAGAGAAAATAATAATATGTCAGTAAACATGAAGCGAGAAACTCTGTTAAACGATTTTGACTCTAAAATGTAATTGTATGTCGTTAAATGATAGGATAAATTGTAAAAAGTTTTAAGGTTTGAGATCTATATATCTCTAAGCACACGATGTTATCGTTATTACGTCTAATCGAAAATGAGTATACCCCATTTTCTCTATTGTTTTTGTTATAGAGTGTTTTGGCTGATTGACATGTTGGCGGCAATTCCAATGAGACTGCCTTACCTGAACGCTATTTCAGGTGGTATTTTTGATAAAACTCATTATTCGGTCTTTTGTGTGCAAAATTGCGTATACGTAATGCGAATTTCCATCATCGAAATTCCTGCAATCAGTTGCCTACAATAATATTAATTTCACGCTCCTTCTGCTGTGCTGTCATATAGAGTCGTATTGAGTCTTTCACTGATTTTCTGATGCCTACCTTTCGTTTAGCTCTATCAATTCTCTCTTTCTCTCACCACAATGACGTCAATTGTAGCATAGTGTAGAATGTCGAGTACTTTTTTTGTGTATTGTTTGTGTTTTCATTACGCGCTGTGGCGCAATGGCAACAGCAACAGCAACAAGAACAACATCAATATCAAATGAAAACAAATCGAAATAGTTTTTCTTCTTCATTCGGCAGCAGCTGCACATTTTAAAGCGGCGGCAGCATTAATTAAATCAAGGCAGAAGCGCACAGCCATGGTCGGGCATGGCCACAGGCCCAACAGCAGCAGCACTCGAAGTTCGATTTTTATATATAGTACCATATTTTTTCTCTCTTGTTGCCCCATTTCCATTGGCCTACCCCCCAGGTACATGGGCGTAGTTGGCCAACATTGTTACCAGAGATTAATACTGATTGAGGATCCAAGCAACGATCAAAAAAATCCTCAAACTAAATTTCTAAATATATTTATTTTTTGGAGTTAGAGCTCCAGACCATTTTGATTTTCAGCTTCAAAAAGTTGTACAAGTTTTTAGCTTTGATACACGAAACAAAATGAAGCCAATGCCACAGAGAAAAGACTTCATTAAAGTTCGAATTTTGACGAGTAGATCTCTCGTTCAAAGGATTACAATACCCGGACTACGACCATGCCTGGTCATATACACTGCTAATGACCCTCGTCGTAGTACAATTCAGTATCTTTTTTCGTTACTTTTTTTTCTTTTTGGCAGTTGAAGGAAAAACATTTGCTGGGAATGCATGTCGCACGACGATTCTGTTCTGAACTGTTCAGTTTGCTGCTCTGTTCTCATCAGTCCGATGCATGAATTTATAATTGCATCATTCTTGGACATACACATCTCTTCACACCCAACCACACACACACTAACACGGACACGCACACACAAGTGATGCTGGCATCTATCCGCAACGCAGACTTTCATTCATTTGCATTGTAATTGGCATCCAAAAAGGTATTTCTGACCTAAATGGTTTTTCTTTCAGTTTTTAAAAGTGCTTTTTTTACCTATAAATAAACACGCGCAAATATCTCATATTTATTTATATAACTTTGGCGAATGCCAAAAAAGCAATAATGCAATCAAAATACAAAGAAACGAAATGCATTTTATTAATTTTTCATAAAAATTATATTTATGGAGAATATTTTAATAATAGGATCTAAATATGTTTATTTACTTTCCTGGTTTTGATAGTTGTCGCGTTAAAGCTGGTTAGAAAATAAAAGAGGAAGAACCAAAAGTAAACTGATCATATTTCCAGCAATTAGGGAAAATATATAATTGGAAAAACAAGTCACAAGTATCTTTGTTACTATAAAAGGCGTAAAAATTGGTCGATATTGATATTTGATCGGTATCTTCGTAGTGTATATATTCCAACATGATTACAGTCGAAAATCACTCGAACACCTTAAGAGAGTCACTTTGAAAAAGGTTTCCAAATAAATTATAGTTTATATTTTAAAGTTAAAATGTAGTTTACACAAACTCGTTGATATCTCTATGGCTATCGCTATTATCTTAGAATATATATTTTTATACCCTTGCAACAAGGGTGTATTAATTTTGAAATTTAATATTGGTAAGTTTATTACACTTGTAAACGAATGTGCCAAATTTAATCAAGATCGAATGACTATATCATATAGCTCCCAGGAACGATCGATTGTATTTTTTACTACAATTAAAGTTAAAGAAATTTGGTATGTATAAAGTTGCAAGGGTATATAAACCCCGGCACGGCCGAAGTTAGCCACGGCTCTCTGGTTTTATATCGTTTTACTTCCAATGTGTTTAAATTTAAATTGAATCAGAGTAAAACTATCGACGATATTTCAATCGGCAGTCTCCTCGACTAGATTCTTTATATATTGAGTATAACAATAATTTAAAATTTATTTTCTAGTAAAAATTGATTAACATTCCTGAACGATCTTTTTTAAATTTTGCACACTATTTCAACTTTTTATTCAAAATGCAAAATAACCCGATTCTGAGCGATAATTTTAAAAATTTTTGAAATAATTTAACACTTTATTCAATTAGCAGAAATCTTCGTTAAAAAATACATTTCTTTTACCTCTTTTCTGTATCTGTAACTGAGCCAAATAATTTGTTCTTTTTATGTATTTCAAGTGAAAATTGTTTGTCAAGATGGTGTTTAGTAGCAACGCATAAGGAGACCAGGCAGAATCATACATCACCATTAGGTAGCAGCAGCATCATCATCATCAATCATCATATCAGCATCATACCGATTGAAGTAGTCCATAGTAGTGCCCACTGTGGTAGTCCACATCATCTCCATCATCATCGTCGTTATCAAAATCATAATTATTAACGGAATGCTGTTGGACATAACTTGGCTACCGACTGCCTGCGGCTCTTTGGCTCCTGCTTTGATACCACCAGCACATATTGTCATCCTTTGGTATTTCTGGGAGAATTATGCTCGCTATGTGGATAGACGATTTTGCACATGCTCCTGCTGGGACACTGTCTTCAAGGGACCCTACGAATCGGGTGTGGCCTCGTATAAGCATATGTATTTCAATGCCACTCCCAATAGCTTCAAAATGTGGATGCTAACGGTGTTTGCAGTGATAGCACTTTATGAGTGCATTAAGAGATTGATGGCGTTAATACTCCAGCAGCGCATAAGATATTCCATGTTGTTGCTCTTCCTGTTGTCCATATTCTCGCACTACTATGCCTGGTGGGCGTATATCAACTATTACAACGATGACTACTATGCTCAATGGAATCATCAGCTCTTCTTTACAGTAAGTTAAACAACCAACAATTACTTGAACAAAACAAAAACAAAAAACAAAAAAAAAGAATGAATTAAAAGGACATCATCATATGAGTGAGAGCCATTCATAATTTATTGGCAAAGTTCGAGATGATGCCAGGGCGCTTAAGAAACTTAAACAATAAATCGCTGCTCTTCAGGAAGGAACTTTCTTTCCAACCTCCATCCATCTACTTTGGCCCACACACACACACAAATTCACCCACAGCTAAAGCTAGTGTTAGTACTTGACCAGAAGAAGTAAGATGGAAAATATAGCCACAAGTTTTCAAGAGCACAATTTCATCGAAATGGAAAGCAGTATAAAAAAAATTCAAAAAGTTGCAACTACGTTAATGAGCCAACTTATTTGCAATATAAATAACTAGGGAGTAGCTGCATAATTGTTGTAGATACGTGGGTGTTGACCCAAATAAGATTGACGCCTGGCAGAAAAGAAAGAGCGGACAGAATTAATGGGTATCAAATTTTATTACAGATAACCGAATTGATCTCAACGGTGTTAGTTATGCATCTAGCATCGACAACAAATGTGGTTACCCCAAAGAAAGTCTTTTGCATCGTTGGCATCGCCCTGCTGCACATATTGGCCAGCAGTTTTGATCAGTTCTTCATGAATGTGGTGCGTGGCGAGGGCTATGCCCATCAGATAGTACGTGATATTGGGTTCATGGTGCCCGATTTGCTGCAATTGCTTGTTCCAGTGTGGCTATTGCGCCAGACCCGGCGGGAAGGATACTCGACGCGTCCCTTCCATCGAGATCGAAAACTGCATCGCGATATTGTGGCCATGTTGTGCCTGGTATCGTTACTCTTTGTCCTCTGTACCGTTTTGTGAGAACGACTCATGCTGGATGCCTTCGAAGAGGCGAATGGGAGAAAAGTGGAACCCGTTCAGGATGCAGCAGTGCGACTATTGAATCGATATCGTATGCTCGCCGCCAGTGGCAACGTGCACAACTAGAGGAGCAGTACATGAGAAGGAGGGTATGTGATGTGAAGATGTTAGAGATATTATCGACATGGACAATATGCTAGTGAGTTTTGTTTTTTTTTTTTTTTTTTTTTAAGGGGGCCATCCATAAAATCGCCCATTTTTGTAGTATTTTTGAGTATTTTCCTTTTACCATTTAACATTTGTGATAGTTACTTGTCGTTTTCTTCTTTTTTTTTAAAACATTTGCTTATTCGGGTTTTGTTTCGGTTGAAAGAAAAGCATATCCAATAAGCATACATACATACATACATATACATATATATATAAATACAACAAAACTAATCAAACGATATAGAAGAAGGTGAAGAGGAAAACCACTGTTATCTTCCATTTAGAAACGTTGAACAATAGGTATTATAGTGAGACATATCCCCCACACATACATATTATAGTATATACATACATACATAAATATATATATATATATATACATAGTTGAATATGTAGGAATTTTTAGAACAGCGTTGAGATGCTCGGAAATCCTTAGGATTCACATTTAGATACAACGAAATATGGAAAACAAACAAACATACGTAAAACTTATTTGTTTTTGTTGAAATATTATATGTACCCACCCTAAGTGTTATAGGATTTAGACTGTTAACCGATAATAAAATCAAATATTCCAATTAATTGTAGTGAAAGTGAATACAGTCAAGAAAGAACCGATAGACAACAACAATATATCCTGTAGTAATCAAAATTAGTGTAAAACAATATTGTTATACATATGAAAAATCACTTTATACACGAAGAAATCAAACAAACATACATACATATGCAACATCTTTACATACATACATACATAAACATATATATATACATATGTATATATGTATGTATATGGTATAGTATATATGGAATAGCCTACAACTTATACACCTATATCTATATTTTATATTGTATTAAATAAACCTTAAGAGACTGAATTTCATAATAGTTTCCTTTTCAACTAGAAAAATCAAAAGTGTTGAAGTAAGTAAATATGATAAATACATATGTGTACTCTATATCCAACCACCTGTGTGAAATCGAAAATGTGTGAATAGTTTAAAGCACTTCTGATTTTAGTAAATAAATATTAATGAAGTAGTTGCGTCAAGTTACATTCTATACATATATTTATTATCTGTCTTGTTTTTTTACTACAATCGGTCGTCTTTATAAACAATTGGTTGACTAAAAAAATCAAACAAACGAGCCATCAAATTAACATGTCAGTTTAATCGTTTCTAGTTGAGGGCAATGGCAATAGACATGCCATCTCGCTTAATCTCATGGCGATAGATATTAGAAATATTTTTCTACTCTGCACTTTTTTTTAATTTAAAAGCAAAGAAAATTTGTATATGTATATGGAAGTGTGTGATATAGAATGACTATATACTTACATATATGGTTGGTAGTCAAGAATAAAAAAATATATATATATATTGTTTAAAAGAATTGCAAGTTTTTCCATTTAGTATTGATTTAATAATTATTAAGACAATGCATGAAATATCGTTTTTTTTTATAGTTTTTAATTTATTGAAATTGAAAAATTGTCTCGTTTTTATATATGTATATATATATATATATATATATCTATATATATAGCACTAACTCTATATACATTTACAATTTCAGATTTCTAATTGCATTTTCCAAAAATACAATTATCTTTGTTTTTTTTTTATCTCTTTATGCTTAGTAAAAATGTAGCTTGATTTTCTTTTTTCTCTAAATTAGAAGACAGAAAAACATATTTTTTAAATATAATGGAATGTTTGTCTTTTGTGTGAGTGTGTGTGTGTGTGTGTGTGTGGTAAGTGTGTACATATATGTATATGTTTAGGTATTTAAATGTTATACAAAAATATTACAAAATAATTTTTTTTACTTAATTTGGTAAAGAAAAGAAAATGTAAAAACAACTAAAAACTAAATTAAAATGGACGGGTTGTTTCTTTTATATAAGGTCAAAGTGCCGTCAACATACATTAAACGAAACCAAAGAAAACAAACAAAAAATTTAAACGAAATCATGCCTAAAAACAATTGGCAGTGGAAAATGGAAAAATCGCGATTTTCCAATAATCGTTCTTTTGTGAATTTTTTTTCTTTTTGGTGAGGGTCTGAGTCGTTGTCTAAGGCTGTTTATATGTGTGTGTGTGTTTGTGTTTGTCATGTGTGTGTGTGTAGTTTATTTTGTGTCTTCTATACGTTGTAAATAGATTTCAAATTAAATGAAAATCTCTGTCCGCTTTCTGACTTGATGGCCAGTGGTGGAATGGAGTACAGCATCATCGGGATCATCGGCACCATCGGCTCCCTGATCCTCATGCGTTAAATAGTCACCTTTATGCCTGTGCAAATAGCGGCCAATCAGGAAGAACATTAATATAAGCAAGAGGAATAGTATAACCAAGAGGCCTGCAATAAAAAGGGGAGAAATTAACAATTTAAATAGAGAAAATACTGGACACAATCCATTTGTAAAAGACTTACATGCCAATAAAACAGAATCCACTTCATTGTAGGCCTTGCGCAACTTCTCCTCATCGACTAGAGGCGGTGGCCTAGTCTCGATTTCAATGGGAGGATGGGTTACTGGCTCAACGCCACAAAAGTCTTCAGTTAGTTGGGCTAAAAACGAGAATTTGTCCATATAAATTATCGACTGCACTTTAAATTAACAAGATTTATCTACTTACTGCCCAAAGATTTCACATTACTAGGTGGATTCTGTTGGAACATCAGTTTCAATGGATATATATCGTCAAATTGCACTCGCGACACACAACCGATAAAACCATCGGTCATCGATTCGTTTTTACCAATATACATATATTGAATATTATTAAATTGAGCATCTGCCGAGGCTTTAATATCGAAATTATATTCAACTGGTTCATAATTATCCACCTTAAGAACCACTGTCGAGCCGCTGTTTTTTCGCATAAAATGAAGATCGTGATATTGACCTAGACCAAAATGCTTTTTCGGAAATATTATCTCCTGACGTTCGAAACCAAAATCGAATACGCAACGCAAGTGACCTAAAAATATATACGAAAAGGTCAGACGACAAGAAATTAAGGAACCCATCTGAACGATTCAACTAATCGTTCAACACAAAACAATGGAGGATCGTTAAATTACGAAACCAATACAAATGTAATGAAAATTATTAATTAACAAAAGCAATAAATATTTTAATTTAAAAACAAATGTTGCAATGAATGACTAATCCTGAAAATGATTTAAATTTATTTTAATTTGTGTAAAATTAAACTAGTAAGTTAAAAATTATATAAGATGATAAGCGAAACAATGTCAAGTGCAAGCAGCAAAAAATAAAATTAAATGAAAATGAATCAAATGAAGTTTAATAGTATTTATAATGATAATTAAGTACTTTAAATATATATATATATATACATTGATATTGATATATATACATACATTGATAAACACTTACCCGAATTGGAAATTTGTATGGTTAGATATTCGCCAGTAAGATTCGATGAGAAACCTAATAAGAAACCCTTTGGAATGGTTGTGGTAAAGCCAACGCGTATATTTTCAGCAATTGTGGAACGGAAAGAGCCTTCAAACTCATAACGTATAATCGAACTGGAGCGCATATTAACGCCAATTTCTAAAAATGTATTAGAAATATTGTAGAAGAATTACTATAGCATAGAACTAGGTGTACATACCATCTGCACAAATGGGTCCTTTAAAGGCGCTCCAACGGCAATCGCAACTATAGCCATCATAACGTTCAATGCAAGTGCCATTATTGAGACACGGACTGGACTCACAGCGACCCACACAGCCCGTGCTGATGCCATAGAGGCCACGCATCGAATATTGCTTTAGGTCGACCATTTTGCCATTTAATAACAGAGCACGAATGCAACCCACATAACCATCACGATATTCAGTGGTAGCTCCTATAACCAAATCGGAGGTCAAGTGCAGAGCTCGCACCGGACCTGGTGGCTCACGTACCTCGGCCTTAATGGAACCATCAACAACCAAGCGAGCCTCTTTGCGATTTCTCTCCACACTGACTGTATGCCAATTATTATCATTCAAATGATAGCTGGTACCCACATTGACTCCAAGTGGACCGCTACCGGCCTGATATTGGAATTGCAATTTATTGCCATTGATGAGACTTAATTTAATATAATCCGATGGTCCGGTGGCATGGAAGATCACTGAATTCTCTTGGGTGGTACGGAATTCCAAATAGATATCACCCGAATGACCCATATCAAATGGAGGTAAATTTATCGAAGCATCGGCTATGCGGAATGTCACCACGTTGCTAAACAGATCGTCTCCCTCACAGCGCAATGGGCCCAGGGTGTATCGACCCTGTTTCTCATCCAATGGAGTGCCAGTGTCACCGAATTTCACGGCACGCACAGGTAAATGTTCCTTCTCTCTGATATCACCACCATCTTCAGTCCATTCCAAGGAATTGGAATCACAATTACACCATTTGGTTGGATCATGGCATTTGCCGAGAATGCCACATTCACATTTCCTTGAGCCAGGCAATGCACCTGCCCAATAATCCATGGGCTGATTATTTCGTGATATCCACCACGAAAACGGACGGAAATTGCCAACCTCGGCTAAAAATTGGTTAAAATAATATTCAAGTCCATATCCAATAAACGAAAGAAGTTCAACTTACAGGGTGAATTAAATAGTCTTGAGGAACGACAGGAATAGCTTAAACGTTGCCAGCAGCTATGAGAACGATTGAGTAACGCCTCAATTTGCAATTGATTGGCATCGTACATAATCGATTGTTCGAATGATCCTGGCTCCTGGAAACCATCCACAGTGGTAGTATGCTCCTGGCTATGACTCAACGTCGTTATTACACGTCCATCCGCTGTAACAAGATGAACACATTAATTAGTCTCCACTGTAATCGATAATTTCTTATATCTTACAATAAAATTCGCAAGTTACGGGGAAGGGTTCCAATGGACCACTGCCATCAACATCAATCTGAAGATTAACACGCTGCTGAACATGCTGGACGTTCTTAAGAGCTTGACAGGATAGCGGATTGTTGGCTACAAATAAAAAGGAAACAAATCATTAATCTATGTTATATTGAAACTCATACGCTTTCCACTTACAAGTATGGCAAACAGCTCCTGCATAGCCAGTCTGAGCACAGTCGCAGAAGAATTCCATGGAGTTCTGATGGCACACACCCTTATGCTGGCAGGGATTTGGATTGCAACGATCAATCATTTGGCAGGCATCGACGACAACATCATCGCCACAACACACCTCCTCGCCTTGGACCCAATCCTGGGGTAGCTTATAATTGCCATCAACGGAAATTAAACGCATGCAGCCGACAAACCCGTTTTTCTCTTTGCCACCAGCTATGTAGTAGAGACGTCCAGTAGCTATTTGGAGATTCTTTGTTGTAGTCATAGGACGCTGGTCAATATTTAGGATCAGACGATTTCTTTCAATCGATAAGACAAACGAATGCCATTTGCCATCATTGAATTGTTCATCATAGTTATCCAATATGATTCTGGGTTTCTCCTTTGGTTTCAAATCAATCTTCACTTTACCAAACTCGAGGAACACTTTGATATAGCCACCCGAATAGAAATCGTGATGTAACATCACGCCACTCTCCTCATAAGTACGGAAATAGAAGGAAACATTCAATCGTTGCGAGTTCTCGTAACCCTTAAGCCGCACATAGGAGCCACGAGTGGTAAAGGTCACTGGATAAATGGGCGGTGAGGGACAAGCATAGATGGTATTAACCTTCTGATACAAATAAGCCTCGCCCAATTCATAGCTATCCTTCATGTTGCGTATAAAGTTGGTGGAATTCAAATAAAGATTTTCCATGCATCCGGAGAAATTTTGCTGGACAATAAGACCTTCCTGTACATTGGGTACGCCGCCCAAAAACAATTCCCGATTCAAGTTCAGACGACTAAATTCACCCTTTATCTTTCCACGCACTATCACACGATCCACAGAGAAGATTATATCACGACGATTACGCGATATAACGACATCATGCCAAACATTATCATCGAGCAGACTACCCACAGACAGGGAAGTCATTATGTTGGAGCCTAAATCCAAATTCAATATCATTTTATTATCCTTCAATTGAAGGGCATAGTAATCGCCTTGAGTTCCTCGCGAGTACATTAAAACCCCATTGGCGAATGCTGTTTTGAAGCGAAAACGTATTGATTCCCGGGTCGAGGCAATTGGCTCACGGCGCAGATCATAGCGTACCAGTCCAGTGCCATTGAAATAAAGATTCTCCGAAACTTTAAGAAACACAAATTAATAAGAGAGTGTATCGATTGGAAAATCATTCTGCTACTTACTATAATCACAACCATAGAGCTCAACACGCATCGAAATTCGATCATGCCAGCGTGTGGGGTTTATCCGTACCCATTGTGCTATAATGGGCACTTCGAAAACGTTGTAGTGAATGGAATTGCCATCTGAATTTCCCTTGAACATCTAGGCAAATAAGAAACAAAAGGATTACATTAAACTGGTTTCAATATAAAAATGGCATCAGATGCACTTTGCATATTTCGTGTCCTTTTTTTAGTTCATGCTTTTCTTAAAAACAAAAACCATTTCAAAAACCGTACGTTAAAAGTTTTTTCGTTTTCTGTGTACATGTAAGTTTTTCTGCCCGTTAACCAAAAACCATGCGAATTATACAGAGTTATAGCTGGTAGAGATTAGAACAATTTTCTTAGTCACCATCATGTCTTAGGCTAAGTTATAGTGCATATTTTTTTACAATAGATACCAGTCACAGCGATATACCGCTTATAACGATACACTCAGGAAGGTTTGGTTGGAATTTATAAAAAATTTTGTGAACCAACGGTTATTACGAGTGAAAACAAATGACTTCGTATGTCCTATGTATTGATTGATTTTTTGAGCACAATTTTCTTTAACACCGCTTATAAGGAATATCGATTATACCGAAGCAATATGGCCGGTCTCTTGAGTATCGTTATAACCGGCATCTACTGTATTATTGATTTGAAATACCTGCGGTTCGCTAGTGGGATTAACGTACGAACGCCAAAATTCACCATCATCGGAATATTGTACAATATATTCCGTAACAAATTCATCCGTATGCATGCGTCCCATAGTCGCGATCTTGCGAACCATACGTGGCTGACCCAAATCGAGTGTTAGGAAATGATTATAGGTATTCTCGACTGGTGTCCAAGCTGCGTTTCCTGTGTATCATCATTATCACCAGTGGTAGTAGTATTATCATTAGGATTAGCATTGCAGTGTGTATAATATTTAATGTTAGGATTAGGATTTTAGTGACACAAAAAAAAAAACAAAAGACAAGCTACGTTATGTTATTAGGTGCGCAACACAGTTATGGATTAAACGACCAAACATGAAATAAATCAAAAAGCAAATAACAAAACCAAACAAAAAAATAAATTATAATTTTGCTCCCCAAAAACCCACACCAACAACCACCACATTGAGTAAAATACACACATACACACACGCATACACACACACACACACACGTAGAAAAGGAGGTGCGGATGCTTTCCAATCTTACCTTGACATTACCACCAGGTTCTTTATAGTCGGCAAACTCTAAATCGGTTATACCATAGCTTATCGTATATTCGGTGACATATTCATTACTATGGGGACGTCCTTGTAGGGCTATATGCGTGACATTTCTCACCAGACCCAAATCAATGATCAAACGTTGATCAAAATCCGAATTTTTCGCTGACCATGAAGTGCCAGCTTCAGGTGGATAATTCAATTGGTAAGGGGTGTGTGTGTGAATAGATTGAGGAGGAGGTGGAGGAGGCAATAAAATGGGCAATAAAATGAAAAGATAAAATTGTACGAAAAGCAAAAACAAAACAAATAAAAATCCACTTAAATTAAATTGATCAAAAAAACAATATAATATATATATAATATATAGAGTATGTTGTTGTTGTTGGTTATGCGCTGCCTAGTGCTCTAGTTTTCCCCCTATTTTAATTTAAGGTATTTTTCATTTTATCCCCTCCTTTGGTTCGGGGGGTGTTTCTCAATTCTCAATTAATAAACCATAATTTAGGGGCGATTTCTATTGACAGCTGCAAGTGGTCGAT
Organism: Drosophila insularis; assembly: GCA_018903935.1. Lineage (NCBI taxonomy): Eukaryota > Metazoa > Arthropoda > Insecta > Diptera > Drosophilidae > Drosophila > Drosophila insularis. The sequence goes on along the minus strand of JAEIFP010000337.1, from coordinate 1,942,181 downwards.
CTAAATGAGGGCAGCAGCAGCTAGCAACCCTGTTAAGAGTGCCAAAGTAGAAAAGGATTTGGGGTAGGGATTTGTATTTTTAGTGTTAACACTAAATGGTCTGCACTCAGACAGGCGCGGGAGGGGTGACGGGTCATCAGGGGCCCCTCGAGGGCATCAATAGGGTGACGGCTGCACAATAATTGCAGCATGCTTTTGTTTTAGTTAAGTGTGGTAGCAAAAAAGAAAATAAAAGAGTCTGTAAAAGGAACCTTCATCCTTTGGGAACTTTTACTTCAAGTTTTCTGGTCTCCATTTCAATGCCGCATTCAACTATAAAACTTTATTTCGTCAATATAAACAAGCGATCCCAAAAAAAAAAAACAAAACAATGAGTGATTCCCATCGATAAAACTTTTCGTGGCAAACAAAATGAGGCTATTACCTACCCCTAGTTACCTTTAAACAAGTCATCCTGGTCGTCGTTGCCGTCGTCGTGCGGTTGTTTGCTTATCAACTTAGTCAATTAACTAGGGGTAAGTCTACTTTAAGGATCAAACGAAGTTGATATACTCTAATTCGTAAGTTTCTAAGGGAATAAGTATTAGGGTATACCTGTATTCGTATTTAGCTGGTCCGACAAAAGGGAACAACAAAATGAATTCATGGCGTTATGGACGTTTACGACGACGACGACGACAAATAAAGTTTGTCTGAGCCCAAGTCTGATTTCGCTCCCTACTCCTTTGACTGTTCCTCAAATATAGATTTATAGCCTTTTAAGCATATTTCCGGCTTTGCTACGTTTTATGTTTGCATGTATTTTATTCCATACCCCTTCCTACAAACAATCAACATATAAAGGGCGAGGGAAGAAAATGCAAGGATTTCTATAATAAAACTCTATATTCTATATTCCAAATGGATTCAAGGTCTTAGCCAAACAAACTAAGCCTCGTGTAATCCCATGTTTTTGCTATTAAACATGACTATCAATTATGATAATTACCCAGTAGCACAGACATGAATGCCAGCAATAGATTCGAGTATATAAAATATGTACATATGTATAAATTTATTAAAAACTTTTAAGATTTTTTGTATGGCTTACGCAAGACTTGCTTGCAATATTCTATTATGTCCCCATTGACCGATTTTTCTCTGCCGTCTGGAGGTATAAGATCATTGAAATGAAGCCAAGTAAACTTTTCTTGATCTACAGGTAGACAATTCCGAAATGCAATAGCAGCACAATAATCCTCATCGAGTAAATGTTCTTCGAAATACCAATTTGTCATTAGAGTATCATTATTGTGTAGGACAGTGCCTGGTAAAGGCGACGAGGACTCCTCCAAGGTGTTGGAAGCATCAACATTGAAACTGATTTTCTCTAAATCAATGGTTATGCCAACGCCCAGCTCCTTGACATAGGCCTCCTTTAGGCACCAATGACGCATAAATGCTTTGAGTTGGCCTCTATCCGAGGATTGTGTTCCTATGTAGGACCATTCCTGGGATGAAAATTTACTCTTCATGAGCCGAAAGAAATCTTGAAGAGGTCGACCACCGTCATAGGATATTTTCATAACATCCACGCCGATGCCAAAGTCATCGTCCCCCTTATCCACGAGGCAGGTGGGATCACTGCGGGCAATGCCAGCTAACACCACCAGTTTCCCCTGGTGTGAAACATTGAAACTTAGCATTGACTTTGACTTCTTCTGCTTCCACCCCTCGTTTTGAGTTGTCACGCCGCCGCCCTCGCTATCGCCATCGTCCTTGTTGCATTTTGGCAGCCAGTAGGGTTTCCCCCGGGCGTCACGCTTAAATTGCACTTGCCGATAGTCCTCGTGACTGCAGCCGCTCACATATTTCCGCATTAACAGACGGCCAATTAGCGAGGATAGAAAATCATCAATGAAATGAAATTTCATTAGGCGTTGTCGCTCTTCGATTTGTATGACGGCCACCGCCTTGGACAATTGAGCCAATGTTGGTGTCCATTTGCTTAAATCGAAGGCCCAGCGTGTGCAAATGTGTTTGTTCATTTGTTTGGCAAATAATAAAATATCTATATATGGACAACAAATAATAAAAACATTGTGTTTTCCTCTTTTTGCTTATGTGTGTTCTTCTTCTTTGTTTTTTCTTTCCAATTGGGTAGTGTGACCAGAATGCTGATAACGACAAAAAATATGATAAGTCAACGGGACTTATGCAACACTTTGATATTTGAACTAAGCGCCAAATTTAAAATGGCTTTTGATTTGTTCCCCCATTTTATGATTTTGATCAAAATCACAGATTTGTAGCTTGTTAAGGATTTCTAAAAGGATTTACTATATATTACGTCTTGTAATCAGCATTATTTAAAAAAAAAATTAAATTAATCATAACTAATCTGAACTAAAGCACAAAACTCAACAAGTTAGGTACATACATATATACATATGTACTTATGTATATATCTACTAAAAAAACAGAAGGGCGATGGAAGGGTAGCTTACCATTTAAACGAGCCTTTTCTGGACCACGATCATTTAGCGATGAGGTAGCTGTTAAAACGGCTCGCTCCATTAGCTGCTGATTGCATTCATAGTCGGAGAAGTAATCACTGAAGGCATCTGAAATAGTTAAAAGAATAAGACGGATAAATAAATAATATTCACTTGACCCATATTACATATACATTTTATGTCGAAATTCATATTCTCATTTATAAACTGTCACTAAATTGTAAATAAATACGCAAGGCCGTGGTGGTCGGGTCGACTAGCTCATTCTCTGTATAATAATATTTTTAACTTTCAAGAGCCTATACTGTGCGCTATGGGCAACATTTTTCATATTATTAATATACCATCTGTTTACCCTTTGGCCAACAAGAAGATTAAGATATTTCTGTTGGCTAGAAGCCAAGAAAAAGAATTTTAAGTACATTATTTCAATTACAATATAATTTTCTTTATTTTTTCTGAGTGGAGGATCCTCTTCTCGTATTTTTTTATGGCTGGGTCATAAATTTCCATACAAAACAACTAAGTAAATAAATAAAAAAAAAAAATGGAAAAACCAAAAAAAAAAAAATAGTCGCTGTTCCATATCTCGTCTGTTTGTATATAAACATTTTGCTGTTGCCAAAGCGACAGCGACACCAAGTCAAAAGGATGCATTGCATGGGGGTATACTTTCTCCTCAGAGCCACTTAGTCTGAGCATAAGAGCATGATAAAAGCGGAGCCGGATATCCTATCGTAGACACAATTGCAATCAACCCCCAAAGAAAGGCTAAGGTGATGGGTGCAGCACTTATTTTTTGGGGTAAACAACCCTTAGGATGTTTGCTCAACAGAGTTTTTCGTGTGTTCATGTGCACATTTTAACTTTCACATTGACGTTGATTTTCATTTTGATTTTCAACATTGACGTTGAGCTTTTTGGCGGCCGCCAAAAGATTAGCCAAACTATAACAGGTCGTGGATATCAAAAGGGGCTTACTTTACTCTCTCCCTTTCTTTATAAACATAGAATCAAAACATATGTACATTACTTAACACGCACGACAATCTTGGCAAAAACAAACCAAAAAAACCAAGAAAAATAATCAATATAAAAATAAAACTTTGAACTACTTTTTTCCCTCCCTTTTACTGGCTTAGATGACGATGATTGGGTCCCCACACGCTAAAGTATTCTTCTATGGAAGTGCTCTTGGTCTACTACTTAGTTTGTAAAGCAATTAGACAGGGGATTAATTAGGTGTGCTGTCTTCTAATTAGATCTCATTGAGTTGAAGTCACGATTCGAGTTAAAAAGATGATTCACGTGGTGGCCATATTTAAACTTTAAAAAATCGATTAGTCAAAGTTTAATACAATATATTACGTATGTACATATGTATCTACGTATGCGTATTTCTAATTAAATTTGAACAAAAATCAGGAAGGCCATTTGTTAGTTTTAAACTTGTCCCTTTTTAATCATATAAAGAGGCCAATAGAATTTGTGGAATTGTTGTTTATACATTAACAATCCATTTCGATGCTTTTTCTTTAGAAAATTAACCAAAGGAAAATACCGTTATTTATATTGGAATACTTTTTTCCATTTGAAAGTCGTAATAAATATGTATGTATGTGCATGTACATATGTATTAATGTATGTAGAATATGTAATAAATAAATCTGGCTAATGTTCTCAATGAAATAAATATGACGTGACCGATTTTTGAAAAGCAATTTCCGCTGTTTCAGATCATTCGGAAAATGTGAAGTGCGAATGATGTGAAATAAATTGGCAAAAGGAGGGGGAGGAGAGGGCAAACTGTTAGTAGTTGTGTGTCTGAATGAGGACTTGTTGTGTGAAAGGGGGACCTGGTGCTGAGCCGGGGGGTTTTGGCTGGCTGGCTGGCTGGCTGTCTGAGTGAAGAATTGAAAATTGTTTATTTTTAGTCATAAAAATGTTTGCACATGAACTTTGTATAATGTTTATACACACTCACACACAAACACATGTGCACTGACAAATTGTCTGACAAATAAATGAACATCACTTTTATGTGAAAGAGAGGGAGGACACAATGGCAGGGATTACCGCTAATAGGAATTGGGGGTTAGAGTGGGATGCTTAATGGGGAAAGGGTGACATATGGTAAGCGAAAAAAGCACGTGTAAGACACGAGAGCAACACAAAAAAAAAAAACAGATGTAGATGATGCGCAGACGTGAAAAAGATAACACAGTGCAAAACGCCGGCTCCAATTGGAAATATAATTATTCAACGACAAATGAATAAGAAAACAAATATTAAATGCCAAAGACAAGTGAGCAACATACAAATCGAAAACCCAATAAAGAAGAAACCAAAAAAGGCGTTGGTAATCGGTTTTTGTTTTGCCCTAGCTATTCGTAAGCAACCTTATGATCGCCTCTCCTACACGGCTTCTCTCTCTTTCTAGCACGCACACTTTGTCACTCTCTGGTGGACTGATCGAAGAGCGAGTTAGAAAGAAAGAGTAACAAAGAGAGACAAGTTTTCAGCTTTGGGGGAACACGCCCAAAACGAAGAAATGAATAAAGCGACTTGGCTTACGTTAATTAACAGTATTTCGTTTGTTACTTGATAAGGACAATTTTTCATGGAGAACTTAACTCATAAGTTTATTAAAATCACTTACCTGCTTGCACATTTCCTACGCTGTTGCTGGCAAGCAAGAAGATGAGGTAAATTGTCGTTGTCGCTGTTGTTGCGGCTGCTGAGGCTGCCTTCGTATAACTTTTCAACCTCATTTTGTTGATGGCGCCCCGTTTGTTTAATTTCGTTCACCACCGAAACTGAGTTAGAAACACATTTATTACTGCTTTCAACTCCTGTATTTCACAAAAGTATTTGCAGAAACAAAACACAATAAGTTTCGCTTATCAATTTACAAAAAAAAAACAAAAAAACAATTACAATTTAATGCTGCTGGGGCGGATGACGATGACACACTTAACTCAGTGTGGCCAGCACTTGAAAGTGTAAAAACGCGAGCTCTAACAGACAGTGTGACCAGCTCTTTTGGCTTCTTAAAATAATGGGAGTGAAAAAAGTGTAACCAGCCTTGAAGAGTCAAAAATCTAATAGGCAGTGTGACCATACTTATTTTTCTTTTCAAATCGAGAACCGCTCAACTGTTTAGTGTTACCAGCTGTTAAAAATGTAAAAACCCAAATAACAGATAGTGTTACCAACTCTGAAGCGATAGTGATGGGATGTTGACATGGCAGCACTGGTAACTGGAATTCTGGCAACACCAACTATATAGCTGCTGGCCGATTTAGCTTCTGGCAACACTGAAGATGAGGGCGACCGGGACGCTGCTGCCAACATTTTGCCAATTTGTGGCTATTTTCTTTGTATTTATTAAACAAAATTATGTGACGGCTACCGTGAATCCAGCCCCTGTGGGTGTCCATCGTCGATTCGAGTACAAGTATTCGTTTAAGCCACCATATCTGGCGCAAAAAGACGGAACTGTTCCGTTTTGGGAATACGGGGGAAGTAAGTAAGAAGAAGCAGCTCCACGTCAGTTGTTTTGGCCCGCTCAATGCTGCCCATGGGTGCGAAAGAGATGGCGCAATGGGTCCCAAAGTAACCAACTTGCTGACAACCACCAAGCAGCAGCCGCTGCGGCAGTCATGCAAAGTGGACACGCAAGCACTTTGTCTTGATATCATATCTCAGCCCTTGACTGTGACTGGGTCCAAACCAATGCTAATGCCACTTGTTGCTCTCTGACTTGCAGATGCCATTGCCAGCTCCGAAAGTGTACGTGTGGCGCCGTCGTTGCGATCTCAAAAGGGTGCCATTTGGACAAAGTCTCAAACGAACTTTGACTGGTGGGATGTGGAGATTGTATTTCGCGTAACCGGACGTGGTCGTATTGGAGCCGATGGTTTGGCCTTCTGGTACACCACCGAGAAGGGTGATTACAATGGCCCCGTGTTTGGTTCATCCGACCGCTGGAATGGTCTTGCCATCATTTTCGATTCCTTCGACAATGACAATAAGCACAACAATCCCTATATCAGCGCTGTGCTAAATGATGGCACCAAACAGTATGATCACACCAATGATGGCACAACACAGTTGCTGAGCGGCTGTTTGCGTGATTTCCGTAATAAACCATTCCCCACCCGGGCTCGCATCGAGTACTACAACAATGTCCTTACCGTGCTCATCCACAACGGCATGACCAATAACAATGATGACTACGAAATGTGTTTGCGTGCGGATGGTGTTAGTCTTCCCAAATATGGTTACTTTGGCATTTCAGCTGCTACTGGTGGCTTGGCCGATGATCACGATGTTTTCCATTTCCTGACAACGTCACTGCATGCTGCTGGCCAGGAGCCCCAGAAAGTAGATAACCAAGAGAAACTGACTCAGGAGTATAAGGAATACCAGGAGAAGCTAGAGAAACAAAAGCAGGAGTACAAGAAGGAACATCCCGATGAGGTATGTGCCACGCTGTCAGTTAATTGCCAGCTGATAATACCTGTTAGCTTGCCAGTTTGGCTTTTATTATCAAAATGACAAATAATTAAACATTTTTTGCATCGTCTCTTATAGCACAAAGACGGCGAGGAAGAATGGGATGAGTTCTACGAGTCCGAGAATCAACGCGAGTTGCGTCAAATCTGGCAAGGACAGAGTCAAATCGCTGATCATTTGCGTGAGCTCTCCCGCAAGGTAGACGAGATCATTGGGCGCCAGGAGAATACCCTTTCACTAGTCTCCCGCGGCTTGGCAGCTCAAGCCGGCCAGGCTTTGCCGCCGCCAGCTGCTGGTAGTGTACCACAGCAGCAGCAACTTACAGGTGGCGTTGGCATCACCAGGCCCGATGTAGATTTGCTTATTGCTAATCAGAATTTACTGATTAGCTCCATACGCGAGATACGTCAACTTGTTGGCGATATTAATGTACGCACTGATAACATTCAAACAAATCAAAAGCACGCGCCCACCGCTCAAATCCAATCAACGGGCTACGATGTGCAAACACTGATAGCCGAGATGCGTGATGGCATGAATCAAGTTAAGCAGGGCATTTCAAATGTGGGACAGAGGTGCGTTAAATGATTGGGTTCTCTAATTGCAAGTGTAAGGAAATGTTAAATGTTTTCTGTTTCGATTACAGGTTGGGAGCTCCGCAAGCTGGTGGGCAGGTTGCCAGTTGCCCCACCGGCAATTGTGTGGGAGTCACATTGTTCCTAAGTGTTACAGCTGTGCAATTGTTGCTTGTATTTATCTATAACATTTATAAGTGAGTACTTAATGCTTAGAAGCAGGTACTAAATGGAAATTATTATTTTAACCCAAAGCTCATACATGTATGTGTGAATAACTATGTTTGCTCTATTGTTCCATGAAGTCTAGTTTGTCCATTGAGATATCTTAGATCCCAAAGATTGATTATTAAATCTGTTCCAGACTTATATTTAAAGGGAAATTAATTAGTTTAGTATTTGAAGAAGTACCCACTCTTCTTGAACTCATCATTTAACTATGATTTAAAAATTTTATTTGTTGGGATGAAAAAAATCAATTTAATCAGCATTTGATATTTTTTTGTTTTAATTGAAAATCAAACTTAGTTGTTCCATAACTTGGAATCAGTAAACTTGCGTAATGAAAAGATTAAGCTGTCAGTTATTTATGAATGGGCCTTTGCTTTCCCCTACTAATAAATTGTAATAAATTTTGTTTCAGAAACCGAAGTGAAGCACAAGCGAAAAAATTCTACTAGGCCAAAATAGAATGACTCTCAGTTAAGCAAATAACAACAACAACATCTACAATAACATCAAGAACAATATGCAACGTCTAACCACAGCAGCAACAGACGCAACAACAACGCAAATGGAGGGAAAAACACACCTGACTAGGCGACAACTAAATTTAGTTGAAATGAAATACTTAAGACTACAGCGTAAATGGCTCTACAATATTTGTAAAATTGTTTTTTTTTTATACACATATATATAGCAACTTACAACTATATGTATATTAATTTGTCAAGTCAGTTGCCCCTCATCGTAATAGAAATACCCCGCAGAATTGAAATGAACAATTTAAAAGTCAAGAACAATGATGAAGGAAAAGCCAAGTCTCATGACAAATACGATGAATTTGATGATGATGATTAAAAGGAAGATGAAGACTAAAGAGAAGCCACAAGACAAATTTAGCAGATTCGTTTGGAATGTGTTTCTAAATTTAGAAAATCAAGACCAACTCTAATTCTATTCTCAACTGCTGCATATCAAAATGTGGGCAGCCTTTACCTCGGCATTTCTATCAATTTGAAAAATAAAATGTAAACAGCAAAAATCATTAATTGAATGGAAATGAAAAAAAACTGCAAATGAAAATCCAATTATAATTCCATAAATTTAGAAAATTTTTGTAATCTTTTTTATACTTAAAAACAAAAACAAAAAAAAAAAAAAAAAAAAGTTGAGTTAAAGCGCCTCTCAAATTTCGATTGGCCGGAGCATACTATATCTTCCCATTAGCATGAAATTTAATTTATGTAATAAATTTGATTCTCTTTTAAGTTTTCTCCTCTTTATTTATTTATTTTTTTTTATACATTTTGTTTGTTTATTATTTTTAGCATTTTTGATTTCTTCGCATAGTCTGATGCAGAGAACTTTTATACTGAATATATAATATACATACATAATGCATAATTAATTAGAAATTATAATATCAATGGAGAAAATGTGTGTGTGTGTGTGTTTTTTATATGTTGTCATTCCAGTCTCTATAGAAATGTTTAAAGTGAAATTAAAAAAAAATAAAGAAATACAATTTATATGAAAAACGTAAAGAGAAAAAAACGAAACGAAAATGTACATATAAAAATTGAATAGTTATTTTTATTCTTTCGTCGCTGCGCCTCATTTATTCAATCAAAAGGACAACAAAAAATACTAAAAAAGATAAATGTTAAGCTTTGCTCATATTGATAGGAAAAACTTTATATATGCCATGAAACAAATTTTGAGGAGCAAGCATATAAAAACCAAAGGCACGGTCTATCAAAGTCCTAGTTTCTATACCCTGGCTAAAAAATACAGTTAATCTCTGTAAAGGAGAGCAAGGCGATTTCCATTACATTTGCCAATATCTGAAGGGGTTGGTGTGTTCAAAATGAACTCAATTGTTTTGAAAAACCAATTATGGACTATGTATACTTTTTTTTTATATTGTTGAGCCAAACTAGACTGTGAATCGGATGTTTCAATTATTTATGAAATATCCCTAAGGCTTTTTATTTTGCGTAGACCTCAAAAAATAGTTGATTCGAGGATCTGTTAAAACGCCGAATTATTCAGCATTTCATTCGTTATTCATCAGATCGGAACTAGTTCCGTCCGAACTAGGCGGAACTACTAGTTAGGCGAGATCAGATCCAAATAATAACCATCAGTTTAACTTGTTTTCAAAGAAGAAGAATTTGGGATTCTTAAGAATCCTTCTCATTCAAAAGATCGTTTCATTATAAGTATATAGTAGGAGTCGTATCTAGGTTGATATTATAACTATGGCTATATCAATATGTTTTAAAAGAAAACGAATTCCACTGATTAAGAGGACGCTCAAAAATTGTGTAAAAGCAGTTTTCAGAGTTGTTTCAGATTTTCTGTGGACTTTTCTCCCTTGCTATGCGGAATCATATATACAGTCAGTCACAAAAGTATTCGTCTCTAGGGGTCTCGTATGTATAAAATGATCCTATGCGATCAAAAAATACGCAAAAACTGTTTTGAAAGACATTTAAAATATTTGCGTGAACCCTGCTTTCCTTCATTATGTTAATTTCCCTTTTCGCCATCATTATTTTAAAACTTTCCACCAGTTTTCCATCCTAGAATGATAGACATAACTATAAAATGATCCGTTCCATCGAATTTCCTCCTTTGAATAGAAAGGCTAATCCTGTAGGACCGCTATGGTAAACGAGATTTATAAAAATCGCTAGATACATACTTCCTTGCCCACCTAAAGTGACCAACTGTGGGTTAAATTGCATATGCCCTTTCTAGAAGTGTATTGAAATAGTCGTAGACCCCTCGACAATGCGGCAAAAATGGCGCCACGTGGTCGGCTGTTTTTCAGTTTATTAGTAGTTTGGGTAAGAAGCTGGGAAACTTTGGCCATAAAATGTAACTGCCATTGGTGGCATTGTGGGCAAGCCTGACGAGGCTCCCCCATCCCGCACACTTCAGGCGCCAAACCATCGTTTGGGTTGGAAGGGGGGATAACAACAACAAGAGTAAAAAAAAGTCGCCCAAAGATAAATGGACAGAAGCCAACAGCAGTCATGGCTATGTGATAAATTTTCGTGTGTGTGCCTTTTGGTTTATTTTTTCCCATGTTATATTTTTTTGGCAAGGGGGGAAAGGAGCCCGTACTGGGTTTGAGTTGAGCCAAAAGTGGTTGGACGGATACTGGGGCTTGGCTATGTGCCAACGCCGTTTATGTAAAGCTAAAAGCATATTATATACTTCATATAAGTATATATGGCCAACGCATTGCGCAGAAGCAAGGACCACTTGGAGTTGGAGTTGAATGGCTGTTAATATTTTTTAACAGCCAATCAGCGTGAGGCTAACCGGCGTACAAAATGGCTACGTTTTATGAAGGCAACTCAGGAATCGTAATAGTACGGGGATGAATACACTGCACAAAACAGCCATTTTTTAAAAACAAAGCAGACCCGGAACTCAATGTGCAATTGCAATTATGCATACGATTGCAAGAATCAGGTATTCAGGTGTTGAAATGGAATCGATCGACAGACATGTTGGCAAACCTATCCCAAATTGTATAGAGTTTCTTACCAAATGCCGCTTAAAAAACCTTTAAACTCAAATTACAATAGCTAAATATTCCTTAAAATCACCATGAAGTTTAATAAAAGTAGATAAAAACAAGAGAAGTTCAAGATATTTAGAATAATCTTTCGTTCGAAGTGATCTCTACGAAGCTAACCAATATTAATTTCTAAACGGTTTCGATTTACAACTTTATACCTTTCATGAATTCAACAATGATATTGTCCTCTATACTTATAGTTGAAATGGTAATCGATTGATAGAAGAAAATAATTCCTAGAAATGTATGTACTTATGTTTTTGTAACAACCATTGTCAAATTAGAAGATTATTTACTAATAATAAATAAACAAAACATGAACTCTATAAACAAGCATTTATAGAGTTCGTCAAAAATATATAGTTTTTTTTTAGATTGCGTTTTGGCAAATTTTTAACCGATTTCCAAAAGTTTTGTCTCAATGAAATAGCATCTTTGCAGATCTTTAAATGGCATCAAACACAGTTTTGACAAAATAAATAAATTTTAAACTGATTTTTGAACAAAATCCATGTATATAAAAAATTAAGTTTATTTTCTTTCTAACTTGAAAATAAACATGTGAATTTTGTAAAAAATATAAAATTTGTCTATATTAGAACTTCATGAAATTGAGGTTTATTTTGGTACACTTTGCTGTTAATTGATAATTTTTGTTCGGTTTGAAACTTTATAATTATTGCGTCTTGTTCAGTTCGTAAATCGGTTGAAATTTAACAAAGTTGAAATCTATCAGTAATAAATTTACCAAAATCCAGTCTGAGCAAAATATTTAAATTGATAAAAAAAAATGTAATTGGAGAAATTCTTACTGAAATTAAATTTTTATCAATAATTTGAGAAATTACTTAGTCAAACAAAATTTTTCTCAATTTACATAGTTTGCTCAGACTAAATTTTGGTAAATTAATAAATTAATTAATAAATTAATTAATAATAAAACCTTCGAGTGATCAAAAATCTGTTTACAAATGCTATAATATTCAGCACTGATAACAAATGAACCAATTCATATGTCATTTGTTTATGAAATGTTATAAACAAATTGAAATACTTCTTTTGGTTTTCGAATTATTTTGAAATTGATTTATATTCCAAGGTTTCAAGCCAAATTGCAAAAGGAATTGAAATTGATATTAATTATAAGTTTATTCAATAATTTCGAAGCGAAGTCTTTGTCAATTTTTGTTATCCTTGCCATTAATTTATTTAAATTTGGATTTTAAAAGAATAGATAATATATGCTTTATTCTTGGAGTCAAACCTCATAGGTAAATGAAGAGTTTAGAAAATGATTTGTTAACACGAACTACTGGGCTAGAAACACAACAGACTTCATTCTAATATTACCAATTGTAAATTTTAATTATTTGAACATACTTAGAATTGCATATTAAATGGTTAAATTACTTGTAGGCATAAGGGATGGATGTTGAATTCAATTTGCAATCCATTTAATTATCATTTGGTTCAATTACGAACGCTCTAAATTGCACGATACTTTAAAACCCACCGATAACTTAAATAAATCCATATTGCAAATATTTACACATCTGTGGAATTTTTGTCCCGTTCACCACAATCCATTAGTAAATGAAATTCATAAATCCCGGATGACGGCGACGACAGTTTTGCAACATTTGCCAAACATTTGCGACAAGAGACGAACAGAACAGAAAAAAAAACAAGGGAAATAAAATCAAAGTCAAAGTTATTACAATGTAACACAGGGTGGATACTCTCTCTCGACTCTGTGGATATGTTGACACATCCTTGTTTTTGGTCTCATTCCTGTTCCCGTTCCCGTTCTCGTTCTCGTTCTCGTGCTCATACTACGCATCTTTGACAAATGTTGCGCAAACAAATGGATTACATTGCCAATGGCCAATGACTTAGGCAGCTCTCCAAGAGTTAACTTAGCCCAAATGTATGATAATGAATCATAAATTTCCATAACTGTCATACGAATCCGGGTAGATTTTCTTGGTCATATGGTGTGTAATTCGACGAAGCAAGTTTATTACTCCTAAGGAGATTAACTGAATATGCAATTTGTTTAATAGTCTTTATCAAGATCAACAATATATAAGTATACATACATATGTATAAAGCAGTGTTCACTTATTTAACACGTATTGTTCTCTCGAACTTTCATTCTGATTTTCTCAACTACCAAATAACTTATTGAAAACATTTTTCTAGTTATTTGTTATTTACAATTTACCTTAAAATATGTTTTTTTTTTAGTTCATTTGGAGACCATAAAAGCTAAAGCCACTAAGTTTGGTATGTAGACTCGTGTAATATGTAAAGTGATCAAGTTTATTTTAAATTTTGGTTATGCCCAATTCCAGCAGGAAATTAGATAAAACCGATTTTCTCTAAGACTGTTTGTGTACAAAGTTTTCCACGACCTATCCTGCCGATCCTACCTTGTAATGGTTTTAGGTAAATAAACAGAAAATAAGAGGTTTGAGCTTGTATCTTTATCGGTTACTTTTTCCTTACATAGAAGCGTCAAAGCAAATGAAATTCGATCTAATCATTTAAGTTTTCGTCAAATAGTCAAAAAGTTTTTTTGACAAAAATTATTTTCCTTCTCGATTCTTCCTATATAAGCTTAATTGATTAATAAATTTTGCTAGAGTCCTTAATAAGTATATTAATCGCACAAGTTCTACGACAATTGCTGGGACAATCAATGGGATATCAATGTTATTTATAAAAGTCTATGGAAACTATTTGATAAAGTGATCCGTTCCAGATGAATCCGAAGTGTCCAATGCCTGTACGTATATTTAGAAACTTACGTGCTAAATTTCAGTACTATAGCCCTAAAGGACAAGGAGAAGTTTTCGTTGATCTAGACGAGCGGATGGGCATGGCTATAAATATGTATGCACATGTATGGCCCGTTTTGTGTCAAATGGAACAAATTTTAATGATCCGTTGACCCATTTAAATGAGCTTGGTCCTAAATATAAATAGTTCAAATTAGTAATTACGGACACAAAGAAAAGCCTAATACCAAATTTCATAAAAATCCAATTAGGTTTGGATATAAATCGCTATTTTGGAAACGCCAAGGTGAATTTGCTCACCTCTTTACCTTCAAAATGACACCTTAAAAATTAAATTTGGAACGCAGGTTTATTAAATTTGTTCGACTTTGGACCTCTATAATAAGACCATCATTGGAAAAGACTGAGATCATTAGAATCGGCTTTTGATTGAACAATGCAAACTATGCTTATTGATCAAAAGGAATAGTTTGGATAAAATCAGCTGCTATATTTACATTAGGGACACATTTTTAAGGGAAGACAAATTTCAAAAAGAAGAAATGGTATTTTTTCACTGTAATCCCAATGCCCAATAATTTGTTAAAATCTGTTTATCAAATAGTTTAAAACTTTACAGAGTCCTTAAGTTCATTACCGATAAATGCAGCGAGGAGAGGGCAAAATAATCACTAATATTAAAAAGGCGCTAAACATTTCGTTAGATCAACCCTGCACAACTGAAACGATTGAAAGGTCATTGATTGACATTTAAAAAATGTTATTATGTCATTTCCCCTAGGTTTAGGTCATTTTAAAAATAAATGACGACTTCTATGGTAAGATATTAAGCCACTTTACTGCTCAATTGTTTTACCCAAAAATTGTACGAATCCGTCAATTCCATTTTGCTAGCAATTCATATACAGATCAAGATCTTGTTTGCCATCTTGCTTCCGGGTCCGTGGAGGAAGCTTCCAATATTTTTAATACACTTTGATATGAGTTTCTAAAATAAAGCCAAAAAGTGTTTGATCTTAATATGAATTAAATCAAATGAAAGATTGAAAACGAAATCAACATAGATTGAATGAATTCCTGAAGAAAGGATCCCTTGCTTGTGACCGCAGAAGATGATCAAGGGAAAAACAATCTAGATAGAAATCTAAACATACAAACTTATATCGATGTTATATTGAACTTTAGACACTCATTATTTAATTAGTGGTTACTTAAATAAATATAATCTTTATATATATAAATCAACTTTAAATTAATATGATTGCCATTAATATTTTTACAAGTTGTAATAATCAAAGCAATTCAGAATTGTCAGTTATATTTTATGACTGCTCATCTGCTGTTATTATTTCACTCATAATAATAATATAAAAGTATTAACAACTATTATTATTGCTCTTTTAAAGTTGCACTTTAAGTGGTTAACATCTCTTAACTGTTTCTTTTTGTTAAAAGTGATGAAAATTCAATAGAATCCTATTTTTAAGAATGGATCAAAATAAAGATTGTTTCTCTTTCGTTTGATGTGTTTATTGGCAATCTGTCCTTAAGGGTAATAAAAATGTTCGCTTGTTGTCAAAGTTTGACATGTTTTTGTGGACAGCTTATCAAAGGTCTCACTAAGAGGCAAGTCCAGTACAATGCTGTGCCTTTCCATGAACGACGATCTGTTAAAGTTGGTGGATATCTGGGTTCCTAACTTTAACGAAGACAACAGTTGGCTGTGCCTCAAAATTGTATGCCCTAGATCCATAAGGGCCTTTAGAACACTTTAAACTAGCAAAAGGGATCTATTTCGTCATTTAAGACAAAGCATAATCTTAGGGTTTAAAAAGAATGCAGGTTAATCAAAAGAAGTCTACTAGAATACAAAGGCCAACCATCAATGCGATCCCATCTTAAGCCACGAAGAGGAAATCGTAAAAACTTTTTCTGTTCGGATTCAGCTTTAGTCTGGTGTGACTCAAACTGAGGTGACCAAAGGCAAGATCCATACTCTAAGATTATGTACTTTTGACCATCTTTTAACGAACTCGAGAACAGCCTATGCCACCGTGGTAATATGTGGAGATATACGAGTTAGGTAAGCTTTCCTACTAAACCGCCTGTCGAAAATCAGGCCTGCTCTACATAGTTCATATCGTTCCCCACAGTTGGAAGGAATGGAACAATGCAAAAATATTATTATTAATAAGGAACAGAGAAAATCAAGTATAGGAAGCAGAAATAGCACAAATTTTATTAATTCTGGTGTCTGTTTGAAAATGGTTTCATTTGTTATTATATAATTTTCATTCCAAATTGTTTTAAATTGTATCCACTATCCACTTTAAGTCTATAAACTATCTAGTTAGTATATGATAACAATAACTTATATATTTTTAAATGCATGCCTGCAATTTTAATCGATTGTCAAAGTCAGATGATTAGCCAGCAATTTTTTGTGAGAAAATTGGCGAGAAATTTTACTTAGTTTGTTCGCTTGGCAATGGAACACGGTGTGATAATATGGATAATATTATTATTACTATAAGTATAGGACATAGTTGTAAACTATCAACCTAACTTTATTTTATAAGCACTGGCAACTAAGGCATTCGGCTTAGACGAAAACTACATCCATACACTAGCCTGGGATTTGAACCCGGATCCTCGTTGTTCAGTTGCCTAATTGACTGGGCCACTTAGACAACTCATCTACCAAGGACTGCATATGGATAATATAGACCAGGGTATATAGAATGAATAATACATAAGTTTGTTTTATGTTTCTGTGAATCGTATTGTATGTAATTCAAAATAAATCGGAGTGTATGAACTCAAAGATAATAACAATGCCAATTGCCTTTAACTTAAAGGTATAAAAAAATGCTCCTAATCAGTGCGTAATTGTTCTCAAAATATATTAATAAGTATAATGCTTAAACTGAATTTCAGGCTGAAATCACCAAGAAAATTTTAAACTATTGTTACAAATTTTCTCCAAAAATTTTTTCAAAATTCTTTAAAAGAAATATAAATTAAGCCTAAAAGTATGCAACAATGCATTTTGAGCAAATCGAAAAAATACCGTCACCCGATTGCAAAAACAAAACAATAAAAATTCTATTTCAGTCCTACTAATCCTCTTGCAAAATTCAGACCTCCATCAAATCAATTGAAACTTATGCCAGTTATTTGGTAATTTGGTCAACTGTGCAAGGTAAACATTTCTTAACTTATGCGTGGGAAGATTGTGTAAAATCGAGCTACTAATCGGTTTTGTTGTTCCTGAGAAATCGGTCTTGCGAACTGATTAACTAACATTTTGAAGTGGTCCTCAACTTGGCTATATGTACAGATATCCGGAAACATTTTCATTTAGATCCAGCTCCACTTAGAAATTAAAAACAGGATCTATTCTATTCATCACATGTGTCCTTTATTTTAAAATGCACTGCGTTGATTTGTCGTACTTTTCGTTTTGCCAAGATTGTTTTCCTTTTGGCAAAAAATTGTCAGATGGTAAATGTTTGTGCAACTGCTTTAGTTTCTCATGCCATTAGGTTGCGGGCTGTGAAATGATACAAAAGGATAGTCCATTAGACACAAGTCACAATGCTAGTGAATTCAAGGCACTTGGCAATGGCTGGGAAATGGCAACGCATCGAACCGCACCCTTTTTGTGATTTTTGGCGAAAAACCAGAACAAAAGTCGATACTGGATAATATTTTTCGCTTTTTGGTATGACGAATCCACATGTCATACACGAGTCGAATTGCCATTCAGCTCCTGCGACTACCACTGCCACTGCTAGTGCCCCTGCTCCAGCTCCAGCTCTCACATCCGTTTAGCGGGCAATCAAGCGTGTAGTGCAATTCAATAAGAGAGGGATGGGATGGGATCGGATGGAATGAGATGGGATGGGGTGGGGTATGAACGAAAAACTGTCATGGGCTATGGCGAGTTGGAGAACTTTATCAACACCCATGTCGGCATTAGTTTTGTTTACAAACTTTCCGTTGCCTTTTTGACAGGCGCATTTCTGGGGTGGGATCCTGTTGCCCCTCATCCCAGAGATACATACATATCCCTAGGGGTGGCTTTTGCGGGATTTTTATTTATGAGCACTTAAATCGAAGCGCAAACTAAAATTGCACATTGCATCTACATAAATATGCAATTGCGGGCATGTGAAAATGTTCCCGGGACTCGCATTCAGATTCAGATGGGCCAGAGTGATGTGGACGAGATGGGTGTATATGGAGGAGGAGGTGGATTTGGTTGTTCTTTTTTTTGCTTTTTCGGGTGGGGCAGACTCTCCTGCTGATAAATGATGAAAAAATTAAAAATAAATACGCATACGTCTGCGATACAAAATGATGTTCTCTCCCCTTAGCCTTTGCCTCGCCTCCTCTAACAATTTAGATGACAGCTCCCGATAATGGTGACATCAATTTGAAACTCAATTGAGCTTGAGTTTGTCTTGTCGTCGTTGTTGTTTTTCCCCAGTCTCAGTCTCAGTCCCTGACCCTGTCTTTCCCTGCCCTTGTTCCTGTTTTTCCTGCCTGCTGATAAATGTTGCGCTATCAGCGACGTTTATCGTTGAGGCCATTCCTGACTGGGTGCGACAAGTCAGCGACTTGGAAACTACAACAACAAGTCCTCCCCCAACCCCCCTCCGTAAAAATGAGTATTTTCCCCCGTCTTCTTTTAGATGAATGTTTCTGAACTACATAGAAAATATAGCAGTAATGTTTTGTATCTCTTGGGCGTTTCGAGCTGTTTACATCTTTAATGCTTTATTAATTGCTCCTTAGTTGTTTTAATCTTTAATTACTTAAATTAAGCAAAACTAAAAAATGTCTTTAATTAAACTGTTGAGTTTTAATCTCCAAGTTTAAAAATAGCTACAGTGCCGCTCAAATAAATCGGTTTAAGGGTTCTACAGAATAAATTTTCTTAACAATTGTAAGAGACTTTAAGAACTTTTATCTTAATTTGGCATTCGCGCTTTTAATATTTATAAAAACATTTAAACTTTTGTTTGGAAAAACTCAAAAACTTATTGTTCATATGGCGGCAACTATGCATATGACTTATGATAATCTGTTGAAACTAGTTGCAAAAAATATACTGCGTAAAGAAACAAATAAAAATTGTACCTTAGAAACTGTGAGCTATGTTTTGCATAGAAACAGACACACAATTAAACATCAAATGAAATGGAAATATGTTTAAAAAACTAAGATACAAAACGTTGTAATCTTTACCTGGCTTTTTCGCTTCATTATAATTGCTATAATTCTCAACTAGTTTTAGCCTCTATACCTCCACTTTTTTCTAAACGAGCTGAAAGTTTAAAAGGAGTAGTGTTAGAACTTTCAGCTGTGCAATATTGAGGATTTAAAATCGACTTAACTTATATATTTGCCTAAGTTCTTTTGGATCAGTCAGTTTTAGAATCAGAAAATGTTTCGACAAGACTACATTATATTTCTTTTATTATATATGCTTTGCCATTCTCTACCATAACTCAGCCTTTGTAGCTGTTTAGGTTTTGGATCCAATAAATATTTAACCCTGCTTTAGTTTTCCTGTCACCTTCCTCCACTTGACGCCGCCTGTTGCAATATTCCCTTTCCCGGAATACTCACAACCTCAACACCCATTAGGCCATGTCAGTGCATGCCATATCCTGGATAAATAGATGGTTCAGTCATTAAACAATTTACGCAGCTATAAATTTACGCAATTTACTTATTGCCAGCCGAGACAGAGAAAGAGAGAAACCTTACACAAATGCAAACACATCCCATGTATGTCCTACGGCGGCCCTTTAGCCAGCCCGCATACCCTGGGATAGGGCCATAAAAAATACCCCTGCACAAAGTTGCAGAACATTAACACATCTGTCCAGATACAAAAGAGTCAGCCCGTCCGCCTGAGCGATTAACTTTTTGCATCCTTCACGCTTCGTTCACTCTCATTGCCCGCCTCTGACTCTGATTCTGATTCTGATCCTGACTCTGACTCTGACTCGGCCATGCCGCATCAACCTCATCTTCATCATCGCCCACGCGCTGCTGCTTGTTTGCCTTTTTTATTGCCCCAGGATGTCAGGATGTAGATTTTCGGGATTGCTGCTCTGTTCTCCACCTCCAAAAATGAACAAGTGGAAATTTTTAATGAAATTGTCATCAATTAAAATTTTGTGCTCTTCCATGACCATGAGTCCGCCAGACGACAGGCAAGTGACACTGCATAAGTCCAGTTTTTTGGTTTTCTGTTCAGTTCACTTCACTTTCGGCTTTTTACGACCCAGACGTCTATCCAGGCACTTGGATGGGCTTAGGCTTTAGAATTGTGGGCACATAATAATAATAATAATGTGCATAACTCGGAGCACTAGAACTAGCACTCGTGCCTGGGATTGTGTTCAGCTATAAAAATAATTTGTGGCCAAAAAAAAACCTTCCCTTTCGCTCTGATATCATCATATTTTAAGGGGTAAGAGACTGTTGGAGTTGGATGACTCGAAGAGGTTAACGTCTGCCAGTAATTTGTTGTCATTTGCTTGTTTTTCCAGCTTCACTTTAATGGGTTTTCATAAATTTTTATTGTTTTCAATATAATTTTCCTTTTTTTTTTTTTTTGTTTAGCTCTCTGTTTTTCTCATACAAAAGTATGAGTAGATGCAAATGTGTTTTTGAGTGCCATGAATTTGTTCAGCATTTTGAAGATAGAGCTCTGAAAAAACACTCCTTGACTTATTTAAATTGGGTTTTAGTATGATGATCAACTCTAATATCAGTAAGTCTATTACGTTTTTTCTTGGACTTGGGCATTGTTTGATTTTAAAATTTCCTAAACGAATAATAATGTTTCGATCTTTAACTAACTCGATTAAAAGTTATCAGCATTACTTTTTATTAGTTGTCTTATTTATAAGAAGTACTCATTGGTGATTAGCTTAACGACTGGCTTAGAAACTAGTGCTCATCATTTAATTTGAGTGTGCTGTGAATATGTGAAATTGTTTAAAGAATTATGATCTTTGTAATCTTGTATTACAATATTCCTAATGCAATTCATACAAGTCCTGAAGAGGGTGTTCCAGTTCAGCAAAATTACATAAAATACATAATTGTAAAATTCATACATTGTACATATGTATATACCAAAAACTAATATTGAGAAAGTTAGTAGTGGTTAACAAAAAAAGAAAAGGATTCCTAAAAACTATTATAATTTATGACAAAAAGCCCGACGACTCAAAAAAAAAAAAACAATTTAATTTTTCACTAGTTTTTTGTCTTTTAAAATATTGGCAGTTTTTATGTTATTAAGTCATTTTAAGTCAATCGGCCGATAATCACTTGGGGAAAAGTCTGTAATTTTTTTCAATAATTTGAATATCGAAAAATTGTTTTTGAAAGTTATTATTAAATAATCCCTTTGAAATCGTTCCCTTTGTATTTGTAGAATAGTAGCACAGAAAAGTTCTACAGAAATAAAATGAATTTCAAGTCCAAGCTTAAATGAATTATTAATTAGTTTTATCTGCATTCGACATAACAGCTTAACAATTTTTAAAAAAAGTTTTTATTTTTATTTTTTTCTTTCAATTTACTAGTTGATGCTTTCTGTAGAAATTCTAATTATTCAGACATCAGAAAATAAATAATGCTTTTACAAAACAATTCAATTTGACTCGTCTAAAATTGTAATATAAAATACAAAATATATAGTATTTTATGAAAATAATTCCATTTAGTTTTCAGACTTGAAAGTTTCACTTACTGATAAAAGTTGAAGCAATTGAAAATATACCCACCAACCGGGTTCTTTTTGTATTCAAATTTCACTTTCAATTCCTGATATGCAACAAAATTTGATATTTTTGATAATTATAACTTTTCATGTATTTTATTGGTCTTCTTTGGTTCAATTCTGTTCAGTTTGAAACTATCTGACCATGGGATAATTAAATAAACCAGAAATTGCATTTCCCAACCAATTAGATGGTAATAAATCTTTGCCAAGCACAAGAACACCCCTTGAACATTTTTGGTTGATAAAATGGGTTCTTTTAACCCATTAGCTTAACCGGAAGATCGCTCAATTAGTGTTTACTGCTGCTGGTCAGCCAGTTTCAAGTCCCAAGTGGGTCACTCTTGTGCGTGAAAGGATTTTGGATTTAGGGATTTTGGCATTGGTTTTGTTGTGTTGGCCCAACAAAGTGACATAAATCTTTTCGAGCTGTTATGCCAGAAATTCAACCGGAACTAAAGCAATGACGCAGCAGGAGTCAGGACACATATCGATGGGTTTGGCCTGCAGCCAGTCATAACAGAACGCATGCATGTCCCGCTTGCTGAGATTTATTGATGCTTTTGGGGGGTGTGCAAGTTCTACATACATGTGTGTATATCAATGTATCTATATATCTATTTGTAACATCTTCGATGGGCATCAATGCCGGATGGGCAAAACGACAGGCGTTCGATTGAAATTAATTGAATTTGCGCGTCTTCAAACTTGACTTTCACTTGAGCTGTTGGGCTGGCCTGTTCTGGCCTGGTCTAGCCTGGGAGCGTGGACGGTGCTTGTTTCCTGTTTATGCTTGAGATATTTGCTAGCATAAATTACGCATATATATATATATATATATATATATATATATATATATACACATCCATAAGAATTGAATGAAAAAGGAAAGCGAAAGCAATGAAAAAAAACCCTGGCAAAAACAGGAACATTAAATTTATTTTTATTTCGCTGAGCAACCCCAAAAACAACAACAGCGCTAAGCGCTTAGTCAAATCCCTGAGACTACAATTTTGGGCGCTATATGCGGTCCGTTGAGTTTCAGTTTTCGTCATGAATTTTCTTTTTATTTTATGATTTTCTATTACCATGTATTTTCTTCCCCCCACTAGTTTTTGTTTTTGGCACAAGATTGCCATCTTTGCTTGGGGTTGCTGCAACTTATGCCCGGTACACTTGGCTGGCTCTCAAAGACAGAATCAAAATCATGCCGGAAATGATGATCGTACGAAAGCAGGAAAGGCAGACAAATTTATCAAATCGTTTTAATATGAAATGAGTTTGGGCTGGGAGGCGCGCTTATAATCTTTGGCCATCCATTAATCACACTCTATGTGTTGTTTGAGTATGAGATTTGGCGAAACAAATTGTCAGCATCTTTAAGATGTCGGAATTACCAACATTTAAAATCAAAAAGTTATTCAAATCATAAAGTTGGCGCTCCCAAGTCAAGTGTGACCCTTTTGCAAGCTGAATAAATGCATTTGGTCAAGTTTGCGTCACTTTTCAACACTGAACCAAAAAATATATATTTTCCAACACCGCGGACGCTTCGTTAACGGTCACACTGACAAGAAATTATAAAGTTTTTTATTATTATTTTTTTTTTTTTAAATTGTTTACAATTTCTAATCCTGTTTGATATAATTGTGTAAGTTATCAACAATTAAGTGTTTTCCGGCTTAGGCCAAAGTTAAAAAAATACATCAATTTGTGTTGTGAGTGACAAAAAATGCAAAAGCAAATTCAGCTGTGGTTCACTTCTGGGTTTTGTTGTTGGCCTGGCCACCCGCAACCCCTTTGACCGACCATCATCTCCTCACCACCCCAACGCTGGTGCTCCAAAGGCGGCGCCCCATCTTATTGTTGTTGTCATGGTCACGCAAATTCCGCGTCATTCCAGCAGCGAGCCGCTTCATTTTTTTTCGTATGACAGCTGAGGGAAAACCAATAGAGCAAGGACAGAGCCAGGGGGACGACGCCTACGCCCGCATCTAAGCATGTGTGCGTGCGTAAATGAGTTAGTGTGTGTGTGTTGTGCTTTGCGTACATTTTATGCTAATTAAATGCAACTTTATTTTGCTAACATGAACCTGCCTTGCAACACGCCCCAGTTCTTCGGTGGTTGAAAGCAAGCAAGCAAAGAATGAAAAGAAACGAAACGAAATATAATTCAATTAACGCCCTGGCCACCACAACAGTTGTTGGAGGCATTTGGAGGAGTCTCCGGCTGCGCCTTGAAGTGTATATAAACGTTTGCATGTATGTGTGTGTGTATGTGGTGTGTCTACGTTATCAACTCTGGCGTTGACTTCTTTATCGCGTTAGTTCCAGAGTGATTAAACTGCAAGACCAGAGAGACTAAAGAGAGCGCAGAGGAGTGGAGGAGTGATACATACCAATATGATTCCAGTTCCATTAAATACGCAGTTAAGACGATAAGAGAGCCCCTCGCATATACACGTTTAAGAAATCCGCTGATAACTTGCGAATTGCCTTCAATTTCATAATTAACTTGAATTTGCTTCGCCAAATTTAAACCAGAAAACCCATACCTAAATCCTCAACCCTCAAGATACCCAACTCGTGCAGGCTTCCCGCTGCTTAAGAGATTTCACTTTTTAATTCCGAAGTCTGCTGGCCTGGCATTCTCAGTCCCAGTCCCCACTCCCGATGTACCCAATCTGCCTCAATTGCCTAATGATTGTGTCAATAATTGAGCATAATTGAAAACAAAGGGGCGTCGTTCAAACTCGTTTTGCTTTATTTATTTGTTTACACACACACAAAATCCAAGACATAGAGATACTTAAAATAGAAAACATTTCTGTCAGTCAATTGAATTTTTACACACTAATCTTTGATTCCAAGTAATTTCAAAGTGACTAATACAAGACTTCCACTTCCACTTTGTCGTTTCCTCTTCTTGGCCAACATCATCATCACCATACACAATGGAGTAAGGCAAAAAAGTAAGAGAGAGAGAGTGTGTAACAGAGAACGCAAGTAAAAGAGTGAGACAAAGACCATTTAACACCATTTAACAAGTTTTTTTTTACAAAATTAATAATTTAAATAATTAGCCAAACTTTCAAAGAATCATATTTGCATGACACATATCTTATCAAAGTTTTTGCATCATAATTAAAAGATCGTAAATATTAAAGCGTATTAGTTTTGAAAACGAATCTAGCTTGAAACTACTCATAGTTTCCTTATGTGGCATATTAATTCATTAATAATAACACTTATTTTCATCATTTGCTGATGACTTGTTGCATAGTGTAGTAATCAAGTAGAAAGAAATTAGTCATCGTCGTCATCGCAAGGAAAACGAAGGAAGGAGAAGGTGGCTGGCGGCACCCACTGCCAAGAGAAAAAAAGAGGGAAAAAGGGGTCCATTTTCACATCTACAATTTGTTTTGTTTACATTTTGGATGCCGCGATCGCCAAGCAATGAGAGCCAGAGAGAGCAGGTGGCGCTCTCCCCAAATTCGCTCTCTCTTTGTCGGATTCGCTCAGTGTCGAGGCTCCCGCTCTGAGCCGCTAGCGTTCGGCGCAAGCTCCCCAGTTGAGTTTTACCCGTCGTCGGTGTCAATTCGTTTTGTTTGTTTAGTGTGTGTGCCGTGGCCGATATCGCAATACAGCGCATATATATATATATAATAAAGAGTATATATCCCACACACACACACACATATATATTCTTAAAGAATATATATATACATATGCTTTGCGTATCTAATTGAATTTATCATATTTTGTTTTTTTTTTTCGTTTTATATGTATGTATGTGTTCAAGTTCAAATATTGAGTGAAAAGCAAAACAAAAAAATTATTTAAAAAATACAAAAAAAGGTATTAGCCAAGTGCAGCAGTCAGCAGTTATCGCCAATTCTCTCGGACTGATTGTTCATACTACCAATACAAACAAACAACAACATGTATACATCTACATATGTAGGAGCATGATTCAGTGTATTAGTGCGTGACATATGGCGTTATTTTTACCCATAAGAAGAGCAAACAACCGAAATATATGCCATAAATAAGTAAAACCAATTCTGTAATTAGGCAAACATTCAATGAGTTTCAGTCTCAAGAGTGCTCGGCGGCTGCGCATCGTTTCAAATCAAAAAAACAAAATGATATACATATATGTACATATAAAATACCTTTTTGGAATGTGTGTTTGTTCGTTTTCAAGAAGAAAAAAAAACAAACAGCAAATATTACCTCATCGCTCTGCCGCAGTCGACGACGTCTGCTGAGACGACGACGACTGACTATGTTGTTTTCTGCCCCTGACTTTACGCTAGCTATGTATGTACATACATACATACATCACATCACATCACATCATACGCACCAACATATAAACATTTTTCTTATACCTATGTATGTAGTATATTCCATTCGAGATTTCTTGTTTGCCTAGTCAGAGCAGCGCAGCAGCCTTAGCCGTTTAAAATCTTGTATTTTCAAGATTCATTTTACAACTACTTAACACTTGGATTTGTTGTCTATCTACATTTACGTATTGTTGGGGTTTATCTCTAATACTACGATAGATTCAATTTATATCCTCATCGACATCAGTCAACATGTTTCATCAAAAAAGTTTACATCAATTGCATATTCGGAATAACTTGAAAGAAAATGGAATGCCTTTCAGAAACAATAATCGGAACTATTACTCCCACTTCAATAATCGTAAAATCTCTTTACCTTATTGGGAAATCATTTAAAGAATTTGCGTTGTAAGGAAATGAATTTTATACAGATTTCTTTATCGTAGTTGAGTAAAAGAGAGGGAGAGAAAGAGTATCTCAAGGTTGTCTGGGGAATTCTCTAACTGCTGCTGTTTTTCCTAAATTTTTTGTTTTTTTATGGTTGTATGTTAATACATACATATGTTTTATTTCATTTGTATTTCAATTTCTCACTTCCATCGTCGATCATTTGCTTCGATTGTTGTTTGGGGCAAATTTCACTGGCGCTCCATTTTGTGGGCGTTTTGGGTTTTTGTTTAACCATTATCTGAAAATGTCAATGCTCGTTTAAATCTCTTGTTGTTATTGTTATTCTTTCTATACAACCTCCCCCTCCACTTCCACACTCCCTCCCCACATACCCTCCAGCTCCACCGCTCTGTGGCTCATGTCACTTCAGCAAGCTTTTTGACCTTATTAGCGTGTCTCATTTTTGGTATGCCTCGAACGCGACTACAACCACGAGACCACATAAAGAAATCCAAGCTCATTTTCACTCCATGCTGCTCCATTCTCTGATTCTCCGTATGTATATGCGTGTGTGGGCACAAAAATACGAGTATTTTTTTTGTATTTTCTTGTATATTATATGGATTGTGGACAAGTGGACGGACGTGTGGATGTTTTGCATCCGCTCCAAGTGAGTGCTGCGTGCACATTCATTTTCGATACAACAAACACCACCAACAACAACAACAACCAGCAGCAGCAACCACAACAACGATTCATTCAAAATTCATTCAAAACTGATTTGTAACTCGGTCACTTGAATCATTTGTGGGCAGCACCGGGGCACCCATTTTGGACATGATTCAAATTGGCTTATAACGCGTTTTGCTTGCAACTGCATTTTGTATTTTATTAAGGGGAGTGGGAGAACATTTTTTATATAAACTTTGTTTTATTAACATTGAGAGTATCATTTTTATTATACTGCAAATACTTTTATTTTTTTTTTTCTTTTGCATATTTGATTAATTGAGCTGTATTTGTTAATTGGGTTTTGCACTTGATGGACAGAAACGCGAATCAGCAATGTTGTTTGGGGCTGCTTTTTGTGGGCTCTGTTGGCCAAAGCAACTTTCGAAAGAGAGATCAAAAATTTACTGAGATTTTTGCATGGCAATTTGTATATACATTCATATGGATGCATATATGTATATATATATGTATTTCTTTAATTAAGTTTTGTATAGTCTTTTAATGAGAAATGTCAGTTGCATAATTGAAAAACTGTTTCGAGAGTCCGTTGGTTATCTTTGGCGCTTAATGAGGGTTCCACCGATCACCGATCTTCATATAAATTACATTTTAAGATGTCAGTTATCACAACTCTATCGAATTTTCGGTTTCTGTAAATATTAAAATGTTTCAATTTTTTTTTTTCAATTACTTGTTACATAAGACAGGGGGTGGAGGGTGAAGGGTGAGTGAAGTTTAATACAGATTTTTTCATCTTTTTTATTTTGAATGTTACTTCCCATATTAGCCTGTTGTGGACCAAGCCAAGTGCAGGGACTTGATCAAATGCTTGCCTCATATTTCAAGCTCAATTAAAACAAATTAAGCAAGAAATTGTATGTGGTGTTTTTTTTTACTTGGGTCTGGGGGTACAATATCAAAATTCGATGCTCCAAATGCACACACAAGCAACAGTAGCAGCAGCAACAACAACAACAACAACAATAAAGGGGCAAACAGAGTAATAACAATTAAAAATTATAAATATAACAACTGTGCGCTCTATTTTTTTAACGCCTCAGCATTTTTATTGCTTTATAGATACATACTTGAATATAGTAGATATATATATATATATATTTGTATATATATGTAGATAAAGATACAGATGCATGCATGTTATGTACATCTGTACATCTGTATGTATGTAGGTTTTATGCCGCTTTCAAACTGCTGCCGCACACATGTTTTTCTTTTGCACCGTACAAACTGAAAAACAAGCAACGTAAAATGCTAAGCAAACAAAAAAAAAAAAAGGAACAAAATATATATAAAAGAAAAATAAAACTCAAGTCTATACCATACATAGTTGTTCAAATGAACACTACGAAATATCGACTAAAATTGTTGAGTTACTTACCTGTTCCTCATACCCTATAGTTTAAACGGGTATATGCACACTAGTGTTGCACACATTGATCATGTTGCTGAAGATTATATCGCTCTTCTTTTTTTCGAAGTAAATCAACTCATTTATTTTGTTCACTTGCTCAGTTTTTCACTTGTTCAATACATTACTTACTTGAAGCATTCTGAACATTATTTTAATAAAAATCTCTTTTGTTTTTTAATATTATTAGTAATAATTTATGATTTTTAGTTAGTGAACAAAAAAGGACAGTTGAAAGACAACTTGTTTAGTTGCTTAGTATAGCGAACAACATTTTTTTTGCTCCCTCACACATGTATTTAATATTTATCAATAAATATTCATGCCTGAGCTTCTTAAAAATAGAAATTTTTAATGAAAATCGAGTGACATTTGTTTTACTATAAGAACTGATAAGCATATATGTACATATCTATCTAGACGGTGTGTTTAGAATTATTTCAAAGAAAAACCCGATATAAAATCGTGTATTTGGGCTCGAAACAGAAAACCAGAAAAAGTCTCAATTTCAGTTCCCGCAAAGTAAAAAATGTGTAAATGAGAAGAGACAGAATCTATCCTTAGGTATATTCCAGGTATTATAGGTATATTTCTTTTTGAAATGAGTTCATTATATTTTGACAAGATCATTGCATAAATACATTCAAAAAACCAATAATCAAATAATTTGCAATATATGTACTCTTTCAAACAAGTAAAGTGAGTTGCCAGACTTTTTAAAAACCGAAAGGCTCGTCTTTGCTTTTGAATTTATTTAAGCAAAGCTCTAAAATTCAGTTATTCAGAAATTTCAGTTATTCCCTGTTTGTTATTATTCATGGTTTAATTTATTGATGATATTTGACTTTGAGTAATGTCACAATTTTGTCTAGGTAACTATGAATTCGAAAATTTTATGAATAGTTTTTGTTCTTTGTTGTTTTTTGATATACTTTTGACCACATAATGGGCATAGTTTATTGTTTTTGGAAATGTGTTTCTTAATTACACGGAACTTTCAAGTGGAGGAGGTGGCACGAAGAACAACCACAGCGATTGCGAGACTGCGAATCAACATTCGTTGTAGTAATTTTAAAGAGGCCCCCCGTCCGAAAGAAAAGTGGGCGACCAACCGAATTGGAATTTCAGGCATTTCCTTTTTGATTCGCATTCCCTTTATTTGTTTATTTTTTTCTTTTACTCATCATTTGGTGGTTGACTCATCTGCTCCGAGCCTAAGTGAACACAGGGGAGCAGCTGCTTAAGGAACCCTTGTTTACTACTATTTGCATACCGCTGATAAAGAATATTATTCATATATACATATATATCTACATATGTATATGTGTACGTAAATGTGCATCCGATTCTAAATATAGAATGGAAGTTGTTAATGATGTTGTTGTTGCTGCTGCTGTCACCATATTGAACGGCCAAGATTTATGCAAAAATTAATTTCGTATTTTTATATTATAAACATTGAGTAACTACTGATGGAAGAAGGACAGTCCATTTAATTTATTTGTGACTGCATTTTATTTATTTAGTTATTTTTTCCCGCCTTTTTATCATGTCAGAAATGTGGGCTGTGTATTTTTTTTTTGTTTCTGTTTCGGTTGTGACTACTCTGAGTGTCGTAAATCCCTGCTTGATTACGTCAGTCGTCATTCGGTTAGTTGATTTTGGCGAGGAGATAGAGATAGATATGTATATAGATAGATATATGTGTGTATTGAAGAAGTGGAATGGGGAGGGTGGTAGCAAGGTAGGGTGAGGTGGCCATAACTTCATCACCCTGTCAGTTGCTCAGTTTGTCAACCAATTTCCTAGTTTCTCATGAGCAAACTAAAGATATTTCAAATGAATTCTTTTCTCACCTTCCCCACCTCACAACCACCGCCCGTCCAATTACCATAAGCCTTGATGTTAAAAATATATTAGCAAAAGAAAAAAAAGGGAAAGGGGGAGAAAAACCCTTTGCTAAGTTGATTATCCAATCTAAGATTGGCGTGTCCACTGGCAGTTTATTGCTATATTATGTATTTCCTGGCCTTGTCAGACAATTTCTTATACATATGTATATACATATAAATATATATATATATTTCTTTTGGGAGGGGCACCCCTAATCAATGAAACAGCTTTGTGTCTTTATAACTATATATGTATGTATGTATGTATGTATAAACGTATTTATTTATATATGTTTATATGTGGATGCAATGGCATTCAAGTACTCTCCCCTTTTCAATCTTGATAGCTGCAATTGGGAGGATGCCTTACATACATATGTATGTGTGTGTGTATGTATTTCGTATATGAATATGTATTTGCCTCTTTTGGCACTCACTTGTGCGAAAATCCATTGGAGCCCGACTGGCGGGAGCCTAATTTTTTGCTGTCTACGATTGACAACGGAAGGCAGAAGGAGGTCTTAAGTGGGCTGCTGTTGCTGGGAATGGGAGCTTGGCATCCAATCATAAAATTGCCTGGCAATGTCTTTTATGTAGAGTGAAGAAAAACCAAGAGAAACCAAGAAAAGAAAGCGAAATAAAAGGAAAAAAACCAAAGCAGAATAAAACGGAAGGAAGTCGAAAGGTTCCTGTATGCATAGTTTAATACCAAAAAGTCTCTAATATTTTGAATATTTTGCACATGCTAAACAGTTTCTTGAAAGCTTATTATTGTTATTTAGAGAAAAGTTAATTTAGCAGCAGTTTCAAATGGGATCTCGTCAATCTTAGACCTGGGTATTCTTCGAAATTGAGAATATTTATCGAATTGCTTATTTACTGATAGGATTCAGCGGATGATTGATAAGCATTAATTTGTTAAGAGAAGCTAATTACAGCCACAGGGCGTAGTGAGACACGCGTGCGTTCAAAGGGTTTTAATTAGCTTTGTCGATGCTTATCATCTGTTTGCTAAGGTTGATATAATTTGGCCACATTATGATAAATGTATGTATGTGTACTCACTCACCCCCATCTCTTGTGTTGGTAACCACCTTGAGGTTGAGCTAATTGAAAATTATAGGCCAAGCGAATGAATAAACTAGGCAACTAACCAACCAACCGCCCACCCACCAAACCACCCACCAAACCACCCACCCACCAATTCATTCATTCAGATCTAGAGCCCATCCAGCCGTGATTTTGCGCCCTTCTCTTGACGTCACTTTGTGTCGATTCATTCGATTTGATTTGTTTGTTTGCTTTTCTTTCTTATCCCTCTCGCTCTCTTATTGTTTGTTGTTTATTTATTGTGTATTTTGTTACTTTTAATGCATCTTTTATCTGGATTTTGCCATCATTGGACTGCTCATTGTTGTTGTTGTTGTTGTTGTTGCTGTTGATGCTGATAGTGATACAAAAATTTGTGGCCCATTGTTTGCCAGACGAGCAAGAGAAAGAGAGACAGAGATCTGAGGCGAGACAAAGTCTCTTTGGCGACGACAACGTCTTGTTTACTCAAATTACAACTGTGGGGTTATCTGCACCAGATTTCCACACCCACAAGTCAAATTGCAAAGTTCGAATGGGTTGGCTCTTATTGACCCCCAGCCGAGTTGCTGCTGATGCTGATGCTGCTGCTGCTGGGAGTGGGCACTCCTGGACAGCAATGCACTCCTATGTATCTTCTCTCCGGTCACTGTTTATATTTACTTAGGCGTTTGTCTTATTTATCTGTTGACTGCTGCTCCACTTTGGCATTTTCCTTTCGTTCTTTTTTTTTTTTTTGTTTTTTTTTTTTGCATTTTTAAGGAACGTTTTTATCGCAATGTGTCTTACCAAAAAAGGCATAAGCAAATGTTTATGACCGATCATTTAACACGAGTTGAACGCCCTCGGATCGGCCCCTTCGTTGGTTGTATGTGCAAGGAAACGCAAGAACGTGACTGTTGTTTATAAAAGGTGTTAATACCTATGAAAACAAATATATAATTTGCCAAAATCGTAAAATAAACATGCTTGATTTATGGGAAAATTTTCTTAATGTGTATCTACTTAACTTGGAATCCAGAATACCAGGTTTTTACACATACCCTGCAATCAAAAAAAAAAAAAAATCAACTTGAAACTTATCCAAACGGTGAAACTTATCTCTATATATGTTACAACTACACAGGACAACTAATTCGAACTTTATCATTGTTTCCTGGAGTTTTTCTATTGCTTCATGAATGAAAGAAGGCCCCAGATCTAAAAACAAAAATGGTTGAAAATCCTTAAACGTCAATCAAGAAAAAATAGTAAAATTGTATAAAATTGTCCCTAATATATATTTATATAAATTACTTTATTCGATGGGAAATCAATCATCTTTACTTTCTAAAGCAGGATAAACAAAAATTGATTTACAGAAAAAAGGGATTTTAAGTTCTATTAGAGCAGTTTTAGAGCAATAAGGAATGCATTATAAAAAAATTATTATTAATATGTATTATTGACATATCGAAATTCAATATGATACCTAAATCTTAATCCATTTTGGACCGCAGTTCCAGCAAGTTTTATATGTTATTAATTATAACTAAATCAAGCATAGGCACAATTAATTAGTTTGATTTGCTGACTTTTAAGTTAAAATACTGTTTTACCTCACTTTTCATATTAGAAATGTTGCACTATATCAACACAATTTTGGTTCAAAAGTAAGTGATATTTATTGAAAATAATGAAAAATATTTCAATATAATCTAAAATCTTAAAATACTAAGAATAAATCCCAAAATTACATCGAATGAACATTCAAATCAACATTTAGATCAGTCGGTTCTGCCCAAAATAAAATACGTAGATTATTTTTGACTTGGATTGGACTTGGATTCCTTGTATGCTAATTACCACAGAAAAATCACTTCAAATCTTAACAAGAGAGTAAACTTTGGCTGATTATATAGGGTTTTTTTGTTCTATTATAATTATTATTCCTCTCTAGTGTTATTTCGTAATAGCTTTCAATGGAAACTACAACAAATGTGGCAAATTAATGTAGTTACTCTTGTTCCATATGTATACATAATTACACTTGTTATTCAACCTGGTTTATCCAGCAAACAAAAAACAAAAAATAAAACAGCACAAACCCAATAAAGATCCATCGTGACACATTTGTCAAACATCAATTGTGTCTGTTTCTCTCTCTCTCTCTCTCTGTCTGTCTGTCTGTGTTTTTGGACCATTCAGTTTTTTATGTGTGTTTCTTTTTTTGACAAATTTCCGCTGACATCAATTGTAAAGAATTGCCATGAATCGTTACTCAGCCGCAACACTAATAATCATCGTCAGTTGTTTGTAGTGTAGATAAATTTTTTGCTCTCCGATTGGGCAGCCTCTTTTTTGGGGCTGCTTTTTGACTGCTGGCCATCTGTTTGAACCTCTAAACTAAATACAGTAGAAATGTCTAAAAATTCAGCGATGAGTCATTTGCAAAAAGCAAAGCAAATCAAATTAATGAATACCACCCCCTGCCCTTATCCCTACCCCCGCACAGAACCGTGGCATTAGCATCAGCAATGAGAAAAGCTCCCGCATCAGATGCGGTTGGGGCAGCTAGCCAACTAAATGAACATTTATATTGTTGTATTTGTATTTTGTTTTGTAGGTGGAGTGGGGTGTAGGGTGGTGGATTGGCATACAAGATTGCCCCCATGATCAAAAACAAATAAGAACAACAACAAAAAAAGTCCTCTTCATTCAAAAAATTTAGATTCACGGCACCTTTTTGACGTTGACTTTGCCGGCATTTAGCTTTCAATAGAAGATAGGTAGGTGGTGGTGCTGATGATGATGATGCTGGTGGCGATGGCTTCTGATCTTGTGGCTGTGTTCTATTTTCAGTATGCCGTGAAAATTGTGTGGCACACATGAAAAGCAGAGAGGGGATATGGATAAACATACATACATATGTACACATATACTATATGCAAGCATTCATAAAATACATATATATATAGAAGCTTAGTTGAGCGGGGGTTGGGGTTTATTTCTTAACACTTCCTTTTTTTTTGTTGGTGGTTCCTTTCATTGATTTTGATTTGGTTCGGTTTTTGGAAAATCCATTGGATCATTGCCTAGCAGCGAGTTACACTTTAAAAATTATGCTTTGTTTACCTTGAAAAGTTCTCGCATTAATGCTGTATATTTTTAGCTTTCATATACGCGCAGCTAATGCATATAGATTGTGGATATACATATATGTATGTATGAATATATTTGTATGGTCTACGTATGTATGTATATTGGGGCTGCCTGTTGTTTTGGTTTAATTAAAATCTGTGCTCGCCTTTATAGTCGAAAGGAAAAACTTTTACGCATTGTGAATTTTTCAACACATTTGACGTTGAACAGCTTCGGATTTTTTTTTGGTTCGCCGTTTTTCAATTTTATATTTTGTGATTTATTGCCATTGAGCATGTGTGTTTGTTATATTAGTTTCCATCTATAATATATATTTTAAAATTTAGGAATATCATGTTAGAGCCTACGAATCATGACTATCCTGTCAGTTAAATTTGACTACATAAATAGATCTTATTTGCTTTTAGTAATTTTAGTGAGCTGCTTTTGGTGCCACAACAATTTGTTTAGCTACTGTGTACACGTGCTTTTTTTCTCACTGTGGTTGTAAAATTTACGCAGAAGCGACAAATGATTTTGGAAAATTTGTGGCCATGATCATGATTATGTCATACTTATTATTTCATTTAAATTGAAAGACACATTAAATTTCTTTTTTTTTTAATTGATTGAAACAATCAATCGATAATCATCTTGAAATTTATTTCCAAACTTTACCTTTATATGTATATATATACACATATATATATATATATATATATATATGTATATTTATACATATGTATATATCTAGAACGTGCTATGCACCTAATCCAGACATCTGTTCCCACATCAGAATCGTGCCAAGGTCTTAGATTGCGTTCGGTATAACTACGTGACGCTATCGTTTTGTAATTTTTGATTGCTCTTGCTTCGCGAATGAACAACATGAAATAGACTCTCGACATACACAATCAGCCTACAACATACAATCAACCAACCAGCCGACCTACTAAGCAAGAAACTTGTCCAACGCCCACTGCAAATGCCTTTTCGCTTTCAGGTGGCGGACAGCAACGTTAAAAGATCGGGCTCCAATTGGGGGCACCCACGCAATAAACAATAAGCCAAAAAGCAGGCCGCTCTTTTGTCGTGTCATTGAATTGGGTGAGGGTGTCTGCCTCCGCCCTAGATGCCACATGCACCTGTAACTGAGATACATATGTGGGAGGAAACATGGCATGGGACAAGGCTTAATAAGTGTCGCCTAGGGGGATTCGACCGACTCCTTTTGCGTGTATCTTGCAAATTTTTGTTTTCCTCTTTTGTTTTTGTTTTTATTTATTTTTTTTTTTTGTATTGGGTAGCTTGTTTAATGGTCAACAGCAGCCGCATTCTTGGATAGATCTCTACTCTACGCCACTCTCTACACTCCTTTTACAGTTTTGGGTCTTTTGGGTGTTGATTGATTTTTTATAAACAAAACTCCATTCGAAGTAATGCAATGTTTGTTGTGTGTGTGTGTGTGTCTTTATGTGTGTGTGAGCGTGCGCTAATGGAAAAGTCTGGTGCAGCATTCTTCAGACATCTTCTATATATACTTACATATCGGTTGTTACGGCTGCCTTGGTGGCATTAACCGCAATGCCAAGCATATAGCCATATATGTGCAGGCAGCATCAGCTTCAAGTCAGCATCTGTGTCCTCTCCCTACCTCCTCCGACTACGTCTTCCTGCACCCGGCACCCGACACCCGCCAATCGACCGCCGACCCTCGATGAGGTCGCGCATTGCTAATATGGAAAATGAAAACAGGAAAAATGCTTTGTGCGTTGAGTTTCGAGTGCATTGCGAGCTTTGAAGTTGTTGCCACCGTGGCCAGGCGCACTTAATCTCAGCAGTGCGTTACACAAGCCCCCACTCTATCCCCTCATTCTCGTCTTGTCCCCTTACCACCCGTCCCTCTTCATGTACCATCCTCTTTCATCCATCGTCGCCTTCTTGCCAGCTGCTGCTTCTGCTGGCCATTGAAAAGATTTATATTGCGTTCGCAAATGTCTTAGTTATAGTATGGATTATGGATTATTTTGTTTTTTGTTTGTTAACCAACTTTCAACCGTTGATCGTTGTTTTTTTCTTCTTTTTTCATTTACAGATTTCTTACACAAATCACAAACGACAACAACAACAACAACGAAATTCAAAACATAACAACGAAAACATTCAGCATATAACAAATCAAACTTTCGAAAGTTATATCCCTCCCGAAATCAGCCAAAAGAGGCAAAAAAAGAAACCAACTGAAATAGATATATATACAAATTAGGCCCTGGAATTATTAAGACGGCTTATAACGAATTGAGGTAAGTGCTAATCGTTAGGCATAAAGATATCTTAATTGGTTGGAGCATGCTTAATTATATAATATGTAAGGAAAACAAAGGGAATCAAAACTTCGATGTAGTACAAATTTAATATGGTTCGCTCGACTCTAATCATTTTAAGTGTGACTAAGTTATGTTGTGGGGGGAGGTATTAGGTAAGATTACGACCCGCTTTTGTGGCCACTTTGCGCCTTAAGTGCATCAAATTTAACCATTTTGTGCGAGTTTTAAGTAAATTGCTCAATTACTTAGTCATAGTTTCAATTAACTAAAGTCGATTGTAAATATATTGTTTACATTGGTTAACATACATGTTCTAGTATCTACTTACTTTTGACTTGAGATATATGTTTAGTGTATTTTGTTTTCGATAGAACTTGCTAGTAGGCCTAGTCGCTCGAAGGAAAACTAACTGCGGTTTCCATTTCATTTTATGGTCTTTGCCTCTGACTATTAATACTACAAACACAAATACATAGTTATTCATATATATAAAAAAAATGTGGAAATTACATAAAAGGCTCCACATTGGCGCAGCATCATGACATTTTGTTATCCTTGCCACGCATATAGGCACACACACACATAGAAACCTCTATTGAACTGGGAAAAGAAAAGCAATCAGAAGAAAACATGGTCCGACTGTGTGAAAGTGTGAGGCGAGGGCCAAGACAAGTGAAAACTGTGCAGATTCCTTGCACAGGACATGGCAGGACTCCTACGCAAAAGGCATACACCACCCAACACTCGCACGTTTATATGGAGCCCCAGACAAAATGGTGGCATTGGCGCCACAAAGTCGCGCCAGTCAAGTTTTTCCTTTTTTTTTGATTCTTCTTTCATTTTGCTTTCTTTTGCTCTTTTTTTTTACTGGTTTTCATAGCGGCGATAAAGAACTTGGTAAGAATGGCTTTCTGTGCGTGTGTATGTGGGAGTAGGGATGTGATAGTAGGTGGTGGTATTTGGGAGGAGGTCCTGGGATTGTGACTACTGCTTTATGCTATCTCTTCTCTTGTAATCAAAATGTTACAAAATGTGTTGCATAGTTTTAGGCCAATCCCACGAAATCTTATTAGCCTATCTATTTATCTTGACTCATTATTCTTCTGAATTTAATTAATCAAAATATCTCTAAGCATAAAATCCAAAAGTTGTGTTTTTGCTAATTAGAAACTTTCAAACGTTCAAATTTTGTCCATAGATCTCCCGTAGTTCTTAAATCTTATAAGATGATGTGCTTCGACATTTTTTTCTTGTTCTTGGGGTTCCTTCCATTATTCATTTTCCATGCATTGATGAGGTTTTTGTTGCTCTTCAACAATAACAACAAGAAAAAAACGAAAACGAGCAAACTCAATTTATATAACTTAGGCAAGTAAACAACAATATCAAGTTGTCCATGTTGTTGTACATAAGCCAAATGCGGAGTCCACCCATTGGTGGTCCAGAGCCACCCATTGGGTAAGCCCAGTTGGTGGTGGATTGCGTACGACGACGGGGTTGCCCGCAAGAAAAAAAAAACCAAACCGAAAATGTTAAGTTGCGTTGCGTTGTCCACCAACCACCATCACCACCACCACCCTCTTCACCCGGCCAAAATACCTCCACCTCCTTTCTTTATCATTCTCTAGGCAGTTTTTACGATCTCATCGAAGCGAATAGACACAAACGCACACACACACACACGCACACACACACCTACTACCATATAGTTTGGCATATTTGCATCCTTTTTCAGCCTTCAAGACTTCATACAGACACAGACACACACACACACACACACATACCAACTGTCATCGCACATGCCGCATAAGGATATGCTGGCAGCAGCGCAGCAGCAGCATCCTTTTTTTCTGGTCGTGGAGCATGCGCGCAGCATCATCTACGGCGCCAAAGCGACGCCAGATGATTTTCATAATGCTTACGACTTGTGGAATGAATCATGTTTAGGTCAGAAGCGCACGATGTGTCGTCGGGATAGCACATCACTCTAGGCCTAGCCGCAGATCGGGCAGAACTTGCCAGCGCTGACACTTACTACAAAAAAATAAACAGAAGAAGAAATATATATTTAGTAGAGCGAACTTACAAGTTAAAAACAAAAAAAAACCCAAAAATAAGTCGCGTTTTTAAATCCGTTTTGTGCCTGTTATTCAGTTAACTGAGTTGTTAAGTTTTTTGTTAAGTTTCTGTGTGAAGTGCCTTTTATAACGCCTTTCGGGCCTAGTTCGTCATATAGTGTGCCTTAAACTCTTTTTAGAACTTCGCTGCATTGTCGTCGAGTGCCTTGCTGAATTTTTTTTGAAAACTGTTTTTTTTTTTTGTTTTTTTTGGAAATTGTCATATAGACCTTAATTAAGTCAATGCGATTTTCAGCCCTAGGCTCCAATCGTCGCTCGAAACTCTGCCAATAATTTGCCTTAAATAAGAAAAACGAAGAAAGAAAGAAAGAACAACACAATACACGTTTTTTTGATTTTTTTTTTTATAAAAATCCTACACGTTTTTATCTATATACACAACATCTAATATATACAATATATATACACACACACTCATATATATATATACAAAGAGAAAAAGCTTTTAGAATTTTTAAACGTTACAAAAAAAAAACAAAAAACAACACAAAAAAAATAAACATTGTTCACGTTATGTATACGCGTTTTTTAAGCTATTTGTAAAGAGACACCAACGTTTTTTGCTGCAATTGTTAGCGGTCATTTGTGTTAGAGTTTGTAATATTTTTTTTCGTGTTTCCTTTTTAATTGATCACAAACTTTCGGTTCTGTACAATTCCTTGTACAATAAACGGACAGGACGCTCCGTTTTGAACACACACCACAAACGTGCCTCAGCTCGTCGAGCAGTTGCGCCCCCCTTCAAAGGAGTTGCGTATCACCTACCCACAGAGACAAAAAGCTAGGTGGTGCACTCCAATCTAGCACTGCCGTCGGAGTCAACGATTTTTAAAATCCCCCTTCAAAACCGTTACGCCTTCGAGACAACGTCAAACCTTTAAACGTATAATAATATTA
Source organism: Drosophila insularis (assembly GCA_018903935.1). Lineage (NCBI taxonomy): Eukaryota > Metazoa > Arthropoda > Insecta > Diptera > Drosophilidae > Drosophila > Drosophila insularis. The sequence continues at coordinate 1,901,796 of JAEIFP010000337.1, read as the reverse complement.
AAAAAAAAAAACAAAAAAGAATAAAAAAAAAAAACAAAATTTAAAAAAAAGCAACGATCTACAACGAAACTTTATACATAACACACCACAACAAAACACAACACACCAGAATCACACTCACACAACAACACAACGCCTTAGCGTGCCTTTATAAGCCATAAGCGATAGTTCCATAAGCTTTGTGCCTTAGAAAGAAAGAAAAAAAAAACCGAAATACCGAAACAAAAACGATTTTTTTTCAATACATTTTTTTGTTTGTTTGTGTGTTTAAAAAAACTAATCGACGATATGAGCTTTAAAATGTGCACGAGAAGTAAGTAAAACATTTTAATATATCAAACCATATTCATATGAGTAGGTACTTTTGAAAAGGAAACTTTCTGTTTCCTAGGAGAACCAAGTTTTTCTATCGCTAACCGCCCTAAAACTTGCTTCAACGCTAGTTGAGAATTACAACTTACAACTTTCGTTGTTCGTAAATTTGTTAGGAATACATTTTTTGTTATAGTTTATTAAAACTTGCCACTGGCCAGAGCAATTGCAAATGAAAGTGCATAGAGAGCTCTGTGGTGGCATCTATTCTCGTAAACACAACATCCAGGAGCAATTAATTAGTTAGAGTCGTAGAAAACTTAGCTGGCCGTAAATTACATCCATTAGCAACTCAGTGTGACTTCTGAGTGAAAAGTGGCTGCCAATTAGTGAGAGTTGCCCACTTCCATTTGCATTTTTTGTGACCAACTGTGAGGGAGTAGCGTGGAGTCGACTGGGAGTAGCTAGTCAGCTGCATCTTGCCGACCACTATAAAAATTCGTGGTCGCCGCGGGCTAAACTCTCTCACTCTCACTACGTTTAGCATTTACGATTATGATGTTACCTTCTCCAACTTTCAGTTGCCAAAATTGTATTTGCACTAAAATTAATAGCAGCAAAAATTTTCCTATTCATTATGTTTTATGGGCCTTTGGCAGGGCAAAAGGAAATCAGAAATAAAAACTGGGGAAATGTTGCTTGTAATGTGATATGCACTCATGCCTGGCATCCATGTGGTGGATTTTTTTGTGGCTCTGACTGATTCTATTAGGTACATATAATGTCATAACTCTGTTAGTTGTCGCTTTGCTGCTGCACTGTGTCTCGTTTGAATTAAGTTATCTCCCTTATTGAATGTTGGGCAAATTGTTTGCGTTTATGCTCCATGAAATCTATCCTGCAATGTCCACAGTGTCCTGCATCCATTTCGCTGATGGGACACTGACAGTTTTGCTTTCTCTCTCTCTCTCTCTCTATCTATCTATCTATCTATCTATCTATCTCTTTATTATGCTCTGAGTGCGTGTTTATTTTGTGGGAGACATCATCATCAATTAGTTAGCTGCCTGGTTTTTTTTGGGGTCCTTTACGGCCTGAATGAAGTTGATGTATGGTGGTGGGGATGTGGATAGTGTGGTCTCTCCTATCATTCAGCTAATTCAATTAATGACAGAGTATTGGTTTACACTAGAGCTCTCCATACAAAAAGGTCATTAAAGGGGATATGTGTTTCAAAACGAACTTTATTCCCTTGGTTACCCCAACATTTATATTTACCCTAATTTCAGACAATATTGACTATTACCAACGCCTTCTTTCATTTCCATCTCACCCTTAACTCAGTCACGTTTAAACCTGTCCCAGATTATCCCGCGCATGCCGCATTTCAAACTCCTTTTCAGCAAAGCGTTCAGATTACGCAGTAGCAAATGGTTACCGTTATAGGCAACTCTAAACCAGCTACTACTCCCACCTAGTCCGTCCCTATAAACATGAACGGTTTAAGTTGCGCAAAGCGCTGCCAATTTACCGGTTGGCGCCACTCAGACGGCCCGTTGTCGGGCGTGAAAATCCATAAGTTAAGGGAGACGAGAGTAACCGGCCGAGAGAGAGAGTAAGTAACAGATTACCAGAGAAGGTACTCTCACTGAGGGTAAAAATTTCCCAGTCTGGGGGTGCATCCCCTTTGAGCAGCTCTCTCTCGCTTTATGTGCGCAGGCTCCATAATCTCGCTTTCTCTCTCTCTCTCTCGCTGTCGCAGTCGCTTCTGCTGCTGCTGTCACAGTCGCAGTCACACAGTCTCTTTGCGGTTACCACCACCGCCGGCAGCAGACAGACAAAAAATCCGGTTAACAGTGATGATGCTGACAACGTCGGGAACGACTTTGCAGCATCCCTTAGACTGGGTAAACTTTTCAGTTGCCAGTTACGTACGTGTCAGTTACTTGCCAGATTTTGAGCCCATCGGACGTGTCTCTTCCTGAAAAAATAAAAAAAAAAAAAAAATATATTGAAAATAAAAAGAGAAAAAGAAAAGGAAAAAAATTTAATAAAGCATAAAGCTGTGGGAAGCCGTCTATAGATTCTAGAAGGACTAGCCGCCATATGGAACCTGGATCCAGCCCAGTTAAAAAAAGTAATACTCGAGCCCTCTTGTGCATGGGTGTGTGTGAGTGTGTGTGTGATTGAGAGGAGTATTTTCGGAAATATCAAGTGGTTTTTGATTCCCAGCCAGGCTTCTTCTTCATTTGTAAAGTGAAACATAGACAGCAATATGCCAGAGGGAAGAGAGACGAGTGGGAAGAGGCAAAAAGTACATTGAAACTTAACAAATGGGGAGAAATAACAAAACATTAACCAAGTAAATTATTGATTTTTGTCATAAGCAAAATACATTTGGTGCTACCCATCCCAGGGCTGAAGTGACACACTTAGAGGCAGCTTTTTGGGCTGTCGCAGGATCAAAAGCAGGCGTCAGAAAATCAATTACAGAAACTCTGAACGCAGAGGGGTGGAAGCAGTAGCAGTAGCATCAGGGTAGGGGGAGCTTGGCATTAAGTGAACTTAGCTAAAAATCCAGAACGGCGACAGAATTCTGTTGCCCGGCCTTGTCGCTCTTGGTCCTGTTCTCGATAAGGGGGGGAAGGGGGAGAGTACGTACGTTGCTAGCTCCCCACCCCATCAAAAAATAGAAGTTGTCTTTGATTTGGTAACTGAAGTGCCTCTCTCTGCCACCATTGCCTCTCTTGTGTTATTTTTTTCTACTATGTGTGTGTGTGTGTGGGTTTTTGCGAGTGTGAGTGTGTTTGTGTAGAAGATTTTCATCAGCAACTTTATCGGCCGTCTACTTTTGGGTGGTGGCTGCCTCTTTTCCTGGCTATCTCTTTACACTTTGGGGGTGGCTTTAGTTCTCTAGTCTCTGGGTTTCTATTTCTATTTTCTCTCTATGGCATTTATATTCAGATATATTCTCTTTTTTTCAATTGTTGTTTTTGGTTTTTCTTTTTCTTTCTGCAGTGCCTTTTGAAATTTCTACACCATATAAACTAAGCCTTAGCAAGAAGAAGAGACGACGAGGAGGCGGAGGAGGAGGAGTAACAGTAGCAGGAGCAGCAGCAGCAGTTATAACAGTTCTAGCAGGAACTGTTGTGAAAGATAAAAAACAACGAAACCGACCACATAGGCGACGACGACGACCAGGCCAAGATGTCCACATTATCGCTGCGCATACAGCTGGAAGGTGGTCGGGTGACCAAGACCATACAATTCCAACCAAATACCACAGTCCACGACGCATGCAAAATTATTCGCGATAAATTTGCTGAAGCAGTGCAGGGAAAACGTAAGTAAAACAATAACATATTGAAATACATATATGTATCCATTCCATATACTCGGATATGCCTCTCTTTTTTTCTCTATCACTCCCACTCTCTCTCCCTGTCTGCCTCTCTCTATCACTCTGACTTTTTCTGTTCTTATCTCCCTCTTTTTAGCCAGCGAATATGGTCTGTTTATCTCAGATGAACAGAACCAGCAAGGCGTTTGGCTCGAGGCTGGACGTGCTTTGGGCTATTACATTCTGCATAATCAGGACACTCTGGAATATCGTTGTAAGACGCGCATATTACGTGTGAGAATGTTAGACGGAGCCGTGAAAACCATTTTGGTGGACGACTCACAGCCTGTCTCGCAGCTAATGGTGGTTATATGCACGAAAATTGGTATAACCAATCATGAGGAATATGGCTTGGTCCGAGAGGATAACGAAGCACAGAATGAGAACTTACCGGATAATAAATTTGGCACCCTAACCCTAAAGCGTAAGATTATGGAGAAGGATCGCGATGCCAAAATGGAAAGTTTACGCAAGAAATTGAAAACGGATGATGAAAGTGAGTAAATATATCCTACTTAAAGAGAGCTTAGAGCAGTTTAATACAACAACAATTGTTCAATTCTTAGTGAACTGGGTGGATGTAAGTCGCACCTTGAGAGAGCAGGGAATTGATGAATCGGAGACGGTCTTGCTCCGTCGTCGTTTCTTCTTCTCGGACCAGAACATTGATTCCCGTGATCCGGTGCAGTTGAACTTGCTCTATGTTCAGGCCAGAGATGCCATTCTGGATGGTACACATCCAGTTACTCAGGATAAAGCTTGTGAATTCGCGGGTATCCAAGTGCATATACAATTTGGACCTCATAATGCGGCCAAGCATAAGCCAGGCTTTTTGGAGTAAGTTTGAAATTCAGTTGCAGAACAAAGTTCTATAATCTAATCTCGAATCTTCAATTTGTTCTCATTTATACAGCTTAAAGGATTTTCTGCCTCAATCGTATGTACGCGTGAAGAACATTGAAAAGAAAGTATTTGCCGAACATCGAAAACATGACGATCTATCCGAAATCGATGCCAAAGTCCTGTACACAAAGACAGCTCGCGAGTTGCCCACGTACGGTGTTACCTTCTTTCTGGTCAAAGAAAAGATGAATGGCAAGAATAAGTTGGTTCCCCGTCTATTGGGTGTAACCAAAGACTCTGTGCTGCGTCTCGACGAGCATACCAAGGAAATTTTAGTTTCCTGGCCACTTACCACAGTTCGACGCTGGGGCGCCTCGCCAAACACATTCACCCTTGATTTTGGTGATTATGCCAATCAATATTATTCAGTCCAGACCACAGAAGCTGAGCAAATTGTCCAACTTATTGCTGGCTATATTGACATCATTTTGAAGAAAAAACAAACCAAGGATCATATTGGCATTGAAGGTGATGAGGGATCCACCATGGTGGAAGAGTCAGTGGCACCATCAAAGTGAGTTCTGCAAATTGTGCCTTTATATCTGAAGAATTAAGTTAACTAATGGTTTATCTAATCATTTCCAGGGCCACTTTCTTGCAACATGAAACGAATCGTGTAGAAAAACTTAACTTGGAGAGTTTGGCACATCCGGGCATTATGCGGCCATATGATGGTAAGTTTAAGGACTCCTTCTAATTGATATATTTATGAATGCACTATAGCTTGAGCTTCTTAAATGTATCTATATATAGATATATATATGGATATTTACATCTAGCCGATGCCAAAAAAGCATTTATACTTGGCTTGATATTGTTTGTTTTATGTTTTTGTTCAATACGATTGATTAAAGAAAATTTCAAATTAAAATGACAAATTATTTTACTGAATCAATATATTTTGTGCTTTTTCGAATATAGTTAAAATTTTATTCTTTATTTTGTGTACGCTAATGTTTGTTTTTTATTTGTTTTATTTCTATATCTTATTCACAACCCACCCTGTTGTTCGTCTGTGTGGAAAAAAAAAATTAACTATAGGCGAGCGCACCTTTACCCAGAACGAAGTGCAGACCGTACAGTATGGAGCCTTCGTTGGCCAGGTCAATCATGCGCACCAGCCGCCCACGGTAAGTCAGCCTGGTCAAAACCCCCCAAAAAATATAGAATATTTCGCAACTAGCAATCACAATTTCATTTCACTCGCTTTTTACCTATGTTGCCACTGCACATTTTCCTAACACAACTACAAAACACATAATATCACCTCCACCATTTAATAGCAAAATAAAAGAAAAATATAAGTCTAATCTCTGATGCATTTCTTTAACATTCCTTTAACATGCTGCAAATCTCTGTATACAGATAATGGTCATCCAAAATTTTACAAAGTATGAATTGTCGCCACATTAAAATTGTTTTCCTTTTGTCGATTTATTAGTTATAATCATATTAAATAATTTTCGTTGTTTTCCCTTGCCTTCTGCAGACTAAAGAAGTACGGATTAGTTCTGTAAATCTGACCGAACCGCAACGCGCCCTGCTGGGTTATATATCTGCTGGTCAGGATGTGTTATTACGCGCCGATGAAGAGTTGCGTACCAAGGTAATGCAAATGCCCTTGTTATCCTAATAGTATTGTCAATAATTTGTATGATTTTGTCTTTTTAGGCGCCCATCCAAGAGCTGGGCAGCGATTTGAGGTCAATTGAGTGGCGTGAGAATACCCTGGATACTTCAAAGCAGGCAGTTAGCAGCCATGTTGCAACTATGAGTGCAGCTACAGCCCAGATTATCACAGCATCGCAACCTGATGAAGTGGATACGGAAGCCATTTCTGCATCTGTCTCGCAAATCGCCCAAACTATTCCCGAGGTGACCAAAGAAGTGCGTCTGATTGCCGCTCTAATGGAGAACGATTCAAATGGCGACCAACTGTTGGAGGCAGCTCGCAATCTATGCAATGCCTTTAGTGATCTACTCAAAGCAGCCGAACCCGAAAGCAAAGAGCCGCCTCAGCATTTGATTAATGCTGCCAGTCGAGTGGGTGAAGCCACCACTCATGTCCTCAGCACCATAGCCGAGGAAGAGGTGCCTGAGAATCGAGATTTGCATGACATGCTTTTGGCTCTGGCGAAGGCGGTAGCCAATACAACAGCTGCATTGGTTTTGCGTGCCAAAAACATTGCTGCCAGCTGTGAAGATGAGCAAGCCAGAAATCGGGTAATTGGAGCAGCCAGCCAATGTGCCTTGGCCACAAGCCAGCTGGTGGCCTGTGCTAAGGTGGTGGCTCCCACTTTGCACAATGCTGCCTGTCGGGAACAATTGGAGGCAGCGGCCCGAAATGTGGCCAGAGCTGTTAACTCCTTGTGCGAGGTCTGCAATGAGGCCAGTAACGATCCCAAACTGAAGGCGGACCTTTTGGCCGCAGCCAGAGATGTTTCGAAGAGCCTTACCGATATGCTGGAACATGTTAAGCTGAGCTCTCGCGAGCATGCCAATCGTACTAGTCAGGAATTGAGTCCGGTGGAGAATGTCATTATTGGCACTGATATCCTAGTTTCCACCAATGATCCCCAGGAGATGGTGCGTCATGCCCGCACTTTGGGTCAAACAACAGCCCAACTTATCCAGAGCATTAAGGGCGAGGCGGATCAGCAGCAGGATGCGGATATGCAGCGTCGTCTCTTGTCTGCAGCCAAGCAGTTGGCAGATGCTACCGCCAAATTGGTGGAAGCTGCTCGCCTCTGTTCCTCCAATCCACATGATACGGATAACCAGAACGCTCTGCGTCGGGCAGCTGAGGAATTGCGTGAGATAACTACCACTGCAGCCAATACACCAGCAATGAAGCGAGGATTAATACAACGTTTGGAGTATTGCTCCAAGCAGGCTGCTTCGGCTGCCACGCAATGCATCTCCGCGGCGCAGAATGCCGTTCAGCACAGCCAGGACCATCAGACGAAGGAATCACTGCTCCAAGATTGCAAGAGAGTGGCGGACACTATCCCAAGATTGGTTACTTCAGTAAAAACGACACGTGCCCAACCGGATGATGCACATGCTCAGCTGAATCTCATCGAGGCGGCTGAACAGTTCATTGAACCAGCTCTCCAGGTGTCGAAATCTTCACGAGCCCTGCAGCCCACAGTAACCGATATACCATCAGCAGCCCAGCTCTCCAAGAGTGCCTTACATTTGGGTCAAAGTGTTTCCGAATTGCATTCGGTGGCACAGCGGGCCCGTGATGCATGCGGCGGACAGGAATTAGAGTCAGCTCTGGAGGCAGTGAGGAAGTTGCATCATGTGCTGGACGACACACGACAAGCGGCACTAGCAGGACAACTGATTCCTCTGCCAGGAGACACTGTGGACAATACGGCTGATGAATTAAGAAAATCGGCCAAGAATGTGGGCATAGCTTTGAGTCAATTGCTGTCATCAGTTCTACAAAATCAACACAGCTATGCAGGTTCAGCGGGACGCGATACAGCCCTAGCTTTGGGAGACTTTACCAAGAGTGTACATGGAGTGGCTGCTACTACCCAAAATCCAGCAATTATTGATTGTGCCGATGATGTTGTGACCAGTTCGGCCAGGCTTATCGAAGAGGCCCAGCGTACGCTCCAGGGTCTGGCAGATCCACAAGCACTCACCCAGGCAGGTCGAGACGTCACTGGTGCCCTCTCCCGCACTGTGGACTGTATACCCGGTCAGCATGAGGTAGATGTGGCCCTAAGAAATGTCAGCGATCTTAGCGAGATTCTTTGCATGAGCGAGTTCCCACCATCAACGCGTCCCTATGCAACCCTTCAGTCGGAGCTCAAGCAAATGGCAGAGCAATTAAGTAGCTCTGGCGGTCAGATTGTTGTATCCTATGCCTCTCCAGCGTCACTCGCCGAAAGCAGTCACAACTTTGCAGCCAACTACAGGGATCTGCTATCTGTCAGCATGGAAATGGCCGGTCAAACACAGGAAGAATCTGTTCGCTCTCAGATTATAGAGTGCCTTCGTCATGTGTCCACACAATCGTGCTCATTGCTGTCTACAGCGAAATCAATCGCAGCCGATCCTGGCCAGCCAAATGCCAAGAATCTATTGCACGCTGCTGCACGCGGTGTCACAGAGAGCATCAATCAGTTGGTGGATGCCAGCATTCAATCGGCGCCTGGCCAAAAAGAATGCGACAATGCTATGAGGAACATTGAGGCACTGCGTCGAATGCTGGACTATCCCCATGAACCCATCAATGAGTTGGGTTACTTTGATTGTGTGGAACAAGCAACCGCAAAGTCAAGAAATCTGGGCTATGCCATCTCCGAGATGATCAACAATGCCAAGCAATCCCAGCACGTGGAATTCAGTCAATCGGTGAACAATGTCAACGATTCCATTCAGGGACTAATGGAGAGTTCATCGCAAGCGGCCTACCTCATTGGTGTTTCGCATCCCTCAAGCGTTGCCGGTCGTCCGGGCATCATTGATCAGGCTCAACTTACCTGGGCCTATCAGGGCATTCGTCAACATTGCGATATTGTAAGCAGCCAGCAATCCACCAAGCCACAAATGATATCTGCTCTCACAGTCATTGCCAAGCACACCAGCTATCTGTGCTCCATCTGTCGCCAGGCCTCGATGAACACTTCCAATCCGGTGGCTAAGAATGAGTTTATTGTCTTGGCAAAGCAGGTTGCCACTGCCACTTCGGATCTGGTACAGGCGATCAAGGCCATTGAAGAGCAACCAGCTGGTGGAAACCGTGAACGTTTGGTAGAGCCCCTGCTGGAGGCGGTAAAAGCAGTTCGCCAGTATGCCTCTAGTCCTGAGTTTATTTCCATCCCGGCCAAGATATCAGCGGAGGGTAGAAAAGCCCAGGAACCTGTTATCCAGGCTAGTCGCGGTGTAATCGATGGTGTTGTAGAAATGGTCAAAGCAGCCAAATCTCTTGCTTTATCTCCGGATAATCCACCGGTCTGGCAGCAACTCTCAATGCACTCCACACCCGTATCGGAGTCTGTGAAGCGTCTGGTGGACAACATACGTGACAAGGCTCCAGGACAAGCGCAATGCGAACAAGTCCTTCATACCCTAGGAACATGTACACGGGAGTTGGATAGCTGTGCCCTAGCAGTGAATGCCCAAGGCTTGAGCCAGAGACGCGACAATAATCTACATGGTTTCAGTGGGCAAACGATGAACTCGGCAGCAGAATTGGTCGACAAATTGGAGCCGATTCGTGTGGCTGGCAAGAACAATGCCGAACAGTTGGGCCATGCGGTGGGTGAGATATCTCGTTATGTTGTGCCCATGGTGAATGGTGCCATTGGAGCCTGCACCCATATCGTCCATAGTCAGCAGCAGATGTCGTTGATTAACCAAACCAAGTCGGTTGTGGAGAGTGCCATTACATTAGTGCAATCAGCCAAAGATTCCGCTGGTAATCCTCGTGCCACCCATGCCCATCCACGCCTGGACGAGGCCATCGATGGTACAAGAGAGGCTATACAGGAGTTGCAGCAAACAGTCGAGAAGATTAATGCCGAGACAGGCATTGTTACTGGACTTATGGATCAGGTGAACAGATCCATTACCCGTCTCACCGATAAACGGCAATCCCTGCTGAATGCCTCATACCTGGATGCCTATGTGGACTATCAGACACGCATGGTGGCCAGAGCTAAAGAGATTGCCAGCCTGGCCAATGAGATGAATGCCAAGAGTAGCGTGGAGCCAGCCGCTTTGCCACAGTTGGCCGTGGATATGACCCAACATTATCAACAACTCACCCAGGATTCGGTTGGAGCTAGCACTACAACCACTTCACCAGACGTGGCCATGCGAATTCGCAGCACAGTCATTGATCTGGGTCGCTCGGTTAGTTCCATGATTAGTTCATCAGCAGGTGGGGCCCGACCCAACGATGTGAGTGCCCAGAAGGAGATTGCCCGCAATGCACGCGAAGTTTCCGAGAAAGTGGCCCAAGTGCTGGCAGCTCTACAGGCCGGATCTCGAGGCACTCAGGCTTGCATAAATGCCGCCCACACAGTATCAGGCATCATTGGCGACCTGGACACAACAATTATGTTTGCCACCGCCGGCACTCTGCACTCGGATGGCGATGGCAGCTTTGCCGATCATCGTGAACACATTTTGCAGACAGCCAAGGCTTTAGTGGAGGACACCAAAGTGTTGGTTACTGGCGCTGCCGGTACTCAAGATCAATTGGCCACTGCCGCTCAGAATGCTGTATCGACCATAAGTGAGTATAGATCATTTAAGTTTATGGCAAGGGTAATTAATTTGTTCATTTTACTTGCTAGCTCAACTTGCCGAGGCTGTTAAACGTGGTGCCTGCTCTTTGGGCTCCTCTCAACCGGACTCGCAAGTCATGGTCATAAATGCAGTTAAGGATGTGGCCTCTGCTCTGGGTGATTTGATTAATTGCACTAAATTGGCATCCGGCAAGTCCATTAATGATCCATCTATGCAGGACCTTAAGGAAAGCGCCAGGGTGAGTTGACTTTTCCGATTATCTTCCTTGTCTCTCTCTCTCTTTCTCTGTAGTTTTTTTTTATATCTCTCTCTCTCTCTCTCTCTCTAATTATTAAATTCTCTTGCTATAAAGCTTTCGTTGTTGTGGCTTTTAGTATACTTTAGTAATTATTGTTTGATTATTTTTATTTATTATTTTTTTTTCCTCTTCACTCACCAAATTGTAACTGACTTGATGTGGTTATGGTTTCCTATATAGTGAGGGAAACTGAAAAAAGTTTTCAGATTGATATGTAATCGAAGGTGTTCTTTATTTTCACCAAATGTTCAATCTTCTCAATCATTTGAAATGTTATTTAAAAATATTGGCTAAATAGAAGAACATCTTTGAATATTTGTAAATTGAAAGGTTTTGTTGGGATTTTAATACAACCACGTACATGGGATAATTTCTTAACTTATTTTAATATATACATACATAAATATAACGATATTGATTCTCTCGGCTTCTATATCCTATGCAAAGAATATACATAAATCTATATTCTGATAATAAACGCACCACACACACATTCACCCACGTTCACGCACATATATATATGTATGTACATATATATGTTGTTTATGGCAATTTGGAAAATGAGAACAACAAATGGCTTTTGGCACTCATCCAACTTCTATACGTATCTAAATCAAGAGCAACAACATAATTTCCAAATCCATAAAATACAATAAAACAACAAATAATTGTGTGGTATTTTGTGTAACCAACTTTTCCACTTTCTCACCACTGCCAATGCTACCATTACTTGCTCCTGTTGCTGCTGCTGCTGCTCCCGCTGCTGTTGCCTGTTTCTGTTACCACCCTTTTTTGTATGATTGTTGTAACTGACCACAAAAAATGATGCGCACAAGATCAAGACAACATAAAAATGCGCCATTTGGATCGGCTGCTTCACATTTCTTTTCAACACCTACCAAATCCATAGCTCTCTCTCTCTCTCTTTCACACTCTATCATCTGTTTCCTTCTCTTTGCTGTTTGCAGTTACTATTTTAAGGCTTTGACATTTGTATTTTCATGTTATTAATATTTTTAATGTTTAACCCATAAGCAATTCACATACATACATACCTACAAAAAGAAAACCATCTATACACTCAAAGAGAATTTAGTTTTCTCTTGGCCCTAAATTTTCTGTTTTTTTTTTTGGATAACATCACCACCCTGGCGGCCAGGATTCTAACTCTTTGGTCATCTATCAATCCATCCCTCTTGGTCATTACTCTGCATGCAATTTGCTGCGCAGCGCTCTCTCAACCAACCACCCACCCACCCTATCCAATATCACTTATAACCACCACCCCAACAACCTACCTACCACCTCCCTTTACTATTTTCCCAATATCCTCCTATACCTTCAACATTTGTATAAAGAAATTCAAAGGGAAAAAATCATAAATTGTTGTACGTTTCTTTTTCGTTTTTTGCTAATTCGTTGTGCGTTCGACATCTCTGCTCTTCTCTTCTCCCACACACACACACACACCCACACACACACACACACACACACAATTTTACATACAAAAACATACACACATGTATACATGAAAATCTGTCATGAACTGTACAAAATGCAAATCGAACTCAATATCGCCTCCACGCCTCCTACTCCTTCTCTTCATGCGCTGCTCTCGCTGTGGATCAAATAAATCTACTATCAAAATCGATATCAAAATCCATTCATCCATTATCAAAAATCAAATTGAAATGAAAAACCAAAAATAATTCAAGCAGACACTGCAAGATGTTTGCCAAGCAGCAACTGCCCAGAAAGGCGGCCATTCAGAAACTAACCCATACACTACAGACATTCGTATCTGTACCCAGCATCAGCAGCCGCATCATCAACCGCAGCAACTGCAGCAGCAGCAACAACAACAACAACATCCGCAACAACAACATCAAGAACAACAACAGGCAGCAATGGCAATGGAATCATGAGTCATTTCTGTGGGGCGGGCAAACTGTGTTGTCGAAATTCTATTAATTTATTAACTATCTACCATTAAATCATTGCACAAAAATCTACATACAAACATATATGAATATCTCGAAATAATATTTTTTAATCAAATATTGTAAGAGAACTTCTAGATGCTGGCACATGTGGCCTTGTTATTTAAATTTGGCAATGGATTTAAGCAGTTGTGGATTGTTAATGTTCACAGTCAAAGATATTTCCTTATGAAAGGTATTGTTTCCAAACGATTATTTCATTTCTGTCTGTCTGTCCAAATCAAGAATCCATTGAACCAGCATCTAGAAGAGCTCCTTCTATATGTCTATTTAATGTCGTCCTATCTAAACGAAAGAAACAAAAAATGAATTTCTACATAACACTTCTTAATTTTGAATTATTAATAAAAGTCAATTCATAAACGAAAATTTTACATATATTTTAATTTAGCCATATGTAGTGTCAAAGCCATAGTATCATAGTAGTTCATATCCTTTCAATTTCGTAGATCGTATATCGTATGTCGTATATCGTAGATTGCATATTACATATCGTAGATCATAGATTCTGTATACCTTATTTAAATACTTAGTTAAACAACAACAACAACAACTCTTCAATCTTCATTCTATTTACCTCAAGCATTAATCCCAAACATATTTTCCAACAATTTGTACACTCTTAAAATCCAATTAGGTGATGGTATTGAACGTTTCCTCATTGCTAAAGACTGTCAAAGCTGTGGAAGATGAGCACACACGTGGCACCAGAGCCATGGAGGCTACGGTCGAGGCAATTTCTCAGGAGATTCGAGTAAGTTTCATAGTGAAAACGCCATTTGTTTCATTTATTAATTCTCTGCTTGTTTTCAAATCATTTCTAGGCCATGCAGACACCACCACCAGTGGGCAGCCCTCAGGTGGGACCCGAGGATCTTATACGCGTCACCATGAATGTTACGGCAGCCACAGCTAAGGCAGTTGCCGCTGGTGCTTCCAACTTGCAAACGGATATTGTGGCTGCTGCCAATTTGGGTCGTCGTGCCATCTCGGACATGTTGATTGTATGCCGTTCGGTGGCCTGGAATTGTGCCGAAACCGATGAGCTGCGTATACGTACACTGGAAGCTGGCACTGCTGTGGGTGAATCCTATAGAGAACTTTTGAATGGCATTCTGCACAATTGCAGTGCCGATGATCGCATGCATTTGTCACGCCGTGTGGCCAAATGTGTCACTGATCTCGTTGCCATGGCTAGACTATTGAAGGGCTCCGATTGGATAGATCCCGAAGATCCCACCGTCATAGCAGAGAATGAACTATTAGGTGCAGCTGCATCGATTGATGCGGCAGCCAAGAAATTGGCATCATTGAGGCCACGTCGTCAAGCGGATGTTAAGGTAGGCATACATACATACATACATTTGTATAATACGTGCATAATGGTGAATGATTTATTAACTCCAGCATTTAAATCTAATGTCATGATCGGTACTCATTCCTAGTGTTTAAGCGGTGCTTGAATTTACCTCTAACTTGCCCACTCATCTGCCCACAATAAACGAACTAATTGATGGTCCCAGTGAGATATGTTTGATATTCTTGGTTGTTACATTCAAAAGTTCACCCAGGAATCAAACATATTATTACTGTGATCGTCGGAATCTACTAAAAACCAATTCTCAATCTAAAATAAAACTAAACCCCAAATGGTGATTGCCATCAGTCGATGGACAACCCTTTATCAGCTCACACAAATTCTCTAATTGATTATATATTTTTGTTTTTCTCTCCACACTTAGATTGAACTGGATGAGAATATGAAGTTCGATGAAATGATTTTGGAAGCGGCAAAGGGCATTATGGCTGCCTCCGCTGCCTTGGTACGGGCTGCCAATGCTGCTCAGCGTGAACTTATTGACCAGGGCAAAGTGGCTCGTCGTCCTCTAACCAGCTCTGATGACGGACAATGGTCTGAGGGTCTGATTTCCGCTGCTCGCCTTGTCGCTGCTGCTACACACAGCTTAGTGGAGGCTGCACAAAATCTGGTGCGAGGCGTAGGCACAGAGGAAATGCTTATCTCTACGGCCAAGCAGGTGGCTGCATCAACTGCCCAGCTTTTAATAGCCTGTAAGGTGAAATCCAATCCAAATTCGGAGGCAGGACGTCGTCTGCAGGCAGCAGGCAATGCGGTGATTAAGTCCACCGACAATCTGGTGCATGCCGCTCAACAGGGACTAGAAGCGGAAGAGGAGCATTCGCTCAAGATTAACACATCGATGGTTGATGGCATGGCACAGGAGATCAATGCCCGTTCCGCCGTGCTGCGCAAGGAGAAAGAATTGGAAGAGGCGCGACAACGTCTGAAACATGTGCGACAGGCCCAGCGATATGCAAAGAATGCCCAGGGCTTCACCACCGACGAGAGCGACACGGAATATGCGTATGGAAACCAGAACAAGAGTCAGAACAATGTATGAATAATTTTTCCTTTTTTAAGGTTTTTAGTTTAGGGCTTTAATATCTTTGTTTGAAAATAGTTATCTGACTGCACCAACAATTGGCATTGAGATGGATAGCAAATTTTGGGGTCACCAGTTGTGTCACAGTAGTTTAAATTATTCTCTAACCTGGTGTAGGGGTATTAGCTAATCTAACATATAATCTGTCTAACCAACCGAATTTCTTTGTCTCTTCTAACCCTTAACCTTAACAGACTTTGGGTCGTAGCGGTTACTACGCATCCAGTGAGATGCCCAGCTCACCCAGCTATTACACTGGCAGCCAACAGCAACAGCAGCAGCAGCAGAAGCAGAAGCATCACTATAATTATGCGAGTCCCCAACCTCAGCATTTCCATCTGCCAGAAGCGGTGTCTCCTCCACCAGTAAATTACTACCCGCCAATGGAGGATACAAATGGAGATTTTCCACCACCACCGCCGCCATTGTCCACGACCATATCTAACATGCAAACCGCCACTACAGGCCACAGTTTTCGTCCTAACCCCAAGCTAACAGCCAATGCAGTGCCTCGACCCTATCCGGGTAGTCCTGGCGGCAGCAATGGCCTAACTACCACACCAACTGGCGGCAGATTGTCGCAGCCAAGCACACCCACTAATGCCAACTACCAGCATAGCTTTGAATCGTCCAGCATTAAAACGCAAAACTCATCATCCCCATCTGCTGTGCCGCCACCGCCTCCACAGAAGCCCAATGTGAATCGCAATCTAGAGGCGTGCGTCAAAGATCTACATGACAAGACCTTTGGTCAAGGCGGTGTTGTACAGCTAACAGGTGGAAATGCTTATCCTGGTCAAAACTACGAGGGTTACACGTCCAGGTATGTCTTAAAGACAATAACTAAAGTGATATGATTCCATAATAATAAATGTGATCCCTACATTTCAATTAGATATGAAACTCGCAACTTTGACAAGTCAGCGAACAATACCAGCAGCAGCAGTAGTGAACTGGTCAAACCCTTGGAATCGAGCTTCTCCCAAATGACAGTCAACACGGATGGCGGCAAGATTAGCGTTATCGATCAGGGATCAGAGAGACTAACCTCAATGACCCAGCGGGTAATGGAGCGTAAATCCTATACAACAACAACAGAATCCCGCTCGGAAACCAAAACGGAAAAGCATAGTTTTCGATTGGAATAATGAATAATAATGTCCTTTATTATGTTGTTCTTGTTGAATTGGGGATGGAAAATGATGACCATGTTGATGTTTGCCAAAAGTGCTTTTAACATTTACGAACACACATAAATACTAATAGAAATAATTTAATATTAATTATAATTAGCTACTAGCGAAACTACGTCTATATACTTATATCTATCTATCTATCTACCTATCTATCCATATATCTATATTAACCTTATAATCCCAATTTGGCAGTTTTATGGAAGTTTCTGTGTTTTCGTAAATCCGTTGTATACGTGTTTATTCGCCAATTGATTGCCAATCAATCATCAATATATATTTATATATATACATATATATATTATATATCGTATCTTATAATACAGAAAACAGAATATTGGAGCTTAACACTAATCAAATGCGCAGACCTCAAAAGATATAGAAAACAAACAAAAAAAAGATTTCTGTTAACCGACTTGTGCCCCATATTAATACTACCATTTACAATTTTTGGTTCTTCAATTTGTTGTTATTTCAATGCAATTCATTATTGTGCACTAAACACTAAAAACAATTTATTTTAATATAACTTAATTTTAGTTATTTCAGCACACGTTTAGCCCCAGAGCAAACAATTTGTTTTTCACTAAGCATTATGATAAGTTTCAAAAGTGAAACTTCATTGTATCTTTGATATATGTATACCCTATAATATTTTTGACTTCATGATGTTTGCTTTTCTTTTGTATATACGTACATATGCAGGTCGTGTATGCAAATTGTGTAATTCAATTGTGTACTTTTTTTTGTAAATTAATAAAAATCAATATAACAATCACGTAAAACTTATATCAATAAATTTTTATTTTTCAATATTTTCAAATAGTCCAGATTAAAATGTTTTTTATACCATGCATTTTTAGGAGAAATGAAAATGAACGATCAGTACGAACTCTCAATCTGAAACGACTTCTCTGATAAAAAAAAAGGTCCTGTGAGGAACTAAAATATTAAATTTTATAGTTTCGCGAAATTGTTGCATAGTTACAGGCGCACAAGTTCTTTATCACAATTAAATGTGTATGGTGCACATTTTTATGCTATAAATTTGTTAAAATTTCGCTCTGTTTCATTTTGTTTCAATACAAATTTTATATGCGGCGGGATTCCTGCTCCTAGTTTATACAACCACATTGAAGAATTCTTCAATAATAATTTGATTTAGCTGAAAAGAAGGCATCCGGTAAATCAGTAAATCGCTTTACACATTCAAAGGACAAGATTCTTTCAGAAAAAAAAACTGGAAACCAAAGACTATACAAGGCTACGAGGTCTGTAAAGCCGCAATTTATCATAGTCCCTATTTGGCACCCAATCAGATAATTGTAAGTGTTGGCCGAACACTTATATTTTGATAATATTGCAGGATTAATTATGCACTGGGCAAGTATTAACTATTTGCAACAAATTTTTAACTTTTAGTATGCCTTGAAAACTTAAAAAATGTGTACAATCAATGTTTTCCTTAAGGATTTTGCTTTTATCCACAGAGTATTCTAAAACTTCTTTATCAAATATGTTTCAAAATGTCTGCATACTGCATAATTTCGTCTATGAGTATGATACATGAGCCAGGAGAGCAGGAAGATGATCCGCAATCATAACCTTGCTTTCTCTACTACCTTCATCTTTGAATGTGTAGGCAATGCTGATTCGGATTACGGTACTTCCAAACAGTCAACTAAATTTGATTCATTTCTAGGGAACAGCGTTCTTGGACATTTAAATTTTACCAGTTTGTGACATGAAATCTCGGTTTTGGGCGGGAAAGTTTTCCTTTTAAATTGTGCGCCCAAAGCTCAAAGTCGATAACTCGATGGGAGTCCAACAGAGCTTAAAGCATTCGATTGACAAGAGCAAGTTCGCGCGCGCCATATCATCGTTCAGCTGTTTGTGCAAATAGAGGCACATTTAATCAGTTTATCAGTTGAGATTTAACATTGGCAAGGTACGCTTGCGGAGCGCCGCGTTAAGTTCACCCACGGGATTTGAGTATTGTAATATTGTTAAGAACCACAGACGACAACATATTCGATCAAGGTGTATGTTATTTGTGTATTGTAATTGTTTCTTATTTTTATTTATTAATTTCTTTTTTTGTTTTGTGTTGGGTGCATATTTGAATGCGTAGAGCGTGCCGGTACTCTGTGCCAAAAGCGACAAAAGCAATAATCAGAATAATAATAATAATCATTTATAGAGAGCTAAATACGTTACAAAGTTTTCTTGTTGCCTTTTAACTCGTCGTTTGCGACGTCGCGCCGGGTCAGGTCTACCGTTAGACTCACACAACACACACACACACACCAAAAAGAAATTCAAACAGGTAGATCACCAATAAAAAACCCAATGACAACAACAACCCCCATTTGGGGACACTTTTTTTTGTTTGAGTGACAGTTGGCCTTAGACATGTTAACCGGTTCATTTATCCAAATGGACTTCTAGACCCAAAAATGAGTCAGCCTTTTCATTTATATAGACAATATTCGCAGTGATCCTGTCAAGTAACAAATCCTCCATCCTCTCACATGCTCAGACACACACAAACACTCACCTAACACTTACACACGTCTCACAGAAAACAAAAAAATGTTATAAAAGAGGAAAAGAAGACACAGAAAAAGCGGTTCTGCCGGTTTGCCCCTGGTCGTGATCTTCCGTTGGCGTTTTGCTTTCTTCTTTCCTTAGCACGATTTGAACTTGGACACCAAGAAATCTGGTTTATGTTTTATGCGAACGTTTAATTGTGAGACACCACACACTCCATTACCAAAATGTACATCCATACATATGTACATACATGCATATGTGTGTATATATGTAAATGTATGTGTGTGAGGATGAACCACAATTTTATCTGTTTCACATATACTTATGACTTGACCATTCGCTTCCTGAAGAGAGGATATTAAATGTGGCATTTCCGTTATGAGGCCGACAATGACCTCCCCACCTGAACGAACTCACCTGTCTGA
The DNA here is from genome assembly GCA_018903935.1 of Drosophila insularis. Classification (NCBI taxonomy): domain Eukaryota; kingdom Metazoa; phylum Arthropoda; class Insecta; order Diptera; family Drosophilidae; genus Drosophila; species Drosophila insularis. Next base: position 1,881,977 of record JAEIFP010000337.1, on the reverse strand, counting down.
CTGTCTGGTTGCCTGCCTTCCTGCCTGTTGCCTCCCCAGTCCTCTCCTAGTGTGTGTGTGTGTTTTTTTTAATTTTGTTTGCTTAGGTTTTATAGCAGGAACAAATACAAACAACCCACACAATACAACACAGTTGGGTCAACTTATGAGTAATCGCTACACAGACTTACATATGTACATATGTATGTATGTACATTCATAGATACATAGTATATTGTCGTCTGTTCGCGTTGGTTATTATCAAGGTCTAAAGGCAATATTGAAATTGTATCAAATTTCAATTTTCAACAATTGATTTGACCTATTTCGAGATGCATAAGCTGCTTAACAGAAAAAAGAAAAAAGCGACAGTAAATTCAACATTATTTTAAACATGATTTGGCAAATCTAACAGCTGTTCATACATACATATGTATGTACATATGTATGAATACATTTAGAGCCCTCTTCTTCACTCTTTACCCACTTCCAGCTAGCTAAACCATTTACCTAGCTTTACACATACATATTGCTTCAATGTCATTGTTTGAATTAAGCCAGCTGAAAATAAGGAAACTCGAATGAAGTTAAAACGCAAGACAATACGTTTTTCAAAAATATGATGTAATTTTTCAGTTGAAAATTTGATTTACTTAATGGGACATACAGCCCTATTAGGGGGGTGAAGAGGTGGTATGTACATATGTATATCCTCCACTTTTATTCTACAATTTGTTTCAACATTCTTAATTTATGACCAAATTTTAAAGGCCCCATTGTGTGTGGTTGGTGAACAGGTCTTTGGGGTGTAAGGGCATGGGTATGGGCATGGGTGTTGTGTGTTATCTTTTTATGGATTTTAACTTGAACACTTTCTGTGATACGATGAGAATTGATGGTGTCAGACAGCAGTGTATACCTGTATACAGGGTGATCTAATCGAAAAAATTGCATTATTGATAAGATAATAGAATTTAAGGGGGGAGAAACTTCTTCATTCTATGGGCGTTTGATTTCTGCCAAAGGTATGGTATATGTACATATGTATGTATGTATGTATGTATATACTTAATAATTTTGCCAAGTGACTGCCTAAAGACGACGTGATCGGGGTCAGCTTGACAAATGGGTATCCACATCCCCAACGTCGATCGACCATGATACATGAAACGTGTTCATGAAAAATTATGGTGAATGAAATAAATTGAAAGTATTTTCTTTTCTCTTCTTTAACTCGCTCCAAACGTGATCTTTTGCAAACCAAACAATGATTTAATTAGAAGACTTAAAAAATACATATATATATATACAGAAATGAATACATACATATGTAGTTACATATATTATTAAATATTCAAATTTCTAGGCTTTGTATGTATGTATGCATATCTTACTTCAAATTCTAAATACATATATGTATATGTAATTAAGAAATTCAAAATGCATTACACGTAGGCAACGAACTAATCCATTAAACTTGATCGATAAAATCTACATGATATCACACAAACAACAAAAAAAGAGCAAACGTAGCCAAAAAAATCACATGTCATACATTAACTGGCTTACAATTCTTTGTCTCGTTTCTGACTTCTTCTTAAAGTAGCCTGGAGGTAAAATCAGAGTCAAAGTGGGATCTCATAATTACACTGGCAAGTGCTAAAAAATGTAAAGTGTCAACTAAGGGTTTTTTCGTTGAAGTAGCGAAAACAAAATCAACAAAACAAAAAACAAAATTTCGACAAGACCTTTAGCCACTCGAAGAGTCGACTTTGGGTTACTGTCTAACAATAAGATCTTCAGCTTCAGCTTGAATCAACGCAATATTTCATACATATACACACATATGTATGGATGTATTTGTTCGTATTACCTCCCCCTCTTCAAGTACAGTGAATGCTCCCGTGGGCGCACAGCCACGGTTCTGGTATTTTGTCAAAGAAATTGAAACTTGTGATGCCTATTGATGTTGCTAACAAAATAATATGTAGACATGTAAATGTATTTTAAATTCATTAATATTTTGTTAATTTTTTTTACTTTTACGTTTTGAATAAAAACATTGAAACATTATTTATTACGTTCTATCAGAAGGGTAACGTCCGCCCACGAGAACGGTTTTTGGTATGAAAATTCTTGAGAGCTGCGGGAGCTGTCCGCGTCTAGAGCTTTCACTGTTTTTTTTTTATTTTTATTTTCTTTAAATTATTCATTCCCACTGATTCACATTCAATTGTAGTAAAGTTCTTTCTTATATGTAGGTATGTATGTATGTATGTATATATACCCGTATATCATTTCTGGTTTTGGAGGGTATTATGACTGATTAAACGTCTGTTTTTTGTTGTTTTGTTTTGTTGGGGTGCCATAAAAAACAAAAAAGCAACTTCAAGTACCGAAAACATTTCTGCTTCTTCGAGTTGTGTCTTTTGGCAACAGCTTTTCTGTTTGCAATTTTCATTTAAAAGCAAATAGTATAACTGGTAACGAGCTAAGAGCAAACACACACACACACACACACACACACACAAGTATTTAAATAATGGTACACTCTTGCTAATGGCGATGATGATTGTTTTATGGTCATGAGCAGCAGCAGCAGTGAAGATCTTGCGACTTGCGCTGCTATGCGTCAGACCGATGGATGCGTCATCAGAAACATGGACTGGACTTGGAGAAGTTCCAAACCATGATGATGATCAAGTGTACCCGTTCGTCCGTTCATTGACGTTCATGGAGCTTGAAAGATTTCGAGTACTGGTTCTGTTTATACAATTAATATAAATATGTGTCACCATCTCGAAACGAACGAAGTGTTGGATTAATATCTTAAACATTTTTTACCGATTCAAGCCAATTTCAATTTAAGTTCAGTTTATTTAGCGTAGTCAAAAAAAAATGTTAATGTGAATGAAAAAAAAGTAAGATGTAGATGTATTTAGGGCCTAGACATGTTCAGTAGATGATAGAGTGGGAGAACGTTTTGCGTTCCCTTGCCATCGATGAGATTATTCGAAGCACTCAGAAATCTAGCCTGAAAGCCAGCTGTGGGTGGTGGCACAATATCCCCCGGTCCTGATCCTGGACCGTTTTCGCCGGCTTGGGCATTGCTGGAGGCGCGATAGTATGGGTAGTATGGATAGCCAGGATAACCAGAGTAGCCGGGATAGTAGTCATAGCCATAGCCGCCATAGTTGCCCCACTGACCACCATACCATTGATAGTAGGGTGGTGTTTGCGGTGGTGGTGGTGGTGGTACCCAGGGCCTCTGTGGTGGCGGCGGCGGTGGTGGGGGTTGTGGGTAGACAGGCCATGGCTGATATGGAGCGGGTGGGTGATTATATCCGCCATAGCCGTAGCCATATTGACGCCCATGCTGCTCCTCTGGATAATAGTAATGATGTTGATGCTGTACTGCCGGTTTCGGTGTTGTTGTTGTCGAGCCGGAGGCTACCACCAATTTAATGCCACCCTTACCTATGGTCTTTAGCAGATTCTCATCGATGCCGCGTCCCGAACCGATTGGATCCTCGAGCACTTGTTGCTTATCGGTGCGTGATTGGCCAGGAATCAAACTATGCTGGACTGGAGCCTTGTCCTGGAAACCGAAGCCGCTGCCCGCGCAAAAGCACAGGAGAACTAAAGAAAATGCCAAATTTCATTTAGGATCAGGAACACTTCTGGAGGTGTGTGGAGGAAGTCCTGTATTCTTTTCATTACCTATGCCAATGGCCGTTGCTCTTTGATCCATGTTTGTTGTGGGAATAGCTTTAAAGTGGCAACTGACATGGCTATTTATACTCCAAGCGAACCAAAACTCTCTTTTCCCCAGAATGCAGACAGAGTCTATTGACTGCAGAATGCATCTTCCTCTAATCTCGTATCTTGGAATGGTTTTCTCATTAGAATACTTAATGCATCCCATACGATTCCAGTCCATTCGATATGATTACGATTCGATTCTATTCGAGACCCAAATTCATAGTCATTATTATCACCGCTGTTGTTGTTGTTTGTTGTTTGTTGTTGTTGTCGCTGCTTTCTTCTTGATACCCAATGAAGAACCGTTGCTTTTGTTTCTAATACATCTAATTTGCATACGAATCTTTTGGGTCTTTGGGTAAATTGGTTTTTGTCGCTCAGCGGAAACTTCCAATGCATTCGATTTGAGTTCAATATACCTTCTTCTTCTTCTTCTTCTTCTTTATTTGTTTTGTGATATATGACGTCATTTATATGCTTATCAAGACAAAAAGGTCGAACGAGATTCAAGAATCAAACTTACTTAAATAGTCACCGAATCTCCTACTATTACATCATATAATAGAGAGTGGAGTGGACAACCAGTTCCCAATTCAATTAGCTTAAAGAGGGCAAACAAAATTTCATTCTTGATAAAAAGAATGTAAGTATAATAACAAAAGGTGTCTGGGAGGAGGGAACAGAGCGGGGGCCGACTCCAGTCGTGCCCCAAGGGAAAGGAGAATAACAAGAACAAAACTGGACGGAATGTCAATGACTTTTCACAGTTTGAGTTTAAAAATATTTTACTTGTACGCAAACTTGTAGTATACTTGCAGGCGCAATTGAATTTAATTTAATATTAAATTTTTCTCAAAGGTTTTAAATACAAAGATATGATTAGAAGAAATGCATTTACCACAATTAAATCTACCAATATTTACAGGCACCAATTAAACCAATATTTAGTTAGTTTGATTTAAGGAATCGAATTTATTCTAACTGAATAGAGTTCCTTGTAGGCACCTTAAGAAATTGGAAATTTTATTAAATTTACAATAACGTCTTGCTCAACCGAATAAGAAACATGTCAAACATATGTACAGATGTTTGATGACTCACAAGTGAAATACCAAATGATTGTTTCAATAATTACAGCAGAGATTGAGAGAGGGAGACAGATGAAGTGTATGGGGCGGTTGTTAGTGTTTCCACCATTTGGAAGTTAAAAGAAATCAAGAAAAATATATATAATATACTACAATATATGTATTTAGCAATGACTTATTTTATTTAGCAGGCTGATAACAATAACGCTAAATATAATGGTGGATGGATGAATGGGTGATCGTGAACTGAATTTGCAACATATTAAGTAGAAGTGGGATCTGACTCAAAGCAAAACAGTGCGGTTTTGAGCTATCGTTTTTTTTTTTTTTAAGCAGTAGCTTATGAATTTATTTATAGAGGATAACGAAAAAATTCTTCAGAATATAGAAATAATTGAAATGGCTGGTATGATTTACTTAGTTTAGTTGCCATTTGAAGTTCTTAAGATCAAGAGTGAATCTCGGTGGTGGATGATCTCATATGAAGATCGTTTCTTACATTTCGACTAATACGATAAAAGATTGAATATTCGTGCATGTTAGTCAGACTCATTCGCGAAAAAAAAGAAAAAGCGCACGCACTATCTAATCTGGGGAACTGATTGGCCTATTGCTCTCCTTCATTTCGTACGTCTCGTCCGTTCGTCTGTCCCCAACCCCCCATCTAGGCTGGTATTGTATATTATCTTTGATAACTGTGCCGACAAGTGACGCTGACGCGAGGCCAATTGATATGTACTATAGTAACTATATGTATTGATGGTTAAAACGTTTCAACCGCCCTCGGATCGAGTTAGTTTGCCAACGCTGTTCTTAACGTGCGGAATATGTGCGAATAAACTTGACCAACATCTAACGTCTCTCATCTTCAGTGTGAAACCAATTAAGAAACAATCAGAAAGGACACATAATGGCCAACAGCAGCAGGTACACGACTATGACTACCGCCCATAATGGAGACTTACTATCAGGAGGCTTATCTCTCGTACAAATTGTTGTCGTTACCTTATATGTACATATATGAATTTTTTTTTTTTTGTGATTGATGGTCTCCAAGTTGGAGAGTGCAGGTGCTCCTTCACCTAAACATACTCAATGTTCTCGATTAGTGCCATTTTATCCACTTTAACTAGTGTAAATTTAATGTGTTAAGTGCTTACCTCATGATAAGCTCTGTGGCTATGGCCACACCCAAATAACATAATCTTTTAAGCAATTCGAAGGTCCTCTATAATCCATTTGAGACGATTGCGTAACCATTATATAGTATATATGAGGCATATATATATGTACATATATGTATATGGATTTACCAGCCAGCCTCATATCAGCAAAGAAAAAGAAATAATAACAACGATCCAATAAACGCAGCAATAACCCATTTCCATTCCCATTTCCAATCGCCCCCCGTTATTCTACCATGAAATATGACATTGATAAGCTCAGAGCCCAGAGCTATGAATATGAATTGCTCCTACCCACCAAAAAAAAAAAAAAAGGAATCAAATCTATTTATAACCCAAGAATGTGGGACTTTTTTTTCTTTTTTTTTATCGAAATCAATTTCAATCTATAGATGTATATTGGATTTATCCGAGTTAAGCGTTATATGGGAATGTGTCTGAATTATTAATTGGTTAGACTATGGTTTAACCTGATAAAGCTTTTATTTCCGCATTTGTCAAATGTCATAAATTTTTCGAATCAACATTTGGCAAAGGGTCTTAAACTTAAACGTAAATCTTATCAATTCGTATTGGGGTTTTGACTTGAATTTTTAACTTAAGAGGCTCTTTTTCCTAATCACAAATGTTATTCACATGACAACGAAGTTTGAAAACGAAGAACTGTAGATAAAGGGAATTTCCTGTACAAATATCATTCTTGCTAAATCATTAAATTCTATTCGATATAAAATAATAATATATGTGCAAATATGTATGTATGCTTACGCTTTTGCATATATCTCTCAAGACATAATGTTAAATAAGTTTTGAGATATCCTAAGTTTTGAATTTTTTTCGGTTGTTTTCTCAGTCGTGAGATAGGTAAATAAAAAAATAAAAGAAAGTCAAGACCATTATTAGTTCTCGTGATTTCTTGTGGCCGACATTAGATTGAGGCTCATCAATAGCACAAAACAAAATGCCCTTATCAGCGATCTTAGCCAACGACATTCAACGAATTTGTCAAGTGTTTGTACATTTTTATACCCTTCACCAGCAATATGCCGAAAAAGGGTATATATGTATAATATTGCTTTACATGGAATATGATGAAACTATGTGAATCAGTAGGATTTGTCGATTGACAACCTCTGTGTTACGTGTTCTTGAGAAATATAAGGAAGTTAGATCTTAAATAATGTTGGCAGAATTTATTTAATTTCCATCTAATATATTTTCACTTCTGTATCGATCGTTATAGCTCCTCAACCTTGCCCAATATGGAGACGAGTTTGCACGAACGCGATCGTGCTGGCTTCCAGGATTTTGTTCTCCTTGAGAACTACCAAAGTGAAGATGCCTTTATTGAGAATCTTAAGAAACGTTTTCAGGAGAACCTCATCTATGTAAGTCGCAGTTGCGCCTTAATCCTTCATCTTTTGTATGTGTAAAGCTCCATTATGTCTCTTTTAACTCTATTCTCAATCTAAAACTCTGTGTCTGTCTCTGTCTCGTTCTTTATCTATTTCTGTATTTGTACATGTCTCTATTCTGCCTCTTAGACAGGCTGCTGGAGCTGTGTAAGACTCTTAAGAATTGTTCAAAACCATTTAACCAATTATTCATAAATTCATTGCCATTTCAGACTTATATAGGCCAAGTCTTGATATCGGTGAATCCCTATAAGGAGCTGAAAATTTACACCGACTTGCACATCAAGGCCTATAGGAATAAGCATTTCTATGAAATGCCGCCACATGTGTAAGTATTTAATCCATAGAGTAGATGTTTCGATGCCTAACGAATTATGTGTGATTCCTGTCCAGCTTTGCTGTAACGGACAATGCTTTTCGTTCACTGATCGAAGAAAATCGCGGCCAATGCGTCCTTATCTCGGGTGAAAGTGGTTCAGGCAAAACGGAGGCATCTAAGAAAGTTTTGCAATATATTGCCGCCTGTTCGGGTCATCAGACCACCGTTGAGGGCGTCAAGGATAAGCTGTTGAAGAGCAATCCGGTGCTGGAGGCTTTTGGCAATGCCAAGACGAATCGCAATGACAATTCCTCCCGTTTTGGCAAATACATGGACATTCAGTTCGACTACAAAGGTGTTCCCATTGGTGGCAATATTTTGAATTATCTGCTGGAGAAATCTCGTGTGGTGGCTCAGATGGGTGGCGAAAGAAATTTCCATATATTCTATCAACTCTTGGCTGGCGCTGATGCCTCATTACTGCAGGAGTTACGTCTGGAGCGGGCTCTGGACACTTATAGCTATCTAAGTGATGGGGTAAGTTTCGTTTCCTACGCGGAGGCATCCACTATATAATGATAAAGTAATTAATTTTATTAACATGAACGCAGCTAAAGGGCAGTGTGGCATCCATAAACGATGCAGAGAACTTCAAGTTGGTGCAACAAGCTCTGACTGTAATTGATTTCGCTAACGAGGAGCAGCAGGAGATCTTTAGCATTGTGGCCAGCATATTGCATTTGGGCAATATCAATTTCACTGAGGTGGAGGGCAATGCCCAGGTGAATAGCCGGGATCTAGTGGTCACTGTGTCTCGTCTTTTGGGTGTAAATGCCAGCGAACTGGGTGCGGCGCTTACTCACCGAACAATCGATGCTCGTGGAGATGTGGTCACCTCGCCACTAAATCAAGAGTTGGCCGTTTATGCTCGCGATGCGTTGGCCAAAGCGGTCTATGATCGTCTATTCTCTTGGTTGGTTCAACGTCTCAACATCTCGCTACAGGCCAAAGAGACCCGTGAGGCCCGCAATAATGTAATGGGTATCCTGGATATCTATGGGTTTGAGATTTTCAATAAGAACAATTTCGAACAATTCTGCATTAATTTCTGCAATGAGAAGTTGCAGCAACTATTCATCGAGTTGACCCTAAAGTCCGAGCAGGATGAGTACAGAAGAGAGGGCATCGAATGGATACCGGTTGAGTATTTCGATAATAAAGTCATTTGCAATCTAATCGAAGAGAAGCACAAGGGCATCATTTCCATTTTGGATGAGGAATGCTTGCGGCCGGGTGAGCCCACGGATCTGACTTTCTTGGAGAAGCTTACTCACAAGCTGGCCGAGCATCATCATTATGTTTGCCACGAGAAAGCACCTACACACATCCAAAAGATCATGCTAAGAGATGAATTCCGCTTGGTCCACTACGCCGGTGATGTGACATACAGTGTGCATGGTTTTCTGGACAAGAACAATGATCTGCTGTTCAGAGATCTGAAGGAGACCTTGAGTAAGGCTGGCAACTCAATTGTCCGTTCCTGCTTCCCTGAGCAGGAATTGCGTAGCAAGAAGCGGCCCGAGACAGCCATAACACAATTCAAGACTTCGTTAAACAATTTAATGGATATTCTAATGTGCAAGGAACCCAGTTATATTCGCTGCATTAAGCCCAACGATTTGCAGACTTCGGGCATTTTTAACGATGAATTGGTTCTGCATCAGGTGAAATATTTGGGCTTGATGGAGAATTTGCGTGTACGCCGTGCCGGATTTGCCTATCGTCGTAGCTACGAGCTTTTCCTGGAGCGTTATAAGTCCCTGGGTAAGGCTACCTGGCCAAACTATAAGGGGCCAGGAGGAGCCAAGGCTGGTGTCCAGCTGTTGGTAAAGGATCTGGGCTATGACAACGAACAATACAGATTGGGAGAGACGAAACTTTTCATCCGTTGGCCACGTACTCTCTTCGATACGGAGGATGCTTTCCAGGCCAGAAAGCATGAGATCGCAGCTATTATCCAAGCCCATTGGAAGGGTCTTCTGCAGCGTCGTAAATATCTAAAATTACGCGCTCAGGTCATCATTTTGCAGAGCTATTGCCGTCGTCGTTTAGCCCAGCAAGCGGCAAAGCAGAGGAGGGAAGCTGCCGATAAGATTCGTGCTTTTATCAAGGGATTCATCACACGTAATGATCCACCAAATGGATTTAATGAGGACTTCATAGCCAATGCCAAACGTATGTGGCTGCTGCGCTTGGCCAAGGATCTGCCCAAAAAGGTATTGGACAAGAGCTGGCCCTCTTGCCCGGCCCATTGTCAGGAGGCTTCAACATATCTGCATCGCCTACATCGCTTGCACTTGGCCCGCATTTATCGACTGGCCTTGACGCCCCAGCGTAAACGACAATTTGAACTTAAAACACTCGCCGAAAAAGTCTTCAAGGGCAAGAAGAACAACTATGCGGCCAGCGTCCCTGCTCCATTCATTGATGACCGCATACCCAAAGATCATATCCAGAAGGTCAATGACTTTGTGGCGCGCACGTTTGGAAGCGAACAGCTGAAATACCAATCCTTCTGCACCAAATTCGATCGGCATGGCTACAAGTCGCGCGAACGTTTCATTCTCCTAAGCAACACGGCTATCTATGTCCTGGATGGCAAGACTTATAAGCAGAAACATCGCCTGCCCCTGGATAAGATTGATTTTACACTAACCAATAATAATGACGATTTAATGGTGATACGTATTCCTCTCGATCTGAAGAAGGATAAGGGCGATTTGATTTTGATTATACCATACATCATTGAATTTGGCACCTATATCATTGATACTGTTGGAACGGCCGGCATTGTTAGCATTGTGGATAGGGATTCGTGAGTGCCAAACAGTTTTCGGATTGGTATTTTTTTTTCTAAAGTGTTTATTTATTTTCAGACTGGAACACAACGTCGTCAAGGGCAAAGGAGGTGTTATTGACATTCAAACTGGTGCCGAGCCAGGAGTTATGCGTGATAAGAGCGGCCATCTTGTTGTTGTAAGTTTTTCAAAGAATGTACTTTGAATGAAAGAAATTTTTCTATTTTATCTCTTTCTCTTTTTCAATATATCTTTTAGACCACTGTCCAATAAGAAATACAATTAAAGTATAACACGAAATGGCTTTAAAACAAACGACAATTGTTGTGTATTTATATATATTAAAATTGTGTACTTATGTTATATTTTTCGCTTCGAGTTTATGAATGTATATTGTTTATATAAATGAATATGAAATGATGCATGTTTTAATTATATGAGAATTTTTGTAACCAAAGTAATAATTTTTCCCTCTTTTTATTTTTGGTTACTTTATATGCAATTATCATGGGCGGTAAATTTAAATATTTCTACGCGTAACCCTTGGCAACTCTACTAGTTACGGCGCTACCATACTCGAGCACTATCGATTTTTCAACATATCGATTTAATCGTTTTGTTTTTCAACACCGATTTGGTAAAACACAGTGCTGTCAAATTTGACAACAGCCGATTTAGCGTTTGACAACCCTGTTCATTTGTCCAGAACTTTTACATAATCTTGAAAATTCGGTGTAAATATCGTTCCGATTAAACTAAAATACAATAAAATTTAAATTGTAAAACCGAGGCAATTGAACCGTGCACATTTTTTCTTACAGGGAAATCCTAGCAAGATGTCGTTCACACAAATCGCGCGTCAATGCAGCCGATTTGCAGCGGCCCTGAGCACAGCAAGACTGGCCAGCAGCTCCATTGTCGGCCAGACACAGACTAGGATGATGCACAGGATTGTCATGCCGGCCATAATCAGCAGCCAAGTAAGTCACTGAAAAATTGGGGAGTTATTCAGTTTGGTTTCCACTCCTAAAGGGAAAGGAAACAGGACATTGACATGGCCTCAGCTTTCTAACCTCATTGTCAGGGCTTGTCAAACTTGGAAATTAATGATAAGATTTAGCACTAAAGCAGGAGGTCTTCGTGAACAATAATTGTGATTGCATCACATTGTTTTGCATAAAATAAATTCATGCATGCACATTCATACTCACGCACAGACTAGACCAGCCGGTGAATGTATGTGAGTGAAAGGGACAAAAGTCATTTCTTCCGTGTCTTGTTTTATCATTTTGCAGAAATTCCATGTGCGTCAATACTCTGCCAAAAGCACCATTGAAGACATCAAATACCGTGTCTTAAAGGTTGTGTCTGCTTATGACAAAGTTACAGCCGATAAGGTAAAGACCAATTTGAATCAGAATCCACTAACCCGGGCTCTCTGTTTTGTTTTGTTCTTCCCACTCTCTTTAGCAGAGCAGATGTGGCTGGCAAATGCGTAAATATTCGGCCAAACCTCCATTGTCGCTGAAGCTGATCAATGAGCGTGTCTTGCTTGTCTTAAAACTGTATGATAAGATCGATCCCAGCAAGGTAAACAGCCAAGCCATGCGATTGCCAGTTGCTCGCTCTCTCTTTCTATCTCAAAATTAATGATGAGGAAGAACAAGGCAGAGCGCCCAATAAATAGAATCGTTTTGTTAATTATTTCTCTTGTATATTGTATAGCTCAATGTGGAGTCACACTTCATCAACGATCTGGGCCTGGATTCACTGGATCATGTGGAGGTCATCATGGCAATGGAAGATGAATTTGGCTTTGAAATACCCGATTCAGATGCCGAAAAGCTGCTTAAACCTGCCGACATTATTAAGTACGTGGCTGACAAGGAGGATGTCTATGAATAAAAGAAACGTAATTGTAATGTCATAAAGCAAAGAAACATAAAAGAAACAAGATTACCCTTTAATTTTAAAATAGTGAAAAAGTCAAATAAAATTTGAAACGTTAAAGGTATCCATTGTGCCGAAATGATGAGATATGCAATGGGGAAATTTTTAAATCCGATATACCAAAATCGATTATAGCGACATATAGCATTTTAAAGCCAACCCCAAATTTAGCTTGTTTTATTATTGCTTCGCAATAGGTTGGCAGTACTTGATTTAAAATGTCTGAACCAATTGACGAAATATTGGCGGGGCTTGGTAAATTAAATTAAAAGAAATGCTTAACCGGTCAAAATAACAGATTTAATTCAACCTTAGAGATTTCCCGCAAAACGATGCAACATCAAGTCACAACAATTAACGAAATTCTAGAGAAGTCTAATAAAACACTTCTCCTAGTCGAGGAGAACAACAACAGCTCATCATCTTCTCTAGATATATCTGATTATTCTGGACAAAGGACTGTTAATTATAAGTCTGACTATGAGCTGCTCATGGCCAAGATACTAGTTAACTACCAACAATTGATGCAACACAATTCTGTGCCCAAGGCCGATAGCCGGGTGTCTGTTTTAGATGACTGCATCGCAACGCAACAGAAAGTAGAATACCTGGGCAACAGCGTCCGGAAACTGAAGGCTCTATTTGACCACATTCGGCAAATCAGGACCCAGGCGAAAGATCTATTGCAGTTCGACGAGGAAGAACATGACGACTCAGATAAGGAAAATGAAGACGTTGACAAATCTTGGCCATAAAACAAATCTTTATATTTATTATAAACAACTAATCTGAATTAAAGTATTGGATAAGATATCAACGAGTGCCTCCAAATCATTGCTGAAATTATCATGGAACAAGCGTACATTTTCATGGGAGCGCAAATAGTTGAGTTGTTCCAAGCTATAGGCTATGGCCTTCAATTTCTCTGCTTCGGTGGCTGTGAAGGCGTCTGAACATTGACTCTCTTCCTTGGGTATTAGTTTATCCAGCTGTTGAGCAAAGCCTTGGGTTTGTTTGATCTTTTCTTGGTATATCTTCTCGTTGTCGCCTCTTGCACCAGCTAGATCACAGATCTTGTTGAGTTTGTCGTGGAACTGTTGATAATCTTTGTATAGTTGCTTTGCAGCATGTTGCTTGTCTAGTGGCATCACATCAACTAATGTGGACTGATGATACAAATATTGATCTGGATCCAAATCACAGCTTACTCCCTTGAGCATGGTGCTATTGGCTCGCTGTAGTTTTTTAGGTGCTGGCAGTTTGCGCAAGTTGGTGGGATATTCTTCAAAAGATTTACAGAGCTCCGCATAGTCGGCTATCAAATTCAGCTCCACGTCTTCCAGGGAGGTGGACGACAGGGGCATCTCCGTAGGTAGCTCCTGCCATTGTTTTTGTAGAAAATCAAAAAACTGTTTGGGTTTAATCACCGACTTAATGACACACAGATCCCTGAGGGTACTTTTAGCATCCCTCCCTAAGTAGTCGTAAACATTTTCAGAAAATTCGCTAAAGTTGACAGAAGAGACCTCTTTTGTGTCCATTTTAAATTGAAATACTGAAGGGTTGCATTTTATCCGACTCCAGCTAAAATGTAATCGATAATACGAGCGATAATTTTCCCGATCGTTCGATTTCAACGGCTAATTTAATTATAAAAAAAAATGTATGTATGTATGTATATAACATTAATTAGTTTTCTTTTTGGTGGAGAGAAGTCAGCCGTACTCCGACTGCACTGTAAGCGAAAATTCGCCCTTGGGAATGGTGTTCGCATGATACCAAATACGAGTATCCACCAGAACGGCATCTCCGGGCTCCACATAAAACGAAAATGACTGACACTGATGATCGCACTCAGGCGCTGGTGCGAGAAACCAGCTCTTATTTCCCAATAGCTGAGCTTGCCACATTAGGCGTGGTATATATTCCAAATGCATAACTGCTCCTTGTTCGTATCCCATCAGAATAAAGTCTGTATGTGGCATTTCGGCATCAACTGGCAAAAAGTGGGGACGCGGGAACAACTTCCGCAACTCGGCCAGCACAGCAGGTTGACATACACTCCAGCCTACAAACCATGGAGACCCCTCACTCTGCTCCACTCTGGTCAAGGGCATTTCGAGGAGATCCTTTAATGATTTTAAATCGGAATTGAAGTGAAGGAATTGGCAATCAGTTTCCAGAGATCCCGGAGTATTCTCATACAGATGCTTAATAAATTTGTAGTTGAGACGTTGTTTCGCTGGCCAATGGGCGACTGCCTGTTTTACAATGATCGGCAGAGAGGAATAGGCATAGGGCGCGAATTCCTCACGCGTTAAATTTGATAGGATTAGAGGACCTGTCACACCCTTGCAAAACTCACAGTCACTGATGGGCCGGGTGGCCTCCCAAACTAAAGAGTTATTGGGCAAAAAGCATCGAACACCCAGCAGGAACGATATGATCTCATAAAAGATGGGCGTGGCGACCAGTATAAAAAATATAATGCCCAGAAGCCAGAGAAAATTTAAGCGATTGGGATTACGATCCATGTGGGCCTTTCGGAAGGCTTCCTGCAGATCCTTAATGGAAACGAGACCAGTACGCATTGCAGCGACATGCAGTGCATCCAACTTGGCTACCAACTCATCGCCGAGACGCTCTCTTACAGCACGCAAGCGGTTGCCCTGCGACTGGTGGCGACTTATAAACTGTAAAACGTTAATCATTATAATTATTGCAATTTGTTTTGTCATTGTTTTCATATACTTACCAGAAACATTTTAGGGTCGGCAACAACAATAAAAAAAAATCAGCTGCTTAATATTTACATCGAAAGAAATAGGGGTCTGAAAAGGAGTCGGACGAAAAATAGTGGTATCCCGCTCCCCCCTATAAAAATAGTGGCAGTTCGACAAAAATACTTGGAGTCGGACTGCCACTATTTTAAATAGGGGGTCGTTTATATTCTTGGAATATGGCCACACTGTTTAAATTGCGTTATCGATGGAATTCCCAGCTCTAAAAAGCATTGGAAAAGAAAAATTTCGAGCCGAGTGATTTGTATGAATTGAGCTGAATTCGAATATTAAAAAGTGTGCTCTTAGCATGAAAGTTAAAAGTCAGGCGGTTAATAATGCAACTGCACCTAAATAAAAAATGAATTTGATAAACAATAAGTGCGATGAACGTCAAACTGTGTGCGTGCAGTGCCAAATAAAGCAGCAATAAGTGGCCACGAATGAGAGCGCAAAGAGCAGATGGTAAAGAGCGTCTTCGTCGTTGTAGTCGTCGTTTTTTAATGTGTGTGTTGTGTGTTTGTGTAAGTGAGAAGTAGAAAGCGGCGGTAAAAACACATAGTGATATATACATACATATACATATATGCAACACAATTAAGAATATAAACGTACAAATATACATTTTTTTATATATATGTACATTTATATGTTAACACACATTGTTGATATAATTGAAAGGATAAAGATTAAAATGGAAATATAAAAAACGACGCTTTGTCTCTTCAAATAAGAAGCAAAAAAAAAGAATAATAAAACTGCCTGCGTGTGCGTTTGCCTGTAGCGTGTGTGTGAGTAAGTGAGTGCTGTATGGGTCCTGTGCGCCTGTATGCGTGAGCGAGCAAGAAAATGTATTAGTGCATATACGGACGAATGGCTACAGCAAAACGCAATTGATGAAAATTGCGATAATTACAACAACAAAATTCAACAAATCAAACGCTCTTTGTTGAATAATAATATTTAAAAAGCAACAAAAAATAAAGAAAATTATTAAGAGTGTTGCACAGTCTACCGTAACAACAGGCCGCCCCCCACCCGCCACTGCCGCATCAGAAAATACCCTTGTCAACCCCTCAACACACGACCACATCAACTTAACGAAAAAAAAATATCATCACCAAAAACAACAACAATCGAGAAATAAGCAACAAAACACATTCTCGATCAGTTGAAAAAGAAAGGGATAGAGATAGAAAAAAACACTGTTCAATTGTTATTGCCAAATACACACAAAAAATTAAAAACTCTTTGCCGCTGGCTTTTCTTACTCTTATATTGGAGGTAATTTTTTTTTTTTTTTTTTTTTTGCTAATTTTGCTTTTTTTTGTTGAGTGTGTTTGTGTTTTTTTTTTTAAGTTAAACATTTAATTTTGTTGTTGTTGTTGTTTGCAACTGTGTGAAAACTGTACCATATTGTTGAGAATGTAGGGAGATTTCTTGATGGCATGCGGAGGAGAATGTATATACATATATGTATGTGTATATGTATGCGTGGATATATATAACACATATAAATAAATATAAAAGCTTGTGTGTGTGTGTGCAGCATTAGAAGTAATACTACTTATAGTGAAAACTCAGCTTGAAAAGTGTAAGAGTACTTTTGGGAAAATTATCATAGATTATATATGTAAATTGTATTATTATTATAGATTACATACAAATGTAGATCATCTTCAGCGATGTATGTATGTATGTATTTGTCAATTGGAATAAGATATAGGATCAGTTCTAGCCAATCTAACCAGACCTTAAGCCATTGCTAGTCAATAAGAATAGGACAAATGTCGACTTTGTGTATACGTTAGGGTCTAATAACTATAATATTAGTAAACCCCTTTAATTTAACATGGAAACATATTAAATTTAAATTCATTTAAATTTGCCTCCAAAAATCGATTTAGTCTGGAGTATATTGTCACTCATTCTTTATTCATAGCTATCTAAAAACATTTATCGATGTCGGACTGTCTGGTAGGGGACATACGTATTTCCTAAATAAATTTTTAAAAAAAAAACGCTTACAAAATATTCATAAATATTCCATCTCAGATTATGCAGTGAGTAAGTAAATAGATTCTTAATCAGTACGACAATCTGTGCGCCCGTCCGTCTGGATCAACGCAAACTTCTCCCAGACCGTTTAAGCTACAGTGCTGAATTTTCCATGTAAGGTTCTATCGGATGATCACCATATCATATAGCTTCCATACAAACGGCAAAGTCACAAACAGTGAATTTTTGGAATAACTTCCCTAGGCCATAAGTTATTTTCATATTTGTCAGTTTAATATGTCTGTTAATGACTGTGCCAAATTTGAGATTGGGTGACTATATCATATAGCTTCCATATGAACGATCGGTGCAAAACAGTGACTTTTATCAATAAATTCGTTACTTTCGGTGCGATTGCCTAAATATTTGTCTTTCTTCTTCTTTCGGACTTTCAAACAATGCATTAGATGAGGCTTGTGTGTAGGGTATCTCAAAGTCGATTCCAAGTTTTTGTACACAATAATAATAATAACAACAGAAATATGAAAAGTGACCTTTTCAATTCAAAAATAAAATATTGAACTAACCTTTCTGTCCTTATCTCCCTCACACAGACAATTTATATCTCTCTTAAAGCTACAACAATGCGACATGATAAACAACAAGTGCAATTTTTAGAAGATCTAAGTTGTTTTTGTTATTAAAAGGATAATTCCTTGATAAAAGTGTTCTTAGGAGAGTCTGTGTGTGTCCTACCTGCGTAAAGGATAATAGTGAATGAGAACGCAAGTGGTTTGCCCTGAGTAAGGGAGACAAGAATATAGAACGTGAAAAAAGGTCAAATTCGAGATACTGTAAAAAGACAGAGCGAGAGAGACAGAGAATACGCAATTGTAAGTGAAAAATGAGTCGCATGCAAAAACAGCATAGCGATATTATGGCCAGCAGTAATAAGAGCCGAAAGAGAGGTGCACCGCCGCCACCTTTGCCACCGCCAGAATCCCCACCACCACCGCCGCCGCCGCCAGACGATGAGAATTTGATAGAAATGATGGAGGATGAGCAAATGAATAGTCATTCCAATGGCTCAATGAAGTTGTCGCTAACAAATGGTTCTAGGAAAAGAAAACACTCGACCATTGATGGCAATGCCACTGGCTCTTCGACGTCCTCCTCCCATTTGTGTGATCCCCGAATTACAAACAATACAAGGACCTATAATCATCATAATAATCATCATAATCTTAACAACAACAATAACAACAATGTGACAAACAATGGTCAATACAATAATATGAACAACAATAATAAGAAATCACCAGCAAACACAAATTATACATACCGCGATACCATATCACCGCCCTCACCTCCCTCACCATCACCACAATCGCCGCCACCCACAAGCAATGTGCCTGAAGTGGTTTACATTTCGGATGTTGAAAGCGATGATCGCGAAGATGGCGACTACTACGAGGAGCAAGAGGAGACCGAAGAGGAGGAGGAGGAGGAAGTGCATGATCTCGACGATAGTGATTTGCAAATCTATGATAGCTCCTCGCCAAGAGCATCAGCTGCTGCTGCAGCATCTGCAGCCCCTGGCGGCGCCGGCGGTGGTAGCAACAAGACCAAAATAGCTCAAGCAGCGGCAGCAGCAGCAGCAGCGGCCGCAGCAGCAGCCGCCACATCAACAACACCCACCTCATATGCCATGCCCACAAGCAATACAACGCCTCTCGATTTGTACAATGAATCGCATCAAAGGGATTTGGAGAACGTCACCGATTTGCGTTCATATGGTGAGTAATACATAAATTTTTCTACACATTCCAATATCTTTTGAAAAGAGCATAGAGTATATTACCTCCCAAATCGAAAGCATAAATATGAAATATATAGTTTTTACAAATATGTGATCTCCTATTTCATATCCCCTGTTATTTTCATGTGTATGGATCAGATAATAATGATTAAATCTCTTACCAAAATAAGGTAGAGTATACATAAAATGCGTTGGTTTAATAATATCTATATATCATGATAATATAATTGATTAAACATTTTGATATAAAGATATTCAATCGTTTCATTTGATTGATTAAGAGTGTAGATTGTCTGTTTTTTGGGTAGATCGGAATAACTTTCTGACTCGCCTTTTGTGTTATCCTTGTCTCTACCCGCAAAAAGTGGAGCACATACTTTTACCCTTGACACGTTTACCTAGAAAAGGCGGGCTACCTACTGTTGCACTGGCTTTTTACTTGGCCTGTCTGTCTGCCCGGTTTGCTATTAGTATTCTTTTACTCAGCTCTCCGTTTCATTTCGTTCACTACTCCACAGTTTGCCTATTCAGCCAAGTCAAGCCAGGCCAGACAATTGGAAATACACACACACATACACACTATTCGACACTTTGTATTCAGTGTATACAGTGGTACAAACATCTTTGAGAAATGTGTAGCAGAATATATATAGTTCAAATATTTTGAAAATGGAAAAATAATTAATTAATTACAGATAATTAGTTTCGTTAAGGACGTTTTGTAATATAATCTGTCTTCGTTTTATACTCAGATATAGATATAGGGGACATCCGAATTATGACATACGCAAGGAGATGTTTATCCAATTTAAATTTCCTTCCCCATCATTTTAAATGTTAAAAGACCACCCACCCAGCATTTTAGAAAATGCGAATCTTTTTGATTGAAATGGTAAAAAATTAACATATTTTTTGATCTTGAATGACTTCCAGTTTGGGAGAAAATGGTACCCTAGCTACCATGTCTCTGGATGAATTGCATATGACCCCCTTTGTTAATCGGTTTTTATTGCTTTTTGATTCATTAAGGCGTTAGTTTTAAATTTTGCAGTTTGTTGTAGTTTGTTGTTTCTTATATAAATCACATTTTTAGCTAAAGGAAGAGCTAATTTTCGAGACTTGTCAAAAGCAAGTATGACAAGAATAATTTAATAAACAAGAGGGCTTAAATTAGTTTTATCGCGTAAGTGATTTCTGTCAAACCAATCCAAATGCCGGTGGAAATTATTAACACTAAATAGTGGTTGAGCTAGTCAAAAAATTGGGGGAGGGGTTGGAATAGCTTCCTTCTGCTTTTTACATATGTATGTACACTTTGTCGACTTTAATATACCATTTTATTCTATGGGTGCATGGTATAAAAATGACAGGAAAATAGAGTCAAACAAACACATAATTTGCAACGACAACATGAAGAATTTCAACCCACTGTGCTAATGACGTCGACAAAACAGTCATACATATTGTTGATATGTATGTATCTACTCTATGTATTGTATACATATATGTGTTTTCGTGTATGTGTGTGTGTGTGTGAATCAAACATGCTTGTTTGCATAATCGTGCTGCAGCAGCACTTTTTCACGTTCACCGAACATACAAACGTAGGCAATTTAGTGACTTGAACTTGACAATGCAACTGGACGAAAACCAAGCATACCTAGCTAACACGCACACATACACACACACACTATAAAATACATATGTATGTATATATAACAAGTTAGCCTTTGAGCAAACATTTCATAGGAAAAACGAAATCTTTTCTACATACATATGTACATGTATTTTGTTTTTATCATCTGTTTTTATACCATACACCCATAGGGTAAAATGGTATATTAAAGCCGCCAAAATGTATGTAACAGGCAGAAGGAAGCTTTTCCGACCCCATAAAGTATATATATTCTTGATCAGCATCAACATCCGAGACGATCTAGCCATGTCCGTCTGTCCGTCCGTCTGTATGAACACCTATGTAGATCTCGGAGACTATAAGAGCTAGAGCCACCAAATTTGGTATGTAGACTCGTGTAGTATGTACACTGATCAAGTTTATTTCAAATTTCTGCCACGCCCCCTACCGCCCCCGCAAATTATATAAAACCGATTTTCTCAAACACTATAGCAACTAGAGACACAAAATTTGGTATGTATATTTGCCTAGTAAATGCGCACATTTTGTATTTATAAAAATTTTGCCACGCCCCCTACCGCCCCCGCAATTTACATAAAACCGATTTTCTCAAAAACTATAGCAACTAGAGACACAAAATTTGGTATGTACATTTGCTTAGTAAATGCGCACACTTTGTATTTATAAAAATTTTGCCACGCCCCCTACCGCCCCCGCAAATTACATAAAACCGATTTTCTGAAACACTAGCAACTAGAGACACAAAATTTGGTATGTATATTTGCTTTGTAAATGCGCACATTTTGTATTTATAAAAATTTTGCCACGCCCCTACCGCCCCCGCAAATTAAATAAAACCGATTTTCTCAAAAACTATTCTAGCTAGAGACACCATAGTTGGTATAAATATTTGCTTAGTAATTGCGCACATTTTTGATGTGTAAAGATTTTGCCACGCCCCTTTCCGCCCCCGTAATTTGAAAAAACTCGATTATCTCCCGTAATTTTCAACCTTGTGCAATCAAATTTAGCACACTTAAATTTAATACTAATATCAAGCAAAATACCAAATTTGATCAAAATCGGAATAAAAATAGTCAAGTTATGCATATAAACGTTTTTGCATATGGCCGGAAGTGGCCGTTGGCTGGTGGGGGCGCTAGGGTGCTCGTATGCTTGAATGAGCGAAATACTAAGATATGCTTGTAAAAAGCAGGTGAACAGTTTTTTATACCCTTGCAGAGGGTATTATAAAATTGGTCAGATGTTTGTAACGCACAGAAGGAGACGTTTCCGACCCTATAAAGTATATATATTCTTGATCAGCATGAGAATCTGAGTTGATATAGCCATGTCCGTCTGTCCGTCCGTCTGTGCGTATGCGTTTTACTCAGCCATCTTAAGAGCTATCGGGATGAAATTTTTTTTTTGGGGCTTTTTATTACCTGGGAAAAATAAAGTATGAAAATCGGCAGAATCGGACCACTATATCATATAGCTCTGGAGGAAACATTTTTGCAAAAATTGCAGTATCGCCATGAAATTTACCAATATGATAGTATTTCATATAAAATCTCAGATCCCAAAATTTGATAGAATCGGATAAATAGAACAGAAGTTACAGCCGATATAAATCGGTTCAACTTGCTGCCTACTACGTCATCATCAAATCAACAGAGCACACGCATGCACACATACAGACGCAACGCTACATAAACTATATGTGTATGCGTGCGAGTCGCGGCATGCGTGTAAAAGGGGATGGGGAAGAAGAAGAAAAAATTGAAATGATATTTGAAAGGTTCTGTGCATTAATGAATTGAGATACAGAAAAAGAGTTTGGAACATGTAAAAATATTATGGCCATGGACTGCAAGGGTATATAAACTTCGGCACAGCCGATGTTAGCTTCTTTGATATTTTAAATACGAAAATGCATTGGTTATTATAAATTTAAAATATTTGTTTTACTGGTGTATGGTATACCCAAGTCGGCGAGACGACTTACTTACTTCATTTATTTATAAATACATTTGCAGTGTTTTGTGCTGTGTCTCTTATCAGTGGGAAATGCAGTTTATCTCCCTTTCTCTCTCGTCTCTCCTTTTCCATTAAATGTTAGAGCATTTAAAAAAGAATTATTTAAATGAATTTCCCTCTTTTTTTTTCTTTCGCGCGTTTATTAAACTTTTCTAGTCCAGTCATATGGCTCAGAGTTTAAAGAACCTGATGATTCTTCAGAATCATTACAGACCTTTTTGGGATCTTCCAACCTTCCCATTTTAAAAACTGCAATGATGCATTATAAGTTATTTGATTGTTTTTGATGGACATTCCGAATTCTGATTGTACAATTTTTTTTTGTTTATTTAATCATGATTCTCGTGGTTGTTTAAAAATAATTTTAGTTGTACACTGACATTGAATTTTATTTATTTTTATATTTAAATTACAGAAGTGAGAGTGTTTGTGTATGTTTTGGATATGGTGGATAAAAAATAACAAAAAATCGGAAGTATTGTTTATGCCGTAGATTATCGATATTGACCGCCAAATGTTCTCAAAAGTAAAAGATGGAAGACAATTATTTGTGGATATCAAGATATAATAGCAAGTTTATTAATTAATCTCTGATTTCATTTTCAACATTCTCCTTGAGCACTAGAAGAAATTCAAGAATTAGAACCAAGAATAGATTAAAACCAATTTGTAAGTAAGATCTGTTTTCTTTGCTTCTACCACTAACCATAGAATACATAGATGCGTCAAACTCAAGATTTTTTGATTACAAACGCTAGCCTGAGCCTGGAACCCCAGAGAACTTCGGCAAAAGCCGAACAGCCTAGAACCCCAGAGAGCGGCCGCAGCGAGAGCGAAAAACGTTTGCTCGCAGCACTGTCGCTACGCATCGAAAATAATTCAGTCTGCCACAGATCGCAGAACGATGAACGCATGTCTGTGTCGCTGTGTTCTCGTTTTGCATATGTATGTGTACACTCGTCGGTACATGCTCAGGCTTCGTAGTGTGTGTGAGACGTGAAGTTGTACAACATCGCATTTCAATCGCTCGCTCGCAGATTTTTTGAGTTTTCGACGAGCTAGCGACAATGCGAGAATTAGATGCGTGCTTAACTACAGAACTCGACGGCACTTCTCAAAGTGTCGACGTGGCTCTGTTGTTAGTGTGCTCGCTTGGCGATCGGGCGGCCGGGGTTCGAGTCCCATCTTGGTCGAAGTTTTTCATAATGCTTTATATATTTTTTTGATACATTTTTATTTACTTTTTATACCCTTGCAGAGGGTATTATAAAATTGGTCAGATGTTTGTAACGCACAGAAGGAGACGTTTCCGACCCCATAAAGTATATAAATTCTTGATTAGCATGAGAAGCTGAGTCGATATAGCCATGTCCGTCTGTCCGTCCGTCTGTGCGTATGCGTTTTACTCAGCCATCTTAAAAGCTATCGGGATGAAATTTTTTGTTGGGGTTTTTTATTACCCGGGTAAGATAAAGTATGAAAATCTTTAGGATCGGACCACTATATCATATAGCTCTAGAAGAAACATTTTACAAACATTACAAACATCTGACCAATTTTATAATACCCTCTGCAAGGGTATAAAAAGTAAATAAAAATGTATCAAAAAAATATATAAAGCATTATGAAAAACTTCGACCAAGATGGGACTCGAACCCCGGCCGCCCGATCGCCAAGCGAGCACACTAACAACAGAGCCACGTCGACACTTTGAGAAGTGCCGTCGAGTTCTGTAGTTAAGCACGCATCTAATTCTCGCATTGTCGCTAGCTCGTCGAAAACTCAAAAAATCTGCGAGCGAGCGATTGAAATGCGATGTTGTACAACTTCACGTCTCACACACACTACGAAGCCTGAGCATGTACCGACGAGTGTACACATACATATGCAAAACGAGAACACAGCGACACAGACATGCGTTCATCGTTCTGCGATCTGTGGCAGACTGAATTAATTTCGATGCGTAGCGACACTGCTGCGAGCAAACGTTTTTCGCTCTCGCTGCGGCCGCTCTCTGGGGTTCTAGGCTGTTCGGCTTTTGCCGAAGTTCTCTGGGGTTCCAGACTCAGGCTAGCGTTTGTAATCAAAAAATCTTGAGTTTGACGCATCTATGTATTCTATGGTTAGTGCTTCTACACAGCTCTGGGGGTATTCGAGGGGATGAAAGCTCTTGAAATTGTTATTATAATTTTGGTTCAATGTACTTAAAATGAAAAACGAAACAAAAATATGCACATACATATACATACATACATATGTAGGTATATACAAAAAACTGCTTTTGCTTTGATGACACGCGTAATATGCTGTGCTTTTATTTCATATAGATATGTACGTAATTTGCTTAAATAAATATACATAATATATGTAGATATATATACAGCTGCGAGCAAAAAAATAGTCCAAAAACCGCTTTAAGTGGTTAGCTTTGCAGCAGGTGCTCCCTTCTTAACGTCGCACCACAAATTTTTGATGGGGTTAAGATCGGGCGACAGTGCGGGCTACTTCTTTACATCTACTCCTGCATTTTCGAATCAAGCTTTTGCTACTTTCCTTGTGTGTTTCGGGTCATTGTCTTGTTGAAACACCCAACAAAGTGACATCTCCTCTTCGGCATTTGGTAGCAATACTTCCTAAATAATTTTAACGTAAACATGTTTGTCCCAGGGACCGTAAATAATGATTATTTTTTTTTTTTTAAATGAAAAAATCATTTACTTATAGAGGACTTAGAAAAGAATAGATTACACCAATATATTTAATTCGATACCATCTATGCATTTTTGGAAAGATTTTTAAAAATTCAATTTTTTCAATTTTCTTCAATAAAGATCATTAATTTTGAGTAATTTAATAATAATTATCCATAAAAATCTTTTTTGATCAAAAAAAATAAAAATCAAAAATAATGATTAAAAATGATTTTTATTTTTTTCGCTCAAAATAAAACTCACTTTTGAAAAACGGTGTTTCATACTTTATTTTTCCCAGGTAATAAAAAGCCCCAAAAAAAAATTTCATCCCGATAGCTCTTAAGATGGCTGAGTAAAACGCATACGCACAGACGGACGGACAGACGGACATGGCTATATCAACTCAGATTCTCATGCTGATCAAGAATATATATACTTTATAGGGTCGGAAACGTCTCCTTCTGTGCGTTACAAACATCTGACCAATTTTATAATACCCTCTGCAAGGGTATAAAAATTAAGTAGCAAATAAGTTAAGTCACCAAGTGAGGTTAATTTGTAATGGACAAGTTAGACATTGCTGATAACGGTACTTAGCAGTGTTAAACAGATCAGAATATTATCTTGCCAGTTATAGTAATAAATATTGGCGAGTGTTATGCGCTACTATTTTTTTGCTCGCAACTGTATATGTATATAAAAGTATTTATTATATATATTATGAATTCAGCTGAACAGGTTTTAATTGACAAAAATTTTATCAACCTTTGCTTTATTTTTGTCTTCTAGAAATAATGTGAACACATTTCTTGGCCCAAATTCTAACCACTTCCCCCACCCACAAACCCCTTAACTTTTCCCATTTCTCAGGGTTCAAGGACAAAGTTAAACCAAAGGCATTCAACTCGAACTTCTCCTCTCCCCCACGGCCTTCTTTTTCTGTGTGTGTTGTCCTGTTCATTTGACACCACAATTGTGAAGGGAAAAACTTGATATAAATTAGTCTCTTTGGGGATAGACATTTTTCTATACATGTATTTTTTTCTTAAATTTTGTCTGAAATATGTTATACGTGCAACTAAACCACACCACAGTTTTAAAACAAATGTCTGTGGCTCTATTCCCTTATCACCTACAAATGATATTTGAAGTCATATTTGACTCGTTGACGAGTTTTATCATACATATGTATGTACATATGTATGTATGTACATAAATGTGGACTAACTATCAATTAAGCTAAGTGTAACTATTCTTAAACCTTTGCTACAAATATCTAATGTATTTCAGAGTTAATTATGAGTAGTATTAGTAGTAGTCGCGGTAATTATTTTTTTTAGAAATTACATTCAATTAAATTCATAATATCATACATATGTATGTATCTAATAATCTCGATTTTTCATTTTTATAGTTAAACTGTATAGCGATGAGGCTGTGAGTCTGAACGATTTTAAAATAATACGTGTACTTGGCACTGGTGGTAAGTACTCTCGTCTCTCTCCCGCATTTCCATAGTTCTGATTTTTTATCTAAATATTTCATCTTTGATAGCTTATGGTCGTGTATTTCTGGTGCGCAAATTGACACGACACGATAGTGGAAAACTCTATGCCATGAAGGTTCTCAATAAAATTACAGTGGTCGCAAAATTCAAAACCGCTGAACACACTAAAACTGAGCGAGTGGTAAGTACAACACAATACTTTAAAATTAGATCAAGCCACAAAGTGAAATAGCCGACTTAATGATATCCTGGAGCAAGTTGGAAATTATTAAACTTGCACTAACCATTCTAATAATTTTAAATATACATACATACATACATACATACACACATATGTATGTGCATAAGTTGATAGAATAAATTTATTGCAAACATTTGGGAAACTATTATGTACATATGTATGTATATGTATATAGAAGCAAATCTACCCCAATCACATTTTAGAAATGGGTATTCTACCATCTTCACTTGCTGCAATTGTTAAGAACGTGCTCAAATCTCGAAGTCTTTTATTTCCTTTTCTTTGTCTTTGTTTTACCGTTGCATTTTTCTTTTCCGCTTGTTGTTTTTGTTCTTTCCACTATCCCTCTCTCTCCACCCCAAGTTGTTTTTTGCGACAATAAAGCGCAGCTAATTGAAATTAAACTTGAAATCAGAATCAACACAAAACAAATAACCAACAACAAAAAAATATCTGTTGGACAAATGGGGCTATTGCGGGGTAGAGGGATTACCTTCCCACCTTCACTTGTGAAGATGAAAGTACAGTTACCAACAATGGCAAAAAAAAATGTAACAAGTCCAAGCTCAAGTAAAATATGGACTAAGTGGAATTATGTATCGCATCTTTATTTCACAAGATGTAAAAAATATATGTACATACATACATACATACATACATACATACATACATACATACATACATATGTACGTATGTACATATTCTTGATTCGACTAGATAGATTGTGTAATATGAATAACAAAATTATTGTAATAAATATACATATGCATGTATGTACATACATATGTATGTATGTATCACTATTACAAAAAATTTTAGAACATTCTCAAAAGTGACTCAATTATTCGATGCTTGCAGAAACTATTAAATATGAAAGAACTTCTATACATACATACATCGAAATTTTAGTAATACATACATAGATTCGAGTAGATTATGAAAACTATGAAGAATAAATGAAATTATCTTTTATTATCCTTTTTATTATGCACATATGTATGTACATTCATACATATGTACTTCTTTGTCGCCAATATACATACATACATACATGTCTATTCATCTGTGTGGAAATAACAAGAGAAGGGTATTAAAAATACTTGTTGTTATTCTTTTGACCCACATTATGGACTTGTTCTTCTTATATGTACATATGTATGTACATATGTATGTTGCACCGGCAAAAACCTAACGGAACTAAGGAAAAAAAGAGAGAGAATCAAAACAGAAACAAGAGATATGTACATACATAAGGAACATTTTTCTCACTCTCTTTTTGATCAATAGTTTTTTGGTTTATGGGCAACCGGTTTACTATAACGCCGCCGCAACGACGACATTGAGAATCGCCCATCGATGTCTGTATGTACATATGTATGTATGTATATACATAAATACATACATATTTAGTCTAATCAATGAAGGAAAACTAGTAAAGACAGAGAGAGAATACAAATTTTGAGTGAATTAAGTAACTGCAAACACAAGTGCATATAGATAAATATGTATGCATAGAGAGAGATGGAGAGAGACAGAGAGAGAGTGAGCACTACTTGTTCAAGAAACAAGTGTGTGGAGAAGAAAGAGGAAGTGGGAGATCATGAGCGGTTAATTGTCTGTCTATATATGTATCTCTCTGTCTGTCTGTTGTCCCTCCATTTGTCACAGGGATTAGATGAAAGTTTGCCAGTGGGAGAGAGATGGGGTACGGAACAGCGTGTTATTTATAGAGATACATACATACATACATACATACATACAACGTGGTGTAGTATGCCTTACACCTTCCCCCACCCCCAACGCAGCCACCCATACACGCACACACAAAAAGACACATGGTTTCGTATGCGTACTTTAATTAAGGCCTTTCCAAGGTACTCTCTCTCCTTGCGTCCCTTTCCCGCACCCCCCAAAATTTTGTGTGCCACTAACCTAGATACTTGTGCCACCGGCGTCAGCGGTCGGCCTATCTTTCAACAATTTTGCGCCTTTTTTTCATTACTTTTACTTCTTAGCTGAAAAGAGTACAAAGAGTAGAAAGGAAATTAATATGCAAAATGTGAAAGTTTTAATACCCTATAAAGCGCCATTTAGTTGGGTTAAACGAGCCATTGCAAGCAAATGTGAGCTCTTGCTTAGTGGGTAACTTCAAGTCGGTCTAACTCCTACCTTGACTTCCCTTTTGGTGGGTTACAAAAGGTGTTCGCTTAATGTTTGGTTTAAAATAAGAGATTTTCGCGTGCAACTTTTTAATTTTCCAAGCTGTTGCATTTTGGCCATGGTACAGTCAGACACTACGTGTTATATTTGCTAGCAAAACCCGTAAAATAGCGACAACAATAAAAACCCCCGCTAAAACTGCCTTAGCAACAACAACAAGACAAAAAAAAAAAACAACAAAAAAACAACAACCCCTCTATATGTACATACATATGTATATAAATAAACAAAACTAGGAAAAAATGCGAAAGAGCGAAAAAGCAGAGAAATAAATAAACCAAAAATAATAAAAAAGATAAGTTATAAGAAGCAAGCACAAAACTGGAGAGTGATAGCCATTGCTGTCGCTATCACCGAAAGCTACTCCTAACCAGAGAATTTAATGAGAAGGTATTAAGGGGATCGGATGTCAAAACATTTTCATTGCTCTCCAGTAGACAAATTCCAATACATTAAGCTGCTATTTTAATAGAATGTTTGCGATATAATTTAAGGATTTAGCACCGACAAGATTAGAATTCACCAAAGAATGAGGGGTACATCACGGATGTACATAACAGAAGCTTACATAATATGGTCACAGGTTAACTGGGGAAAATTAAAAACACGTGGAAGTTAATTAGAAAGGGATAGTTAAAAGCGAGAACGAAAATGAAAGAGAGACAAATCTACTAAAATTGCATTATGTTTGTTTTTAACATTTTTAAAGATATATGTATACATACATACATACATACCTATGTACACTCTTTTCGAATATATTTTTTCAGGTCCTCGAGGCAGTACAACGGAGTCCATTCCTTGTAGGACTTCATTATGCTTTTCAGTCTGCATCCAAGTTGTACCTGGTATTGGGTAAGTATTTTTTGCCTTAACCCTCTTAAGTTAGGTCAAGTGGTTTTCACTTGGTAATTTGCTTGTGTATTTTACAGACTTTGCCAGGGGCGGTGAGCTATTCACGCATCTCTACTCCGGCGATCATTTCGAGGAGCCTCGTGTCCGTATTTATATTGCCCAAGTGGTGCTGGCACTAGAGCAATTGCATCAACTGGGCATTATTTATCGAGACATTAAGGTAGAGAATATTCTACTTGATGGTGACGGAAATATTGTTTTGTCCGATTTCGGATTATCAAAGATTCTAACTGCCGAAGATGACTATCGGGCGCATAGTTTCTGTGGCACTCTGGAGTATATGGCACCGGAAATAATACGGACGGGGCCACCGGGACATGACAGTGCGGTCGATTGGTGGTCCGTGGGCATTTTGACTTATGAGCTACTCACTGGAGCCTCCCCATTCGTTTCCGATAACCAGAGTCAACAATCAGAGATCTCGAGGCGGATACAGAAGGAACAACCGTTAATACCAGACGATTTTAGTATCGAGGCACGAGACTTTGTGCTTAGGATGCTAGAGAAAAATCCAAAACGTCGTCTAGGCGGCAATCATCGGGATGCCACCGAAATCAAGGAGCATGGCTTCTTCAGAGGCATCAATTGGCAAGAGTTAAGGGCCAAACGCCGCAAGGCACCCTATAAACTGAACTTAACATCCGATGATGATGTGCAACATTTTAGCAATGAGTTTACAGATCAGTTACCCGAAGATCCCGATTGTGAGGCGCCGCCAAGTAAGATACGTTTATTCCGTGGCTACACATATGTGGCGCCACAGCATTTGGAGCAAATGCGAAGGGATAATAACTGTTGTATAGAGTATTGCAATGCAGAATTGCAGGTAATTAGGCCACAACAACAACAACGAATCTGTCAGCTAACTGAAAACTGATTTCCCTTTTTCCTACTCCAGAATATACCAAATCGACCCGATGATTTGGAGCTTGGCACCCGGACCGTGAGCGGATCATATGGCACTTGCCATTTTGTAGTGGACAGCACCACAGAAATGGTCTTCATGGCTAAGGTTATTCCTTTATCGAAATTTCGAGCCTCCGAGGTAGATGCGTTGATATCATGTGCCCTGGACAGGCACGGCCATCCGAACATTGTCAATTATCATGAAACATTTCGTGATAAATGCGATATCTGGATAATAACAGAGTATTTGTGCGGCGAGGAGCTAACGCACCTAATACACAGACAAAGACTCGATGAGGCCACATGCCAGGATATCTTTCGGCAATTGGTGATGGGTGTGGTTCATATGCACTCAAAGCATTTCATACACGGTGACCTGAAGCCAGAGAATGTGGTATTCGAGAGTCGGGATGACTTGAACGTGAAGCTTGTCGATTTTGGCAATGCCTGGTAGGTGACTGGTTGGCAGATTATGCCAAGGTCTCGCCTCTTTCTCTCTCTTTTATCTTATATCTCTCTAATTTTTTTTGCAGCTATAACAGTACATTTGAATCGTGGCTGGATAAGCCACGCTACACATTAGACTATGCTCCGCCTGAGTTACTTAGCGATCCAAATGCTGTTACCTATTCACCTGCTGTGGACATATACGGCTTGGGAGCTACGCTTTACACCATGTTCGTGGGTCATCCACCCTATCGCCAGCATTTGGATGATGTGGAGCATAATGTCACTGTGCATCACAAGCTGAGGCGACGCATGGAGAAGGAATCGTTTAATCAGAACTCTGAACGTTGGCTAAATGCCAGCCCCTCGTTCCAAAAGCTGGTTACCAGGTGCATGCATCGTGATCCAGCAAAGCGACCACAAATATCCGAAATTCTCGATAGTGAATGGCTGCAAATAAACTTTAATAACACTAGTGACTATGCGGCATCAGAAACTCTCTTTGATGCCACAATTTCGGCTTTGTCACCACCTCCACTACCACCAGCATCACCACCTCTACTACCACCAGCACCACCTGCCCCTCGACCGCAGCAGCAACGACAGCAGGAAGTTGTCGATTTGAGTGATGATACATTGGAACGGCAGCAACAAGCAGCAACAGTTGTCAAAACAAAGCCACACAAACCACATAAACAGAAAAATCATAAGAAACATCAGAAACTCAAACAGAAGCAACTGAAACTGCAACAGGAGCAGGAGCAGCAGCGATTGCAGCAGGAGCAACAACTACGGCAAGAGATAAGACTGCAGCAGGAATTGATACTGCAACAGCAGGAACAACTTGAGCAGGAGCGACAAAAACTCCAGGAGCAGAAACTAAAGCAAGAGCAGCATGAACAATTACTGTTGGAGCAAGAGCAGCAATTGCAACAACAGATTTTGAGGCAGCAGCAACAGCAAGCAGCCGAAAAGGAGCAGGCAGCAGCAGCACAATTGTTAGACTCGTCTGCTGAAGATGAGGGCATCACTATGTCGTCTGATAGGAAGGAGCAGCGGCCGGAGGAAGAGCAGAAACACGTACAAGACCAGCAGCAGCAGACACAGGAGGAAGAGGGAATGGAAGAGACACAGGAAGACGGTGAAGAGGAAGAGATGATGACCGATGATGAGGATTACGAAGTACATGAATACTATCTTGGCGACATAGATACCTTGCCCGATTTGCTTGGCTTCGATGAGGACTCTCCGCCTTTGAGACTGCCGCCCGACTATTATGTGCTGCAGGCGAATGAGCAAGCAGCCCAAGATGAAATGATACCAGAGCCCGAGCCAGAACCCATCCCAGAGCCAGTATACATGCCAGTGCTGAAACCAGAGCCAGCTCCAGTGCCAGCCTACGTCCCAGATGTGGCGCCAGTGCGAGAGAAACGTGAAAGAAAGCCAGTGGTGAAACCAGATCCCGACCGTGCACCCATCTACTTCGAACGCCGCAAGACCCGCCTGCAATGCCGCATTGAGAATCAGTTGAATGACAGCAAAGCTGGCATGTATCTACTTATGCAACAAGTGCCTCCGCCAGAGGAGGATACCCCCATCTACATGCCTCTGCGCATGCCCCGCAAACCTCGCGTTGTCAATAGAAAGCCCAAGCAGACGGGCGATGAGAATCTAAGTGGATTTCCCAAAGCTCCTGCTTTGTTGCGCAAAACTCGTGCCAGTTGGCGCGTGTTCAACGCTAGGATCAAGGGTATCCAGCAGGTTCTCAAGAACCGATTCCAGGTGGTGCGTCGTGTGTATGGTGGCAAGCCCGAGATTAAGACGGAGAAAGTGGATGAGCCGAATTTGAAAACATTGATCTATCCGCGCCCCAAGCCGCGTGTAAAGCGAGATAAGAAGCCGAAGGAGCCACAATTGCCTACACGGATTCAGCCAGCCCGCGCACGGGCCATGCGGCAATGTTACGTATTTGAATAGCATAAGAAGGAGCCGCTGCAGCAGATGCCGTCGCTGCAGCAGCGTCAAAAATCACAGCGACAACAAAAACAACAAACACAAAACTTACAAACAATTAAGCAAGAAAAGCCGACAAAACAACTGAAAATCAAACAAGAAAAACCATCAAAGCCAATAAAGCCGAAAAACCGAAAACAAATTGATGAAGAAAAGATAAAGCAAGAGAAACAGCAACAACAAACTCAACCGCAACCACATCAGCAACAACAACAACAGCAGCAGCAACAACCACCGCCACCGCCAATGGCACCACCGGCGGCAGCGGCAGCAACAGCAGCAGCAGCAGCTCCTCCACAGCGACCACAATATCCGCCACAGCATGTGGTTAAAATTGAACTACAGCCAGGACTACGTGGTGACCAATTGCATGCGGTGCTGGCTACGGCCATGCAGTGGGCAGCAAACTTGAAACATCGGCAGGAGCAACAGCAGCGGCAGCAGCTGCATCTGCAACCGTACAGCTGACAGGAAATTCAAACCAAGACGAAAATTCTTCGGGCAAGATTGGGCGAAGAGGCCGAGGAAGTAGCTACTTTAGAGCAAATTTAAAGCTATATATCTGAAAGGGAAATCTGATTGTAATGCACAGCCTGCCACCGGGTCTATATTTATGTATTTGTATGTACATATGTATGTATATCTACTGTGTATATGATAACGCGGCGGCTCGTTGTGTAAAATTACTTAAAATTGAATCTTCAAAATTATATATTTGCTAAGCTAAAATGGAGATATATCGCCAAAAACCAAAATGGAAACAGAAAGGACAGATAGTAGGACGACAGTAAAAAAAAGAAATGGGATCAACAAAATATATTTACATATTTTTATGTATAACACCAAAGATCCTGACATGAAAACAAAGAAAAAAAAAACAACAACAAAAATACAAACTTGAAACACATATTAACGAAATTGTTATATACTTATGATTAAAAACTAAATTTAAGATTCGAAACAGAAACTAAGGTTAAGTTTAAAGTAAAAAGAAGAACAAAGTAATTGTTTGCTTTGTTTTCCGTTTGATAGACATAAATCACAGCATCATCTATATAGACATTATATATAGAAGTAATCGATATACATCAAATATGTATATATATATATATATATATATATAAATATATATATATATATATATATATAAAATAATAATGTTGTGTTAGTTAATTGTTTAATATAACCCATTGTAAAAAGTCAAAACAAAAATAAGAAATTTAAAAAAAAAAAAAAATCGAATGTCTTTGTTTGGTTTTCATGACTCTTTAAGACGATTTAAAAAACATAACAAAAAATAAAAAGAAAACAAAAGAAAACCAATTTGCAAACAATTAACAATCACTACAAACAAACAAAATGATCGTAATTATTGAGAAATTTTTGCATATAGTTTAGTGCAAAGGTAGATATTAAGTTATTAATACATATATATTATACTTCATGTATAATAAGGGCCAAGGCTAAATTCGGCTTGGTCGAAATTTTCTATACACTTCACAATACTTTTTTTTTTTTTTTTTGAGATACTCTTTAACCATCTCTGTTTTTCTTGGTGGTCTGAACTTTTATTAAATTGTTTTGAAATACATATGTATCTGATGTTTTTCTGAAAAAAAAAAACTACATATAAGAAAGCTAATCTTCTAGTCCGATCTCAGCGGTTATATATACTGCATTCAGCTTTAGCTTAATTAAATGAAGGTGGATGATAAAAACGACCGAGAGAAATGAACTGTTGACGCAGACATTTTATATGTAAAGTGTGAATATGCATATATATATATCCTATATATATATATAATGATAGTATTAGACGTTATAGAATCAAAAAATTTAAATGAAGTGTATAATTTTTGAGAGATGAATGAATCATATTATTAACTCATACTATTTGTATGCGTGTGGTGAATATGCTTTAAGTTGTGCTCCATAAAATATATGTTTAAGGTCTAGGATCTACCGAAGACAGCATTCTAATACAAAACAAAAAAATCCTTCACTGCTCCAACACTCACACTCAAAAAATACACAATATATAGTCTATGCCGAGTTAAAATTTTCTGTCTCTCTCTCTCTCTTTCTATTTCATATGCATTATGATTTCTATTTCTTCATTTCTAAATGCTTTGTGAATGCAACTAAAACCTTAAATAATAAGACTTCACATGAAGGCGAGTGGTGCCCCAAGGGAGGGGGTAATATTTTAAACATTATATCGTTGTATGCTAAGCTTTTGCAACAATTTCTTTGACAATTTCAAAAGATAATTCAAACACAACAGTCCGATCTGTGAGTTTGTAAATCTTTAAGAACAGTTCAAGAATGATAGATAAACCATATAAGACCTTTTTTTTGATCATGTACAATTTGATAGATTGAGGACGAGAGATAGACTTGGCTTAACTATTCATTCCCCGTTTGACTTGGCTAAAGGGGAAAATTTCCTACATACAATTTGGGGATTCAATCAATAATTTTTTTTAGTCATTTATAACCTTTTTATTTACACTTAGTTTAAGCATAAATATATTTGCAATTATAAACGGAAGATACCCAGCAAAAGATTCGTATTCGAAGTAGATGGGAGATCCACAACATTTATATATCATTTTCCCCCCAAAACAGGAAAATTTTGTTTGTTAATTAATCAGGTTTATTATTATTATCATAAATTTATACAAATATACATATTTTTTTTATTTGTTTTGTTAAGTAATTTAAAACTTGTTTTAATTTTAACAAATTTTTTATTATCATTTTTTTTGCATTTTGAACCTTGGATGTTCAAACTGAGTATGAGATGTAAGTGTATGGATTTGAAGAAATAAATTTAAAAGAAAAAAAAAATTAAAAAACAATTTATTACACAATTGTCTTTGCAGCTTGTTTATAATTTTTTTCCCTGTCCCTGCCCACCTAGAGACAAAATAAGAAAACAAACAAAAAACAAAAAATCTACATATCTTTGTTGGATTTATTTCTGTTTTAATCAAGTAAAAGCTCATGATATACTTTTTTTCTTTTCGTATGATAAACAACAACTAAAACCGGAAAAAAAACAAATAAATATTTATATATTAAAGTTGCCTTTTAACAAGTTGCCTTAGACAAATAAAAAAAAAAAACAAAAAATAACACACACAAAACAAAAGAAAACCAAAACCTTCACAACAACCAGAACAAAAAATTTAAAATATATATATTGTAAAAGTTATATACAAACCAAAAAACGTATTTTTTAAACAAAAAACAACAGCAGAAAATGGTTACCAAAAGCAAAAGAAAATTGTATAAAATGCATGAGTTTTTATTAAAAACACAACAAAAGCAATTTGTCTTAGTTTAAGTTAATACAAATATTACAGAAATATTATTATTAACCTAAACAAAAACATTACGAAATATATACTTTATGGGGTCGGAAAAGCTTCCTTCTGCCTGTTACATACATTTTAGCGACTTTAATATACCATTTCACCCTATGGGTGTATGGTATAAAAAGAAGGGACAACAAATTAGTTTTAGATTATAGGAAGTCAATATCAATCAAATGGCAAGCAACTCGAAATAAGTTTTATATAGATATGTACATACATATACATACATATATGTACTTATGTATCAAAATCTATTTCTATATACCAACTCTTATAGTACAGGGTACATCAGTTAATACTTAAAAGTGTGTGCTTGGATAGAGCAGAGAAACTGATTGATCTAATCTGATCTATCGCATATATAATATATCAAGCATGGAAAGATAAAAAATTGATTTACTAGCCATTAAGTCACCAAAGTTTGTACATAAAATTATAAAAAGGAAAAAAAATAAAAATTGATTAATGCGAATAAAATAAAGTATTTCGACATGCAAGTTACAGTTTGTTTTTCACCAGAAGAAAATACTTTTTTCTTTTCGACATTAGTTGTAGGTTGAGCTACAAGATAAAATATATGTACCTGTAATTGATTAATTTGTATAAAAAATTTGTACCTTTAGGATAACCTTTTGCAAACATTTAGAGAAAGCTCTTAAAAGTCTTCATTTAATCCAATTACTGTTTTATCGGATGACCAAATTACTCGATTTTGATTCCAAATATATGAATTTTTCTTAAGTATGTATATCAAACAAAATCACTTGTTAAATTATTTTAATTCTTTTTATTAACACATAGAGTTAACTTAACATTGCATTTGTTGGCTTGGCTAATGTTTCCTCTTTTTGCCTAATTTGGATTTCGATTTTGAGTCACCTTTTTTGCTGGAGAACTTTTTGCTTGTATAGTTTTTGCTATTTGAGCGTCGTTTTTCCTCCCATTTCAGTTGTTTATCGGAGGATTTGTCCTTGTTGAAGACAGCATTGCTGGTGCCCTGACCCTTAGCCTTGCCAGTTTCCTCAAGTAGAGCGGAAAAGTCATCGGCAGCGGCAAACAATGATGACATATCTGTGTGGGATGACAGCAAGACGTTTAGACGATTTCAAATATTAGGTTGTGGGATAACTTACCATTGCTATGCTTTAATTTCTGTGCAAAACCACGCTCATTGAGCATGTTGGTTGAATCTTTGCGTGATTTTTTTGTCTTAGGTGGAGCATCTTCATCGTCCTCGTCGTCTGGACTCTCAGGTGCTTCACTGGAGTCGCCATCTGAAATGGAGCCTTCATCAACATCATCATCAACATCGTCGTCATCTTCGTCTAGGGGTTCCAAATCAATAGATCCAGTCTCATCATCAGATTGATCCTCTCCATCTCCTGCAATTTCATCGTCTTCATCGTCCTCATCGGGTATGGCATCATCACCCCAATCATCATCAATGTCATCCATTTCGTCCTCTGCCTTATCGGCAGCTTGCTTTTTAATTTTCTTATCTTTCTTCTTGGGTTTGTCAGCTTCCATTTCACCGCCGAGTTCTTGAAGAAAATTGAGCTCATCCTCCTCCTCTTCAGCATCACCTCCGTCCTTGAATTTTTTGCCAAAGTACCCATCCAGATAGGCCTCAAACTCATCATCATCCACTTCGCCTTCTTGAAGGACTTCGCCAGCCCCCTCGTCATCATTTTCATCTGCTTCATCCTTATCCAACTGACCTAGTTGCTTTTGCTTCTTGGCCTGGGCCACCAGTTCCGCTTGCTTACGTTTGTGTTCAAGGAAATTGAAAATAAACATCTCATCTTCCGTGCAATTGGTCTTGGTCAAGGATCTCACTGATTTGCCACGGGAACCAAATGCCGTATAACGTTTGTGGGCAATGGCAGTCGCCTCGGCAGCTGGTTGTTGGTCCAGTTTCTTAGGGTTTTTAAACGCGAAACGTTCCAGAAAGTGCGGTAGTCCGAAATCCCTGAGAGGATCACCATAGTAATCAATGCGTTTCTCTAAAAGGAGAAACAAATTTCAGTAACTTGGTCTAAAAATCAATGACTTTTGACTTACGTTGTAGAATCTGTTCGGCAAAGACCTGGACCGTGGGATGATAATGTTGACGCAAGAGCAACAGCTCATTGCGAAGGGCGTAGCCAGCTCCGGCAAATGCAGGCACACGATGATACGGATCATACTTGCACGAGTCAATATTTTTAACTTTTGACTCGCTTGTGGCGTTGGTTGTGGCGGCCACACTAGCATGGTGCCAAGACGAGCCCGCTTCTGTTTTGATGGCCGTTTTCTCTTTCTTTTCTTCCTCTTCTACCTTTTCTTCATCCTCTTTGTCTTCGACATCCTTATAGGTCTCCTCCTCATCGTCGTTGCCAAATTTAGCTAAATCTAGGGGAATAAACTTGCTATGTTGTTGAAGACCCTCCTCCTCCTTGAGTCCGCTACCAGGGACTAGTTCGCGACGCATGCGTAGCAATTTGTGAAGAACTATGAGGCAACCGGCAGCTATATGAGGGGGAGCATACAATGACAATTGGAGCAGACGTTTCACAAAGGCCTGTGCCCTGGCCACATGGTTATCAATGTGTATTGCTCGATGAACTATGTGCAGGAGTTGGGCAGCTGTTTTGCCACCCACATTGATTAGATTCAAATCCAACAATTTCACATACAGAGCATTATAGAAACGATCCGATTTCTCAGTTTTTACTGTGATCAGTTGGAGAAGCAGGCCCAGGGTTTGGACAGAGACGCGAATGTCAGCCAAATGAACCAGACGATAGACAGTATCCTGCATCTCCTTATTGAGCAGCTCGCCGTTACCATTATTGGCTGGCTGAGCCTCCACTATGGCCTTTTGGAGACATCTTAGAATGGCCTGCATGGTGCGATTATTCACCGCTCCTTTTTGTACAAGAACCTTGAAGAGGGCGAAGCATATATGCACCAATTTAGTGCATACATCCGATTTACCCGATGGCGCTATGCTGGCTAGGAAGCACAGGGCAAAATGTTGAGCCCGTTCCGAGATGTTATTGCGGAAGAGTAACTTTTCCGCCTCAGCCACAATAACGCCACACATATTGGGATGCCTGTGGGCCACCTCGCTGAGGTGATGCAATGCCTTGGAGGCTATTTTGGCAGTCGGATCACCCAGTTTATTGATTAACATGGTTAAGAGCATTTGCTCCTTCTCAGGAGCATAGGAAAGGAGTTTGGCTCCTGCCACTATGGACGAATTCTTATTGTGATCCTGACCAGTTTGCAGTCCTTGCATTAGATTCTTAAGGAACTCATGATACTGATCCTTCAGTTCGTTCTCAAAATACCAGTAAGAGTAGAGGCGCCGTTGCATCTCCTTGCTTAGCGCTGTGTCTTTCTTCAGTTTTTTCCAGTCCGCTCCACGCGTATGAATCGATAAAAGTTTGCGTTGCGGTGGCAGCAGAACCTCTTGCCATAGATCCGTGAGCACGGCAATGACTTCATTGCTGGCTTTATTGGAGATCTTGCAGAAGCCAATTAGAGTGGAGAGGGCTTCTAGATTACCTAAGGGGTTGCTGGTGACCAGCAAGGCACCAGCATTGGCACGATCCTTGGCCGTACCCTTGTGCAAGGCCGTTTGCAACCAACGAGCATCTGTCGGATTACGTTTGAAATAAATCGATTTTTCTGCTTCGAAAGAACTCTTGCAGAGATTAAATAGTTCCAATTGCTCAGGTTCCTTCATATCTAGAAATTCATCAGTCGAAGGATAGTCTGGATGCTGGAAACAAAAAATTCTTTAACTCTAGTTATCTCACAGTTTTATCAACTTACCACATGATACCATTTTTTCTGGGAATCTTCATC
Organism: Drosophila insularis; assembly: GCA_018903935.1. Taxonomy (NCBI): domain Eukaryota; kingdom Metazoa; phylum Arthropoda; class Insecta; order Diptera; family Drosophilidae; genus Drosophila; species Drosophila insularis. The sequence goes on along the minus strand of JAEIFP010000337.1, from coordinate 1,840,975 downwards.
TTCCTGTGCCTTAGCTTCGTATTTACTGTGCTTTCTAAAAGAAGACTCTTGTCCCTCCGTCTCGGAATCGGTATCTGAATCGGCAGAGTTAACTTTTTGCTCTTCGCCATCATCATTGAATTTGATGCGTTGCGATTTCTTTGCCTCCAGAGGTTTCTCCTTCTTCAGTGGCTGCTTCTCCTCCACAAAGGAATCGCCATCATCACCAAATATAATCTTTTGCGGCCGCTTCGCCTGTTCCTGACCCTGTCGCTGGCCCTTCCCATGGTTAGCTTTTGATGGTTTGGAGTGGCTAAAATCACGAATTAATCAGTTCCCATATATGTATAAATAATTGTATTTTGATCTAATTAAGGAGTTTACCCATTTTGTTGGTGTTGTTGTTTCTTTTGATTTTTCACACTCTGTGGTTTATTGTGCTTTTTAGATATGTGTTGAGGTTTGGCCACTACCTCCCCTGCATCATCAAATATAATTTTCTTATTCTTCAAGCCGCCATTTATCTGTATACCTTGAGCTACTGCAGCCGGCATTATTCCAATAGATTAATATATATGATTTTCTAGCATAAAAATAAAAACGAAAACCAAAAATTCAAACTGCACGTGTAGACAACAATTTTAGTCAATCGGCACGAAACGTCAACAGTCATCTGCTGTCAGTGTTGCCGGATGTTTCGATTGTCGTGTAATCGAGATATCGGGAATACAATCGATAGCCGGCAATTTGAAATTATTTGAATTGGATAGATACTTTCAATTCGGAATCACTTTTATTTAATAGTTTTAGGTAAAAAAAGATTTATCAGTCATTGGTCTGGCAGATTAGGGCTACACTGCGCTTCACCCAGTGTGAGGCCTTGGCATGTGTGTTGAGCAGCAGCGGCACAACATAATTCGTTGAATGTCCTGTAGTGGACAGAGTACCCTTGCGTTCGCCTGTCTTGTATAGAGGACAGCGATAGCGTGACCCTTCAGTGAGGTCCATAATTAACACCGGACGAAAATAAATAACGGGCATTACATAGATAAGTATCTTGGGCAGCTGCTCAACCAGCAGACCCGCCTTCCAATCCCAACGGGCACCCTCCAGGTATAAACCATTGCAATAGACACCATCGTCAGGAGGCAAAGGTTTGGTATCCACATTGAGGACATCATAATCAAAGGTCAACGTGTCGATGGGTATCTTATATTTGCGGGCATAATTCTGCATGGCTCCCGTGAGGAAGGCTTGCGTAAAGAAGAAACCAGATAGCCAGAAAGTCGGCGGTTTGCCTTGACGATGCCACTGATGTAGCCAATTGAGTCGTTTATACAGATCCTGGACATAGGAACCCAACGGCTTGAGGCAGGGATATGACTTCGACATCCATTTAATGGGTATACGATTGAATTTCATTGCCGTCATTACATTCTCTAGATCGGGTGTCATAACAATGATGCCCTTAATGCCCATGGCCAGATCTCGGCAAGAGGCACGTATTTCCTTTTGAAGTTTTAGGAAACGTTCCATTTCCTGGACAACCACAGTGTTCATAGATTCATTATAATCAACGGGATATTTCTCTGCAGCCCCTTCGATATCCATATCAGGTGGCATATCCTTCTCAATCTGTCTTATCGTGTCCAGTATAAGCTGTTCGGCACTTACTCCAGCCCCAGCCGTCCCAGCCGCCTCGGTACCCAGCAGTAGAATCATAGAGTCCAGCAAAGTTTTGGTCGTCTGAAGGTCACGGGTAATTCCAGAATTGGCATGCAAGCCATACACTTCAGGTGGTGCAAGTGACGGTATATGCTCCTCCAAATAACGCAGAATCTCACGATGCTCCGTCTTGCGTGGCAGTATATAACGGTCGTCGGTGGCAAAGCGATAGCGATTATCGGCCACCACCTGGGGATTACAAAAGTCGGCCAGTATTGTAACAATGGCACGACGATCCCAATTGTCTGTCACACGACCGCCATAATTACACTCACTGGTCAGATACGAGATTGCATCATAGGGCACATGATCGTATTGATTAAGTAGCATCTGGAAAATGAGATCATGTAAATAGTGATAAGCTATTAAAAAGATATCCGAGATTTACTCACACTCAATTGCAGCACAGAAATCTGCAAATCCGACTCATTAAATCCGTAGGCAATATTCCAACCCAGTGGTCCGTATTTGCGACGCTCCTGAACAACTGCATGGAAGAAACAAATGCCATAGAGTAGACGGGTAAAGGCACGATCCTGTTTGGGACAACCCGCATAGAATTCATATTCATTAATCGGTTCCGAGTTGTAAGAACGCATTAGATTCTCCCTTAGACCAGTAGGTGGTTCATTGGTCATTTTCACACTATTCTGAAGAATGGTTACTGGAAACTGAGGCGTCGGATACGCTGTCAACCAGATGCGGAAATTGGCTGTGGGAAAAACAAGTCAAAAGTTAATCAAATGAGATACAGTTCTGCCTGGCGCTTACGTGTCGTATTGAATGTGTCCATATTCTCCCAGAGATACTCCAATGTTGGCATCCATGATGCAGCCAAATGGCAATTTTGTAAACAAACCCAATAACCCATCTCTTGGGCATTCTTGATGAGTGCCGTGGCAATCGGTCCCTGTCCCTGACCCAACGATATACTCTGGAACGTCTCCTCCTGTCCCATTTTTTCAGCAAATGCTAGTAAAGAGCCCAAGGGATCGGCACCCGGCGACAGGATGAAGACCAATGGTGTTAGAGCCGTCGAATCAGCATAAGATTTCGATATATCAAACTCTGGCGGTGAGACATAGGCATCTCCAATGGTTTTCGCAATGAAATTCCGTACGCCCAGAAATACAGAATCCGGTCTTAGGGCTTTCAATACAATGATCTTTTCAAATGCCGTCGTCTTATCCTGCCAAGGGGTTGGGAGTGGTTGCAATTCAGGTGAGGCATGATCGTAGATTGCTTGCCATGCACTTAAGTTCTTACGGAACGAATCCACAATGCCGATAAGCTCTTTGAGCTCTTCCAGACGCAATATGTTTAACCAAACCGTCTCTGTGATCCAACTGGGATCGGGATTCGGAGGTATATTGGTTGATTCTTTTGCATTGGTCACCAAATGGGCCAAATGACGCATTTGCACTTGGCCGGTGCCCAGGAGAACGCGTGCCGTTAGTATGAAGGAGAAAAGCAATTTATCCTTTTCGAATATCGATCGGCAGACATTATTATATAGATTTCTAGTAAAACCATCGACTAGAAACTTAATGCGTCTGGGTAAATCTTTTGATTTGTTGGCCGTCTCAATCGAATACATATATAGATTAATATACCAATTCAGAGAGAACTGATACATAGGATCTATATTGGGTAGATCGGTAATCGAATAATACAATATAGAAGAGTGCACGGCCACTGGCTTATAGTTCAAACGGAAAGCATCTATTTTGGCAGAAGTATCTTTGGCAGCTTCCTGCTTCTCTAATATATCCTTGGACAGAGTTTTCGATTCGGCTAGAATCTGAATGGCAGCTTCATTCTCGAGGATATCACCCTCACTGGAGGTTAGGGTCTTGAGAATCATGTTTTCGGCATCGAGCAGAGCTCCCTTGTTGGCTGCTGCCTCTGTGGTTAGAGTAATGCGTAGTTCCTGTAGGTCGGGACGTTCCTTAGCCACAACAATGCTCAGCAATTGATCCATGAGAGCCGTTTGGGTTAGAGCGAAATTAATGACAGTCACTTTATTGAAGGTCTCGGGTAGAAAGTGAGGATTACGCAAATTACAGGTCATATACAGGCGAAAACTGGGCGAGACGGGAACAACAGCTTCTCCAAGACTAATATGCTTGACGCCGCCCTGAATGAAGGTCTGATGCATTAGGATGGGGTCCAGTGGAACTTCAAGCTCTTCCTGAACATTCTCAATGATAACCGGAGTGCCGTATTCCATTGCCTCGGCAATGACTTTCATATAATTGCCCTGACTAAATTTCACACATTGTAAGCGATTTTTTCGTTCCATATTCTTGAGCCAATTATTCGCCTGTCCTTGGGGATCGATGAACAAACTGTAGCGGCTAGAATTGGCTGAAATGATGGCATTTTCGCTGGAGAACTCATCGTTAGGCAGTCCGTCTAATTGCCAATTCTGTATGGTCACATCCTGCCCAAGGACCGCTGTTATTGAGTAGGTTGTCGAGCACGGTATGGCTAGGGCAGTGACCTTGCTGAACCAATCACGAACGCATTCAGCTCGATATTGCAGATTAACTGCCGATAGGTAGGCTATAACACCGCATGAGATGAGCACATCGCCAGGCAAATGATCGTAGAGATCCTGTAGATCTTCGGCGGCTTTATTCCAACGTGACTTCTCACCCCCTAGACCACCAATGAGAGCTTCCGCTCGTAACAGTTTATTGCGACAATTTTCCGCATGTTCCTCGGTCTTTCGCATTTCGGCATTCGCCTTATCCAATTCGATGTTGAGAAGAGCCACCTTTTCTTCAAGAGCAGCGGCCAGGGCACGCTTCTCGGCAAGGAAACTCATTGTGTCGGAGTACTCTTTCTCGGCAGCAGCCAATTTGGCTTTTTTTGGTGCCACCACTTTGGCCACCTCGTCGTACATGTCCATGGCAATGATCCATTGACAGAGACCTTTGGCGGCACTGGATGCCTTGGCCACAACCTTAGGATCGAAATCCTTGTTGGGAATAAACTCTTTTCGTATGCGCTTCATAATTTCTGGTGGAATGTTATCCTTGTCAAACTCCTTGAGAGCTGGAAGGAAATTCATTTCGCCCAAGAGTCGCTTGCTTGGACCCCAATAATCCTGAACCATTTTTCCCGTCGAGGGATCCGGTATACGCTCCGGAGGTATTCCCTTAATAACGCACACAGCGGCCATGACTAGCTTAATCACCGGCGGAGGATTTTTCATCGACTTGACGAGTGTAATATCAGCCGGTTTGAGGGTATTCAGAGCGGCCAAAGCATCTTCCAGTACGGGTATGGCCTTGGCCAGATCCTTTTCGCACTCATTTTTCAGAACTTGGGCAGCCTCGGCTTGCACTGAAGCCACTTCCTCATCACGCTTAACCTGTTCGGCAGCGGCACTAGCAGCCAGAGTTTCCGTATTGATCTCCAGCATCATTTTCCGTGATGCTTCTGCCAGGGCAACTAGTTTCGGTTGCAGGGCGTTGAGATCCTTCTGCATTATGGAAATGGCAGCAGCTGCATTCGCCAATGTATCCAGACCACCAATATAACGCATTTTGGCAAACATTGTCTCACTTTGCTTGCGGGCAATGAGTGTTTGAAAGGAACGGATTAGCTCAATGAAAGATGCATTCGTTTGATAGATGTGACGACTTGACATCTGGCAAAAGGAGCGAGTTACACGAGCAGCTGTCGTATGAAAATACTGGCATGTGTCCACAATTGCCATTTTGATATCCTCCGACGGGACATTCACATCCACCAGCGACATCTTGGCAATCATTTGCAGGGCCTCCTCGGGCCAACTGTCATACCAATCGATTGTACAGCAGTTGACCAGCGAGGGGTAAAGACGGACGCGAGTTCGCAGAGCATCACCAATGGGCGAAAAACTGAGAACCACATGAAGCTTCTGTTTGCAACGATTCACAAAGAACGAGAAGACCTGCAGCGGCGAGACATCAATATTACGATTACCCCCCTGGGCAGCTAGACGGACCATTTCCAAGACTTCTTGTTTCTCATCGATGGGAAAGATATTTGGCACTTCGCCTTGATTCAACAGGCAATCAATGTCCTGGAGAAAGAGTTCCATTTTGATTTGATTCTCGGTTATCAGGAATGTCGTATGCTTATTCATGCCACCGGCCTCTTTGAGAATGGCCTTGATATCCTCATGCCAGTCATTGGCACCATAGTTTTTCGTTATCTCCGGCTGGAAGAACGAAGTCTGCACCATATTGGTGGCCAACTTTGTCAGCGACTGACGTCCTGAACCGCCCAAACCAATGAGCAGAGCACTGGCTCCCTGAATCGAGATAATGCGGCAAATCCGATTTAAATGCTGAAGAGCGAATGTAAAGAGGGTAATATCCATTTTGGAGCGCCTTGTCGAATTGTAATCATCGAGACTGGTCATCGCTAGCTTATAGAAAATTTCCATACTGGGCACTTCCTCGTAACGTCGTTCATCCGGCACACTATCCTCATCGAAATAGACCCCAAAGAAGATACTATTGGCAGCCTCAATGGTGAAGGCCTGTTCCTCGGCCTGTCCCTGAATGCAGTACTTGTCAAAGATGTTCTCCACCTTGTCTTTGAAATTCGCCTTGAGGCATTCATTTAACTTGTCGAACATCCACTTGCGATCGATATCATCGACAAGGCGATCGTAGAAAACTCGCATTGCCTCGTGGTACCAGACACGCACCAGCATCTTCTTATCATTGACGGACTCTTTGCGCACCAGGGTGCAGCCGGTTACGACGCGGGAAATGTCCCGCAAATTGAAAATGTAATGGGACTTTGCCGGTGTTGCTCGCACCTCCGATTGGACACTCTTGTAGATGCTCTGTGTGGCACTCACTATCTGATTCGTTACCACAAACACATCCTGTGCATGGCCAGCACGACGGAAGCCATTGAGTGCCACATTAAGGAAGATGCGAAACATAGTGTCGTCACTAAAGGTGTTAATCGAAAAAACATTGAAATGGTTCAGAAACCGGGCATAGACATCCTGACGACTGCCGCCGGGTAGACCGCAGGCAGTTATTATCAGCACGTCGTTAATCCAGATTTTGGAACTGTCCCTCAGATCGTAGACATGACCGTAATCAAAATACTGACGCAACAGCTCCAACGGAGGCTGGGCTCCATAGACCTCCTTCACTGGCATATTCATATCGTCGACAAACAGGACACTCTGCATACCCTTGGGTGGGCCATAGATACCACGTTTCCATTTCTGAAGTTTCGATATAAGCAAATCCTGTGTCTGATTTGCCGTTATCATTACGGTGAACGTTATGAATCCCGATTCGTATGCTTCTACATCCAGTTTGTTCATTAGATAATTTTGTATATAAACACTTTTCCCTGTACCCGTAGGTCCCACAAGAAGCATGCGTTTCTTGTGCTCCACATGCATCTTTAGAAGATGCACATATCGTGCCGTATCCACAGTGGGTACAATCACTCCCGTCTTTGTCTCCTCGACATCCATGCGTTTCGCCAATTCCGGCCAGTAGCGCCAAGTGCCACGTTGCTTGAACACATACACATAATCAACAATAAGTCCTTCAGCTGGTGGTGTCACTTCCATTTTTCCCAGCGTGGCCGGTGGACTCGATTCGTCACTATCGTATATCTGTATATGTAAAGAGAAATGTACATTCACATGATTTGATTTTACTTTCGATCCTGACTTACCTTTCTTAGAAAAACATCAAACTTTTCCCGAGAAAGGGTATCCAGAACCCCGCCAACTCCCCAAACCAAGGCGAAAAGTATTGCTGCCTGAAAGTAGAATGTCAAATATTTTTGATAGTCCTCGGGATTCTCCTCGATTGCCTCATCCATCAGCATGTCGAAAAGATCGAATGTAGTTCTCAGGCAATTAAATTCTCCTGGTTTTATGAACTGGCTGCAATAACGTCGAACGAATGTTTGACACTAAATAGGTAGAATAAGAAGTTTATAGGGACACATAACAGATAGATCCCATTCCCAACTAACCGGAACTAAGAGCCATTTAAATAAAGACATCACATATTCAATGTTCTCCTCATCGGCCCATCGGGGATCGGCTTTTTTCAGCCAAGTATTGGCAAAGGAACGCCAACCCAACGTAGACGGCTCCATATAGATCATGCCACATCTTGAGACAGTGGCTGGAGAAGCTTGAGCCAGATCCATTACCTCAAACACCATGGACATTTCGTTGGTCATGGTGATAACTTCGCCGCTGGTGAGACACAGTTTCTTATTATCATCCAGCACAGTGTTCATGTTCTCAATCCAAACTGCATCAACAGGACCATCAAAAATAACCTAAAGGATAAACTCATAAATTAGAGAAAAAAGGGAGATAGCGAGAATAAGAGTGGTGGACTAACCCATTTTCTATCTGGAGTCGGTGTCATGGCAAAATCACGAAAGATCTTGGCTACCAGACCATCTGTCCACTCGTATGATATGGGATCAAAAGAGCCATATAATTGATTCATGGTAATCGATTTCGGATTCATGATGCCCATCAAAACGTGCTGGAAATAGTTACTCTTGCTCGGCTCTTTGATCTTGAGAGCCGATAGAACCTTGGCCAAAACTTGCAGGGTTTTCGATTTGCCAGCCAGTGGTTCGCCTACCAACATAAAGCCATGCCTCACAATGATCATCTCGTAGGTCTGAATGACCTTGGTAAGAAATGATGGGGCTGGCTCCAATACCTCCTCCTCGCAGACGCGATTGAATTCCGTTTCAATTAGACTGTAATCGATATGGGGTAACTGAATGCCTGGAAATATATCCGAGATGATGCCCTCAAAGAGAGGGACATCAAACGATAGAAATTTAGGTAGATTAACATCAATTAAACTTCGCAGAAGTAGAATATCCTCCAGTTCATCTGGAAATTGCTTCTTAATATTGCCACAGGCAGACAGAACAGTCTTGACCGCACGCATGCCATAATCGTAGTGATTCTGACTGGATAGCTGCTCCGAACAGAGCCTATAGGTAGTCACTATCTTCACAGCCAATTTGCGGGCATCGACAAACCCATACGAATATAGAGAAATCTCGCCAATCATGGCATAATCGGGCACCATCATGGCCACCGAACGGAATAGAACCTTCAGATTATCTGGCAATTCAGAACGACCCGCATAGCCGGGATTCATGGTGATGCAGACATAGCAGGCGGGATTCAATAGCAGTTCGGTTCCCTCGAACATAAACTTGGACACATTCGCTCGCACCGCTTGAATAATGAGCAAGATCTGTTGAGCTACCACCGAAAGTACTTCCAATTCAATGCGATTGAACTCATCGAAACAGGCCCAGGCACCGCAAGAGGCAAGTCCCTTAAAGAATTTACCCATGGCTTTGTAGTCGAGGCCATCGGAACAATTGAACACTTTGCATTGGACAGCCAATGCTTTTGCCAGATCCTTGGTGGTCTCTGTCTTACCAGTTCCAGCTGGTCCTTCGGGAGCCCCATTCAAATGCAATTGATAGGCTCCAACCAAAGTGCGATAGCAACGATCTGTAAGCGGGGTGATGACCAATCGATCCGAATTACCTAAATACTCATTGGCAAATGGGACAGTGGCATTGATAATCCTAACCAGGGTCTTGTCCTCTTCCCAATAGTAGCGCATCTGGGCCAACCATTGGAAGTCGTATTCACTGTTGATCTTCAGCCGTATCAATTCTTCGGTTACATCTTTGGCATGGACATCTATCACAATCAATGACTTGATGGTAATACGATTAAGATTACTTATGCGTGGGGAACGCACCAGCGTAACAATATCGTTTAGTTCCTTTGCCAAATCCTGAAAGAAATTCATCATGATTGTCTGATTGCCGCCCACAGAACGACGTAGACAGGTGTGCACTCGGGAGGCCCAAAAGACCTGCGAAATGGCTAGCACCACCATTTGAGGCCACTCCAGAACCCATTCGTGTCGTTTCACCGTCGGATAGTGATTAAAGGAGAGTTCATTTTGATTTCGCACTGCCTTTAGCATCTCATCCTCGACTCCAATTAGCCATTTCTCTACACTACCCCCAGCTGCCGCTGTCGACACTTGTTCAATGAACTCAATACGTTCCTTATCGCTGCTTATCATGGCCAGCACATTTTTGGCTTCATCGAATTCTAGACTATTGATACCTTCGAAACATTTGCCCAAATGTGGTAGGACACGCAACGGGTCTTTCGTCTCCGACAGAATCTCGAGCATCTCATCGTTGGCCAGAAAAAAGAAACGCGGAAAGAACAAACGTTTTTTCTCCAAATAGTTACTAACACCCGTTGAGATATCCTCCAGCAGTTCATTTGCCTTTTGCAATGACTCGAGAAGACCAACAGCAGGAGCAGTTTCCATCACAAGGGGTTGCCTCAGAACCAGGCCCATGTTCCGTGTATAAGTCTGCTCGACAATAGTAAACAGACGTCCCTCCTCTGGCATCTGGGCAACAATATCCTTGGACGAGAAAATGGGCAGCAAATAAAGGAAATTCGATTGCACTTTGCCCCACTGATCCAGGGTTTCATTCACTCGCATTATCTTTTCATACCAAGCACGAACCTCCTCTTCGCAGGGCTTCATAAAAGCTGATCCGCGCATGGCCAATGTTTTCAGTATATGATCATCGAGAAGGGCCTGTATATCATCCAAACTGGAGAGTATCGTCACTCCCGTCTCCTTGTACGGACCTGTGGGGAAGATCTTATTCTCCCATTCCTTAATCATGGCCTGTAGATTATTCCACAGTTGCAATTCCTTATTGGCACTAATACTGATTATCTCGAACTGATCCAATATATCATCGAGGCCAGCATTGAGGATTTTGCGCAGTGTAGTTCCCGCATCGGGGGTTATATCGAATCCAGCTATATCCGACATTTCCTTCCAATGACGTTTACGCAGAGCTGGATTACACATGGTATTTACAATGAAGACGCCGGTGGTAAAGTCCTTAATCGACTGAATCATCGACGAGCAAAGACGCAGGGGAACTGGATGTTTCTCCGGATCGGGATCTTCTGTTTGGCCCTAAGAGCGAGTGAGACGGACGATAAATGTTTCCATCAAGAATCGCGTTAAAAATAAAGTCCTACCTTAAATTTGCATACGGGATTCTCAATGAGATCCTGTTTGATTTTAACACGATAATACTTTTGATTCTTCTGAAACTCCTTGAGATAATTATCCGTCGTGGTTTCTACAAATTTAGGCTCCAAATACTCAAAGGGTCCATCCTGCCAGACATTCAAATAGCGCTGCCAATCTATGCAGCATCTACCAAATACAGAAAACATTAAATAATTAGTTCCCGGCTTGAAAGGAAAGTTCGTACTGTAAACTCACTTCATAAGCTCAGCGAAGGGATACACAAAACTCTTGATTACCTCCAATGAGGGATATTCGGTTTGGGCGATTTTAAACAACTTCTCCTCCTTATTGATCCAGGCCACATAGTCATCGAAGGTCTTCAATTGATCAATGAAATTCTGTAGTATTATATACGAATCACGAAACTTTTCCGGTCTGCTCATGTCATCAATTACAGCCAGCTTGGGTAGCAATTCCTCAATGTCCATATTTAGCTTCTTGACCACCTCCTGCAAATGCTCTTCGAAGAGAAATTTATATTGCTCCTGTTGTGAGGCATTGTAATCGCATATCTCGTTTATATCCTTGATCCAGTTGATCGTTCGTATGGTAAGATCAAAATGATATTTAGACATTTCAGTCAACTCGACAATATTCGTGCCCACTTGAAGGCAGTATTGTATGCGATCTGTAAGCTCTGCTAGCTTCTCCTTCTTTACATAGATCATGTAGTCGGCACTCTCGAGCAATTCCTCTGTGGATTTTGGTATCTCGAGGGCATTATATTTAATCTTTTCAAACTCGGCACATATCTCCTCCTCCGCCTTGACGTGCTCCTGTATGATAATCGACGTGATCTCGGCTATCAAATTCTCGGCCAAAGTCCGCAGAGCCGTAATGGCCGGTTCATTATGAATAACGGCCATTATGAAGAATTCCGTTTCCGGTTCACTACGCAACTTATTGATAAACTCGTAGTACACATCGATGCGGGCAAAATACTCTTCGAATTTATGAGGTTCAGCCAAAAATTTGGTCAACTCATCTCGCTCTTCCCACGAGTAGAGGGCGTAATATTTGTTGCGATACGATTGAATATAATCAATCACTTCTGTATAGGAGCGTGCAATTGTATCTTGAACCTCATTGACCACATCCCTCAGGGTATTATCATTCATTTCAATCTTGAGATAATCATTGGTTTGGGAATACATGGCCAATGTGGTAAGATTATCCACCTGCGGCTGCAGCGATTCCATCCGATATCCGACCATTGAGATTTCTGTTGCTATCTCAGCAAAAGTTCGCATTATGTTATAGACATTGGGTTTGGTATCCAAATCCCCAGCCAGATCTACCCACTCCAGGGAGATCCTAAAGACGGGCATTAGTCGTGGATTGGAGCAAATACGGAACATTTCCTTAAACGTGCGCAATTTCATATTATTCAGCTCACGATTCATTAGACCCTCAAGAGCGCCCCAAGCACGTTTCCACAGACCTGTGGGCATCACTCGCTTTCGCAATAATTTGCGCAGCACCAACACCAACTTGGTGTACCACGTCCATCTCAGATATGTGTTCACCTTGTCCAGCTGATTCTGTATGTACTTGCGATAGAATTTATATGAAAGAACTTCACGGCCACCCAAACCCATCTGGGTTTGCTGACTACTCATGATGCTGACATAATGGAAAATGCACGCCAATTCGGGTAATTCTGTCACTGATATGCTTAAGACTATTCGCATGGGTTGTTGTAAGATTAACAACTTCTTGGCAATCTTTTTACGATTCTCCACATACAACTTGTAGTTGGCCGTTTTGCCGGGCCTCTTGAAATCGAAATCTGTGCGTGGTAGCTCAAATTGTGCGGCATCTTCATTGGAGAATTCCGGATGTCGTAGTATGTTCTTCATACTATAGATTTTCATCAGACGATCATATTCATCGTGAACATCTTTCATATACTCTTCCACCAATTCCGGATACTTTGTCTTCAGACGCTCTGAGGCAAAACTCAAGATTTTTGCCTCTGTTTTCCGTAGCATTCGAGGAACCACAATTTTGCGCACCTCTCGCCGCAAATTGTCCACATAGTGTGATTGGGGAAGGGGTCGTATATCCGGATCGGCCGTCCAATGTTTACGAGCTATTCTCACCTTGACATCGGCCGCTTTCTGTTTGAGGAATTGAAAGTGACGTCTCTCGTGCACCTCCGATATGTGAAATTTGAGCAATGGATTCTTCATATACGGCTCATTGTCATATTTTGTGATATCCGATGGTGGCCGATGCATACGCTCCAGCTTGCGGGAATACATGATGGCATCGGTGATCCGAGTTAGCGGTTGCTCCGTGTACTTTAAGCGAGGAGAACCTGTGACGTTTCTTGTAGTTAGTTGCTTAGATTTTAGATTATTGACAATTTATTTTTTGTTTGCTTTATTTGACGTTGTCGTTGTTGCTAAGGAAACTTGTTTTAAGTTCATGTTGAGGTTGGTTAATGTATTTATTTATCCTGTTTACCAGGCAACGACAGACGACAAATAAAAGCAAAGAAGCCTCAGTATATTTGGGGGAAAAATTTTAAAGGAATAAGATAATAATGAATCTTCCGCTTTATTTTTTCGCCAACTGTTCGCTGTTCTTCTGCTAGGCCGAAGCTAAATGTGTTTTTCAGTTTTTGTCAGAAGTTCACAATAACTCCTCAGACCATAATCACAAATTACAGTGTATGCATACAAATTATATATCTCTAATAATTACATAGATTTTAATTTTTAGAAATACGTATATGACAGATTTGCGATGTAACGGATAAGAGTTAAAAAAATTATTACAACTTCATAATAAAATTTGATTTTAAACTTCAAATTCTACATAAACATTTTGAAATATTTCATATTTCTTTCAAGTTTGATTTAATTGCTTAAAATAAATTTTGCAAATATAAAATTTGAAATTCAATTCGTTACAGTTAACAAGAATTCGCATATCGATGTACAAATAATCGATAAACCTATAATCGACCAGAATGTCATAGCCTCGAAAAGCACTATCGCTGGGTTTCCCATATCTAGTGTTGTTTTTGTTTTCTGGGCGTGCGGGCGCGTACGTCGCTCATTTAAAGCATTTTTTTTTTCATGTTTTAAACATTATAAATAAATTGCACCGTACAGGAACAACAACAATAACGGCAACAACAAGTTTCCAAAAACGAGTCACAAAACAAATACAAATAACCGCAGAAACAACAAAAAGGCTATTTCAAGTAACAACAACGCATATACACTTTGCTTTTGTTTCGTGCAGTCGCCCCTAAAAACAACAACAGCAATAACAAGAGTAAAAATTAGATTTTTTTGTTGTTTTTTGCTTGCACACATTACATTAACATTTTTCACACAAACGAAGAAAATTGTGCAAAAAACTGTGACGACAGCAGCAAACGGGTACATATGTACAAACATATATATGTATTTATTATATATGTACATATGTGTGTGAATTGAGTGGAAAAACTGTATATAATTCAGTGTGTGTCTGTGTGTGTTGAAAGCCAAGGAGGAGAAGGAGCATTGTGTGTGGCCGCTAAATTAATATTATAATTTAAGTGTTTTCTTTTTCTTTGCTGTTGTTGCCTCAGCCATATTTGAAATATCCATGGCGCATCATTATCATCATGAGGCAGCTGCTCATTTGGCATATGTAAACAAAGCAGCAGCAGCAGCGCAGAAGCACACATAAAACAAAATAGAAAAAACACAGCAGGCAAGCAGCAGTCAACGTTGACGTTGACGTCGACGTCCTTCACCTTGCCACTGCGACTGCCTATAATATATACTATATTGAGTTTCAATCATCTTTCGGTTTTGGCAACCTGTTTAAAGAACAGGAAGTTTCCTCTCAGACTCTCAACTGCAGCTGTTCCTCCAATAAAAATATACAACAAAAAAGAAGGGATCCAAAAACAACAAGAAACGTAATCCACATCAAGTTCAGTGAATTAAAAGCAAAGCTCTCTGGGTAAGTAACTGTATCTAGGTAATCCATATGTCTACTGAATATCAAGCGATATTTTCTCTATAATGACAGTTACTTCATCCCTATCATCTTTATAATGGGCAATTCCCTTCGTTCGGATTTCGAAACAAATGTTCATATATGTATGCATGCATGTGTGTATGTTTCTTAGAAAAGTTTTTCGCAATATTTGTGACTTTATACCACTGCCCTCTTCCCTCTTCTTTACTGCTTCTCCTCTCTCGCTCTTTTTGTCTCTTTCTCTGTGACTCCATCTCGCTCTTTTACCGGGGCGTTGTTGTCTGTCATCCGCTGCCCGCTGCAGTTTCCGCCCGAATAATTACCCTGAATTGAACTGTGTATTGTGTAGATTGTGTGTGTCGCTCTACTAAACGGAATTTGTTTCATTTACACTAATCAGTTGACTTAATCGCTAAAAATATAAAAGAAACGTAAGCCACCCCTCCTCGCGTCATCTTACTTCCATCCGGTGCGTATGAACCGTATATACATACATACATACATGTATGTACATCCATAACTCCCACTTAGGCACGTGTGAGACAGAAGAGAATCATTCCTTGAAAACCGCAATTGAACACAGATACCACTCGATATATGTGACGACAACCTACCCCTACCTATCTATCCTACCAAAATACATATGTATGTATGTATGTTATATGTTCATACAATGAAGCTAACTCCTCCCCTCCGTCAAGACCCCTTCTCTTTAATTCACTTTTTGCTTTTAATGCATGGACGTAATAATGATAACAGTTCCAGGCGAAACTAAAAAGGGCGAACACTGATACCCTACAAATGTTTATATGCACATGTGTATATATTTTCATACATACATATGTATGTAGGTACATGACGAAAATCAAAATGATTTTTAGAGTATTCTAACGACTTGTTCACACATAGAGAGAGATCGATCAAATATTCATATATTTTATTGCAAGTGTATAAAAAAGTCGTCTTACACCAAAATTGAAACATAACCCAAGGGGGATTTTACTTGTTTTTCATTTTAATTAGTTTGAAGGGGGCCCATAAAAGCTTTTGTTGTTTTTTTCTTTTCTGTTTTCATAAAACACTTTCCACCTTCATCGCCATTAAGTGGATTGGCGGCTGGCTAGTTACTACCTGTAGCGAGTTCAAGTTCGTTGCGGTTTTTCCTTTTTGATAGACGAAGCGCGTTAACCACCATCGTCCTCTTTTCCCTCTCCTCCTCGGCCTTCAGAAGTCCATAATGCATGCAATTTTAGTGTGAAGGGAAATTTGAATGTTTATCCATTTAGAGCGCAAAAAATTTTGTTTAAAACGATCGAGAGATGATTTCCACATTCCATTTAATGAGTTACATGAATTATGGATTTATCGGAGAGGAAATTGTACAGAATTTTAAAGCATTACGAATTTAGGAAGGCATTGAAAATGCATGTGATCTAAAAAGAAACTCATACTTAGTAGGCTAAGCGAATAAGATTAGTCAACTGTTTGCACGTCCCTCCACAAATCTCAAATCAGATCTTCAAATGTGCAGTAGTTTCTGAATTTTTCCCCAGGCTATAAAGCAGTTAATATTAAAGTGGAGTAATAAATGTAAATCGATTTGTTAATGAATTTTACAGTAGAAAAGAGTGACAATTTGGTTTATTTACTTTGTTTTGATTTTTCGTTTGTTTAATTTAGTTTTCATTATGTATTCAATAAATAAATCTCGGCTTTCAAAATCTTTACAAAAGTTTTCAAACTCTTTCGTTAATATTTCAAACTCTTTTGTTTCTCTTACCGATTTGCAGATGAGTATAATGGCATCGCCGGCAGCGACCGTTGGAATCGGAGTTGGCATGGATGGGATACACAATGAGACCGCTTGGTTGGAGGATTTGCTGCGCGAAGTGCAATTGGAGCAGTTTCTCGAGAGGATACGCGATGATCTGCAAGTGACACGACTGCCACACTTCGATTATGTGCTACCCGATGATCTGGTACGCTGTGGCCTGGGTAAACCGGCCATACGTCGCCTTATGGAGGCGGTGCGCAAAAAGAAAGCCCATCAATGGCGAAAGAATATCCTCTCCAAGCTTATTGGTGGTGGCAAGCAGCCATCGTCAAAAAAACAGCAGCAACAGACTTCCAATCGCGATGGTGCTGGGGGTGCGGGAGGGACACAGCTAACCTGCCTTATACATGAGAAAGACATTACCATGGGTTTAAAGCTGGGCGATGGATCGTTTGGAGTTGTGCGTCGTGGCGAATGGAGCGCATCACCCACAGGCAAGGTGATCCCTGTGGCCATTAAGGTGCTAAAGGCCGATAATCTTACCCAGCCGGGCATTATCGATGACTTCTTTCGCGAGGTCCAGGCAATGCATGCCTTGGATCACTCCAATCTGGTGCGTCTTTATGGTGTGGTGCTGTCCCAGCCGATGATGATGATAACGGAGCTGGCGGAACATGGCTCCTTGCTGGATACTCTAAGGAAACAATGTCGGCATACATCTTTGACCCACATTTGGAACTGGTCAGTGCAAATAGTGACGGGAATGGCCTATCTCGAGCAGAAGCGTTTCCTACACCGCGATCTCGCCTGCCGCAATGTTCTCTTGGCTTCAGGAAATAAGATTAAAATAGGAGATTTCGGTCTAATGCGTGCCCTGCCTCAGGAGGATGATTGCTATGTCATGTCCGAGCACAAGAAAGTTCCATTTCCCTGGTGTGCCCCCGAATCTTTGAGATTCCGACAATTCTCGCATGCCTCCGACACGTGGATGTTTGGGGTTACCTTGTGGGAAATGTTCAGCTTTGGTGAAGATCCCTGGGTGGGATTAAACGGTTCACAAATCCTAAGAAAAATTGATCGCGAAGGCGAACGCTTACATCAGCCAGATGCCTGTCCACCGGATGTTTATGCCATGATGTTGCAATGTTGGGACAAAACCCCAGCGGAACGACCCACTTTTGCCGCCCTCAAGTGAGTTACCCGCTCCCGTCTGCTTCTTAAGGTTTATATATAATGTATTAGTAAACTTTATTTGTTCTTTCAGGGAATACCTGGCCAGCATGTCGCCTCCATTACTGCAAGCCTCGCGTAGCTATCACGACGCAAAGGGCCTGCAAATAGAATCCGGCGATACTATAGCCATTATCGATGGTCGCCCCGAACTGAAACTTATCAAGGGTCAAAACCAGCGAACCTTTGAGATTGGAATCTTTCCGAAAACTCTGCTGGAAGCACAGCATCAGCAGAAAAGAAGGGGAGATAACCATTTGCCTAGTGGAGATGTCGCCATGCGGAATAGTTCAAGCAACAGTTCTGGTTCACCGTTTGGCTTTTGTTGGGGCGGCGGTCTGATGAATGGGGAGGATCGCCAGCGAAGAACTGCCTCGTTGGCTACTGGATCGTCGCCAAATCAGAATTATGCCAAGGAAAGGAAGTCCACGTCGAGCAAACAGTTTGCGTACAACAAATTGGTAAACGAGAATGCTGCCAACGGTCTGCAACGACGCAATGCGGTTAAGCACAGGAGCAGTGGTGCGGGCCCCCAGAGACCTCCGCCCCCACAAAAGCAGCAGGAGGGCATACTCATAGACATATCGCCAGAGATGCGACCAACGGCAGGCGGAGGAGTGGGATTGGGAGACAGTTCTTCCCTACAAATGGATAGCTCGTTTTGTATACTAGATGCACCCATTGATGTTCCCACGTTCATAGCGGCGGCGTCCTCACCCACATACTTCAATGAGCAACCCCAGTTTCAATTCCAGGATTCATCGATGAACCCGACATCCACGACATCATCACCGGGACGCCTGCAACCGCCACCTTATCAAATGCCCCCCACTTACTCCAATACCATGGAGTTTGCCCAGAAGCGAGAGCAGAATCATCATCAGTCTCAATCTCAGCTGCAGCAGCATAAGCCGATTCCGTTGGATCCGTTCGATACTACTAATTTGGAGACGCCTGTGTCCTTATATACGAATGTAAATCAACCCCTGGAGCCGGCTAGCATCTATAATAACAGTTCATCCACGGTAAGAAAGAGTCTTTTCGGTGGCTGTGATCCCTCGGTGATAGGAGGGAGTGTCAACAATTCCAACAATTGCAACAACAAGGAGAATATACCTGCCTTGGAGTCGGCTGCCATGCAATTGAATTTGAATAATCTCTGTCAGGAGCAGCAGCAGCAGCCGCAGCAACAGCGTATTCTACCCGAGTCTGAGATGTCCACTGTATGCTCGAATGCCACGGAGAGCGGTGTGGTGTTGGACAAATCGTTTATAGCCGAGCTAGAAAAGGATATGTATAGTGGCAAGGCCCAAGAGGATTATCAGCGAAATTCCACACATGTTTATGCGAATAACAAGGATTTGGTCTACAAACAGAATCTCACACCGTTGAAAAACGGGAATACCAACTCGAATCACTCCAGTCCAGGTGGCGGTGTGTCACCCAAACAAAATAATCTCGAACTGGCCGCCAGCAGTTCAACAACTCAAAGTGTGGTTAATCGAATTTGGTATGAAAGGGTGGCGGCAGCTACAGGCTCCTCCACGACCGGCACCGGCACGGGCAGCGCCACGTCCGAATACTATTCTCAGCCGCCTACAGAGAGGCTAATTGAGGAGCAGATCTATCAGAATCATCAACAGCAGCAGCAACAAGTCATTGGTGAGACCCATCACTCATTTGTGGCCATCTCGAATCGTGTGGTGGCTCCCAAGACCAATAATACAACGCAGTATGCCTCATCGGCTAGTCTCTATGATGCAGTGGCGGCCAGTACAGCTGGATCCACCTATTATGACCAACTGCCCAGTGGCCACTATGATGAGGTCACTTTCGATGATTATTTGAGGCCACATCGTCCTGCTCCATTGGCACCGCCGCCGCTATCGGCACAGCAGATCCAACGGCGCTTGGAGAAAATGCGCCAACAGCAGCAACAACAACTGGAGGGAGCCCATCAGCTTTATGCTCCAGTGCCCTCGGACTATGGCCGCGAGGAGGAAAAATTGAAGCAATTGATGCAGGAGCTAGGCACCTCGGCTGTCGAACAGGATGTCCTCAATGCATTAAGAGCGGCTAGTGGTGATTCCAATCTCGCCATGCGTCACTACAAAATCGATCAATTGTCCCGCCTTGGCTTGGCCGGGCGTCCACAGTGCGAGCAGGCACTCCAGCAGAGCAACTGGAGCCTGGACATGGCCGCCGAGCTGCTCCTAAGTGGGGGAGGAGGAGGTTAACTTAACACCCAAATATTTTAATGTAATTATAGATTTTAGTTAGCTTTTCCATAATATGCTTATTCAGTTCTATACACACTCGATATATTCTCTCGAAAATCGTCCTCGAATCCATTGTAAATCGAAAATACTCGAACCCTCAATCCCAAAACGCCGAATTCCCAATTCCTAATGAATGTAGAATCAATTATAGCAGCCACAAATGTTAACGACTGTACTATACTATATATATATATATATATATATACATATGCATATATAAATACATATATGTATATATATACATATAGTATATTTATATTTCTTATTTTATATAAACCATAAATATAAAGTAATTTTATAACTGTTATATGGACTGTATATATAATTTACACAAAATGCCAGAGAAATTACACACACACACATAACAAATGCGAATGTATGAAAATGTAGCAGAAAATGGAAAAAGAAAATTTCCAAGTTAACTTGGCTAGTTATGCAACAATTTTAGTTAGTTCATAAACCGAATAAATTATAACTAATTGTTAGAGAAAACAAAATAAAAAAAAACAAAGACTATGACTCAATTGGCGCATGCTTCAGGTTTTTTGAAAAACAAATTAAAGCATTTTTAAATGCCCGCCAACATGCTCGCCCTTAAATTATGCAACAGTTTTTGCAAACTTTCTAGCATTTTCTGCTCCCACTATTTGAAGATTATTGTGGCGCCCCCTGACAGTAGTGTGACCGAGACGTGAAATTCGGATTTGGTTGTCAGTTTTGGATTTCGACATTTAGGGAGCTGGTCACACTGTATACTAAATTTAACATTAACACACCTAAAGGGACTGGTTACACTTTTTTTTCTATTATTGTTGTTGTTTATATTTTCGTGGTGAGCGGACGTGCGTCGGGTGTTTTCGTTTTTGAAAAAGTGAAGAAAGAGTCAAAAGAAATTGTTAAAAATTCTTGTTAATAAAAACAAACTCAAAAATTAAGTATCGTGTGTTTTTGTAAAATTTTGAGGTGAGCGTGGACGCACCCTTTTTTTTTGTTTTGCCGCACGCGCAACAACAACAAGCAAATGAAATAATTTTTTTTCATAAGTGTGTGTGTGTAGTGTGTTTATTTTTTTTATCGTGCAAATGTCGCTTAAATTATGACGCATACTAAAAAAGTGCAATCCCATTTTAAAACATATTTTAATGGGAAAAGCGACAGACGAAGAATAAGAGCGTGTGGGCAAAAGAAAGAGAAGAAAATATAAGTTTCCAAATTTAATACTAGGAACGCAAAGAAGAAGCAAATCCAAGTGCGTGCACTCGGCAATTGTACTGTGTTTGTGTGAGTGTTTAGTGCAACGTGTGAATGTGTTTGTGCAAAAATTATGTAAAACCAACAATATTGAACAAAATTAATTAAAGGAGAGAGAATAAGAAGGTAGACGGAACGATCCAACTTTATTTCCATTAGAAAAAACTTTTCCAATTGTCAACTCTCAATTACGAAATGCAATTGGGCCCTCCGTTCTGTGTGTTTCTCTCCCCTTCCCACAGACTTTTGTTCATTCTCTCTCTCTCGCTCTTTCCGTCTCCGTTTTCATGTTGTATGCGCAAATGCAGTGAAATTTTCTTTTACGTCAGCAAACAATAACAACAAGAGCAACAACAACAAAATGTTGACCGGCAGATACGAAAATATATATTTATTTCCTTTTTCTTCTTATATTTTCCTAACTTTTTGTGCCTTTTACCTGCTGCCGGCATAGACAGCAGCTTCGTTTACCTGTCGCCTCAACTACCAAAAACAAAAAAAAAAAAAAAAAAAATAAAGAAAATACACGAGAAATTCATTTTTCTATTGGAAATTGTTCTCTTTCATAGAAAATTAAACAACGCGTAACAACAGAGTCAGAGAGAGAGAAAGAAAAACAAAACTTAGAAGAAACGAAACATAAAAAATTTAATTAACCTTTTGCGGGAACAACAACAAAAACAACAGCAACTTCTCATCATCTTTTATACGCCTCTTGTTCTTCGTCATCGTCGTCTCCCCTCTTTGTACGCGTTTTTACATCGCCTTTGGCTTTTGACCGTTTGAATCATCATCATCTTCCTTATTCTTCTGTTCTTCTTTTGCTTCTTCTTCAACTGTGGATTACATTATCTTTTGTGGATTACAACAACAAAAACAACACCAAGAACAGTGGCAAGTGGCAGCGGATCAATCATTAAACTGGCTGCCGAATCAGAAACCACAACAGGAGGAGCAGCAGCAGCGGCCGCATCAGCGCCAAACTCCGACAAAATGAGTTGGGGCACTGAGTTATGGGTAAGTCCTTTTTGGATTTCTAATCCTCTGGATATCAGTTTTAGATTAGATTCCAAACATATAGATATGTACATATATAAAAAAAATGTTTATTCAAAGTTAAGAAGTATTTCTTTCTCCTTCCTAAATACTCGGTTTATATGCAAAACGTGTCACTGAACATTTATAGAATTTTTTGATTTTTCAATAATGTTATCCAAATAAGTTTTGGCACTTTTTTGTTCGACGTGACTGGCACAATAATTCAAGTTTTTAAAACATTTTTATTAAATATACAGTGACTGATAAATAAATGAAAGTTGCTAAACAATTGAAAGTTATGGCAGAAAAGAATAAGAATTAGAACTTTAAGCACCTAATAAAGGGCGTTAGACCATGTCCAAACATATCTTAAAGCTTTAATCCTTGCTTTCTAGATCGAAATATAAACGGACTTTATAAAAATTGCTAGTCATCGGTCAATAGCTTTTTGGATTTCTCTTACTTAACATTTGCTTTTAATTAATTTTGAATGATTATATGTAATTAATAATATTTTATATGCAGCTAATTCAAAGCGAATGATTCTTCAATACTTTAAAGTCAAAGAGCAATCGTCTACCCTTTCGTTTCATGCCTCTGTCGGCTCATCGAGAGTCCGATCTTCAAACTCAATCCAAGTCTTTTGGTCTTCGTCTCTAAGTCTGTTCTGTTGTTGGCCGATTCCCCAATGACTTGACCAAGTTGAAACTTGAAACTAAATGTGAAGAGAAAAAACAAAAAAAAACTGGTTCTGCTGGTTTTATGTAAATTGTTCGTTGGCCACAGCCAGCCACATGAGAGCGCCAAAGCATGCTTGCTGCCCCCCTCCCCCGCAAAAGCACTATATTTTTTCTGTTATTGTGTTCTTTTTAGAAATATATTATTCCGAATACCCTGTGATTAAGCGGGTATATAGACTTTTCTTAGTTGCCCGTTCAGTTAGGAAACTCATTTCGCTAGTCACTAGTGTACGGACCCCTCCCTCCTCCTTGAAGATATTTTTTAAATGTTCAAGAGTGTATACAATTTGCGGTCTGAATAAATTTGGCCATCGATCCACTAGTTACTTTTTTTTATCGATTTTCGAATTAGTTTTTTCAACATTCCTTTGAGTGACTGTTGCAAGCTGTTTCTGCTGCTGTTCCAGCTGTTTTCGAAAAGTTTCTGGTTTTTGGCATCAGGCATAACTGTATAACCAGGATTGAAGTGGTGGTGAAGGGGTGTTCGACACGCCCACTGACATATGTATTTACCTAAAATTGAAAATGTAAAACCTGGCAGGGGCGGCGGCATCGGCTGCTCAGCTGTGTTTTTTTTTTGATTTTTGTTGTCGGTTTTTGATACTGAATCAAATCGATGGATTAATTTTTTTTCAATTTTTTTGCTTCTGATTTGGGGTAGTTTTTCAGCAGCACACCCTCAAAATGTGTATCTCTACCTTTCTCCCTGTGTGTATGTATGTGTGTGGAAACTTCTTCCGTAAGCAGAGCCACCAGCAGCAACCAAAAAAAAAAAGTGGGAAAACTGAAACTGCAATGTCTAGACAGTGACTGGCAATCTATTAGCATTTTCCTCCGTTTTTCTGTGTGTGTGTGTGTGTGTGGGTGTTCCCGGGTGTTTCGGATAGTCTATCTTTTTTTCTCCCTCTTTAGCACTCTATCTCTCCATCTGTCTGGTATTAGTTTTTGGAGCTTTTGGCTTAAACTTGCTAACAAAGTGGTAAAAGTTGGCTAAAGGATTTTCCAGAGAGGAAAGAGAAAAAAAAAAATAAAGAATATGTTGCACCAGCGATTATAATGAATGATGGATGATTCAACGATTGATGGGATAACGACCAGCGCTAAATTAGAAGAATTTGTTAACTTGACCATGTGTAGACTATGGCCTAATTTTTTCTCTATCGGAGACAGAGACTTTTACTGCAGTCGCTAAACCAATTAGTTTAATTTTAGATGTTTATTTTAGTTCATCTTTGTCCCGTTATTCCTATATTTAAATCAATTATTAATTAAAGGTAAAAAATTAGTAAATACGATCAGCTTATTAAAACAGATTAGAATCTGTAATTTAGTTTTTGCCCTGCGGGATTTGCACTGGAATCAAAATGTACAATTTTCATCTTATTCTAGTAGATTTTAGCTAATTAATCTTCCTTATATAACACTACTTCCGCGTTTTAAAACCCCTCTTAGTTTCCTGTTGAGGCCTATAAAAAGAACACAAGCAGACAGTCATCAATTCAAATTCAGCCTGACTCTGGCTCTGAAGATTGGTCTTCCAGTAACGTCATCCCAAAGTTAACGTAATATTTTGTTATTTGAAAGAAAAAGTTCACTGTATATGAGCAGTCCAAAATAAATTTCACGTACGCGGTAAAGGTTTATATAATTCAAAACAATTTCTTGAATCGGAAAAAGAAAGAGATTTCTCATTTGATACATGAAACGTGGATAACAAAAATATCAAAAATGATACTGTAAGGGAGTCGGGTTAACTAATCCTAGAATTATGCTCGCTCTAACATTTCTTTATAAACTTTTGAATGGTAAAATTGGCTCTTTCGATCTGTTGGGTTAGATTAATATTTCTCTTCCATCTATAAGGACCCGCAATTATACACCGCATACGTTTTATATCTGCGTTACTAACTATGCCCTACATGCCCAAAAGTTAAACCCATCCTTGTTCAGCATGAAAAACTGATTCGAGATACTCACATAGTCTCCACTAACTCCTTTTAGTATACTTTTTAGTGCAATAGATTATTCTCAACTTGCCACACTCTTTCACTATTTGACTTCCTGACATACATATGTACATACGCCATTATGTATAGATACATATACATATTATTGATTTAAACTTTTTATTTGCATAAATAATTTGCATGCAAATTTGTGTGGTACTCTAGAAAGTAGCAACAATTCGGTTAATTGAATAAGGCACGTCAGAAAAAACAATTAATAGGGAAATGTAACAATAACAATATAGTTATTTTATATAAAGCAAATATCATACTTCGCCGCTATGGCTAAGCCGGTCAATTGTAGGTTGACGCCTACTCCCCACGCCCTGCCTCTGCTTGCCCGCCCCCTCGCCCCGTAAATTGCATATCCAAAGCCACTCAACTAAGAAAACACACATATATATAAAAAGATATCTCCTCTGAGTACATAATATATGTATAATGCATAGAAAACGGCCAAACGAAACTTTCTTTACAAAATTTTCACTTTAATTAAATTTAAAGCATGCGCCGCGTCGTCTTAAAGTCCATTAAAAACTTGGCGCATTGCATATGCAAAAAGCAAGAATAAATGAAGTAAGTAAGTCGTCTCGCCGACTTGGATATACCATACACCAGTAAAACAAATATTTTAAATTTATAATAAGCAATGCATTTTCGTATTTTTAAAAAAATCTGTTTGCATGCTTTTTAGAAGCATATCTTAGTATTTCGCTCACTCAAGCATTCGAGCACGCTAGCGCCCCCACCAGCCAGCGGCCACTTCCGGCCATATGGAAAAACGTTTATATGCATAACTTGACTATTTTTATTCCGATTTTGATCAAATTTGGTATTTTGCTTGATATTAGTATCAAATTTAAGTGTGCTAAATTTGATTGCACAAGGTAGAAAATTACGGGAGATAATCGAGTTTTTTCAAATTACGGGGGCGGAGGGGGGCATGGCAAAATCTTTATACATCAAAACTGTGCGCAATTACTAAGCAAATATTTATACCAACTATGGTGTCTCTAGCTAAAATAGGTTTCGAGAAAATCGGTTTTATTTGATTTGCGGGGGCGGTAGGGGGCGTGGCAAAATTTTTATAAATACAAAATGTGCGCGTTTACTAAGCAAATATACATACCAAATTTTGTGTCTCTAGTTGCTATGGTGTTTAAGAAAATCGGTTTTATATCATTTGCGGGGGCGGTAGGGGGCGTGGCAAACATTTGAAACAAACTCGATAAGCGTACATATGACACGAGTCTACATACCAAATTTGGTGGCTCTAGCTCTTATAGTCTCCGAGATCTAGGTGTTCATACAGACGGACGGACGGACGGACGGACGGACGGACAGACGGACATGGCTAGATCGTCTCGGCTGTTGATGCTGATCAAGAATATATATACTTTATGGGGTCGGAAAAGCTTCCTTCTGCCTGTTACATACATTTTGGCGACTTTAATATACCATTTCACCCTATGGGTGTATGGTATAAAAACAACCATAAGCCAACTATATCCATAGGCTGAACGACTATGAAATACCCTGCAGGAGTTACCAAGATAAATTTGACCAAAGCGTTTTTGACTTTCGCGGTTTTACCTCTCTGCTTCTTCCAGCTATCTAATGCATTCGTTAGAGTATTAAAAATGTAGAAAAAATAAAAACAATTTCCGTATTCTGTTTAGAGTTTTGTTTGCTTTCGTTCTACATTTCAATTGAAGAAACAAAAAAAACGAAACAGAACTGAATGCATTTATTTGTCTCTTTTTAATGTATTGAGTCTCTTTCTGGTATCTTTCTTTTTTTTTTCATTTTGGCTTGAAAATAGTGCTTCATTTTCTTTTATACTTAAAAATTATTTTATAAGTAGACACATTTTATCAACTGCCTGTTTGTAAAACTTTTTAGATACTTTTTATTTGCCAACTTTGCCTTTGCCAACTTATCTTTTAAATAGGCCGTTATATAGTTTACCAAGTCACCAAATTGTGGAAGACCTTGTTTATATACATATATTCCACTTTTATAAGTTATTCTCTCACCTCTCTTTAAGAGAACTGTGAAAATTGTTCAGAAATATTAAAGTTGTTTTTGCTTTTGTTTTAGTTTTACCTTCATTTTTCACATCACACAGAATATTTAACGATCAGCTGTTTTTTTTAATAGGAAAGGGGGTGGAAGCGGCAATTGCCCCTCACTACCTCGCCCCTTCGGTCGTTTTCATGCGCGTTTAGAGTTGCATATATGTATGTATATGAATATAGATTATATACTATCTTGAAGATCTCCTTAACCGTTTTAGCTGTTTTCACACTCATCCACTTCATACAAAAAACAATTCAATGCCGGCATCTTTCAAGACGTTGTCGGCATTGTAAAAACCCCCCTTGCTGCCCCTCCTCAACGTCTCCACCATCCGTAAAGTGGCAGCTGTTTAATGTAGTTTGGAGTATTGTGTAAATAAAATAATTTCCATGCTTCTTGTGGAACATCAATCGAACTTTTCATGACATTGAAAATTTACGCAGCGGTTGCGGCCGACCTCACATAATAATAATAATGGAAATAATGAAAACAACTCGAAGACTGAAACATTTATCAATTAGCAAAACAAAAGGAAACAAAAAACGAAATCCACCAATCGAAAACCGAAAGCTGAAAAAAATATTTGTATCAACTTGAATTTTAATGACTTTTGAAGATACTAAAAATAACAGAAATAGACAGTTTTATGTCTAAAATAATAATGAGTGACATAGTTGCTAGTGTTTTGGGGGCATTAAAAAGCAAAGCTTGCATCACTCACCCACTTATTGTCGGCATGCAGGAGGGGAGACAAAGAGGGGGGAACCTTAAGAACACAAACTCTCCACATATAAATCTTTTCGCAGCAGGTAATCATATCCGATTCGATTCTAGTTTTGGGGTTTGGGCATCATCATCATCATCTCATCTGAACACCCTCAACTAGAGCATAATGAAAATTTGAACGCACACAGAGAGACGCACCCCAAAAAATTCTAGATGACGTGCCAATTCCATTCCAGTTGTACAATTTCTCCCCCATTTCTGTAGAAGCGGAAGTCATCCTTTAAGATTCGCCCTTTTGGGCAATTCCAATTAAAGCCAAGGCCCGGCATGGCCTATCAGGCCCTGTATTAACAAGGATAACTTTTTGCTTGCATTTTGAATTCGATTGTTCACCCCTAAAATACATCTTTATGCGAATCTCCAGTTATCTACAATATCTTATCGATTTTCTTTAACCTTACGTCTAATATAATGACAATAAATAAAATTTCCCTTTCGTTTTTCCCTCTCTCTCAGTTAAGTCACTGAGTGGTGGCTGATTTTATTTTATTATTACAGAGAAAAAGAAAGAGAGAGAAAGAGAGAAATGGAGAGAGAAAGAAAGAGAGAGAGAGAGATGGAGAGAGAGAGAAAGAAGGAAAGAAAGAGAGAGAGAGAAAGAGAGAGAGATGGAGAGAGAGAGAGATGGAGATAGAGAGAAAGAGAGAGAGAGCGAGAAAGAGAGAGAGAGAAAGAGAGAGAGAAAGAGAGAGAAAGAGAGAGAAAGAGAGAGAGAGAAAGAGAGAGAAAGAGAGAGAGAAAGAGAGAGAGAAAGCAAGCACAAATGTATATCAATCATCTCAGCATCGACAGTCGTGACGATTTGGCCATGTCCGTCCCTATGAACGCCTAGACCTCACAGATTTTAAGAGCTAGAGCTTTCCAATTTGGTATGTAGACTCGTGTAGTATGTACAGTGCTCGCGTTTAGGCGCCAAAGTGCTCCTGTGTAAGAGTAAGGGAGATAGAGAGATAGCATGTAGGAGATTTTTAAATATATTCATAAATTTATTTGTTACCTTAAATTTAAAATGTTTGTTTTGTTTTTTTGGTGCATGGTATACCAAAGTCGACGAGACAATTCATTATACCCTTGCAGAGGATATTATAAAATTGGTCAGATGTTTGTAACGCACAAAAGGAGACGTTTCCGGTCACATAAAGTACATATATTCTTAATCTGTCTGTCCGTCGGTGCATCATATGCGTTTTACTCAGACATCTTAAAAGCTATAGGGATGAAATTTTTTGTTTCTGCTTTTTATTATCTGCGTGAGGTCAAGTATGAAAAACAGGTGAAGGAGTTGGAGTAATTCCTATGTTACAATCAATATAAATCGGATCTGCTCAAACGCTGTCGCCAGCGCTGCCAGCAGTCTACTACGTCATTGCTTGAAATCAGCAGCACACACGCATACACACACAGACACACACACTACATAACCTGCATGTGTATGCGTGTTGATCGTTGTGTGTATATGGAATGCATATTATGCATGCACACAAGGTTTTGCAAAGGGCATGAGTGAAAAAGAAAAAGCAATTGCGAGTATAGCGAATTAATAGGGGATTTTGAATATTTTATTTTTGTATTGATGAATTGAGTTACAGAAAAAGAAGTTTGAACATGTAAAAATATTATGGCCAAGGACTGCAAGGGTATATAAACTTAAGCTTAGCAGGAGTTAGCTTCTTTGACGAAAAAATTCCATAGAACTTTGAATACCTTCATAAAACCCTTTTACACTGACTCCAAAAAGCGGGTATATTAGTCTGCCAAGAAAATAAATCAATATTAGTTTTTAGTTTAAAGAAATGAGTTTTTGGGTCAGGGCCTTAGGGTTCTTAAGCGTTTCTTAGCATATAAGGTAAAAGATTTGACGATGATGATCATTGGAAATTTCTGTATTTGTAAGGGTATACAAATCTTTTTCTCATTCTATCAATTCTATCTATCACTGCTTGATTGCAATTCTATTCACTTACAATGTATTTTTCAGTGCATTGTAAAATAATCTTTGGCTGACGTTGCGCCTGTTCCTATGTCTCTCTGTCTCTTTGGTGTCTATCGATTTCAGTAGCCTTCAGCCAGTTTGCGTTGCATGCATATTAAGCAGCCGCACAACACATTGGCATCCATAAGATATTACACATAAAACACATTTGGCAAAGCGAACAAAACGAAATACCGAGCAGAAAAAACGTTTAAAATGCAAATGCAAAAGCAACCGTTGCTATTCAAAAAATTCAAAAATTGGCGGCGCCACAGGTTTGACCATATATATATGTAGGTACAAATATACATACATACCATATACATATGTATATCGTTTAGCGACAAAGAAAAAGTGCAGGCATTTTTGGTTGTTGTGGTTGTTCTTTTTGACGATAAGACAGACGAACCGCACAACCTAAACCAATGTTTCCTTTGTCCAAAAAAAAATAAAAAATTATCACTTGACCGACAAACACAGTTTTTTTGTTTCTGTTTCTGTTAACTTTCGACTCTAATAAATACAATAAACAATTAAATATAAAAGAATTCCTGTTTAACACTTTACATCGCTCGCTCTCTCTCTTCTTGGCTGTCTGTATTGCTATGTATGCCACGCCCATCAATACGAAAACAAAAAAACTATTTTCCAACAAATTGAATTTGTTTAAACAAGAAAATTAAATGATTCATAAAAAGTTTGTTTATTAGCATCTTTGGGCATTTGGGTGATTCATCTAGAGTAAGGAAATAGGTATTAAACATTTCTCTTCAGTTTTTTTTAAGAATTTATTAGGCATATCAATTGAATGCATTTCCAGCATTTCCATTACATTTCTTTTTGCAATAATCATCTTTTGTTCTCTCTTTCCCTCTCTCTCGTTAGTTTTGTTAATATTTTATTATTTTTTGTGTGTATTTTCTGTTGCGATGCGTCAGAAAGTATTCGTTGTAAGAAACTTATCAGCAAAAACTTTATCCATTGATTCGTGTGTGACTAAATTAAATGAACCTGTTGCTGGTCATAAAAAGCCTTACACACACAAACTCACATACACACATATTTGAGTTTATCTACAGGTAGTGGAGACATAAACTTTTCTGGTGTGGAAAGGCATTACAATAAATATTTTATCTAGACTGGGATTTTGTTATCTATGAATTTGTTATGTTACTCTATCCCAGAGTAGAAAAGTCAATGTAGTTTCAGAATCTATAAAGAAAATGTTCTTTTATCTATGTATATATATGTATATACGTATGTATATGTATATATATATGTATATATATATGTATATATATATGTATATATATATGTATATATATATGTATATATATATGTATATATATATATATATATATATGTATATATAAAGGTATATATATATGTATATATATATGTATATATACATATATGTATATAAATAATTTGACTTTGTCTCGCTATGAAATTTAAATTCCAATCGTGTCAAATCTTTGGCAAGAGTATGTGGAATTCAGCAAACTAACAATACACACATACACACACACACAAATGCACATACATACTCAGGGAGTAACTTTGGTCTGCTATCAGCAAAGGTTAATAAGTAAATATTAGTTGGACATTAGATACACAAATGGGTCGAGTTTTTTGTTTGTTATTTTGCTTTGTTTGCCTTCTTTAGGGGACAAAGGTCATTATTAAAGGGTGCGGCGGCGTCTAGGTTAGTTATAAAACTATCGTCAAAACTATCGCCTTCATTTCATGAGATCCTGTGGGGTCCCAGATTGTTTTTTTTTTTTTATTGAAAGATTCATAATATTTGACGGTAGATCATCCCCACTATAGCTTAAAGGTAAAGAATTACCTATTCGGAGAATGAAATTTTGTTGTACCTATGTATAGTCTAGTCAAGCATTTGCTTATACGAGAATTTCATCATTAGCATTATAATGACGCACCCTGTATGTTGATTTTTGGCCTGTGAAAAATAATGTTACGGAGAATTTGGTCTCTCTTTGGTTTTTTGTTCATTTTGGCATAACGATTTATGTTTAATAATTAAAAATTCCATAGTGATTTATGTTGTTATGTTAATTTAAAGCTGGGAGCAGAAGCGAGGGTGAGGAGCTGATTGGCAGCACAAGGGGCCAATCCTCTCTTTGTACGCGACCTTATCAGTCTTCCTGTTTGTTTGGTTAATATTTTTATCAACAGGTTTTAATGCTATTGTTTAAAGTTATATATTTTCTGTTCACCCTGTGTAATGTGTCACAAAGTGTACAATATATGAATAACATGCAAGATTTGTGCGTGTGTGTATGGTGTGCATCCGCCCTGCCATTGCCTACCCCCCCTAGGCCACTTATAGCTCGTCGACTCTTGGTTTTTATATAATTCATTTACGCCTTAGTGACTTCTCTCTCTTTAACATGTGGCCAATGAGCGAGATGAGGCCCTTGCTAAATGTTGTGCCATTTTTTGCAAATCTGTGACAGAAATCGACCACAACTCATCTTCATCTCCCTCCAAAAAACTCTTAAGATTGCTCTCGCAGTGAGGTAGCCAGTTTTGGTTTGGGAGTTTTTTTTTTTTTTTTTTATACTCTCCTCAGTTTACAGCACGTTTTAGTTGTTGATTAGAGCAAACACGTTTCATTATTTACTTCTTCGCCACCTTCTTCATCTCTCTGTCCCCTCTTTGGCATTCCTTTTGAGTCATCTGTAATTTTGTCTGAGTCATACTCTCTTTCGAAAGGGGATGACTATCACATCTATCCACCAACCACCCCCAATATAACAGCTGGTATGACTCATAGAGCCACAGCTGACTGAGAGAGAGTGTGTGGGTGGGTGGTTAAGTGGGTTGGTGGTTGGTTGCCTGCCTTACTTATTTCCCTTTGTGTTCCTTTACCATGATGAAATACAGAATAGGACTCTTGTTGCGTACATAGCGGCAAAATGCTCGATTATGATGTTTGTTTAATGCTGTGTTTAAAGTTAAACAACATTGAAAAGAAGGAGCTTATACACTGGCAGAAACAACGACTACATCATAAGAAACCTTAAGTATATTTGAAAAATACTTCAACATAAACAAATCGTAAACAAATCTTTCTAAACTCATTTCTAATTAGAAAAAGTCAGCAAGTGCCACCTAGAGCCTTTCTTTTAAGACTGTCTTCACTTTACTGCCAACTTTAATGTATGTACATGTTTTTCCCACTGTGCATCATATTGTATGAGTATGAGTAGGCTGGCCCGTATGAAATCTGTGACAGCTTTGGCCCTATTGAAAAAGCTTTTTGCTGTTGCTGCTGCAGGCAAGTTCAAAGGCAAGAGAAATGAGGCTGACAGAGAAAGAGGAAGTTGGGAGACCGTCCAGAAGAAAAGACACTTTCTTTGTTGTGTTTCTCTCGCAGTGTGTGTGTGTGTTCATCATAAAATATTATGAAAAAAAGGAATATGAGTACAAGGCTGCCATAAAATGTGTGCTTCCCTCTTCTCTCTATCTCTCGCCTTCTCTATCTCTATATCGTGCTGCTTTTTGGCCCTCATTTTGTGCGCCTGGGCAGCCTGCCTGGCATTCTTCTTGGGTTTCCTTTTTGGCCTGCCATTGTAAAACCCAACCAAACAAAACTGCGCGCCGCCACACCCTCAAAATACAAATTAGCTTCATTTCCTGTCACATGACATGCCCAAAGCTTGAACCCTTCCATACCCAAAAAACAAAAATAAATTCTTTTTTTCGCTCTCTCTCTTTTTTTTGAAAAACATTATTTTTGGGTTATATATTTTTGCAAAATTTGCACAAATCTTAGTGCTCATGCTCGGCATCGACTATTGAATACCCTGCCAAAGAGGAAGAGATAAAACCTCGACTGTGAAAGGTTCGTTGCAACAATATACCTTTACCCGAGCTTCAAGTAAAGAGTATTAAAATTCATAATGTTGTTTTGTTTGCGTGGGTAATACGACTCCTCCACAAACTTAAGAGTATGTGACGAGTGGGGTAATATAGAGGAAAGGAAAGAGAGGAAGGGCAGCGGCAGTAACGGAAATCGTTAAATGCTGCTTCTCTTTTGAGGTGGCGGTAAGCTAAGCAAAATGTTTCGGCAACATGTTGCCAAGCAACGCATGCCAATGACCCCCCACCGTTCCTATTTTCCTTTTCCCCACAAAACCGCACTTTTCGCTTTTCATATGAACAAAATCGATTCTTGTTGGGCCCAATTGGGCCTTACGGATCATCATCATCATCGGCTTAAGCGATCGCTAGCTGGCACGTAGCTGGCTACCGGGCACGATCCGCCACCGATCCGCTAATGTTTTTTGACTCATTTCTGAACGTACGTACAGAAGAATTATTGGGGTCGCTTTCAATCGTGTGCTTTGTGTTTCGCTTTCAAAACCGACAAAAACTGAATCATCTGGCAGAGTCACAATGTGTGTGTGTGTGTGTGTGTGTGTAAGGAAGAAAGGAGTGAGGGCGAGCATCTGTAATATTTGCCTTAAGAAATAGCTGGTCCAATGATCTCTATGATTTTTCACGTACACTGTTAAATCGTGTCCTAGATGTACAGAAAAAAAAAATGCCAAAGCTGTACGATCCTCACATTGGGTCTAAAACGAATTTAGTATAGCATTAACTTGAATTTGAAGATTCTTAAATGAAGCAGGCTCAATCTTCCGCCTATTCGACCACTTGAGGGGATTAAGTAAGTATTGATTTTGATCAGTTGAAGCTCTTACTTCTTCTTTTTCCTCTAGCTATATGTTATATAATTTTAATTATACCCCTTTAACCCTGTTACTACAATTAGAAGATGTTTTAGTGAGGTGAGGAATAATGGTGGGCTATGTTGAATATAAAAATAACTTGTATGCCCAGCTCTCCTCCAGCTACGCCTAAATTAGGCAGACTCTCAACTCTAGAGCAACTTTGTTATAGTTGTTTTTGGTGCCACTCGTTGTGGCACATAATAATATTACAAGAAATAAGTGAAAGAGAGAAAAAAGGCATAAAAAGTTGCTGTTAGTCGTAGTAGTGGTTGAGAGGAGCTGCGCCGGTGCCGCTGACCGAGGTTCGGGGGTCTCGGGGCAAGGTGTTGGCAAGGGTAAGGCAAGGCGACAACGAAGGCATAAAAGTTGCGCGTTGTTTGGTTGCACTCGAGCAGATCAGAGCAGAGTAAAGAAGCAAATAAGAAGAAGTTGAAGCATTGCTCCGGAGCAATGTACTCCCCATGCACACACTAAGAGGAGAAGAAGGAGAAGGCTTAGGAAAAAGGGGAGCCGGCAGTTGCTGCAACAGTGGCAAAGGCAGCGGCAACTTGCGAAGGCAGCTGCCAACTATTTTGCATCCATTTGAGTGCTTTTTAGCTGGTCTCCTCTGTTGTCATGTACGTCGCTGCTATCGTTGCACACGTCGTCATCATCGTCGTCGTCATCGTCTTTCCTTTACCCCTTTGACAATGACAACAACAACAACAACAACGATGACAGAAAGATGATGATAATACTATTATGGAATGATGGTAGAGACTGATTTGCAAAAACTTTGCTAAAAGAACATTGACTCTATTTCAAATTATTAAGTGCTTTTTGCCGCTTTTTATACACTTGCAAAGCGTATTATAAAATTGGTCAGAGTTTGTAACGCACAGAAGCAGACGTTTCCGACCCTATAAAGTATATGTATATATTCTTGATTAGCATGAGAAACTGAGAACTGAGAAACTGAGTCAATATGTCCGTGTCCGTCCATCCGTCAGTCGGTGCGGATGCGTTTTACTCATCCATCTAAAGAGCTATTGGGATGAAACTTGATATTTGAGCTACTTATAACCGGGGTAAGATAAAGTATGAAAATTGTCAGGATCGGACCACTATATCGTATAGTTATAGAAGAAAAATGTTTGAATAAATTGTAGTAAACACACACAGACGCAACGCGACATAAACTATATGTGTATGCGTGCCAATCGCGGCATGCATGTGAAAGGGGATGGGTGAAGAAGAAGAACAAGAAATGAATATGATATTTGAAAGGTTCTGTCTGTGCACCAATGAATTGAGTTACACATAAACATGTTATAATATTATGGCCAAGGACTGCAAGGGTATATATGTAAACTTCGGCACAGCCGAGGGTTAGCTTCTTTGATATTTGTTTATTAACTTGATTCCAGAAAATGTTTTGTTTAGTAATTTTGTTTTCTATTGCACTGGGCTGATTAGACGTAATTATTGAAAACGTAAACTTATTTACCGACAAAGAAACAAAAGTCGCCAATCAATATCTATAAAAAATTGCATTTAAATTTGTAACTTATAAAAGCACAAGAAAACATTGTTGGGGGATTCCCAGTACTTTTACTTCAACTAATCTATGTTCTTCATCCTCTTCTCTTCTTTCCCTTTTTTCCAGGTAAGTTCAATGGCAATAATTAAACAATTGGGCTTGGGGCACCAAAAATAAACGACTGATCGATGGCATAAACAAATTTTCGTAAGTTGAAAAACAAAGTCAAAAACTCGATTTTTTCTCGCCTAGACTTTGGCCGCCTCTCTGCATTGTGCGCAGTACTGCAGTGAGTTTATTTTTATAAATCTTCGGTACATTTTATTATAAACAGTTCGCGCGGCTGGGAAGCTGCTGCGTCTATAAGGCTGTTGTTTATGTTAACATTGACTCGATCGATAACAACCATTTCGGAAAACAATCTAGCCACCAACCAACCCAAAACAACCCACCCACCCCAGAAAGAAGTTCTTTCCTTCTTTTCTTGACGCATATCCGAGGTATTTTGTGAACAATTTCGTAAACAAAAGAGAAAAATGTCGATTTTAGACAGTTTTCCCTTTTTTAGCTTTGGTTTTAGGCAAGCAGCTGGTTACTTTTACTTTTGAATCAATATAAATTTCTGTGTGTGAATGTAAATGTATTGCTGACTACATGTGAGTATTGCGTTTGTGCAGCGAATTGAAAATGAATCAATTTGTATTTTTTATACGCATTGCGTTCATAATTCTCATTTTATTATGTCCATTTCCGCATTTCATTTAGCCACTTTCGGTTTCCATATGAGCATATATGAAACTATATATACTATCTACGAAATATATGTATGTACATATGTATATGTTTATGCATTCTCTTTATTGTCTCGTCTCATTTCGGCTTTTTCGTTTCGTTTGGATTTGATGTGCTGACTAATGAAGTCTCGTCTCATCAGCATTGATTAACATTACAAATCATAAAAAATGAAAAAAAAAAAACTAAAAAAATAAACTCGTCAAAGTCGATTTGCATTTTTCATCCATTGTTTAACTGCATTCATTTGTTTGTTTTTTTTTTTTTTTTTTTTGTCTTCACCTGCTTGTTGTTGTCTCCCACCTCCCCCCCTCTTATTTATTGAAGTTTTTTATTTAGTTATTCTATTGAAAAGTCTTTCATAATTTTCTAAACAAATCGATAAACCGGTTTATCTTTCACAAAAAAGACAATCAAAATTTTGTTGATTTCTTTTTGAAGATTCTTTTGTTAATTTGCGAAAGTGAAAACTATTTTTCTCCCCTCTCTCTCATAGATAGTAACAAGCAAATAAAAATGTGTCGTTTAAACATAAAAAAAGGGAGTAAACAATAAACAAAAGCTACCACCTGTTGGATCATCAAATGTTATTCAAATACTCTTGCAATGGGTACCATAATATTCCATAACAATCCATATTCGTTTCCACATTCGATAGGAGAATAACTAGCCAAATACATATGTCTCCTTGAAGAAGTTCTTGCAGATAAAAGCCATTAAATACTTGACTATAGATCAAAAAGGTCTAAGAAGGACGGCAAGGTCTTGCATCGAGGATAGAAAGGTATAAATTCGAGTTGGAGGGTCACTTTAAAGTCTTAACGCCATCAAGGGTCTAGCCCAGGCTGTGGGTTCTGCAATGGCTTAAACTGCTGCAAAACTATAAAAATTTTACGCTTCGTTGATTCTTCAATCAATATAAATCACAAATTCATAAGTATGTTTGGCAAGAGTATACACTCTTCGGGAATGTCAATTTATTTTATTTCTGATATCGTTTCGAGTCAATTAACATACAGAGAGGAGACAAAGAGAATCTTCTTAACGGTTTATGCATTTAACTGTAAATGCATTTGAAACGGGTTCTATTTGATATTGTTAGTTAGCCAGTTTTTTCGCTCCCTCTCTCTTTCGCTATATCTCTGTGTTTGTCTCTGTTTCTCTTGAAAACAACCAAAAATATGTGAAAATCTATACAAATAAGCTAAAAATATAAACAAGAAAATTTACACACAGAGGGAAAGAGAAGGTAGATAACGAAAAGCACTCGGAAAATTTTCAAAAAACAAAAACCACTTGAGAAATAAAATGTACATATGTATTTTTTTTCTATTGTTGTTGTTGCTGTTGTTTTTCTGCACAGATTTCGCCCACGCAAAATGATTCAACATACAAGTGTATGGATGAAAATAAAACGTTAAATTATTGCTTTATGATTTTATTTTGCTTAATTTTTGTTTTTTTTTTTTCATAACATTTGGCAACACTTGTTATGAAATTTTTATAGTTTTCATCCGAACATGGACGTGAGCTGGGCGGCAGGCGTTGACTTGGCCTCCTGGTCCATACGAATAACGTATAATGAATATAAAGAGAAAAAGTCTCACAGAAAAATTGCTAAAAACAATAGACACATTCCAGACTGACTAACTAACTGGATGGCTGGCTGGCTGGCTGGCTGAGTGACTAACTGACTGGCAAAATAAAACTCGTTTAACTTTTGAGTAGTAATTGCAACTTCCCCTGCTTTTCACGATTCGCTTCTTCGTTCACCCAGCATAGCTCCATACTTGCCAACCCGCCCCGCTCTTAATTCCCTATTACTATCTATGTACCTACCAACCTACCTACTACCTACCTCTATATGTATGTATGTATATCTACCTACTCTAGATCGTTTAGCGTCGTCAAGCAGCTGGAACCAGAGCTAAAATCTTGGTCTAAACAATGGCACTCAACCGCGAGAGCAATTGAAACCAGAATTCAGTTTGGTTTAGATTTTCACTTTTGCGGCTGTTTGATGGACATTTCCCTTCCTTTCTCTTTCCCTCCAAGGCGCTTTCTTTGTCTATGTCTGTCGACAGTCTGACTCTAAATCAAGGCTCAATTTCAATACGAATTTTCGTTTATTTTCAAATTGCGGACTGACTGGCACGTGGTCAATTGATATACTCTTGCTAAGGGTATATACATATGTATGTATGTATATATGAAAGAGATTTAAGGAAAAGATATAGGTATATATCAGTTGTACAGGCAAGGTCTATAAAGAGTTGCTTGAGCTAGATTTATATTCAATAAAAATTCTATAAATTACGGAAAAGGCCTCAATTCGTTTCAGTTCCAAGAGTTTTCATTGATCTTGCATCTTCCCCTATTATTAGCATCATTTCACCTGTAGGGTAGTGGCACTTCGGTACATTGAAGTTATCTTTTCCACTAAACAATGTTTTGTTGATTGTTTGTTCTATGGCTAAGGCATCGCAGCTGTTTTGTTCCATTGAATTGCAGCTTTTATTTTTGCAGATTTGTGATTCTGCCTTCTATTTTCTTTTTACTTGGTTAATTGAAAGCATTTGTTGGATAACTGGAATGGTTGAATGGGGCTGGTAGCCTGCAATTGTTCAGATGTCTGAATGGGTGGGCAGTGAGTTTTCTGTACTCGGCCTTTGTCTAAGCAATTGTCTTTAAAATTGACATTGACTTGAACGGCGATTTCGTCAAGAGGTCTTTATTGCGGTGTAGAGTCTTTTGAAGTAGGGGAAATCAAATTGAATAGGGCCATAAAGAACAGCGCGTCAGTTCAATCAGTGATAAGAAATGATGAGAAATCAAAGAAAGCAATTGTGGGCGTTTCGATTGATCTACGATATTTTAGAGGAAGAAATAAATCTGTGAGAATTATAGGAGAATTTATATGACTATTGGAAAAAAAACTTGTTGCAAAAAGGGCCATCCGATTGTTTGCGTGAAGAATCTGTAGTAATTAGTATTTGTTGTTATAATATTGCTTCCGTCTTAGCTGGTTTTCATTTATATTTTTGATAATTTGATTGGATAATAATTTTGCTGGTCTGTTTGTTACTTACATCAGACTTGGTCTGAGTCGAAGAAAGACGGAAAATGAAAAGTCTCTCACGTTCCATGGCGTGCCGAATTTAACCTTTTGAACTGAACTGCTGGCCAGTAAGAGACTTGAGAAGGTATTTGTGACGTCAGAGTTGATGTTGTATCGGACAATCAGCTTTTGCAGCCTTATGTCTCTCTTAAATGTGTGCTGCCCGAACATGAGGCCAGTTGTCGTTGTTGTTGTTGTTGTTGTAGCTTGGTCTCTGTTTGTTATTAATTGACTTTTGAGTTGACTTG
This sequence comes from Drosophila insularis, assembly GCA_018903935.1. NCBI lineage: Eukaryota > Metazoa > Arthropoda > Insecta > Diptera > Drosophilidae > Drosophila > Drosophila insularis. The sequence continues at coordinate 1,800,504 of JAEIFP010000337.1, read as the reverse complement.
CATTTAATTTATTGCGTATACGCCCCGTTGACTCTAAGAAGGAGACACAGACAGTCAGGCAGGCTGGCTAGCAAGCACTCGAGGTTGGAGTAGGATGTGGTGAATGATTGAGTAAGTGAGGGGTAGGAAAAGGGAGGTGCTCCAAGTACAGCACCCACAAGTTCGGAAGCCAATGCTTAAGGAAGTTGATAAATTTTTTTCTCTGCACATTTTTTCCCCTGCTGGGTGCATTTTCATGGCTCATAAATAAACAAGAGAATTATTATCCATATATAAAAATAGCAAAAAAAAAAGGAAAAAAAAACACCATTAAATTAAAGAACGGAAAGAAACAGGGGAAAACCCGGGAAATGGTAGCGAAAGTTATGTTCAGTTGGTCGTCACCGATGTCTCTTCTTTTTCTTCTTAGTTTTCTTCTATTTCTCAAAACATTTTGAAGAATTTTTGTTCTTTTGTTTATTTATGTGTGAGAGAATCTTTTCTTCCCGCTCCCATCACTTCCCCCTTCCCACCATTTCCTCACAATCTGTAAGTTTGTTTTTCTATTATGATATATTCCAGGTATTTGCATTAATCCCGAATCCCCACACCCCCCACTATAGCTTTATAATTGCCACCTTGTTTTCCACGAACCTATCATATAATCAAAACGAGTGTGTGTCTTGTATGTATGTATGTAAATACATACATACATATGTGAGAAATTTTAATTACAAGCCACAACAACAATTTGTGTACACACATATAAAGATCTATGCAGATATATATAAGTTACATACATACAACATATATGTATGTATGTACATTTATTGTAATATTTACCAGTGACGGTTTAACCGTTACATTTGTTATGAATAGGTTTATTGTGGTTTTATTTTATTATTATATACATAACTGGAATGATTTAAAATTACACATATGTATATATTATATCACATAATTTAGATTATTCTCAAATAAATTATGCTTCAAATAAATTCACAACAAGGAGAACAAATTGACTGAAGCCTCCTATTAATCCGCTCCTGTCATCTTCTCTAGTTGCATTGCTCATGAGACTAATGATAAGTTGAGTAGTAGTAAAAGTGGAAGGAGGAGGAGTTTAGGATTGGCGGAGAGCGAAGGGGGCAGTTTGAGGCTCGCATCGTACCGCGCTTCATGATCCCGGCACTGAAAGTAATGGAGAAGAAATAACATGAGAGCATGAGAAATGACTTACTTGGAAAATGTTGTTTGGCTTTTGCTCTAGTTAAAAAACAAAAAAAAAAAAACCTAAACAGAAACAGAAACAGAAAAAAGAGTTGTATTTTGTTTTTGTAGTGCTTATGTTGTTGTTTCTTAGACAAGCAACGGAAATGCAACAAATTTTTGTTGTGGTCACATTGTTATTGTTGTTGTTGTTGTTGCTGTTGCTGTATGGCTTGGTTGGAAAAAGCGAAACTCTTGTTGCAACTTGATAAGAGTTGCAAACACATAAAGCTATTTATAGATAGCGGCAGCTCATAGACTGAACGACATAGACTTCTAGCCATGCTCGCTTAGTAGTTAGCTCTAAAGGCTGTCTTTGCCTTATCCAATTGGTCATTTCTGGTCAGTCATTTTGGTTGCACTCACTATATATGTATGTATGAATGTATGTACATATGTGCGTAGAAATGTCCGGGCTTCTCTACTCGGATACAACCCCTACCGATCCATGTTAACTTCTCTTCTGCCATTCCTCCGCCCAGGTTTGTTGCTGCACATCGTTTTTAGCCAAAGTAGTTCAACCTGTTCGGTGACTTTGGCTGCTGCTGTGACCAAAAGAATGTGGCTGCGAATTTATAGCTCTTTTTGCTTTCAACTTTACGACATGACGACGTCTCACACGGCTGCTGTTTCTACTTCTACTTCTACTACTACTACTACTACATCTCTTCCAGTCGGGCTAGAAAAATTAAACTTTCATGGCTAAATTTACCTGCAAAAAAGAACAAAAAAAATTATGTTACATTATATTAGGCCGTTTGTTCAGATTCTTTTAGACTACATCTTTACCCTGCATCTTCTCTTATCTCTAGGCTCCAGGCCTAATATAAAGCATGATGTAAGTGATTATCATATCAAATTGTGCATCAAAACGGAAGTTCTTATGGGCTCCCATACCCTACAATTATTTTGAGGTAGAGGTTAGATTAGTTTCTTTGCAAAGTTGATTCACGTTGTAAATTATGGACCAACTGTGACTCTGTCCACATTTGTGTTTCTTTGCAGGGCATTTGCAAGTCATTTTGGTCATTTGAATGTCCATTTTGCATATAAAATTGAAGCTTAGGCTAGACAAGTGTAACTATTTTCTGTCAAGTGGCTCTATCTCTTCCTCATAGACACTGACCGTTGCCATGTCCATCCAAAGGCATCTGTTTGATGGCTTTTGTTTTTTATCTTGTTTTTTGTTTTTATATACTTCAGCATCGTTTCGTGGCATTGCCGTCTTCTTCTTCATCTTGGTTGCCAGCTTTCTCAATTAAGTTTAATGAGCACATGAGCATTTTAATAATTGGAGCAAATTAACTTGAATGGCGCTTCCAGACCCAAGATAACCAATTCTCCACTTTTTATATATATATACACTGATATGCCATATATATATAAAAGAATATGTATATCTATCTGTTGATGCTTATAAGTACATATACAGCATGGATCACTTTTTAACCGGAAGTATATTAGACTTACTTTTGTCTGACCAACTTCCCTCTTATTCAATTCACTCTTTTGGCCCTCTAATGAGCCACAATTGTGTTATTTTTATTGTTGATCCCATGCACTAGTTTTTGCATTTGGCACGTTTCGAGGTTACTTGGGCAATCTTTGCAATACATTTTGGTTGGGCACTACAACGACTTGGCATATGCTCTATTTTGGAGATCTCAATTCTTCACAGATAAACTCTTTGGGAATTGGGTAATATAATGGATTCTCTCACGAATTATTGGCTTATCGTTCCACACACACTGAAATTCTTTTGAGCATTCCGGTAAATGAATTTTTGGACCACTTTACCAGTGTCGGCTTGGTGAAGCTGACAGTTGGTCAATTAGTTCGTTTCTGGCTTTCAGCATGAACTGCCTGTTTGGCTATTTAAATGCTGCTCGCAGCGCCTATTCAGCGACAACGGCACTTTTGGACCAACACAACAAGGAGGATTGGCATGTGGAATTTTTGGTGAGTGTTAGATCGACTCCCGACTCGACTCTTTACTAGAGTCTTGTCTTGCCCCATCTGGTTGCAACATTAACAAGAACTGCCCCGCAGGTGGTTAAACATTAACCATGCATAGACAGATATATATTGCTTACTATATTGCATGAGTTGAGAGTTAGTTTTCCGCAGTTGCGCCGCAACCAGTTTGCAATTAAATGTCGCTGTTTAAATGTGATTTGATTTTTCTTTTCGGTTTCTGTATTCCCATTTTGCACCTTTTGCATACCAAAATGCAATCACAATCACACAGGCTTCTTGGGACCATATCAATCTTTTAATGGCATCGTGTGTGCGGATAGATACAAGTTTAAGATACCATCTGCGGACCGTAACTTATGGAAATTGATAAAAGCAACATTGTTTTTAATATAGAGCTACATAAAACTATTGATAGTTTGCTTGCAATAAACATTTATATCTAAATATTTCAAAACATCTGAGAAGCAACCAATTCGCTTCTAAATATCAGTTTATGTGTGAAAGGTCTGATATAAATTGAATTATGTTTTAGATTTTGTGAGTTCTAGTTCCTTACTGAATCTTAGATAACATTTTATCAATCCAACTAAAACTAAACAAAGCTCTTTTTAGGTAATATTGTTTTTATACCATACACCCATAGGGTGAAATGGTATATTAAAGTCGCTAAAATGTATGTAACAGGCAGAAGGAAGCTTTTCCGACCCCATAAAGTATATATATTCTTGATCAGCATCAACAGCCGAGACGATATAGCCATGTCCGTCTGTCCGTCCGTCCGTCTGTCTGTATGAACACCTAGATCTCGGAGACTATAAGAGCTAGAGCCACCAAATTTGGTATGTAGACTCGTGTCATATGTACGCTTATCGAGTTTGTTTCAAATGTTTGCCACGCCCCCTACCGCCCCCGCAAATGATATAAAACCGATTTTCTCAAACACCATAGCAACTAGAGACACAAAATTTGGTATGTATATTTGCTTAGTAAACGCGCACATTTTGTATTTATAAAAATTTTGCCACGCCCCCGCAAATGATATAAAACCGATTTTCTTAAACACCATAGCAACTAGAGACACAAAATTTTGTATGTATATTTGCTTAGTAAACGCGCACATTTTGTATTTATAAAAATTTTGCCACGCCCCCTAGCGCCCACGCAAATAAAATAAAACCGATTTTCTCAAAAACTATTCTAGCTAGAGACATAAAATTTGGTATAAATATTTGCCTAGTAATTGCGCACAGTTTTGATGTGTAAAGATTTTGCCACGCCCCCCTCCGCCCCCGTAATTTGAAAAAACTCGATTATCTTCCGTAATTTTCTACCTTGTGCAATCAAATTTAGCACACTTAAATTTGATACTAATATTAAGCAAAATACCAAATTTGATCAAAATCGGACTAAAAATAGCCAAGTTATGCATATAAACGTTTTTCCATATGGCCGGAGTTGGCCGTTGGCTGTTGGGGGCGCTAGGGTGCTCGTATGCTTGAGTGAGCGAAATACTAAGATATGCTTGTAAAAAGCATGCAAACAGATTTTTTTAAAAATACGAAAATGCATTGGTTATTATAAATTTAAAATATTTGTTTTACTGGTGTATGGTATATCCAAGTCGGCGAGACGACTTACTTACTTCATTAATATTCCGTTCGTGGTATTAGTCTAATAGTAGCTGACCATCTCTAATAACAATTAAAGTAGCTTCTTGACCAACTGCTGTTCCGTCTGTCTGTCTATTCATCTGGCTTCTGTCTTGATGGGTTCTTGCTTCTGGTTTGCAGTTGCTGAAAGTTAAAGTTCAAATAAACGATGTGGCTCAAGTATTTTTATGATTACGCTTTTTCTAAACGCTTACTCTACTGTACGTTAGTGTGTGTGTGTGTGTGTTAACGGTTAACACACGACATGTATGTATATATGGTATATACATATGTAATCTCTAGTATTTTTCTCATCTTCTATGGTTTTTTTTCGGCCTAATGTTTTTTATGCTTCCTGTTTATCGTAAGCTTCTTCTTCGAGCCAAGATTATGTTACCGTCTCGACGAGATTAGCAGCTTTGTTTTGCTTTGCTTTTTTCTAGATTTTCCACATTTTTACTAACTGTGAAAAGGCGTCATTTGATTTATTCATTTGCATATTCACTGCACATTTTTTACATGTTAAATAATTATCACACAATTCGTGTTTACAACCCCTTATCCAAGGGGGGTAACCTCAATATAATGTGATATCGATCGATTTTGGTTAAAAATGGCAAAGTTATTTAATCAATAGTCAGTGACAGGCAATTCCTTCGGTTAGCAATGGGTTAATGTGCCAATTTTGGCCGCATTCAACTCAACAGCAACAACTGCAACAGCAACAACAACAACAAGAAATGTTGCTGTTGTTACTAATGTTGAGTGACTGATAAAATAAGTAGAAAAAGGAAGGCAAAGGCAATAACAAACAAGACTTCAAGTCACTACGCGGGTTAACCGAAAAGAAGCCAAATAAAACTGATGGCCCTAATAAGGTCATCCCTACGAGGATTTCCCTCTGTTTTTTTTAATTCTAAATGGAAGGAAATTAAAATACCTGATCTTTAAGACGATTGCCCCAAACGTTGTCAAATTTGTCAATTTGTCGCATGACTTCATGTTGATTTGCCAATTTGCATCTCAAAGCATTGAAATTATCGTGAAGTGACCAGTTTGAGTGACGCATTTCGCGGAGGTCGTCGGTTATTATATGCTATTGTACACAATGGATTGCCTAGATCAGGTGGAGGCATAAGAATTTTTAGAGAAGAACTTCTTTGATGGGGCGACTCCAACTATTTAAGTACCCCTCGCATGTGTGATTATGCAAATATAGAGTAGAGTAGGCGGTGGGAGACAAGGACTTTGAGTGACTGAATGACTGTCTAAATGAATGGGTCTCTGCGAGGCGGAAAAATCGTTACAACAAATTAACTGAAAATGTGCAAATAACAACAACAGAGAAAAAGAAGAAGAACAACAACAATAACGATACGAAAAAAGCTGCTTATAAATAGACCCAAAATGAGGTCAGGTCAGGCAGGAATGGGTTTTCGATATTCTTCTTCTTTTTTGTTCTTTTAACTTAATTCTATTTTCTAGCCCAAAACCCTTTAGAGGTTTGAAAATTAAAGAAAAAAATGAGTAATAGGTAAATGAAAACGAAACGTAAAATCGTCAGCTGGTAAATTGCATTTACTTGCGTGTAGACTCGTATGCAAAAGGGAGGGAGACAGGGTAGCTAAGGGGAGTGATGGAGGTTAAAGGTGAATGAACCTGACCTGCCTTCGACTCTGACTCTTTAGAGAATGCTTTTACTCACCATATGGATTGACTGGCAAGCGACCAACTCATCATGAATATAACATTTTTATAGTCAAAACAAAGGCGCCGCAACCGTTGTTGCTGCTGCTGTTGTTGTTGTTGTTGTTGTTTTTGTTGCCGCTAAGCGGCGTTGTCATGCAAAAACATTAACATCAAGGGGCGTGGCATTCCTCCCTCATGCACATAAACACACAAGCACACATGGGGGGCAATGTCAATTTGGTCATCCAAGGCCCATCTATACATTTTTTTTTAGTCATCTAAATTTCAACTGGGTGCAGGCAGGCAGTAGTAGCAGCAAACCGTCATGCCGGGCGGTCAACTTCTGTTGTCGATAGCAGCATTTCCATCATTCCATTCCATTCTATAGCATACCATTCTAGGGCGCTTATCAGGAGGCGCAGTCGTCTCGAGTTGTGGCACTTCTTTTTGTTTGCGTGCCACCACGTCCGTTGCAGATAAAAGCGCGTGCAGTGCGGAACTTCCATGATTCTCTCTTTCCACTTTGTTTTTGTTTTTTTATTTCTTGAACTCATCGTTTAAGTGCAGCATTGCGACAATTTTTTACTAGGCAAAACGGATATTTTGCGATACCACCACAAAATGAGAACAAGAAAAAAACCCCACACAATCAATATGAAGAAAAAGAGAGAAAATAAGAACCATAAGAACATCAATTTAATCAGTAAAATATCAAAGAAGCTAACTTCGGCTGTGCCGAAGTTTACATACCCTTGCAGTCCATGGCCATAGCGTTGCGTCTGTATGTGTGCATGCGTGTGCTCTGATGATTTGATGATGACGTAGTAGGCAGCAAGCCGAACCGCTTTATATCGGCTGTAACTTGTGTTCTATTTATCCGATCAGATTCAAATTTTGGGATCTGAGATTTTATATATAATACTATCATATTGGTAAATTTCATGGCGATACTCCAATTTTTGCAAAAATGTTTCCTCCAGAGCTATATGATATAGTGCTCCGATTCTCCGCCAATTTTCATACTTTTTTTTTTCACAGGTAATAAAAAGACCCCAAAAAAATTTCATCCCGATAGCTCTTAAGATGGCTGAGTAAAACGCATACGCACAGACGGACGGACAGACGGACATGGCTATATCAACTCAGCTTCTCATGCTGATCAAGAATATATATACTTTATAGGGTCGGAAACGTATCCTTCTGTGCGTTACAAACATCTGACCAATTTTATAATACCCTCTGCAAGGGTATAATAATTAGCAAGAATTATAAAATTTATTACAACAGTTGGGTGGTAGTTTTTGTTGCAGATTACAAGCTAATCAGAAGTAAGCTGAAATGGGATTCTGGAGAAGAATGTAAAGTTATTAATTGTGGGGTATAAAATATTTTTCAAATATTCCCTACACATGAAGACGACAAAAGGCCACCCTTAAATACATATTTAAAACTTAATTCAAACTTGAAATTCAAATTTCAAATTTTGTTTATTATATTATTGTTTGTATTATTAAAGATAAAAAATTTCACAAATCTCTGACTGAATTTAAAGTGGTAGAAGATATAAGGTGAGTCTACCTTTTAGCTTGAGCTGACCTAGTGATCCATAAAGAACAAATATAATTTTAATTTCATTATATTTAGATTTTCAACAAACTGTGAAAACGTAAGGGATAAGCCACATTTAAGGCATTTGATATGGATTTAGTTATGGGGTAAAAAATACTTGTCCGGATAATCACTTTTAAGGTAGTTTGGGTTTTGCATTTCTCTGTTGACCATTAGTTTTTTTTTCTTTGACTGCATTATAATTAGCACGGAATGCTTTGACCGCTTTAAGGCGTCTCTCCCCTGTCGGTCGGTCCGTGGCATCTAACTAAACTAGCCTATGGCTTCGAAAAAAAAAACCGCAGTAACAAAATCGTTTTCGTTGAACCCCGCAACTGCTGCCGCTGGTGCACCTGTTACCCATTTTTTCTTCTTCTTTCTTTCTGTTTGTTTTTGCCTAGAGCGGCGGCAGCGCAGTTAGCCAAGTTAGCCAGTTTGGTTAGCTGGTTGGTTGGTTGGTTGGTTGGTTGGTTGGTTAGTCGGTCGTTCGAACTGGGTCTCTGGCGGCTTAACCATTAAAACAAAAGCCATGCCAACAACAAGCAAGCCAGCCAAAAAGAAGCCAACGTTTCTGGTCGAGTGAACCAGAGCCACCGCCTGGTGCCGACAATTGTAATGCAAACAGGAACCCATAGTGTACCCAAAGACTGGGGTAGGGATCGGAAGAAGGGGCATGCCATGCTTCAATTGACACCCTCAGCTTGGCATTGGCTGGCGTTGCCGTTGCAGTTGCAGTCACTAATATTACATAAAAAGACAGACAATTGACAGCATTTCAGCTGTGGCCATCATCACTTAGGCTCAAAGACTGTTCAAAGATTTTCCCATTCACCGTTTTGGGTTTTATTTGCCACGAGTTGCGCAACATTTGATTTGCCCCTTAAACTACTGCGGTTTTTGTTTGCCACCCTGCGAGCGAGGGGCCTAGCCTCCTCCTTTAAGTTATGATATAGAGACATATTTGAAATTTAAACTGTCAGCCGATCTTGCGGTAATGACAGAAATTCTCCCTAGATAGATTGATAAACCAATCGGCGGCCCCGGCAGCACTTCCTCCTCAGGCCGGAGTCTCTGTCTCTGTCTATGTCCCCGTTCCAAATTCATTGCGATTGCGGCTGCATTTTTTATGTTATTGGTGTTGATCAAATGTCACGAGCAATGAAGAATCGAATCAAAATACACGATTAAATTAATGAAAACCCAACAACAACAACAATGATTCACAGTGGTACGAAAATTCAAAATAAATTAATACTGTGAAATGTTTTCCAAAAAGAGATCGAGATCTAACTTGGATATATATAAATACATAGTAATTCTCTAAGATGGAAATATAAATTTAATATGCACATATTACTTGTGATCATCAGTTTGCTAATACTGATCCACTGTTGGTGGCGGGTGGGAAAAAAATAACACACTCAATTCTTTGCTTTGGTTTTTAATCAATCAATCAATCGATCGACCGACTCACTCGCTCACTCAGTCACTCACTGTGGTCTTCAGTGTTCAATCTTGACCCAGTGGCAGACCTCGGCCCTTGATATATTATGTTGTGTTTAATTCCACATTAATTGCTGCCGCTCCATCGACACAATCAGCGATTTTCAATCGAATTGAACACTCTTTGATTTTTGGGTCTCTATTTACACGACATGAAAACTGTTTTGTCGTGTTTACTTATTATTATTATTATTACTAGCATTTTTCACTCCTGCTCTTTGTCTCTCTCTGTCTCTCTCTGGCAATTTATTAATTTCTTTATGGACTATTGTTGTCTTGGTGTTTGTTGTTTTTCTTTATGGGTTTTGTTTGTCTTTGGAAAGTGTTCAAAAATGATTGTTGTCTTTAGATTCTGATTGCTACATTTTCGTTGATTGTTTTTGATGGACGACGACAAGTTAAGGTAGCAGCAAGAGTGGCTAGTGGTTGGTCGAACCTTTGGTTTGCTGGTGGATTGACTGAGTGACTGACTGTTTGAGTGAAAGCCAATACCATTTATCGAGGGTTTGGGATTGGTTTTTACTAATAACTTTTTTGCCTGGTTGACATTTTTCGAGAAAACTTTCGCCATGATTTATTGGCCAGCTTGTTAGTTTGGCGTTTTTTTTCAGTCATTTGCCGGACATTAATCTCCGCTTCCCCATCCCATCTCTCACTCTTCCATTGTGAGTGTGTGTGTGTGTGTGTTAATAATAAATAAATAATATTTAAATGCTGTCTTCGAATGTGTGTAATAAGAGATGAAGATGCTGGCTTCATTTTTCGTCTCCGTGTCTCTTCATCATCATTATCATCTACTGCTTTAGCTGGTGTCACTAACCTGGCCCATCTGGCAAAGGCATGTCGGAGGCTGGATGATGATGCTACGTCACGTGCTCCGGGCGTCATCTCCCTCGAATCTCCTACTGCTTTAAGGCTGCTTTTTTTTCGCTGCAATACGCCGCAGCTGTCATGCCAATTTTAAACCCTCTGATGTTCATTTAGTTTTCATTCCTTTTATGCTGAACGTCGGAGAGACAGACACTCTGACTGTTCGACTGAGAGACTGACTGCCGGCCGGCAAGTCTTCCCGTCACCTCACCCCTCGCCTCAACATGCAATTGAATCGAATGGAATGGCAGAGAGGTCGGTCGGTCTGCTATGGGCATGGATAGTATCGTCTGGCTTGCCTTTTTTAGTCGAATCGCGAATCATTTGCTTGCGGCTGATCTCTCTCACTCTGCGGTCAAGGTTAACTATGCGATCCGATGTTGCACCCCGAGCCTCGTTGCCCCCCCCCTCTCACTGACTGGGTGTCGGCAATATAACCTCCAGAGTCGTCTATCAATGTCAACCAATATGACAGGGTGTGCGTGTGAAGCATTTCATTTCATTGAGATGCAGTTTTGTTTCTTTTTCCTCTAGCATAATCTAATCATTACTTTATGATTATATAAATCAAATGGAATGAGGAAATCATCAAGCATAAATGTCTATAGTTATTGGGATTTCTTTTTTTACGTTATCTTAGAAAGAAAGTCAGTTTGTAGATTATCCAATAAATATCTACCAGCCCCTCCAAGCTGTATCAATGGCAACCGTCGCACACATCGACGAGAAATTCCATTCTCACCTAACTAACTGGCTAACCACATAGTTTTCCCACTTTGCAAATGTCTTTCCACATGCATGATCTGCTAATCAATATGAATGCATTATCAATTATATATTTATATAAATCAATGGCGCTAATAGCAACTTTCCTGCCACAACAACACTCTTTTAGCCTCACACAGACACTTACTCGGTTGGCCACTTTTTAGCTAGCCATTTTATGCCATTTAATCATTCATTCAGCATCATGATACTTATAAGTTGGTCAATTGGAAAAACAGTTTCCCGCCAGCAAGGATGTTGCGCAAGCCAACACACACACTACACACCCATACAGCGAGAAAGAGAGGGGTGCAAGAAATAGAGAGAAAAGGTAGCAAATAAATGAATTTGATTGAAAGGCACTTGGGGGTTTTGTTGCCACTCAATTGGGTTTATGCAATATGGGTTTCGAGGCGAGTGACAGACAGATTTTATAGGCCTAGTTGGTGGCACACATTGCCTGCCACCCACCCACATCTAAATCCACATCCAAATCCACATAAAGTCAAAGTCGTATCGGATCGGATAGGTATGAATCATTATGCATGGCGAAGTAGTTTTGCCTCTGAAAAACCGCCAAATGGTTGCCGCAGTTGAAGCAGCCGCCTGCTGACGCCTGCAGCAAGTTTTGCAACTCAATTATTTTCTGTGGCAGCTTCAATCTACTCCCCCAAACACAAACACACACACACACACGTGTGTGTGGCATGACATTTTGCTTGTTGTTTCTCCACCATTTTAGTTGATTATTTTTTTTTTTTTTACCACAAAAATGTTTTGTTGTGTTGTTGCCACACCTTTGGCCTGGCTTATAAGAGGATAGTAATACCCTGGGGTGAAAGTTTTCTCCCTCCATCATCGTAACTTCTCCTTCCCTGTGACGTAAGTAAATTCTATTTAATAAATACAAACAAAAAACTGTATACCAAATGCCATTTCCCAAATTGTATTCAATTAATGGCTCTAGTCTAACGTAATGTTGCCAAATTTCATTGATCATTGATCACAGCAAGCAATTTGGCAACCTTGTTAAATATATGTAGCTGGCAAAATGAATCGGCTATAGCAACAAACGTCAAGAGAAGAAGACCTCAAAAACGTAAATTTTTAACAATTTGTTGCCGCTCAAAATTGTTTAGGCCATGATCACAACTGGATTTCATTACATAATTGATGTTAATTTTCTTAAGAGCCAAAAACAACAACAACAGAAAAGTAAGTGTGAGAGCGTGTGAGAGTGTAGTGAGTAAGGGGGTGGGGGGAGACCTCGTTGAGTGTCTCATGCAAATTGGGTTGCTTTTGCCATTTGTTGTTGCCTTTATACCCTATCAAAGAGTAAGGGTATGAAAAACTGCAAACCAAAGTTGATCAAACTTGCATATGAAAAATGGAGAGGGCATCAAGTTGCTGGCATAGCTTAGCTTAAAGTTTTGCATTAAATTTATTTGCTGACATGGATTGCGTCGTCTTGTGGGCGTGATTGGCAGTCTAGATGACAGACAGACTTACCAAACAACCAACTGATCCGACCAACTGATCGACTAACTGATCAACCGTTCGGTAGTGTCTTTTGATGTTGTCTTTCCCCTCCATTTCACTTAAATGCGTGTGTGCGCGCAAAAAAATACAAAATACGAAAAAAAAAAAAAAAAAAAAAAAAAGCGAAAATAAGTGGAGCAAACGCAGTTTGTTTTGATTATGCTTCGGTTTGCTTTGCTATTGACAAATCGTATATTGAAAAGTGTTGCAAATTGGAGAAAGACTTTGTGAGTGTAGAGGCCGAGGGGGCTGGAGCCGCAAAAAGGTAATAATGCCAAGTGTTATGACATAATAACAAATAGAAATACATAAACTACTGTTGTTTCGGAGGAAGTTGCCCATATTTGTGTTAACGGTAAATTAATGAATGAATTTCATTTAATTTTTCTGTTAAATTATGGTTAACTAGTAGCGGATCTCCCTCTCCGTTTCTCTCTCTCTCTCTCTCTCTCTCACACACACACACTTTTTGCCTCTTGTTGGATATCGCTCAATATGGCCACCTCTAAGTGATTTTGGATTCATCATCATTTAATTTTGTTTGCCTAAAACGCAATATATATCTCATATATATCGTCATGTATATATAATTATATGATCTTTATCGTATATAGCACACACTCTCGACATTTGTTTCGTTTTTGTGGCATGCCACTACGCAGTTTCTACTTCGCCGTCTAATTAAAAAATTAGATTATAATTCTCTTTACGATTTTTTTTTTCTTTCGTTCATTCGTCTCTGGCCAAGCAACGGCCTAGATTTTGCCGTCCAGATAAAGGCATTTCTGCGTTGGCTCAATGTCAATTGCATTAAGGCTTTTTTTTATCTCTTTCTCTTTATCTCCTAATGCGAATGTCTCGAAGAATGGAAAGAATAATTCGCATTAATCCATTTCATTTGTCTATTTACAGGATCAGAATGAAAATCTATCAAATCACACAAACAAAGGCATCGACGCCTTAGATAAATTATGCAATCTTCTAAGAGATCGTGCAGCCATAGAAACGGAATATGCCGGCAAATTAAGGTAAGTTTTTCAATGACATTACCACGAATGTTTATCAAGGCCAAAACAAATGACATGTCTCGGTTTTTGGATTGTAAAGAGTGAAGAAACAAAATTTTGCATCTATTTTGTTTCTAAATTTGTACTTTAAGTTTTCTCTGTTTATTTAAAAGAAATTTTGGATAAAGAATTAGTAAATAGATTGATAAGAACGAGCCTCTGTTAAATTTGAATTAGCCTTGGCATGGTTATTCGATAAGAAATATTTTGAGTACTTCCCGCAATACCGATGAATCATTATTTACTATATGCCATATAATTCTAATCTTGTTGGGTCAGTGGTTCAAACTTTTTAAACTAGTTAAAGTTGAATCATGCTCAAGTGATTTATATATGTATGTACATATTTCTTTTTATTTTACGATCCCGATAGTTGAAATTAATAATTCGATATTGACTTGATATATTATTTAATGATTTTTTTTGTTTTTTAGTTCTATGGCTTAAAGTCAATACAAGCCTATGATTTGCCCATTTAGTGAGTTAGTAGATTGTGCATAAGTCTTGAGCCATTTGGTTTGTTTTTTACGTTTGGCGTTTTCCGTTTTTGCTGTTTGTATGTATAATTGATTGGCGCCAATACCATATCGGTTTATAGTCAGAACCAGCCAATTAAATACATGTAGGAATATATATTTTGATTATTGTTAAAATTTTTTGTTTCTTGTTTGGGTTTTTGTTTGCTGTTTGCCAAAGCCTCACCCATTCGGCACGCCGCACGGCATGTCATGAGGTAGCTAGCTGTTTTTTCCCCCATTTTATTAATATTGTTTTTTGCAGCTGCCAAAAATTCCTTACAACTCCAACAAAATTCCGTTGTTGCTTTTGCTGTTGTTTTATGCAAGTAAAATTCTCATTAATGTAAGATATATATGTATATATAAAATAAGCACAAGGTCGTCCAGTAGAGACACTTGTTGTTGTTGACCAAGAGTGAATGCTGTGGCTCAGTACCATTGGGTTCGATCTCTTCCTCTCTTGCTTGTTCCTGTATAAAATGATAATAATATAGTTAAAGCCAAAACTGAACTCAACTGACATTTTATATGAGCTGCTGCCAAGTCAAGACAACACAAGGCCTTGGAACCAAAACAATAAGACGTAATTGCCTTAATACCCCATACACTGAGCAACATAATTTGATTAGCTTTTAAATAGTTAACAAAGAAAACATGGAAATCGTTTTTTAGTATGCATCTTTCTACTCAATTAAACACATAAAACTCTTCTCGATCGGCAACGTTCTTATCCAAGTGTAAATATGTCTTGAGAAATGCATGTAAACTACAAATATCGGGCTGATTCATTTTGTGAATGACATCATAACATAATGGCAAAAATAAATGACTTTACTTTGCTAATCACTCTCGTGTTCTCCTACACTTTTTTTTGTTTGTAGGACAGTGTAATAAATGGCTAATTGTAAATGGTTTCCTATGTCCACTGTTTCTTTCTCTCTCTCTCTCTCTCTCTCTCTCTCTCTGACCCAAGAATGTGCTGAGCCACACCTTTTGGGGCAAGAATTTTATAACTTCAACCCTCAGAGCTACTGCTGTCCACATCGTCATCACCATCATTATCATGATGGCCTTTCATCATCATGAGGTTGTAAATTGCACAATTGAGTGACACCAAAATAAACATGAGCTGACCACGACCTGCCCCACGCAATTGACACGCGACACCGACGCATTTGGGGACATTGTGTGTATGTGTATGTGTAGATGTATATGTGTGTGTGTCCGGTCTCTTCTTGGCGGGCCTTAGCCGCTGTTAGATGACGAGTGATTTAATGTGATTAGGCTAGGGTTACCCATTTGCCAGAGCTTGCCAAGCTAAACTGATGGGTCTGACTGTCTGTTGGACGTCATAATTGTTTAATTTACTTGAAAGATTATTGTGGCTTCACCACCAGCTCCACCACTGCTCCACCACTGCTCCAGCACTGTTATTTTGCTGCTCTGACCAAGGTGTTGGGAACTCATCATGGTTGGCTATCGGTTTCCCACTGCTGTCTGCCTGCTATGTCAGTTATATTCCCACAATGAGTTGAGACTTTGCTAACACATAATGACTGACTGACTAACCGACTGAGTCTCTGCTGCTGGCTGCTGAACTGAACTGTGGCCTCTCCGATATGACTTGAAGCTACTGTTTCTCGTTGGCTCGTTTTTTAATGACTTTATCATTACGCCGCAGAGTTCAGTGTAGTTTTTGGAGTTGCAAGAGATTCCCAGCCCCTCAACTAACTAGACCACAAAAAAAAAAAAAAAAACAAAAACAAAAAAAAAAAACTTATATTAAATATGCAGAGTCTTGTACTTAGTATAACTTCAAGTGAAATCTCTTTGCGTGCTCCAAGCTGTAACTCCAACTCCAACTTCAGTTTGGCTTTGGCAATGGCAAAATGAAAAGTCTCGTGTTTAATGCAAATGCTCCTATTATTATTATTATCTACTATTATTTTTTCTTTCTATTTATAAGCAAAGTTTCACTAATGCCATGTTGTTGTTTTTCTAATACATTTCTTTCGTTTTTATTTTTCTTCTCATTGCAGGCGCTTAGTGAAAAATTATCAGCCCAAAAAGAAGGAGGAGGAAGACAATGAGTAAGCAACAAAATAAAACTAACAAAAAAAGATTTAAAAAAGTCTTAAAACCCAAAACAAAACAAAAGTTTTCTCTTATTGCTTAAAAAGTTTGTTAAATCTTTTGGAAAATTATCCATAATTGAAACTGTTTTGTTTGCCATTGATGTTAGCAAAGTGCTAAGTGGATTGACGTACTCTTCAATTGCTACGTCGTATGGTCGTTCGTTGAGAGCCCCCGATCTTATATGACTTGATGTGTAATTGTGCGTGTCTGTGCCATCATTTAATTTGCAAATGCCACTTGGTTATATCACAGTCTAGTCGAGCTAAATCAGAACTGAAGAGAACTAGCTCAATATGTGGTCTCTTCGAGAGTCGCAATCTTTAATTACATGATGGATGTGGCCCGCCCTCAACATACCAAGCCAAACCAAACCAAAACCATCATCTGGCACACCGTACTTTCCAAGTGCCCTGACATCATGGCCCGCAAATAGATGCCAATGAGGCAAACAACAAATTGGCCCTGCCTGGCATGGTGTGCCATGGCATATGAGTGTAATATGACAATGAAGCCATAGCTTTAGAGCTTCATGTGTAGGATAGCCTTGTGGCCAAGTTGAAGAGTTGGTAATGAAATGCCAAGCGACGTATTTGTATGCCTTATAGAGTTGTAAAATCCATAAATTTATGCATGGTCTCTGGACTTGAGACCCATACATTGAGCCAGAGACATACCGAGTCCGATGAAGTCGCGTGGGCGTTCATTCAATGCGCGTCACAAAAGCGCGTGTCCAACTCTGTCAATAAGACCAACCATAAATCCACTCGAATGCATACACTCAAAAAAAAAACCCAACATTTGTCAGTTGGGAATGATCTTAGAGTGCATTAAAATAGATTAGAATAACCTCGATACGTTAATCTCTAACTCAGTTAAAAGGATACACTTTCAGCTTATATGTGTGTATCTATTTCTCACAGTGTACAAGTATATCATTAGGCGTGAACATATGTGGGTTGAGGCGTATAGCAGAATTGATTCACATGTTTGTCTCTTGTCTCTTTGTTTGGTCACAGATTTACATCGACGCAAGCGATTCGCAATGTTCTCAAGGAAGTGGGCGATTTGGCCGGCCAACGTGAGGTGGTATCAGAGACCCTGCTGCTCCAGACTATACAAGGCATGACATTGCTATCAAAGCAATTGCGTGAGGATCGTAAGGTGAGTGAGAAATAAGCTTCATCCGAATCTCGAACATGAGTATATGGTAAATGTGTTTTTTTTTTATACATAGAGATGCCTAGCTGAGGGTGGTAACCTGCAACAAAATCTCACAACGCAACTCTCCTCGCTGGATCGCGCCAAGCGTAACTATGAGAAGGCCTATCGTGATTCAGAGAAGGCTGTGGATAATTATAAGAAAGCCGATATGGATTTAAATCTGAGTCGTGCGGAAGTGGAACGCTACAAGACCATAATGACATCGAAGATTCAACAATCGGACGATGCCAAGAACGAGTACGCCAATCAATTGCAGAAGACGAATAATCTGCAGCAACAGCACTTTACCATCCTTTTGCCCGCCGTCTTCAATCGCCTGCAAGAGCTTGATGAGAAACGTACGCGTGGAATAAGAGAATTTATCATCGGAGCAGCCGATGTCGAGTCATCTGTGGCGCCCATTATAGCCAGGTGTATGGAGGGTATGGTCAAGGCTGGTGAATCGATAAACGAGAAGGAGGATTCCTTTAAAGTCATAGAGCGGTGGGTTAATGCAAATCTCTTACTCGAAAGTGTACTGATAGTTGGTTGTCCCTTTCCCTCTCTCCCCCTTTCAGATATCAATCGGGTTTCACACCACCTACAGATATACCATTTGAGGATCTATCGAAACTTGATCCGGATGCTGTACAGGATTCAACATACAGCAATTCCACCTCACATCTCTTGACTGTCAAGGGTACAATTAGTGCAAACAAGATTAAAAAACGTGTGGGCATCTTTAGTTTATTCGGCAGCACTAAGGTGAGATAAATCTCTAATCGGTTGGATGGCTGGATGGATGGTGGTTATTTCCCTTCTCTTAATTAGTTGTCCACTCTCTTCTGATCCTGCCCTTCTGTCAAAGCTCCGTTTCCATTTCTCTCCGTTTCCATTTCACTGTCCATTTTATTAATGTGTTTTAAAGCACTTGCCTTCATCTGATTTAAAATGCTTTTATATGTGTGTTTCTTCATTTGTATCTTTATTTTTTGAATTGTTTCAATTTGATTTTAGTTTTAAGTCGTAAGTGAAATCAATTAAGTTTTCTTATTACTCATGCCGTCTCTATTTCTCTTTTCTTCTTCTACCTATGTTTCAATATCATTTAAATATATATGCATTTTATGTTTTATACATGGACGTTGATTTCAATGATTGCTGTAAGTACCAAGTGTACCCAGTCTGTCTCTGACTCTCACTCTCACTGTTCAGGCCGTTCTTTCTTTTGTTGTTTCGTAACTTCTACTACTAACCGGAATCGATCGAGAAAAGCCATTTACCATTTTGCCATTTTACTTACCATTTCCCCCCATTTCCATTACCTATACATACATACAATTCAATCTCATTCTCACTCTCACTCACTCAAACAAATCTTAACAAAAGTGCATACCAATTGTGACTGTTTCTTTGCTGTGCTAAATGTTTTAACATGAAATCGAAATCAAAATTTTAAATTCGCAAGCTTTTTCATTTTTTCGCAATATAAACAAAAATATGAGAAAACTGAAGCTTATTGTCTATATATGTACATATAACACGTATTAATTGAATTAATTCTTGGTTTCTTTCTGTTGCCTTTCAATTTTTCTGCTTTTAACACTCACACGCACCCAACACAAACACACCCCACATACACACGGACAAATGTGATACAAATTTAAAATAATATAAAAAAAACACCCTACATATACATATATATAAACTATATAAATGAATATAAATGAAATACTAAATCAATTTGCTGCCAATTATCATACAAATAAATAGCAAAGGCAGATAATTGAAGCCTGTATCACAATGAAGGTATGATGAAATATTCCCCAGCTTCTTTACTAACTAACTATTTCTAACTAAGCATAGCCTAATGATACCTACTTAATTGTAATTATTTGTTTAACAATAACCAAATCAATCTACAAATCACTAAACACTAAAATCCTAACACTAAAATCACGACTAGCAAAGCCCAAACTGCATACCCAAAAATCAAACAAATATTTCAAATACATTTATTCATACTAACTAAATCTTATTCAAACCGATATATAGCATATCACTTGCAAAAATAAAACAAAAATAAAACAAAAACAAAAAAAAATAATGATAATAAAACAAACTTAAATTGCGTACTACCAAAATTTTAATTCATATAAAATTACTCTTGGTTGTGGAAAAAAGAAACGATTCACCGATTAATAGATTTCTATCTTCTATGTACATGCATATATAGAAATCTGCTTTGTAATTCCAACTCGTAACGTTTAAAACGTCTAGATTCACTGGTTTTTCTATTTGTTATATAAAATTAGATTTTTAAATATATACATCAAATGTATATGCAAAAGAAGAAATGTCAGTTTTTGTTGAGCCAACAACCATAATTGTTAGAACATTTTATTACTTTATATTGTTAATATTCTAAACACTCAATATTTCAGGTTTTATCCGTTATTTTGAGTCAGAGTGAAATAAGAAACTAACAAAAATAAAAATAAATATTAATTATTATTTCAATAATAATACATCTACGAATAAGATTCCTTTACCATATAACAAAAGGCTTTTCAAATAGATTAAAACTTTTACTTTTACCTGTGTACCTGTGTACCTGTGTAAGCTTTCTTTGGAATCGAAATCGTTATTTATTACGCAACCAACTGTGAATGAATTTATATATTTATAATAATAATATGATCGATCCATTAACATATTGGAATCGTTAAATAGTTAGTTAGCATCAAGCTAAAGCAGAGCACACTTACACATTTTATATAATTTTGTTTGATTATGATTTGCCTATTGTTCAGTTTATAAG
Organism: Drosophila insularis; assembly: GCA_018903935.1. Taxonomy (NCBI): domain Eukaryota; kingdom Metazoa; phylum Arthropoda; class Insecta; order Diptera; family Drosophilidae; genus Drosophila; species Drosophila insularis. Next base: position 1,779,914 of record JAEIFP010000337.1, on the reverse strand, counting down.
CATGCATATTATGATTTAAGTATATTGAATATTTTCTGATTTATTCGTTCGTTCGTTCGCCAACATCATTCACATAATTATTTGAGATAACCTGTTCCCTTTCGGATAGAACAGGTTTTCTTTTTGATTGTTTTTAATGTGCTTGATTTCGTGAAAACGGGGCATTAGGTTAAAGCTAAGCTTTTTTATATCTGTTGGTTTATATTATTTTCCATTGTGTTGTTCTGTTTTTTTCCTTTTGTCTATGTCTTTTTATGTTTGTGTCTTCTAGTCTAATCACTGCGTAAGGCGTGCTACGTTTGTCTTGATTTGTATACGTACTCGTTGCATTTGTCGTCTAAAATAACTTTTTATATATATTTGCTACATACATATATATATATATATATAAATATATATATATATTCAGCCTGAAGCCTGGAATTAATCGATTTTTTATTAACAGAACTCTTTAACGGCTGACGGGCAAAAGGAGGACTTTAGCGATTTGCCACCAAATCAGAGACGCAAAAAACTACAAGCCAAGATCGCCGAATTGCAACAGAAAATTTCCCAAGAGACGAATGCTCGTGATGGCCTAATGAAAATGAAAATCGTCTATGAGGCGAACTCATCGCTGGGCAATCCGATGACCGTAGAGGGACAACTTAACGAATCCGAGCACAAATTGGAAAAGCTAAAAATCGATTTAAAGAAATATCAAGGCTATTTGGATAAGGCAAACCAATTGCAGACGGCAAATAATAGCCCGCAAGCGAATCGAAATCAACTACAAAACGGACACAGAGCATCGAGGTAAGTGTATTGTACATATACACCAATGTACATATATATGTATATCCATCTAATCGATCTGCATCTTACAGACATTCCAATGGCAGCGCCGATGATCATCATGATGATGGCGATGATCAGCCGGACGATGCTGGCAGCTTAAGCAGGTCAGATTCTGAGGATAATGTGGCGCAAATTCAAAATGGGCATAATAATAACAATAACGGGTACACTCATAAGTCTACGTTCAATGTTTATATAATACACCCACATACATCTCTCTCTCTCTCTTTCTATCTAAACATTATTGTTATCATTGCCTTGGCTTTTTTTTGTCATTATTATCATTACTACATACATGGATCTTTTTTTTTTTTATCTATATAATGCTTTTTGATTTTGGCATTGCTATTTATTAAGTTTCCATTCGCATTTTGCATTCGGTGTGTGGCATTGTTTTTGTTTTTGCGGTGTTGGATTTCTATTTCACTTTAATTCAATGCAATTCTCTCTCATATTTCAACGATCATCAACGAATTGTAGTTGTTATGTATGAATATAAAAAACGAAAACTGCCCGAAATGAGTCCACAATATGCCTAAAGGAAACAAAATTATTTTCGATTTGATTTTGTTTCTCTATATTTAACGTTGTCTTAAAAGTTTTCCAAAAAGACTGTTTGCAGCTTGTGAATTTAAATGACTTATATGATTTGTTTGTAAGGCAAACAAGTAGCTATTGACAATTACAATCGAATTATATATTTCGTTTATTATTGACAGACTCTCAGAATTGATAAAAAATTCAGATGTACATATGTATACTGAATTGCCTATGTGCATCTCTATCTAATCGATGTGGTCAAAAATCTGTAGCCTATTTGTTTATAAAATGAATTGCTAGAGGAGCTGTAAAAAATCTTTAAATGGAAAAATAATGTCATTATAATTTTTCTTTATTTTCTTTGGTTTCTTAAGTTCCTTTTTTTTGTTTTTGCTCTACACCAAACATAATAACACTTAATAATGTTGAAATTGCAACTTCTTCAAATATTTCGTTTCCGTTTGCCTTTTCCATGGTGAAATCTAGCAGTTCGGCTAGTCCCGAAAGTGGTCTGGGCACATCCCATACATCGCTTCCCGGTTCGGGGCAGGGCAGTGCCAATGAGAATGCCATCGGCGAGGATGCGTATTACGAAACAGAGGTGGAAACGCTTCAACCATTGGGCACATGTCGAGCTCTTTATCCCTTCGAAGGTGAGTAAACAATACGGTTGATTTTGATTTTACCGCCCCTTTAAAAATTTGTATCTTTCTGTTCATTAGCCACCAGCGAAGGCAGCATACCGATGAATGAGGGCGAGGAGCTGCAAGTAATTGAAATCGATCAAGGCGATGGATGGACGCGAGTGCGACGAGCTAACAATTCCAATGGCTGGGACGAAGGATTTGTGCCCACAAGCTATATTGAGTGTACGCTCTTTGCTTAGGCTTAAAATGGAATAAGAATTCGATGAAATGAGATGACGAAATCTACTAAATGTTAACTACTCAGCAGACATTTGCATATGTTTCCATTCACTTATAAATTTTTTTTATTTTCATTTTTGTGTACTTTTGTCATAACTTTGTGTTCTTTATCGAACAGCCATACACATACAGAGAGACATGCATACATCCACCTCTCAAAGACACACACACACACACAACACACACACACACACACACACACACACAACACACACACACACACACACACACACACATTCACTCACTACGCACAACCATGTACATTTTTTGACTTAAGTTAAAAATTTATACAACTTTTCTTTCCATACAATTATACTTTGTATATTTACTTTGATTTTACACACAAAAACGAAATGGTAATGCAAAAAGGATATCATACTATATCTAAACTATATAGTCATATAATATGCACCTAAAAGCCGACCTCACCTAATTGTAAGCACCGTAAAGAAACATAACGATCCCCTCCTCTTCTCTTCGCAACTAAATTTCACTAAAAATACACAAATGTAACAGAAGAAGAAATCACAAATTTTAACAATCATGATAATACACCTATTTATATACATTTATACATGAAAATGTATATACAGTATATATACATACATATATGGAACATAATATTTATACATAAATGGCACTTCAATTAAGCGAACATGAAACGTGAAAAATCAATATTATATAAAGCAAAATCATAGAAATGCAAGAAATGATTCCTCTTCAGTTTTCGTCGTCTTCAGTTAAGCTTTATGTTTTTATACATACGTGTATATCTGTATATACGTATATAAATATATATATATATATATGCTAATCTGCTTTTACGGATTATACTCAATTCCGAAGTAATGTTATGCTATCAAAATTACTGAGAAAAGTGATAGAAACTTATGCATCTTTTGAACTGAAAGCATTAGACTAGTAAGGGAAAATTATTTGCATATATTAATATAATGATATATTTTGTGCATAATTATCTAACGGAATTCAGTATAAATCGGATAAACTATCTAGTTTTTATACACATTTTATATTGACTTTATTTGCATCTGCCACTTTTCAAACACTGAGCTATAGAAAAGCAGCAGACTGCATTTAAGTGCTAAAAACTTCTAAAAGCATGGTAAATATGCAAAGACTATTGTGAAAAAAAACTTCCTTTACACACATACACACACATACACATATACACACACATCTATCTCTTCAATGTCCTTTCGCACTTCTACCTTTATTACACTATACTCTTCCATCTTTCTCTAACTTGTTGCATTTTCTTTGTTAAATAAATGAATAAAAAAAAAAACATATACACACACACACACACAGACACACACACACAAATATTACCACCAATCAATCAATCAACCAACCAATCCAAACATAATAATAATATCTATATGTATGTTATTATATGTAGCAAAAGTTATGGCAATGGAACACGCTTGCTTGGTTTTATATATGTGTATAATTCACTACATAAAATATAGCAACAATTGTATATTAAAAAAAACAAACACACACATACACACTATACATTAAACTTAAACTTAATTCTAATTTTATAATTCTACCATATACGAGATATACATATTTAAATGTATCTATAAATTTATTTCTATTATTTTGTATTTGCTTTTATTTGCCTTGTACATTATCCACACACACACAGACCCACACCTACACCTACATGCCCCCAACTTATCTTGATATGTAACGAGATCCAGCTCCTTACACCCAATCCCCTCTCACAATTAATATATGGAACATAACATTTGTACACATGTGTGCTTAAAGTCAAGCAACATTTAAAACTTGTAAGTCAAAATGAAAAGCAAAGCCGGGCGGCGCTGCAAATTTTGTTGAATTCAACGCCACTTTGTAATACACTTATTTATAAATAATATATAATTGCATACATTATACCTATGCGTACATATACTTATATGTATGTGTATACATATATGTGTTGATAAACTAAAATCAAAAACGAACGAAAGGGATGGCATATAGTAAAGTGTTAAAATGAAAGGAGACGATCGATCAATTATTCGACCGATTGACCAGGCGAGTGAATTAGTTTTTTAGGTAGGTTCTTTTCTTCCTCTTTTATATCTTTTTAATCACCATTATTTGTACTTTATTGTATGTTTTTTTTTTAATTATTTTAATTTTCATAAATTGAGTGAAAGCGCTCGATGATTTAGCGTTTAAGTTGTGCATAAAAAACGATAACTGATGGATATATATATCCATATATATGCAGAAATATATATAAATACATATTTTTTTCTTATGTTAATTCTAAATATAAACAATGTAAAAGAATGATAAACTAATCATAGTGCGAGTGCAACAAAAAATAAAAGAAATTCCAAAATTCTTAAATTTATCAGAAACAAAATAAAAATCGAAAGCAAAATTAAATTTATAATTAAATTAGGCGTACTTATATACATACATACATATATGTACATATATATATATATATATATGTATATATATACATATATATAAATATGTACGTATATAACAAGAGATAAAAAATGTTTACATCTAATGGAAAGAAAACATTTTTTTGGATTATGTGACAAATGGCGTCGTTTCATTTGTTCGAAGCATAATAATAATAAATGACTTAAAATTAAATGAAATAAATAAATGAACAAGTCCGTTTTATGTTTGGTTCCTTGGGAATAGCCAATACGGCCTTCGGAAAAACTACAGTGTTTACTGGAAATGGTTATTAAAATCATATTTTGCACTTAAATCTTGCTGCAGCACTTAAGGACATGATTTTAAAGGACGTTCTTATTAAAAATTGGCGGTCATTTAAGTTTATCCGACATTAAGTTCCCCAAAAAGGTCCTAGTTCTCAGTTTTCAGAACATTTAAAAAACGGATGATGTCATTCATGATGCCCAGAGGACATACACATAGCCCTTTAAAATTACCGCGCTATGAGCTTTTTATCCAAAATCTTTTTCGTTATTCTATGTACCTCAAAAAGAGACAAATACTGCTACACGACGAAAGGACATAATTTCTTGAAAAGTCCTTAACGATAAATAAATAATTGTATCAAAAAAAGTCACGTTTGTCTAGGGATGCAGAATATGCAATTTTCTGAAAAGGTCCTTTTTCTCAGCTTGTCCAGGGACGTTTTAGAACCTAGTGACCCCTGTCGATGCGGACGAGCAAGGACTTCTATCTCGTCAAAGGACATTCCGATCGTCCTGGAACTAACCGAGCTATGCGCATTTATCTCAATTTCCCGAAGGACCTTTCAAGATATGTGATTTCCAGTCGAAGGGCATCCTGACTTTGCTTAAAAATGCTGAGGTGTTACGACATTTATGGATATTTTGCCACTTTTTGGACATTTTTTCCGACCAACAAAAAATTTAGCAATATTTATGACAATTTTTATACCATACACCCATAGGGTGAAATGGTATATTAAAGTCGCCAAAATGTATGTAACAGGCAGAAGGAAGCTTTTCCGGCCCCATTAAGTATATATATTCTTGATCAGCATCAATAGCCGAGACGATCTAGCCATGTCCGTCTGTCCGTCCGTCCGTCCGTCTGTATGAACACCTAGATCTCGGAGGCTATAAGAGCTAGAGCCACCAAATTTGGTATGTAGACTCGTGTAGTATGTAGAGTGATCAAGTTTATTTCAAATTTCTGCCACGCCCCCTACCGCCCCCGCAAATTCATAAAACCGATTTTCTTAAACACTATAGCAACTACAGACACAAAATTTGGTATGTATATTTGCTTTGTAAATGCGCCCCCTGACGCCCCCGCAAATTAAATAAAACCGATTTACTCAAAAACTATTCCAGCTAGAGACACCATAGTTGGTATAAATATTTGCTTAGTAATTGCGCACATTTTTTATATGTAAAGATTTTGCCGCGCCCCTTTCCGCCCCCGTAATTTGAAAAAACTCGATTATCTCCCGTAATTTTCCACCTTGTGCAATCAAATTTAGCACACTTAAATTTGATACTAATATCCAGCAAAATACCAAATTTGATCAAAATCGGACTAAAAATAGCCAAGTTATGCATATAAACGTTTTTCCATATGGCCGGAGTTGGCCGTTGGCTGTTGGGGGCGCTAGGGTGCTCGTATGCTTGAGTGAGCGAAATACTAAGATATGCTTGTAAAAAGCATGCAAACAGATTTTTTAAAAATACGAAAATGCATTGGTTATTATAAATTTAAAATATTTGTTTTACAGGTGTATGGTATATCCAAGTCGGCGAGACGACTTACTTTTTATCAATTGTCCTTATAGTTAAAATGATACTTAACGTAAAAAGTTGAAAGAAATATTTAATACCACGGTATTGATCCCTAGGGCTGTAATCTGTAACAGGATCATCACAATAGTCATGCGAGAAACTGAGATATTAACCACTTTTTTTCCCGAATGTGTTGCGGAATATCCTTCAATTGGTATTTATACGGTGCAATGGCATATTAAAGTCTCCAAAATGTACGTCTGTCCGTTCGTCTGTATGAACACCTAGATTTCGGAGGCTATCACGGCTGGATCCATAAAATTTGGTATTTAGAATTTATGAATAATTTTTCTGGATGGTCCTTGACCAAGCTATTATTTTTTTTTTGCAGATTTTCAGGGATTTCTAGGATTGATGAATATCTTATATAATAATGAGTATAATCGGCGCTACGAATATCTGAGCTATAATAAGCTTTTTAGTTTTCCGCTTTTTGTGTACTTTAAAACAGTTCAGCTTATTTTAGACCCTTGTATTTATATACCATGCACCCAAAGGGTGAAATGATATATTAAAGTCGCCAAAATGTATGTAACAGGCAGAAGGAAACATTTCCGACCCCATAAAGTATATGTATATTCTTGATCAGGATCAACAGCCGAGTCGATCTAGCCATGTCCGTCCGTCTGTCCGTCGGTCTGTCCGTATGAACACGTAGATCTCGGACACTATAAGAGCTAGTCACCAAATTTGGTACTTAGACTTCTGTAATACCTACGGTGTTCAAGTTTATTTCAAATGTTTGCCGCGGCACCTTACACATAAAACAAATAAAACTGATTTTCCCAAAAACTAACAAAGCTAGAACCACCAAATTTGGTAATTAGATTTCTTCCGTATGCGTGCAGATTATTGATATATAGCATTTTTGCCATGTTTACTTTCGCCTCTAGAATCTAGAAAAAACAAATTGCCTCCTGCAACTTTTTGATTATCGAAATTCAGCACACAGGTGAGCCCTAACAATATCTACCTACCAAATTTTATTAAAATCGGACTACAAACATGGAAAATACGGGTTTTACAAGGCGGTCCATAAGGGCGGAGTTGGCCGTAGGCTAGTGGCGGCGCTAGAGTGCTCATGTGTTTTTGTGGGGGTGAGCGAGATAGCATATGCTATGAGGCGAAATCAATAGACATTTTCAAAATTTAAAATATTTTTTCATAATATTTATTGGTGTATGGTATACCGAAGTCGGCAAGACGACTTACTTCATTTTATTTGAAAAGAAAAAGCCTACTAGGTATTCTCGTTTAGATGAATAGGAGTCCTTATTTATAAATTAGTTTTTTTGCCAAATGACAGTCCTGGGGCAAACTGAAATTTGATCAAGTAGGTTCATGTCTCCATTTGTAGTAGTCAGTCAGTATACTTACCAAAGGAAAGCTTTCGTTGAAAGTAATTTTACTTGATAAACTTGATCATTAAGCTTTTATGGCTAACTTGGACTTCCATAGATTTCAAACTAAATAGAGGCATTACAAGTAATAGGCAAATTTAATAAAATGATGATTCTGTCAGGCAATGGGACATACATTGCTTAAAAAGATGAGCCAGCTGTTATGATTGCTGTTAAAAGAGAGAGAGAAAGAGAGAAAGTTAAACAAGTGTCTCTCTTTTTAATTACAACCCACAAAGGGGAAAAAGCGCAAGACAAAAGACAGATATATCCAAATAAATATTGTATGTTTATTGAAACTCAATTTGATATATAATATACATATTATTTTTTTGTATTGGTTGTTTGCATTTCGTTTCGGTTTGCTACATTTAAATATATAATAATATATAATATGTACTATACTGTTGCTCCATACTGTTACTCCAGTACAGGAATATATATACGCATTTTTTATTTCTTTTCTTTTCTTTTTTTTTTTTTAACAAATTTAGTAAGGTTTTATGTATGAACCTACTATATAGTTAGTAAGCCTTGCTAAACATTTACACTCTGCACTTTTAAAGCGCAATGCAAACCCCGAGAATGGAAACTTTTCTCTTTACATTCTTTCTAGAATCCTTTCGACCACGTGGGCCCAATACGATATGGTGTTATTTTACAGTGTTCAAAGTACTCGATGCAATTACAAATAGATCAATTACACCGTACATTTACAACAACAGTAATTTAGTGATAGCTTAGATAAGACTAATTAATGAATAGTTAGTAAGTTAGTTAGTTAGTTAGTTTGCCAGTTAGTGGAAAGACCAAAACAGACCCAAATTAGTAGTAGTAAATGGCTTTCAACAGTTTAGTTAGAATAATACGAGCATCTATGTTCCTCTTTTTCAACCCACCCCATCCCCCGACACAAAAAAAGTATTTTTAACAATACATATTTGTATATATGTACATATACATATAGGGTTTCCTCATAGCACAACCATTATTAGTTTTTCGTTTCCCAAAACTACATAGAATATAGATTAGTTTTTTGTTTTTTTTTTTTGTTTAAAGATAACTTGGATACGTCAACAGCCAGAATGTGAAGAGTATAATTACCGAATTGAAACTGAAGTACTATGTGAAATGTGTTTGTGTGTTGTTTGTGTGTGACACAACTTTTAGTTATACTGTTACCCTGACTACCTTGACAAACTATTTACCAAGTTACATGTAGTTCCACTTACATACAAGTTACAACAAACATTACTAAGAGAAAAAGACAGAGAAAGAAAAAGATGCGGAGGCAGAAAATGAAAGAGATAGACAGACAGATAGAGAGGAAGAGTAAGAATGAATTAGAGCAGACAACAAACAAGAATTATCTGACACTAAGCTAATTTAATTTTTAAATTTTCTTTTTTTTTTTTTTTTGTTAGCAACAACCACATTGTTAGGTGACCTTGTAAGCTTTAAAGTTAAAGTACTTAAGAAGATTTTTTATTATTTTAAGTTTTTCTCACTTTTTTTGTAGTTTAGAGTGTGTGCGTCACTTGAACTAACTAAACTAACTGGTAGAAAAAACGGACGCCCGACCGAGGGAAGAGTCTGGCAGTCATGGCAAATAATTTATAGAGTAAATAGATATATGAGTACATACATACATATATGGGTACATACATATATGTACAACTATATGTAAATAATTTAGTTTTAGTTAAGCTTACGTTAAAGTTTAGTTTTAGTTTCAGTTTAAATAAGCTGTATAGTTATAAATAAATATAGTTAATATATATATATACAAATATATATATTGTGTATAAATTTGTATTTCTTATTTCGTTTTTCGATTTTGTTTAGTTTGAAACTCCAAGTCAATTTTGTTTTTTTTTTTTGTTTTTTAGTTGAATGCTGATTCGATTTTTCATTTTAAGTAATATTTGGTAATTAGTTTTTCTTTGCTATTACAAGAGATTGTCCTATTTCCTCAATTTTTTTCCTTTGGTTTATCAAAGGCCGTTCAAGGGATGTGAAATGAAGCAAATTTTGCCCCTTTTTGTATGCAATAAGCAATTGAACACTTCATTTTATACAATGTTGAATAGAGCCAACAAAATTTAACATTTTTAGCTAAAGAATATTCATGAAGTTGCACCATGCACCCTTAAGGTGAAATGGTATATTAAAGTCAGCAAAATGTATGTAACACGCAGAAGGAAGCGTTTCCGACCCCATAAAGTCTGTGGTACGTAGATATGATTATTTAAAAATTTTGACACGCCCACTTCCGGCTCCATAATCTAGAAAACCCGATTGCCTGTCGCAATTTTTTGACTATCAAATTCAGCACATTATTTCTACTAACCTACCAAATTTTAATAAAATCTGACTAAAAATATGCCAAATATAAGTAAAAAACGAATTTTTCTAGGCGGTCCATAAAGCTGGAGTTGGCCGTAGGCTAATAGGAGCGCTAAAGTGCTCGTGTGTTTGCAAGAGTGGAGGATATGAGGCACGTAAAAAAAATTTAAAAGTCATATATTTGGTATTCAAAATTGAAAATAATTTTTCACCTGGTGCATGGTATACCGAAGTCGGCGAGACGATTTACTTCATTTATAGTTGTAAAGAGGAAAAATCTTCAACTGTGCATTGCATACTTTATAGGGCCAATTTCTCATGTATCATCATCTTCAAATTTGCTACTGAGTCAATTGAAGCTTATGTTAAAGTGTGTGATAGAGAGGGAGAGGAGAGTAAAGAGAGACGATTAGAGAGAGAGAGAGAGAGAGAGGGAAAGAGAGAAAGAAAGAGTGGGAATTTAGCTGGTAGACTGCAGATTGCAACCGCTGCAAATGCATCGGTGATTGTTGGCTAGCCTTTCTACAGTAAATTCGTCTTAATCACGCTTTAGTCACACTCAAATACTTAAACAGTTACATACATAGTAATACAATTGTGGCGCACACACACGCACACAAATACAAGCACACACACCCATAAAGATTGTCATATATACTAATTAAAGTTTTTCTTTTTCGGTTTTTGCCATTTTGACAACATGATTATGTTAAAGTTTTTTCTTTCATTTTGATTAACAAGGAATTGTTTTTTCGTTTTTTTTGTTTTTGTTTTTTTTTTGGTATTTAGTATTATGTATTTCATAAGTTTAGTTTGCTATTATTTCGTGAAGCAGTTGAAACCTGCTTGCGATCCCAAAAGATTTTTCGGTTTTTAATTTTTGATTGCTAATTTGAAATTTGCTGAAAATTGTTTCTAAACATTTTTGGTATATACTCGTGTATTTGTTGTATTGTATTTATTGTTTTTGCTTTTATGTTTCCCTATTTTGTTTCTTTTGTTCTTGGCTAACCATTTCTTAACGTTTCGTTGCCTTAGATTTTCAACATTATTGTTTCAATTTATTTTATTTCTCCACAACATTCAACATTACTTTCCATTTCAAAGTTTCACAAACACAACAACAACCAAAAATATATATATATATATATATTCGTTATTATATATATATATATGTATATGTAGATAATATAAATAGGTGTATATATTCTTGTTTTCTGTTTCTTTTTTGGTACTCATTTATTGTGCTGTCCGTTAGTTAACGTGCTCTCTAACCGTACTTCGGATTTAGTTACTTACTTACAAAGCTCTCTCACCAATAATAACTAAATGAATATTCTCAATCCACTTCTCCTAGTCCTAGCCAAGGCTAAGCTCATTTTACAATGGCAAAAAAAAGTATAAGTATGTAAATATAGATCAAGATATATAGTTATACACATATGTCTATAGTTTTCCCCAACTGAAATATTTAAAGTAAATATTTTTGAATCCATTGAATCAAGGCCTGAATGCACAACTACCTTTTTTTTGTTGGAATTAGATTGGAACTTGATCAATTTTCAAAAAAAAAAAAAAAAACAACAAAAGCAAATGAGATTTCTCATGATATTTTTCAAATATCGAGTCGGGTTTTCAAACTTATTAAGGTTTTTGCAGCAACGGGCAATGGGAATAGGATTAGGATAGAATAGGAATATCTCTAAACACTAGTTGCGAATCCAGAAATGTCAAAGACGTTCTTGAAAGAGCTGTCAGATGCAAAAAAAAAAACACCATTTTGGAATGACGTGAATAACGGATTTTGGCCATTGTTTGTAGAAAATTTGTTTATATTCCTCGACATCCTAATACAAACTTTAGGGGACGAAATTCCCCACATGATTCCTAATGGCGCCTGAAGAATTTATTGAATGAGAGGATTACTTTCTAAGGGATAGCTTCTTTAGATGGTTTTGATGTATCTGAAAATTGTCTACTTGGATGGAAAACTTAAAACGAATAAGCTCATTGAAAGTTGATCATGATTTTGGCGAAGAGTTCATCTCTATTTTGACACAAGTCAAAAGACTTGCTAAATATCTTATTAATTTAGAAAACTGTTGGGCATACATATAGCATATATGTATGTATCTATATATCGGTTTCTATACTTATATATGTGTGCTGTTCTGTGTGTATGTGTTGAAATATATATATATATATGTGTATACATATATTGGAATTATATAGATGCATTAATTGCACATCATCTGATTAGATTTAACAACGAATTTGGATTTTTGTTGTATGTTTGTGAGTGGGTTTGTCTTTTGTTGGTTGTTGTTTATTTTTGTTTTTTTTTTTTGGTTTGGAGGGAACGCTTAGTTACTAACAAATTGAGCTTTAACTTTTAGTATATCGTTTAGCATATGTTTTATATTTGGTGTTATGCATTTCAATTGAATTGTTATTGTTTTTGTTGTCTGTATACGACTCACTGCTGTCTGCTGGCCAAAATAATTCGGTCAAGGAGAATTATCTGAATCGGAGCCGCCGTAGCTGTGCATGGGAAACAATGGATACCAGCCACTAATATGCTGTCCTATGTTCACCTTATCCAGATTCACTTCGGTGCCGCCCAGTCCCTGGTTATGCTCGAAGCCGACACAACGTTGCCAAACCATTATGACAATATTGCGGCCAAAGACGTCGGCACTCTGTAAATTATTTGCATGCAAATTTTAACCTTGATATAATTACACATGGTTTCAAGTTATAAATCACATATCCCACATCCCCGCCATTAAGCCGTTTCGCCATTATGCCAGTCAGCCATTCAGCCATTCAGCCATTCAGCCATCCAGCCATCTGGCCATTTCGCCACCGTGATTCTCTGACAGAGACGAGCCCATGTTATAAAGTCACCATCGACAAAGACATTATTGTGGGGCCAGCTGGCATTAATTGCATTACCATGCAACCAAATAGGGCAATAACATCACCGTTTGTGATGTCCTGCCTTTCCAGAGTCCTTCCATCATCGTCGTCCCATCATTGGCACTCATAACGATGCCCCATTTACTCACCTGATACTTGATGGTCTGCTTGTAGAAGGGCTCCGCTGAATGCCGTACAACCCGGGTCTTTTTCTTATGCCTCAATCGTTCGCCATCTTTGATGTAGCATTTCACATACGTATCCGGGGGCGTCTCGCAGTCCTCGTTCACAATATTTCGGGCGCAAATCAACTGCAAATGCAATTATGTGACGCGAACTTCAAATGAAACCGGTGCCTTCACTTACCTCCACTTCCACATTGCCTTTGATTTTAACGAATCCCATTTTCAATTCACCATATCGAGCCATGGTCAAACGATAGCCCTTGGGATGGATTTGCGATGGACCCAATTTCAGGCCATAGCTGGACTCACTACCAGTGATGGCCGACACATTGACATAGCTACCGCTTAGTGTTTTCACCACGCTCTGTTTGCGTTGGGGACTGTCGCCGCATTTATCCGTGCTGATGCGCTGATAGACACTGCCTTTGCGTGTGGGTGTGCCCATTGTGGTGGGCGAATCGCTGCCCACATACATGCTGCCCTTACGTTGCAGTGACTGCGATTGCGTTTGCGGCTGCGGCGGAGACTGCGACTGAGATTCACCCAATTGGAACATGCTGCCCTTACGCTGTTGGAGTTGGCCAGCCGTAAGCATATCTTGTCCCGCTCGCAGATTGATCATGCTGCTCTTACGCAATGTGGACGATTGTGGGTTAGTTTCACTACCCAAATTGGATCCTAGCAGCTGGCTTTGTCGCTCCTGGGTGACATTCGATACAGACGCTGCCTGTTTGAGACGCGACAAGGCCTGTTTGGGACTCTGAGGAGGCAGCTGGGTACCAGAGCCCTTCCAACGGGGGCGAAAGCGTTTATCCTCATCATCGGACGGTGGACTGGTTTCTGTGTTGCCAATGCCCATGGGCAGATGTTGTTGCTGTTGCAGTTGCAAGTGCTGTTGCTGTTGCTGTTGCAATTGTTGCAGTTGCTGTAATTGCTGTTGCTGTTGCTGCGAGAGATCCAGAATAGAACTCTTACGGCTATTCGGTCCACTGGGCAGCCCAACACGACTGGCACCTAATTTCGAAAATGGGTGAAGCAGATATTTGTATGTAAATGAGATCTATATGTTATACAAGCTGTTCATGTGGTAGACTCAACTGTTTTAAAACTCAACTCAAATGACTAAAAGAATTCTTACTGGTCGAAAAAGTGTTACAATTACTTGCTAAGTGGAAAGAATTGCTACGAACAATAACAAAAACAAAAACAAACATGCCAAACAACAGCCAACGAAACACTGATTGTATCCTCAGTGTGTGTACGTGTGTGTGTGTGTGTGTGTGTCTGTGTGCGTTTCTGATGAGTGAAATGATCATTATTTCCCTGCGATATCTGTCACAGTTTCCAAACGAATCTATTGAAATATTTATACATATATAGGGGAAGAGATCATGAGTGCCACAAATGTCGATGAAGTCTTGGAAATTATTGGTAACTATAGTAATCGCTAACGTTGATCCGTTGACCATTAACTGTTATCGCCTGAAATAGGTTTCGGTTGCACCCAGTTCATTATGCTATGCACCTGCGGCTGCATCTCTGTCTTTATAATGAACGAAATAATGGGCATTACCGTAATGGCCGTGGCAATTGCTTGCGAATTCGCATTGAGCGACATTGAACGCTCATTTCTGACCAATGCCGGATTTCTGGGAATGATTGTGTTTGGCCATTATACGGGCTATACAACCGATTTGATTGGCCGCCGGCGCATGATTTTATATTCCGTTGGTTCGAGTCTCATCACATCGATTATATCAGTGGCCATGCCAAAATTTTATATGTATCTTTTACTTCGATTCATGGTAGGATCGTTGTAAGTAGACATCAAGTTTTTTTTTTTGCCATGGACAACTTGGTTTTATTGTTCTACAGCATCACTGGAGCAAGTACCTCGAATTTGGCTTATATAATCGAGTACACGGCAGTGCGAATACGTCCACATATTGTCACATTTACGGGTTATTTTCTAGCCCTCGGTTATATCTATGTGCCATGTAAGACAAATAAGAGGACACCCTACGCACTCAGTGTTCTATTGAGACTTCTCGTTTTCAGGTCTTGCCCATTTCATTGGATCGATGAAGTACGTTTTATTCAGTGTTGGCAGCTTTGACATTCGTTTGTGGCGTCTCAGTGTCCTATTGAATACGGCTCCCGGTGTGCTTGCCTTTATATCGATGTTCATACTCCCCGAATCGGCAAAGTATTTGCTTTCGGTGGGTAAAAGCGAAAAGGCCTTTAGCATTCTAAATGGCTTATGCAAAAAGAATCGTGGCCAGGATCTGCAGAGCTTCGGTGTGACGAGTATAACGCAACCGAATTTGCGCAGCGATTTGGAAGGACAGGAGAGGAAATGTTTTATCTTGCAAGTTTGGTTGGAAACAATTCCACTTTTCAAGCCACCATTTCGTCGTCCCATTCTCCTGCTCTTGATGGTTATGTCGGGCAACTTCTTTGTGTAGGTGTAATCACTTCCAAGTATCCCTTGTCCTCCTTAATGGTTTGTTTCTTTTTTGTCTTTTGTTTTTGCTTTTTAGGGGCACTGGCTTGGGAAGCTGGTTCATGCAATTGCGTCAACGTATGCCCGATGTGAGTGAGACAGTTTGCCAAATGCTCGACAATCATTGGCTGGACAGGCAAAGAGGCAACTCCACGGCCGCCTCCTGCTGGGATACTCCAGTCGATTACATCGATGGTATACTCTTTGGCTGCACTGTGCTGGGTGTTTACATTTTAATTTCAATTGCGCTTATCTGTCTGAAACGTAAAATCATTATGCTCAGCCTGCTTTTGGTGGCAACGCTTTGTGGTTTCATTTTGAATTTCATCAAACAGAAGCTGTTTATATTATGTGCATTTATTTGCTTCATAACTCTCTGCACTTGCTGCATTCCTTTGGTAGCGAGTATCATTTGTGATGTGGTCCCCACTCATATTAGGTAAGTGGGAGATCGGCGAAAGGTGTTTTGGCTCAACAGAAATTGATTTATTTCACTTTCCAGGGGTACTGCAATCAGCATTATAATCACTATTGCACGTTGCCATACTGTTGTGGCCAGTCAGGTGGTTGGAGCTTTTCTTCTAGCTTATTGTTATCTAATTTTTAATACTTTTGTTGCCGTTGCCTTGGGTAAGTCCTAATTTATTTAGTTGATTTATTAATTTAAATGCCCTTTTTCTTGTTGGCAGCGTGTTTCGTTACGATTTTCTTTTTGCCAAAATAATTCTATATATAGAGAATAAATTCTAATAAAATATATGTGGCATTACTAGTACACATACATTATGGGAATATCACACACTGCGTATACGTGATATGCGTAATTATTTGACAGACATGCTTCATTAAAACTTTTTTTGCGTGACCCACAACCCCCCACTACCCTATACCGCCCCATCCAGTTGGCATCCTTATTTTATTTGCAGCTTCTTTTTTTTTTGTCTCCCTTTGGGGCACAAGTGGCTATGGGCCAAAAGGGGCTTTATTATCAGCCTTGGCAATCAGTCAATCAATCATTCAATCAATTGAGCGCACATAGCACGAAGCGAAAATTTTATGTGCCACACAGAGAGAGAGAGAGAGAGAAAGAGACATTGAGTGAGGCGGAGAAAAGAAAAAAGGATTATATCAAAAGTTCAAATACATCTATATACACATAATATATATATATATATATATATATATATAAGTATAAGTGTGTATATATGTATATTTGTGCTTTGCAGCCAAAAATAAAATAAACGTCAAATAAACTTGGCGACAGCTGTGAGAGGAGTTTTTTTTTTTTTTGGGGTATGAGGATTGGCAATGGGAGGCAAGTGTGTACCGGATATGAACGTGCGTAAAAAGGTTGCCGAGAACCCGAGAGTAAGGCAAAATGCTAAGCGGCTTAATAATAACTGCCAAAGCAAAAGGAAAATTCGTTAAAGGAAACACGAGGAAAAACATATTGAAAGCCCCGAACGAACGAGACTGAGAAAAACAGTAGGGGAAAAAAACAAATGTGGAGAGAGCACTGTAGGAGGATAGGAAGGAGCAAACAACTTGCTGAACAAGCATAATAATGGCAACCGAGAAATTCTACGGTTTTTGCCAATGAAGCAGTCGATTTAGGATATCTATCAGCTAAGACTCTCACGGAGGAGAGAGAAAAACGACTCCATCTATCCATTGGTGGGGAGTGGGTAGTTTGCCGGCACAATATGAACGACCCCAGACAGTGGCTGTGATTCTAATTCGGATTCAGATTCAAAATCAGATTCAAATTGAGACTGGAAGCTGCGCCCGGTGCCTGGTGCCTGCTAGCTGGCAGTCAGTCAGTGTCTGCCTTATTTTCATATTTAACGGCTTGTTTGTGGCTCAGGCGAATGCGTTTTGTTGGCTTTGTTTTGCCTCTCGCCTGGTTTTATTCATACAAATAAATACCCTGCAAAGAACGTGGAGCACATTTTGATAAGCGACAATCGAGTACATCGCTAAAAAATATTAGTTAAACAAGAAAATGTTGTTTTATCTTTCTGTTAGAGTTCATTGCAGATTAAATATTAAAAAGTTTCCGCGTAAACTAAAATGGTGACCCCGATGGAATGGAATGGTTGTAAGGTTATTTTATTGATTGAGCAAATATGTGTTTTAAAATTGTTGGATTACAACTAAAATGGTTACTCCGATGTAATTCTCGTGATATAAAAAGTTTTAGGAAATTAAACTTTTATATTCGTAAAATAACAGTTTAAGGTAGACCAAGAAAATCTATTTTCCCTTGAGTGGAGCAAAATGCAGCTTTATTTTTTTTTTTTCGTCAGACATAGCGGCGCAGTCCAATCTATCATCCCTTGAGTAGGGCATTTGTAAGCCGTTATACTTTGTTTTTCTTTCATTTTGGCTTTTAAAAGTTAATTTCAAGGCTGAGCTATTTTTTGCGTCTCCTGGCGTTGAAGGGTTTATGATGACGGGCTAAACGAATTGCTGCCGTTGCCGTTGCTGCTTTTGTTGTTATCAGCCAACAGGTAATAAGGCGTGGCTCTGCCTCCTGCTGCTGGTGTTGTTGTTATTATAGCTCTGTGGCTGGCTTTGCATTCTTTTCCTTTTTTTTTTTTAACAAATTTTCCTTCATCTTTTTCTTTTGTCGAGTGTTGTGTGCAAATAGCATCAATAAGCTGAAATAAGCTTCCAGTCAAATGATGGGGCATCAAAAGTTTGTGTTTTTCCTTTTTTTTTTGCATGTGTCCTTCCCTGGGATTTGAGGGGCGACGATTTTATTCTTGTGGGTCCCCCCGCTAAGCCCGTACGAGAGTGCCAATGTGTGTCGTCTAAGTGTTGGTGTGTATGTGTGTGTGCGTGTGTTTCTGTGGCTGGGGTTGTGCATGTGTGTAAGGTGTAAGTATTAAGCATGCATAAATTAAGTGAGCTTTTAATTAAGTGACATGCAACAAGCTTCAAAGTGAAATAACTCAATTTTCCAAAGAAAAAACTCAAACGAAAATTCTTCTTTTGCATTTTGCATTCTTACCAGTGGTGGTGAGTGGTGGTAGTGGTGGTGGTGGTGGTGGTGGTGGTGGTTGGTTGTAGTGGTTGGTGGTTGTGATGGTTTTGTTCTTGTTGTGGTGTTGTTTTGTGGTTAATATTGTATTTTATGTCAGATTTGTTTGCCATTACACAACGAAAAACAAAAAGGAAATAAACGAAAATAAGGAAACAAAACACATTTTGCAGTTGCATTTGCTGTTATTCTTTTTTCTTTTTTGTTTTTCTTTGTTGTTAAGCTCAATTTGCAGTGGTTTTGTATAATTTACAAAAGGGTTTATATTTCTTTTAGTTGTTCTGTGGTTATTTTCTGTTTCGGTTGCACATATTTAAGTGAAGATATACATACAATAAAATACATTTCTTTAGTAGTTTTTGTGCTTTGTTTTTTTTTTTGGGATTTTTTTTCTTTTTTTCATTTAAGGATTTGCTTTAGTTAGTTTGTTGGTGCGTTAAATATTTAAAGAGCTTTTATCTTGATCATTTGATTGTTCTTATTAATTGCAAAAATTAAATTGTGAATTTAATTAATTAAGTTTTGTGTTTGTCCAGTTTGTGTGGGGTGTGTCAAAGCTTTGATAATGCGACACCGATATTGTGGCTAATAGTGAGAAAGATATTGAGGGGAAAAGATATTAGAAAGAGATGCAATAGATATAGTTTAGTTTTATAAGAGTGTTCGAAGGAGAGAGAGAGAGAGAGAGAGAGACAGACTTGGCCAGACACAACTAGCACAGTAAGGCACAGTTGGCACAGAGATAGAGACAGTGAAAGAGGGAGAAAGAGAGAGAGAGCTAGGCTAAGAGTGAGAGAGAGAGAGAGAGAGATAGAGTGAGGGTGGAAGGTCAATAGTCTCATGTGTTGAAAAATCATAAAATTTCACAAGCAACCCATTTAGCTCCCATTTCATAAACAATTTTCTCTCTCTTGAGACAGGAGGAGGGAGAGAAAGAGTGAAACAAAGTGGGAGGAGAAGCCATCGCCATCTTTTGAACCCCGAGGGGTTTGTATTGCATTACTCACGTCGTGATCCCATGCGTTTATGCTGTTGCTCTTGACCCAAACTCATGGTCCTGCCCAGTTCGCCACGTACAGCTTTTAAGGATTTCAAGATCTCATCCGGATCGCGTCGTGCCACCGATGAGCGACGCCGGCCCACAAGATACGATGTGGGCGGCGTGGCCATGGCATCCTCCTCGAGCCGTTTCTGTTCGGCATCCTGAAAACTGGATCGACGCGAACCCGGCAATGAGCGCGAGAAGTCCTTTCCCAGCTGATAGACCTCCACCTCCATGGTCTCCGATTGAGATGATCCACGTCGTGATCCCGCTATCCAGGCATGATCCGGATGCAGTAATGTCGCCCCATCGCCAATCGAGTCCACATCATCTGAGATGGACCGCTGCATATTATAATCGCGTCGCAGCAATCGGGAGACATCGCCACACGGGGCACCGGCTCCCGTGGCAATCGATCCACGTGGCGATACACTAGGCGACTTGCTAATACTTATGCCACGCAATCCCTTGGGATCCTCCAAGCGACACCATATGGCCTGGTCGTCGAGAAAGGCCTGCTGCAACTCAATGTTGCATTCGCCGAGAAAAATGGATTCGGTGTGCGGCACCAAATCCCACAGCTGAATGTCTATATAACGATCCATCAGGCTGTCCGCTTTCACATGGGCAAATGTCAGTGTGGCATTCCAAATGGGATTCTGTGTGGGTCGGCTGACTTCCGTTTGCTGAACGCTGCCATCGCCACTGCAAAAACAAAATGCCAATATGAATGAATAGAATTTGGGAAAAGGAATAGAAAACCCCTCCTTAACTTGGCTTAGGACTCAACCAATTACAACTTCAATTTTAAATACATATGTATGCTTTCCGCAATGCGGCAAGTAGCTGAGCTGAGGCAGGTGGATGATGATTGGCATGTATATTAGAGCCACTATTTGTATTAATATTAAACTAAGTCTCTGAGAAGTTTTGCATTTGCAATTGACGTCGGCCCGAAAAAGGCTAAGACATAAGCGGCTTTGTGCTTCAGTCCAAGTCCGCGTGTTGCCCTTCAAGTAAGTTCAAGGTATACCAGAAACATGAGCAACCTTGGCCTTCAAGATGTCAATCAATGTCTTAATTGAAATTGAATGCATTAGCTACTTCAACTTACATACAATAAGCAAATTTCTAGAGACTCACGTAAGTTTATGAAATGGCCATGAAAGGTTTCATTTATTTATTTTGTACTTCTCCTGCCATCTGTTAGCCAAATTGAAAAGACAATTCGATAACAGCTTTAATTGGAAATTTTAAATGGAGTACAGATTAAGTACAGTGCCGCAAATTACAGATTACCTTGTAATTATAGATACGCAAAAAAATTGGAAAAATAATTCATAATTAATTTTAATTTTGCGATTTTCTAGCTCTCTACTTATCTTAAAGCTTCAAATTTAATTAAAATGGCTTGCATTTTTCTTTTAATTTTTACTGCATTTTAATATATATAAAAGTGCAATAAGCATAAAGTCCAAATTTTTGACATCTTAAAAAAGAGAGAAAAATAAAAAACTTAAAAAAAAAATTGTCGATTTTTCGGAATAAGGAAATATAAATAACAATGCAACCATTTGTAGCTTGTCGAGTTGACTTTCGTATTCATTTACTTACCATTTGGGTAGAATTCGAACTTTGGCATAGGCCTCGGGTAAATTGCCATGACCGTAGGCCTCATCCCGCAATGCCAGATCATCGGCGGCCATTAGAGAGACGACCAATTCACTTCGTTCGGCATGATACCAAACCTGGATTTGGACACGTCCGCTGACCAGTTTTTCGCGGGCAATTTGCTCCTGTGATGATTTGAAATGTTAATGGCATTAATGGCAAGATCAGAATATGCAGAAAATGACACACATTGCTACACACACACACACACACGCTCAAAAACTCGCTCACACACACACCGAAAACTAAAATGTATATTTTTCTTTTGGCTGCAATTTACAACTTTTTTGTTTCATTATAGTTTATATGGCCTAGATAAGTACGATATATGTATGTAGTGTTTCGCTTCACCTATGTATATAATAAAAAGTATATTGTTGTTGTAATAGTTGTTGTTAATATTGTGAAGCTATTTACAAGTCGCTTGCTTTTGCTGATTTTATTGTTCTTGTGGTTGTATGTGTGTGTGTGTGTGTGTGTGTGTGTATATATAAACTGAATAACAAAATTAAATCAATCAAAATATAAATAAAACTAATTAAACGAGTGAAAATATACAAATTGAGATAGATAGAGAGGTAGATGGAGAAAGAGTAAAAGTGAGGCGAGGAGGGTGAACATGCATTTCCATATTGCAAATACTTGATGAATATATATACAATACAAATTACAACTACAGACATAGAGATATTAACATATGTATATAGAATAGGTTTGTGTGTGGTTGGTAGTTGTTATTTATATTTACATTGCCCACACACACACACACACACATAGGCATCTTGTGAAACAAAGAGAACCACAAATGCAATCTGCTTTATGGGCATGGCCCCCGGGTCCTGCTTTGGTCCCGCTTTCTTCTTCTGCTCCTCCTGGGTTGTGTCTAGTGCCGCCTTAAAAACGGAAGTCATTGCTGCGCAGTTGCGCATGAAGGACCCGCAGTTTTTTTTTTTTTTTTTGGGTTATTGCTGTTGTTGTTGCTAGTGTTGTGTTTATTGTACGTGCAAGTTGAAAATAGCGCAGATTCATAACATATTCATAGCGTGTACATGCGCACAATGCCAACAACAACAAGAACAACAAGAGAAAGAAGGACAACAAGCCGGACTCCCTTGCCAACCCACAATCGTCCAAACCCATCCACAATTCTCTGCTTATTCATGTTTCAGCTCTGCAACGGAAGCCGCCATATTGCAATAACGTGTTCTAAACGGAAATGGAACACACACACACACACACTATGAGACAGACAGAGAGAAAGTGAAAGAGGGGGAAAGCGAGGTATACAACCATTGGGAACTGTTGCTCGGTAACTTTTTTTATGAGCAAAAAAAAAAAAAAAAATGGAAACGAAAATTCTTATATTATACCCCACATACTCACGCACACACACTCCACACACACACACACATACACATTCCTCATCTTTGGAAATCGAATTCGTGTTGGGACTCTTTATAATACAAGTCCAGGTGAGAGACAGGGAGACTGAAAGTAACGAAAATGGAGTGGAAGGCAGCGCACTTATTTTTATCTACAGGTAAGCAGCAGCCCGTCAGGCCTCGGCTTCCCAATGTACTTTGACTGGGATTATTGAAGTTTATCAGGCAGCCAGGAGACACAGTGAACGAGAGCCAGCGATAAGAGCCTAAGCACTTGAAAAAAACTTTTCAAACTCAAACTCGTCCGAGAAGTAGATGACGAAGCTGTTGGATGAGTAAGAGGAGACAAGAATATGTAGATAAACATGGGCAAACAAAAAGAAAGAAAAAAAAAAACAGAGCTTGTCAATAATAATCATAAACCTAATCATGATGACACTCATGATGATCATGATTGGGCATGATGAGGATGAGAAGAGTTTCGAACAAGTGATGAGCTGGGATGAGCCCAAAAAATTGTTGTTAAAAGTTTTCTAATTTTCGACATTTCGAGCATTTTATGCCTCCCAGCTGTCAATTAAAGGGCCACCAGAAGCACCTGTTGCTGACAGCGAGACAGTCGGGTGGCAGAGCGGGGCGGGGCGGGGCGGGCGTGCCAAAAAGACAAAAGTCAAAACCCACAACGAAGCCCTGAATTGAGCAAACTTGTGTAGAAGGTGTAAGACATGGGTGGTGCCTATGAGGAGGAGCCAAGGAGTATAGGAATCCTTAACATTGCCTCGCACGCCAACTTGACACCTGCCTTGACTTCAATGTCCGGGGCCGGGTTGGGGGCCGGCCTATTGGGGTAATGATAAAGAAAACTTTTTTCCTTTTGGCTTAAGTAATGGGGGTGGGCCAGGTTAGGGCGACATAGAGAGAGCAAGAGCGACATTTAACCGCAGTTTTGTAAAGAATGCTTCTTGTGGTTTCTCTGTATCTCTTAGGCCAACCAACGAAAAAAAAGCATTCAACTAAAGTTGCTTATGAATAATAAATGTATAGACATGCAACACATACGCACACACACACTCACACATAAAAATTGTTTAAATTGATATATGTATCTATTTATATTAAAACACACATATATTTATAGTAGGGTGCACAATAATTCAATTGATTTAGCTTGCAAAAGTCATATGCATCAAATTATCAAACCAATCAATCAATCAATCAACAAAAACATTGAGACAAATATGTTTACTTGGCAGGGGGGGCATGGGACTGGGGTTAGGAGGTGAGTGGTAATAATGCGGGAAACGAGGTGGGTTTCAGGATTCTTGGCATTCAGTCAATCAATCTGCAAAATCAATTTGATGACATTCATCATAATATATATATGTACATATATATAAGTATATATATATATTCACTTGTAATTTTTACATACAGATTTGAGTTTTGTTTTCGGTTATAGGTATTTGGTTTCGGTTCAAACTTGCGCTCTTCTTGCTTTATTTGTCTGATAAAATTTTTGCAAAAAAACTTTTTTTATCCATATTATCTTTTTTGTGTTATTTTTTCGATTTGTGTTTTGTTTTTCGGTTTGTTTTCTTGTTTCTTTTTTTGTTTGTTATTCAGGTCATAGCCATAACTCGTGCCAGCTGGGGTTACATTCTTGTTGTTGTTGTTTGTAGTTTGTAGTTGTACAGGAAATTAGTTTATATGGTATAGACAGACATACACACACACACCCACGCACACTCTCACATACACCGCATACAGCATGTGTGTGTATGTGTGTGTAAGTATATATATATATGTGTTTAGTAGGTATTATATGCATGAAGAAATGCTAAATTTGGTTCAAATTTTCAAAGAAGATTCCACTAAATGCTATACAAAACAAATTCCATAGGCTTAGGCGTAAGTTAATTTTTTTTGTTTTATATAAATATCGTATATACACATATGTATATATATATATAAATTATTATTATTAATTTTTAGAAGATTTCTGGTACATATATATATATATACATAAATATGTATATATGTATATACGCAACTTAGGCAAAATGCAAAAGAATTCAAGAAAATCTAAGCAAAACGAAACTAAAAATTCGAAAACATAAATCAACTTAAAAAATGAAAAAGTAAATTGTGAAAAACTTAAGACATATAACAATTGTATTTCAATATAAATTTCGTGTAATTTTTCGCTTTTGAGAGTGTTTGAGAAAGAGAGAGATAGCGAGAGGCAGAGAGAGAGTTGCTGCTCTCGTAAAATTGAAATGAGTTTTTGTCCTACAGGTAAACCTTTCTTTTGTTTTTCATTTGTTCAATGTTTTATACAATTCATTATATACAAACAGGTGTGTGTGTTTAAGAGAAGAGTGTCTGGTTTGGTGTGTTTTTTTTTTTTTGGCTTTTTAAAACAAATGCAACACTAAATATAAATATTTAGTTAGGTATAGGAATAGCAACGGCAGAGGCCTGGTTCCAAAGGCTCAGGAATTATGCAAAACAAAGAAATCAATCAAGCAAAAAAAAAAGTGAAGTAAGTAAGTCGTCTCGTCGACTTCGGTATACCATGCACCAGGTGAAAAATTATTTTAAATTTTGAAGACTTTTAAATTTATTTTACATGCCTCAAATCCTCCACTCTTACAAACACACGAGCACTTTAGCGCCCCCACTAGCTTACGGCCAACTCCAGCCTAATGGAGTACCAAAGTACCAAATTTGATGGTCTCCGAGATCTAGGTGTTCATACAGACGAACGGGCGGACGGACAGACGGACAGACGGACCGACGGACAGACGTTGATGCTGATCACGAATATATATACTCGGAAAAGCTTCCTACTGCCTGTTACATAAGCTTTGGCGACTTTAATATACCATTTCACCCTA
This sequence comes from Drosophila insularis, assembly GCA_018903935.1. NCBI lineage: Eukaryota > Metazoa > Arthropoda > Insecta > Diptera > Drosophilidae > Drosophila > Drosophila insularis. The sequence continues at coordinate 1,753,907 of JAEIFP010000337.1, read as the reverse complement.
TGGTTGCATGGTATAAAAAAACGAAACGAAAAGTAAAAAAATTAAAAAATAAGAGAGTATGAGAAAGGAGAAAGTTAAACATTTTTTGCTAAAGCGTAAGCCAAACACAAAAGCTCATAAATTGACAGAGAAATGGAAATTTTCGTTTACAAGGACACAGTAAAAGCCGAAAAACAGAGAGAGAGAGTGGGAAAGAAAGAGGGAGGGCAAAACCAAAAAAAGGAAAACAAACAGAAAATGAATGAATGGAAAGGAACTGAAGAAGGGAAACATTACATAAGGTATAAATATATATATATATATATATACATATATATATAAACATAAAAAAAGAAAGCTCACTTTACAATACATTTTTTTTTATTTTGTTTTGGTTTTTTGTTTTTTTTTTTCTTTTTCAATTTAATAGGAGCATGGATGGAAGGATTAGAGGGTGGACAGTGTTTGTGGGAAGCAGGTGGGTTGGGGTGGAGATTGGGTCCATTACAATTATAAACTTATAGAACCTGACTATAATACACTTCTAGGATAACTAGGAATGGGGTTTAAAGGTTTTGGTTTCAATTCGATTTTGTTTGTGGAAAGTTTTTGGTTTCATTTTACTGTACAAAAGGTATAACTAATACTTTATATAGGTTATAGGTATTATCGGGTATTATATAGCATACATGAATAAATATATGTTGAATAATTTACAATCGGAATCCTTATCATACACAGTTCTTATTTTGCTTATTTAGCTTCATTTACCATTTTGAATTGTCTGACAGATGAGCCCAGGGCTGGTAGGTGGTGATGGTTGGTTTGGTGGTGGTTCTTGGTTGGTTGGTGGTTCATATGGCTGTTGTAGGTATTTATTATTTTTGGGAATATCTTTCTGTCTCTTCAGGGCTATAGCTGCGAAAGGATTGATATATAAAGCAATTCCAGGCAAAATATCTTTTCTTTGATTGAGTTTTTCGTTTTCGTTTTCTTTTTTTGCAGTTAAATAGAGAGACTTTATTTCACTTTTTCTTTTCGGTTTCTTAGCTGGCTGGTATACGCATTAGTGACTAATAACTTGGGTGTATATATATATAAGGTATATGATGGAGATATATCGTATATATCGTTTTTTTAGCATAGATTTGTAAATGTATATATGTACATACATATACATGTATTTTTTGTTTTTTTAAGATATAGATCAAGATTTGTGGTTTACTTTTCGTTTTTAATGCTTAGTGCTGCCTTTGTCTTTTCTTTTTAGTTTTTAGTTTGGCTCTAGAAATCGTTACAGTCATCAGTTTTTTTTAAAGGGAGATTTTGGATACTCTTCTTCTATATAAACATCACCATTATCATCATCAAGGTTTTCATCATATATGTATCATCATACACTATCTTTCATTCATCCATTCATTTAGCATGATTGTGTAAAGGTTTATAAATTTAAATTACAGTTTAAAGATCTTTTTCTTTGTTTTTGTTTTTCTTTTCTTTAACTAGAAGTATAATTCAGTTGTGTCTGTGTGTCGTCTGTTTGTATGTGTGTGTGTGTGTTGTGTGTTGCAGAGTGATTAGGAAACTGAAGGTTTTAAATGTTATCACCCATCTGACAGGAGTTACACAGCTAGAAAGCATTTATCAAATTTCTCAACATTGAGTTAATTTTCAGTAATTCTCATTCCGTTTAGCACTTCGAATATATATATGTATATATATATGTAGATATATATATATATATATGTATAGTTAGTATATAGGTATCTGGTTTTCTTATATATGTAGGTGGGTTCCACAACTTCTACATTCTTTCCTGTCGCGCTCATTTCTTTAAACATTCGATCTCATTCATTCTAAATATCCTTACATTTGTTTTTTTCACAAAAAAAAAAAAAAACAAAAAATAATATAGAAAAAAACAATAATAATACATTTACAAACACAGCACTAACAATGACAAAATACACACACAGATATAAATATGCGTATATGGGGTATTTGTATGTGTCTATAAGTATATATGTATATATATATATATATATATTTAGAATATATATAGCATAGTCCCACAACTTTTTATATATAATTACTAAGTATTTTTTTTTGGGGGGGCGGGAGGCGGGATTCGTTTTGTTCGGTTTTTGTTTTTTTTTTTCTCATTTGGCTTAAAAACACATTTAGTAAACATTTTAACAACAAACTACTATAATTTTTTTGCCCTTATTGGCTTAGCAAATATTCATAAATTTTATAACATTTAAAACACACATACATTTATATATACCTATATATATGTATATATAAGTATATATAATATAATATTAAACTCTGTTTTTTTCTTTTTTTGTTTTGTTTTTGTTTGCTAAAAATTGTTTCGCTCTAATCAACATTTATATTTTTTTATTGTATTTTTGTTGGCTTTCGATTTTTCTCTATAAACTAGTTAATAATGATGTTTTTTTAGCTGAGTTATCATGTATTTGGTCAAACTCAGTTAATATACAATTTGCTATTTGTTTTTCTTTAGATTTTGGTTTAGGTTGTTTATTGTTTCAATTCGTAGAGCCTAATATTTCTTTAATTGGGGGTTTCTATTTGGTTCTACAAAAGCGGAAAATATGTTTTTTTTTGTTGGCTTTTTAAAAGAAGAAAATTGAAGAAAGGTTAGTTTTATACCCTTGCACGGGGTGGTATCAAGGTTAAGTTTGGGCTAACATTGAAACATCTTTAAGGAGTAAAAAGGATTGTCCGTTTGAAATAAACAAAGTACATATCTTTTGTCATCAAGTCTTGCTTTTTTATTGTGGACTGACTACCTAGACTACAAAGTAAGCACTTTTGGACTTTTACTTGATGTTTTACGATATCGAGCTATAATTTGCTTATACTAACTTCCATCTGGACAATGAAAATAAAAAAAAAGAGGCCAGACATAATACGAAACATCCTTTACCTAAAAGCCTTCGAAACAGTACTTACATATATATCTAGTTGCATAGAGAGATATGAACAAAATGAAACTTTATCTTGTATTGAAAACTTCTTTATACATAGTAGAAATGTAAAGAGTTTTGACTTGCAAGGATATAGAATCTTCGAATGTGTTCCGAAGTTCGCAGTTCGATTGATTGATATACGTTATTTATTATTTTGTTTATTAAGTTGTTGTTGTTTTTCGTATCTACGAAATATATCGATCGATTATCAAGTAAAATATCTATTTATCCGCTTAAAATTCTATTGTTTGGTGCTTTGTTCTTACTGTGTTTTCCATTCTCTCTCTCTCTCTCTCTCTCTCCCTCCCTCTCTCTCTTTTTCTCTGTTTTCCCAAAGCAATTCGATTGCTTCCAAATCAGTAAAAGAGAGAGAGAGAGAAAGAGTAAGTGTTTAAGAGTGAGAGTGAAAGAAATCAAAAATTGTAACTCAAAAATCTCAACTAATTCGTAATCAGACATGGAAATGACATAGGTAGCTCTATATATATATATAGATATATATATATAGATATATATATATAGATATATATATATATATATATATATACACATGAAGTATGTTTATATGTTTGTTGTAGAGAAAGATACCTTGTATAGATACCATGTATTTAAATCGTATTTGTTCTATAACTATTCATATCTCTGGATTTTTTGTTTTTCTTCGGGTCTCGCTTGAGCATAGATGAGTTCTATGAAAATTTCTCATTAGTATTATTTTCCTTGTTCTTTTCTTGGTTTTAAGTTTATATTTTTTTATTTGTTTTTTGTTCGTTTGAAGTGGTTTTTCGTACTAACATAGCAAGGCTTAAGTTGAATTATTCATAATATTATTGGTATTATATATAGATTTTATATTCTCAATCTAGTAAATACTACCAACATCAAAAAATTAATATACATTTTGTAATATATTGGAAACAAAAACAAGAAACGTAACGCAAAAACAAATGTTTATTTAAAATTATAAAATAGCAAAAAACACATTTAGCCATATTTTTTTTTGTTTTCTTTTCTTCTTTTCATATACATGTATGTATGTATGTTTAAATTTGTTTTAGTTTTGTTGTTCCTTATTTTTAATACGAAAAATCAAAAAGGGTAAAAATAAATTTATTTGTTAAAGTAAAAAACACATAGAAATCAATTAAAGATATATATAATAATAAATATTGTATATATATATTTTTTTAGCTACTACAAATATTTTGTATAAATGTTATGTGTTTTGGATCCAAAGAAAGAGTTTAATAAGGAAAATCAATTAAGGAAATCGAATTGGAAAATAGGGTGACAATAAAAACAGGTGAGAGCTATATACATATATACATACATACATACATACATACATATATATATATATATATAAATATCTATTTGTAATTTGAAAGATATCAACATATATATATATATAAGTATATGCGTATATATAGATGTATGAAGATTATATATATATATATATATATATATATATATACATATATATAGCTTATGGAAGCTGCACTTTGTGAGAGCTGAAAAATTGTGTGGAAAAACTGCAAAATGCTTAAGCTGCATTTAAAAGCTACGATATTTTGTTGTTTGTATTTGATTTTTTTATAAATAGATTGTATATAATTTTAGTTTGGTTTTCTTTTGTTTTTTTTTCAATATTTTGTTGTTTTTTTTTCTCTGATTTCTCCAAATTTTGTTTAACTTTCTTACTCTCAAAATTTTGTATATATACGAAATAGTTTTATACCGGAGTTTTAGGTAATTTCCGTCTAGTTGGCGATGCTGGTGATTTGTCTGTTGTGGTTTCGGGTTCTGATTTATTTTCGATATATATATATAGGTATATAAAATTGTTGTTGTTTTTGTTGTAATGGAAGTAACAAGAAACGAGAGAGCAACAAAATAAGAAAAAAAATATGTAAATGTCAGATAGTTTGTTTAAAACACATACATTTAAGTTTTAGTATATGGAAAATATATGTATGTATATATAGGTTTATACGGCATAGGTATGTATGTACAAGAAAGAGATATAAAGATAGAGAGAGAGAAAGTGAAACAGAGAGAGAGAGAGAGAGAAAGATAGGGAGATAGAGCAAAAGATTTTGATCGATCGGGAAAGTAAAGCTTACCCGCTATTAGTCCTAGGCCCACTGGACCATCACCCGAACGTCGTGGACCACTCTGACCACCACTATTTCCTGGCGGTAAATTCTCATCAAACAGATCGCACATTCGAAAATCGGTGGCATGTTCAACCAGCAGCTCCACAATATCTCCAGTTCGATCCATTATGGAGCAGACCTCTTCAAAACTGCGATCAATTAGGGACATGCCATTCCATTCGAGTATCTGCAGAGCCCCAAACGTTCATTTCATTCATGGGTCATTAATCATTCGTGTGAAATCTGTGTGTAAATGCTGTTGCTTACCTTGTCACCCTGCTGCAGACCATTTTTCTCAGCTGCCCCGCCGGGCACGGTCCAAACGATGTAGGCAAACAGACGGCCATCGGCTCCGGTTTTGCCGCCCACCACTCGCATGCCAAAGCCACGTGCTGCAAGAAACAAACAAAGCGGTGCCAATACACAATGTCAGATTTAATAAGTGAAACAAATCCAAATGGAAAATAATCAATATGACTGCTGCGAAAAATCTGAGTTCTATCTTCTCTGTATCTATCGGTTCGACACGGTGAGGCACGTAGCGAGTTTGTGTTGCTGCTGCTGCTGCTGCTGTTGCTGGTACTTTGGGGCATGTGGCAACAATTTGTGTTGATTTCATTTGCACTTTTCCTCTCTTTGTTTGGCTGTCTGTTTGCGTTTGCTTTCGCTTTTGCCGTAAGAGACACAAGAGTCTGTCTGACAAGTTTCTTAATATTTTTTGCTTAGTCAACGTATTCCACTTGTCGTTGAGATGAAACAAATTGCGACTGCTCGGTTTTCCTTAATCGAGTAAGAGAAGAAAAATTGCTGTGAAATATTCACCGAAGGCAAAAGGCTTCAAAAGGCTTCTTGCTGAAAATGGTCAGCAAGAGACTCTACTTTCATAAAAGCCTTGAAAAGTTTGATCTCGTTATAAAATCAGACGTGCGTTTTATTTTTTTATCCTTTTTGGTGGTGATAAATCTGAAGGTGAAAAAGTTTTCAAATATTTTGGCAGATTACTTGCTAGTTTTGTCGCCCTTTTTTGTCATTCAAGAAGAATCCCAACAATTTAATTAATTAAATTGCTATTTGGATTCATTTTTTTCCGTACCCTAAGCTACTATACCCCAGCTACTGTTTTTTCGTTAGGAAAATATCTGCAGTTCTCAGTTTCAAGTAGTTATCATTTGGCGCAGAAAACTAATTTCAACAATTTGTGCACCGAAAAACTTGCCAAAGCGGATTTCCGTTTCTCTCTATCTATCTCTCTCACTCTCTACCTCTTCATCTGGCTTTTCTCTCACTTTCTATGGCCCGGAGGCCAGACAGTTGAACGTTTGCTGCAGACAATGGCCAAGTAAGAAAGTTAACCGGCAAAAGAGCAGGAACATAGACGAGATCAAGAAAATGAGGGTTGGATAGGAGGCAGGACAAATGGTTGCCAGCATTGACAATGAAATTTTCGAGGTCTCCAAGGTGAAAGTGGGTGCAAAAAGTTGTCGCACAACCAGCCCCAAAAAGTATGCAATAAAATGTTGCGCATCCGCCATTGCCAGAGCCAGAGCCCGAGCCAGAGCCCGAGCCAGAGCGCTCTGTTGATTCAGGCGCATTGATACCCAATTAGGATAAGGCGACATTTTCTTCATTTTTGTCATTTTTTTTCATTCTTTTCTTCCACTGTTTGTTGAGTGTGTTTTAATCAAAAGCTTCTTGGCCAGCCAAAATTTCGTCTTACCTCTCTTACGTGGCTGTTGTTGTTTTTGGTTTTTGTTTTGCGTGGGCTCTGGCAATAAAAATGACATAAATAAAACCCAAAATCCTTTGCTGTCAGCGTTAGGCGCGGGAAGTGGGCATACAAATAAAACAACAAAAAATAAAACCGAAACCAAAAAGGAGGACACGAAGATGGGGAAAGAAAGAACGAAGAACGAACGAAGAAAAGAAAAACGGATGCCCAGATTATTCATTCATACGCTGACCGAGTGAAAGGCAGAGCAAAGATGACGCAACAGTTTTTTGTTTTTCGCGAAAGTTTCTTTTTCTTTTCCCTTTTCCTTTTTCTTTATTTTTTTTTATTATTCTTTTTTTTTTTTTTTTGTGAGCTGAATGAAATTTTCGATTCGTTTTGGTCATAAAAATCATGAGAGGCCCCTAAAACCCCATACTAACCAATTGAGGTAAGTCCAGGCTTGGCTATTTTAGTAGCCTTTTGTCTCATTGTGTTTGTGCTTTTCTCTCTTTACGTTTTTTCTGTGCGTATTTGCCATTGTTAAGTTCGTAGGGATTGCTGATGGTTAGGGCGGGGGCTTTAGGGTTTTTATGATACAATTTGTTTGTTGGATCTCTGAAATTTTTTTCTTTTCCTTTTTTCTCTGTGTTTTGTTTTCTTTTTATGATGGCCATCATTAGGATTTTAATAAGCCGAACTCAGCTCACGATATTGCCACATAAAGGTGTATTGTTTATGATGTCTATACGGCGGCGGCTGGGGAGAGAGGGGTAAATGGGGTACATGGGGTTATTCCTATTTTGAAGTACATAGGTACACAACAAAAGTTTCCCTTTTTATGGGCACCTTGTAGAGAGGGTAAATGAAGAGCTCATCTATTTGCAGCAAAACAATTTTATCCCATGAAATTTGTTTGTGGATAAAAAAGGATCCATATACATACATTTGTATTTACAAGAAGAACGGGGTTACTCTTTCGTAATTGATGCATTTGGGACATGAATTTCTGTTTTTTTTTTTTTGCTTTTTCTTTTTGCTTTTTAATTTGTGTCATGGCAATTGCATGTCCTGCTAGCCAAGGACTTGCCGCGCCGTTCCACATCTAAGTAATGCCATTAACTAAGCAAACTTTTAGCTTCCATACACACCAAGTGAGACAGAGACATTGAAAGCGACTTAATCGAAGCACACACATGGTTATCCTTCCTGCCAATCGTCCTATGCTCTGTCTCCTTCCCTTTCCAGCACATTTGTATGTGTGGTTGTGTGGGTGTGTGTGTATGTGGCAAGATGAGTAAGCGTTTAGTGGCTTCTATCATCTGCTATAAAAATTGATTCTTAATTAAACTAGCAGAGCGAAAAAGGTAGATTCAGATAGATATATGTATAGAGAACTAGCCGAACTTTGTCCTGGTTATCAGCTTAAACTAATAAACAAGCCAGAGCAAAAGAGACAGAATGTCAAAGAGAGAGAGAGAGAGAGAGAGAGATAGAAAAAGCGATACTAATCTTAGCCAGATGTCCTGTATAGAAATTGCTCGTTTATGTCGCCTAATGAAAGGCAAATGGCCAGACAGCAGACGGGCAAAAAAAAACAAGCGAAATAAAAAAGAACTAAAACTATGAGCACATAAACTAACCAAATGACATAAGAGGGGGTTTGTGGGGTGGATACTGGGAATGTATGTGGTTTCCGACTACACCTGTTGCCCCAACAAAAACTCACAAGCAGGAATCGTCAGAGTCTGAGTATGAGACTGGTCTGGCCTGGTCATGGCTTTCGTGATTTGCAGTAATAAATGTGTAACTCATGAGGCTGCATAAAATTTCATTAGGCGTGTTAAGGCGCCATTTGGGGCCACACTTGCCTCATCCAACGCACACACACACACACACACACACACACACACTAATACACGAACACACTGACGAACTCACACATTCGCCGCGCACACGCATATGTACAAGCAGAATTGCCTTCAGGCGATTAACAGTTTCGTATTGGACGTAAAACACTTAAACTGTTGCATAATTCAAGGCGCAGTTGAATACAATTCAATTACATTAAACCACCATCGACAATTCTCAAGTCGCCTCAAGTTGGCCCAAGTTGCTCTGAGTTGCTTTGAGTTCCTTTCGAGTTACGTAGTTGCCGAGTTGCAGCTCATGTTGATTGAAGCTTTAATTAAACGCAGTTGGCTAATTACCACGCTGGCAACACGAAATGTTAATTTAAGAACTATAGCGAAATTACAAGCCATCATCATCATCAGTCTCTGACTCGTTACTTAAGTTCCCATACCTCTCCCAACTCATTGTCTATCTTTCGTCTCCGTCATGCAAGTCAATATTTCAAGGCAAATTGCAGCACAGCTGCCACAAACCATCGCATCTCCCCCGTCATGTGTGCGTTCTCTTTTGCGTTTAAGCCACACGATAAGATGGAGCAAAAAACTGAAGCTGGTTGTATACCATACCTGGCTATGCGAAGCAGCAACAGCAACCAAACCTTCTGCCTGGGAAAATGGTTTAGCACATTAAAATTCCACTTGCTTCGTTGCATATCAAATATGTCGGCTAACGGCAGACATTGCCATAGCCATATTTATATATTATATACATGTACATGTATGTAGGTAGGTACATGGAAGAGATCTTGCTCTTGGTTGTGGTCGTGGTCGTGGTCTTGGTGGAGGTTCTGGTGAGCCTGCTTAACTCTTGATATGCCCACGCACACATTGCAGCTGCCGTATACGTTGGGTATTGACATTTTCTTGCTTCATCTTTCTATCCTTTTTTTTTGTGTTTTATGATATGCAAATTGAAATTTTATATAAGCAACAACCTCGAAGAGGCTGACGCACGTTCACCAAGTGACTGGCAGGTAAATGGTGGAAAAAATTCACTTTCTTAACTCCTTTACCCCACTCTCGCTCACCGTTCGATGCTCTGCTGTCTTGACAGCCCGCTGGCTAGTTATTTTGATTGAAATTATGAGCGGTGGTTAGGCATTCCAATAGCTAGCTGCCTGCCAATAGCTACTAGACGAAGACGAAGGCTTGCCACTTTAAGCAAATTAAGCGCGTAGCATACTTTTCAGCAGTGCAGCAGAGCGATGAAATCGATATCGCACTGGGTCTTGTTTTATCATGGATTTGCCTAAGTTGACAGTTTCTTTTTTGTCTTTCTGGTTAATGGCTGGCTTTTGCTACAATTGCAGACGTTTTTGAGACTTTCTTAGAGGTAATTGAGTTAGTTAGTTACTTACTAGTTACTTCTTAGTAAACGTTTCTTAATTTGTGTGAAACCTTGTTGTAATCTTACCTATTGTAACAACCATTACATTAAACTAAAAATTATATTTTGTAATAGTTTGTGAACAAAATTTTATTATTGAATTAAAATTTGTAAAATTTCCTAAGCACCAACTAAGAAATTTACTAAAAATATCCAAAGTTTTTAAATCAATTTAAAAACTTAAGAAATCAAAATGAATTTATCAAAAAAATTGCAACTAACTGGCAAATTAATTTTTAGTTTACGCAGTTCGATTCGAACAAACTTTTCACTTTCCACTCGACGCTCAATTCTCAACTTGTGTCTCCTTGCTTGCTACACTCTCTTCCAGCTTTCCTACTCGACACATTGTGGCACTCCACTTTGAACAACTTTTCACATTTACAAACAGCTCGCCCGATTGCAGTTTTGCAAGTCTTTTCGAACAAAAATGTTTTTTTTTTTTTGTTGTATTGCCCTTTGCCGTTGCCATTTTATGTTGTCCACAAAAAAAAAAAAAAAAAAGAGAACGGAAAATGAAATCAAAGATGACTTGGAAACACGCAGAATCTGGCACACTCTAAACATGTATACGAATAGGAAATCTAATCCATGATAGGGAAATACCGTTTTCGGTTAGGGTATAGAAGGTGTGGGACTGGGCGAGTTTAATGGGGGGATAGGGTGTGCATCTAAGTGTTGGATGCCTATTTCTTATTTCCAATTCCCAACTAGCCAAGTTTGCACAGTGCAAATGGAAACCAGCCTCGTCCTTGGAGAACCAGCAGTCAGTCAGCATGTTGGTCATTTTTTATTGCTTTGGCTTGCGGAGGGATCGGGTGATGGGCGGGACGCTGGCAGCTCATGCATGCATATGGCACATATATACACATACATTCGCAAACACACATACACACACTCAAACACACACATGTATGCATTATTATTTATGTCCAGCAAGGCATAAACTTTCCATTGGCTGAATTTCAAGAATTTTCCCTCTCGTTTTGCAATTCGTTTCACTTTTTTCGCATCATCTCTTAAATTTTTTTTGTTTTTTAGTAAAGCTTTTTTCCTTCTTCAAATATCTAATGCCACCGTGTATTGATTTTTTATGCTTAGTCCATTTGCTGATAATTAAAAATTTATTTGCTTGCTCGAGCCCCTTGAGGTATGCAACAAAAAATGCATATAATTAAAATACAAGCACACAAAGAGAGCACGAGAAAGGATGAGGTAAAGGAGGTGTAGAAATGGCATTGGCCCAACATGGCACACAACAATGCCGAGCTAAATGTCCTTTTTTAAATATAAGTGTGTGTGTCTGTGTGTGTGTGTGTGTGTGGGTGGATGGTGGTGGAGAGCGAGCGAGATAGACCGAATTGGGATTGGGTTGCATTGCAGCCGTGTAGCTTTACTTTCGCCTTTATGTCGATAAAATCCGCTCAGTTGCTTAATCTGCTACCAGTTTTGCTTCCGCTTTGGGTTTCATTATGGCCCCCAAAGGGGGATGGGCGAGGGGTCAAGGGCGGGGGAGGGGGGCAGATCCCAAAACCACATTATCCTTTACGTGGCCATCTCGTCGTGCACTTTGTTTGGGGAATTAAGGAGCGCTCACAGAACTGGGTAGTGGGCCACAGACAGGAAATGTTAGTGGTGTAGTTTGTCTGTCCGTCAGTCGGTTGGTTGGCTGGTTGCTTGGACGGTCGGTATGTGGGTTGTTCTGCCGAATTAGCATAACCAAACGTTGTAATGAGTCTTATTTACTTGGCCATTTCCGGTGTGGCGAGTAGGAGAAAGGAAAAAGGAAAGCAGCAGGAGAAGAACAAGGCCAGGATTCATTAAATGGCACACACACACATACACACACACACACACACACACACACACACACACATTCACACACCGAAAGAAAGAGAATCGTTAAGGTAAAGCTATGTAATCTCACTTACTGCGATGCGCCTTGTCTGTAGGATCCCGACGAAGGATAATGCGACGCTTTGATGCACAAATCGGCCCCGAATCGACATCATGTATAACAATTCGTATGGCCTCGCCATCCATTGAGGTCTGCCTGCGAGGTGCCTCCAAATCCTCTAGATTGGGTCCCGTAAACGCGGCCATAGGCGGTGGAATCGATGCGGGCGGTGCTGTCGGCAAAGCTCCACGATTTTGTAGCATAGCGATGTCGGGTCTAGCAGAGGAAAGTAAAAGAGGCAAAAAAAGGTAAGTTTCAATTCATTTCACTTCATTGTCCATTTGATGTCCACTTACAATTGCGAGCCTCGACGCCGCATACGTCGATCATCATCGACTGTGAGTACGGGACTTCCTTTGTCCGGTGAACCGGGCGAATCGTCATTCTGCAGGTCCTCCGAGGCGTGCGGCACCCGAAACGATGGTCGCCGTGAGCCAGGCAATTGCATTGGTGGCATAATGCCCCCGCCTCCGCCCTCGCCCGGTGAGCGCTGTAACTGAGCAGCTGGTGTTGCCCCAGCCCCAGCACCGGCAACCACACCCTGCATCAAGCCAGGCGCGAAGACATCGTAAGCAGATTTACGACGCGGCATAGCTGGTATTCCCAGGCCGGAGCCATCTGCGGCCGGTCCACCGCCTGGCATGCTGCCACCCACTGGGCCTGTTTTCATATCATCATCATAGCTGTGCTGACGGGCCACCCGTGAGCCGCGTCGCGATTGCATGCGCGATAGAGGCGCACCGAATGCGGGTTCCAATTCACTACCACCGCGTGGTGGACTATTGGAACGGCTGGGCGCCATGCTGCGGCCACCGCCGCGCCAATCGCCATCACCGCCTGGAGTCTTGTTGCCTTTTAGCTGCTGCAAATTGATAATAAGCCCCATTCCAGTCAATCAGTAATCATAAGCAGAAGATTCAAAATTCTCCTTTTTCTGTCTGTTTGTATCTCTCTTTCTATCTTACCCGTTCGAGCTCCTTGAGCGATGCTGGCGAAACATCTGAATGTCGTCTCAATTCTGGACTTCGAGGCGGAGCCAAGGCGGCTCCATTGCTGGGTGCCAAGGTCTGAGTGCTGCTACCTAATTTAGCATCCGAGTGCCGACGTTGTAGGGCCTCCAGAACGGGCACATCTAGCATGCTGTCTGTAGAGTCCTGTGGTATGCACACCCGTGAGGCCATTTTGCGTCGGCAAACGCTGCACCGCCACATGGTCTGGAAAAGAATAGAGCGAGAATGAGCAAATGGAAGTCAATGACTGGATGTTAGTATACGCCACATTAATTAAAAATTCTATGGCTAAGCACAAAATTCTATTTGCTGCCAACTTATATTTATTAGTGCGGGGGAAACTCATTAAACTGCCCTGGGAACCAAGCGAATATAAATATTAATTACTTTTTCTGAAACAAAAACTTTCAGCAGCAAAACAAAAATGAAGAAATAAAACCGCATCCATCTATTCCTGTTGGTCATTCATACCACCACCAGCTGAGAGGGAGCGGAATATAGAGGCAGGGAGTGAGAGAGAGAGAGAGAGTGGGTGGGTCAAAATGTAGGTACACTGCCTGCAGCCCTTTTTATTTTTTTTTTCTGGTTGACTGCATTTCCCACTTCCGCAGCACGCCTGCACAATGCTCGTTACATTTTCACCTGGCTGCTGATTCATTTTGCCCAACGGCTTCAATCGCCATCAACTGTGTGTATATGTACATCTGTATGTGTGTGTGTGTGATTGCGTGTACGTGTGTGTCGCAGTTGCTGGCATAGCGGAAGTAGCCGCCATTTTTAATTAACTTGCAACGTGTGAGTGTCTCTATGCTCACAGCCCGTGCTGTGCCATGTGCAACAGAACCCAGTCGCAGTTTCTTTCCCTTTTCTCTTGCCCTCAGTGCTGCTGCATCTGAATGGATGTCGCATTGAGTAACCAACATCCACAGCTGGAGCCTGGCTTTGGTTTATTGCTTTTGTTTTCCCCAGTTGCGTGCGTTGTAATTACATAGTGCGGCAAGAGGCTTGGCACGGTACAGCCCGGACCAGCACGGGACGGCGCGATGCCAACATGGCGACTGCTGTCAAACTATGATCCCATCGAGAAATTGACTGCAAAGTTATTTTAAAGCCAGCTAGCCAGTTTTAAATCCACAAATAGACACACTGTACAGAGCCCATTGAAGTAAACCAAATTGGATAGCTATTTCTATGCTGATTTCATCGCCAAATGGCACGGCGCGCCGTTAGCAAGCGGCAAATCGATTTGACGGAAGTGCTACGATGAGAAGGTGCTCTAACGGATCAATAGGCATCAATGTAGCAAACGGAAATGCATAAGGCATATCTTCGTCAACGTCTTCAAGTAGATTCATCGAATAAAAAATTACCTTTTTTCATTCACACTCACTTTAAAAGTCACAGAAAGCGATGACCTACAAAGAACTTTCTTGTGGGCAAATCGAAAAGTTTCCTTTTTGGTAGAAGAGACTTTGGCAACTATTCAAAAGTAAATCAGTATTATTTATTTGACTTACGTTTAAAGAATAAGTTGTCCAAAACCAGATTGAGAGAAGAGCAAACACAACTCTGACAGGATGGGAATGAATATTTCCAAAAGAATGTAATAACCTAACTATTAGAGACACAACATGCAATAACATTGAAGCTAATCGCATAGAAAATATTTAAGCTCTTTTATTTTAATGTTTCTATTTGAAACTGTCATAGGTTTTCTAATTCTGTAAATGTCTTGAACTTACATATAGCAAAATTTGCATTGCTGTGAGTGCTGCTCATATAAACACATAGTATTAGGGTAGGGTGAAAGTGCCACCATCAATAGAGAAATATATTTGGACTTCCTTTGCAGAATGTGCTAAATTCTGGCAATACCATTAAACATTCGGTATTTTCTTTTCTTCTTTTGAGCTGGTGAGAGTAGTTAGTAAAATGGCATTTTTATTTACATTAATCTTCTACAAGTTGGCCCATCATTGTCAATAATTTAGAACATGTTAAGAATGCAATGTTTTATGGCCTTAATACTCATTATAACCCCAAAATGTCCAATGATGAGGCTGACCAGGTATAAACCACATTTGCAGTGAAATTCCCCTAATTACGCTAGAGGGATTGTGTGGTCGTGAGAGTGCCTGTGCGCGCTTAGGTGGCTGACGCCCACAAACATCAATTTCAATTAAGCAAAGTGGCCAGGTTGACAGACAAAACGTTAAATTTTATGTACAGGGCGTTGGCCGGCCAGAAGAACAGAGTGAGAGAGAAAAAGACACGTATAGGAGAAACTTCTTGACAAATTACCACAAACTTCACATTCGAGACACGAAAGACAATGTTGCAACAATGTTGCCTTCCAATCTCTCACCATCAATGATCATTAGGCCTGCCTGAAGACATTCATGATGTATATGCAACAATGACGGAGAAACGCAACACACTATCTCAGCTTCTGCAAATCCTGAGTGTCCTAGTGTTCCACTGTCCTGGTGTCCCGCTGCTGCTCTTGGGGTTGTGATTTAATCTCGTTAATCTGGCTTTTATCTTGTTAATGCCCCATGGAGTGGCAGGATAGCAAGAGAGGTCGCTAAACATTGTTTGTCTATGTAGGTGTGTGTTGCTCTTGTGTTGTGGCTTGCCCCTTTCTATGGCTAATCTAATTTGTGTGCAGGTCGGTGGTTAATATTTCACCCCCCCACCCCAACGCCAACTATTCATAACCATAGCCATACAATTATTGCTTTAACTTGTAAACATTTTTCTTATTAATTAAATGCCGCTGCATTTTATGTTTATTTTTTGCCACACCCCCGCAAACACTCACACACACATATGTATATATGTATGTATATATATACACCTACATATGTATGTATATGCACACATCAGGATTAAAGAGAGAGAATGCCTAGTGGCCTGGAAAAGTTTTGGTCTTACCGCATCCTCGTGCTCATCCAGTTTACTGTAGCTGGCGCAATCCTCGCATACTCGCTGCTGGCACTCGAAGCACGTCTTGTGGTAGTCATCGGGCTTGAAGGACTTCAGACACACCCTACAAGCCCCAGCCCGACGTCCTGGCTCTTGTTGTTTGGCCCCAGCCCCGCCAGCTCCTGTTGCCCCTGTATTGTTGTTATTGTTGTTCACATTGCCGCCGGACTCCTGCTGCTGTTGCTGCTGCTGCTGCTGATAGCTGGGCGAGCCGTAGCTACCGCTGGTATCTGCATCCGTGGGCACCAATGATGGGCGTGGTGACATTTTATTGACTGCGTAGAAGTCAAGGGACATGAAAGAACAAAAGGAAAAAAGTGGGTTAGTAGAGTTGGAGTTGATTATAATAAAACTTGTTGATTTTGCACTAATTATATTAACTGACCCCAAATGCAAGCTCCACGATTCCACACATATAAACACAACGGAGAGTTCAGTAAATATAAATAATTTACCACTCCCCTTGCACCACATGCATGGATTATGACTTTAGAGAAAGAAAATGATTTGAAGCATTTTAATTAGGAACCGTAAATCTTGTTACTTTATCGCCTTCTATAATCACAAAGTATATTATCATTTGATAATTTTCAATTTGGATCTTAATTCTTAAGTAGAAATATAAATACAATATTTAAAGTGTTAGTATAACTTTTTAAAGTTGACTTATGAAATATACTCGTAACTGTTATAATCACGGCTTTTAATCTAAATTCAACTAAATTTGAATATAAATTTCTTTATAAATAATAAAAGAAAAGACATATGATTACTGCCTTCCTCTCCCTTTTCCTGTCTCTCTTTATTTTCTTTTGGTTTATTTTGTTTCAATTTCGTTTTCAATCTCACTTTTCGCAATTACAAAAGCTGTCAAATCCAAACCTTTTCTGCTCTTTCCTTATATTTACTCTTCTATCTCTGTCTCTCTTTACCTATCTCTCACTCGCTGTCTTTGCCTTTTTAAGAGAATATATTTCACTCTTGAAAAAATACGGTGAAAAGTTTTTATGCGGCCCGAACAAGAAGAAAAAAAGTCGCGGTGCATTAGTCACAGTCGTGAGGCAAGGACAAAAGGCCATGCTTTTGTTGTATGTGAATTGCTCATACGCACAGTTGCACCTCTGTGCTTTAACCGTTCCTCCTTCTGTTTCTGCCTTCTATTTTTGGGCCCACAGCAGAGCAATGAAAAAGCCGTAAAGAGGAAAAACTTACGCTTGACATTTTGTCAGCCAGCAAAGAAAAAGGTGAAACAATAAGAAAGCAAGCGAAAATAGAAAGTGCTACATTATTTAGCACAAAGTGCTACACAATACAAGGCTATTAAATAACAACATTCTGACTTTGACACTGTCAAACATTTCACTTTTGCCTCTTTTACTATGTATAGAATTTTTCCATTATCACCTTCAATATAAAGTTGTCCGCTTCCCCTCTAAGGGCTCAGAAGTGCTTGTCCCACTACTACTTCAGAACACTCCAATTTCATTTTCATTTTGTTTTAAACTTGCTTAAAGGTTTCAAAGACTTAAACGTAAAGCTCTACGCATTGATGGATTTTGATGTATCTCAACTGAAAATTTAGAACGATTTGCTGTCATAACGTTAATTTTTTTTTGCCATCATTTTACTATTTTCCTTGATTTTTCTTTTGTTTTGAAGCAAATTATCATTGAACAAATTTTTGTTTGAAGATATTTGCTCTTTTTTCTGCTCATAAATAGTTTGTAATAAAATTTAAATTTAAATGCTTGAAAATAATTTAAAACTATTCACATGTTTGGTGTCGCTAGCAGATGCAAGTTTATGCTCTGTGTGCGGCCCGTTGCAAAAATATTTCACATGCCTGCGGCGGGGGAGTGTGCGAGGTGCTAAAAATTCCAGACACTGTGGGGCAGCTTTGCTGCTGCAGTTGGTCTAGAGAGCACACGATTATCCTCAATTATGGTGGCCCAAAAGCCGAGAACCCACAAAAAACAAGTGCCAAAATATTTGTACAAATTATGCGCACAAATAAACGGGAGAAACAAAATAGAGTAAAAATGTGAATTTGTCTCTCATTTTACGACCGATACACACAACTAAATAAACATCATAAAATAACATTTCATTTCTTTCTAATAAATCTGATATGGCCGCAATAAAATCAAACCTAAGCAGAGTGACAGAGAAAGAGTAGCTTTGCTCTCGCCTCGTGGTTGGTGGCCAACTAAAATGTCATAAAAATAACACAAAAGTCAACACAATATTTTCCGTTTTTTTTTTTTTTTTTTTTGTCGTACTCCTCATGCTGTGATTTGCAGTAGCTGAAGCAGCAGAAGAGTCGACATTCAACCGATTTTTATTGACTCGGGGATTTGGTGAACTGCTTTGCCTGATGATGAGAACGGATCTCTCTCGCTTTCATTTTCGCTGTGTGTGTTTGGCTTTATGACAAAGATATAACCATGACAATGGTCCAATGGTCGATGACTTGGTAATGTGGTGTAATGCATTTCCAGACATTGACCTCCATCCATTCATTGCCTCTTATGCATATTTGAGGAAAATAATGCGTATACGCCTCGTTTGACACAGCTCATTGTTATGAATGGCTGTATGCACTTTCAAGCATTTACTTGGCTCTCACTTTTACATTCACTTATCCATAGATACGCAAACACTCCCATTTATCCATACACGCCAACACAGACACACACACACACACACATATAGAAATATCTGTATTTTTAAAGCGTCAGATGGGTTTGGCATTGCAAAAAATCAAAAAATAAAGAAAAAAGAATGATAAAAAGTTTGCACAAAGTTTTTAGCAAGCAGCTTTATGAGGTACTTGGATGAAAATTCATGCCATAAATTCCTCGCTTGCACTTACAGAAACACACACACACAGACACAGACACAGAGAGAAAGAGAGAGCGACCAACCTGCAAGGATAACACTAAAAAAAAAGCATAAGCTTACTCCTTCACCTACCTTTGTCTGTTACGGTTAACAGTGATGAGGACAACGTTGCCTTCATTTTGTTCAAGGCACCCGTGTTCGAGGCCCCGCCACCGGAATCCGTTGCATGATGTTGCCTCTCGCTCGTCTGCTCATCGGTGGCCACCATCTGTAGCATCAGCAACACAGATATCCACACACAGGATGCGTAAAAGAGAATGAGAGATTGATAAAGGATTTGTGAATAAATATTAACAGTATATTAAATGTTTGATTTGGTCAGCAAAATGTTTATAGCTACTTACTTGTAGTTCAGAGAAATTTAAAACCAATTAAAGAAGGTCACAATAACGATTTTCAGCTAAACCTTGCTAGCTGTTAACCGGAAAAAGTCTTTTACCTAAACCTTTGAGGCACCTAACAAATTTTATCGGGAGAATTCCAGGCTTTTGAGTCAACTGTCATATGTGTATCTCTTAATGAAACTCTCTTAGCTCGAGCTCTATTGAAAGTAAATACATTCTTTTGTATATTGTCTTTAATAGCCTTTGTTGGCAACAGAAATTCCAATCACTGACTCATACTCTAATATCTTACGTGTTTGTTGACGGACTGCATATAACAAATATACTCAATTTAAACAAGAATGTTATAGAGGCCAAACTTTTACTTCGACAATTGGGAAGCCATCACTCAAATTATCAATGAAGAATTAGGGAGGAAAATTGCAAGTCTGCAGCTGGCTTTGGTTTAATCAACATTTTTGTTTTTTACATTTTTACGAATCATTGGCACATTATTTGAGGCAAGAGCCAGGAAATCGATTCTGTGTGTCGGTGTCTTTTGCATTTTTTCGAATTTAATATGATTTTGGGTCACATTTTTGTTTCCTCTTGCTTGCGCATATTGGTATTAGCTTTCCTGCTTATTCATTCAACATTTTGGCTGTTTTTTTTGTCTTGCCTAGTCATGTTTAAGACGCAGGTGAAAAAGGGAAAAAAGTAAAACATTGCGTTTTATTTGATTTGCTGCCAGAAGCAACAAATTGCCAAGAAATCGTAAAATGCGGCAAGTAATTTTTGCTTAAACTACGCCAAGAGAACCGCTGTCTTCTTTAGGGGCAGAAGGATGCTGAAAAACAAGGAGACGAAGCGCGAAAGAGAATGAAGAGGAGGTGCTTTCAAAAATTGCCGTCATTCTTTTTAATGCACAGACAGATTGTGCGAGTAAGACAGCGATAGACAACGAATAACAATAGCAAAAACCACCCGAAAAAAGCAAAAAAAAAAAACAATCAAAAAACAAGAAAAGAAAAATACATAAGAGCTGTGCGCTGTCAGCATTTTATGAAGTGGAAATTTTCTATTTGCCAAAGCGGCAGCAAAACCGGAACAAACAGCCGCGCAGTTGCCTATGAAGGACAGACGCACACACACAAAGAGAGATAGTTAGAAGCAGGCACACGGATATAGGACTCTCTATCTCCATCTCGGTTTCTGGTCTCTATTTCTATCTCGTTCGCCCAGCGCAAATTACGCTAAGTGCTTTTAGCTGCAGCCGTTTTGTCGTTGCCTACCTTTAGGGGCGGAATTAGAATGGTAACCCAACTAACCCACCAACTAAGCGTCATCTAGTGCCAGATTATGGTTGCTCTGTGCTATATCCGAGCTCCAGTTACCAGTTTCCAGATTGGTCTACATTTTTGATGATGTCATTTGATGTTGGCCTACTCCACTCTGGTTAACTATGCCTGGATAATATTCACGTTGCGGATTTATGTATATGCTGTATGCGGAGGCCATTCCTCACCCTTTCTTCTTCTCAATCTGGCTTTCTTCTATGGTCGCACCTGTCGAAATCTTAGTGTTATGTATAGTTGCTTCTTTACAGGTGGCCATATTTCAGTTTAGGTAGTCAACCCCGTACATCATTGTCTAACGACGACCTGAAAATTTATGTGCTCAGGTGCCATCCTCCTCCGTCCGGTCCTTCTTTAGGCAAGTGGCAACGGCAAACTATGTATAAACATTCCTTGCTCTAGTCGCACGCAATTATTGCCGTGTTAATTTTGTCATTTATTATGATTTTCCTGCTACTTGCTCCTTTTTTTCGTATTTGCTTGGTTTTCTTTTGTTGGTAACAGGAAGAAGCCTAAGGCTAAAGTTGTCTCGCTTGTTTGGGCTTTATAGCTCAAAGCCGCAAATAGTTTCAGGTTTAGTGTCGAAAATTATGTGTTGGCATTTAAGTGCTGACAACAACGACGCCGACGACAGACAGACAGACACACTATGGCAATAATATGCTGAACAATGTGAGTGGTGGCAATGAGGCCCTTTAGGGTCGCAAATGGAGAGACAGAGCCACATAAACTGCATATGAAAATCAATAGTCACACCTAAAGAGTGCCAAAAGTCTGTCAATTTTACTATGCTTGAGCCGTAAAGATCTCTCTAAAAATTATCGATGTAGTATCTAGTTAAGCGTTTAATTCTTTTTGATGGATGCTTAAGATATTAGGGATTTTCATATGTAGGTATTTTGTAAACAATTTCCCTAAAAGTTAAGAATCGGGAAGGTTCAATTTCATTTTTGGAAAGTTACAGTCATTCAAAATGCCAGCCAGGAAAAATGGGTATGCAAAATAAAAAGTGCAATTTGTTTGCGTTTCGGTTTAAACTTGGCCACAAAATTGGAATTAAATTCGTTCCGAAAGACTTTTCTCTCTCCTACCATTGCAGCAGCCACAGCCCCTCCTCATAGAAATGTTGTTTTTTTTTCCTTGTGTGTTGTTGTTAAGTTAAGTTCTTTCAGTTTTTTCAGGGCAGTCACGCGTTTGGTTTATTTGCCTGTTGCGGCTTTTGCAGTTTGTTTACTGCTTTCATGTGTAATAAAGTGAGAGAGGAAAAGCAGAGAAAACAGGAACAGGATGCACGGACACGGACATGGACATGCAACTGCTGTTGGATAAGGTGTTTCTATGTGCCTACCTAGCCGCTAGGCTGTCTGTCTGTCAGTGGTATGTGTGTATGTGGCTGTGCCTGCTTGTGGTCAGAGTCTGGCCACAGACGAGACGCAAAGGGAAACGAAGAAAGAAAATTTCAACACCAGGAAAACTATTAAGAAAATGACTGGGAAATATAAACGGGGAGCTTGCTTTGATGTTTGAGGCATTTAAATGACAAACGAAATAGAAAAACTTTCTCTTCGTAAAATCCTTTTTTCAGCGCCCAAACCATTTCATGTCAAACAGTCAGTCGGCTAGTCAGAGTGTCATCAGCACATCATCATCATTGTCTCTTGAGTTGGGTTGTTGTTTTTTTAGTCTTTTTTTCTGGTTGGAGCTTTGATTTTGTGCTTCATTTGGTCTAATCAAACTTTTGCAAAACTCTTCACAAGTATCCTTAGCATTTAGTTGTCCTGGCATTTTGCCTGTCAGTTTGCCTTTCCTTTTTGCTCTCTCTATCTCTTTTATTCTTTCTGTTTTAATTTTCCACTTGGTTTTTATTAACTTTGGAAAGAATTTTATACTAAATAAGAATTTCTATGGAATTTACACTTTGCTTTCGCGTCGATTTTACCCAAGGGTTCATTTCCGATCAGTTTAAATGAAAAGAAAGAGCTTTTATATATATATATATATATATATATATGTATATATGTATACATCCGATTTGTGTTCCATCTTTAAGAGGGACTTTTTATCGAAATGGAACGTTGAGGAATTTTTCAAAGGGTATTTAATATTCATTTAATCAACATATGCTTTCGTTATTTCTTCTTTTTGTTTTTTGATAATGTTGTTATACCCTTGCGAAAAGGGTATATTAATTTTTGTCAGGAGTGTGCAACGCATAGAAGGGAGCATCTCGGACCCTTTAAAGTATATATATTGTTGCTCAGCCGGATCGGACCACTTTATCATATAGCTCCCATACAAATAGCAAACCCACGAACAATGACTTTTCTCAATAAATTTGTTGTTTTCTAACCTATTGTCATAAAATTTTGAATTTGTGAGTTTAATATATCTCGAAATAAATGTGGAAATCTTGATAGAGATCGGGTGACTAAATCATTTAGGTTCCATAGGAACATTGTTACTTTTAACTTTAATGAACGTTAAAATCTGTCAGTTCAATATACCTGTTAATAACTGTTCCAAATTGATCGAAATTGGATGATATATTATATAACTGTCATATACAGATTCGATAAAATAGCGCAGGACTTTTTCTAAGATTGTAGGCTGTTCTTTCGTAAACATTGAAATTTTATATAAAACTTTTTTCCATTTTGACGGTTATAGATAAGAGAAACTACGGCACGTTCGAAGTAAGCCCCGGTCCTTTGGTTTATTTATTAACATTCAAACATGTTATTTTTAACTTTACATGGAACAGAGAGCAAAGCGGGTCATATAAGTGTTCCCTTTTTTATTTTCACCTTTTGGCTATCTGTACAGAAAAATAGATTTGATTTGATTGCTTTATGGTTACAGGTGGATTTCGATTGTATGTTCGATAAATATTTTTGTTGATTTTTTGTATCATTCAAGGACAAAACATTTAAAGAACTTTTTAATTAAAAAGTTTTATTTGCTCTTAGTGCTATTTGTCGTATTTCTTTTCATTTATTATTTGTTTGTTTGTTTCTCTCACTGATTCTTTGCCTATACACATACCCATTCCCTATCTCCCTCTTACTCTATCTCGCTAGCTTTCTCTTATTTATATGTATAAATGGAATCCCTTTTTAATATATGCAACCGAATTGAATTTAATTTCCATCTCTATCTCACTTTTTCTCTCTTAATTATCATCCGGATTCTCGATTTTCATTGCATTTCATTTTCACTACGCTTTGCTCATTAAATTTTCAGTACGGCATAAGCATAATTAAAAAATCACAAACGCCAACAAGAAATTGGTAAAAATGAAAGTGAATCCAATGTTTTTGTCTATACCCTTTCCAGGTTTGTATCTATAGGTACGTACAGCCATTGGATAGGCAATTTATCAAACTTCACAGTTGAAATAGTTTCCCTTTGAAATTCTAAAACAACCTACAGACTAAAAAGTGAATGGCCAAGCTTTAAATTGACCCAAGAGACTGTAACTACTGAACTGTTTACAAAAAAGTCAGATGCCCGTCTGGGACGGAGAGCATAATGAAATTAAGCATAAATTACGAGCATCTGTCAATGGCAATTTCTCTCCAATTTCAACTCATGGCTGTAAGTGTCTCTGGCTCTTAATGTTTCTGTTTTTGACTGTGATTTATATATGCATATATATATGTACATACCTATATTAATTAAAAATCGAAGTTGTTTCTGCTGCTGTTCACTTACCTTTTTCATGAATGTCATCACATTTGTTGGCAACATTTTGACAGCTCTTTCTCTCTCTCCGTCTGCTTTCTATAGATTTTTATTTGTATTTAAAGTGCAATTAATCACGCATACGCCACACTGTCCTTTCTGTGTTGATGTGCCTCTCTCTTGCTTTCTAGTTTTGGGCTAGTTGTTTGGTTTGGTTGGTTGTTTGCGTTTTGCGGCTTTTGTTTGATGCGATTTCAGTTATGCTTTTGTAAGCCGCTTTAAGTAATTTTCATGTTGTTGCAGCAGTTGTTGTTCTTGTTGTCAGCCATTTTGAGTTGTTGTTGCTGCTGTTGTTGTTGTTGTTGTTTGCCCTTCAATATGTTGATGGCCATTTTTCATTCGGCCATGTAAATATAGGCATCGACATTGCAATTTTTAGAATCTCCCATTCTACATGTTGCCCTTCTTGCTGCTGTTATTAACAATTGATTTATGCCTTGTATTTTCAGTTTCAGCTTCTTCTTCGTCTTCGTCTTGTTGAGCTCGTAATACCAAATTTATATTTTTGTGTATTTTAATTAACTTTGCCCATAATTCACAACTGTTATTACCGTTCTGCAGCTGCGCTTACCAAAGAAAAACCAACACCAACATGAAAAAAGAGAAGAAAAGTGGAAAATTATAATTAGTCATTTTGTTCTCCCACTCTATTTTTCTCTTTCTCTCTCTCTATAACATATACACATACATATAATAGGTACTAGGTTCCTGGAACACTGGAAATTGCACGCAGCATTTAAAGTGCTCCAACTCGTGGGCATATAATGGGCCAGCCTGGCTTACACCGTACTTAAGTTGGCTCCATAAATTTCCCTACGATAAGCATCAACCGTTAGAGTTTTGGGTTACCCTCGCACACATACACACACACCAATGCCGCTTGACATGGCGCTGAAAAGGCAACACGCAGTCCGCTGGAGTCCGCAAAATTTATAAGGCGGAAATAATGTGTCGCATTGCATGCAAAGCATCGTTTCCCCCATTGTGTGTTAAGTCTAAGGGGCAGGCCTCTTAGGTTTGGGGGCGTGGCACTCACACACTCACATACTCACACAGACGATAAGCTGACCTGTATAATAGGCAAGTTTTATTAACTAGGTTAAAGTCGACTGTAAATAAGAACTTTTTAAATTGATAAATCCAGACATACTATCAAAACAAGAGAGAATATAATAAATGATGTGGAAGGAAGTGTTTAGGCTTCTTGATATGCAAATCGGTAAGTGTATATACGTATACTGCAAAGTAAATTGAGCGGTGTTGGATAACAGGTCGAAAAAATGGAGAGAGATGTTCTGGTTTCTACACCTTATTGCAAATTTTTTTGCACAACATTTTGAGTCATTTGGAGTAGCAACCTTTCATCAATTTCGCATAAGTTTTGCACACTTCTGTGTGTATTGATTACATCATTATTTATTCATCTGATTTAAAGTCGTAAAGTCGCCAAAATGTATGTAACAGGCAGAAGGAATCTTTCCGACTTGATCATTATCAACAGCCGAGTCGATCTCTGTCCCTCTGTCCGTATGAACACCTATATCTCGAAGACTGTTAGAGCTAGAAGCTCAAAATTTGGTTTGTAGACTCGTAGAGTATTTTTGCCTCGCCCACTTCCGCCCCCGCAACTTAAATAAAAGTGTTTTTCTTAAAGTCGTATGTATAGTCATACATAATAAATACATAATAATACAAGCGCAGATATTGATTGCATAAAAACTAACAATGACAAAGTCACCAATCTTGGTGTGTAGACTTGTTTTGTAGGATTATGATTGTATAGAATTCAAGCCCCACCCCCTTCCGCGTCCACAATTTAGAAAAAAACGATTGCCTTCCGCAATTTATGGACTATCACTTATTAGTCTTAATAATTTCGACCAACCTACCAAATTTGATTATCGGTTTAGAAATTTAATACCTATTTACTGTTATAAATTGGAGAAATTTTCCTGTAGCTTGAGATCATACACTTTGTGTTGTTGATTTATTTTAGAATCTATCTATATTCAAGCAAAATTAGATTTGGAGTTTGCAACAAAGTTTGCTAGATTTTAGGATTACGAGTGCATTTTTCTGAGATTAAAGTGCATAAAGAAAATCTAATAACCTAAAATTCAATCACTGTTTAAATTTGTATGCTAAGTGCAGATTGAAGATTTTATGACTCAGCTATTTCGCGAAATATTCAAGAATATCTTTAACCCAACGGACATTTCCCTTTTTAAGAATTTTCTTAGAGAAAAGTGGCAGTTCGTCTCTGGCATCAGAAACGATGTGCAGTTGCAGTTGCTCATGTCAGTTATCAGTTGAGCAGTTACTTTTGTTGAGCCATTCGCCTGCTCTTTGCTCAAAAGCCCCGCCGTAACCCCGTCCAGCCTTACTTATTCCCGCTCCATTCCTCCATTTCAATCACAATGCTTTGTACAGCTTATCGGCCATTCACTGCGATTCGCCAGAATGGATGGTTGAAGAGCCCGGAATGAGAACGGGAGCAGTCATTGCTGCTGTTGTTATAAAGGAGGGGCGTACATACATATATTCCGTTTGCCTCGGCATTGGGAATTATTAAATCAAATGACCCACATAGCAGTTCAATTGTTGAGTTCTCTTTCCCTCAATGGGTATCGAGTAACGAGTAAGAGAAAAATGTCAGTTAGTAAGTACATAACATTGGCTATTTACCCATTGCTATCACGGCTCTTTCTGCATTTTGTCTCTCTCTGTCTCTTTCTCGTTTGGGGGAAAAAATTAAAGACCATATAACCGAAAACTATCTTAATTCAAACTAAGCAAAAGTTCGAAGTTCGAAACTTTGGTCAAGTCATTGGCACACACTCTCTCATACTCACATACATATATGTATGTATGTATGTATGTACGTTTGTATGAAGCTGACAGAATGCAATCCTGTTTAGGGTCGTTTGCCATTGTGTGTGGGTTTATGTGTACGTGTGTGTGCAAAAACATTAGCAAAGTTCATAAAAAGTCATTGAAGCATAACAGTTGAAAGTTCTAAAGGAATGACATGGTGAAATGTTTACGCTAAATGAAATTCTTGACTTGCTAAATGAGTTAAAGAAGAAGAGAAGAAGTTCATAAATTGCATTTTTTTCTTTTTGAAAATTAGTTGTTCCACTTGCAAAAGCTGTCAAGATGCCAGCAACAGGAGGACAAATCGGAAGACTGCACTGACAATCCGCCACCCAAAAGTACTACGAATGATGGGGATGGGGATGGACGGATGGACGGATGGATGGTTGGACGGACGGTTGGATGGATAGTTGGATGGATGATGATTTTGCAAGAAGGCGCGCCCGCGCTTGCCCCGAAAATGTAAAGCAAAGTGTTACAAGTGTTTGTCTGCCACGCCCCTAGACATGAAGAGACCAACAACCAAGCCAGACCAAGCCAGACCAAGCCAAACCCGACTAGACTAGTAGTGGGCGTGCTTACACAAGCTTAGCGAGCCAAGGATGTGCTCATAAATTGTTACTTTTCATCCTTGTTGTTGGCATTTTGGCAACAAGCATGAAATCACATGAACACACAGAGAAAGAGTAAGGGGGCATTTTGCTTGGCAAAGTTCCAAACAAACTTGGCCCGAATGTTGCCTGTAGTTGGCACATAGTTAATTAGCGCGAAATTGGGAAATGAGTAAGAGGGTAAGGGCGGTGGGGCCACATTGCCTTAAGCGTTACGCTCTATCGTTCTTTGCATGCCAATGAAACTGATCAGATTGCCATTAGTGTTAAAGGACGAAATTCGGGCGTGTGTGCCGGCCATGTGTGTGTGTGGTGGCTGAAATAAAAACCTGCATTAAATAAAGTCCAATAAGATTTATCACACACACATGAAATTGTCACGCACAAGCAAACACAATGGAAATTGAAATTGAAATGTTTGAGCAAAAGAAACTGCGGGGGCCCCTATTGCTTTTTCCTTTTTGTTGTTAGAGCAATTTATGGCGAACAGAGTGTCAAAGTGAATTGTTATTCCGGAATCGTGCGCGGTGTGGTGTCGGGAATAACACGGACACAAATTAAGTGCAGGCCAGTTCATAATAAATGGGCACCAAAGGACACAAAAAACGGAAAACAGTCCCAACAGCAGCAACAAATGAAGCGCAACAGCATCGCATCGAGGCAACTGCAGAAAAACGTAACGTAAGACTCAAATTGCAGTTGAGAAATCGCAGCAAAGTTCATAAATAAAGTGGACAGCAGTAGCAGTAGCAGCAACAACGCAAAGCAACAACGATGATGGCAGCAACAGGCAACAGGCAACAGGAGGGCCAAGTGCAACATCATGAATGGCATGAATGAAGCGTTGTCAACAAAGCCATACAATGAAGGAATTGTCAACTGACTGCTGGGGCACACGCGGGTAAAAAGGACAACATTGTGAACTTACCCCACCCAAAATCCAGTTATTGTCCTTGTTGTCTTGTTGCCTTGTTATGTGGCTTGTTAGCACTGCGTGGGCAGGGCGATTTTAACTGGAGAACAAGAGAAACGATGAATGCTGCATTAGTTTTGAGCATTTGCTGTGTCCATTACAGACAACTATGAGATTTACAAAGAAGAGCGAACTGTATTCAACCAAATTCCCAATGAATTAATCAGTTCAACAATTAAATGCATTAAAGCCAAGAGTAGCTAAAGTACATTTAACCACTTGTCTCATTCACCTAAATATCATTGCAAAATAGTGTGCAATACATATTCTTCATAAGCACGACAAGTTCATTTAGCCATGTCTGTCCGTCTGCCTATCGAATCGCATGGATCAACGCAAACTCCATTTAAAACGCTTAAAATACAGCGCTAAAATTTTGCACCTGCACCTATTTCTATTCTCTTTAGAACACGATTAACTCGATTTTGTTTAATGAATACACATAGATACAAATTTATCTGTTATGTCTTCTGTAGAAAATTGAATTTCATGTCCTTGATCTAGATTTCAACAGAAATATTTCAATATTATAGAGTGTCATTAGGGATAATATCATTTACTACATACATAATTGCCTTACCAGGCTGGCTGTTAACCGTTTTTGAACAATGCTGGACTGGTTGATGGGCTAGGCTTCAATGTGGGGATGCACCCACACCCCCACACATTTGCCTCGTTCATTGTTGGCCACACAATCTCACACACTGTCACACACGCACACACACACACACAAGATGAGAGAGGAACGCACTCTGGACGGCAGACTGGACATTGTGTTGTCATTGTTGCCGACCTAACAGGATTTTTAATGAACATGCGAGTCGACGGCTTGTTTGCTTTTAGCCAGCGAAGTGTAAAGCGGGGCTGCTTGTCAACGCTGTTTGGCTAATTGACAGCGACCAGCTTCCAACATTTTGATGGCCGCTTCAGTTTTCAGGAGTACGAAAAAGGCTAGCAAAAAATTAAACGTTTAATTGCTAAGAATAAATACAAAAGATGGTGTCACATTGTGGGGCTGACCCAACGGAACAGATTAATGTGCAGATGTTGCAGATAGTCAGTGTTGGTAGGCACTTTACTTCTCTCACTCTCTCTCTTTTAATCTCGCCCTCACTCTCTCTTTCTCTCTCTGTTTCCACACCGGGCCACTTGTGTCCTATACCAATCGCAATTTCCAATTTCCATTTAATTCCCAGGCCAGGCACGTACGTTACCGAAATGAAATGAAACTACGCCCACCGCAACTTTTGGGCTTTTGTCAACGCAACGCATTGCTGAGTACAAAGTACAAACAAAGGTTGGCGAAAGGCGAAACATTTAAGCTGCCTGACAAACTCAATTATTCAAATGGAATGGAGATTGGGGAGGAAATGGGCGTGGAGGATCTAGGCATAGGCATTGAAGATTGCCACATATGTGGTAACACAGTCAAGTGGCACTCGCTTTTGCGGTCGCTTACGCTGATACTTGCAATTTTGACATTTAATCAAAGGCCACACACAACAACAAGAAGAAATCAAACCAAGAGCCAGTCACTTCTGGCTTTACATACAATAGAGAGAGAGAGAGAGAGAGAGAGAGAGATGTGAGTGAAAGTCGGTCGGGTGGGGGGTGGTAGAAAAGTCTTTCTGGCGTCTTGATCCTTGATGGAGCTCCTACTACATTTCCGAGTGTCGTTCTTGTGGTTGCCTCTTGTCTGTTTTGTCGGTTGCCTGATTCTTATTATTCTTTTCATCTTAATTGAAATCAAATCAAAGTGTTTTCACTCACAAAATGAAATTGTCTGCTGCACACGCATTGTTGAACGCAACTGTTGCCACCTTCCCTCTTCCATTCTCTCTCCCACACTACTAATGACAGAGCATTGTTTGCTTGCTCGCTCTCTCGCCCTCCCTATATCTCTTTCTATCGTTTTTTTTTGCTTTCAACAGACAATTTGTTGTTTTTGTTATGGTTTATTGTTTCATAAATTATGTATTAGAAAATTTTATTTACTCAAACACACTGGGGAATTGTGAGTGTCTGCGTGTCCAAAAAGTCCCAACCAAAAAAAAAAAAAAAAACAAAAATGAGTTGTACAACTTTATTTGATTATGACTGGCAGCAGGCAAACTTCGTAGTTTCATATTTGTCAGCAAATATTGAATGAAATTGGAAGATATAAAAGATACAGACTAATTTAGGTCAACTGATTAAAAAACTAACATAATTTGGCTTTCTCGAAAGCCAAAAACAAAACAATTATAACATTTTTGGCTAAACTAATGGAAAGTCAAAAAACTATAACGATTTTTGCGAAATGGCATTTCAGTTCAAGGGGAAAATCTGTGCTAATAAATGAAATGAAATCTCTTCTCTTATTATTATCATTATTTTATTTTTTTTCTGTTTGTTTTCTGCTTGGCTTCTTAAGGATTCTGTAATCGTTTTTATGTATCATAAAAGACGACTCATATTAAGTATACGCAGTGGTGGCGATGTGTGCGTTTGACTGCTTAGTTAGCTTAGTGTATATTACGCATACGCACTGTTTTTAGTAAGGTAAGAATTACGTATACATAAAACCACCATACGGCAAGCCAAGCCCAGCAATAAAATAAAATCATTTGACATGTACGAAGGTTGTTGTATGTGGACTGACATAAAACCAGAAGCTAGCTCATTAACGCTTTGTAAAATGTGCAATATGCTCATGGCCATTTCTTTTCTTGCATTACATATCCGATTGAGGCCGAGTGACTGAAGAGTGAGTGGCCTTTTATGGGATATCTCCTCATCTCTCAGTCCCTGACTCAAACTCATTAGAATTGCGTGAAATTCAACGCGTCGTCTGCCAGCAGTGAAGAGCGTAATTGCTGGCAATTTGGTTAGGCAGCGCCTCAACTTTGTCATAAAATCGTTAAGGCGAGCAAACAAAAAAAAAAAAAAAAAAAACTAAGCAACAAAAGCCCGATATGATAATCATGGCTATATGACCAAATGCTACTTAATTTGCTTATAAATGCTTCATTTTTATGCATCCGTTGATTTATTTGATTTAATTAAGTCAGATTGATAGGCGCAAAAAAGACAAAAAAAACTTTATATTAATTACGCACGGCTGGCCTAGAAAATTAAATCAAATTGCAAAAACATAAAACAAAAACAAAGATAAAAAGCAAGAGCAGAAAGAAAAGAGTAAACCAAAAGGTTTAATGGCATTTAAGCGATGGCACGACCAAAAAACACAAAGTGACCGCAATTAATTAAGACCACAAGGCGCTGCGGGCAATCAAAAAACAAGAAAAAAAAGAATGATAATTATGCTTGAAAGCGGAGAGTGGAGCTGAGTCGACAGTAGACTCGAAAGAAAGGGCCATAATAATGCCAACAGTTACAACAGGGCAATACAGAATATTATAAAAATTTGATGCATTTATTTGTTAATGAAATGGCCAAATAAACCAAAGACCTTATAAGAGAGGAATAAGAAACCCCAAAATATGGACTATGATCAGGGCTTAAAGGTTAAGCTACGGCTCAATGAATGTCTAGCTTTCTGTCTGACTGTCTATCCAAACTGTCATTGTCAGTGGCCTTTCAAGTTAGTTTTTGAGGTATAGCCAATTATTAATTATTCATCTTGAGTGAGGCGCATTCAACGGTAGCACATACTTATATACCTACCTGTATATACATATATATACGTATATATATATGTACATATATGCATGATGCATTTTTCATGTACCAATGTCAATGTCACTGTCAATGCTAATTCTAATGCCATGCCCAGAGTAACTCCCACAATAAGCAACCAATGCCAATGTCAGGCATTATCCGATTGGCCTCACCATGAACTTTGAAGCGCATCTAATGCGTATTCAATGTCACAGCTGCTGTTGCTGATGAATCAAGGACCAAGGACAAGACCTTGTCTTCATCATCCCAAGTCAATTAACAAATATTACACAAATTTTACACAGTGGGTGTCAATTACTTGAAATTGAAATTAATTGAAATGCCAATGCCAATAATTAGACATTTCTTTTTCGAGTTATAACACACATTTCCGGCTTCAGTTTGTAACTTCAATTGAAAGTTTTCTGCACTGCCAGATAAATTAACCTTTTTGTATTGTGATATGATCAGCATTTTATGCATAGTGCGAAACTCGTTGGCTTTAGAAAATTTAACTGAAGCCAACGACTCGATAAACTCTAATATACATAGATATACTTATACATTTGAGAGATGTGGGAAACAGGTTCTTTGAGGGTATAAAATGTTAGATTCCATGTTTTAAAATGAAAATATTTTTAATAAACACGTAAAATTTGTTATTATTTATTTATTTTTATTTCTTATCTGCAATCTATCCTAAAAAAATATATTCTACATATGAAAAAATTTGTTAAATGTTTTAATGCCTACTTAAATGTATGTAGATATATACTACAGAAATGGCATTGATTACTTGATATGAAGCTGTCAATGCGAGAATTTTTGCCCCAATATTTAATTTAACTTGTGAGGCGCTCGTGTCTGAGTATTCATTCTACCATCAATCCATCTATGTATCTATGTTTGGTATCTGTGTCAGTATGTAAAATGCATGTCTATGACATTCTTTTACTTGCCTTATAGTGTGACTCGCTAGCGAGATTGGCGACATCCTTGACAGTCTTTAGCTTTTTCTCTCTGTTGTGGTTGTTGTTGTCGTTATTGTTATAATTATTGCAATGGTTGTTGCCATTATTATACACACACACACACACAAGGTAGTACATCACATCACACATGTGTCTAGGGTTGCCTTAGTTGTCTGTCCGACTGTCGCCTTGTAAATTGTATTTCCCGTGTACTTCTTAAGGTTTTGGCTATGGCGTGTGGAATGCATTTGTGTGGGTTTATGTGTAAGTCGGCATTTTTTATTTTTTATAAATTGTTGTTATTCATGCAATATTAAACATGAAGGTTAAATGTCATCTATGCATATGGCGTGATTTCGTGTGCTTTGTATGTGTAAGTATTTTTTTGCATGCTTTTTTTGTAATTGCACATGTTTAATTCACACAAATCCCCTCTTAAAAATTGAAAATTCAACATTTTAATTTGATTGTCATATGCATTTATGAGGTGAAACCTGTTTAATTTATGTAATGAAAATGAATCAAATTGAATGCTTCATTGACAGTTAATGCATTAATTTATATATATATATATATATATATATATAGCAATTTTATTTGCTTCGTTTTCCCCATGCCCCTGCCTTATCTCTTATACAGGATTTGGTCATTGGAAAATTCGTTTCAATTAAATTGTTTTGGGGCTATTAGCAAAAAGTGTTGCCTACTTACTGGGGCCATTTGCTAATTTGCCATCAGCATAAAAATCAACATCAATCAAAATAATTTATGATAGGGCGTCAGATAAACAGTGAGCGACAAACGGATAGACGCCCAGAACGGCAATAGCAAATACAATATTCATTTTCCTTCTTCTCTTGTTTTGTTTGTTTGTAGCTTTTAATGTTTGCTCTTGCTGTTTACATGAAACATGTTGCGCATACGAGGCGTGGACCAAGGCAAATCATTTTTCATGATAACGTATTTAACATGCATATTAATCAAAGACCCACATGTACGCACGCACACACACACACACATAGAGAGAAAGAGAACCCCATTCTATGTGTGTGTAGAGAAAGTCAGTTTGTTATTGAATCCGGCAATTTAAATTGATCCGTAGGCAATGGCAAAGCAATAATTGCTGTGGTTTTGCCTTGTCTCAACCATAACTCAACCGCATACCGTGCCATGTTATGCCAAGCCTTGCCAAGCTATCCTCTTGCCTGTTGGCTGCTGTCTTTGGTTGCTGCCTCGTTTGGGGTCTCTGTGGCATGCCGCAAGCGTCGCAATATACATGCTTAGATATTGTATTTCTGCCATTTCTGCAACTCAAACCTAATCATCTTAGCACAATAATCCCATCATTTGTAATGCACACACAGACACACACATACACACACACACACACACACACACAATGAGAAGAAGAAATGAGGGCCCACTCTGAGTTCGCCATTGTGGCAACAAATTACCTGTTCGATTTGATTTCATTTCCGTTTTGTTGCCATCGCCTTCATCATCATCATCATTGGCATCATCGAAATCATCATCACTTCCATCATTATCATCATTCACATCAGAGGCAGAGGCAGAGGCAGAGGCAGAGTCAACGGTTGAGACAGAGGCAGTAGCAATCTCGTCCTAGCTGCTCAATTTGTTGGTAGTTTCGTTTCGTTTATATGTGCATTCGGTTTTTTGGCTTTTAGATTTAGAATTATATTTCGTGGTTTCTGTCAAATCGAAAAAGAGAGAGGGAAAAATAGATTGAATGTGTGGGCATATGCTTGGCATGGCATTAGACAGCTGTCGAATTTGAAATGTGACGCATAAATCAAATGTTATACTCGATCAAGCGTAAATTCAACCCGAAACACCAAATCAACCAATTCCTTCACTTTAATCACACAAACGCTGTTACTCCATGTTCCATAGTACATATAGATATGGCAAGTTCTACTGCATTATCATCATTAATTTTTTATTAATGAAATATTCATTTAACAAATGGTATGGCATCTACGAAAAAGGGTTTTTTATTCAATTCAATGCTTTTAACTACGTTTCGCTTATATAAGCAACTGGAATATTACCTCTTACTTGATCTGCGCGTTTTAAATGAGAGAAGAACTTATTAGCCTTCTTACTCTGCAAATTTCCTGTTTGCAGTGATTTCTGCATCTTGTGTTTGGTGTGGTTACAAGTTCCTAGAACCTAAACAGAGTCCCATTCGAAAGTCTCGGATTCTGGAGCTCTGATATGCTCAGCTTGTTTAATCACTTGATAGTTGCGATTTTATTAACATTTCAAACGATTTGTGGCTATCAAAGTGGACTTAATGAATAGAGTTAATGTGCCAAATACTTATCAATACTTTATCACCTCAATTCCCATTGGTTGGTTGCCATAGCCATGTTACATACTAAGTACGTACTAAGCCCCACAACAAAGTGCAACTCAAGTCATATTCCACATCCACTCAACGGAAAAATATATATTTCGATAATAAATTCAGCTGACTTTGCCAACTTTTTGGTTGCCGTTGCCGTTGGTCTCTCTCGTAATTATGAAAGTTGGTCAACTGGGCTGTGGCTGTGGTTTGGCAGCAATCCCCCCTGAGGCCATATAACTTGACAATGGAACGAACGCTCTCTAGCGACGCCTTCAAAAGTCTACAATAACAGGGGCCGGGGGGACTGACGGACTGACTGACTGACTAGCTGACTGGCTGGATTATTTTGTATTGTGCTCAAGCCAACTAATGATAGTGTTGGCATAATTTTTGGCACAGGACATACTCATTATATTCTAAGTGGTCCGCACAAAAGTTTCTGGGTTGGGGTTTTTGTTGTTGAAAGTTTATTTAAATTAGTAAATTAGAAAATGCCCAACAGCTGGGGCTAGGCTTGATAGTTGTTGGCGGAAGTTGTCAATGCCAGTGCTTACAAAGGGCCCAGCCCGTCGTCGTTTCGTCGACTTCTTCATCGTTGTCCTTGACTGTACCGAAAACAAGAGCATAAATTACACAAAGAACAGGCGAACAACGCGTAGCGAAGTTTCTGCGCCTGAGTCTGAAGTTTCATCATATTCAAGTCCAAGTCCAAGTCCATTTTCGACAGCATCAAAGTCACTCAAGCACAAGGGTAGAGAACTTTCTAAAGAGTATGCAAAATTATTATGAAGCACAGCACAGCTCAGGCAAATTCATTCAAATTTGGCTGGCAGATAGACAGAGGGACAGGCAGAGAGACATCGAGCGACAGACGGGAGGCAGGCATCCAGACTTCCTGTACGTGTACGTGCTTTGGGAGCCCCGCATTAGTAGGAGAACTTGGGCCATGCCAGGCCAGGGCAGAACACGTAGCCCAAGTGGCTCCTCTGCCACCTCTGGGTCTGCATAAGTTGTTTTTGTTCAATCAACAATAAAGCTATACCTCCATAGCTATTGCTATTCATTATTGTTGTTGTTGTCGTATACTTTTTCTTCGTCGTCGTTGTCGTTGTCGTTGTCGTCGTTGCTCGGTTGTTGTTTGTCTAAGCTCAGTGAAGTGTGCCAAAGATATTTGCGCCCGATATGCGTCCAAGTATTTCGGGTTGAAGCTTAAGACCAGAGAACCTGCTCAGACTAAAATGACTATATCACTCATATATACACAAACCATATACATACAAACATGCATAAATATATAGTATACTATATAGTCCCAAAGCTGGATATAGTGAGGCAAGGAGTGAGGGTCGAATATGACTAAAAGAGTACTTTCTTGTTAATAGAGCAATAACCAGCGAGCACCATTTCATTTTGGCTCCTTTATGCTTCTGCTGCTTCTGACTTCTTCTTTGTCTAATGAGCTTGAATTTTGTTTCCTGCTAACGGAAGAGCTCCGGACACACGTGTCCCCTTTGAAAACTCATTACAAAACAGCTATACACATATGTATGTAGACAAACATGTTAGATACAGATAGATACTTATTTATGCCTGTTTATTTAGTCATAAGCAAAAATTTCCTTATTCAAAATAAATTGTTTTGACAAAGATTCAACAAAAGTCACAGGAAGTCTCTTGGTCTATTTTTCTTGCCTTTTCTCTCATTATATTATTAATTAATATTAAACGCAATATTGTAGATAATTTAAACAAAAGTTTGCTTTGTTTACAACCTATTAAAAGTAAATCAGCATTTAAATTGCAAATATTTTATGCTGCCTATGATTAGAAATTTTATTAAACAGTAAGATTTATTGACCTCTAGCCGTCTAAAACCCAGACTTGATTATTTGCAAATATATTAAATCAAAAGTATCAAATTAATAATAATAAGTTAAGCTGCCACAGTTTTTTTTTTAAATAGTAGGCTGCTTACATTAAAGATTGTTAATTCTAGCCTATCGTGACAGTAGCATTACAATGACCCCGAGCACCTCTTACAAATGCACCAAAACTAATAATAGGAATAAAGACAATATATTGGAAAGAAATATTTAAAATTAATTAGATATTAAGGTGAACATTATGAATTACTCGAGAACAAATTATTTAAATAACATAGCCGGAAATACATTCGATAATGTGACAGCCATATTCGGACCAAACTAAAGGGATATGGAAAATTAAAAGTCAGTGATTCATTTTAAAGCAGTTAAAACTAATCATTACAACAGGTCTATATAAGACCTAATTAACAAAAATTGCATAGAGAATTGGAATAAAATTTAAGCAAGACAATTAAATAAGACTGGGACGTCTTAAGAAATTTAAATCCAAAAATGAACGTATGCTTTTTCTTAAATTCCAAATGGCAATGTGAATGTGGGAGCTGGTTAAAGTCAATTCAGTATTTATTTCGATTTATGAATTGTATAATAAAGGGAAAATTGAAAAAGAAATAAGTCTATATATATGTATATACACAACAGTTTAGCAAATATTTCATGCACCTATTTAAATGCATATCTATAGGAACAATTTTAATTTATATATGTATACATTCAAATGCAGTTTCGACTAAATTGTGTTTATATATAATATCGTTTTAAAAGATCTAAAATCGAATGTGGTAACAAAGAGAATGAGAAAAAGGTAATCACAAGGAAAGAACCACGGCTTATGAATTCAAACTTAAACCAAAAAAGGATTAAAACCCATACCAAAGTTAATTAGCAAAATTGTCGAGTGTATTCAGAACATATACAAACGAGGGGAAATAAGAGGAGGACTAAAGCGTTACTCCATACGAACGAATGAATAAAAAAAAAGGATAGAAATTCTGATCCCATCCGAATTCAAAATAAAAGTAAAAGTCTGACTCTATCTTGTCGGTTAAGAGCTAAGTTAAATTGCCATAGCCTTCTTTGCTTGAAGGAGAATAACCTCATATTGTAGGCTGCTTAGGCTTAAATAAAAAACACATGTACATATGTATGCATGTAAAAGCTACTTTTATTTTGCTTAACATATGAAGTTAAGATAATAGGAAATATTCTCGATGTAATCCTTGTAAATTTGTTGAAACGTCCACCGCAGTTCACTTGCTAGAGAACTGGTTCAATTGGTAAGAAAGTACACTAAAATTATTTTTTCCTTTTCTGCTCTCTATCTGCTTATCTAAACTAACTAATCAAAGCCAAATTAAATGCTCTTGTGGAGCATCAAATTGATTAAAATACCAAAAATGGTGGTAGCTGATAGAAAAAGCTTCAGCTGGTGCCAAAGTTTTTAATCTAATGATAAGTTATTAGCACATGCTCACTTTTTCTCTCTGAGGCAGTTGCAAGGACATCAAGCATCTAGTGCAGCCAACAAAACTCGTCACTTTCGCACTCTTTAAGTGAAATTTTTCTACCGCTAGATCAAAACAAAAAAAGGGGAAAAAAGACATTGAAAAATGAAAAGTGAGAGAGAAAATAACTTGATTCATGAACCTTTTTTTATGGCACGGCCAGTGCTCGCTTTTTTATCCCACATTCAACGAGGCGTAGATTTCTTTTTGGTGTCCCTTTTTTTGTGCTGCTGCTGTTCTTGCTTTGTTGGTATTGTGTGTGCGTGTGAGTTAATGTGTATGTGTGTTGAAAGGCAAGTTTCACAAATGATTTCACATTTTTGCATAAATAAATGTCAAGTGTGCGTCGGCGGCAAGCCGAGAGTTGCTGACAGTTTTCTAATAAACCTCATAGAAGTGTGAAAAGAGAGAGAGAGAGAGAGAGAGACGGATAATCAGTACGAACTACAAGGATAAAGGACTGGCGCAACAAGTTTAATATATGTGACTATCTTTCTCCCTTTTTTCTCTGTGTCTAGATCTTTGTGTCTCTGTCTCTCTGTGTCTGTGTCCACTTAAGCTCAGTAATAATAATAGTAACCTTGGGTGCCTGATGTTTTTCATTGTATGTGTGTGTGTCTATGTGGGGTCGCTTTTTCTCATATATGAAAATGAAAATCTCCCATTGCCACAAGACTTTGGGTCCTTCTTGGTTATTTTAGGATTGCTATTGCTCTGGCAACGGGCGTTGGCAATTTTAATAATGTTTACTTAAGGCGTAACAGCAGATTCTCCTTTCTGACACTCCCCCTGTGTCTCTCCCTCTCCTCATCATTTTTTCTTTCGCTCTGTTTGTTTCTCCCTCTCTTTGTCACTCCGTTTGTGTGTGGGTGTGTGTTTGTTTGCAAATAAATAAAAACTACGTGGGCTGTAGATTTAAAACACAATATATAGCATACTTATGCGGGTCACCACCAACAGAATGCATCTCGTGTGTGTGAATTTGCAAACAGCAAATAAGGCCAATGCCACCAAATCTTTACATTTGGAATCAGAACTCGAAGATAGCTACTCCCAATTCCTGGTCATTAAAACAAACATAAAACATAGTCGAAAGTCAGCTCGCATTATCCCTTTTTCACAGCAACAACAGCACAA
Organism: Drosophila insularis; assembly: GCA_018903935.1. Taxonomy (NCBI): domain Eukaryota; kingdom Metazoa; phylum Arthropoda; class Insecta; order Diptera; family Drosophilidae; genus Drosophila; species Drosophila insularis. The sequence goes on along the minus strand of JAEIFP010000337.1, from coordinate 1,713,502 downwards.
ATGACAAAACATTTTATAAAAATATCACTTAAAGCTGTCACTTTCTGCAGCTGTTGCCTAATGAGCGGATTAAACTCAACTAAAAGCAAAAAATACTGGTTGAACATTTGGTTTTTGTTTCAAAAAACCTTTTTAGGGATCCGTTTTTTGTTTGCAGAGTTAAATTCTATTAAAAATACTCGGAGAAGCATATAGCCAGAAAACGTGACTTTTTACATGTTTCATTCAGGTTTACTTTTTGACTATGACTAGAAAAGCATTTTTATTGCATTTGCAAAAGTAAAGAAGATTTCATTTCAGTTTATTTCATACGCAACGTATACGTAATATGTACATTTCCCTCCAGCAAAAAGTACAGCAATGTTTAAGCTAAATAAATGTAAATGTGAAAACGGTAAGAACGAAAGAAATTCGCTTTCGATTTGCGTCTTTGTCTTTTGTTTGGCAAAGGATTTGCCCTACACAAGGAGCCTGACACACATATACACAAAGAGAAACGAGCAAAGCAAAAAAAAAAAGGAAAATATGGCTGTTCATGCGTTTATATTGGAAAATATTGATTTACCTGCTATCAAAGACATCTGCTGCTATGCCTTAGAGAAAGCATCTCACTTCCATTCCTACTCCTTACGAGCATATGAGTGTGAGCTTTTGATTTCGTCTTTTATGCTGCTGCTGCCAACACAAACACATAAACGCAATAATCAATAGAGATTTGTTGCGGCTTAGGCTGGCAAGTCGTTCAAAGTGCACACGCACACACCCAAACTAAGAGAGAGAGAGAAAGATACACAGAGGACGCGTCTAAATGCGGGCCTCACTCAAAGATGTGCTCAACAAGTGCAGTTAACGCCACATCATTAACATTTGGTGGCATACTCAATGTCAAGGCAACGTGCTTGTGACTGCCTTTGCTTGGCTCCCTTCATACATACCTATGTACATATTTTACGTATGTATATATATATCTATATATACTTATATTCTTGAGGTTATCTTTGGCACAATTTGAAAAGAAACCTATGTACGGTTTCTAGATGCAATATATAATAATAGTAGAATTCATTTTAAATTCACAGAGATGAAATCCTTAAAAATTATATTTTGTTGTTTTTATTTTCTTCTTTTTGAAATTCGGGGATAAGTTGTTTTGCATTAAAGATTATCTTCCCCGATTTTCCGAACGACACTAGAAGATATAGTGGGCCGATCCGGATTATTTTTATACTTGATCTATAAATACTGATTATAAATAGTAAGTCTCCTATAGCTTTTAAATTGACGGAGTAAAGTGCATACACACAGACAGACGGACACGGTATAAAAATCCTAAAATTATGCTTTAGGTCGGGACCAAAATTATGTCTTTTCTGTATCTTTGAAGCCAGTTCTAAAAAAATGAGTTTTGGGATAAAACGAGTTTGAGGTTAGAAGTTTGCCTCACATAAGCAGAACATCAATTAGGAATTACAATTTTTTTAGAGATGATAAAACTTTGTGTGGTACATTTTAAGGCAGTTGAAATTTGAAACTAGATATTATTGGCGAACGTTTTGACCTTGTTTTATATTTTGTTGGATCGATTATTGCAATGGAAACCACCTAAATCACAACCAAATTATTGATTAAAAACTATATTCTAGCCCTAACGGGTCGTAATAGGTTTTTTTTTGGAAACAAACAACGCATACATAAAGTACCAAATTAAAGTAAACCATATTAAGGTTGATCGGGTGATTCAGTATCTAAATTTAGAAGTATGAGTGTAGTCGCATAACTAGTTAAATGCCATCATAACAGCTATGGGAACAGTTAAATATTGCGTTTCTAGCATTTAAATCTCAGCTTGGCATGCCTTTAGGTTTTTTTTCACGTATGAGAAAGTATTTTTAGCGGTGCTAATAATTCACGCAACAAATGCGACGACTGACGAGTCAGTCTACAGTATTTCTGCATACTAACTTAATAAGTTGACAGCAGCAGTCAGTCAGCGTTAACATAACTCCCAACCACACACCCACACACACCTACGCCTATACCCAACTCAAGAGGGTTTGCTTTTTGTTTTTTGATATTTTCCTGGAAACTTTTCTGTTACTTTGACAGCCAATTTAAAAAATTGCCATAATTACGCATATGCCACGTATGGTAGCACGTATTCACTCACTTGCTTCTATGTACATACTTGCATGCGCATACCTATACATACATATATTTGTATGTATATAACACATATCTTTAATTAGCATTTAAACCTATGCTCTGGCTGTCAACTAAAACGAGGGCTCCATCAAAATGGCACACTGAAGCCGGAGTTGGGGTCTTAAAACAGATTTCATTGTTTCGCACATGTTAAATGCAAATGCTTTGTAATAACACAGCTCATAAAATCTACCAAACTAATGCGGAGCCCAACTTTTAGCCATGACAGAACACATTCCCAGTCAGCTACTACCGAAATCACCTCCATCTAACATGCACACAGACACACACACTCTGCTGCCTGTTGCTGGTTTTTCGGAAGGGGAAGATGATGTAGGGAGCAGAAAGGAGAGCCGTCAGAAGAGGACGGCAGTTCGGCTCTTCTGGTCTGTTTGTGCAAAATGTTACTTTGCGTAAAATTATGCAAATTTGATGTGCGTTTTGTGTGAGCAAGAGAGATGCGTTTGGTCCTCATGCTGTGTCCTGCTGTGGCTAACATTTATATAGATGAATATGAGTGCGTTTGTGTGTGTGTGTGTATGTGTATGTGTGTATGGGTGTGCGGTGTGTGTGGTGGCTGCACCGCATACCAAGCCAAGCCCCAAGCAAACAGCACAATTGCTTCTCATTCTGGGCAAGCGAGCAAGAGTCCCTCTTCATTTTGTTTTATTTCGTTTTCTTCGTTTTTGTGTTCGGACAGCAGACAAAGTGCATGGTAAACAGAGCAGCTAAAAATAGTTAGAACAAACATCAAAAGAGAGAAAACTAACATGGCAGGAGTTTTTAGTTCGAAATGTGTAAAGAAACAAACATTTTTCTACCCCTTTACACCATGTTGCACAATCTTTTTTTTTCTGATTTTGTTGGCACAAACAAACGAACTTTAATGGAATAAACATAAAGAACAGGTTTTACTCTTTATACCCAGAAAGAGAAAAAAAAAATTCTATAACCCAATTGTAGTTTTTTACATATCAACAATTGTAATTTAAAAGCGAGCTATGTGAAACAACTTATCATATAGATCATATAGGTAAACCCACAGTACCCTAAACTTGGTATATCTCAGATAGGAAAGCAATTTCAATTCTTCGATTTCTTTTGAATAATGGTTTAATACACTATTATATAGTGAATATCCTAATGTTTGGAATTTTCAATTTTTTTTCTATATATTGTAAGTCAATCTTATCTATTGATAACGCTTTTAATTACTGATTTCTAGTAACAACTCAACACTTACTAAAGAGTATTACAAAGTTTGTAATCCAAATAGATTTTTATACCGTTGCAGAAAGGGTATATTAATTTTGGTCAGAAGTGTGCAACGCACAGAAGGAAGCATCTACCACCATATAATACAAAGTAAATATGTATATAATCTTGAACGGCACGAGACGAGACGAATTGTTCGTCTGTCCGTCCCTTTGTCCGTCCGTACGTTCGTCCATCTGGATCGCCGCGAACTCCTCCTAGACCACAGAGGTGAAATTTGGATAAGAGCTTCTAAATACTGCAGGGTTTGTATAGCTCAAATTCAACCGGATCAGACCACCATACCATATATAGCTTTCATAGGAACGATCGGTCGAAAACAGTGACTTTTATCAATAACTTCATTACGTTTAACGCGATTGTTTTAAAATGAAACATCGGGTGACTATATCCTATAGCTCCCATGGGAACGATGTATGCTTTGCATTTCTCCAGTTTAAGATTGTACTATGTTCTTTCGCGAAAGGAAGGGTAATTAAAAAATTTGCAAGGGTATATAAACTTTGGCGTGGTCGAAGTTAGCCCTGGCCCTATGGTTGTCTATATATTATAACTTAACTTGGGAAGACAGAATTCTTATTTAACCTAATCTGATCAAAGTGCGGCAGCTAAGAAAACACGGTGTATGTAAGAATTTTTGCGCAAAAAAAGAACAACAAAGAACGAAGGAAGGAAGGACGGATGGCGAAATGAGCAAAAAGTTTTTCCAAGTAAATTTTTGGTCTTGTTTCGTTTGTTGTGGGTAGCCCACAAAAGGGAGAAGGACACACACAAGCCAGGAGACTTGTAAAAGGAAACCGCGCATACACACATAAACCCACACACGCACTCAGGAAGAAGGGAAATCAACTGCTCATTATTATGCAAAGTTTTCATTTTGCCTTATCTGCGGAAGTTGTAAGTTAGCCAAGACTTAAAGAGCAACAGTCTAAGTCCTTCATCGTCCTCATCATAGTCTGTATTGGCCATATGTGCATAATTGGCAGTCTAAGGATGTATATGGGCAACTGGCCACGCTTCATATTTCACTTTCATACTCTTTACTATAGTCTACTTCTCGGCGTCTTCTTCTAGCTAAGCACACGCTTGGGATTTTCGAGGGATACGAAGCAAACAGAGATGACTGCACATAAAATTTACTTTAGACATACATATATACACACAGATATACATGTATAGGTATACATAATGTACGCACACACAGACACAAAATGAAATTCAATTTGACAGCAGAAAGGGGAAAAAGAAATGATAAAAAAATTTGCCAAAAATGGCGCTTAATGCGCCAGAAAATTTGCCGCTCCATGAAAAATGAGTTGCCCATGAGTTGTTGGAATACAAACAAACAAAGAAACAACAGCAACAACAAGAAGTATGTGCAAAAATATATGATTTATGGGCTCAAAGCCAAGGCAAGGCAAGAGTCTCCGCTGCTTTGGAAAACTTGGCCGCGTTTTTCTTGTTTTGTTTTGGCTTGTCAATTTTTAAGACAGCGATAAGACAACCGAAGGCTTGGCAATCAGCATATGCACGACCAAACACAGACACACACACACACAGAGAGAAAAAGACAAAGCCATTTATGCAAATGAAATGCTACAGGCGGCTACAAAAGCGTCGTTAAACATGCCAGCTAAATATGCCTCGCCCTGTATCCTGGCCCGCCCTGGCCCAGCAGTCAGCAACCAAACCGACAGCAACATCTACCAGCAACCAACAGTAACAATAACCAAAAATGTAATTGCCTCGTTTCATTTTTAATAACTGTCAATCCTTTTTTCAGCTCGGTTCCTATGCCTTTCACTGGGTGCGGCAATTGTTTGGCAACTTTCTGTGTGTGTGACTCTCTCAGTCCTTCTGTCTGTCTGTCCGTTTGTGTGCCCAAAACCGCCGCTTGTAATTTGCGTTCTACATATGAGCAATAACAACACATAACCGCAACAGCAGCAGCATTCAACAGCAATATAAAAAAAGAGAGAGAGAGGAAAACTTTAGATAAATGTTATAAAGTTGCTTTTTTGGTTGGGATAGTTAACACGGAAACATTTCATTTTCTATAAGCAAAGCAAATGGAATAAGATCAGAAGAATCTAAGATCTAAAATTGCAATAACTTAACCCATGGTTGACTCAACTTAAGCGGGTATGAAATTATGCACTTATGCTTTTATGCGACAAATTATATTAATAAACCTATTTTATAAGCAATGGATTCGAGGATAGAATGTATAGAATTAAGAATTCATTTTTTGACAATTATAAGTGAAACACAACAAAAATATTGTTGATGTTTAATTTAATTGTCAACAGACTGCAAATGGGTTTCCTTCTTTTCTTTTCGTTTTTTGGTAAAACTTTTTAGTTTTTATTTAGTTTTTTTTTATCCCCACCCCTGTCTGTGGCCTGTTTGATAAATGTTTGTCTTAAAACTTTTTCGCCAAACTGTTGCTTAGTTGTTCCTCTATGAATCCAGGATAGCATCAAGGGGTCGAGATATCAGTTCAACGTCAGCACTGCGGTCGAATGGGGGAAAAAAAGAATAAAAAATTTGCTTAAAACTTTAAGTAAACAAGCACCGGCCCTTCGCCCCATTTACCCTTCACTTCTGGTGCCTAAGCTGTCTTTGATGGCCAAAAGAAAGGGGAAGAGCCAGCCAGAAGTTGGCCTTGTTTCTAACTGGCATGGAAGGCTTGTGTTTAACTTTTACATTTAGTGAAATTACTTTCACTTTTTGGTTTTTTTGCTCCCCCTTTTTTGCCTTACTGGTCGTCCTCTGTGTGTTCACCGCATGCATTAATCATTTGAAGTGCACACATACACACACATAGGGAGAGGGATCCGCCACCCGCTTTGCGCCAATTACATTAATCAAAGGCATAAAGCAAAAGCTGCAGTCGTAACAAAACTCTTAGCTGGAGCTCAAATATTTCATTAAAAGAAACAAACTCAAAACTCAGATCCAGTGCTAGAGTCAGGGGCAGAGCCCAGTCCAGAGCAAATCCACTCGAACTATGAAAGGGCATAAAATGTCAATTTTAAACGGACCAAAAACCCAAAAAGCAGCAAGGGACTCCAACATAGTCCGCTCAGTGAGTCCAACCGGGTAAACAATGCGGCAAATTTTGTTTACCCAACGTGACAGAGGTGGATGAGGATGATGGGGATGAGTTGCTAGCCAACAGAGCAACCCAGCAGCAGCTAGCATAAACCATTATCAGCTGCTTTGAGAGATTATACAATAACGAGAGGGCTGGTGGGGTCAAAGTGTGCGGCAGGTGGCAGGTTGGTTAGGCAGGATGTTGCGGGTCAGGGTCGCGTTTAACAAAATGTAAACAGGGCTAGGCGAAGCGATGCCTTAGTTAGTTATCTACCTTTTGTCTGTTCCTAAACAAAACTCTGTTCTACCCCCCCACCACACCCCTGTGTATATTTGCCGGATATTAAGGTTAGTCCGCGTAACGTAATGGCAATGCCAACTGCCGACGGCTATACCGAAAATCCACAAAATGGCATAAGGAAATTGTAAAATTTGTAACATTTTATGCGACGCGGATTTCTTCTTGTGTGCTTTCCCATTATTCAGAAGTATATGGAAATTAAGTTATTATGGTCAGCAAAATAAATTACATAAAAATTTATTAAGCCAACAGAGGAATTGACCACAAATATGAGTTTGTGTAAACATTTTGATAAGCGAAGTTCTATTTAGATTTTATCAAGTTTTGTCGTTGTACAACACTTAACTCTCCTTACTTTGAACCTTCAAACAGCTGCAAAAAAATTCAACCCAAAAAAATTTCTTCCAAGTTAAACTTTTGTTACAATCTTGTTTAATTTAAATGTGAATCGTTGAGAAATAGAGGATAAGTAAGAGTTAGTTAGTACCCCTGGGTAAAAAGTTTGAAGTATTTGATAAATTAAAGAAAGTAAATATATTTTGTAAACATACTACTCTCAACTATTTCTTGCATATGCAAATGCCACCAACATGGAAGAGGTGTGTGGTGAGGAGCGGGGAATGAGATGAAGAGTGGTGGCTGTGAGTAAACATTTTAATTGAAAATTCGTTGAGCCGCAGAAAGTAAATAGAGAAGCTGGAGTTGGTAACTGCTAGCGACAAGTTGGGCACTACAGTGCATCACATGTGTGTGTATGTGAGTGTGTATCAGCGGGTCGGGGTTTTGTGTGTGTGTGTGTGTGTGCACCAGCTTCTTTCATTTAGAGCCATTTGATTTTTGCATAAGCCTGCACTTTTTTTAAAGCATTTGCAAATTTTTGCATGAATAATAAACAGAAAGAAGGCCAGCGCAAAACCCAGTTTTCCCTTCCCACGAAAACTCTCGTAACGCCCCTTTATTTATTGTGAATGGGGCATACCAAAGAAATTAAATTAATTAAATTCCACTCGCCCTCTTGTTGAATGCGTTCGACATGCCAGACGAGCCAACAATTTGTGTAAGCCAAAAAATAAATATAACAAAAATGCGCGACTTTATTTAAAAATGTAAAATAAATATTTGGCGTCTGCGGCCAACAGGCGCTTTATGGCGGTTATTTGTTTCAACATGCACTCATACATATATAAAAATGCTGTATTCCGATTTATACATATGAACTGTTTTTTTTTTTTTTTTTTTTTTTTCTTCATCAAGTCCAGTGAAACGCTTTTTTCCCCTGTTCACTTTTTTCCTGGTGCTGGTTTATTAAAAATTTGTGCAAATGAAGCAGCAATTTAGCATTTTTTTCGAGATGTGTGTTATTATTTATTACAAACACACCCATACACACACACTCACATACTCACACACAGACGCACATGGCAACAATAACAATAAAGCTAAGGTAAAACAAGTGCCGCCAGTGAGCTCGGCGAGTCCTCGGAAAAGTAAAGTTAATTAATTTTTGCTTTTGATTAAAACGCCACCAGAAAAATAAAATAACAACAAATTCACAAAAAGCCACCAAGTAAACAAACAGATTCCCTATCTTTATGTACTTAAGACGAAATTTCTATACACACTCTGTAATATAAATTAGGTAAAAATTTAAATATTTTGTGTGATGTATAAAGTTTTTTCAAAACTTGGAAAATATTGCTTTTAAATTATTGTCAAATATATAGCTGTCATTAAAAACAATTTGTACATAAGAGTATCAGACGAAGATTCGCATTAAGAAATCTCTATAAGCTACATATAATATTTGAAATCATTTAACAAACTGCAGAATTCGATACGAATGTTTCAGAAAGACTTAACTGGGTAAGATGGAACCTATTCTATTCTATTCTATTTGTCAGTCAGCACACAAAGGGTCAAAAAGATTTATATTTCGTCAAGATAATTTTTTTACGTTAATCGAAATACCCCAGCCTGGACAAAGAGTATTGAAATACCACATAAACACACAAATGTCCCTGTTAGGCAAAAAAGAAGAAAGAAGAAAAGTAAAACAAGAGACAACAAAAGGCTTAAGTTCTGATAGCGTGCATGTATGTGTCAGTGTGTGTGGTGTATTTGGTGTGTGTGTCCGTGGAGTGTATGTTTGTGATGAGGCAAAGCTATGCCCAAAGCGTGTATAACATTTTAAACACTTTGACTTTGGAGACATTAATGAATATATTTTGACATGCCAGGCAGGACACACACACACACGCACACACAGAATATGTTGGGTGTGCACACACACACATATATGGAAAGAAAACACAACTGTACAGTTATTTAAAATGCCATTAAATTCCCATAGAAATGTGTGGAACTGTCAGTCAGTCAGTACGACTATCTCTCTCTCTCTCTCTCTCTCTCTTTCTCTTTCTCTCTGTCTGATGATGTCCATGTCCTTGTGGCTCCCATCGCTCCGTTCGGTCGGTCGGGTTGTCGGTCGGTCGGCTGTGGGTCGAGGGTCGTGCCATAGCTGTCAGCATGCATAACTGTTGCTGTCAGGATTATAGCTTGTCATATTATGTATTATAGTGTATTTTATTTGCTTTCAATTAAAATGCGTGTGTCATTCGACTGCGCATATAAATTGCTAACAAAATAAGGCACCAAATTATGCAAACGAGACGAATGAGTTTTCTTTCTACGTTTTTCTTCCTCCTCTTATTATTGCTGTTGGATTTTTCTTTGCCTATTCTTCTCATTTTCTTGTTATTGTTGTTGTGTTTGTAGTTGCTGTTATTCTTGCTGTTGTTGTTGTTGTTGTGGAATTTTAAATGAGTTTATGTCCTGCTTGATTTGCATATCATCTCCGCCTCACAAAAAAACAAGAAACAGGAAAACTAAACAACTTTGTTTACTCCTTTTAAAACGTCAAAAGCAAAATAGACATAAAATATAGACAGGGAAATAAAAAACACACACACATATACATATAGATGTATATAGATTTACATGTATATATATATGCAAATAACATTTATTCATCTTGTAACAACAATCATTGACAATATCATTAAAGTCTTTTGCGGGTTTTGTGAACATTCACTGTGAAAATTCAAAGGAATTATGTGGTAGGGACTCAAACAATTGATCAAATCATTTTATATTTCAGCTGATAAATATCGCTTCTTTATATAAGCAACACAAAAAACGCTTAACTCTTCATTAGTAATCACAGAACCTCCAATTATAGTGGCAAAAACTTCTAATAATGTGTAGACACACACTTAATATTTGAAATTTTAAATATTGTTTCACTTTGTGCATGGTATACCAGAATGACCTAAAGACTTACCTACTTTATTCTAATTTCTTTCCAAAATGACCTCGAGCTTGCTCATTGGAAAGAAAGTTTCGTAGGGCTAAAATCCATATACATAAGTGTGCTCAAGCATTAGACACAAAAGAATTGTGAATATTTTGGAAGGATTTCGCAGATAAAAATTGGGAAAGTGCCAAACTAAATGCGCTTAAAATATCGACGGCACATACATAAGTATTTGAATGGGCAAAAATGTCGATTTTTTTATAATTTCAATTTATGATTTTTTAATGTCTAGGATAGTAAAACTCAGTGCAAAGTAAATATCGATAAAAGTGATAGCCATTGGGAATAATAATAAAGCTAATGCCCTTGACCTTAATGGCAAATGTTTGTTTTGTCTTATTGTTGAGTGCACAAAACACTTATTACTGATTGATACAGATCTAAATTAAAATGGCATAATAAAAACACTTTTGACTATGTCAGACGTGGCCACGGGCACAGGTGTGAGAGGAGCCGACAGTTAAGACTAATGACAGAGGGAGCGAGAGTTGACCTGACCTTCTGGACCTGAATCAATATCTGGAATCTGGATCTCGATGGGTTCTTAAATAAAACCTCATACCAAAAAACTGCGTTCTTGGTTGGTTGGGACTGATTGCCATTGATATAGGAAGCCAGTCACGTTTGAGACGCTTAATCGAAGCGTGTGCACAGGTGCAGAAGATGAAGTTGAATTTAAGAACTTTAAGTTAAAGTTTAAGACAAATTGTAATTGAAATTTTTAGATATTGGGTAGAGACATGACCGTGGCCAGCGAGCAAATGCTTAACTTAATTATAAATTAATTAGCTAACAAAGCATGAGAATGACAGCAGCCGGAGAACCAGCAACCGAACATCAAAGAATCAATAATTAATCGCCTTGATAATGTTTTCAATTTCTTGCTTCATTAAGTTGTTTTATTTTGTAGTCGCAAGAACAAATTGTGGACCAAAGGCGTTGGGCCTTTTGTTTTTGTGTGCCTCTAATCCCCCCAAGGACAAAGTCCTCACTCTGTGAGTCCCTAGCCTAAGCCCAGTTAATACATGTTGTATTAGTTTTTGCCAACCCAATGATAAAAACTTTAGCCAAGAAAGAACAACTTGGTGATGGAAATCGAGATTCACATACACACACTCATACACGTACAAAATCAATATAGTCAATGATTTGGTTTAACTTTCCTCTAATTTCGTTTTTATTTTCTTATTTCTATTTCGTTTTTGATGATGAATTGAATGGCAATATATTAAATACATTTGACATACAATATTCTTGGTCACAGAGACACGACGAGTCGAGACGGAAATAAAACTGAAACCGGATGTGAGCCCCTGATGGCCAGGACCGGAAATTAAACTATTTGTTAGCAAGTATTCGGCTAACAATTTTTTGACAGGCCTCAAAAAAAAAAATGATAATTAATATAGCCTTTCACTCACCTGTCTTCAATACTTCTAGTGTGCTGTTTTGTTGGCTTTTAAAGCTATAGGAATATATGAATTTGTTTCAGATACTCTTTGTTTGTGTGCGTGTTACTTTTTTGTTTTTGTTTTTAAAATAATTTTTCGTTCATTACTGTTGTTTGCTACTATTTTTTGTTTATTTTTTTGCAGGTAGCGAGCGCGCTTAATTTACAAATTTATGAAATTATTTCCGTTGTTTCGTTTATTATATTTTGGTGTGTAATTTCAATCCTCTTGAAAGCAAGTACGAAGCTGTTTCTTTTAGATTTTGTTTGGCTCCAGCAGCTCTTACAACGCAGACAGAGAGACACATACACACACACACATACAAACAAACACAACACACCTTTCTTCTGGCCGGGAGTTTTAGACAAAAAAAAATTGCCAACAACAACAAAAACGAAAAAAAAACTGAAGGTAAGCAACAGAAATGCAGAACGGAGTGGCGCCTTATCGCTTAAGCTAGCTACTAATGTGACTCTCTGGCTGAGGACAGCTTCCGCGCTTTGTGTCCTGCTCACGAGAAGGCTCAACTCGAACTGTGACGAGGCAAATTGTATGTTTGGCAAAACCACCATAGTAAGGCAACTCACATGGAGAGCTCACGACTGGAAGGACGACGACGACGACGACGCCGACGACAACAACAGCGACGGCCACGTTCACGATGAAGGCAGCAACGGTGTCGACCGTCGAGTCGACTCTAAGGACGAACGTTTGTGGAGAAAACCAGCTGGCGCAGCATTAAAAAGTAATATCAATTTCCACCTTGCAAACATCGAATGCGAATGCGAGTGCGAGGTACGGAGCGACCGTACGAGAAAGCAACAGCTAAAACGATTTCCCTGGATGCGAAATGCAGGCGCGTTGCGTGTTATGTCCAATGTAACAAAGTTCCCATCCACCATTTCTTTCCGAACGCCCACGCATTTAGCTTTTTAGGTGAGCGTTGCTCTTGAAACGGTTTTGCTTTTTCTTTTTTGTTTTTGTGTGTGTTTCACTCTACACACAACAACGACAAAGTGGAGACTTTTCATAATTGTTGCATGCCCCATGCCAATGCTCATGATGACAATGATGCTTATGACATTACGTATACGACCAGTTGGACCAGCAGGTCCAATGAAACGTTTGCACATTTTGTAATTCAATCAAATTTTGTTCACAAAAGGTAGAAGTAGTTTAAAAAAAGTATATAGATTGCAATTTAAACTGACTGGATGACTCATTGATCTACTTTTAGTTTTCATATGGTGGAACATAACATATGAATGGAACATAACAATTAAACAAACATTTAAAGACAGATGCAGAAAGACGAGCTGAAGCCAAAGCTATCTTTTGTCAGTTAGATATCCCTTTTTCTTTTGTAAATTACAGGGTATATAATGCATAAATGCAACAAAGCATCAAATTTCAAGTATTGCTGAATATTTGCATGAAAGGGAAAGTCATAGCAAATTGTTTGCTAAATGTTCAACCGATTCGAATTCCAATGAATTTCACGAACATTGAACAATTTTTGCATAGAAATTTGAAATTAAATTAAAACGAAAATTGAAGATATCGTTTACTGGATGCAATAAAGCAATTTCTCTAAAGCCTTTAATACATATATTTTAAAGCTTTAAATAATTCATGTCAAGCCAAACGAAACAACTAATTGGACAAATTGACAAATACACATGCTAAAAATGCAAGTTTTGATTTATGTGGCAATAAATTTAAATACATTTTCTTTTGACAAAATTCCGTTTTAATTGAAAAACTTTTTGCTCTACTTTGAGATTCAAATGCAATTTAGCTAAGAAAGGAAGGGAAAAGTATTTGTTTACAGATAAATTTGTAGCCTAAGTTAACCATTGTTAGCATTTTTAAAATTCATAAAAGGAAATTTTAATTTTATTGCTCTGAATTGGTATTGGAATGGTTTCCAATTTTAAATTATATTTAGCACCTTGTTAAGGTATTACAATAAAATAGAAATTAAATGAGTACAAATAACTTTTAAAGTCATCTTAGTTTTTGTAAATTGTTGAATTCAAATCATTTGTGTATTTATTTCAAAAATAATATCAACTCTACTCTATCTGAATATAAACTAAGCCACACTCAAGGCATACAAACACATATACACAAGTACACTGGCAAAAGCCATTCACAGATACACACACACACACACACACACGCATAGTCACACATTGGTACACTTACATATTGATGGGAAAAAGCGCAACAGGACCAAAATAATTGCGCGTTAAACATGTGCCAAGCTGACACGAGGAGCAACAGCCGAAAACCGAGAGACAATAATAAAGAAAAATAGGAGAGCGAGTCAAGTGAATGAGAGATAGAAAGCAAGAGAGAGAGAGAGAGAGAGAGAGAGAGAGTAAGAGTGAGACTCTTAAGAGACGACATTGAAAGCCGATTTGTTAGCCGAAGCTCAGAGAGTTTCCGACTGGAAATATTCAACTGGTTGCGTTTGATACAAGCAACAGGATATAGTGGAAGGCTGCTAAAAACATCGACAGGAGCAAAAAACATCGACTGACTGTCTGAATGGCTGGCTGCCTGGCACGATAGGACCGCAGGCAAGACGGCCTACAAGAAGGCAGGCAGCCTGTTAGGCACTCGCGTGCTTTAAGCTTGAATACCAAAACAATTTGAGCGCACAATAAAATTCAATGGGCGCAAAGGAAAAGATGGAATGAACGAAACGAAAGCTAGAGGAATCGAGAATAAGAGAAGAAAAAACCAAAAAAAAAACACGGTGGTGGCATGAACGAAAAAAAATTGCGTGTGAAAGGAGCAGCGCCTGTTGAAGGACGAATGGCATTAGAAAGCTGCAAAAAAAAAAAAAAAAACATGAACCAAAAGCGAAAACCAAGTAAAGGGAAGGCACAAAGGTAGCAGTAGTAGCTGGGTGGCTGACTGGCTGACTGGCAATGTTTACGTTGGTCCTGAACGAGTCGTCAGCATCGTGATGTTGGCGATTTCAAAAAATTTGGTGTAAAGAAAAAAAGGTATGCCAGCGTGTGTCGATTAAGATGCCTGGGCATTGTTGTTGTTGTTGTTACTTAGCCGAGGGTTGCTGAAGGTCCTTTCGTGACAGACAGTAAGACCAGGGCCAGGGCCGGGGCCAGAGCCAGAGCCAGACCAAGCAGGCTTATCAATTTGTTTGCCTGCAGATATTTATTTATGAATATCCTTTACTGCTGATGCTGTAAGGACCCACTCACGTCTGCCCAACAAAGTGCCGCGTAATCCTGACATACACCTTTTCTCTGTTTTTACTCTCACTTTCATTCGTATTGCCCGAAGGGTCTGTACCTGTGCCTGTGTCCAGCACCCACATTTTCACGATCCTTTGCTTAATTTTACTTTTATTGCAGATTGATTTTTTCAGATTAAGTTTTCCATTTTACAGGCGATGGCGCAGTTTTGTTCTTTTCTTTTCCTTTTTTTTTTTGCATTTATATGGCCAGCCATTAAGCCGAAAAGAAGGAAGAAGACGAACGGAGCAATAGAAAAAGAGAGAGAGAAAGACAGAGAGAGGGAAAAACTGTTGCCCACATTTTTGGGCAGAGCTCAGTAAGAGAACGGGAAAAGCTGTTGCCTACTTCTTTGGGCCCCCGTCAAGAGAGGAGCAACCTCATGAAATATGAGACGCAACTTTTTCCAGCTACTCAGCTCTGCTTCAATTAGCAGTGCAAACGCAAGCAAACAGAAAATTTTCCAGCAAACAAACTCAAAGTAGAAGTAAAACATTTTCATGCAAATGGTTTTGTTTAACCACGAAATATTTTTAACATTTGCACTTACACACACACACACACACGCACATGTAAACACACACACACACACACATATCCTGTGGCAAAAGTTTCCTCTAGTTAACAAAATAACCAGCTTTTTGCTGGAAAAAAGAAAAAAACAGAAGAAACGTAGAAAATAATAAAAAAATAAACCAAATCAAACCGTGCGGAGTAAATTACACCAAATATTTATCTGTGGTCAATGCTTCAGGGGAGTCCACAAAAACAAAAGAAAAACACCTTTGCATACTTTTCGTTACGTGTGCAATTTAATTGCAAATGATAAATTATAAATCTTGCTGTCATCTCCATCAATTGCGTTTACTCATTTCGAAAGCGATTACCTACTAATTGCCTGGCATTAATTCGGATTAAAAACCTATTTCACTACCAATGAGGGGGGAAATGGTGTGTAAAATGCTTTGAAAGTGCAACAGTCATATCGAGTAGCTACTTAGTACTCGGCATTTGCCATTTTTACTGTCTGAAGGTTATGTCAACTAAATGCTTAAGCTGATTTTCTACGATTCGCCATGACACTCAATTAATGTAGATAAAAAGCAGCTGGGGCAGCAGAGGCAAGTGAGCCACCCGTTCCAATTCGCCACCCGCATAATCCTTTTGGCTACAACTTAATTATGTTGAATCATAAAAAGAAAACTCGGCTTGGTACCGTGGTGGCGGGAATGGAAGTGAAGATGGTTTCAGTACCGTTGGAGCAACGGGCAAGTGCCTTTAAGTCCCACTTGAATCCGAATTGCGTCGCCTGAAAGAGGCCAAACAGTGGCAACTGCAGAGACACACATACATACAAATAAAACGAAAGCAAAAAAGCAAAAAAAACACAACTAATCTTTACTTTGGGTTAGAAGACAGCGACGTTTTGATACACTAATGCATTTAACATCTCTTTTAAAAGTTTTTTGTTTCGTGACTAGTAATTAATACCGTTTTTAGATATTTAGGTGTATTCAAAATTTACTATCAGTTTAAGTAAAACAAAAAAAGGATCACTTTACGACATGGCCTCTTATTTGCTCTAATTTGCCTCAAGGGGAAATCATGGTCAAATCAGAACAAATGAAGTAAGTAAGTCGTCTCGCCGACTTGGATATACCATACACCAGCAAAACAAATATTTTAAATTTATAATAACCAATGCATTTTCGTATTTTTAAAAAAATCTGTTTGCATGCTTTTTACAAGCATATCTTAGTATTTCGCTCACTCAAGCATTCGAGCACCCTAGCGCCCCCACCAGCCAACGGCCACTTCCGGCCATATGGAAAAACGTTTATATGCATAACTTGACTATTTTTATTCCGATTTTAATCAAATTTGGTATTTTGCTTGATATTAGTATCAAATTTAAGTGTGCTAAATTTGATTGCACAAGGTAGAAAATTACGGGAGATAATCGAGTTTTTTCAAATTACGGGGGCGGAGGGGGCGTGGCAAAATCTTTACACATCAAAACTGTGCGCAATTACTAAGCAAATATTTATACCAACTATGGTGTCTCTAGCTAAAATAGTTTTTGAGAAAATCGGTTTTATTTGATTTGCGGGGGCGGTAGGGGGCGTGGCAAAATTTTTATAAATACAAAATGTGCGCGTTTACTAAGCAAATATACATACCAAATTTTGTGTCTCTAGTTGCTATGGTGTTTAAGAAAATCGGTTTTATATCATTTGCGGGGGCGGTAGGGGGCGTGGCAAATATTTGAAACAAACTCGATAAGCGTACATATGACACGAGTCTACATACCAAATTTGGTGGCTCTAGCTCTTATAGTCTCCGAGATCTAGGTGTTCATACAGACGGACGGACGGACGGACGGACGGACAGACGGACATGGCTAGATCGTCTCGGCTGTTGATGCTGATCAAGAATATATATACTTTATGGGGTCGGAAAAGCTTCCTTCTGCCTGTTACATACATTTTAGCGACTTTAATATACCATTTCACCCTATGGGTGTATGGTATAAAAATTTAACTTGTGATTCTCTGTCAAATCTATTGTCAGATTGTATATACCCTTTGCAAACCATTCTCGAAATGTATCTCAAAAGGGCTAACGCAAAAAACGGCAACAACAAAGTCAAGTGCTTCATTACGATTTTAATTTGGCATTTTACCTGGTCCTGGACGTCTGCTGGCCAGCTATGCTGTGTCTGCGCTTAATTAGAACAATTTGCTGGGACGACAAGTGGTCTTAGCATAAACTTGAGTAAATGTTCCCTTAAGATGGCGACAAGCCACCGCCTGCTGCCATTCGCACACCATTTTCTTAAATGTTCAATGCAAATAGTTTTGTTAAAAAAAGAAAGAAAAAAACAAAAACAAAAACGACTAGCAGCAAGCAAGTCAGCACTTCTCTCTTTTTCGCTCACTCTTGGTGTCTATTCCCCTCTCTTTGTTTAGAACCAAGTTAATTGAATTTTCACACCAAAGCCGCCAAAAAAACGACAACAAGAATGCCCTTGCTTCCGCCCTATATAGAGGCCCTAAGCTAAGTATACAAATATATATAAATATATATATAAAGCGGGAGGCTTTAAATGTTTTATTTGACAAAGTAATTAAGTCTGAATAATGCGCATGGAAATTGCTGTCAAGTGGGTCATAATTTGTTAGGCACACACCATCAAATCGCTACGTCACCCCTCTCACTAGCTCCCGTCGTAGGCGAAAGAAAGAAAACGAGAAAGTGGATATTGATCAACATCAATCTCTGTGGCTATGACCGAGTCTGGCAAACAAATGAAAACTTTTTCACTTCATCGAAATGAAATGTTGACAAGCCAAAGCAACAGTTTGACTGATGGCAAGAAGGTTGAGAGCACCGAATGTCTCATGGTAGAGAAAGCGTGGGCGTCTATAAGGACCAACTTGTTGCTTAAGGCAAAAGCCAAGACATTTGAAGCTCATTAGACTCAGTCTGGCCGCTGCAAGTGGGCGCTATATCAAATGCGATTAGAAAGTCAACATTTTTCTTTCTTTTTTTTTAATAAAATCGAAGAAAAAGTTTCATTCTCCAGAAAGTTAGCTTCTATAAAACCGTTAAAATTACATAAAATCACTGTATTTCTGTGTGTGTGTCGAGGCGCCTTATTTGTAGCGCATCAAGTCTCAACTCAAACACAATTAGAGAAGCTTTGCTAACACCCCAAACAACACACACCAACACACCACACTGGAAGAGGGAAAAGTAACCCCCGCCCACCCACAGGACTTCAATGACAAGGGAGCCAACGAGGTTGGGCGGGTGGTGGTGTCTGTCAGTCACGATGGGGCGAAACTTTTCGCTTTGGTAAGCAACTGACGCCATTTTAATAACGCAAATTACAGTCAGCTGTATAAATTTAGTTCTCAATACGTGGGTGAGGCCAAAAAAAAAAACAACAGCCACAAGGTGACTAGGGGTTACCGGGCAAGGCAGGGTCACAGGGTGAGAGTAAGTCGAGGGGGTAGGGTGGAAATTGCCGGGCAACTGTTGCTGGCACCTAGAGCAGCTGTTTTTTTTATGGTATGGTTTGGTGTCAATTCGAAGCCACCACATTTGCACAGTGTATAAATTTGTTCTATAATATTTTCCATAATCACTTATCATTTAACAAAAGCACAAGAAAATTCTTTTAAATTTAATTGATAAAGTTCCCAAAAACTAAAAATATTAATATGAACCAAGTTTATCAATGAGCGATGCCTCAATTTCAGGCTCTTTTAGAATAAGTAGAATAACAAAACTTTAAAAAACATGTTTTTGCAAGAAAAGAAAAAATTATCAATCAAAATTTTAACCTACAGTGGTGGCCACCACGTTAGCGCGATTGATATTCTAAGTTTAAATTTCAACTATGATTTTTTCGACTCCCTAATAAAAATTTTTTTTTTTGTAATTTGTTGGTTATTGTATTTAGATGATAAACCGTGAAGATGTAGATCTAGGACAAAATGCTCCTTATTGGGAGGCGATGAAAATTATCTATTTTATATACAATTTTAATTAATATATGATTCATCAGGAAACTCTCTTCCTATCGTAGATCATGGGGAAAAATACTTAGTATAAATTGCGTACTTTATCTATCTATAGATTTTATATCCATAGATTTTGTAAAAAATAGGTGCTACCCATTTGCGCCGTTAAAATTGGGCCTTTATTAGTTCAAAGGCACCTGAAGAAAAACAGCAGGTCACTTGGGAGTCTAAAGAATCAGAGTTGAAATTCAAAAACCCCAAACGCGCTAACGGAATGGCCGCCACTATATATTTGTTTATAAAAGCCAAATGAGTTTTTAATATTTAGTAAAAGATATAATTGATGTCAATGTCAATGATTCCATATTTCCAAAAGTAACAAGTCGAAGTTTGTTGTTAAACTAAATTATTAAATGCTGAGTTGCTCATTAGGGGCATATCTGACATAAATTTGGATATACTTATATCTTACATACAAGTCCATTAACGTATCGAATTTTGTTTCTCTCTCTCTCTCTGCGATGGCACAAACGAAATTGATTTATTCAGTTATTTTTGGAAAGTAAAAGGCAGATGGTATGAAATTCTTTTGAAATAAAACATGAAATTCAACTCCTGTAAATGCCAATTATAAATCAATTCCAGTATCCATGTCAAACTACATGTTAATCGTGTCCGTAATGAATGTCAAAATTTGTTGATGCCATTCAGGTGACAGTTTCGTTCAGGCCGTTCATGCCAGCAATTTGAAAATAATTTCTCTCTTTCTTTCTCTCATTGCTAAATCAAGAACAATATCAATAAAATTACAGAACAAGATGTCATAACTAAAGACTCGTACAAAGCACACAAACAGAAGACACACATTTAGAAATTAAATTGAAATAATTTGAAAACAAAACCTTACACACACCCACAGAGATATTTAATGAGTGCGTTGGTTTGAAAGGAGTAAACTTCAAGTAAATGGAAGTATATTATGAAAGGACACAGCAGCAGCATCAGCAACTGCTGTAATAGCAATGCAAATGTTCTGCTGCTGTTGCTACTGACGATGATGTTGGCCATAATAATGCTCTTAATCAGGAGCGTCCACAGAGAATGGAGGTTTCAGCTACACAATTGAAATTCAAGATCGAATGGCTCAGCTGAAAAAGCACTACTTCAGCTAATTTTAGCTTGATTAACAGTCAAAAATGTTGTGAAATATGAAACATAAGACTATAATTGTGTTCTAATTTGTTCAAGTCCGTAATCTTTTGAGTTGCTGCTAAAAGTTAACTACTATTTGAATTTGTAGATGTGGTTTCGCTTATAAATAAGGTAAATAACATTTGTATAATATACAAAGATATCTATAAAAGATGGTTACACTTAGAGGGCATTTACTTTTAGACATCAAAGCGTTATTTATGCAAGCCTTACCTTTTTTATTGACTTAAAGATCAATGAAAACAATATTTTAGCGCCCCTTTAGTATGAGCAACCGTCATAGAAATCCGGCTCCGACCATGATAATGCATATAGCTCCCAGCAGGCTTGTCTAAGTATACATATATATGTGTGTTTATCTTTTGTGGCAACTATGGCCTGTGGCATAACCATAATGCTTGGCAGCAGTCCAACTGTGAAGCATCCTTCAGGCTGATGATGTTGGCGATTCTGTTGTTACTTCCATTGCTTCTACTCTGTTGTTGGTACTACAACCGTTACTGTTGTTGTTATATTATATTGTTGCCACAGTTACTGCTCCAATTGCAATTTTGCGTCATATTGTTTGCTGATTTTGTTTCGGGTCTAAAAATAAACAGACCCAACAACTGTAATGCTTCTGTTGTTCTGCTGTTGTTAGAGAAAGGGACACAAAACTCTGCAAAGGACCTGCTTTCCCACATGCACACACAAAAGCAGCCAACCAGCCGCCCTCTAATCAGGCAATGGCCGCTTTTGCTAATGATAAGCCTTGTTTATACCCTTTGCACACACAAAGAAAGTACCTACATATACTTTTAGTTGATCAGCTTGTTAAAGATGTGCACGAATATACAAGAGAGTTTACATCTTCGCTTATCATCCAAGACAATTCAAGGATATTAAAACAGAATCGGTTTCCTATTACGGATTTTCATTAATCTTCACCTGAAATTACAAAGATCATTTAATTTTCAATATTTTTGAATCGCCGTTAAGTTAACTAGCTAATCTAAAGTTTAATTGAGCACAAAACATTTAACCGAAATTTGTAGAGTATTAAATTTGTCGCCATTGCTTTAGGTCAAACATCTCGCTTTCGGTCTCTGGTTGTTGTTGCTGACGGCATCCTGTGGTTGCCATAAAATCATTATGATTGCGTATTATACTGTCATTGATTTTAATTTTAATTTTAATGTTGAATTTATCAGCTGGGCCATTGTTGGTGCTTTCCACCATTGGTCTGTCTAATACGCTTAAATGAGCATTTATTATGCTTGGGCGAGTTTTCAACTTGGCCACAAAGTAAACACAGTCGTTTTAATGAGTTAATTAAGATTTGCGCATGATTTGTTGTTGGAAAAATGATAGTACATACATTTAAACGTATACATATATATGGATATGTATCTGAATGTTTTTTTAATTGCCTAATCATTTTCTTGCACCTAATTTTATAACTCACTTTTTAATCTAAAAAAAATAACCATAAAGAAAACAACTTCAACGCAAAAATGATGTGATAGAGTTTTTATTGTGTATATATATTATATATATTATAATTAAAATTAAGTGTTGAACATTTTTTTTCAATTATTTCCACTTTTGTATTGTTTTGTTTAACGTAACGCACAAAGAAAATTGTTCAAGCCAACATTAAATTATGTATATATTAATTCCATACCGATAATTGTAAGAAAAAAAAAACATATCTGTATATTTTAATTACATATATATGTATGTATATATATTGTATATAAATTGATTTAGGTTTTAAAATTAGGAAAACAATTATTTATTTTATGAGTGAATCTCTGCACTAAACAATTAAAACGGGTTTTAGCAAACTGTAGTTTTAAAATTAAAAATAAAATTCAAATTTTTTTTAATGGAAAAGTGTTTCTATTTTTTTTATTTGTTGTTCTTTTTAGTTATATAGCTACTTCATTTGTTTTTGTTGTTTTTTTTTAAAGCGCCTCAATGATTAGTATTTAGTTTTAAGATTAAGCATTTCACTTTAATTATTATTATCTACAACTAGGACAAAAAAAAAAGAGATGAAACAGTTGCTAGACTGCTCAAAAATGGATTGTTCTTTTCAATTATTTTAAATTATTTTATTGGTTTTTTTTTTCGTTTTTTACTTGCAAAAGTGAACAAGTGTTAAGTATTTAATTTCATTATACGATCCAATCAGATCTAGAATTAAATTAGTTATGTATATATCCCATACAGTTATATAAAAATATATAAATTTTATATAATGAGTTGATTTGTTTTTTTTTTTTTTTTTTTCCTTTTTTGCAATTTTTAATTGTGTTTTTGTTTTCGTTTTGTTTTTCGCGATTTGAAATGTTTCAATTGCTTAATAAATTAAGTTGTGTGTTTTTTTTTTAAGAATAATTTTTAATGAGCAGAAACTCAAAAATATGTCAGAATGCTTTGCATGCTTTTCCATTTATAAAATCAACCTTATTGCCAAATATGTATATATATATATAATTAGATATATCGAATTATTATGTGTATTTATATATGCATATGTAAGTGTGTGCGTTAAGTATACGCCGCTTTGATTCATTTGCAGAAATTTGATTTAAAAATTAATTTAAGTTGCGGAATTTATTTATGTTTTTTGGTCTTAACAAAAGGGGAAAAAAAAAACAAAAAAAAATTATTTTTATATTTAATTAATTTATATCTACTGTACCTGTTCTCAATTCCAATACCTTTATATTTGACAAATTTTCATATCAAAAAGAAAAATCAGATTCCCTTTACATATTGTATACACTTAAACAGCCCCGACTACTATGTTGATAGTGTGTAAGGCTTCTTTCTTTTTAAGAGTGATATAGTCAATCGATCAAATCAAAAAAGGACAGTTGTTCCATGATATAACTGCGAGCGATTCAAGACAGAAGAACATACATAATACATAGATAATCTTCAAACTTGACATATAACTTTTATGAGAATGATTAACCAAACTACTTGCAATGATACATTTACTATGTAGTACAAATCCCAGGGGAATATTTCTTAAACGATTTTTCAAGCATAATTAAATTCTCATAAAAGATGTTATTCGCTCTACTTTTTTCGGATAACTCTGTGTAGAAAATTTGTAGCAATATTTCAATATTGGAGACCTCAAACAAAGCACATTTATACTTTTCTTTCATCTAATTGGCTTAAAAAGGCTTGAAATGAAATTGATCTGCAGTTTAAATTTAATTTAATTAACTTTACTTTAATTTAGTTGAATTGTGTGACTTTCATCTACTTCTTTTTTTCTTCTTTTTATTTTAAAGGCATTTTCTTTCCTTGCAGGAAATACTTTTTCAAATTGTTTTCTTTTGTTAATTATATTCTTTTTTTGTGTGTTGTTGTTTTTTAATTTTGCTTATACTTTTAAAATATTTAAAATAAATTTCATTTTAAATAGAACTTAAAACAAAATCTTGAATGTGTTTTACTTGATTTTCGTCATTGCTTAACTTTATGTTTTCCAAATCCTTTTTACTCTTTCTTTTTCTTGTGCTCTCTCTTGCTTTCGCTAGATATATTCTTCCTTCATTTTATTTGTTTTTTTTGTTGTTTTTTAGTTAGTTAGATTTCACTCGCATAATTTTCAAATTGGAATGACCTTAATTAGAAACATGTACTTTTTTCTTTTTCTTTCATTTCTGTTTTTTTTTTTTCGTTTAATCGAGCTTTACAACGTTTTGGCTTTTGTTTATTAGTTTTTCTTTTGTTTAATGATTTATTACTTTGTGTTATGCATTTAAAAAAAATGTTTATTCTTGTTTTTTTTTCTTGTTTTGGTGGTTTTTATGTTTTTTTTTTTTTGTTTTGTGTTGTTTTACGAGGGTCGCTCAATAAGCAGCGAACTGAGCTAAGTTCAACCTATAAAGGTTGACTAGGTGGACTACTCAATATTTTCAGTATAGTTTTAGTTCGGAAAACACTTCGTACGATAACAATTATGCTATCGGACCAGGAAGCAGTGAACCTAACGAATTTGATCACATTAATCAAAATTTCAGCACGGACAACTACGACAACTACGAATTTTTTGCATCACCCAATCTTTAAAATACTAAGCTATCTGGCATACATTAAGAATTGACTGTTGTTTGAACTAAAGTCGAGGTACTTACTGAATGATCCTCGCTTATGGGGATATGGACGCAGATGTAGTAGTAGTAGTAGCAGCAGGTATGATGTTGTTGTAAGTGATTATGTGTGAGTGTTTTATATGAGTGTGTTTGGAGTGTTCTCCCGGCAATTTTGGCTTGCGTTTTGTTTGTTTGTTGGAAATAGTAAAGTTTGCAATTTTTGTTTTCTTGTTTTTTAACTAACGTTCAAATTTTTTAAATGCATTTAGAAAATAATAAATAGGATTTTGTATGAACGAATTCTTTTTTTTTTTTATACAGGAATTGTTGTGTGGTGTTGGAGTTGTTGTTGTTTGTTGAGAAAAGTGAGCACCACCCGGGCGAATGTGGTGTTGATGGTGTTGGTGGTTTTTAATGATTATGGGTTTTTAGTTCAGACAGTAAAATCTGTTGCCCAATTCATTTTATAGTCATCCATATTGAATAGATCAAAGATATCGCCGCTGGCATTGAAGGCATCTACTGGTCCCTGGACTGTGCTGCTATTGCTACTACCACTACCACCGGCAACATTGCCAACAATGCTATTGGCCATACTGGATACATACTCATTGGGATGTGGGCCAGCCTGAGGTTGGGTCACCGCCTGCATGAACGAATTAAGAGTACTCTCGAAATCATCACAGTCCATGGGTGTGCCATTGAAATGACCATTGACAACTGGGGCCGTGTCCACAGCGCCATTGCAGGTGGAACCATTACCGTTGTTAGAGTTGCTGTTGCCGTTGCCGCCAACGACGACGCCGACACCGACACCGACACCGATGCCGACGCCATTGCCACCAGTGACATGTTGACTCAATTGGGCCACAAAGCTATCCGCATCGAAGTCAACATCGTTTCCAGCATTATTGTTGAGGAGCACACTATCCGGACTATTGGCATCGAGCAGTTCATTAATAGAGGGCTGCAGACTGGGATTGAGATCGCGTCGCATATTATTATTGCCTTTGGACGAGGATGATATGGAGGTGGTGGCCGTTGTGTTGCTAGTGCAATAATTATTCGAATCATCACCAATATCCATCTCAAGCTGCTGTGACATGAGTTCCAATAGTTCATATTCATCGAAATGATTAATTTTGGCATCCGATAGACTCGATTGTTGCTGTTGTTGTTGTTGTTGTTGACCGCTCTGCTGAGATGGCTTATCGTTAATACATTTGGGCGGTGTACTACTGGGCGGGGGAGTGGCATGATGCTGTTCAAAAAAAATGTCCAAAGTTTTAGCAACACTTTCAGCATCCTGCAGTGGCGATGAAACCATATCTATGCTGTCAATAAAACCATGAGCAGTCGTTGTTGTTGTTGTTGTTGGTACTGCTGCTGCTACTGACGTTGCTGCTGATGTTGCTGTCTGACCAAATCCCTGACTCTCATTAGTGTCCATGGCCATATCTAGGGCCGTCATTGTTGACGATGACGACTGAGGCGTGGCTGGTGCCTCTAACTTTGGTACAAGAGGAACAATGCTGGCCCCACCGGCAGCTATTGTCGGAGTCCTGCCATTAAACATAGTTAGCTCGGGCAGCAACGGTGTCAGCGGCGTGATCGGGTCTAGGGCTGCACTTTCGGGCAGTTCGCCCTGCTGGATGAGTATGTCCAAAACATCGCTTACCTGTTCGGACTTGATTCCGACACCTGATTTGCGTTTAACTTGTTGCTGATGATGATTTGTTGTTGCCGTTAATGGTGGCGGTGCGGGTGAGGGAGTCAAGGCGGGTGGTGCCGGGGACTGAGCTGGCTCTTCCTTGATCTTCACCAGCGGATGCATACCCAAGGCAGCTGCCTTATTAGCCGCCAATTGTTTGGTGGCCTCTTCATATTGCGGTGGTGGTTGACTTGAAGTTGGTTTTATGTCCAATTGAATCAAATGTTGTTGCTGTGGTTGCTGCTGTTGCTGCTGGAAGTGCTTGGCCTCAATGGGGAAAACAATGCTCGGTAGTGAATTTGTGCGCTGATGACCATTCAAAAGCTTCTTGGCAACTGTCGCTGACGGCATTGTAGTTGCTGATGTTGCTGGTAATGGTGATGTTGTTGTTGTCGCTGTCAAGCTGATGTTGCCCAGCGTATGAGCTGTCATATGCTGATCATTGAGTCCAAGAAGAAATATGGTTTGATTTCCCTCATTCCATACGAGGCCCACATTGTTGTGATGCTGTTGCTGCTGCTGGTTTGAGGGTGTGACTACTGTTGTTGTTGTTGGTGTTGTTGCAGCTACTGCTGCTGTTGGTTTTGTCGCTGGTTGTAAAATTGTCGTGGTAGTTGCTGCTGCTGTTGTTGTGTTGGCAACATTCGATTTTTTGGCTATTGTCTTAACTGCAGGAGCAGAACTGTGATTGTTGTTGTTATTATTATTGTTATGATTGTTGTTGTTGTTGAATGGAATGAGTACAGTTTGTGTCTTTTGGGAAAGCAGGCGCACCTGTTGCTGCTGCAGCTGTTGTTGCTGCTGCAGCTGTTGTTGCTGCTGCTGTAGTGCTGCCTGTTGTTGCTGTAGTGCTGCAGCTGCTGCTGCTGCCTTTTGCTTTTGTATTTTTGCTTCCAGCTGCTGCTTAACAACCATTTTTTGATTAATTGGCGGCGGATGGCTAGAGTTTGTTGGGACAGTTTGACTAGCATTTGGCTGCTTCTTAATCAAACCTTGACTAATATTTTGCTGACTGCCATTGACTTTTGTGCCAGTAGCTTTTACTGCCACTTTAGCCGGAATCGATTTCTCCAATTGCTGCGGCAACACTGTCAACGTCTGCTGCGGCCCATTCGGTGTAGTCGTTATCAAAGTGATCTGCTGCGAGGGTAGGGCATTTACCACCTGAGCAGTTACCGTTTGATGCTGATGCTGTTGCTGTTGCTGGTGGTGTTGCTGTTGCTGCTGGTGTTGCCTCTGACGTATTTGTTGCAATTCCAATTGAGATCTCTGCAACTGCCGCTGCAATTCATCAATTTTTCTTTGCTGTTCCCGCAACAACTCCTCATTTGACAGTATTATGGTGGCAGTCTGCGGCTGTGGCGGTAATATAGTTTGCAACGTCATGGAATGTGTGGAATCCACATGTTGCTGTTGCTGCTGCTGTTGCGGCTGATGTTGCACCACATCCATTTGCTCGTGCTCTAGCCCCCCATCCGAAGAGGTGACCAGCATGGCCATTGGCTGCGATTGATCCATTACACCGCAATTGCTGGTGTCCATGGCATCACTGATCGTGATTACTTCGGTGCTGGAGACTGGTACTACCGCACTATTGGAGCATTCAATGGCCTCCAATGGCAAATAGGGTTTAAGGCGTTCAATAAGCTGCGGCTTCGGTCCCGACACGGGCAAATTTCGGCGCTTGAGATGCTGTTTGAGGTCTGAGACTTTCATTTTCTCTAGCCTGGTCATATCGGTGATCGAACTGGCGGTGGACTCGGCATAGCTAGTGGCCGGACTGGGTGGTATCGATGAGCTAATAGAGAGTGCCGGCGAGTGTAAAGGCGGTGGATGTTGGACGACAATTGGAGCAGCAACTGGAGCTGATATTACCACCGAACCAGTTGCTGTTGCTGTTGTCATCGTATTGGCACCCAGTCCTGGCACTGTTACTGGCCCTTGCACTGGCACTGTCACGGACGCTGAACCCGGCTGCTGTGGTGTCGCGATCAACGACAAAGTCGGCGGCGAGGGTGTTGCTATGGGTGTGGGCGTTATCATGGTAGCATCACCGAAATTGAGTGGAGAACCACTCACGCTACTTGTTATCGATATGGTATTAGGTAAAGTGATGGGAGCAGGAGCAGGAGCTGGAGCGGTTTGGGATTGGGCCAGAGCGGGCACCGTTTTGGTTGTCACCGTAATGCTATTGCTGCAAGCAGCACCACCACCAGAAGAAGCTGCTGAAACCGTCGACGTTGCTGCTGCTGTTGATGCTGGCAATATAGATTGATGTTTGTTTAGATTCTCAAGAAACTTGAGCAGACAATTCTGTTGCTCCAACATCAATTGATAGGATGTCTCCTCTGGCTGAGTTTGATCTTGTTTTTGGCCAGCGGCACTTGGAGGTCCCTTGTATTCATGGAATTTGATGGTGCGCGCCTTTGAGACAGGCTTAGATTTTGATTTCTTGCGATTCTTATCCTTGCCGGGCGCATCCGACTTAACAGAGACCGGTTGTAGTTGCAGACGCGTTGTAGCAGCTGTGGGCGGTGGCGGAGAGGCAATGGAAGACAATGGACTTAATGTGGAAGTGCTAGAGGCCAGAGAACAGGGTGAGGCAAGCATGGGCAGGAAATGATTACCCAAAGGACTGGCCGTCGGTCCGGCCACACTTTGGCAGAGTTCCTCAAACAAATTTGCCGTCTCTTGTTTTACCTTAATAGAGGCGGCATTTGTCTGCAATACATTGCCTATGGGCAGGGGTGGTGGTGGCGGAGGTGGTGGCACTGGCACTGGAGCCGGAAAACCCACTGTTGTAGCTGTCGTTGTTTTTGTATTCGGTTGTTGACTGGTGATCTGCTGGAGCTGCTGCGGCGTGCTAACCATCAACTGGCTACCACTACTAGTCGTGGGTATGGTCAAAGCCACCGTGACAATGCCAGCCGAAGCAGCTGCTGCTTGCAACACATCTGTTGGAGCCGACACTGGCACCGCCCCCATCGCCATGTCATCACAGCGAGGTGGCGTCTGTCGCGTATCGCTCTCCGAACTCTGTGAATCCTCATCGAAAGTAACATAGCTATGCGGATGTTGTGGACGTGTCAACAATCCCTCACTGGTGGCCTTGAACGAGACAAGTCCCTCCTTGACAATCTTCTCGATCGGTTTCTCCGTATGCAGAATGTTCTTTTTAATCAATTCCAAGGGACCGGGCCGATGTTGAATTTGAGAATTCAATTGATCTGCTAGGCGCGCCTTCTTAAGCATACGCTGTTTCTCCGCCAAACTCGGATCGATGTGGCATTCATCTTCTTCGAGTATGTGCAGACGTTCGAGATCTTCGCGATTGGGTCGCTGTTGAATTTTAGCCTTCAGCAAATCACTGGTCTTGGCCCTTTCCAGTTGTTTGCATTGTTCATGGATGGCGGGCGATGTTTTTAGAGCTACAAACAAACGAGAATATATATTTAAGGATTATAAATAAAACGAAAAGGAGAGGTAAAGGGAGGTTTCATTCTTTTCTTTTTTTACTACTTTTGGCATCATTATTGTTAATTTTTTTTTCTCATTTTAGCTTTAAGTTTACTTTCGCTACTTTTAGCATTATTTTTCTTTTTGGATGGTCGCCCAGAAGCATTCTACATTTTTTTGCCAGCCAACCAACAACTTTTCCACGCACTGCCAACTGGCGGCTTTTGTTGAAAATTTATCATTTAAATTCAAATTCGCTTTTGGCTGCGTTGAGCAGAGCATTGAATTAGTTTGTGAATTTGCGTATTTTGTTGATTTTTTCGGCGGTTGCTTTTGCTTCTGCTAACGGTAAGCATTTACTTTACGTATTTCGCTCTTCGCTTGTGCATAAATTTCTCTCTCTTTTTCTCTGTGTCAAACTCTCAATGTGTGTATTGGGGGAAAAGCCATTGAAAATGTTTGACAATATTTGCATATCTTTTTGCCTTGCCTTTTACTTTTTGAATTTTTGGTTAAAAAGAAAATAAAAGCAGATGCTATTTGTGAGGTTAATGTAATTCTTAGTTGAGAGGGAAATCTATACGCACATTTTCCCTTTTCCACCCAAAAGAGGAAATCTTCTGCTCTTTCTGTCTTTCTTTCTTACGTGCATGTATCTAATTTTGACGGCTAACTAAATGTACAATTGTGGCAATATGTGATCTCTGACATCACATGTCAGATTTCCTTTTCTTTTACTTACATGGTATGATGCCCTGCTCGACAAGTTGTGAGTGCGGCCTCCGCACCATCAGTTTCACTTTGAGCGCTGCAAAGATAGAAAATGTGTGAAGAATGTCGTTAGGTTTACATTAAAGCGAAAGTAGACACAAATCCTAGGGCTCTTTCTGAAATCCTTCACTTCCTTTTCTACCCACTATTACTTGAAACATATGTTTGGTCGTTTGGCGGAGACCAAAATCCTATTTTTTTCACTCACTCATCATTTCGACTGTCTTTTGAGTCTAATATTCCCAAGTTTTGTCTTGAATTCAAGAGAAGTCAAAGCCAACAAGTTGTGGACACAAATCAAAAACCTCAAATTAGAAGACCACAAAAAACATAAATTATGTAGCAATACGAAACGCGAGCTAGTGGAGTTACCTCAGAAAAGAGGGGAAAGATCAAAACATATAAAGCTCATAAAAAAATTCTCCCTAACAGCTAGGGGGAAAAAAAAGAGAGAAAGAAAATCAAGTGAAAAACTTTTTCTGTTGGTTTTTGCCTTTGCTCTAGCATTTTTTTTTTTTTTTCGACAAGTCAAAGCAATAAATGTCGCGCCCAAAACAAAAAGGCAGCTGCAAATGGTACAAAAAAAAAATAAATAAAACGCTCACAGAAAACCAAAAAGAAAACGCACAAATATATTAGCACAATTTTGAAAAAGTTTTAATATCTTTATGTGTATGTATGTGTATGTGTATGTGTGTGGGTGTGGGTGTGGGTGTGTGGGTCTGCGAGTGTGGAAGTACGTACGGGATGTGTCGAGTGTAAAGTTAGCACCCAAAGAAAAATTCAATATTTAAGCCCAAAGCCGGAGAGAGAAACCGAAAATGAAACCAAAGCTGAATGAAATAGAGGGAGGTAAAACCAAGAGAGCGAACTGTAACTGAAGGGACGCCCCATGGGGCGTATGCGCAATAATCTGATTATGTTTGCAACTGTTGCGGCTAAATGACAGATTGATGTCAATTAGCCTGACATGTAGTCAATGTGAAAGTACTGTTAAATAATGTTAAATAACAAATCAACAATCAAGCATAAAACGGGCATGATATGTATGTACATATATATAAGATACTTAAATGCAAACGGATTAATCTTAGCCTTTTGACAGATAATGCTCTGTTAAAATTCAATTAAACTGGAAGCTCAGATAAATCCGAATTTAACTATCAAAACTTTTTCATCAACATTAAACACCTCTTTAAATGACGTCTAAATAAAATGTGTAATGAACAATTATTATTGTGATTATAATTGAGTATAACAATAGACTGGACAACATTTTTGTATGAAATCCGCTTTGATCTATTATCAGATGGCTTTTAGTCTATGTTTGAAATAATGAGCATGTGACCTATTGTCTTAATCTCATTAGCTTCAATTAGTTAACGAGGTATTAGCTAAATGATTTACAAAATGTGTTTGTCTGTCTGTGCTTGTGTGTTCAGTTTGGTCATATAATTAAAACGAAATAATGCACATCATCAGCAAAACAGAGGCAAGAATATTTCCAAGCCAAAGCCCCAGATGAAATAAAAACACACACACACAGGCATAGACAAAGACAGAGAGAATCTTATGTGCCGCTGGCGAATAATAAAGATGAAGGGGAATGGAATGAATGTCGGTGCACTGCTTGATAACCAAAACTGTGGCTGCTTGTGGTTGTCCATGCACAGTCAGAATACAAAGAGAAGGAAGGCCGAGCATTAAATGCCACAACCAGAGCCAAAAAACTGAAAATGCATTACCGACATTTGGCATTTGGCAAGTTGGTTTTCGTTGCGGTCTCTACCACATGGATGTAAGCTCGAGCACAATACATTTGTAAGTATGTAAGTAAGCAAGTAACTACACAACGCAAATGGCTCTAGAATCTGCATAATGCTAAAATAAAGTCTAAGACCATTTGGCTTTGAAACAGTCAATAAGGAAACGTTTCCATTGGCCTGGGAAAACCTATAAAAACAAAAGGTTGAACTCTTAAATTGTAGAATTTATGGTATGCTTGAAGTTTATTGTTTTTATAATGCATCGACTGTAATTGATTAAAATGTAGGTATTGTTTAGGCTATGTTAATCATTTCTTTTTCTAGAACCAAATACTAACTGAAATTACAACAAATTGGGACAAGACTCTTCACACACACCCAAACGATGAAAAAAGGAACACATACAACACTTGACGCCACAACAAACAAAGTCGACATCAAAGTGTGACGATAAGATGGTATTAAAGCAATTTGGACTCTTTGTCGAAAAATCATCATAAAAAACGACAAGAGAGCTGCCAAGGCGCGTAATTGTCTCGACGGCGTCCTCTACGTCGACATCTGTCGCTGCTGTTAACCAGTGATGGCGACCATCAGAGCAAGAGCTAACAAAAAAAAAGGCTAACCTTAATTCGCATATCTTCTTATTACTTCAAGATTTATTTATCTATGTATAATTTGCAGCTTTTAGCATAATTTGCAGAAGGAATTAATAGGGGAAATAATTCGTGTTTAAAAAACTATCTAAGTTAGCTTGAAAACCCTCAACTTTACAAGCCATGTAAGTAAGTATGTATATCGAGTTATTAATGGAAAACCTATAACTCTAACTACAAGAAAGTAAGGTCCTTACTCTTAAAAACTAATACAGAAGGCTTCATGTATAATCTCTTTAGGAAAGATTTCTGTTTGCAAAAAAAAAAAAAAAAAAAAAAGGAATTATTTGCCATCACTGTGGCAGATCAAATGGGCACGCATTTTAACGATTGAAGTGTGCCACCATGATAAAATGTATAAAAAATTCATTTTGGTCAGCGTCTTGATTTTGTTTATGCGCCAAGCCAAAAGCAAATATTTTGACCATGTAACACACACAAACACACGGAGTGAGAGAGATGAAGGAAACCTCTTCTTAAGAAAATTGTTCACTGGTGACGCCTGTTTGCCAAATTAATGTAGATATACATACATATATAAATATATATTTCGGTTTGAGTTTGCTTACAACAAAAAGAGAAGAAGAATCGAAATCGGTGTTGCTGTTTACGTTGTGTTTTTACACCTACCTACCCATACACAGAAAACACACACACACATACACGCACACACACCTACATATACAGAGGTAAAGCGATTGATAAAAACAATAACAAAATTCCAAATTAAACACATAAAAGTTTTTATGCGAAAGCAATAAAAGTGTAGACGTAGCCGCTAACAACAAATTTTCAATCTGTATGTTTCTGTTGTTGTTGTTGGTGTTGTTGTGGGTGGATGCCCTTCTACGTGAAATTTGGGGCCCTCCTCCCAATCGCTAGCTACCCCCAAAAAGCACAGCATCCGAGGCGAAGGTCAGGTAAACAATGAAATATGGAAGCTAGAGAGGGGTAAGTGGTCCCCCAACGAAGAGCGAGAGTGAGAAGGAGTGACAGGGGAAAAAGAGGGTGAGGTAAAAGTTGGCTGACCACAAATACACAACATGGCACAAATATTTTCTTGTTGTATTATAAAATCGATTACGTGATCTTGCAGCGCCTTCATTCTAGCGCTCTTCTCTCTCTCTCTATATATCTCTTTTTGTTTCCCTCTTTATCTCGATCAATCTATCTTGCTCTTGTTAAACTAAGACGCCATCACCGCGTGAAGAGGCAGGCAAATGAATGAAATGAACGACCGCAATACAGTGAGTAGAAAAAAACCTACGGACAAAAAAAAAAAAAAAACCAAACCAAGGTCTAAAAGATTTCCCTTTCTGGAAACCCGAAGCCGATCTGAAACAATATTTTGGTGATCCCGATACCTACTATCGCCGAAGTTAAGAAGAGCGAAAGCTTAACAAATAAAGTTCTCTATATTGGATAAAGTTTGCCAGACAAAATTCATTTACCCAAAATGTGAATGAAAATCTTAGAGAATGTGGTTTAGGCAGTAAAAACAAAAAACAACCACCGTGTTTTTGTGCCAAAATTCTCGAAAAATTGCATTGACATTTATCATGACTTTAACAGGGGTGAAGATAGTGAACGAGGAGGAGAAGCATTCCCCAGCATCCCCTTTTTCCGGCCTGCTTTAATACGGGCCTTTGGCGCCCATGGACATCTTCGACGCACTAAACCAATATAATCAACCAACCGACCAATTCAAGTCGCGTGCAGCGTGTTTATTTGTCAAAACATTGTGCAGTGCCTTTGCAGCGACGACGCCTTCGCCTTTTTCGGCTTTTCTGGTTATTTTTTCGATTTTAATTTTCTCTGCTTGGTTTTGCCATGTGTTTATAATAAATTTTGGTTGCAAATTGCAAAATGTTTATACTGAACGAGACGGCAGCCATTTCTATAGATAGTGGTTGTTGTTAGTTGTTGCTAATGTGCAGTTTATTGTTGTTAGATAACTTTTTCGGCTGCCTGCCGGAAATTTTTTTGCACAAAAATGAACCCAACGAAAAAAAAAAAAAAAAAAAAAAAAACCGAAACAAAATTGTATAAATATTTAGAGCCTTTTAGCCCCAGTCCAGGGTCAGGGCACATCACCCTATCTCTAAATTTGTGGGAGCCTGAGCATTTCCGGTTTTGGGCCAAATGCAGGCGACAAGAACTGTCAAAACTATTAGCGAATGTGCAGCGCCGCCCATACACGCACACACACATACATACATATACCATATATACATATATATACATATTTATATATATAAATATATATCTTGCGACCGTTCAAAACTAATAAGTAGATTTCTTCTCACTCAAATATGCTAAAAACAAAATATATAGGCCAAGCCAAAAATGACAAAAGAAAACGAATAGAAGGAAAATTGTTGACAAAAAAATATATATATGTACATATATATTTTGTAGACTCTTTCAGCTATGAATGAGTTCTCTGTGTGCTAGGGCTGTTGTAGGGGGGTGTGGCACATCAAGTGTACGCCTTAAGTGCCTGTAGCGCAATGACAGCTTCATTAAAACCGTGTGCTCTTGTAAATACCCCCAACAACCCATACCTAGGTTCGTCTATCTCTTTCCCTCGCTCTCTCTTTGAAATATTCAATTATGAGTGAAGAAAGAAAAAAGATTCTGCTCTGACTGGTCATAATGATGATGTGGATTTTGCTTCTGCTGCTGCTGGTCATCATTTATGACTAAGCAGTGGCAACCAATAACAACAACAAATGAAAGAACAGAATAGAAAACAAAACAAGTTGACAAATGCCAAACAGCCGCCAAGAAAAAGATGGCCAAATGGTTTTTGGGCGTGGGCGTAGTAGTAGCTGAGACTAAATCTGTAAACAACTAAAAACTAATGACATGGAAAAAGGGCTTAAAGTTTTTGCAGTGTGTCGCAACACACCTCGATATCGCTAGAGAATCTTCATGCCTCTGTATAATAAATAGAGCAAACTATTTTCACTCTCCTTTACCTGCGTTCCAAAAAACAAAAAAAAATACTCAAGGTAACTTTCACCAAGACCATTATAAAACCTTAGACTAAAGATTAAACGATTTTCTACAAATGTTCTAACAATAAAAAGTGAGCGTAAATGAAATCGATGACAATTCAAATATTTAATTTCGCTAAATTTTCATTAAGACAACTTTCTTATTTTTTGCTCACCGCGATTGAGCAGGACTGAATACTTTAATGAAAATATATACTGTTGTCATGTATATATTATTAGAAACATACAACTCCATGTAAAATCCTGGTTTATACAATAAAAATCAAAATGCAATAGATTTTTCAAAACCGATTTAAATAAATTATAAGACGGTCAAATACCCAAGGGGGCATTAAAAAATAAGTAATACTGCGATTTCGTTAATCACAGCTCCAAAAAATATAATCATTTTTATGGTACTCACATTCTTTGTTCTTATCCATGGCCGGCTGCAGCGGACTGGAATCAACAATAGCTTTTGGTGGCGATTGCCTAGCATCATAGCAATCCGAATTGTTGCCATCATCGCTGCTGCCTAGAAATGTAGCATGCAAACGTTGTTCACCTGGTAAAGGGCAAAAAACAACGATATTAGAATACCAATTTTTCGAAAATTTTTTTTCAAATTTTAACTTACCCTCCGACATATCGTCGAAGGCCTCGTGCAGTAATATGATGTCCTGAAATGTATGCTCTAGGGCCTTACCGCTGAGCCTGGTGGCCAGCAGGCCGTTGCAGGCGGCACTCGAAATTAGCTCAACGGTTAGCGGTGATTTCGATATGGTGGCCAGCAGCGGAGAGCCGCCGCTGCCACTGCCGCTGCAACCACTGCCGCTACTGCCGCTGCTTAGACTGTGCAACGATGAGGATTTCACCAATTGGCCAACTTGCTTCTGGCTATTGTGGCTATTGTGGGTCTTTTGTTGTGTGGCCTTTAGAGTCCTGGCCAGACTCTTGTTAGGCGATGTGGATGTGGATTTATTAAGGAAACGCGTCGCCGTTGCTGCACTAACCGATTTCAAACTGGAATTCGAACAAGAACTAGAACTCGATGAGCTGCTACTGCTGCTGCAACTGCTCAGGCTGCTGCTAGTGGATTTTTTGGAAGAATTTGAGCTTATGGAAGAAGCGGGCGAGGCTGATGATGAGCAGCTACCTAAAATGATTGTCTGTGGCTGTTGCAATTGAAGTTGTTGCTGCTGCTGCTGCTGTTGCTGTTGCTGGAGTGTATTATGGTTGCTGTTACTAGTCGATTTGGTATCAATGCTAATGGGTATAACACTGGTGGCCACTAATTGATGTTTCGGTTGTGATATCAATTGTGGTTTACTTCCTACTGCTATACCAGATGTACCAACTACCGCTACTGTTGCTGATGCTGCTGCAGTGGGCGAAGTGCTGCTGCTTTTAAACCAACTGGGAAAATTACCCTTTAGCGTGTCTAATAAATCCTGATCAAGCGGTACACGCCACGATGCTGGGCCGCCGTCCACGCTGTGCGTAGACTCTGAAAAAACAAAAGCAAACAATAAGATCAACATTGTGATTAATGAGCACTTAAAGTGTCTTAGTATCTTCTTAAACCTATAATGTGGAAAAAAGGAATTATTTTAGTTAGTTATCCACAACCAAAAAAATCATTTAACTAGCACAGCATTCTAGTTAGTTATCCTCATCCAATAACGTAAATAAAAGCTAAAGCTAACGATAACATAAAAGCTGTCTTCCAGTCAACGAAGTTTTTGGACCGCATTTAATGAATTTTCATTGCGAAAATCAAGTCAGTTTCGGTAGATTGATTTTATAACTACTAAAATACAATTGAATTGACCCAGTGCACCTGAAAAAGTCTTGAAAGGTGAGCTTCTCCTTCTCGTTCTTGCATTTCGTACTCTATCTAAGCCGAAGCGAAATGTTTACCACTTTATTTTCAACCATTTCTTTTTTAATTGCACTTTTCTTTAGCTTTTCACTTCTGTTACTGCTGTCGTTCCGCTTCTGTGGGTCCGTGCAACAAGTTCACTCTCAGCATGGGGCAGCAATTGTCTGAAAAATTCATTAAGTTTTTCCCTCCATTGCATTGGTCATAATGAACTTTTGCAAGTAGATTTTCCTTTGGCTTTCCACAGAGAAGTCACTTCATTTGCATTTGCTTTATATATATATACGAGTTTGCGTATAAATATATTTTCATTTTCTGTTTTGTTTTACTCATGTTTTTTTTTTCTTTTTACAGCACATTTATTTATTTTAATGTTCACCCTTTTCGTGGCGAAGCCAATGACGCCAATGTAGTGCTCAGTGCTCATTGCTCTGCCGTGCTGTGCTAGTTATTTATGCTAAACACTGCCAAGTAACCTAGTTTGTCGGCATCACACACACAGTCCCATTTCAAGTCCCTCACCTCTCTCTGTCCCTTGATTCCCATCCACCCACACCCACAACATATGCTGCTGCCGCACCTCATTCCCATCTGTCCCTGCTCACCCCTTGCAGCATACCATAGAAATCATACTTAGCAGAGCGCATAGGTTATATACCCTACGATAAAGTGAAATGAGCTATACGCTTATCTTAAAAATGTGTTAAAACTATTTGTCTATTCATATTTTTCTTCAATGTAGTCAGAAAGCTTGTAAATTGTGCGACTTTCAGTTACCCTGCAATAAGCTACGCACTTTAGAGGGAACTACTAGTACGAGGAACCAACTTCTCCATTCTAAGTAGCAAGTAATAATTTTTGATGAGAAACTTAGTTTCACACAGAATAAAGTTTTTGATTTGGGAAAACCCAAATAAATAAACAACAGAAGGGACAAGAGTAAGAAAAGAAAAGAGATCCATGTATGGATTTTACAGAAATTAAGGCTATTTCACATCAGTGAATGAAATATTCAATTCAATTTAATTATTAGAAATCCATTGTCTAAATATAAAATTAATTGCTATTCGTCGAAAAATGATCTATATATAAGGTAGACGCTTGTAAGTTGTTCTATTTGCCGCTTCTTTAACACTTTTTAGGCGATTTCTTAGGCTGGACGTTGAAAACGAGTGAAAGACAAATTACTGACAACACATTATCGATCGCTTGGAACTATTTTAGTATAAGCTTTAAGAAGCTAGTGCAAGCCTCTCCTACTAAGTTTTTCTTAAATTAATGACACAATGATTAAAAGATGGACATGAATTGATAGTCGCGCATTTTGCTGCTGTTTGTTGTATCTCATTCAACAATTTTGAATTTTATAATTCTAATTTGACGAATCACTGAGTTTTAATCTCAATAGTCGCGACAGTAAAATCCGATGAAAAATCTTGGCACTTGATGGCCAAAAATTGCATCATGCTTAAGCAGCGACATTCCCAGACGCGCCTCAAGTTATGCAATGTTATTGCCGCACATTTTTAGCTCTAAACCAAAAATATAAATAAACCTTTTTTATATATATAAATATATATGTATATGTGTATATCCTTTGCCAACATATAAAAGACAAGACTGTGACATGCACTTGTCAAATGTACAGTTTGTGTTTATTTTTGGCAAATGGTTTTGTTCTTTTTTTGAAAATAGCTTAAAAAGGTTCTCACTTTGCCTCAGCCTCCTCAACTTTGTAGTGCTTAATTTTAGAAATTAAAACCAAATCTTCTTTAGGTCTGTAACACATTGAAATAGTAGCAGTAAAAAACTGGGCCAGGCTGGTAAAATGGTCATGTGGCCAAGTTATGGCTGATTAAAACCACTTGCGATGAGAAACAGAACAAAATTCACATCACGCGACATCATCGCCTTGCACCAGACACCCTCCCACCACACAGATTTTGGCATGGCAGGCAGCACTTTCTGCTTATTCTTCCACCATCAGCCAACCATCACCATCGTCTCCTGCACTGCAGCAGCATAGCTTTGATGCTATCGTCTCTCCTGGCGCGACATATTGTCCACACGCAGGCCAAAACATTCAAGCCATTGCCAATTCTAATTATAAGTCACAAATTGTTTCTTTTGTTTTCCCTTTTCGTTTTCTTTTCTTCTTTTGTTTTTTGTTCTTTTGAGCTTTAAATTGAAGGAGAAACGCCCTGACCATAACAACGTGTCAACTAGGCGTATGCGCAATGTTCACGCTCTACCGAAAACAACAACAACAATTGTATTCAACAAATGGCAAAGGTGTTTCTAATGTGTATTGTTGCTGCTATTGTTACTGCTGCTGCTGCTGATTCTGCTTCTGCTTTGCTGGCTAAAAGTGTCAAGCGGAAACAGAGAAAAAGGAAATTATCCTAAAAGCAGATTTAATGATGCGTAAAAAGAAAATTTCATTAAAACAAAAATAAAAAGAAGCCGCTAAATCCCCTCGGGTGAGAGTGTAAGGTAAAAAGAAATTTAGCAAATTTCTCTTAAATCAAATAATTATTTGAAACACTCACTCAATCCAGAGCTACAAAGTTTACAATGCTAAATATAAAGAAGGCCCAAGCATACTTATAAATTTTATTAATTCACTCAGCCTATTCACTCAGTTCAGTTATAACCATTTGATTTGCGACTTTTACTTTCTTTGATACATATTTCTTTCTCATTATTATCTAGCTATTAAAAGATAGATTATATTATTTCCTCACAGAACTATTCTCGATAAATCTTTGTACTATCTTTGCATTTTAATCTGGGATAAAACAAATGTCGAAAACCGACACATGGTAGTTTTTTCTTCGCGGTCTTTCGACTTGTTCTAGTAGTAATTAACTATTTGAAAATAAGTAAATTAAAATTTTAATGCTTCGCTCTAAATGGCTCTTTTTATATTGTGTGTACCTTTTAATTGTTTTAATTAGATAAACTTAAGCAATGATTAAATGCAGCCAATGAAACAATATGAAAATGCTTTGAAAAGATTCAAAGGGAAATCTATCAAGTGGTGAGATGACTTTGAAATTCGATTCGCTATTCAAATGGAAATCAATCAATTGATGAAGTGAAATAATCCTTTTTGGCCAGCTTAATTAAAATTGCAAGAATTAACATTTTTATTGTGCGCCTTTAGCCTGTGGCAAAGCAAATAGAAAATGTAGCTGTGTGTAATTTTTAGTTGTTTGCTCAATTAATTTCTGTTGTGGGGTTGCATTTATATATTTGAAATTAATTTAAAACTTGTTGCTTTTATGCTAATTTCAATGAAACATAAATACAAATAAAACAGTTACACACACGCAGCCACAACTAACCCGCTTACACATTCACATACACACCCACGTCCACGCCCGTTCCTATGTCATGCCCATGGACATATCCAAGCCCCAAGCCTCCCGTTAAGAGTTGAATCAATAAATAAAACAAATACACACGCACTTTCAATAGGTTTTCCGGGAGGCCATTGGTGGGCGAAGAGGCGTTGACAAAACTATATAGGAGTCCCCCCAAATTGTATAATACAATAAAACCAAGGAATCACCGACCACGACCACAAAAACAAAAAAAAGACGAGAAAAACCAAAAAACAAAAAACGAATACGACGAAAAGGACTTAAGCCGAAGCACTTAAGTTGATTTTATGGCCGAAAGCAACAGAGCAACAGTGAGTGAAAAAAGCAGGCAGTTGGTAGGCAGCCTGCCATGACCAAAACTAATCATTCAAAGCATAGCGGAAGTTGTGACGGAAGTTGCCAGTCGAAGGATGCTTCCATCCAATAGATGGGTGTGTGTGTGTGTAGTTTTGGCTAAACATCAATTATGTATGCTGCTGTATGCCAGCAGCAATACACGAAACAACGCGCCGCAAAGTATGCTATGGCAAACTTGCCTTTCGGCACGCTCTGCAGGAAACAGGATGCTGTAAACGTTACAATTCAACATAATCGATGCTTGTCGTACGGGCCTCGCATTTAACCTGGCAATTTGTCTGTCGACTGCATAAACATTTAGTTTTATTTCCAGTTTATCTTCTTCAAGCAGCCCTGTCCCCACCACAGCATCTCTATCTTCCTTGCTTACCTTACCTAACATTCCAATAAATCAAATAAGCGAAAATTTAAAGGCCAAAGTTACTTCTTCTGCTCTTCTAGTCACGTGGCATATAAAAAACAATGAACCAAATAAAAAACAAAAAAACGGAAAACGTATTTAACCTACTGAACTTCTCTCGTAGAACGTGAGGCCACGATTTTTTATTTGCTTTTATTGCTGCTGCTTTTTTCTAGCTTTACATATTCATTTGAATGCCAATAACAGCTGCAACAGCAGCAGCAGCAACAACGAGACAGCAGCAACATCATTGCTGACAGCTTCGACAAGCGAGGATTATGCAAGCGCCAGAAGACACAGAAAACATCATCGCCAGGGAACAAATAAAAACGCAAACACCCGCCATGTGTCGTTACTGTTCGATATGAGTGTGTTCGATCTATGTGTGTGTGTGTGTGTGTGTGTGTGTGTGTATGTGTATGTGTGTGTTTTTTGGTGGGTGTTTAAATTGATATAAATTGAAACGTATATTTGTAAACAATACGCAGAGACGTCATAGACAAAAACTCATTTAAATGTGTTAGGTGGAGGAAATAGTAGAAAAAAATCAGCCAAAATCTAGAAAAATCAACAGACACATCGATACTAATGAGAACTTGAACTATGGGGAAAGATAAAACCAAAACGAATTCTATTGAACACTCTATACTCTTTATAAATAAAACGTAGAAAGCTGTTCCGTCGACAGAGATATTGATGAAAGATATTTCAAAAGTTTGTGAATTATTTGCTAACCGTCTTTGTAATCTCTATAATATCGAACAACATCCACACAAAACAGTATCAAATTATTTAAGAATATCATTAATATAAAAAAAATTACTTTCTGATAATAAAAAAAAAAGAAGCAAAGCTAAGGAGATCGTTTTTAGGGCTCTGCAAACAACTAGATAAAGTGTATAAGCCCTTTACTTTTTCAGTGTATAATTGAAAACTACAGCAAGAAACTGCGATTGTTCAGAAACTTGTTCACACAATTTTGGTCATAATATTGAAAACTTGTTTCAATCACACTACACCAAAAACCAAAACAACAAAATATAAGTATAATAAATAATTTATAGTGAACGCTCTTTTTTAATATGCACAAAGTGGTATTGCCTTTTTTAGTGGATTAGCTGGCAGAAATTTCGCATGTTATCGCAACTCTTGACAAGTGTTAGAGAGACCAATTGCCAGTAGCGCGAACGAGAAGCTTAAACAACGTACAATAAATATAAATAACAAAATGAAAAAAAATATTAAAACAAAATAAAAGAACGTGAATAACAACGACTAGGCAATGTATTTTGGCATTGAACATTGAAATATTATTTTGGCCTGCGATATGTTTTAGACTGTTTGCCTGTTGGCCTTATCAGAAAGAAAATAATAGTAAGAGAATTAGAGTACCAAGAGAGAAAGAGAGACAGATGACGCTGAGTCATAAATTTCATAAGACGATTGGTTTCAACCATTTCAGAATTACAAGCTGATTGTCGTAAACGGTATAAATATTTTACAAATTTCTATGACAATTGCTAGGACAAGACTGAAATTAAAAGTATATCCTTTTTTTTGAATATCAAAGGTAAAAGATTTCATTTTAATTATATTTTTCGGTTTTCAATTAATAAATGATTACCTTCAATTGTTTATCCCTTTATTGGCTTCTTTTTTTATCAATTGTTCAATGTGCTGTCGCAGATTATATCCATGATGTACACAATTTAGCCTTAACTAGTTGTGAATCATAACACATTTTATGAATTTCAAATTCAAAATAAGAACTTGACTTAACCTTAATAAAATTTACAACTAAACTAAAAATGGCTTCACTTGGCATTTACTTAGTTTAATTTATTTTTCTAACTTAAACATATCAATTGTGAACACAAAACAAAACAAAATGATATCACAACA
Source organism: Drosophila insularis (assembly GCA_018903935.1). Taxonomy (NCBI): domain Eukaryota; kingdom Metazoa; phylum Arthropoda; class Insecta; order Diptera; family Drosophilidae; genus Drosophila; species Drosophila insularis. The sequence continues at coordinate 1,669,411 of JAEIFP010000337.1, read as the reverse complement.
CAAAAAATAATAATAGAGAGAAAAAACGAAAAATCGTTATCAGCTAAAGCGTTTGCCGAGTCATTAGACAATCGGTTAATGCCGCTTTTGCGCGCTTTATCAATCGGAACAGTAGGACGGTTTCCAGGTAGGCAGTTAAATGTATACCAAGAGCGTTTAATTGAAGCGTCCAGCGTGGGGAGCGCACACCGGCAAACTAAACTGGTCGCCTAGTCGAGAGGTTTCGGTGAGAGTGAGTGAGTGGGACAGAGAGTGGGAGAGAGACAATGATGACGTTCGATTTTGACCAACTGACTGAGTGACTGACTAACTACCTGACTGATTGAGGTGGGCGCGTCATCGCCTTAACTGGCATTATGTGAGATTTTTAGCCAATTCTATGCTGTTGACATATTTGCGCTTCATTGCGCTGATTGTTTGTTGCTTCTTCTGTCTCCTTCTTGTTATCATGAGAGCTAAAGTCTAACACAATGGCTGCTAATAAGCTTCGAGCGGATGAAGCACGGTGGTAGATACGTAGCTAGGTAACCAGACGGGAGAGAAGAGCTACTGCTGCTGCAACAGCAATTGAAATTGAATTAAAGCTGTTTTTGTTCGACTGTTGCATGCAAATGAATTGTGGCTAACGTCAGCATCATCAACGCCTGTGGTTGCTTTTGCTATCGCTGCTGCTCTGGCTGCTGTGTATGGGTACCTGTCCAAACAATTGCATGCTTTATAGCTAAAGTCAATTGGACAGGCACACAACAGCACACACAGGGCATAAGCACTCTTCCAGTCATGGCCTCGTCTCATGTGTCTGGAGTTGGGCTGCCGGACATGTTTTGCATACAAAGCACTACCTGTAATGACGTCTCCCCATTTTCTACCTACTGTGCAGCAAGATGCATTGCCACATTGTAACACTTTGGGAACAATGCATTGACTGTTGATAGAAAGTCAGGTTGTGCATTAACCCATTGGTTAAAAGTAACTCAAGTTTCATAATAATTCAAAATCTTTTTCCAATTGTTAAGCAACACTGTAGGTAAAGGTTGCCTTTACCAAAGGTACTTATGCATTTACCCATTTTATTGAGTTTATCGTTTAAAGAAGCTATTTTCGAAAGGATTAAACATTTGATATTTGTGGATCGTTACCCTGAACATTTAAAGTGTCGTGCAGTCAATAGTAGTTTCCCTAGGTATGGTATATTTTGTCTTTCTTTTAATGGCCGTTCAAATTTTGACAATCTTTTCTTCCTCTTGGGCAATACCAATTCTTTAAAAATAGATGGAAACCAAAGGCCAGGCCGAATGTGTGTCCTCAATTAAAATTAATTATGCCCAAACGATACGCTCAATAAAAATTTAATTTGCAAAAATATGAACCAAGAAAATGAGAATCCACATAGCAAAATGTGACATTTAAGTGCCACAACGGCAACAACAACAGGCCACAGACCACAAACAACCCAGAAACATACACACACGCTCTGATACGTGTGTGTACGCTCTCTAATAATTGAAATTGAATTTTCAATGATACACAAAAGAGGAGACCAAGAAAAGACACCAAACCCACCCAAACCAACTATCCAAACTATCCGACGGAGACGACGACGACATCCACCCGCATCGAAACATTTTGCCAAACTATTTATAATCAAGAACATTTGCTGATTATTTTGGCAAGTGCAACGACAACCCACAGCCACAGGGGAGGCGACGGCGACGGCAGTACCCGCATCTTGGCGCTAAGGGGCGTGGTATTAGTCCTAACTATTAGACCCAACCACCACGATCCCCATTCCCACCCAGTTAAGATATTCTCCAGCTACTCAAGTGTCAAGTGGCATAGGATTGTGTCTTGGCGTTTGGGTTATTGCATTTGAAACTGAAATTTGGTATCTGACTGCTTTATAAACACTTGACCGGGAATCTCTTCTATAAACCCTTCACAATCTCCTCTTCTTGCCCTACCAAATCTTTTTCATGATGTGTGCGTTGCTCTTGTCTATAGTTTTTATCAAATTGGCGAAAAATCGTATTAAAAATAAATAAAATTAAAAGTGTAAAGAGTCTAGTAAGAGTCGATTGGACTCGAGGACTTCTTGGCCATGTTGCTGCGTGCCAAGTGGAAATTATTTCGCAAGTTTGTATACCCTATAATCAATTAAGCGAAATGGTATACCAATGGTCAAAGGTTTAGGACATATGTTGAACTAAAATATTTTTTTGATAAGTAAAACAAACCCACAAGAGAATGGGAATGGGATTTATTAAATACTGAGATATTCAATTTTCTGTTAAAGGGTATATACAATGTCGAATTTTGAAGTTGACTGTTGATGCTTTTATTCCGCTCTGGTTGTTGTTATTTTTTTTGCTGCTGTTTCTACACATTTATTGTGTGAAAAATACTATAGACCAAAAGACGACGAGCCTGGCAGAGCAACGTGTTATGTTTAGTTTAATACATTTAATTTGCTATTATTGTTGTTGTTGTTGCTTGAATGTCTGCCTTTCCCATTGTTGCCGGCAAAACAATAAAAACAACGCATAATAAGCAACAACTACAACAACAACAACGCTGGCAATGTGCAGAAGATAGAAATGAAGCAGTTTTTTTTTTGTTTTTTTGGCAAACAATTCAGGGCTAAATAATTTGTTTATGTGTTTTTATCACACATCCCCATACGCACATATGTACATACATATATACATACATTCACTCACACACACACACACACACACACGCACATACAAAGACAGTCAACATAAGTTTAAAACAAACCGACAACAACATAAAATTTCAAGATAAAATAAGTAAAATTTAAGAAAAAAAAATAATAGAAAATAAATTCACCAATATATGTACATATATACCTATATAAGTAAACATATATACAGATTAGATTATTGTTCTCGCCACAATTTATATAGACAAAAAATCACCTGATTGAATATATTATGCTTAATCGCGTTGGAAAACAGACGCGTTGATACAGACGAAATGTCAAAATCGTTCGCAAAAATTTTTCCCTTACTCCTTACCTATGATACGGTCATTATTTGATAAAAGAGGTTGACATAAAATTTGAAATTCAAATAACATTTAATTAACTTTCTTTCATCTTGTTTCGATTTAATTTTGAAGTATTTCTAAATTGAATAGAAAACTAATGATTTAAGAGTTCAGTTTATATACAAAGCAAAATGTGAAAACAAATTAATTTGCCATTCAAATAAATAGCTACAATATACATTTTTCTATAAATCACAAAAAGTTTCTGACAATTTGGCAATATTATGATGATGTCCTCTGTTTATGCTTTTCTATACCTTTTTGGAATTATTGATTACTTTTACTGGGCCGAACTTAGGAAAGTTGCTATCCTAACTAGAGATATTCCCATTGCTAGCAATTCCATTTATTAACCTTTAACCTCTGTGGCTCTTTTTGGCAACTTCCTTGAAACATTGGCCAGAAGGCCAACCGACATTGCCACTGCCACTGTCAGTGCCACAGCCGCAGCCGCAGCCACAGCCACTCCTCAGATGTTTATAAGTTACGAGTATGTGAAAGGAAAAGTTTTTGGGTTCCCTAACGGCATTTTGTGGAAATCTTAGAATACACAGATACACACATAAAACAAAATCTATATGTAAACCAAAGTAAAGTTTGTGGCTGGCTTCAGAGACAGAGGTAAGGAGAAAGAGATTGATTTTTAAGAAGCTAAAGGTGTGTGTTGCTGTGTGCGTGTGTTTTTTTGTGTTTGTGTGTGTGTGTGTATTCGCATACATTTAATTGCGAAAATGCTTAATTATGCATGAAACATTGAAATAAGCAAGATGGGCACACATACACACACAGACAGCGAGATGAATTATTCATGCAGAGCCCCAACCAGAAGCCATAGGCCAGAGGCAAAAGGCGAATTTGTTGATCGGCTTCAGCTCCACTTTTACCTTCTCCCCACCTGATGTTGCACATGTGTATGTACAATGTATGTATTTATGTGATTGTGTAGCGCACGTTGGCTAAAACAAACAAACAACATCAAAACACAGCGCACACACATACACACCCAGACTTACAGATTGTGGCATTTAGCATAGGCAGCAATATTTTGTTACCTCCTAATGACGTCGGCGTCGTTTTCCAGACGCCAAAACTTTTGTGCCTGGCCAACATTCATTTGCGATTTGCACGTCAACATTTTTTCCTCTCTATTTTCGTTCTTCTTCTTCTCATTTGATTTTTCTGTATGTTTTCTATTTTTCTTGTTGGCTAGCGTCGGTCAAGTTTGTTATGATATTGAAAACAAGACGCTTTTTGTTACCCTTGCGTACAGGTTTCTTCTCTAAAAGAGTCTACGTAAAATTTGCTTTACAAAGAATAGTGAATATTAATAAGTAGTATAAGCAACATAAAAGTTTATTTGAGTTTTAAAAAAGATTGCTAAAATTGTGTTCCAGGATCAATTTGGATACAATTGGAAACGTGTTTATAGTGCGATCCTCGTTCGATTCACTATATAAAAGTAAATAAATAAAATATAAATAAAAAATAAATAATTTAACAGTAGTACTTTAACTTCAATAAGCTTATTAAATCGATAATAGACTCTGTAGACCTAAGAGTATTGAAAAATTCCATCATCTCTTTCATAATTAACATACCAATCCAATGATTTTTTATTATGGATGCCTCTTTCACATGGTATTCACTTTGTATGCTGTTCAATTTTGTTTTCTTTTTGTTTTCCCAAAGAATTGCGTTTTGTATCGTTATTTTTTGTGATTAATCAATTCAAAATGATGACTTTGTCCAACTTACCTGCAAAGATAATAGAAAACGAAATCAACACAAAATTATTAGACTTGAGAAATAGCAACAAACAAGAAAAACACAAAAACAATATTAATAAAAGACAGATGATAGAAAGAGAGAAAGAAGAAAACAAACAACAAAAACAAAACACAATATGTCAACTAATTAAGGCGGCGCCCACATTGCGTATACGCCGCACTGGTCAACGCACTGCTCAAGGCTATTGCATATGCACGTACGTACGTAAATATATGCTTGTGTTATGTTTGTATACATATGTATAAGTATGTATGGGCACATAACTCAAAGCAGCTGCAAACATGTCGCTAATCATAATTTTTATCTACAAATTAATTAACATGTGCGCCGCCTCAGAGTGTGATTGCAATTTATTGGACACCAATTGAAACGAGACGAAATACTGTGTATTTTCATTCATGAAACTACAAAATGCTAAAATCATGATGAGCGGAAAACCCAAAAGAAAGGATGGAAAGAAGAACGGACAGATAAGAGGACGGACGGACAAACAGAAGGAAAAAGGAAGAGTGGTGGGGTCTGCTGTGGGGTAGGGTTTGGCTGCAATTGCAATTTTTATTAATTGCTAGCAAATGTTACGCGTGTGTTGCAAATTTTGTAATGATGTCGTCATGTTGTTGGATGGACAACATTCGTTCATCGACTCGACCGAGCAAAAATCAACCAAATAAAAGTTCAAAGTTGTTTCAAAAATCAACGGGAGAAAAAGAAACCAAAAACTAAAATCATTCAGAACATAAAAGTTTTTCGCACGTTTTGCGCATCGTAAGGTAAATGGGAAAACGCGGCGCGGCGGGGCGCAAAGAGGACCTGGGGTGGAGGACTCCCAGTGCTGTACTGTGAAAGAATATTATTCATAGCACATATTTCGACGGTTTGGCAATAACCCGGCGAGTCGAATCGTTGTCGTTGTCGTCGACGTCGTCGCCGTCGCCGTCGCCGTCGCCGTCGCCGTCGCCGTCGACGTTCACGTCGCTTGTACAAGTGGAAATAAATAATTGCAAATATTATTGGCCACTCAGCGTATGCCAGCAATAGCAACAACAACTACGAATATACGCTGCGCATAGTTTCGCAATAATTTTGCGATGACTCAAAATGCAAATTGAAAATTATAACCATAAAAAAGGCAAATAAATGAAAATCATAGAAAATACACAATTCAAAACACACACACAATAGCTATGAGAAAGGAGAGCCTTCTTTTCGACATTGCCAAAGTGTAACGAAGTGAAAAACACAAGATGAATTACTGTTTGACAGCTTACAAGAGTAAATGGGTGGGTGGTGGATGCTTAGTAAAGGAATTTGGTTATATGCCATAATGCACAATTGGCAACCTCAAGTCAATTAGCAAGAAAATCATATTGACTAGGCGAAGGTTAAATAGGCTTTTGCATTTCGAATTTCAAAATTCAAATGAAATTATTACAATAATTGAACAAAAGTATCTTTATACAGTTAGGAATTTATACAGGCCACCCACTGGGCCAATGACGCACCCGTAGTAAATCCCAGTAGATGTAACACTACGTGATCAATTTATTACTACATTTACCTTGTTCGACCGAATCTTACTTATACAAAGGCAACAAAATAAATACGTTAAAATTTTAAACGTGCTTTAGCAACAAAAACTGCAAGAAATGCTGTTAAGTCACTACGTATGTATATAAATTGGATAACGATATCAATGTATTCCTAACAAATGACGCAAGAAAGATTTAAAAAAAAAACAACTTAAGTTAAGCACGACATCAACCACATAAGATAATGGACATATTAAATTTTAGATTCGAGAATATATAAAAAAGATAGATAAAACTATTTCATTATTAGATAGCGTAGGTATACATATGTATAAATCAATTTAGCAAAATAACCTAATAATTAGTTTTTCCTCCATTCTTTTAATCACTTAGAACTAATTTATAATGGGTTGGCAGATTAAAGTGTTGGCTTTATGCATTTTTTTATTGCTTCACTTTTCAAATATGTATGTATGTGTATTTTTTATTTAGTATTCAACCTTTGCGCCCATAATGAGATTTCTCTTTTATTTGGTTATCATTCAGTAGTCATTACCATTGAATTCATTCAATAGCCCAATGCTGCTATTCATTCATTCATTTTGTTTTCTCTTCGTGTCTTTCCCTGATGCAGCAATTCACAAAGATTCCCATCTATTGTTGCCCTCATCTCAATTCCACACCAAAAGCCGCAATTTATTGGTGCAAGCCACATTCGAAGTATTGCTCAACCTTTCCAATCGATCCTGCCAGGTCGGAGAAGCAACAGCATCAGCAACAGCCAGCAAATTGTTGACCATTTGTTTAGCTTGTTGCTATGCCAATCGTCTCTGCTATGCCTGACCGCCAGCTGCCCACTAGCCGCCAGAGTCAGCGCCAATGCAACACAACCACAACCACACGTCACCCGCATACACACTTTCACACACACACACACACACCTTTACCTACAACCCACCCACAGCTGCAGTCATGACCATTGCAAAGAAAGAAAAGAAAAATGAAAAAAAAGAAAAAAAAATATATATAGAGGAATATATATATATATATATAAAGAACTAATTCTCATCAGTTGTCAAATCAGAGCGACGATTTTTAGACACCCTTTACTACTCAGATCACTTATTTTACACCTGGAGACACTAGTGCCCTCTAGATTTATTCGCGGCATCTAACCGTTGGCTGTGCATTTCCGGAACAAGATTTTCATCACAGCCATCCGTCACAATACATTTACATGCCAACTATATATACCCCTTTTGTGTGTACAGGGTATTTTGGGCGGGGTGGGGGAAAAAAACTACAGTCGGCGTTACGTTTCGTTTCTTGGCATCGGACATCGTGCTGCACAGTTGTGGGTCATTTCAGTTGAATAATGTGCCGCACACTCCGAAGTGAATTTTTACACCAATTTATACGAGCAGAGAAGAGCAAGAGCCAACAGGCAACAGCCAAAATGGAATTACACTAAATTCAATTTTTTTGATGAATTATTTATATTATTATAAGAGTACATTGCATTTTACAAGCATTTCGCATTTTGCAATTTCGATAGTATTTCGATAAGGGTCCATCACCCAATGGCATCCGCCAAGTTTTGTGGCTTTTTGGCCCTGAACTCGTTGCCATTTATTAAGGAGACGTAGGCACATATGTGGACGTAACACTGGGGCCATTTAATTAAAAACTAGCCATTAAAAATGTTTTTGTGATTTATAGACAGCTTTAATAAAGTATTTCAATGCATTGGAATGGTGTGGCCCAAAAAAAAAAAAAAATAAACAGAAATTATTTGGTATTATTTTTATTTTGCATGCTAAATTTCGCGTGCGAAAAGCAAAAAGAGGAAAAAGGAACCAAAAAACACACGAAAAATTAAGACAGAGAAATTTTCATAATTTTCACACTTGAAAGCGCGACACAACGCGGCGACGAGTCTTGCCTCATACCTCGACGACTGTTTGTGCATTATTTCTTAATTAAATTTATTAATTGCACACAACACGAGCAGTGGCAGAGGCAGCGGCAGCAGCATCCACCGCCCCCACGCCAGAAGCAATACAAAACGAGCAAGATGATGATGAAGAAGACGCCGCCGACTACCGCGACGACGACGGCGAAGACGTCGACGATAAGATGAATAAAAACCATTTGAATGATTCATTTACGTGCCGAAAACTTAATTGTGCTAGCAGGTAAAAAAGTTGCCAATGCAGAGAACAGACGGACAATTAGCATTAACGATACAAAAGGACATCATTCAGCTTTGACAGTGCTGTAATTCTAGCTTAGAATCAACCGTTTCGGAACGCCAATACACTATTTAACTCTAGTTACACATATTGAACATTCTGTTTAAATTTTCGTTTATAGACGACTGTCTACCGATTGTGTTATAATCAATATATGTATTAATAACGTTTCGAAACGGTTGTTCCAACTTTTTTCCTTGCTAGTGAAACTTAGATAATGGAATCATTCACAGAAAGGCCATGAAACTTTATGTGCAATATTTTATGACCAAGCCAGGTGATGGAGTAAATGGTAAAGAGCTACAATAACAACATGTTATTAACAGCAGAAGAAGACAAAAGATGAAGCCTGCTTGAGACCTTAATTGAAAATCTCTTAACCCTTCTACTGCATTTCTTTGGTTTTAATTTCAAAGCGTTTTGTTTTCTTATCCTCAATCCACATTTGTTTTTTTTCTTTCCGCACGTCACAGAATTTTGTATACGTCGTTTTTGCAGCTGTCAAAGTATCCAAGAAAAGTATATTATCATCATCATTTGCATCTGTCACATCGTTTGCGGGGACAGATTTGTCAACCACCACCTTTTGAGTTGGACTAGGGTTGGCTTGGGTCAGACCATACCATCCGACAATTAGTCTTAAGTAGAGCACAAAGCAGCAGCGTCTTAGATATTCCAATAAATGTGTCATATAGTCGAGCCAAAATAAATAGCACAATATACAGAAATATTTTTGTTATTTTCTCGCTTGTATTTTTGGTTGATTTTTTTGAAAAACAACTAAACAGCAGGGATCCTTTGTCCATCTATCTCGTTTCTACTCTTTTGCTTTCTCTTGCTGTCTCTATCTCCCCGAGCAGAAAATGCCAAAGTAATTAAGTGGCCAACGAATGCAGTCAAAAAGTTTTTGTCAAAATTAGCAACACACAGAGCACAAACCAGTGCGGCGACTACGGTGGGTGGAGCGGTAAGCGGTAATGGAAGGGGCAATGGTGGGGATTTGGGAATATAGACAGCCTTGGCCGCCTGCCTGATGCTTTCCATGACAGTTTTTCGACTTAATTCAATTAATTAGTTGAGATTTGAATGCAACAATATGAACGAGTCGAAAATTCTATGATTAAATATGCAAAATGTGTAAGTTGTGTGCTGCAGTTGAAAAGTAATGATGATGCTTAGGATACCCTTTAGTTTGTATTACGTTACTAAATTTAATTTCATCGCATTTCCAGTTCAACTTGTTTAATGTCATGTCATGAATTTCCGTATAATTCCATCGATTGACGGAGATTCATTTTTTGTAACTTTTTATAGCCTACTTTTTTGCGCGAACTGGATTAAGTCTTCCTGGTTATAAAAAAAAAAACTAAAAAAGATTTTGAAGTTCAATTTAAAATGATAAACTGTTATAACTGGGTCCAATTTTTTTTCGCGATAACATAAATTTGACCTAAACTCAATTAAATCCATTAGCTGCTCCTATTGTTCACTTTTCAGTTAATATTTTATAATTCTAGGCCAACCGAGAATTAACACAAAATAATTTTAAAAAAAAATTTACAATTGTTTGAATTCCATTTACAATCTGCTTTTTAAGTATATTGACTAAATTTTTGATGCATATGCATAGTACATACTTTGTCAATTAAATATATATATTTATGTGTATGTACATGGTCGATGCCGGCCGGTATTTTCCTAATGCTTTGAAGTGGGTGTCAAGAGCAAATTTTTATTAAATAACAGAATATTTGTGGATGCGCTTTCAAGGTTGCCAAAGAATGGTTAGACAACTAAAATTGAAAGTGATATATGTAGGTGGATATCGAATATATATACATATATATACATCTAATGTATTGTCTTAGCCTTTTCGCTTCTTTAGCCGAGACCGTAAGCTTTATTCAAATAAATTAACCAAAAAAAAAAAATGTGGCTACAATATAGTCGAAGATAGGGGGACGGGAAATTTATAATATAACAACAATGGGACTTTACGCTGTATATATTTTAATGACCCTCATTTTTGTCAGAAATATCCAAAAAGCCAAAAGTTGCCAAGAAAAATAACATAAAAACTGCTACAAAATATTTCTAAATATTTGTATTTAGCGCAAGTTAAATAATCAGACAGATTATGCATACGTTATAAAAATAACAAAAGCCAAAAAAAATCGGCAACAAAAAAAAAAAAAAAAAAAAACAACAACAACAACAAAATAAAGAGAGAGAGAGAAAAAAGCGAAGACCCCAAGCGCATAGCCAGAAAATAAAGACAAACGAAACAACGACGACAAGAGTAACAACAGCAGCAACAGCAACAACAACAAAATGGCCAAAAATAAAAGCTGAAAACTGTTTGCAAATATTTTAACGCCGCCGCCAACAACGACAACGACGACGTCTATGCCGCTGCGACAACATCAGAAAGTGGCAGAAACTTTTTCTCTATATATGTAAATCAGAATGTTTGTCTTGACAAGCACCTGTGGAAATGCTTTCTCACACCTACACCTCGAAACCCTCGACCCTCTTCCTTCTTTTCCTTTGCTTTGTTTTTTTGCCCAGGCAGATAGATACATTGTAAGCAAATGCCGCTAAGCTTTCAAATTTTCATGAAACATTGTTGCATTTAGTACGATAACTAAGGAGGGATGTGAATGGGTGGGTGTCAGAGAGGTTCTGCTGAGAGCTGTATCTATTTAGCTATTGAAGCATAGAGGGTTCGCTCTGATCTCCTGATGTGTTGCAGCTCATCTGTTTCATAGCAGACATTTCAACATAGATAACAGGAGTGGGAGGGTCTGCAACGTGGTTGCATATAATGTGTACGTGGTTGTGGGGGGTGTAAACAGGTTACAACATAATGGTTGATTGGTTTACAGCGAGCTTAAATCATGTAAATGAATGTAACTGGAAGAAGCAGGACACAAACTGAAAACATATCGATGTAAGCTAATGTAACCGGTTTGACATAACGATAATACTAGTTTATGGTGTGTCTTTACCTGAAGAGCGACAATTAAACTCACTAAGACACAGTTTAAGGCTTAGCTCGGTAACAACCGAAAAGTAAAATCTAATGCCCTAATTTCGTACCATCGATATTGTTAACAGAGGCTCAGTCGCTTAACCATTGTCGCATCTTAAATAGCCGAAATTCGTTTTGAACGATTCCCCACCATATATATTTCATGCATTTCATTATTAAAGTCGACAGTCTTGACCAATTTATGAGGTACAAATATTGCCTTGCCATTAAATCAGCTAATTTACCATTACGCTAAAACAAAATCCAATTTACCAGCCATCAAAATTCATAAATTATAAACAACACATAAAAAACTCAATTAAGACGACGATGCGAAACATGCCTACAAAATGCAATAAATAAATAACAAAAGCAACACAAAAACAAGTGGAACAAACAGAAGAAAAGTACTTGTACAGTGGAAGAGAGATGAAAGAAAGAAAAGTGTGAAAGAATATGTGGCCAGGAGGAAAAATTTGACAGAGCCCAAAGTGCAGCGCACATTTAACACATGAACCAAATTAAGAGCATAAATAAATTATATATATATATATATATATATATATATATATATATATATACGACAAAACGCCCACCCGTGGAACGAATTGCATGCATGTGGCCAAAAATTTTATGGAAAAGCTCAAAGAAAAAAATACAGAGAAAGAAAAAGAGCGACAAATCCAATGGAATGACTGTCACTCAGTCAGTCAGTCAGTTTGATAAATTTGCATGGAAATGAATTTAATTAAAAACCTGTAAATCTCACAAAAACACCACATTTCAGAATACATAATGCAGAAACATTGGACGGCCCCGAAGAATATATTGATTATTTATATACCCTTTCTTCTAACATTAAAAATATAATTTTCACTGAATTTACTGAAAATACAAAGAGCTCAACAAAATGTGTATACCTTCTTGCAGACAACTAAAGTTGTCAAAACCCAATATCTTAAACTCTGACTGATTGACTAAGTAACGAATATACCCATAATTATGATAGATGTGCGTTGCGTGTGACATTTGCCAATTGTTTTCGGTTTTCAATTGCCTTTTGAATTTCTGTTTTCTTGTTTCTTTGTTTCTAAGAATGCATAAATCACTCTTCCCTTTTTTTTTCCTATGCCAAACGAAGACGAACGTATTTACGTACGTTGCTGTCTGGTAAAAATATTGTCTATTTCATTTGCAATTTATTAGCATTTAATTTATTTATTATATTTTAGCGACAATTTTTTTATTTTTCTGGCATACCACAATAATTAATTAATCTGTGTTCTTTTTTCTTCGTCGTTACTTGATTTTGATTTTTTTTTTTGTTTATTTGGTGATGAAAAATGTTTTGTTGACTTTGCTTCTTCTACCCAGGATAAGAAATTGAGCATTTAATTGCACGAGAAAAAGCATGTTTTGAATACACATCTCAAATATACTATAAAAACAATTAATTAAGAAATGCAAATCTTTACAATCAAAACAGCGCACAAATAAAAACAATTAAAAACTATTTCTCGCTTAAATGTGTTCTTCAAAAGTTCATTGAAATAAATTTTTGTGTTTTATAGTGCATATTAAACGCTTTAACTACATTTTCAAAAAAAAACTTCAATGGAAATGCTGCCTTTGGGCCATAAAATTGAAATGGCAAAAAAAAGTGTGGCTGCATATTTTCGTATGCAGAGCAAACAAATGGAATAAAAAACGTTTTGATTTTACTTAAGTTGCAGGAGTTTTTCAATGGAAAAATAATGTACTCCTTTATAAGGGACTGAGTAAATTCCTAATCCTCTTAGAGGCTATTAAATGTTAAAATGTCTATAGATATACTAGCGCATACTTTCTAGTTAGCTGCAGTGTAAAATCACGCTTAAATAAATTATAAATTTTAGCTTATATTTTTCAACAATAGAGTACGCCAATGTTGAATAGATAGAACAACAATTAGAGAGAATATATCAATCTTATGTCATGCATAGCACAATCCTTTGTTTTTCTAAACAAACTTGTACAAAGAATTCCATAGAATCTTTTTGAAAATAAATAACCATAGAACAACTGGCATAACAACATGCAACAAAAGCTTCTATCTCAAATTGGGCCGCATCATACACACAGACGAACACCCACTTAAAGATGCCTTTCAATGCTTGAATAGTCAACCAGTTCCACATATTCTAATACATATAGATATATAAATCCTATATATAGATACTTAGTGCCCACCTTAAGGCAACGTCAAAGGTAAAAACTTTTGCTATGAGCATATAAAATATATATACAAATATATGTATAGGGGAACAGAAAAACCATCAAATGGGAACGCAACAAATCTTGTCCAAAAATAGATGCAACAGCAGCAAAATAGTCACAGCCACTGAGCATTCATTCAAGTTGACTTTTCTTCGAACAAAAGTGAAAAGTTGGTAACACAAAATGAAAGAAAAAGGAAAGAAACCAGAAAGTTGTTGAGACATTTCAATCCTAAGCTGATTTGTTCCTTTAAAACTTTTATTTTGCCCGACTTCGCTTTTGTAAAGAGTCATTGCACAAGGGCAAACGGGAAACAGGCAACAGTTGTCAGACCACCACCACCATCACCGTTGCCACCATCAGCACCACCACCCTCATCATCATCTTCATCATCATCATCATTATCATCATCATCATCATCATCGTCGTCGTTGTCGGCGTCATCATTACGACGACCTCCTGCCCTTCTGCTCTAGATATTTACATGGAATTTTGTGGAAAAGAAAACTGTCTCTCTGTGTGTGTGTGTGTGTATGCGTGAAAGTTTTCCATGCCGGACGGCGTAAATCAAAAGATGGCGCGCTAGCTGGCGGTCTTCAGCTGCATTTCACTTTGAAGGCTAAAAACTGTCAAAGGCATTTGACAAAGATTTCAACTTCAAGACTTTCAGTTATTTACGGGCCGGAGCCTAAACATATGAAAGAAAACTCACAGCACTCATTTTTTCATGTTTAAGAGCATGTTTGTCTTGCTTTAAAGCCTTGAAAAACTTGGCTAAAAGCTAAAGCCTCAAAACTTGGTCGATCAAAGAACTAATGTGTACCTTGAGTGCTCTGATCATCGAAAGGGTGTTGAAAATACGTCACATTACACAAAGCTGCCACGCGCCTTTAACAAGCTTTGTTTTCCCTGGTTGGTTCGTTCTTGTTAAAGTTAAATTTTGCAAATCTTTTTTCGCATTATGGTACGCTACGTTTTTGGCACCACATCCTACACCCTTAGGCTTTGTGGTGGTTGTCGCCACTTTTCTTGTGCTTTTTTTTTTTTTTTTGGTTTTTCTTGATTTTTATCTTTCATTGTTTTTGTTTGAAGTTATTTACGTGTGCCTATCCCACACAGCGCACTGTATCTCTTTTGCCTTAATCTCCCACTCCAACTCACATCCTAAAAAGCACTGCATGACAGAAGAGAACATTACAGTGCGACATATAGGTAGGCGCGCAAATTCAAACGAAATAAAAATGCCAGCGGTTATTTGGCACAGTCAGTTAGTCAGCATTTTTATCAAACGTTCAAATTTGTTGACAACATGTTGCGACTGATTGTTAAACTCTCTTTATCTCTCTCCTTCTCACTCTCTCTGTCCACGTCTATCTGTATTTGTCTCGTCTTTTACACTCATTCCCGGTTGTCTGTAATACAGTTGAACAAATCGATTGATTGATTTCTCAGGTGTGTCTCGCTGTGTGTTCGATTGCGCTGACAAATACATACGACAAATGCCACAAAAGATTCCCAAAGTTAGTGATGCCAATTTAGCCAAATTATAGCAACATATGACTAAAAAGTGCCAAAAACAATATTCACAACACTACAAAGCGGAAGTGGAATTTCTATTTAGTGCAGCTGCATAATATTAAGCGATAAAAAATTCAAAACCAATTAAACTATGTAGATATTAAAATTATTTAGATATTATTATTAGATATTAGATACTAGAATAGAAATCTCACTTATACACTTTTATACTTATATTCAAATGAAACGAGTTTTTTATACGCATCCAGGACTTAAGGTTAATCTGGTTTCATAGTCAGAAATAAAGCTTTAACCCCAATAAAGACAGGTTTTCTTAGATAGATAGCGTTGTTGCCAATAGAAGTCAGATTACCGGGATGTCCTGGACCTTTAACTTACATTATTTATTTTTAATAATTAATATTAAATCGAATGTAACACATCCAACTAAGCTACTTTATTTCTTCAGGCATCACTAGTTAAATTTTGGGGGAGATACACCATAAGTTTAAGCGTTTAGTTTTGTGTAACGCCATTTTGTTTTTATGAGCTTTGCGTGTGTTTTCACTATATATGTATGGATGTGTAAGTGAGTGTTTGTATGTGGTCATGTTGTGGGAGCTGTGTAGCTGCAAGGGGAAGCGGGATAGGCATGCGACGGGTCGTCCATAGTTGACTTTGCGTGTTTGCGTTTAGGTTAGTTTTATTTCTGGTTTATGATGCTTGATTGAAACACCGATTGCTGGAGCATGACAAATATTTGTACACATCGTGGTAAATATGAAATGGTTTCCGTTCTGTTTGGTTTCTGGTTGAAATACATAAAAATGCATAGATCAAACTGAATGACTAACTAACTGACTGAATGACTAAACAAATGCATCTGCTTGTCAGGGCATTGGCAAAACGTCAATGTGATATGCTTTGAACGTGTCCTAAAACCTAAATACGCACAAAAAAAAAAAAAAAAAAAATGAAAAAATAAAGCAAAACTAAAAGAAAAATCACAAACAACAAAAAATCGTAAACTGAAAAAGTAAATTCCCTTGTCAATTGATTTTGCTGATAGCCAAATACAGTAAGAAGAATGCACAATCTAATAGAACGAGACAGAAAGTGAAAAAGTAAGAAAGAAAGAAAGAAAGAGAGAGAGAGAACGAGTGTCTAAAAAGGTAAAGGGATTCCTCAAGTCTTTGGTCTGTAAATTAATTACAAAAACCACACACATTTAAAGGAAATAATAAAAATCACATACATAAATGTGGAACAACGACTCTTCAGATACCCCGTAATATCTACAAGAGCCACACATGAGCTAACGATAATTTGTATAAAGTAAAGAGATAAGTCTTGCCTAATATACCCATTTAATGGCCAAATGAAATGCTCGTCCGACGATTTTGCATTTTTTTATGCAGTCCAAAACAAAATACGTTGAAAATTATCCAACAGACACAACACACAAAAGTCCTAAATAAACAAGTCCAAAAATTGCCAAGACAAGCGGCGGACAAGTTAAGTTTCGGAAATTATTTGAATGTATGTAGTATGGGAAAGGCAGTGGATACGTAGCGGAGAGGGCTGAAGCCAAAGCAAAAGAAAATGCATTAGAATCTTTTTTCATGCATGGCCACGACACGAAACGTCGACGACGACGACGACGACAACGATCCCAAGAAGATGCGTGCCAAGTTATTTGCATTGCTGTAGCTGGCTGCTACAGCGTATCTTTGAGATACAAGTGCGTGTGTGTATTTTTGCGCTTATTTGGTCTAAAAAACCTCGTATGTTGCGTTTTGTGTGCATTCTGCATTCTGTGCATGGGGCTTTTGGGGGCTCAACATGGCTGACAATGCTTAGAGCCGCCAGCGGATTTGCATGTTTGACTTGCTGCTTTCCTCTTGGGGTATTGGATGGGTATGGGTTGGGGGCTTTGGGTATGAGGCTGACAGTTGGCTCGTGTCGATAAAAATTTGTTGCTCTTCTTATTGTTGTTGTTGTTGTTGTTGTTATTATTGTTGTTGTTTCGACGGTGTGGCTTAAGTGGCGAACGTTTGGCAATCTATTTTTATGCTGGCCATCAGGCGACGTTGCCGCCGGGCAGCAACTTTTTAATCTTATTCAATGCTTGTCTATGTATGTGTATTTGTGCGTGTGTGTGTGCAGCATAAATAACTTAACACTAAACTAAAGAGTACTCATAAGTTGTATCTAGATAATCTACGATTAAACTATACTAGTATGCACATATTATCGAAAGAAAAACCTCAATTAATATGTAAGTGCAATATTGTTGTATACTTTTTAAAACGACTTCCTACTAAATCCGGATTCAGTAGGCATACATAATGCCACAAAGAAAATACACAAAATTATTAAATTACTAAATCCGAAAAATTAATTTGGCACAAGTTATGGGAAGTTATATTGTGACTAAGCCTACGTATTCAAAAGTAGAAATTATAAGAAAATTGCACTTTAAAAATGGATCATCGTAAATTAGTCTACACATAATCGACTATTGCAATAAGCAATATCTATTGATACATTGCTCATATGAAATCTAAATCAATCAAGATTAAAACCTGATATTGACCTTTAAAATAATTTGCTTAATACAATAACCAAACATTTATAAGCCAATTTTCAAATTTTCTAAGCATTTGAAAATATTTCAGCAAGTTTTAAACAGATCTGTCGAAATATTTTGTTTCAATGTCATTTGCTTTTAATAAATTTGGCTTACTTTATATTTGCCATAATTTTAACGACAACTTTTTAGATTTTTTTTTTAGATAAAATGTTAATGTTTCCAAAGTATTTAAATTGAACATGTGTAAGATCTAAACCAATTTATGTGCTTTTTTTATCATTTTTTTTTTTGCTTTGAATTAATCTTTTTTATTAGTAGCCATTAAAAATATGTTGAAAGTAAATGACAATTTTGTTTGCGTTTCTGTTTGAAAACAATTAACAAGTTTGCTCTATTCTAGTGTGATCTGGAATATATAATTGAGGAGGGTGGTGAAGAAGGTGGAGTATTGATAAAAACTTCTCTAACACACAATCGTTTTGATATATATATACGTATATGTATACATAAACACATATAGATAGATAGCATATACATATACCCTATAGTATTAAAGAAACAGGCAATAAGAGGCAGTTTAAAATCAAATTACGAAGAAAATTTATATTCAAAACCTCAAAAGCAAGAACAAAGTTGAAATAAAACGAGACCCCAAAAGACATACACACAATCGAGAGCAGGGGAATGGAGAGGGGTTAGGGAATATCTGGGGGAAAGATTTGGGGGAAATCGAGAGTTTTCTAGATGCAAAAACTTTCACAGTCCGCCCTCAACATTATGCTTGCTTTTCTTTTCCAACATTTGTTTGTTTGTTGTTGGCGTCTTCGTCGCTGTCGTCGTCACCGTAGTCTTCGTCGGCGCCGCCGTTTTCTGGCCCCGTCGTCCAATATTTGTCCTTCATTTGAAAGTCAAATGCGTGTGAAGCAAAGAAATCTGTTGCGCCATGCCCCTAGTATCGACTGCGGCAGAGGCAGCACAGGGAGATACTCTCTCTTTCTCTCTTTGAGTTGGCTAGTCATTGATTTAATACAGATAGTCAGTCGTTGAGACAGTCAGTTCAGTCAGTTAGACACTTAGTCAGTTAGTGGGTTGCCTATGGCCTACCAAAGGCAGCAAAAAAAAATATTTTATAGCAGACAAAAACCGAAGAATGTATGAAAGATAGAAAAAAAAAATAACAACACACACACACATCAAAAAAACATAACATAAATTCTCAAAAAGGCTGACAAGCCAGCAACAAGAAGAAGAAAAAGAATGAAACTGAAAATTCGTTGATATAAAAACTATGGGCCAACGGAAATTGGGTTAAAAATAAATGCAGGCCCATAAAAATTTATGATTATGATGTTTCTCTTCCCTCCCCAACGACACTCTTCCCACCACTCTAGCTCTTATTTTCACTCCACGGCAATTAACAACAACGCCAATAGAAGGGGAGAGAGACCGAAGCAGGGAAGGGTGAGTGAGATCAGGAACCAAAAAATTTGCATCTAGTTAGTAGTTAGTCCACCTGACTAATCACTAATCTCGCCCACTTTATCCAGGTGCAATTCGTACAAATATTTAAATTAACAATCACAGCATAAACATAAACACAATTTCAAATGGGAAATGCGCAACTGAAACCAATAAAAAAGTCCGAGCGAATTGCTAAACAAAAAAGCCACAAAAAAAAAAAGAAACACAAAGCTACAGCGACAATTGTTATACTCTATCTAATATTATATCCTATACGATATCGTAAACGAAACTGAAATCTGTCAGTATACATCAATGAACTTAACATTGACACATCTATTGATGGACTCCATAGCTTTTGTTTCCTGAACTATATTCGCTCGATTTACCAGTGTAATAGTTGGCGATTATTTCCCTCTTTTATCATTTTTGTTTACAACTAATGTACTTTTTATTGGCAAGGGTATTGACAATCGACAAACACAGCACAAAAACCGTAAAACAAGAAACGAAAACAATCCGTCCGAACAACACAAAATTTATGCAAATCAACACAAATATTTTCCAAAAATTTTTACTAATTGTAAAACTATTCAATTTTATAGAAGGTTATTGCCCAAGCCCATCAATTAGAGAGATGTATATATATAAAATAAAAAGATCTTTATTGAATTTGTTGTTCATTCTTTTGAACGATAAGGGGGGAGATGAACGAAAAGTGTTAATTGCCATTTGATTGTTTTCCGCCCCCAACCACCAAAATTTTGGCCAAATGTCTTTCCATTTTTCATATTCATTTTGAAATGAGGACACAATGAGCAACGAGACGGCATGACAGCAAAGAGCTAAAGAAAAGTTTGCCATAATGTCAATGAACTGAACTTAAGTCTGCATGTGTTTTTTCCCAAGAAAAAACAAGCCCCACCATTGATTGGGAGCACAAAGTTCAATTCCCTTTTCTATTTATTATAATATGGTAGGTACTTAAGACTTCTTCATTTCGGTGTTTGACCTATACCAGATTTTTGCGAAATTTTATTTTTCAATTAACTAAAAATATTGATTTAAGATTTTAAAGGAGTTTAGCTAATACTTCAACTTTGTATACTCTTTTACATATTCCCATAGTAATTTAAGTTTAAAAAACTACGTTTTGATTGAAAAGGGTATTCTTTTCTATAGGACCAAAAAAAGGTTCATCATGTATTAAAGAGGTGGAAAAGAAACGGCAGCAGCAACTTTTTGTCCTTTTATTTGTTCAAGTTCATGTACGTAGGGAGCCTCCAGAGAGAAGAGTTTATCTTGTTTTCGATAATTTTTTTTTTTTTTTTTTGTATAACTTAAAGTCCGAGTTGAATTGAGGTTTGTTTGGATAGGCTCTCTTTGAATAGGGATCCAACTAATTATCAATCGTTGCCCTGGTCTTAAATTTGCCTACGCGTTACAAGCCTCAAATCAAACTTCATTCGCTAAAAAGCTAATGCCACAAAAAAGAAACTGAAATGCATGAAATGAGAAATCCCTTCCGTCAGCGGGCAAGTTAGCACTAAGTTAAGCTACGCCAAATAAGTGAAAAGAGCAGAACCCGGCTTAACTTTGCAGCTTTTCATGATAGGTGGCGACACCAGGACACAGGGAGCCAGATCCCAGACCTAGGCCCAGAGATAACCATTTAGATTACGTATACGACCAGTTAGCACAGCTTTTGGCCCGTGGCCAGAAATTACTTTTTATGCGTTTTTAAGTTGAACTCTTTGAGTGCCTTTTCAGTAAGAGCCAGAGAAAAGAGAAAGAGAGAGGACAAAACAAACTTTTCCATTATGCCAACGACTCGGCCTTAGCAGGCAAACACAGCACAATCAGTAGGAGGAAGATAAGAACCTAAAATAGGATAGTTGGTTTTCCCCTCTTTTCTTTTATCCATTTTTTTTTTTTTGCTTTTGGGTCAAGTCGACATTAAAATAGTTTAGGGATTTGTATTTATGTTGATTGCATTGTCCTGCCACAGAACGTGGCATGTGTATGGCTTGAGCGAGTGTGAGTATGTATAGCTTGGGATTTGTGTGAGAAATTGAAAAGTTTAGCGGCATCAACTGCATGTTGCCAGAGATTTCTTCTTCGGTCAGTCAGTGTTGGGTTTGTTTGGGCTGAGCTGGGATGCGTTTTGGTTTGCTTGGCCATGTCAGTGAGTGTAAAATGCAATTTTGTGAGCTGACACATGCAAAGACTGAAGGGGGCGGGGGGGCTTAGGGCGGCAAAAGGTTGAAAACTGTAAAACTGCACAGAAACGGCAAGTGGTAATCGGCAAGTGGCAAAAAGTTCACATTAAAATGACCCTGGCCACGCCACACATACAGCACACAACATACGGCACACGGCACATGTTGCAACACATTTGTTTTACGTTGTTGTTGCAACAACTTTCTAAATGCACCTGTTTCAACTTCAGTTGAAGTACAGCCAGCTATTTTTACATGAACAGAGTTCCTCTCTCTTGTGTATTTCGTTTTAGCCATAATTTGACCCACATTGCCTGTTACTTGTCCTCCTCTTTCTTTCTGCTTCTTCTCCCCGATACTTGACAATTTCTAAATATTTATTAATACTTTTTGCACCAGCTGTTGCTGTTTGCTCAGACGGAAATGAAGTTATCAGACAAGAATTGTGCTATAATTGTCTTAGCAAAAAAAAAAAAAAAAAAAAAAAACAACTAATTTGAATGCCATGGGTAAAAGTTATATGCAGCCAAATAGCTTTAATGTCGACTAGAAAATGTCAAGAAAATTCCCTCAAGTGAGTCTTAAATTAACTAATATTTTTGTTTTTACTGTTAGTTTATACTGAAACAAGAACAATTGTTTTTTGCAATATATTTAAAATATATTTAACATTTTTAGAATTCCTTTAGTGTTCATTTGCTCTTAAGACGAATATTGAAGTTTTTTTAAAGACTAAATTTATTTTCGGTTTTCAGTTGATAATCAAAAATTTTAAATCTTCAAATCTAATATGTACTTCAAAGTTAAAGCCATACAAAAAACTAACTAACTTTTTGACGCTAATCTCTACTGGTCTTCACTTATATCGGAACCTTTACTAAATAAGGAATTTAAGTTGAGGTATTTTATGTTGATCAGATGTAAAAACACCTAAGGCATTTCCATATCTACGGCAGCATCAGTTTACTTCAAAATATCGAGAAACGAGTACAATTACTGCTTTACTCCTTACCTTATGACCCAAAATATGGCCTAACTTTTCGTTTTCCAGACCATAAATATTAATTAAGTTCTGCAATTACTTGTTTTGTGCACTTGCATTGAAATGTGTATAGAGAAATCATTATTCCATTTCCTTGCTCCTCAATACCCACCTTGCCCCCTCAATACCCATATACCCATCCGATGTGTCCATCACCCGCACGGTTTTTTATTTTGCTTTTTGATTTTGCTCGAGACGAAAGCTACCGTTGCTGGCGCACGCCTCATTAGAACACCTTTCAGTTTGCTGTATAATTTTCGCAACAATTTTTAATGGCGTGCGGGGACATTTTGGCACTCGAGTGACCGTGTGCGTATACCATCCATCGCTCTCTTTCTCTCTCTATCTATCCCATATCTTTTTGTGTGTTGCACACGCAAAACTATTTAGAGAAGTGTCAAGAAATGTCTGCATTTGCATTTGGCCATTGCAACAATTTCACCATCCTCTTCAGTCGCCTTCTCCTCCCACTTCTTCTCCTCCTGCTGCTTCTTCTACTCGTTTTCATCGGGGTTGTCGTTGTTGTCGCTATGGCAGCTGTAGTTGCAAGCAGTCACACGCCTGCCACTAGCCTTACACACCCAAACACACACACACACACTTTTGGTGGGTCGGACTGTGCATATGCGGGCGGGCGTTGATAAATTACAAAACATTGCAATGGCTATTTTAAATGTGGCATAAAATTTGCATTTTATATTTAATGCTTCAGTGTTTTTGTTTTTTGTGAGTTTTGCTTTTTGATTTTTTTTTTTCTGATATTTTTAACGGCAACTTTCGCTTGATGCTGTCAACGGAATCGAGGTTGAATCGTCCAAAATAAGAGACAAAATATATCCTAATCTTCCTGGCTAGCTGGTGGTGGGCGTAGGCGTTAAAACTGTGTCAGATTCCTCATTTCTCGAGTGCATGAAACACTTTGGGTTTTCTTTTTTGTTATCCATCTCTTCTCGTTTTTCCTTCTGTCTATAAAAACAAACAATTTTATGTTGTTATTTTTTTTTGTTTTGTTTTTTTTTTTTTGGTTTGCGTGTGTTTTTTTTTTTTATTTATTTTTTGTTGCTGTTTTGTTTGGCGTTTTGTGATTTATTTTTCGCTTTGACAAATGCACAAAAATTTGACCATGGCATGTCAAGAAGTGTGGTCATTGTATTTTTAATGCCGCTTCGATATAGATAAATTGCCAACAGGCGCAAAAAAGCAGCAACAGAAGCACCAAATGAGCAAATGATCAAAATGAATGCAATAATCATCAAGAAGACAAACATAAGAAGAGAAAACAATTATTCATTCAAAACAATTACTCATTTTGGATACATATTCGTACAGTTGGCAAAGAATTGGGTAATTAACACACTGCAAATGCTTTACAACACAGGTAACTCCGATATATAAAAATATTATAGGAGAAATAAGCCCAATTTAACTTACTCATAACGAGCAATGGTACAGCATAATTGTAATGATTTTTCTTTAAAAACATTTATTAGCAAAATTTCAAATTTGTAAACAAATTTTCTTTATCTTGAACAAAAGGATAACTGCTGATTAATCGTCGCATCGCCAAAATTTTCAGCATATTTTTCTGGCCGCATTAAAGAATTTTTTGGTTCTTGATGGTCCTTAAGATTTTGTTGTTTACCTATGTCTAGCCATTGCCCCTGCAATTTAATATGGAAATGAGTTCAAAATCAAGGTCATCATCCCCATCATCATTGCAAGGTTTATCCCTTAATTCTTTTTTTCTCTCTTTTTTTTTGTAATGGGTCATGCTATATCTATCTATCAGCCATGTCTCTATCTCAACCCAAAACAAAACGAATCGATGCCAGGAATACAATGTGTTGCATTCAACAATAAAAAATGAAATTAATGGCATTCCATTTCAATAAGCATAACAGGGCATGTGTCTAAAGATGCAGTTTAAATGAGATACAGACATGGAGAGAGAGAGAGCACTTTGCCTTTGGGTTATTAAATCTAACGGGGCAACATGTAAAAAAAATATAGAAAATGACCTTCATAGAGATATATGTAAAGTAAGATGGAAACAACGACACTGACACAAACACACCAATGTTGTTGCCCGGAAAACTTCAACTCAAATTACCAAGAAAAATATTTTCCATGGCAGCAAAAACAAAAAGGGAAAAGAATTTCTACATTTATAAAGGTAAAGCGAAACGAGAAACAAATTTGTTTATCGCAGCAAAAGAAACACCTGCAGCAGATTGCCTTTTGCCTGCCGTTAGCTAGTGAGACAAATCGGTCGCTCCTTGCGATTGCTAGGGAAATCGTATGGTAAGCTATCTTATGGTTACAGTATAGTATGTGGCATCCTCTAGCACTGCCACTACTACTGCCGCTGGGGTGTAGATAGTTACCTGACTGGGCAACAACAAATCTTTACACTGATTGGAAAATAACGTAAGACAAAAATGAAATGGAAAGAAAACGAAAACACGCGGACAGAGCAACGAGAAGACGTTCGAAGAACAATGGGATGGGATTGGAAATGAAAATCACTTTGGAGAACCAACTATCCTAACTCTCTATGTATTAACTATCAATTTGTTTTTACTTAGTTTTTCTTAGTTTTTCGATATCATTTTTATGTTTACCAAGCAATAAGATTCTCATTGCAGATGTATGTATGTAGATCTAATTCTAGCTTCACTTTCTAACCAAATTAATGGCTGCATGAATGATAGAAAAATCACTTTAAGTTAACAATCTTCAACACGAAATAAATGAATTAAATGAGTTTAAAAATTGACTTCAAGTGAATGAGTGCGATGACATTAAACTCAGTCGCACCATATTCAAATGAAACAAATCGAATTGAATGAGTTAGAATTTAAGACAATGAGTTGCTATGTTTCGAATGTATTCAGATCCCAATTGGGGACCTACTCAGACTATAATCCTGTTATTATCGGGTTCGGATATGAATTGTATTTCCAACTAGTTAAGTAAAACAGAATGGTGATCCATCGGGTATATGATGGATTAGCGAAATAAAATTTTATTTAGATAGCCTTATTTATGTTTTCTGGATTTGTGGAAATCCTTCTTAATTAGATTTCCCAAGATTTGTCATTAAAAGTCGGATCCAAAACCGCGCATTAACATTTTTGGTGTTTTGAAAAATAATATTTTAATAGCCATTTTTCCTTGTTTCGCTTTACTTCAATTCACCATAATTTTTCATTACATTTTTGATCAAATTATGTGGTTATTGCTTCAAAACGCGCCAATGATAATAACACAATTTAAATAATTCAAATTGTTTCGAGTGACTTAGTACATATCAATGCTTTGACACTCAATACATTTAAATTCAATACGAATGGATTCATTAGAATTTTAATTTTCTCTCATTTATGCAGCTGTCTAGTTTTCATTTAGGACACTGGCAATTAATTTGAATGTTTTCTTACTGTTCCAAATTAAACAAGCAAAAATGACAAAAATTACTGCGAGGTCCCCAAATTTGGGCATTTTCAGATACAAGTAAACTTAAACTTTGTATCAATATCTTAAGCTTGCTATTTTCATTCATGTGGAATAAAAGTATAATTTGTATTGTATAATATTTAAAATCATTTGCAATTGAACTGTATTCTTTGGCAATCTAAATTCTTTCGATTCAATTCATGTCATGATTTAATCAACGATGTTTAACTGATTGATGTTCGAATAATGAACTAAATGCCAAAAGTTTATGATTTTTAAAATAACCGAAAGGTTTCATTTGTTTTACTCACTTTAGTTGATATTTGAATGCATTTTCGTGTAGCTAATATACTCATATCGGCTGCTAAGGGTATACATTGCCTCCATGCCTCACACAATTCATGCTCAATGCCCAGTGGCCATTATTGTTAGCATTGTTTTGTTCTCTATCTCTATGCCTTTTCAATTCCCTCCTCTAATTCCTCTACCCCTGTTTTCCGTATCTCCTCGCCCCCGGCTCAACACACAAACATTTGTTTATTTGCACAAATGCGTGCGTTTTCATTTAAAAAACAACAAAAATGAGGGAAGAAAAAACTTTTCAGTTGAATTTCTTGGCCAGGCCAGGGCAATTGCAAAACGAGGTAAAACTGGACAATGTGGAAACTATATACATACAAACAGAGACCAGATACAAACAGACGTGTGTGGGTATCTATAGGATTTTATAATACAACCAAATGCCATGCGGTATGTGTGTGTGTATGTGGAAAACTGCCTGTTGCTGTTAGGCTACATGCCTATTCTCTTTTTTTTGCGTTGTTGTTGTTATTGCGGAACATATGTCTGCAATATGCAAAAGTAATGCACAACAACAACTGGAAAAAAATCTACATTCAAATATGCCCCCGAATCAGTGCCCCGCCCCCCATTATAACGCCCAGACACCCTGCCGCAGATTTTACATGAATTTTGACTTTGGTTGCTGCGGATTTTATGTAGTTGTGTGTGTGTGTGTGTGTGTAAACATTGCGCAAGTTGAACAACAACACAAATCGACCCGTAGGAGAAGGGGAGAGAAATTGGTATATATTCATACATTCATACGCCACGTTGTACGCCAAGCAAAGACGTCAGAGCGAGAGAGAGAGAGAGAGAGAGAGAGAGAAAGAAAGAGAAAGAAAGAGAAGCTGGCTGATTCAGACGAAATTTGACTACAAAAATGGGCAAAATACAAAACAAAGTCGACTGAATGTTCCACCCATTACGCCTACCTCCCCAACACCCAGGCATCTGTGTATGATTGTGTGTGTTCAGGGGTTTTTTCGGCAATTTTGCGGCATGTTTTTCACACATTGGCATAGAGAGGCGAGAAACGAGAAGCGATCAGCGACCAGAAGCAAAAACAATTGGACACGACGCCCTGGCTGCCATGGATATTCTTTCCATTGTTGCCACTGACTGCTTGTGTTTCTTGATGATGCAAGTGCAAATTTATTTGCCACTTTGTTGCTTCGCTTTTTCTTCTTCGCCGCTCTCTGTAAGTGAAATTTCAAATTTATTACTGCTGCCTGCCGCTGGGCACAACACACCAGGCAGGCAGGCTGGCAAAAGCCTTTTGATTGATTCTCAATTTTTGCTCGCACAAGTGATGAAGTGAACTGAATCAAAGGCCACAACTCCAAAAAAAAAAAAAAAAAAAAAACAAAAATTAATAATAATAAAAAATTTAATGGGTATGGATGGGAAATATGGACTGACAGTATGGTTAACCTATAGAAAAGTTACAGAATTTAATTTTATTCAGACGTTTCTAAAAACTAATTGAATGTTTTGACTTCCATAATTGCCAATTGAAAATTCTCCTACCAATAATTTGATTTTTTGTTTGTTACAAGTCAACCAAGTCGGGAAACCAATGCTCAAATAGACGGCTAGAAGGGGTAGGGTGGATGGCCATTCCTTGGCACAAGCTCAATGTCAATGAGAGAAAACATCAGATGGTCTCTCGGTCAGTTAGTCGCTCCCGAATGTCTGCTTACAAGCTAATGTTAAAAATAAAAACAATGTAAAAATATTGTCAATAAATATAAAACTAAATTTAACAAAAAATTTATGCACATATGTATCAAATATTTTGCGTTTAGACAAGAGAAAATATTATATTAGGCTTTGCTTCTGGTTGTTACTTCTTTCATAAAAGAAACTATGTTGCTTTAGCTACAGAGTTGAATTTAAGGACAACCTTGATCATCTTAACAAGTGGGTGAAATCCAAACTAATCTTAACCTAGAATGATAAATAAAGAGAACAGAATTGCCCAGAATTTCTAGAAATCCATAAACTATTTCTTGTATATACATTTCTCAGATGTTATTAAGCATTTAAATATTAATTTTGGCAAGCAATTAAAATCGAATTTCAATAGACTCAAGGCAAATCATCTGTATGTAAGAACTTTTGTGAAAAGTCTCCTAATCATTTAAAAATAAATAAATTATTGTGCTAATACCAAGAATTAATCAGACTAAACGAGCCAAGCGGCAACATTATGAGGCGCACATACACACACAGCCACCATAAAAATGTCTTGTTTACAACAATTGTTTACAAACTAATCGAACTCATTTTCATTTTATTTTTTTTCTGTATTTGTGTTTTGTTTTGTGGCTAAAAATTTTCCAAGCCTTGACACACTCTTTCATTATATAGACATATATATTTGTATATATCTATAATATATATTTGGATATTCGATGCATATACACAGACAATCTATATGGTATATATTTTTTATTTCTTTTGATATAGATAGTAAAGTTTAATTGCTGTGATTAGGTGGGCATAA
This sequence comes from Drosophila insularis, assembly GCA_018903935.1. Classification (NCBI taxonomy): domain Eukaryota; kingdom Metazoa; phylum Arthropoda; class Insecta; order Diptera; family Drosophilidae; genus Drosophila; species Drosophila insularis. Next base: position 1,640,352 of record JAEIFP010000337.1, on the reverse strand, counting down.
AAACTGCAGTTAGCTCTCAATGTAAAATGAAAAAATTCAAATTTTTCCTGCCGACATTTTTTTTATGACTTTTTTATTTACATGCAAACCCCAGACAAAAGGGACGAGGACAGAGGGTGTGGGTACTGTGGGCCTTTGGCGTGTAGGAGTCGAATCTTAAATTAGCCCGGCCCGTGCGACACACTTGAAAAGAATAATAACAACAACAAGAACAACATCACCAATAATAAAATCAAATTTAATGAAAAACCAAGCGAGAGGAAAACACACAACAAAAAAGAATCTGTCAAAATTACTTGCACCGACTGGCCAATACCCTATACTGCTAGTAGTCTTTAAAAAGAATCTTATTACCTCTGTGAGGGCATATTTTTCTTGACCTTAATATTCCCTTTCTTTTGGCAGTTACAGCGTACCAAAAGGGCGCGCAATGTTGTCTCCCTAATTTTCCGCCTTCGGTTTTTTTTTGTATTTTTCTGTGTGTTTATGGCCATTTTCAATGTAATTTTTAGTGTTGAGTGGGGCACAAGGTGTTGTCATTTGTGTGTACTCTGCTGTGTGTGTGTGTGTGTTGGCTCTTAAACACTTTAAGTAAGTGTCTCTGGGTCTATTTCTGAACATCCCATCTAAACCCCATTCAAACCTCACTGCCTGGCCAGGGGCATTCCTGTCCAGCATCACATTGCCAAGTCTCTACCAAAAAACCAAAGGAAAAAACAAATTGTTGATTAAGTGTGAATCTAGGGAGTGGGGATCGGAATTTCAAAAAAGGGGCAGAGAATATTTGAGGGGGAGGAATAGTTTGGCATGAAATGCTTTTGATTCCTCTCGCCATGCAATCAATCTTTATGTCATCTCTTTTTAACGGACAGATATTTCAACTATTTTTACTCAAATTTTTATATACATAGATAAATATAGAAAGTTGGATCCCTGAGCCGAAAACTATCAACAATTAAAAAAAAAAGGAAGCCTTGTCCGTCTAAAAGGTATTGAATCTATTCATATATCAATAATAAAAAGAGAAAATAAGAAAAAACACATTTCAAGGATTTGCCAATTTTTGGTTTGGCGCAAAATTAATAAACTGATTCAAATCTTTAAAGTATTTTTTTAATGAAATTCTGCCACTTTTTTTTAGGAATATTTAAATTTTACACATTTCTGTTTACTGTTTTTTTTTATAAAATTCCCAATTAAGTACACTTAATAATTTCATCAATCATAAAGTAGTTTTATGATTTTTCGCATACTTAAGCAATGTTTTGACATTTCCGGTCAATAGACAGACAGTTAGAAATAAGTTTAAAGTATTTTCCTAGTAACAAAAAAGTTCTTGTCGTTTTTATTGTATATAAAAACAAAAATTTGCTAGCTAATTTTAAGGCCTATTTTCGACCAAAGCTGGCGGCCTGTCATGATTTCAAAAATTAGAAGAAAAAAAAAATATATATATATATAGAACAAAACAACAAATTTTTTTAAGTAGACGCGTCAGCGGCTTTTTAGTGGCAAACATACGGAAAATGAAAAAGAAACAGCGAGAGAGATAGAGAGATGGATGAAATGAAAATGAAAGAAACGCAGGAAAAACAAAGTGCCCCAGCAATTGCGCCCAAAAGCAACAGCAGCGGCAAGTACCAAAAATTTAAAACAAACAAATGCGAGCAACGTCGGCGGCGGCTCACTAAGGGCAAGGTGTGTGGGGTTGGGAAACGGTAAGAGTAGGTGTAGGAGGAGACCAAAGTTAATGCCAGTCAAGTCAGTCAAGTGCCGCCAGGCGAAAAAAAAAAGAAAAAATTACGCATAAATCTTTCAATTGAAAAGGAGAGGTGCCAGGGATCGAAAACGGAGGTTGTTAGGCCAGAGGGGGGATGAATAGTGTTTGGATTTGTGCCGAAGTTAATAGCCAGCCGGTGGATCCGTTGGGGATTTACAATTTTTTTTTTAATGCCCAGTACCAAAACAAAAACAAGGAAAGAAAAATGGTTAGACTAACAGGTAAGAGTAGCTTTATTAGCTAATATAGCCAATGCCGTTCGAGAATTCATAATCTATATAGAATGACGCTAATATATGGCTTAAAGTTTTAGTTAAACGATACAATTAATCCCCGTTAAAAGTATCAAAATGTTGCATTTAAAAAACAAACTATATCATTATGGATTCTATGCAATAAAAACATTAATCGTTAACAGAGGCTATTTCTGGAAGTATTAATAGGTATCCGTAAGTCGGTTCTTCGATATCAACCAAATAATATTTTGTTGTTTTTTGTGCTCTTCGTTTTAGGTTAGTGAACTCTTAAACTAAAATTGAAGTTTTTGAATTTTGGTTTTGTTTTCGATATGTTTGTTGGGTTTTTTTTTTTTTTTTTGGGGGGGGGGTGGTTTTGTAAATTCTAGGCATACCCTCACAATGTTTGCAACATTTTGCTGGTGGCTCATCGTTGTTAGTGGCATCGACAATGACCGGCATGATCCCCAAGAGGCCAGCCCCTGACCAGCTTGCTCTCAGTCCTCGCAGCAGTCCGCGCTTGCTCACACGATATATATATATATATATATATATATATATATGCACGGATATATATATATATATGTTTTTACACTTTATTGATAATTATATCGACAATGTTGTCTGTGTGGGTACATCATTTATTATCTCACTCACAGCACTCTATGAACTACCACTAATTCATTTATTTTTTTATTTTGGTTGGAAGGACACGCGCGCGTCACGTTGTTGGTTATAGGTTAGATGGTTGGGTGGAAACCACCTGCAGCCGCTTTTCAATATTCCGCAACAACAAAAAAATTTGAAAAAAAAAATACAGAACAGAAAAAGGGGGAAAAAGAAAACAAAAATGATCTCTCTCTTTTCCTTTCGGGATCTTTTAGCACATTGTTTGCTGCTCTTCTGGAATGTTTTTGTAATTTTCAACAATTTCGAAACTTATCAGCATTTCAATATTATATTTTGTTCGTTGTTCGTTTTGTTTTTTTTTTTTTTTTTTTGTAGGCTTTCTTTTGTTTGTTTTTGCGACACTTTTTCCGTTCCGATCTATACTGATCCTCTCTCGATCTGGTACTACAATTGAGACTACGGCTAAGATAGCGCTGCTCCTCGACTGCTTTACGGCTGATGATGTTGTTCTGTGCTGTTGTCTTGTCTACTTGTCTTGTGTTGTGTTGTGTTGTTGTCTGTCGTCTGTGTGGGACGTCACGCCAGGCTATTTCTAGTCATTTGGCTTTCACATTGCGCTTTTCCGTGGAAATGTTCGAGACGTTCAAACGTGAAACCTCCGCAGAGACCACTGAGCAGGCGGCAGGCAGTCAGCAGTCAGCCAGGCGCACGCCAAAGCATTTCATTTTCGAACGCACGATTTTCGAAAATTTTGAACGAAAAAAAAAACCAAAACAACAAAAATCTCAACAAAACACACAAAAAACCGAAAAGAAAATGCTCATGGCATCTTCCAACCAAAACTGTTAGATAATTTTGTACGTCGAAAAAGTTTTTCACAAATTTTCCTCAATGAAACAATGAACTTTCACATTTCGTACAAGAACAACAATATTGATCGCCTCGGAGTGTTCTCTCTATCTCGCTCTCGGTTTTGCTTCGGCACGGACCTGACTTTCTCTCACTCTCGGTTCTCTCACGGCGTATTTTCGAATACGTCGAAAGCTTTTCGTGCGCTCTTTGGCGGATCGGCGCACGGCTCTTGAATTTCGAAAAAGTTTTCTACACTTTAGCCTGAAACGAACCGCAGAGTCAACGTCGACGCATAGTGAGTAGGAGGCATACAATCATCTTTGAACGCAGGGCATTAAGGATGGATTTGGCATTTGTTTTTGGATGGCGGTTTAAGTGGGTTTCTGGGTCAAGGCATGCACTTAATGCCAACGAAAAGGAAGAAAACTTGACATTTTGGTTTTTGCTCAGGTGAAAATACAGGAAACACTCGACAAACACGAAGGTCTTCAATATGACATGAGAGGTTCGAACATTTTCACTTACCTTGATGGCAAATAATCGCTTTTAAATGAACAATCACAAAAAATTCATTTATTTTGACAATGCTGACAGGAAATAGCAATTTATTTTAAAGCACAATCTGTTACTCTGAAGCACTCGTTAGTTAATGGCGATCACTAATTAATCATTGCAAGTTTGCTAGATCGGTGATAACTTAAAGGAATTCTCTACTTATGTTTTTAATATTCCTCAATTAAAATTTGTTAGTAAGATGCAAAACTATTGTATCATAACTATTTAAGATATTAGTATAAATTGATTATACCAAGTAATTAGGTATAAAATTCATTTTTTTTGTCATAACTAACTAACCAAACAAATTACCTAATGCAATTTGAAGAATTCTTTTGATCATTTCAAATGCTTGAAATTATATACATATTTCAGTTTTATGTATGCTTGAACAATAAAAGAATCCTCTATATGATTATCTAAGCAGAACAGATTGGAATTTGACTAGAAAATTACTAGACAAACACTTTATTTTAGTATACATATATACTTCATTTATTTTTATACATATGTGTATTTTCAATATCAAAAGGAAAAACAGTTATAACAAATGCCGCTCCACTTCATCTCTTGCCCACCCACTCTTAACTAAAACTAAACACGAATCAGCTTCAAGATTTATAATGGTATTTATAATTTGGCAAAAGACCAAAAAAAAGAAATCTTAACTGCAAAAATCCTTTGGCTCGACCTTGAAAATAAAAAAAAAGAAAAGTTAGCGCTTCTTTTTTTTTTGTTTTTTTGTTTTAGCAAAACCTTCAGCCGAAAACCGAAAAAAACTGAACTGAAAATAAAAATAAATAAATAGATCTCAACATAATTTTTTGCCAATAAACAAATTCACAAATTGGCCAATTTCAGATATAAAATATAATTTATGATTTGTTCGATGAAAAAAAAAAAAAAAAAACAATATTTCTAAACATAAACCAAATAGAATTCAAATTGTACTTTAGATTTGATCATAGCACGGAACAACGAACCACCTGCCTAATGACTAATCGCAAAGAGAATTTATCGCCCCCGCCAACCCTCTCTTGTCTCTCCTTCTTCGTTTTCTCTTTAAAACAGTTCTCTTTCTCCTGTCGATCTGTCATTGCGGGGTGGGGTAAAATTAATAGTAAATTGCACAAAATATTTATATTTAGATCAGAAAAAAATAATTAGTTTAAATTTAGTTTAAACCGAAATTATATAGATTTTGTCTTTTAAAGAAATATACACATAATTGATAGAAAATCAAGCTTACTAAAAATAACAAAATTGACTCAGCGACGACAAATGTTTTCAAAATTTTTAGAAATTATTCATTCTCTGTGTGTTCTTTTCAAATTTATGGCCAAATTGGGCGCAAGTGTTGGACGACAAATGTCTAGATAAATACATATCTACATATGTACATATATGTGCGGTATCAGGTGGGCGGTGGGTGGTGGTTGGCGGTTGGTGGTTGGAGGGTTCAGTTGGTCTTATGACGCAAATCCAAATAATGCATTTTTTCTTTGCACATACCCTTGGCTACAACAAGTCAAAAGGTATACTAAGGCATGTAACAGTATAATATACAAGTCGCCTCTCAAATCTACATACATTTTCATGTTTGTGATTATCGTTATACATATATCATTATATGTATTATAGAGGCCGGAGAATGGGAGTTAGTTTAACTGATCATTGTATAATGGAAACATCTCCATCCCCTGAAATTCGCGAGCCATCTAAGCATAAGGGATAAGAAAGGTTCGTAGAGCAAATCTTGATTTCAAATCATTCTTCTAAAGTAGATTAGATTTAGTTTCTAAACACTTCTGAAAGTGTTTTAGTTCATAGCACTTTTAGCAATTAAATTTGTAAGGGAACCAAACATTTGAGAGGTTAATCTTAAAAATTTGTTAAATGGTATTTGTTAGGTCGATGTGTAGACCCAATGCGAGGAAATGATTGCTTTCGCTTTTTGTTTTTGGTTTGGTTTGGTTTGTGCATTTAGAAAATTGTCATAAACAAAACCCACATATTTCATAGGAATACAAAAATGAAAAAAAAAACATATAAAGATGGCCAAAAATTTACATTTTCCATGCTCGAACAACAAGTGCAATGTCAGGGACAACCAAAATGAACGAGCGAAACGAAACGTTGAAAAAAAGGGAATTTGTGGCATGAAAATTTATAGTGCACATGGTGAAAACATAAAAAAATATGTGTGCATTTTCACAATTTTTAATTGTTTTTCGGTTCTTTTATTTATTTTTTTTTTATTCGTGCGAATTTTGTGTGTGCTTATGTGTGTTTGATGCTGTCAAGCACCTCGCTCAGGGTCATTGGTTAGAATAGTTTTTAGCGTTATGACTTATGATTGTCTTTTTGTATGTGTGTGTGTTAGTGTATGAATTGACTTTTATGGCCCACTGTATAGGCGCATATTTGTATGTCTGTGTGTGTGTACACTCACTTTTTGGCAATGTCTTAATGCATAGAGAAATTTAGTATTGCTTATTTATTATTTTTATTCCAATTTTTCCTTTCTTTCTTCTCTCCTCGTCTTTTTCGTCGTTTTTTTCTGCATATCTCGTATATAAATTATAAAGCATAAAAACCAGCACAGGAGAAGTTGTCGGGGGAGTGATGGGGGGCGGTGGCATCAGCGGTAGCAGCGGCAGCCATAACGTCAGAATTTTAGGCCGTGTGGGCGGTGGAAAAACTTTACTGAAGGAACGGGGAACGGTTTGGAGGGAAAGGAGAACATTGAAAAACATTTTTCACCGTGCGAAAGTTTGACGTCGTTTACAGTGACGAAATGGCCGACGGTTCGACGAGCGTTTTAGTTTAGTTTAGTTGTTGTTCAAAACGGCAATAAACAAAAAAGAGAAGTCTACTAAAAGCCAGCGGGGGGATATTTAATTTAAGATATTTGCAGATCAACCAAATAGAAGAGAAATTGCTGTGCTTGTGGGGGCGTGTTGGCCAGCAACCGAAGCAAATTCAAAAACGATTTAGAATTGCGCGTTGGTCAATTTGACTTAAAACAATTGAATCAAAGTACAAAAGACCCACCAACCAGCATACATATGTTCAGCGGTGTTCAAAAAAAAGGGAATGAAAGGAGCATCGTAAGCTCGTTTTTAATATAATAATCTGACCTTGAAATTTTGCGCTATTCCTCATGTTTGTAAGAACATAATTACTAAGGGATGTACCTACTATAAAAAGTTAAGCTATGAAAAAAAAATTGAAGTTTAGATAAGCTTTCACAGGACTTTTTTTATGTTTTAAGTAGACATTTCTATTTTATTGAGCAAGCTTATTTCACAACTCTTATTGATTTTGCGGCCTTGCGATCGGATATAAAAAGCTTTTTAAAAAAAAAATGTTTAAATATTAAAAGAAATGTATGTATATATACAGAGACTTTGTCGTTCCCATTCAGTTCTAAAGCCCATTGGCATACAAGTCAACTTCATTGCTACATTAAGCGCAGCGGTTTTTTATATATGTATCTCCAATTTTCATTCGAAGTTTATAAAACTGTAACTTAATGCAAATAACCTTTCTTTAATCGTTTGAAGTCCATGATTAATCCCAATTTGAAGTCCATGATTACGATTATTATGTTTGGTTTTCCATTCCTAACACAGCAATGGGACGATCTTCAAATATTTTCAATTTCATGAAGTTTAATTAAAATTTATTAATATTTCCATAACATTTACATGAAATCTATTTTAACTTATTATTAATGTTTGGTTTTTTCTTGATTTTCCAAGCATAAAGATAATTTTCCCTTGGGATGAGTTTTCGTTTCGTTGTATTTATTTCCGACAAAAAAAAAATTTCTGCTGATTTCATAATCTGCCACATAATTTATTTGATTACTTAAATGAGCAATGTTCTTTCTAGTATAAAAGTGGCTGCTTTCTCGAGATCGAAAGAAATAAGCCAGAAACTATGCCAAGAACATCTAATTGGTCTAACACACACACACATATACGGAGAAGAGGAATATTAAAATGCTCCAACACAGATGCATAGTGACTGCCATAAGTATGTGGTCCAAGCTGTGGGTGGAACCCGAGCAGCAGCAACCACATTAGCCTCTTGGCAACTGTTGACAAAACCATAAACTTTTCAACTAAACTGTCCCTAGGCTGTTTGCAGCAACAGCAACAGCAGCACGGCAACGTTTCAACGGAACGTACAACCCACAACAATCGGCAAACAAACAAACAACTAAAAAATATAGAATATTAAATAAATGATGCCACACACAAACTGCTTGACAGGCAGTTGGAATTGCCAACATCGTACAGCCGCTGCAATAAATATTCACAAACCAGCTTAAAAACAGAAAACGTATTGCAAAACAACAACTAATAAGACGAATCTATTTGATCTGGCTAATAGAAACAATGTAGTAAAACGGTATATAATGGTGTTTATACATACATATATAGTATAATGTTCCAATTAGACCAAGTTTTAGACTTTTAAACAATTCGACTTTATATGGTTATGTATATAAACCCTTTTTATTTTATATTTAAAACTTTGTAAATTTTTGTCAAATTCCCAAAGACTTTTAATATGCTGTAAAATAAATTTTAGTTCTGTTAAAAATGATTGTTTGTTGCTTTTTTTAAGTGGCATTCAGATTAAAAGATTAACTATATTAATATTTGTATACGTAAGTAGCAGAAACAATAAATTTTTTTATTAAAACAAAAACGTTTTTAACTAATTATCTACTTGCAACATTTTTGCAACAAAATTATGAACAAAAAATATATTATTCCTTTCAAACAACCAAAAGAAACAGTTTATCTAACCAAGTCATTGTAATTTCGGAGTGAGGCGATGCGTTACTGATACACAATACGACGCAACAAGTAACCAGAAAATATTAATATTATAGATCTTTACATGAATTATGGTTGGAATAATGCTTAAATTTATGTGAGGACTGTTTAATACCCAATGTGAGTGAAGTCATAATATGAATTAAGTGCTGCTTGGTGCTTTACTGAATGCATCTTTTGCTGTACCTGTTGCACATAACCTATATACCCCATGGATGAGTACAGGGTATAGAAACTATCAAATCAGATGTCCATAGGGCAACTGATTGAACGATCAGTGAGGGTGAGAAGTAAGGGTGCAGTTTGTCAGGTGTGATGTGAACGAGAAACGGTCTAGGAAGTGCAGAAAGAAAGAGGGAGAGAGATAGAGAGAAACGAGACAAACAAGTGGCACAAAACAAACGGAGCACCGTCGTCTAGTTTGTGAAATGTGGAGTTAATTAATTGTTTTTAATTTACGGCCTCAGCAATTTCACCTGTCTACCAATCCTCCCACTCTACCCCCTTTCTATCTTGTTCTCTCCTTCTCTAACTCTCTCCCTCTCTATTCCTCTGTCAGAGCTGCAAAAAAGGGCGTTGCAAAAACAAATGCCGGCAAAACAAAGACCAGCAAGAGGAAGAAGTTTAGGCCAGTTTTGAGGTACATATATTTTTGGCAAACTATTTGTTAAAAATATTTTTTAATGGCCTGCAGCTGCCTCACTCAACTAGACGCCAATACGAGGCGTCTCCAAGTTGCACCCAACAACAAAACAATAAATTTAGAAATAAAGCTTACATACACACACTGTCACACACATATACATTTGTATATGCACATATAGCAAGCACACGCACAAACACATCACACTAGAGCACTTACATATATAGTATATACATACATAAATACATATATATGTACATATATGAATAGTTACTTACCAGGGCTTATTGTTTTTCTAGTTGTTGTTTTTTTTATTACAACTTATTTATTGTTTTTCCTAAATGTTGTTTTTGTTACTCGCAAAGGCGTTGTTGTTGTTGATGATATTGGTATTGGTGTTGTTATTGTGGCTGCAGCTGCTCCAATTGCAGAAGTTTACTTGGCACGTGGTTGCGCATTGGCGGCGCAGATTTTTTATTGCACATTTGAGCACTTAATTTACATGGTTTCACTACAAATTATTTAATAAATGTTATTAAACTTTTTAATGCGAATTAACAAAATACCCAAAAACAAAACAACAACACGGACAGGCGATATCGATAATTATGTGCTCAATATCGATAATTTCATAAAACTCGATTACTATAAGCTTACTTGCGATAAAATGCACTCAAAACTCAATATATCGATACGTATCGCTTTCTAGTTTGATGTTGGCATTATTTGTTATGGTTGCAAGCGTATTTGCAAGATCCTTGCGAGGTGTGCAAAACTGTCGATAATATTCAAGCTTTAAAATTTTTGTTTTGTTATATTTTAAAGTCATATGTCCCTTTGACACACACTTACAGTACTTAAAAAAAAAATGAAACAAAATAATTTCAATCAATTTTTGCAAATATTACTTAGGTTTTGATCTTTAGTCTATTTCAACAGAAAAAAATATGGAGAAAAGTTCGAATAATGTCAAACTTTAAACATTATGTATTAAGAACATTCAAATTTTTGCAGTATTCGCTATCGTCTCCAGGAAATAATTTTAAATCAAAAATTACTTTAAATATTGCGCCACCAGTAACAACAGGTTCGAAGTTCGATTTGACACCAATATATTTGAATGTTTTTGCTAGAGCTGGTAGTCCATAAAAAAGCGATATTTTGACCTATCGATATTATTGATGGTGTCATCGATGGATTTCCCAGCTCTATGGCAGACGCCATGGTATAAAGAAAAAAAAAACGCCGAAAATTCAAGTATTGTGCAAATCTAGACAAAATTCCTAACCACCAGGGTAAGTTGGCTTGGTCTCCAGCAGAGAATTGGCCAAATTGTAACTAATCCAATCGTGTGTCCATTGTGGTTTTCATTTTGCTTTACAGTGCTGAACCAGAAACGTGTCTGAGCCCGAGTTGTGTTCCGTCTTTTTAACGCGAAGAAAAGAAAAAAAAAAAAAACAAGAAAACCCTACAAAAATGTCCGACATTTCGAGCGACGAATTACGCCGTGAGATCCAAGCCGTTTTAAAGAATGCCGACTTAGCTACCATTTCGGCTAAGCGGGTGCGCGAGCAGGTAGAGGGCAAGCTGAACTGCTCGCTGTTGAGCCGCAAGAAGGAATTCGACAAGATCGTAATGGAGGTGATTAATGAACAACAGGACGAAGAGGATGACGAGGACGACGAGAAGGATCCTGATGCTGATCCCGATGATGAGAGCGAGCCCAGCGAGGAAGAAGATCCCAGTAGCAGCGAAGAGGACACCAAGAAAAAGAAACCGGCACAAAAGAAAAGACCGCAACCGACCAAGCACAAGGCACCGGCCAAGAAGAAGCGCAAGACCCTTAGTGCCGACGATTCGGGAACTGAAAGTGATGCTGGTTCCGATTCCGACTATGAGGTGGCCAAGAAGCCTCCAGCTAAAAAGAAGGCTGCCAAATCTGGAGGCGGAGGCGGCTCTGGAAGCGGTCGCAAAAGCACTGGTTTCACACGCGCCTACAATCTGTCGCCGGAACTATCAGCTCTAATGGGTGCTGACTCCTTGCCACGCCATGAAGTGGTCAAGAAAGTGTGGGCCATCATTAAGGAGCGCGATTTGTATGATCCTAAGAATAAGCAATTTGCCATATGTGACGATGAACTAATGAAGATCATGAACATAAGACGCTTCCGTACCTTTGGCATGTTGAAGCACTTGAAGCCTCATTTCCTTGACTAAATGCCCAAAACGAGAGAGACAAGCCAGACATACACATACACAAAACAAACACACATACACACTACTATCACGTATATTACCAGAGGTGTGCATGGGATGAATCCGCTCGGAATCTCTTTCTGATCAATTAACTGAAATATATGTTTTCCGTGTCCGCTCAAATGATTAAAATTCATGCACACCTCCATTACCACCAATATATAGACACACTCTCTCCAGCATCGCTTAATCCATAGCTTAGTTTCCCTTTTATTCCCCCGATTCCTTTAATTTTTGACTTTTTGGCTTCATTTTAATATTGAATGCACTTGCTTAACCTATTTATATATATAAATCAATTTTCGATTATCATCCATGAACCAGTCCATGCATGGTCAAAGCGTAGTCCGTTATCTGTTCGCATAAAACTCCAGATTCCAAAAATATCAAATTTGGATTTAAAGAATGCCAGCGTCCGCTTCTGTAAGTTGAGGAAAAGTACTGCAAGAACTCCTGCAATAATCAAAAAATCGTGTTCTTACTTGCTTCCCCACTCAATTTTATACCAACCCAGTTAACAGGAAATGCAAGAGCATCCAGAACTTCGGCTTAGATCGATTTTAGCTTCCAGGATATTTAAGGATTTAGTTATGCGATGTGTAGACAACGACAACTTCGACTATCAAACAATGTGGACATGGACGATAACATTTGACGGGACGCGTGGTGTTGATACTAGGTCAATGCCCAGTATCGGCCCCCTCCCGCCTCCTATAATGTGTTTAGAATTAAACCCCAAATGGGATGGTATGATCTACATAAAACCATTTTATATACATAGATTACGGCATTTTAAGTAACTTACATACTTATACATATACAAAATACCACAAAAAATTCAAAAAAACATTTTTAAGAATTTTTCAACATAATGAACCTTGTGTAATTTACCTTTTTATATAGAATGTCAACGAGAAAAACAAAAAAAAAAAAAGAAACCATACAGATTTAAGGCATAATATCAAATAAACATTTAATGGACAGACAGATAAACACAGAAAGAGAGAGAGAGAGAGGCGGAGGTTAACAAATTGTGTGTATTTCTGATTCTAATTATTTTACGAAAATCAAACAAACAAAAAAAAAACGGGGAAAATTGGGTAAATAAGTCGATTATTGTCTCCCATGATCATTAATTTTAGGGTAAGAAAAATCCCTAGATTAATAATAAAACGAAAAATTGATTCTGATAACTATATACATACATATTTCAAATGGATTTTATTCTCGGGTGCCCATTCATCTCTCTGAATAGTAGACAAAAAGATTTCTCATTGGCCTGGAATACATTCAAGGAAATCTTTTTAACAAAACTGTGTCAAGTTTTGAGACCGATCTATTTAAAAGTTTCCACATTTTCCAATTTTTCTGCTATACAATATTAACAATGGAATTCAATTCATTCCAGCTCAAATATAGCGTACTATAGTGGAGAATGTTTAATCTATGTGCAATTGACTATACTACAGGGTACAGGAATTGTGTATCGTAAAAACCAATATTCTTTCTAACAGTTGTTAAAGCAGACTAGAGTAAATTGGTAAAGCTGGCGTCTACTGTATAATGTTTGTAAATGATAAATGATGAAATTGCTATCAGATAAATTATGAAAATTATATGATGCAACCGAAGGGATTATTTGCTTCTTCAATTTATTTAGATCGAATTGACATTTTTTTACTACAACCCTCGGTGACAATCTGAAGGATCTGTAATTAAATTAGACATATAACTTAATAATTGCTCAAAAAATTTCCTTTTAATTTTATTGTTTTTTTTTTCATTTCTCACAAATTGTTTTTACAATTCGTTTTTGTATGACAAACAGTTCAAATTCATTTAAATTTCGTTTGTTGTTTCTTTTTTTCTCATATGTGTGAATAGTTTTTTTTTTTTCTCATTTTGTTTTTTTATACATAAAGTTTTCTAATATATGTATGTATATGCGGTGTATATATACTATATATATATAATTTATCTGATTTTCGCCTGCTTTTTGTTTGTTGTATATAAGTATCTCAATATAATTGAATTAATGGAATTTGTTTGCACTGCATTTTTAAAATTTTTTCTTCTGGTTTTGTTTTTGTGATTTGCTTACACCACTTTTTTGTTTTTATCATATTTCTCGACGCTCAAGACACAAAAACAAATTGCAAGAAACTAAACAAAAAAGTACGTGCCATAAAATAATTAACAAAATTATATGTAAGTACATAGGAAATACACAAAAATAAGATGGAGAAGATGAAATAATAAATTCAATTTAACGGCAATATAACGTTCCAAATGATTTAAATTCAGATTTTCAATAAACAGAATTCAGATTTCAAAGACAGTATGTGTGTGTGTGGGTGTCAGAAAGGGTGAGGGGAAACCGTGAGTTGATATTGCGAAAGAAATTTATCATTAAATACTGTGGCAACTAAAGCAAATGCTAAATTACAATATATTAATCACTAATAAGAAACTCGTTAAGCCTGGGATTGTTGATACCAATCAATTTGTGAATAATGTATGTCCTGCCTTACATTGATATATCGAACTCTGATATTTGAACAAACATCTTTTGATATTTCACAAATTTTCAATTTAGTTTGAGTTCTCTTTACACGGCTCTATATTATTATTATTCTTTCACTATATGCATTTATTCATATGTATATTAAATTTACAATTACTTTTTACTCTGTATACTGTTTGTAAATCGACTAGAATTCGAATTCTTTTTAATTTTTTGTTTTTAACTTAAATGCCGAATGTTTATTAAGAATCGGCGTAACCGTTTCGTCAATTTTAACAAATGAGAAGAGAGAAAACGTGTCGAATGTAGAATTAGATTAAATTATGTATATTCAAAGCTAAAACTTATGCAAGTTTTCTACTTTAAAATTCAATTATCTTTTGACGTTTACGGAGGGGCATTAGAAAATTTGAAATCTTGTCATGACAATAAGCTCGACATATCAATATATTCTGCGTACATACATACATCTTATAATAGGTATTTAGTATCAGCAATCCTTTTGTTGTTCATGTAAATAAATGCTAGCAACTAAAAGGCGCACGTTAGTAAGCGAATGTAATTGATTTTGGTTTGTGTGTGTGTCTGTGTATTTGTTTATCTGTGTATGTTTGTTTGTGGTTGTTAAGTGTGTGGTTTTTGTGAGCAGTTTTTTAAATCTACTCGCTAACTAAGCAATACAATTTATATAGTAACTTTTGTGTTTTTTTGTTGCTGCTGATGGTTTTCCTTCATCATCATAGTCTACCGCAAGTTTTTTTTTTTTCTTTTGTCAACAATTTGTGTAGAGCCTTCGCGCTCTCAATTTAAATAGTGTGTGTGTGTTTGTTTCTTTGTTTTTCTTTTTGTTTTTTTTTTCCTTTTTGCAAAGACAATACTTTCGTTGGCGTTGTTTTCTTTGAATAATTGTTGTTGTTGTTGCTGTTTGTTTTGTTATTGTCCTCCTCCACCACAAAATTGGATTCACCTTAATAGCGATAATAGTTGGGCTTGAAAGGACCGGCTTTATTAAGGCCCATATATTTGGCCTGCTCGTCACTTAGTTCGGTGAGATGAGCATCAAATGTGGGCAGATGCAGGCTGGCCACATATTCATCCATTTTCTTGGGCAACAAATAAACATCGGACTTGTATCTTCCGGGTGGAGCATTAAAGAGCTCAATCAATGCCAGAGCCTGAGTGGCCGATGTTATTGACACGGCAAACGATGGAATGCTCGAGCAGCTCAAATTCACCAGTCGTCCTTCGGCCAATAGGATTATGTATTTACCCTCCGGCCAAATGATGTGATCCACTTGCGAGCGAACCTTTTCCCAGGTTAGATCTGGTGTACGCAGCCCATTCACATCGATCTCTGTGTTCGAATGGCCCATATTGCAGATGATACAGCCGCTCTTCATTTTATCCATATGCTCGCGCACCACAACATTCTTATTGCCGGTGGCAGTGACCACAATGTCCACATTGCGTATCACCTCATTCAGTTTAACCACACGGAAGCCATCCATGCTGGCCTGCAATGCGCAAATCGGATCGATTTCGGTAATGTAAACAATGCAGCCCTGAAAATACAAATCAGTCAATCAATTAGAAGCAGTTACAGTAGATAACGTTTCACGAGGTTAAATATTTCATGCGCGCCTAACAATTCAACGAACGTGTCAGTTTCGTCTTTAAAAATTGTTTTAAAGCAAACAATTTGTAGCTGATGCATACATAACAATCTAGTATAGCTGTGTACTGTCACTAGGAAGTAGATGAACGACTGAACGCTGCTAAATACGTATCCAGCGGTGTGCCAACATTCAGAACGAAGTGCTTAAAATTAACATTTTTGTTGGGCATTAAGCCAGAAAGAAGGGTTTTCACTGCAGTACTTTCAACTTATTAGTGCAGGAAATGAACCGAAGGTCATTAAGAGGGACCGCCTAGTTTTGCGTCTTTTTACGATTTGTGACTCTTACCTGTCCCTTAAGAGCCTGGGCGCAACCCTTGCCAACATCACCATAGCCACAGACGACAACCTGTTTGCCTCCGAACATGACATCCGTTGAACGCTTCAAGCTATCCAGTATGGACTCTTTACAACTATAGAGGTTGTCGAATTTCGTCTTTGTGACCGAATCGTTGACATTCATCGCCGGCACCGTTAATTTGCCGGCCTTGGATAGCTGATACAGACGATGCACTCCAGTGACACTCTCCTCCACAATGCCCTTGACCAGCTTGAACATGGTTGGATATTTCTTCAACATCAAATGGGTGGCATCGCCGCCATCGTCCAAGATCATATTCGGTTGCCAGTTCTCGGCATTAACACAACGATCGATGCACCACCAGAAATCCTCCTCGGTTTCAGCGCGCCAGGCGAAGATTGGTATCCCAGATTCAGCCAAAGCGGCGGCCACCTCATTCTGCAAAAAAAGTAAGAGATTATTTCTTGCCATTTACTTTAATTTCAAGCGATTTGTATTGGGAATTAAATGATATCAGGAAGCTCTTATGGACTAAACGATACTTGGCCACTTGGACTGATAAGCTTGAATTCAAGTCATACCTTTTTGGGCGTGGTGAATCAACGTGTGTCAATATCGTGTCGTGTCGTAGGCCATAAAATTCGTCGAGAAAATAAATATGACATTGTAAAAAATAAGAATAATTATAATTATACCCAACCGCAAAGACTCTGTGTGTGTGTGTGTGAGGTGCAACTAATTAGACGACATATAAAATATACCTAGCCGATTCGGAGTTTGGCTCACATGCTAATTGCATTCGATGTGGCCAGAGCGAGAAGAGATGTGGGAGACAACTCCGAGTCAAAGTTGTCTAATCGAATATTCATTTGCATGTATCTGCGCGGCAGAAGGCCCGACTTCGTGCTGTGAATAATTATTCACGAACTATACAAATTCCAATTCAATTTATTTTTATGCACAAAAAGAAAAACGATTCCCTGCCATCTAAAAGTTACAAGAAATTGATTTTATATGTGAATTTGCCTTAGGACGTCAGCTATGTTCTCTACACTTGACAGATATTTGCAAGAAACGTCGGGGTCACCATTTCTAATAAAGCGTTTATTCCTCTTCCTTTGCTCAACAAATTGAGACGTAATCATAATCGAAACCATTATACCATAACGTATGTACGTACATATATGATAAGGTAAAAATGATTAATTTCGGTTATCTACCATTTTGTGTTTATTTATGTACGCAGTTGCATGTCTACACATTCTTACCCACAAATTCTTAAAACGCAAAACTAAAAGCGATAATTTCTTTTCTCACAATCTATGTATATCTTCAGATCTGTCATTTGTAAATGCAAATAGTTTAGGCTAAGTGATTGCTTTTGCCACTGCCAACTTACACACATGATATATGAATATAGAAATGTCTCAATATGTTGAAGATATCTTAAGCAAATAGCAATATCTATAAATTTTAATCAAGAATGTTTTGTTTCTGATAGGTAAAGCTATACGATGTGCCATATATATAGGTTTATATAAAAAAAAAATATAAGTATGTACATACATATATGCTACTACTGTGACTGGGACTTGGGTGGTGGGAGGGGGCATAATGTTGGTGTCTTTTTGATGAACGTATGGAAATTTAAGACTCTTTTTATTTAATTTTTAATTTTTTTTTTTGGCCATAGAAATGAAATCAGCAAGTGTTTAGTATTGTTGTTGTTACTAGGCAATCTATCATGTGAGTAACAATATTTATACACGTTAATATAGAATTTTAAATGGCTTGTGGCAGTTGGCAAACGACAGTTGTTACATATTAATTGGAATAAGGTCTCTAAGCCAGATGAGTAATATAAAAACAAAGCCTTTGACTAAATGGAAACTATTGTTCAATGAGAGAACATAAAGATCAGCACTAAAATTGTTAATACTTAATTAACTAAAAAAAAATTGGAGCCTGGAAAACTTGATGAAACCCATTATATTAAGCTTTCAATTAGTTCAATTCATGAGAAAATTCATTGTAGAAGAGTGATTCTTCCTAAGAACTCTTGCTTGACTTTTGATCAGTTGGTGGTCCAAATGAACATATGTGTATGTATATTTCTAAGAAAATTTCATTTTACCGATCAGCACCAAACTGGGTGGGGGGAGATGGAAGCGATGGTGAGAGCTACTCTCTTTTCTTTTCTTTCAATTTGCGACCCAATTCAGGGCATATCAATTATCAGACGTCGCGTCATCGATTGCCAAACACTTGAGCCACATAGAAACACTTAATTGATTAACATGGCTTGATTGATGATTTGTTTGTGCGGCTGACGGGGAGTTTGTGTCACTTGCGTGACAACAACACAATTGAGCTACTGGAGATCAAGTGACTTCCAGCTGAACCCAACTCGCTTGTCCGCTTGGCTACTCACTTGCGTTGAGTAAATGTTGCAGGCGGCCCAGCGTACACTGGCTCCGAGCTCCACGAGGGTTTCTATGAGCACCGCGGTCTGGGCATTGATGTGTGTACATCCAACGATTTTGGCATCCTTCAGTGGCTTATCCTCTGCAGCGCGTTTACGTAGAGCCATAATGCCAGGCATTTCCTGTTCGGCAATCTCGATCTCACGACGTCCGAAAGCATGTTGCGCTGTTATATTGCGCACACAGAAATCGGAGCTGCCCTTGGTGTTTTTTTGAACCTTTTCGCGGGGCGGAACATCGTCGCCATCGTCGCTGCTGCCCGTGTAGGAAGCCGAACTGAAAGAATCCGTAGAGGAAGCGCTCAACGAACGACTCCGATAGCGGCTGGTCTTCTTCAAGGCCGACGATTGCTTGGTGGCTGGCGGTGGGACAACAGCGCTCGAGTCCTGCGGCTGGGTGGCTGCCTGTTGTTGCTTATCGCCGCCACCGAAGCCGGGATCCACCACAACCGTATCAGCCAGGTTATTCATTCTTGCCGATGCTAAAGCTGTTTGTGTTATATAAACCAAACCGGACCAGATATTCGCAGGATGATGAGCGCTGTTGCCGGCGGATGATATGGCGAATGCAGAATTGTAGATCACTCGCGGGGCGGGAGATTGGAAGGAATCGATCGGGGCTGGTGTTTGTCTTTGTCTATGCACCTGGCACCTTGATGCGTTCCCAGCTGTTCAGTTGGTCCTGTTTAAGTGTCCTGCAGCCGGCAGTGTCGCGTAATATTTTTGACCGGACGCTCTGAATTTTTTTTTTCTATTTTTCTTTTTTTTGTCTCCTTTGTTTCACCTCGAAGCGACAACAAGCTACGGAAAGAACAACACCAACAACAACAAAAACGGAAAAACAACAAATTTTGTATGCACTGAAAAAAATAATAAATTTGTTTTAAAAATGTTAGCTAACATTTGACTCACGCTGAGTCTGTTAACTTACATGTTTGCAGTGAGTTAACAGGCTCCATATGAGTTCGCTGGCTCACAATGAGTTAGCATTAAATATCTCTGTTAAACAGCTGTTGGGTAAATATAACCCCTATTAATGTAATATACCAAAATGTATGGATAACGGCGCCAACATACCTTTTAAAAATATAATTAAATAAAATTAAAAGTAGCCTGTAGCGATATTTAAACCAAACTGTACACAAAGAATTACTAAAATTAAAACTTCCAAAATCAAGTCAGTCTCAGTCCAAAAGAGATTCAAACGAACTTTACTTATTTACAGACAAAGGAATGGTAACTTAATTCATTCTTAGCAATTATATTCGAATTGGAATATATAATTAGTTAGATATACGTATATAGTTAACATTTTGTGATCCAATTAAAGGCACATACAGTAGTAGTTTTAACCTATTCGAAAGAGATTTACATTGACTGGTCCAAATATCCGCACAATTCGCTATCATCTGGATTGGTGATAAGGCGCGCCTCCGTTACCAATGATTCCTTATAGGAATCTCTTACTTCCACAACTCGCGATAAATTGTCAATGGCCAAAGGTCCTAATTTGGCATACTTCTGTATGAACTGCGATACCACTTGTTTATCCACCACAGACATGGTGAGGGAATGTCTCCAAGATAGAACAGCCAATGGACGTTTCTCACTCAAATGAATCGAAGGCGTTATGAGATGTCGAAAGAGGCAATTGCGCACGATTTTTTTGAGCTCTTCGACTTGACCGTGAAACGCACAGGGATGGTAAAGCATAACTATGGCTCCCTCCGCCAAATTACGCATATAACGCTGAGGTGGCAGATATGAGTAAGTCCCATAGACAGCTGGACGGGGTCGAAAAGCGCCTCTACAAGTATGGGATTACATTAATTTAAAATTGGCGGAATATATATTTGCTTATTTACGTGGTTGCCGGTTGATGGGAATATTCTATGGTCTCATTTAGACACTTGGCAGGTGGTATATAGGCCGAGGGCAAAAAATGTTCCGTTAAGATGGCTTCTCTTGACATATCCGGATAGAAGGATCGCCGATTGCTGCTAATGCATAGATAGTTATAGTTTTCCCGCACTTCATTGGGATCATAATCGACTAAAAGATTGTTCTTGGAATAAAAATGATTCATTAGTTATAGGTTTTTCCCCCTAAATTAGATAAGCTTACCTTGCCATCATCACAGACAAAATTAGATGTGTTTTCCACATGGGTGAACGATTTGCCTGAACTATTTTCGCTCTTCTGTTCTTTTTTTGGCACCTGTTTGGAGATGGTCACAATGTGCGGTTCATTGGGGGCAAAGGGAAACCATTTGCCTGACCAGTCATCCTTTACGTTAAGATTGGGCTTTATTGTCGTCTTCGTCGGCGTTGCAATTGGCCCTTGAGGAATGTGTGGTTCACCGGGACCATAGGGAAACCATTTACCAGGCCAGCTGTCATTGATTTTAGGCTTGGGTGTCGTCGGCGGAGTCGCTGTTGTACTAATTAGCACATTGGAAATGTGCGGTTCACCGGGTGCTTGAGGAAACCATTTACCCTGCCAATTATCCAGCTGATGACCAGGTTCTAAAAGATTTGCCTCAGCCTTCTTTATAGTTTTTGCCTCATACGTGGCAAAACAGAGCCATAAAAAAATAAAACTATGCAGAAAAAACATAATCAAACAAAACAAAGACAAAAATAATAGTAAACTAGCAACAGCTGTTTCTTTTACTCAACAGTTATCGTTATCGAATCGTCTTCCTTGTTTCCTTGCTCGGTTACCAACACTAGTTCTTCTACGTATTTTCTAGCACTGAAATATCGTTACTGCCTTGCGGGGGCGTTAAAGATAAAACAAAAAAACCAATGCATCTGCAGTTAAATGTTAATTAGTCAAAGTCAAACAAATTAGAACATAGTCCGAATGCGGGGTCAGACAAGCACAGCAAGAGGATCATGCCACAGTGTCGCCTTAGTTGTAGACAACCATCGAGAGACACAGAGACAACAAACCGCAGTTAGAACGCCAGCGAGAAGATTGAGAGGAGCACAGTATCAGACTCGTAACTTATCGATATTAAGTGATTAGTAATGGCCATACGGGGGTGTTAGAAGGTGCAGTAGGAGCAACTGGAGCAATGGACACCCACTCGACTCAGTCGCCATCGATGTCTGTGCGTTGGCTGCGCCGCTATCGCGCTTTTTTTCTAATCCTTCTTTGCATCATTGGAATTCAACTCTTCCTGGCCTACAAATCATTGGATATTGTGGGTAGTAATAATGGCTCCGGCCTCGAAGCCGAAGCAGAAAGTAGTGATGTAGCAACAGCTAGTCCAGCCCGTCCACGTCCGGTTGCTGGGACGCCCCAGCCACGGCTGACGGTCAAGCAACTGGGCTTTGAGCCCCAATGTGATATACAAGCCAAGGAAGCAATATCGGCGCTTCAACGCGCCAAAACGAAAGACTGTCGTCAACATATCGCCCAAATAGCGTGCTCTATACAAGCGGGACGCTTCTATGCCACACAATTAACCAGCAGTTGCCCAGCGGGTAATCACACGGCCAACGTATCTCTCGGTTGCTATCGTGATGAGAAGGATCATCGGCTCCTGGGTGGCTATTTTAGCAGCTTTAAATCTTCCAATTCACCCAGTCGATGTGTCGAACTCTGTCTTCAGTCAGGCTATCCCTATGCGGGAGTTCAGTATGGCCGGGAATGCTTCTGTGGGTTCGATACGCCCCCAAGTGCCAGTAAATTGCCCGATTCCAGTTGCAATATCAAATGTTTGGGTAATGCCAAAGAGATTTGTGGTGGCTTTTATGCCATGAATGTCTATGAAACAGGCATAGCCAGTGAGTAGCCAAAACGATTCTCTCCGCGATTAGTTTACAGCATTGAATTTTCGTTTTTCAGAATTCACTGCACAATTAGCTGCCACCAGTTCACCCACGGGCGAATCACGTGTTCGAATTGCATTTCTGCTGACGCTAAATGGGCGAGCATTGAGACAAGTTCATCGACTCCTCAAAGCGTTATACGCTCCCGAGCATGTCTACTACATACATGTGGACGAGGTGAGTGGTGGATGCATAAAAGGAATGATGGAGAAATGGAGGGGATAAAAAAAGAAGCCGGATTTCAGTAATTAATTGCTAATTGACGCAGTGTGATCCAACTTAATTCTTACAGTAGTGGTCACAAATAACGTCTATATATATATAGACATTAGATCTCCCACCTCTGTCATTTGGGTTCTATCCTTTTCTAATTAAGTCGGTGTATCTCTTTCAGCGTCAGGATTATCTTTATCGCAAGCTATTGGAACTGGAAACGAAATTTTCGAATATACGTCTGGCTCGGAAACGCTTCTCCACCATCTGGGGTGGTGCCTCGTTGTTGACCATGTTGCTGCAATGCATGCAGGATCTACTAATATCCAACTGGCAATGGGATTTCGTTATTAATTTGAGTGAAAGTGATTTCCCGGTAAAGACGCTTGATAAACTGGTTAATTTCCTTAGTGCCAATCGAGGCAGGAATTTTGTTAAAGGCCATGGCCGTGAGACACAAAAGTTCATACAAAAGCAGGGATTGGATAAGACATTTGTGGAATGCGATACGCATATGTGGAGGATTGGAGATCGTAAATTGCCTGCTGGCATACAAGTGGACGGCGGTAGTGATTGGGTGGCCTTGTCCAAGTCTTTCGTTGACTATGTAACCCATCCCCGGAAAGATGATGAGCTATTGCAGGCCTTGTTAAAGCTATTCCGGCATACGCTACTGCCCGCCGAATCCTTTTTCCACACAGTTTTGAGGAACACTGTGCACTGTCACACTTATGTGGACAACAATTTGCATGTGACCAATTGGAAACGTAAGCAGGGATGCAAATGCCAGTATAAACATGTTGTAGACTGGTGTGGCTGCAGTCCGAACGATTTCAAACCCGAGGATTGGTCCAGATTGCAAGCCACGGAGCAAAAATCTCTATTCTTTGCTCGCAAATTTGAACCCATCATTAATCAAGCGGTGTTGTTGCAGCTGGAGGAATGGCTTTATGGTCCATATACTCAGGAATACGTCAATTTGCACGGCTACTGGCAGTCACTTTACGACTATGAAGATCAACACGGTGGTCACGACGATCTGGCTAGAAGCGTGGGTGACAGTCTTATGCGACTCGCAGCCAAACAATTGAAAGTAGAGCCTTTAGAGCTTCTTGAACTTACGCACTACCTACATAGAGATCAGTACAAGGGATTCCTAGTACGCTTCAGTGCACGACGAGGTGACCCGACCGCAAAAGATTTGTATTTGGAAACACGCATTCGCCCTGTGCAACAGGGCAAATTGGCTCGCAATGCTCGATTCAGCAAGAGATTACGAAATTTTGAGGTCTCCACGGACTTTGATCAAAAAGAGCAAGTCGCTCGAAACTTCGCCAAACTGATGGGCCCCCACTCGGATCTGGTTCTTAGTTATACTTATCAAGGATCTAGTGATAGCAATTCGGCCTCACACTCATACAATCTCACATTGCTTTGGCTGGACCCATTGGGTCGTCTGCAGGATTTTAATGAACTGCATGTAGAGGATTCGACATCCGATGTGATTAATCACTCCAAAACCTTGCTCAAACAGCCTCTGACCCCGGGCATCTGGACGGCCAAGCTGATAGGACGTAACTCTATCTATGCTCAACTGAAATTTCTAATAGCTCCTCTTGCCTATGGCAATGGTCGTCCATTGCAGAGTGTCGACAATGCTGAAAAGCGAAATGGCGGGCTCGGTTTATCGCTGCCCGAGGATTTTGAACTGCCAGTCGAATGGCAGCAGCATTTGCACAACGAGAACGAGCAGTTCTCGCTGCGTCAGGAGGCCGAGGCCCATGGCAAACTTTTTGGTGTCGATCTACACAATTGGATTGACGAATTGGTGGGTAAATTCTTTCAACTCAGAGAAAGTTGCCTTGAGGAAGCCCAAACGGACCTGTCGCTGCCCCTATGCAGTGAAACGCTTTGGAGTTCTCGTGCTCCTGATCCGAAAAGCGATGTGGAAGCATTACTTAAATGAGGCAATTCATAGCACAAAGCCATTTTGCAATGAAAACCCGATTCTTATAGGATAAATTTTGCCCCCACTCAATGTCTAGTTAAACTCTCTTCTTAGTCCAGGTGTTTATATGGACGAACACTTTTAACACTAGATGACAATGCTTTAATATCCATGTCTTAATATGGACAGCACATACTTTAAACATATTTTTGAGATTTACTTGTGTACCCCATGGGTATCAATTAGACAGAAATGAAGAGACATTGAACTATATTTGTATTTAATAATAGATAAGCTTTTAATAGATTTAATATCCTATAGGAATCGGTTCTATATTGGTACAAGAGTAGTCGTAAACATTTTGTTAATCCGTGTTATAAATTTTGTGTTTGTTTTGATCCTGTAAATATAATAGTCGTTGTCGTCCAACGTTTTTTCAAGATTTTGTTTCGGTTTATAGTAATTATTGGATCGTATCTTTTACCATTTTGCAATAGTTGTAATATTTGTGATATTTGTAAACGTAAACTCGACGCCATTTTGACTTGGACTTCGTTCCATATTTACATACATATAAATGTATCTTATTTGTATTTGTTTGATTTTTCGTTAGAGTTTATATATATATAGGTATATATATTTGTTTTTTTTTTTTTTTATATACAACATACATATATTGTTAGCGTTTAATTTGGACGATAAATCTATATTGTAAATATGCCACTCAAAACTGTATTTTCTTTCTTCATTTTACTGAAACTTAAACTTTGTAAACCAAATGAATCTATATACAATTACATACATATGTATACACTATATCTCAGCATATACATGTATGTACATGAGGGTTATGCCAGCAATCGATTTAAATGTAGTTAGACCATTTAAATGAATTAATATGTATAAATAATTTAGTTTAAAAGTTAAACCAAATTTATAGTTATTAAATCAATGAAAAGCAAAACTATTCTATTAAAAATGCAACAAAATCCAATCTTTGCCCCCGATAAATATATATAATCCGAAATCAATTTGAAATCCACATTGTGGTTTTTGTAAATTCGTTTTGAAATTAACATATTTCTAGCATTTATTTAAATAAAAATTACAAAAAAGGAAAGTAAGGCATCATATCAGCTGATTTAATGAAGTAATCATCATTGCTTAGCCATATAATTATAGTAATTTAGGCAGTGTGCATCATATCAA
The DNA here is from genome assembly GCA_018903935.1 of Drosophila insularis. Taxonomy (NCBI): domain Eukaryota; kingdom Metazoa; phylum Arthropoda; class Insecta; order Diptera; family Drosophilidae; genus Drosophila; species Drosophila insularis. Next base: position 1,614,356 of record JAEIFP010000337.1, on the reverse strand, counting down.
TTCAACCGATATTCCCTATTCTTTATAACTTTCTCTACATATGTTTCTTGTACTCTCTCTTTTTCTCCCCCGATGAATGAATAATAAAAATCAATGAAATCATAAGTCTACGCTATTCTTCATTTAAGGTGATTTACTCTATAAAAATCGTGTAACCCGTTCTTTATTCAACGGTTATAAATTGATTAAAATTTTAAATATGAATCAATTTAATACCAAAATCAAACAGCTGCTGGAAAATTCTCCGGAGGGAACAAAGTAGGACCCGGTTAAAAACTTATTTCCTTTTGTTTTGTTTATACTTAGACTTAAACAGACATAAGGCCAAAGCCATTTGTACTGCCATTGATGGGGTTTGCTTGTGCAGCAGCATCGCAAGCTGCCTCTTTATCTCTATTGATAACTAGGTCTATAAGTTCAGATCCTCATCGGGATCCTCCTCATCAAAATCATCATTGGCATCAGGTGTATAGATGATATTACCCTCAGTAGGTTCGCTGGTGCTAAGACAGTTGATCTAATGTAAGATCATAGGTGGCAGTCGTTAATTTCATTTCACTTACCGTTCATATGGCAATATGAGGGCATTACGTGCCATCACTTCATCCTCATCCAGTTCGATTTTGAAGGTACCACCAGCTAGCTCAGATGGCGCACCTTCGACCGTGGTTTTGGGTATGGCATGACTTTCGGTTGTCTCCAATGCTGTGACCTGGAACTGTGTTTTGCTCACTTGGCAGGAATAGCGATTATTGCTTACTCTTCCACTTGGCTTACGGGAGATGAGTGACAGCTGTGTCTCTGTTTCCAGACGAAGGACCAATTCAGCCATGTACTCGCAGCCATTTAGAATGAACTCCGCATGCGGATGCTGCAGATTTTGTGGTGACGCCCATAGGAATACTCGACGAACATGTTCAGACCGACGCACCTTGTTTAGGAACTCAAAGATATACGCAGGTGACTGATAGCACAAAAGATCAGCTAACGTGGGCAATATAACATTATAACCATTTGTTTTTGTGTTGGTGGCATCCACATTTGTTGAAGCATCCGTCTTCGTGTCGCTGCTTCTCTCATTCTGGCTAATGTTGTTGTTGTCGTTGTTATTATTGTTGCTGCACTCGTTCAGAAGAGTTTCGTAGGTGGCCACGTGCTTCAGTTGGCTGCCAGTTGGCATAATCTTAATAGTGTCCGCCTCCTGCCCCTGCTCATGCAGTAAACTGCCAATGAACTTACGTGCAATGCGCTCTCGATTGAGTTCATCTAGAAAATGGATGCAACAAATGTGTCAGTTGAATATTTAATGACAGGAAAGATTTGACTACTTGATATGGAACCCTGCGATATATTTATCTGACTTACCGATAATCAAAACGACCTTCTGATTGGTCACTATCAAGTTGGAAAGCATTATATGTCATTCAATTATTTGGAAATACTTTTTAAGCTGATGTATGAGGTATTTTAATACCTTTTTAGCGTGACCAGATTAGCGGGGTCTGAAAAATACCAGTATAAATACTAGATTTCAAAGCAAAATACTAGCTAAAGTAACTGCTTTCAATTCAAATGAGTAATCCGACACTCTGGCATATAAATCGATTTGTAATTTGAAACCCTTGATGGTTGGGGCTAGTGGGGCGCCATGTATTATGCACTGATGCCTGCAGCCAAATCACGACCTTGAACTTGTTGCATCGTCTTGCTTACTACATGACATTTTCACTTTTATTGCCTTGACCTGGTGTGAGGGAGCTTAAATAAACAGATAAATGGTCAGTGACATGACAATTGTTCGTGTGGCATCGCTGCCAGCGAGCAACAAAAGACAAAAGAACAGAATCCACGGTTCACGTTTGCTTAGTGGCTTGCCGAATTTCTCTCTGTTTAGGTTGTTGTTTTTTTATTTTTGTTTTGTTTTTTCCTTTGTTGTGCTGTGTTGTCATTTTCTTGCTGCAAAAAAAAAAAAAAACAAAAGAAAAAATAAAAGCGCATTGAAATTAATCTCACACTTGGCATAGACTGAAACTTGTAAGTATTAATTAACTTTGTAGTTTATCCACGTTCAAAATAGGAGAATTTGTTGATTTGTTTTGGTAACATTTACATACATATGTATATCCAACAAGTGGTTGGCAGCTCTGTCTGTGTGTGTGTGTGTGTGAGAGAGCGTTAGAAATTGTGTGCGTGGGTATGTGTGTCGGTGAGCGTGTGGTAAACGCTTTTTAGAGCTTATCATAAAAAGCTCATGCTATGTGCAGCCGACAGGCGGCTGCGTCGGCGGGGTGTTAACGGTTTTGCAGAAATTTTCATGGCTTTTCCCTGTTTCCTGACATTTGATTCCATATGGAGCACAATTGCAGCCTCCTGCAAAAGAACATTCCAATTTTTTGCTTGTTTGCTCAACAAGTTAAAGCTGACAAAGTAAAGGGAAATATAGCAGATTTAAAATATTAAGAAAAATTCACATAAAATTGTTGAATTGTTGTTGTCGTTGTATTTTTTTCGCGGAGTTTAAGACTCGTTTGTTAGTTCTCAACTTTTGTATTGGCAATTAATCACGTACATATACGTCATGCTGTTCTCTTTTGGTAAGTATGTATGTATATATGTATGTATGTATTCTCTGGCGATGAACAACACAGATGCAATTACAATCACACAGTTATTCTGGGCAATTTTTTTTCTTGTTTTTATGAAATTTGTTGACTCAGAAATTAAGTATACATACATAAATATTAAGTGCAATTAAGTCTAAAAAATGTGACGAAATACGTAGATGTCCTAGCAGGGAATCGGCATTTACACATTTTACATACATACGCCCACAACTTACTACGCACTAACGTATTTTTCATATAAAGGTGTATGCATACGAATTCTGAAATAAACATATTAGTCAAGGGTTTTATGACTTGATCTTAAAACATTCTTAATAATTGTAAATACATATATACCTGTGTATTTTCGAAAAAAAAGTTAAAAATGGGTTTCAACCGTGTGTAACATCTGTTTTACCTTGAAATGGGTACTAGGCTAACTTTGACAGTTTTTGAGGCAAACATTTTTTGCTTAAAATTTAAATTCATCACAGGTTTTCTTGTATTTATTTCATCAGGCCTGTTCTCGTTTCCGATTCCAAATATTTTTGGATTTGAGACCTAATCTTCCGATTCCGAGTCAAATTACTCGGTTTAAAATCGTTTGCTTTTGAGCTAGTGGAATGAAGAGTCTTAGCAAGTTTACCAGTCACCAGACACCAGTCAAAATTAACCTGTTATCGGTTTCCGAACGTTTTCAATCGAAATGTTTTTGCCACTATTTATGGTTGACAATAAAGTAGAAATAAATTGTAAAATAGGTAACATTTTGCAAATACATTTAAATTCACGAATAAATTAAATTTTTTGCCAAGACTAAAACTAAATTAGTTTAAAACCCTGAGTTATATTTGTCAGGATTTGCACTCGAAAACCAATTTACTCCCAAATAATTATAAAACTCGGCATCTCTGTAAGCTAAAATAGCAGGCGAAACCAAAGTGTTCCGAACTTAGCTTCGTTTGCGATAACTATCGACATTTCACTTGGAATTGAGAACAGCAAGTTCGAAAACGGCTTATAATTGCTCTCGATTTACGTTTGGAATGGACTCGAAAACGAGAACAGGCCTTTATGTTTCCTACAATCATAAATTTCAAAAGCCAGATATGTTTTTCGAATTAAATGCAAATTTGATAATTTTGTTTTTGAAAAGAAAATAAAGGCATTACATTAAAAAATCATAAATATTTGACTCTTATGACCCAGGTTAAGGTTGTTTCTCTGGGTGAACAATTTCAGGATTTCTATAAAAACTTTTTATCCTTCCAATGGCTATGGCAATTGTCTATTGAAACTTTAAGGATTTTTTAATGTTTTGTATGCAACTGCCTTATATAGAATATTTTATAAGACGAAACATTTTCGAATTGGAATTCAAATCATATGACTTAATGGAATGCAAAAAGTTGCCTTCCACCGTCTAACCTAAGCTTTCAATACGCCATTCATATATGTATGTATGTAGTTTGGTGTGTCTAGCATACTTAATTCCGTATGCTAAGTCGAGTTGCCTATTCCCAGATACCTCTTAGCAATGTTTAAAATCTTTAAGCAAATTCTATATTCATTTTATTCACTGCTTTTACAAATGCATACCATTCTGTAATGGTTAGTAGTAGGAATCGTAAAATGAAATGGACTTCAAAGACAATTGCTAAATATCAAAGAAGCTAACTTCGGCTATGAAGTTTATATACCCTTGCAGTCCATGGCCATAAAATTTTTACATGTTTCAAACTCTTTTTATGTAACTCAATTCATTAATGCACAGAACCTTTCAAATATCATTTCAATTTCTTCTTCTTCCCCATCCCCTTTTACACGCATGAAGCGATTCGCACGCATACACATATAGTTTATGTAGCGTTGCGTCTGTATGTGTGCCTGCGTGTGCTCTGATGATTCGAGCGATGACGTACATAGTAGGCAGCAGGCAGCGATTTATATCGACTGTAACTTGTGTTCTATTTATCCGATCAGATTTAAAGATTCTGAGATTTTATATATAATACTATCATATTGGTAAATTTCATGGGGATACTCTAATTTTTGCAATTTTTGCAAAAATGTTTCCTCTAGAGCTATATGATATAGTGGTCCGATTCTGCCAATTTTTATACTTTATTTTTCCCAGGTAATAAAAAGCCCTCAAAAAAAAATTTCATCCCGATACCACTTAAGATGGCTGAGTAAAACGCATACGGACATGGCTATATCAACTCAGCTTCTCATGCTGATCAAGAATATATATACTTTATAGGGTCGGAAACGTCTCCTTCTGTGCGTTACAAACATCTGACCAATTTTAAAATACCCTCTGCAAGGGTATAAAAAGGGTTCTAGATAATATGAGCTCTAAAACATAGCTCCTTGACAGATTCGTTGTCATTGTCATTATTTTTTCATATATACCTTTTTGACCCATAGGTGTAATAGGGTATGACCAGATTCGTGAGCAGTCAAACTCTTTAATCGCCATTTAAAATAAAACTTGAATAAAAAGGAAAAAAATAACCTAAACAATTAGTTGGATTATTAACGATAAGCTTTGCGACCAGCCACTCAGTCCCCCAGTCCCCCATTACCATTGAATACCAACTAAAAACTACTTCGACTAAAAAGTTTATCGCATGCGATATTTGTTTTCGTCGGAAGAAAAAAGCTTTGGCCGGCGGGCGTCGGCTAAAGTCACTGAAAACGTTAAATTCAGTTGCGCAGTGCATTTGGAAGTGAACGGTTGTTGGATTACACACGATACGACGATACGATATTCCCCGTACATTTGATACTTTTTAAAGCTAACGCTATTATTGTTATTGTTGCTGTTGTTGTTGTGGTTTAGTTGTCTTTACAAGTATCACCGCGTATACACACATTGCATGCCAGACGAAAATCACAGCGGTTTTTACCTTTTTTTTTTTTTGATTTTCGACTAATTAAGAAGTGAAACAGCAGCAACTACAACAACGACAATTACCACAAACCAAAAACTAGCAAAACTCGAAAGAAAACATTAAAAAACACAAAGCACAACAATGTCCAAGGACTCAGATGTAGAGCAGGCCGCTGGGCCGACAAATGATATTAAAGTGGAGACAATTGCAGTTCAGCCGGCAGCAGCAGCAGCAGCTCCAGTAGCAACAGTTGCTGAAGCAACGGTGATCGCTGTGACAAATGGTGAAAAGGCTGATGATAAGCTAAAACTCCAACAGCAGCAGCAATCATCAAATGTTACCGTTACTACAACACCAGAGCAAGCAAATCAAACAACAACAACAGCATCACCACCAGGAACAACCGCAACAACAATTACAACAACAGCAACAATCACACCATCTAACATTGAGGCAGCCAATAAAGGTATCTAACTACACACAGAATAATTAGATGCATTCCATTTATGATTCCCTTTGGATTAATTTACAATACATACCCAAATGCTAATTAGACAAAGCTCTAAAGGCATTAATCCTTTCATTACACAACACATAACTAAGTATCCTTTGGAAAAACTCTCACTAAATAGGGCTAGAAAATGTATTTGTTTCTTCCATTAGTTCGAAATTTTTGTATATACAATACCTCCAAAAGGAAATCGGCTAGAGTTCTTTGAATTGATATGAAATTCCATTTGTTTTTTCTGTAAAAAAATTCAATCTTGTATATAATAGGTCATCTAATATGTGTATGTATTACAACATTATCAAGAAAATCTTGAATTTAGGTTTAAAGCGAATCTAAACCTTGCAGTTCTCGGGAATTCGAAAGTTTACACGGAAATTTATGTTTAAGCTGAGTGAGTGGATTAATTTTTCTTCAAGTGTATGGTGAATGGCTTTGAGTGCAAAAGTAAAATCATCAGCCAAGCCACATAAGCCGCACAAACGTTTTAGTTTAGTAAAAGTTATAACAAAACGCACCAAGCAGACAAACTGCATTGCCATTGCCACTGCCACTCCTTGTCGCCTCTCTCTCTCTCTCTCGGTCGTTCAGTCGGTAGGTTTGTCTGTCTACCTGTCTGTATCTGCGCCTACATCCCCCACCCCTTTATTACCATCACAAAATGTATTTCTCTTTGGTCTACACCTGCCTGCCTCATCATCAACAAGTTGAATTTCACTTTAGTTTTTCAACTTTATTTATTTTATACTTTTGCTGTCTTCAACTTTTTACGCTTTTCCAAAGTCATCGTCTACACACATACAAAAACAAAACATAACAACAACAACCAAACCAATCCAAAAAAGAAAAAAATAGTTAAACATACAACAAAAAAGTTTTAACTTTTTTTTCATCTTTCTTTCAAATTTTGCGCACGATCTGCTGCCATGCTTTGCTGATCTCAGTCATATGCCACGCCCACTTAAGCATATTAATTAATAATGTCCATAATCATAATTAACATGCCAATTAATTTCACTGCCAAAAAAAAGAAAAGAAAAGGAAAACTCATCGAAAAAAACCATACTTAAATATGGATATAGAGCAATTGAATAACTCAACAAGACGCGTGGCTACCCCCTCTAGTTATGATAAGTTGTGTTACCCATATACATATGTATGTATGTATGTGTATATCTATTTGAACTACAGCTAGATATTTGCTGCATGTGAGTGTGCACTTTACAACGTACAGCATTATCATTCATTATGTATTCAAACATCTCGCCTCGACTCGTATTGACTCATTTATCAGTTCATTTTCACAATCTGTTGTCGTTTGACAAGAATTGCAAACATCGTTTATTCATTTGCATATGGCAGCAATTTCAATTGAAAATTATGAGTATAACTCTACCGTTATCTAAGGGCGATGTATCAGTTATCTAAGGTTGTATTTGAAGTGCTGTCTCAAGGTTGAAGTCCTTGTTATCTCAGACATGCAGATGGGAAAAATTAGAATTAAGAAGAAATCTGAATACTCAATATAATCGCCTCGTCCGATCCTGAATGCTTAATGTCCTAGAGCAAGGTCTTACATATTACGCCACCTTAAGTCAAGTATTTGTGCCAACTGAAGAGTTGATAATTACGAAGTGTGTAAGTACACGATAACTACTACATTTGATAACTAGGTTGAATAGTTGAACTGACAAATAAAATTTGTGTAATCTTTTCAAAATGTGAACATATAGTAAGATTACCTACTTCAAAATGCTATAAAATTTACTATCAGAGCCCAATTAGATTAAAATTTGGAATTCTAAATTAAAATTCTACACTTGAAAAAATCGCAATATTTTATTTAAATAAAAATGCTCTAATTTGACTTGTAAAGCTTTTCAGTCAAATTGTTGAGTCACAAACTGGTCTATCTCCTTACAAGTGCTTTGTTTTTTTGTTATTTTGTGTGTATGTGTGTGTGTTAAATGAAGTAAGTCGTCTCGCCGACTTCGATATACCATGTACCAAATGAGAAAAAAAAACATTTCAATTTCGAAAACCAAATTTGATATTAAATTGTTTTTCCATGCCGCATGCTATCTCGCTCATTCTACTGACACACGAGCACTCTAGCGCCGCCACCAGCCAACGGACAACTCCTGCCTATTGGGAAAACGTTTATATGAATACCTCGGCTATTCTTAGACCGATTTGGTATGTTGCTGGATATTAATATCAAATTAAAGTATGCCAAATTTGATTGCATAAGGGAGAAAATTACGGGCGATAGTCGAGTTTTTTCAAAAAACGAGAGCAGAAGGGGCGTGGCAAAATGTTTACACATACAAAATCTGCACCTTTACTAAACGAGTATACATTCCAAATTTTGTATATTTCAAATTGGGTGGCTCTAGCTCTTATAGTCTCTGAGTTCTAGGTGTTCATACGGACAGACGGACATGGCTCGGTTTTTGATCCTGATCAAGAATATATATACTTTATGGGGTCGGAAAAGCTTCCTTCTGCCTGTTACATACATTTTGGCGACTTTAATATGCCATTTCACCCTATGGGTGCATGGTATAAAAAGTAAAAGTCTCTTATGTACATACATATATACCGATTTGTTAAATGAATGCCGCACTTGATTCACTTTTAACTAACACCTGCTTGGCAGCCAACAGCAACAGGTTCAACATAATTTCAATTGTGCTAGAATTTGGCCAATAATTTCACTTTTTCATATTGAATCTCAAAAATTTCTTACTCACAAATTCTATTCACAATTAAAAAGTAGTTCAATTAAATATAATTGCTAACAAATTCTTGTTTTGGTCTTTTTGACTTCTTGTTTTTAATTACTCACCCACTTAAAGGCTTTAACCCCCCATGACCCCATGCTCATTCACACATACATACATATTATGTGTATGTATTTATAAATATAGTTATTGTATACATTTTCAAACACGCGCCTCAACATTTTGCTATTTTAATCAAAATATTTTTTAATTCATTTGAAAATTTTTTTTTTTTTTTTTTTGTGATTGTCATTTTTTCCGCATCTCTGACAATATCAAAATGTTGATGAGATACAAGTAGAAACAATGCCATTTCCAGAATGGAAAGTATACATTTGATAAGGCACTACAGCCGCCCTACTTCACCCCTCATCATTAGCTCCTCCATCCCATTGAAATAGTTGAACAAATAAACAAATTTCAAGATAGAAGTACATTTTTGGCTATATACATAGAGGTAAACATTCTCATGGCATCTCGGCGTGGATTTCTCATATATCTAAGCAATTCTGATATGGGGTCCCGGAGGAGGTTTCGGTAGGAAGAAGGAGGAGGAGGAGTGGAGGGGAAGGAAGTTACGGTGGGTTGATTGTTAAAAGTATTTTATTTCAAATTATCGGCTGGCCGGCGACAATGGGTAGACATTGTTTATTGTTGGAAAAATTGTGAATGATGCCGAGATCAGATGGCAGTTGTAATTAAGATATTCAGCATTTGCTTGCAATTAATTGATTATAATCTCCGTCAATCAGTATTCGAAAGTGATTCATAGGAATGTCTGGAATGTTGTTGTTGCGGCGTATACTCGTTTTTTTTGTTTTTGCTTGGGTCTGACTAATCCATTGGTGGCTATTCATTCGTTTGATTTTTACAGGCAACAATAAGTCCAATATGGATCCAGCATTGATCAACTTTAAGGTGCTGTATGTGCTGACTCAACTTTGCGGTCTGACAATGATCGTGCTGGTGGGTACATGGATTGGCCAGCATTTCGGCGGTTTGGGTGGCACGGCGAATCCCACACTAGAATTCAATTGGCATCCACTCTTCATGACCATTGGATTTATATACTTGTATGGCAATTGTGAGTACAAAACGGAAGAGGTGCAACTCTGAGGTGTTGCAAAATATCTCTGCATATATAGAGTTTGTGATACACTCCCAAAAAAAATAAAAAATAAATTAATAAAAATAAATAAAAAGACACAACTAAGCAAACTAAACTAAAAATATGATATTCACTTTTTAGCCATATTGATCTATCGCGGTTTTCGCACCACGCGCAAGAAGACTTTGAAACTAACCCACGCTAGCATTCATATGGGTGCCTTTATTTTGACGGTGATTGCCCTGAAGACCGTATTCGACTCGCATAACTTGGCCAAACCGCAACCCATACCCAATATGTATTCGCTGCACTCTTGGCTTGGCTTGTCGGCGGTGATCATCTTCTCGTTGCAATATGTGGCTGGTTTCGTGGCCTATCTGGCGCCTGGTATACGAGAGAACTATAAGATTGCCATGATGCCATTTCACATCTATTTCGGTTTATTCGGCTTCGTTTTGGCCATAGCCAGTGCCCTCATGGGTCTTACCGAGAAGGCCATATTTGCCATGTAAGTATGAATGTGCTCCCCATTTCAGCCCCTATGTACCTACTTATGGTTATTGTGTATGCTTATAAACTTTTATAGTCCGACTTATTCTGCTTTGCCCGCTGCTGGAGTATTGGCCAACATAATTGGTGTACTCTATGTGATCTTTGGTGGTTTGGTTGTCTATTTGGCCACCGAGCCGGCATATAAACGCAAGGCTTTGCCCGAAGATACGGCCTTGTTATCAACTAATTCGGCCACTGAGTAATATGTTAATTTGGCGAATCTCTCCCAATACATCAAATGCTATATTAACTTAAGGAAAACTGTGCACAAAACATCATCAACAACAAAAGCAACAACAACAACAACAACAGTAGCAAATATCAAAAGAAGTCCTCTATACGACCCGCTCTAAATGACCCAAAGAAAAACGAAATTGAAATGAAATGTTTAACCGTGTTTTTGGTGCTTTGTCTTTGCTTTGTTAATTTCATATATATATATTTTTTTTTCGTTTTATCTGTATTACATAATTATAATAATTATGCAACCATTTTTTAAAAATATCAATTTATACATATATACATATGTATGTGTATATATACCTCTATAGGTGTGCTACAAAATATATTCGGAGAGTGCTCAAATTGTATGTACTTAACCTCAGAGTAATTCAAACAAGAAACCAGAAATGTTTATATATATGTGTGTTATATATTCATATAAATAAATCTATATTAATAACAATATTATAAAAAAAGATATTCAAATCAAAATCCAGTGTATGAATTTATTGTTTAAGTTTTTATTTCTTTTGTCACACTCGATTTCTTAAGCAAAATTTCTTCAGTTTTTCCATTATCTGTGTCGTCATTTGTTGTACCATCAAATTGAAAATTTAATGATTTGTCAAGTGCCACCAGATAGGTGGGAACTTCTCCAATGCCTTTGACAAATGTCTCGCCTCGGTAAGTGCAACGAATGCCACATTTACGTAATATTGTGGCTGTACCTTCGGTCACCTGTATGACACCCATAATCGAAGTGGACGTCATCCGCGAGGCCATGTTCACAGGATGACCCCAAATGTCATAATGTGGCTTGGAAAGGCCTACGACACCTGCCATCACTGGGCCATGGGAAATTCCTGCGTATGAAATTGTTATTGGGCTTGAGCAAAGTGTATGCTAAATAGAATAACTTAAACCAATTTTCAGGGTTCCCTTCAAACCGTGGCCGAAGTCTGGAAAGGCATCTTGCGTTTTGATCTTCTGCATGACACGCAAAAGATCCACTGCAAACTGGGTCATTACAACGACAACCTCATCGTTAACTTCCAGTAAAGGGTTCTGATTAAAGAGCGAAGAGATGTCCCTCTGAGATTTTGTGGTTTCGGGATCTGACTTACCAGCCATGAAATCAAAGCGTACACTACCTGGAAATAACAATGGCTTCTAGGAAGGACTTCCAGAAAGAGGATCTGGTTTGAGTTGGTTACTCACTTGATTTGGGACGCAGATATTGCATGTGTTCATGACTGCGTTTCTGGATTGGTATTTGCAGTGAGAAATCAGCATAATGCTCCACTTGTAGGCCACAGGCAGCCATATATGTCCAGCCCATTACCTTAATCTTTTCCACCTTGTATTTGTTGGTATATTTCTGCAAAACGTCATCGAAATGGCAAATGAACTCATTCAACACACGTATGCCCATGCGATCGGCTTCATAATTCTCTATGGTGGCAAACATAACTGCCACTTTATCGAAATTCTCATAATAAAGTTCACCATGTCGTCGACGTTCTAAAAAGTCATTTGCCACATGCGATGGCAAAAGGTTTGCCATTATAATCCTAATCGAACGTGTGGTGTTCTGTGTCTGAGCATGCTTTTCCTCATAACGTAATTTCACACTGAATGCAAGAACATTCCTAGTGAATTGACGTAATCTGAAATCTGCAACCTACTTACTAGTAATCCACCTTGTTCATATAGGTAATATGTCGCTCTTTGATGGCAATCATTATGAAGAAAGCAAACATGTACAAGGTGTGAGCATCCTCGGCCTTAAGACCCACATTGGTGGTCGTCGATCGCTCGAAGGCGAAACCATAGTTGGCATGAATGGTGACAATGTGTGTGGCCACGATAATCAGGGCCAGGCATAATTTGAAAATCATTGGCAGTCCAAAGAATAATAGCATCACACTAAGCGCCACAATAATGCCATGTGTAATTGTCTAAGAATGAAGATATTCTTTAGCTTTACTAGTTGACTTATTAGCGAGAGACACGTACCCAAGGTGAGAAACATATTAGATTAGGTGGCTGATCAGATAAATCTGATTCAATCAACTCCAGCTCAAATTCAGCCATATTGCAAAAGATCTATGTAAATGGAAATGAATCATGTGAACTAACGATGTGAATACTCTAAAGCAGATATTTTCCAGACCATTTTTAACGATGATATCGAGTATATTATAAACATGGCTACCACACACATTAACATCCGTGCAAAAAGCTGATCTTCCAGTAGCTCTGATAATGTCATTAGCCCTCGACTCAATATAAACTTGGGCTGCGACCATGGCGATAATGGGCGATATTGTAACCAAAGCTTTTTATAGTTTGTCACCAGGCAAATGATAGTCAATACCAAAAGTAATGAGAGTGTTCCAAGGAATTGCGAAAAAATGCTGTTAACAAAGTGCTTTTTGGTTAAGGTTTCTTGAAGGGATACGATTTAATTCCTAGTAGTGTTGGGTTGCTCATGAGTCAGTGAATATATTTCCAAGAAAACTATTCATTTCTGACTCACTCACTTAATCACTTGGTCAGTTATAGCCAGTGCCGGATTAGCCATACAGCAGGGTTTGCGAATGCTACGGGCCTCGCGCTTTTAGGGGCCCTGGGTTTTAGAGAATTATGAACAAATTTTTGATTACTAAAAGGCTAAATCATAATTCTGAGCAAAATGGGTACATTGACAACAAATTTATTTGGAAAATTGTGAAAAATTCTCAAAATCTTTTATCTTTGAAAATCTATAACTGATATGATTTTCGAAAGTGATATCCAAGCCTTAAGCAGGTTATATTTTCAATGGAGACCAAAATACCAAAGAACAGCAAAGTATTTTAACAATTTAATTTGTTTTTAATAAAGGTATACAAAACCAAAAATTTATTTATTTTTTCTATGGGAGCTGTATGATATAGTGTTTCGACTAAATCCGAGACATAAAACCCGTACAGTATATAGAGGCTCACAGGTAATTTCTGCTTTGTAGCTTTAACGGTCTAGGAGTAGTTTGCGTTGATCAGGACGGACGGGCTGACTTGCATATTAAGAATATACATATATATTTTATATGGTCGGAGATGCTTTCTTCTATTCATTGCACACTTCTGACCAAAATTAATATATCCTTTTTGCATAGGTATACAACTGTAGGTTAAAAAAATTCGAAAGACAGCTTTTTGCCCGATTATTATTCGTGTCCTAACTTTCATATTAGATAGGGATCTCTGAAAACTGATATTTTGTTTTTTTTTTTTTGTAGCTACAAGTCCCGTGCTGGCTTTATCTGGTACTAGTTATAGCTTTTGAGATTTCAGAAATGTTACATACATTTCGGCGATTTACTATATACTAAGCAAACCTTTATTTATCTTATCCTATAGACATTTGTGGTAGTTCACCATATAAGTCATCAGTTGAGTGAACAAGTGGGTGAGTGAGTCAAGAAACCAGCATGTGAGTTAACAAACGAGTGACTTACGCATTTAACCCAACACTATTGCTTACATACAATGGCAAACTAAAGCACATGAAGACCAGAGCTATGCCAGCGCCCAATAAAGTCAGCATGCTGTACTTCATAAGGAAATCTGGAAGGTTCATATAGTTCCACTCGGTGGTGCCATTACGAAAGAGGACCAAGAAATCGGAGATATCCGCATTGAGTAGATAATCCTCGCTCTGATGTCTATTCTTATTGTAGCAGTTAATGAAGCGTATTACACTATGAGGAGGGGAGGGGGAATTAGCTCTGTGATCTAATGTGATCACTCTCACTACACACTCACTGCGTAATGCCAACGGGCATGTTTTCCACCTCCTGCTTCATACCGAGTTGGGTTTCCTGCTGAACTTCCCTATACACAACGCTGAACTCCATGTCATCCACAATGCTGGCGTGGAATGAGTTGTCTGATACGGAATCCTCTCCAGCAGTATCTGGATCAGCAGTGACTGAATCTCGCACTCGACCCGTAACCAAGTAAGTTACGATCTCATTCTTTTGCAATATGGGATCTTCCAAAGCCTTTTTGGATCCCTCTTCGTAGTAATATTGATTTCCCAATAGATTCAGTGTACGTTCGGAAATGTGAACTTTGCCGGGTATTCCCGAGCTCTCCAATCGATTGGTGATATCCACATCTTTGGACCAGATGTCAAACTCCCATTTGGTCCGACCAATGATGCCCGAAAAGACCTCGCCAGAGTGTACACCGATACGCATGTCAATGCTTAATTTTCGACGCTCACGGGAATCTTGCGTTGCCTTAATCATTTCCAATGCCTGATTCAAGCAACAGGTGGCATGATCGGGATTGTAAAGAGGAATGCCCGAGACACAGTTATAGGCATCGCCTAAGAACTTGATGCGCAACACATTGTAATGCTCGGCGGAACGATCATAGGCGACGAATAGCTCGTGGAGAATATCCACTAGATCAGCAACATCCAGCGTTGTGGTAAGATGTGTATAGTTAACCATGTCCGCCACTAGAATCGATACTTCCGGATGCGGTTCGACAAACAGTTTGCTAAACCACGATCAGAGAGTGAGGACAAATGATTATTTTCAATGTGACTCACCGGGGTAGAGCTAATTTAATACTAGAAGCTTGATCGCATTCATCTTCGATGCGTGCACGGATATCTTCCTGCATGGAACGCGCTATCTTTCGAGGCAATATTGTCTCTAATATCTTCTTCTCATTTTTCACGACTAACTAAAGGACTAACAACTTTTTAAAAGTTTTCAGAACCGAAATAAATTCTACCTTCAATAAATTGTTCTCACGCAACAATTGGTAACGTGAGAGGATCTTTTTTCTTAGATTAAACTCCATCAGTGCGCGAAAGAATAGAAATACGACATTGAGATATAATAGATAGATGCCATATGATATGATTTTCTGTTGTCTCATGGGATCATTGGTATTATTATCTACCATGCCCAGCATGTAAATGAGATAGATTATCGAGACAAGAAGCCCCAACAAATATGGTTTGCCATTCTCATAGAAACTAATGGGAAGAAATAAATAAATTGAGCTAATCACAATGTGATCATAGGAGGGAACCAACGGATAGTTGGCCTCCTGTAATAACTGCACAAAAGTATCTAGGACAATTGTAAATTATAAGTCAACTTGAGTATGGAAAATTTAACTACTTTACTTACCCATAAGTGTCAGCATCAGTGCCATTACACAGCTGGCAATAACGTTTAGAGCATAGAAATGTTGAAATTCGGTAGGTTCCTTCAAAGAGATCCACATTATAATTGGCGTCAATACCATCGCCAGGATATAGGGCAATAACACATACAATGTGAGGCTCTAAAAAAGAAATATTTTGAGAACATTTTAACTCAAAAGTGTGTGTTACTCACCGATACTAGAAAAAACAATGCACAAATGTGTATGCCCAGCAGGAGTTCGATGGTATAGATAAATAACATGACATTGGTCGAAGCCACACGATCGATATAACGCCAAAATAGTTCCTCCAAGCCTACCGAGCGGCATTTTTTCTTTCATTATGGGGAAAACTGTTCTTAGATTTATCCTTGACGTTGTTCGAAAAACTCTCTTACCCGAAAGTAAATCCATTCCCAGCCCTTAAGTTGGGCTATCAGTCGTGGGTCTAAGGCATCTTCATTAAAACCCTTTGATGGTGATCCCATTTTTTGTTATTTCTAAAAGTTTCATTAGACATATAGTTCTAGGACATTTGCTTTACTTCAACATTTCGAATATCTACATATATATTTTTGAGGGCAGCCCTGCTTATCCGTATAATAGCTGAATAACATTCGGAGGAGTCCTCTTTATGGTATGTATATTTTTAACAAAATATTTATCTATTTACATTTTCGCATTAAGATCTAAATGTGTAACTAGGTGGCTTGGCTTTGATGTGGCAGAAAATCTTTGTATTCCGAATCAGTGGCTAGAATATATGTGGGTATATTTCCGCGACCTTTGACAAAAGTCATGCCTCGATAATTGCATTGTATATTAAATTCTCGCAATTTGAGGGCCGTCTTCTCAGTGACTTGTATTTTGCCGGGGACACCCGTGGAGTCCATTCGTGATGCCATATTAACTGGATTGCCCCAGATATCATAGTGGGGCTTTGATATACCAACAACTCCAGCCATGGCACGACCGTGTGAGATGCCAATCCGGAGCATTCCGTAATCCGTACTCCCTTCATACTCGGATTGCATATTCTCGGCATTGAATCGTCGCATTGTGCGCATAAGTTCCAATGCGAATTTCGCCATCACATGAACCACCTCGCCGTTGCTATTGTGATTACAGTTACCCAGACTGCTCCGATGAGCACGTGGCATTACATTGCCCTCATATTGACCACGTTCCAGATCCAAATCTAAGGCAATGTTACTCCCATTGCCAACTGGGACACGCTGTACGCCCTCCGAATTCCTAGCCCTCCCCGTATAATTACTCCGTCGTCCATTCGGCATGAGCGAGACATTGCGGAATTTTATTTGGGGAGCATGTTCAGATCGGGACACATCCAGACCACAGGCAGCCATGTAAGTCCAATTGGCCACCTTGATTTTCTCCACACGCATACTGCAGGCATATTTGTTTAACTGCCATGACAAATAAATTAGTTCGATTAGACCTTCATCATCGATGCGTTATCACCTACCACATCATCAAAATCACAGATTATCTCGTTCAATACCCTCAAACCAATTTTATCCGTATCGAATCCCTTGATGGAGGCAAACATTACAGCCACATTATCATACTCCTCATAGTAGAGTTCATTTTGCAACTGGTTGGACAAATAATAATCAGCTGTTGACGGTCGAATCAGATTTAGTTAGATGTCCACTATCAACCACAGATTTGCTTAACTTACCCACATGAGAGGGCAATATGTTTGTCAGCAGAACTTTGATCGTATCATTCGTGATAAGAGCATCCTCTTGTTTGGTCAGCAACTGTCTCTTCCAGCTGGAGAGGGAAGAAAATTCATTTTTGAAAACAAATTGCCAACATTTCATAAGCTCTCTTACTTGTAATCCACTTTGGCAATAAACTCTGTCTGACGTTCCATCAAATGAAATATGCCAAGGGTTATAAAGATCAGTAAAATATGCGAATATTCAGCATTGAAATTGACATTTGTTGATGGGCTGCTGGCGAATATATAATTAAATTCGAATACCACCAAAACGGCATATGAAACGGTTATGATTGTAGAAAAGATTGCCTTGATGACAAAGGGGATACGGGTGAATATCAACGACATGCCAATGACCAGAGTCATGCAATTTGTGAGAATCCAAGGGTGGAAACAATAAACACGATCCTCATAGGTGGAACTAAGCTCATAGACACTATCATCGCCGCCACAGTCTATCTGAAGTGAGGGGATGCTTTGAGACAGTTTTCTAAAGATATTCCAAGGTGTTCGACTTACTACTTGCATGGCTGCTACGGCACAATAGGAGAGTATAATGAGAAAATATATGGCTACTCTTAGAACGATATTACGTTGCATTACATCGGACATGTTGTAAATGAAATGGCTGATCCGACTATGGGGCAGGGCTTGTTCCGCATCAGAGACATACATAATCCAGAGTTTCTTATACCAAGAGACAATCAGCAGCATTGTGAGAAGAACTATAGTGGTGCCATCTATATACCAATAATGATATTTTGGACTGAAAGGGCAAGCGTTTAGGCCTCAATCTCTGACGTACTATTGATATAGGGTTATACTTACTCCTTGCTTAGCAATTGAATAGACAGAAGGCCGATGTAGATAACCCAGGATAGTGCTATGCTATACTTCAGCATTATATCCGGCTCTAGCACATACTGTTGTTCCCATTTTCGATTTCGAAAGAGTAGACAGCATGAGCTAATATTACGACGAAAGCTCTCCTCTTCCATTTCGTCTTGGGTTAACTTGGTGCTGCGTCGCCACAATTTCGTTAGCCTGAACGGGAAGGGAGATTGAGATGAGAACATCAATTGGTTTTATTGTCAGATCCTTTGTTTCTTTGTTTTTTCATTGCATTACTGTATACGCCCGATGGGCATTTTGTCCAATTCCCGGCACATTTCCAGCTTGGCCTGGTTACGTACTTGATTGTATTGATGCAGCGTCGAGTTGTGCATGAAATTCGCTTTGTAGGCCTCGCTCAGTTTCTTGGCCTGTCGTTCGCGTTGCACGCGACGCGGATCATGCATGGGGGCCTACAACTTTCGGTTTTTGGTTTAAATTGTGCAACTCATCGGTAAATATGATTGGTTATACTCACGCGCAGTGACTTGATCAGAAAGGTGCGTATGTCATGCTTTTGCAGTACAGGATCTTCGCGAGCCTTTTCGGTGCCATCCTCAAAGAAGTATTCACCGTCCAGGAGTCGCAGAGTTTGCTGGCTAACATGAACACGACCTGTGGCTCCGGTGGCCTCCAAACGATTGGCAATATCCACATCCTTAGACCAGATATCAAATTGCCATTTAGCAGCACCAATTACACCAGATAGAACATCACCTGAATGTACACCAATGCGCATATCGATATTGAGATGACGTTTCTCCCTAAAGAGCGGCAAAAAAATTAAAGATTATCAATGGCCTTATGTCTTATTGTTAGTTCTCCAGGCTTACCTCACATCCCGTATATCCTTGATCATTCGTAGACCCAAATCCACACAGCACTTGGCATGATCATCATTCTTACTTACCAATCCAGCTACACAATAATAACAATCGCCCAAAAATTTGATCCTCAGCACATTGTACTCCTCGCTGGCAATGTCGAAGCGTACGAATAGATCATGTAGGGCCTCCACTAGCTTTTTCACATCCAATGTCGTGGTCAAATGAGTATAGTTGACCACAT
This sequence comes from Drosophila insularis, assembly GCA_018903935.1. Classification (NCBI taxonomy): domain Eukaryota; kingdom Metazoa; phylum Arthropoda; class Insecta; order Diptera; family Drosophilidae; genus Drosophila; species Drosophila insularis. Next base: position 1,594,764 of record JAEIFP010000337.1, on the reverse strand, counting down.
CGGCATATAGCACGGTGACATCCTTGTGTGGCTCTATGAAGAGGGTACTGCAAAAACAAAGCAATAAGTTGTGAAATGAAACAACTTGTGTATATGGGCAACTCACTCATGATCGGGTTGTCGCCATCGCTTTAATGTCTGACTATTATCACTACTCCGTAAATCTATGTGGGCTTGCTGTTGATGTTGTCGTTTGGATCGTTCGACACGATTCTTAACATCTTCTTGCAGGCGATCGGCTATCTGGTTGGGTAAAATACTCAATAGGAGACTTCTCTCCTGATCACGAGCATATCGCAGGAGTAGATTCTCTTCGACATATTGACGGCGATCCAGAAATGTTGTCCTTAACGCTATGTCACGCATCAAGCGAAAGAATATGCCCAACAGATTGACACAGCTCAGATAGATGGCTTCGTTGAGTATGCTATGCATTTGATTATCCTCCTTGGAGGTGATCACAAAGCTATAGTTGATTATGTAGCACAATGTGACAGCTGTTCCCAGGACAAATGGTTGCAATAAATATGGAACAGGCATAAACATATAGATGGCATACAGGGTATAGGCATCATAGATGGGATTTAATATATTGTTGCTGCTTGTCGCATGATACACATTGAGGCCAATATCCATGAGGACCATGATACTAACAGCTAGCCATGATGAGGCATAGACTATCCAATTGTATTTGCAGACCAATTCGTTGCGAAAATTAACCGACAATATGAACCAGATGAGAACGCCCGAAACTAAATAGACAGCCATATCCATATAGACTAAAGATCGCTCTGAGGATGTCAGCAGGAGTAGGGCGTGTAATATCGAAACAAAGAGTTGTATAAAAATGAATAGTGAGAGATAACCGACGCGTAGACGTCGCATATATAGATCATAGGACTCTTCCAATTCCAAATTGCGGCATTTTCGCTAAAGAGATCAAGAGAAATTAAGGTCAGGTCAGGTCGGGTCGGATTGGATCGGTCAGGTTGGGTGGACTAACTATAATAACTCACCACTAAATATGTCCATTCCCAGTTCTTTTCATGAAGCAGGGTCTGTGTCTGTTCGATATTAGTTGGGGAGACACTAAACGGATTCTTACTCGTATATTCGATGGCCGAATCGAAATAGGAGTTCATGATTGCTTCTTTCAATTCGTTATGTATTGGTTTTCGGTTTTCGATTTTCAAGACTTGAGCATTTTAGTTTGCCTGTTTATTGTATTTTTGGCTTCTGAGCTATGTATTTTTCTATTATCAGATTAAACAATTAACCACTAAAGAAAAAAAAAGGCAAAAAAAAAAAGAAAAAGAAACAACAAAATCATATTAACACTACAACCGTTTGAGTCAGGCAATTTGACGGTTTATGGGCTTATCGGAGTCCCACAGAGAAAGAGAAAGAAAGAGAACTCTGTGAGAGGGGGAGACACTTATGTACATACATACATACATACGCATACATGCATATACACTTAGAGTAAGTGCGAGAGACAGAGAGCAGGTGAGTGGGATCTGGTTGTGGGATCGGGGAGCAGGAAATCTAACCACTGGGGACTTTTAGTGATTTTTATTTGATATTTGCCTATATCTCTCGACTACACTGCAGATACGGCAACCAATTTAGCAATTTGTCTAATTTGTTATTGATAGTGCTAATGGTTTGTAAATCGCACACATCATAATTATGGTCAGCTTGGGTGTTTGATTACTTTATCTCTGCTATTGCAGACCTAAACCATCGATGCACAATTGTTTATTGCCTTTCATGCCAGTTAGGTTAATGTCGAAACACTTGAAATGCAATTCGCACTTCACTTTCGTTCTGGTTGAATAAATACGATAATAATTAATAAAAAATTAACACCACTTAAGCTCGTTGCGACTGCTACAAGTCAATACAATTTAACGGACAGGTATCACAAATTACTCTTTGGCGGGGGCTGATAAGGCGGCGCAATGTTTACGGTCCTATACATATATACTAAGGTATATATATATGTATAGATATATATTTCAACGACACGATCCAAAGCGTCTGAATTCCTACGACCAACTGAGGAAATGAGTTTAGCCAACAATTCGCTAGCGGCTAGAAGAGTGAGTGTGAGTTGGCTTGTTATCAGGTGTAAAGTGTACATATATATATATATATATATATATGTATGTGTGTGTGGGTGTTTGAATGTGAGTTGAATTTTCGCTGATTGATTGATGTTACTGATTGATCAGTTATAGGAAAATATATGGTTTGAGCATTACACTTGCATTTTGTATTGTTTTCTTACTTTTTTTCAAGTTACAAAGTTTATATTTACTCATCTAGTAAATCCAAAGTTAGAGAAATTAAATGGTTTGTTTTCTATCATATACAAAACAACTAAAATACTTTTTTCTTTTTCTTCCATAAATATACCGTTAAAAATTTTTAAAATGTGCGGGCATATTTAAAAATAGAGTTGCCATATCTCAAAAATTAAACGTAGTTTAGTATTTTTTTTGACCACAAATTCTTTAGTATTTTTCATTTGTCGCATTAATAGCAAGCGTTGCCGGCGGCACTCTATTTTAGATGTGCGTCTTGAAAAGTTAAACATAATGTGAGTTATATATATTTTAGAAGCACGACAAAGATAGAAACCTTTTTTGTCTGTTTTACACAAGACGGGACACTTTTGAAGAAGATTGTTAATATCGTATTTATTGTTTGGTGATATTTATTCGGCTATTTGTGTTTAAATATATTTTTTAATGCCGTTGCCACTCAGTTGAGATGGACGACACGGTGCAAATTATCGCGAATTGATACGGCCAACAGGTGGCGCTGCTACCACAGTGAAATAGTGTGGGTGTTTTTATTATATTGAGATTTCGTGGATCCCGGATATGTCCGCTTTCACGGAGAGTGCTTTGCTCAAAAGGCTCGGGGAGTTAAACAGCAGCCAACAAAGCATCCAGACATTGTCCCTGTGGTTGATTCACCATAGAAAGCATAGTGCATCCATTGTCCAGACCTGGCAACGGGAGCTCCAAAATGGTTTGTTCTTAATTCCAAAGAATTCATCAGTTACCCCAAATCCTTCCCATATGCTATAATTCTTATTTTTTAGTTCCTGAACCCAAGAAGCTGACATTCATGTACCTAGCCAACGATGTGATCCAGAACAGTAAAAAGAAGGGCCCAGAGTATGGCAAGGAGTACAGTCATGTGCTGCCCAAGGCATTTGCCCATATTGGTGAGGCATGCAGCTCGGACAAACTGCTTGGCAGTCTAGGGCGCATCCTCAACATATGGTTAGAGCGTGGAGTCTATGATTCCAAGACCATAGCCGATTTCAGAGCGCGCCTGCATCGTGAAGGCAGCAACAGCAGTAATGGTGGTGGTAAATCTCATAGTCAAAGTGAGGTCGCCGCCGGCGGAGGAGAGAATAGCAACAGCAGCAAAGGGGACAAGTCTGAGAAACGGGAGAAACGTAAGCATGAAGAGCGCCATTCAAAATCAAAGCGGCCACGGCAGCATCATCATCATCATCATCATCAACACCATACTCAACAGAACAATAGCGCTCCCGCTGTCGTTGAGGAGCAGCCAAAGACGGAGATGGAGAATGGCCATACCCCACCATATGTGCCATTAGGTGAACCTCCCGAACCAGAGGAACTGATCAAAGCTCTAACGAGCATCGAGAATTCCTCCTCCAGCGATGCGGTGGTTAGGGAACGTATTGCCAAATTGCCTCAGGAGATATCTGAAATCAGTTGTATTAGCAAACTGGAAGATAAGGATAAAGCTAAAGCCTTGGCCAAGCAGGTCTAGACGAAGAAAATCTCCTCCATTGGAATCATGTCATAAACGAATTTGTAAATTTCAGGTGAACGAGGCAGTTGAATTGCTCAATAACTACAATGCCCGTCTAGCTGCTGAGATGGAAGAGCGTACCAAACTGGCCGCCATGCTGCGTGACTTTCAGGCTGAACAAAAGGAACTGCTTACCCAGGCCGAGCAGAGATTAGATGTATGTTATCCTTATCTATACTATACATTTGTCTATCTGATTAGTTAGGTTTACTTAGTTTAATATAGGATTTAATTTTTTATTTTCTGTAACCTTGCAGAGTTGAAGGAAAGTGCATTTATATGTATACATTGAAAATTCTGCCATTCTGTCTGTCTTCGACCGAATCCATCATTGTTCTGTAAATTATGAAACCTTACTATATTGTTTGAAATCAATATTGTAGAACACGCTTTTCATATTAATGGTACACCAAAGATTTCGGATCTAGTAGTTTGTAATTTAATATCTGCAAGGTTATTCTAACTTCAGTTTATCGAGGTTAGCTACCTTTATCTTTTCCAATAAATTTGGAACACCTTTTTGGGTTCAGTAGTTTGTTTGAATATGTAAATGTCTGAATTCGTAAAGAGTAATTTAAACTTAACTCATATGCTGAATTAATTGTTTTAAATTAAAAGTACAACGAATTAGTCTTGAAAATATTGCAGGTTGTTCAAGTTTCTTCATCAATTGTTTCACTTAATGTTAGTTTATAACAACGCATTCATAATTTCATTGCTTAATTTTGTTTTTGTTTGTTTGCAAATACATAAAATGCATAAATCATTAACTATTTAGTTAGATCGCTTGCAATAATTAAATATTCCAAATGATTGACATGCCTTTTCGATTGCTTTACAGGAACATAAAAAAAAATTGGCCAAGATGTTGGGTCTACAGAAGGAGATACACGATCATTTATCCAATTTACCCGATCTTACTCAATTGCCAGATGTAACTGGTGGCCTGGCCCCTTTGCCCTCAGCAGGTGATCTCTTCAATGCCCTTCACTGATTAGATGGTCCTCTCCCTTCCCCAGCAAGATCGAACAGAAGAAATGAATTGATAATCAATTTTTCAAAGCAGAGAGTTTGTCAGGAACAATTTAAGTCAACTCCTGGAATAAACAAGACAACATCTAAATACAACAATAGGATCAAGAAATTAATTATAAAACAAAATCAAAGAAAAAAAAATTAAAAAAAAGAAAAGAAAAGAAAAAAAGAATTGCAACATCTAATTAAATATATTATTATGTATTGTCCTATACGTGACCCACTTAGCACCCTAGACGAAACAAGAAGAAACCCCAAACAACAATTATTGTAATCCACATTTATTATTGACGGTTCAATTATAGCATATACACAACAAAGATAAAAATCGTTTTCAACTTGTCCTCTGTTTTCTTTCAGTGCATTACATAATTGGCAGATCCTTGCCATTTCTCCGTGAAGTGTATAATATCGGCTATGCCACTGGCTGGCGACATCTTCATGGCCACCGAAAATTTGCTCCATACATCCCGATTCACTTGGTGATTACTTAATGATGATTGAAAGGTAACCGGTTGCCGTCCGCGAACAGGATAACCACTTAGAAGGCAGGCCTGATCATTTGGACCCAAGCTGGATTCATATAAGCCCCGATCATCGGTGGGTAACTGTTGATCCACTTGCTGATCCATGCTTACGGCCAATACCCATTCGCGAACCTCCTCATGCAAATTGGGCTCGTTTTTGAGATGTATATCCTCGGGCAGAGGTACAGAGCTGGGGAAATCTGTACTAGCCAAATCGGTATGATCAACCAGATTGCCGGAACCCTCCTCAATGGCCTCGCACACATCCAGATAGTGATTAAGCATAACAAATGCTTCAGCCTCACGTCCCGCCTGACGCAGATCCATACCGGCTTCAAAGAAACCCTTGTCTACAGGCAGTATGTCCGTATGTCGTAGCAAAGCCAACGAGAGACGCAATGCCACTGGTTGTAGTGACGCCACCTCTCTGCAGGCCGATCTGACAGCATAATAGTGGGCAATCAGCAGAAACTGGTGGACGCTGACGCTGAATGCACTTTGACCGGCCTCACTGGAGGAACTGGAGAGCGCCTGCATTAGACGATGGAGAAAATCTCGCAATTGCCTCCAGAGTAAACCATTCTCCGTTTGCTCTTCCCTTAAGGCCAGACAGTCCAGAGCTATCCTCGTGTAGATATTGAAGTGAGCTTCGATAGGCGGAGCTCCATACGTGAGATAGAGTCCCAGGGCGGGGGCACAATTACCCTCACGAATGAGTTGAGCCGCATAAACGGCTACGTACTTCTGCAGAACGGATGGATTCAGTTGCTTTGCCTTCTCCAGGCAGCGTTGCCATTGACCTTGCTCGGCCAGTAGATCTAAGGCGGAGATAATGTCAATGTCGGCAAGCTGCTCGACATTCCCTTCATGCTTTAGACAGGATTTCTGCTGTTGCTCCACATAGGCCAGCAGCTGGAGATCTGCATCGATTTCCTTAGCCAGACGACGAGCCTTGCTCCACTGTTCCGTCTTAATGAACACATCCACCGCCTGCTTGGGCATATCAGCGGCCAAATAGAGCTGAGCAGCTGGTCCAATCTGTTTAATAGCCATGAGACGGGGTCCCAAAGCCTGGGCCAGTTCCTGTGCATCTTGCCCTTCCAGAAATTGATTACAAATTTCGGCGGCTCGCAACAGAGCACGCTCCAAAGTGGCCGCATCTTCGGCATTAGACGAATCAATTTGCATAAGGCATTCGGCTGCCTTGCGGAACTGTTCCCGCTTGGCGAATTCAGCTGCTCGCTGCAGATAGCCACGGGAATCGGTGGCAGAATCTTCACTCTGGTTTTGACCGCGCTGTTGCTGGGCCTGCAGTCGCCTCAAATCATTGAGAGCCGAGGGATAGTGCTCTTCGGCTACTCGTAAGGCATCATCGTACAGGGATTCCTGCTTATAATGGTCAATGATGAGATCGGGACGCTGGGCCCGCAATAGTAAGGCCTCGTAATCCTTATAGTTGCGTGTCTCCAGAGCTGATGAGGCCTGACCAATTAGAACTTCGTTGACAGCTTCGGGCAAATGCAGTTCAGCGACATTAAGAGCTGCATTCCAGTCTCCAGCATGCTGATACATTAGAATGGCCTCTTTCGGCTTGTGGGCCTTGAGAAATTCAGCCTCTGCTTCCTCGAACTTGCCCTCATCCTCCAGGGACATGGCTATTTTCAAATGTACCTCATCGGTGGGCTTGCCGGCAAAACGGCACAGTTCCATGGCAAATTCAAATTGCCCGGAATCGCAGGCGAAGTCCACGGCCGTGTCCAAGAGACCCAGTTTACTCAACAGACGCACAGCACTCTCCAGAGGCATGGATTTGGCCCACATATAGGCCACTTGCTGGCTGGCACCTTCCGTGCCCTTTTGCTTGGCTACACGATAGCCATCCTCCCAGCGTGCCGAGGAGCAGTACATATGCACAGCGGATTTCCAGTCGCCTGAGGCAATGAAATGTAATTCCGCATTCTTGAGCTTGCCCCGTGACTCTAGTTGCCGAGCCAAATGGAGATGGGTGCTATCCAGAAGATCTTTGTGATAGCGTTCTACCAAACGGATCATCGAATCGTAGAGCTCCCTCCGTTTGTACATAGCTATAGCTAAATCAGGCTCATTTACAGCTATTAGTACTTTTTCGGCATCCCGATATTTGCCCTGTTCCTCGAGATTACTGGCCAATTGAATAAATAGCTCACGAAGTTGCTCTGTCTTTAGATACTTCTCACCGATGACATAAGCTCGCTCCCATTTGCCATGACGATTTAATAGTTCAATGGCATCCTTATAGAGATTCGCTCGCACTAACAGATCCTCTGCCCCGTCTAGATCACCTGCAAATGCCAAGTGCTTAGACAGATCCAGGGCATAGCGTTGAATTAGCTCCGGTTCATCCAGGACTTTGGCTATCTGGACTGCTTTGCGCCATTGTTTGGCGCCAACAGCGGCTTCGAGGGCCTTTTGGGTGGCTCCCGCCTCGATATAGTGATTGATGGAGGCATCTAATTGCTTGCGTCCCACCAACCAATCTCCCCATTGTTCTTCCAATGCGGTCACCTCTTGGGGAGCCACCACACGTGCCAATTCCAGGGCCCTGGCATAGGCTCCACCTTTGCGATAAAGGGCCAAGGCCGCTTCTGGCCGGGACAAGCGATGGGCTATATCACCGGCCAGTTCATAGAGTTCACTGTGAACCAATCCTTCGGTTACCTGCAACATTAGCTGTTCATCCTGCAACAATTGCGGTGTCTTGAGAGCCAGGCGAGCCGCTCGCGCCGGTTTATTTGCTTTCAAGTACAAGGCCATTGCCTGCTGCAGTTCACCCTGATCCTCCAAGACCTGCCCGGCCTTCTCCTGTTGTTCGCTATTCAGAAGAAAATCCATATGCTGTTCCTTCAGTTCCGTCAATCTTGCATATCCCCGCCGCTCGGCCAGAGCAACTGCCTCATCCCACATGCGCAGCTGTTGGTACATTTTGAGGGCTGCCTCAATGTCACCCTGCTCCAAATATATTCTCTCCGCAGTTCTCAAATCAGAGTTGAGCAGCGCTAACTTAGCACGCACCTCAGGACAATGGATGCCTGGTGTGCCAGTCGACTCTTCAAATTCATCAGCCTGCTGGATCATTTCTGCCAGATAATATGCCTTGGATACATTACCTAATGCGGCATAGCAACGCTGAGCCACCCGCAGATTGCCATCTTCGAGAGAAATAATGGCCAGATTATGCCACATGGCCTTGGCTGCTGGTTTATCACCCAAAGTCTCCAAGAAGTGTACAGCACGTCCGAAGTCGCTATCATTAACGGCCGTCCCGAATTCCACAAGGCCTTCGTCCAGTTGATAGCTATGTTCACTGGGACCATCTTGAGTGCGGACCACAGTGCGTCCCTGTAAAGCGAAACGCATGTTGAAAGTGGAATGAACTTTAAATCATGCCCAATATTGGTAAGTTGTCTATGAAAATGTTTTGAACTTACATTTTCACGGAGCACTTCGATGGCCTCTCCTCTCATATTTTGCATGGTCACATGCTCGGGCAGATCAATGTTATACCATATGGCCAAATTGTTATTACTCTGGGCCACCACCACATCGCTCTGTGGAACCCATTGAACAAATGAGATATTGCTTAAAAGGGTTTGCTTTTTGCCCGTGTAGTTGTCGACCAATATCAAGCGCAGTTTCTTATCTCGAAAGAGCAATTTGTGGGCCGTCTCGCTGAGTTCCAGCCAATCGATCTTTGTCTCGTGGTTGATTTGTCCACTGGTCAACCGGGTGACCAAATCGACCACACAAATTGTCTTGGCATCTAGTAGAAAAGCCAGTTTCTTGTTACCTCGTCCATTGCCGCGCTCATTAAGCCGAACTGATATGACATGTGGGTTAACGAACTCTGTACGCACAGATCCCAGAATGGAATTATCTCCATATTCCACAAGGCTCAATTCGCCCACATTGAAGACTAGACACACGTTGGGATTCTCAAAATAGAAACGCTCGTGATGTCCCGATGCTGTCCAAGGGACTTCGCTTGATAAATTACGCGTTAGATCGCACAGAATGAGGGACTCTTCGGTGCGTGCCACCAAATAGTTGTCCTTGCCCATTATCCGTACGTCATCTATCTCTAGACCCAATTGCGATTCAATGGTTAGCTGTTGTTGTGGTTCGGCCAATGATCGTACTAGCAGCTGACTGGGCGCCACAAAGATCAGCTCGAATTTATCCTGCCAAATGGTACGCTTTAGGACTGACTCATACAAAAGAACAGCACCACTGACCGAGCCGAGAGCGAGACGAGCCCCATCACGTCGCCATATCAAGGCACTTAGCGTATAGAGACAAGTGATCTCTTTGCTGGCGCTCTCACTCCAGGCTCCCTGACGTGGACTCCAGGCATAGATGCGTATACGATCATAGCTACCAAAAGCCACGGCCTGCCCATTGGGACTGCATGCAGCCACAGTGAACTCACGTTCGCCTTCTGAACGGGAGTAATCGAAACACCGCAATTGTCGTCCCTACGAAAAAGAGTGATCTTTGATTATACAAAACACCTTAGTCTTTCCAGTTATCCATCTAATCACCATAGTGTCATAGAAGATAATCCGTTGATCACATCCTCCTGCACAGAAGCCGCCTTGGGGCCAGGCCAAAGCAAATGGTGGCACTGGATGTTGGACAATGCGACCTAAAGGTTCACTAGCCTCATCGGTCATGAAGTAGCGTATGATTGTGCCATCATTGTGACCACTTAGAAAACCATTGCCTTTCGTATTCGATGCCAACGATATGCAGATGCTATCGCCTCCGTAGAGGCTTTGTGACTTGTTGCTTTTACTATGCAAAGCACGAATTTTTCCATCCTCGAGACCTTTACGGGAAAACAAAAGGAAACTTGTGTAGGTCTAACCGAAACAATATTTCGAAGTATTTTTAATCGCATTATATGTAGTTTGAGTACATATTATTAAGTATGTTATAGTTACCGAAACTATCTCGTGAACAAACGATATAATTTAGAAGGCTTACCTGCTATAATTGCACCCGAAGACAGCCAAATCAGGGCTGTCACTGCTGTGGCTTGAGGAAACTTATTGCAGATGACCTTCTTGTCGTTCCATGACTCACCCAGCTTATAGACATAAACAATACTGTCGCTTTGCCCCACAGCCAATTTGGTTGAGTCCGGACTAAAGGCCAGGCCACGTATCACATATGAGTGTTTGCCATTAGCCGGATTCGCTGGCTTGGTACTGAATTTGTCACGTCGTTCGCCTGCATCATCATAGAGCAATATATGTCGATCGGCTGTTGCAATGGCCAATTTCTGCTGATTCGGTGACCAGGCTAAGCCAGCTATGCGTTGTATTTGCTCCTGTTAATAGAACGATGAGCTAACTATCTAATCCTTTCACTAATTCTCGCATCTCTTACCTGACCCTCTAGCAGAGTTCGTAGATATTTTAATTGCATTTTTCCTGGAAATTTTAAATAAAATTTAAATTGGACCCTATTCTGTTATTTTTTTTCTGCGCTAGCCACAAGCCCTTCCGTTTGTTGTGTTCAAATGTCAGTTGTCGTGGCAACTGGCTGTACAAACGACAAACCCCTGGCAACCCCCCAACAGCCACAACACCAATCCTCTCCTTGATTGTTGTCTATTTTCTTGCTACTTCCGTTTTGCGCTCGCCATTCTAAATAAATGCCTTTTGTTTTGAAATGCAGCAGGTGCCGGGCATGCCACAGGATGTAGCTGCTTCTATAGGCGTTTCAGATATATATGGGGAAGATTGTGGGGGCGCGGGGGTTGCGGATACTTTAAGATACGAAGTCGATGTCGACATTGGCAACGACGACGAGGACAAAGCTGTTGCTTGGTCTCCTAGGTCGCCAGGCTGGTCCTGCGTTGGCCTAGTCCTGCTTGGCCATTAAACGCATGTGCCTGAGTGTGCTTCAAGAATTAAGAGAAAGTGACTGAAAGAGCAAGTTAAACTAAGAGTACATCAGGACTTAAATGGTATAAATGACAACTCTATCGTCGATTTTCATTGGTTTAAGTCAAGAACTGCTGTGGACATATCCTGTCACCTGCATTTGTTATACGTATAAGATGAATTCCTCTGTCGAGAATTTTGAATAAAAAGCAGCTTAATATTTTGAAAGAAATTCAACGCCTAGCGGTTAAAAAATGACGTTTTTCTTCCAAGTTGTTACCCACCCTCATATAACAGTTAACTTATACTTAGGATATACAAATGCGTTTGTGTCAGTTCATATAAGATGCCCTAAATGTACAGTATAACACTTTTCTCTGCTGAGAAAAACAGGTTTGCGCCGAGACTAACTGCATATGTACCACATATTTAGTCGGGTTGTGCACCATGACAAAAAAGTAAAACTGGTGGTTACATTTGGAGAAGTTAGTTTTAGTAGTTTTACTTTTTTGACACTCTTGTCATTCGAATTTCTAGATGATGATAAAGGGTTTCCTTTCTCGATGCTATAAGTTTGCCAATGAATGACCAAACAGAACTAACCATTCGTGTCCAAAAATTGTGTGCTTAAATTTTTTAGCATATAATACAGACAAATATTGAAAATATAAAAGGACAGTATCTTTCAGGATTTCCTTGATGACCAAAGTAGACAAGCATTAAAAAACATTGGTCACCTCAATTGATGAGCATGGGCAAGGATTTCCATTTGGCTAAGGTCATTTTGATAGTCCTTGAATTTTTGTTTTTTTGGATTTGTCATTTTGCCAAGTCCTCAATTTTCCCAAGTGAAGCCTTCAAGATAAGGATCGTTTGATACAACTTTTGTTCTGATCCTTTAAAGGCTCCTTTTTGGACTAACAAATTCTTTTATCTCAAAGAATCAGTCAGGAAAATTTCGATGAACAAATAATTTTCTTTAACAAAAAATCGGTCAATATTTTTGGAAGAAGATTAAAATACATAAATGAAAATCGATAGTCTTAATCTTGCAGGACCAAAAAATGAATTGTTTGGCAAAGTCGGGCAATGTTCTGCGGAGATATGGCTTCGAAAAAAATCCTTATTTAAATGAAGTAAGTAAGTCGTCTCGCCGACTTGGATATACCATACACCAGTAAAACAAATATTTTAATTTTATAATAACCAATGCATTTTCGTATTTAAAAAAAATGTTCACATGCTTTTCACAAGCATATCTTAGTATTTCGCTCACTCAAGCATACGAGCACCCTAGCGCCCCCACCAGCCAACGGCCATTTCCGGCCATATGGAAAAACGTTTATATGCATAACTTGGCTATTTTTATTCAAGTGTGCTAAATTTGATTGCACAAGGTAAAAAATTACGGGAGATAATCGAGTTTTTTCAAATTACGGGGGCGGAAAGGGGTGTGGCAAAATCTTTACACATAAAAAATGTGCGCAATTACTAAGCAAATATTCATACCAACTACGGTGTCTCTACCTAGAATAGTTTTTGAGAAAATCGGTTTTATATAATTTGCGGGGGCGGTAGAGGGCGTGGCAGAAGTTTGAAATAAACTTGATCCCTCTACATACTACACGAATCTACATACCAAATTTGGTGGCTCTAGCTCTTATAGTCTCCGAGATCTAGGTGTTCATGCAGACGGACGGACGGACGGACGGACGGACGGATATACTTTCACCCTATGGGTGTATGGTATAAAAAACCTTTTAGCTAAAAAAAAAAATTTGCGTTATCTAAGCATGCGGAATATGCAAATTTTTAAGAAGACCTTTTTTCTCAGTCTACCTAAAACCATAAACACAAATTTTTTTATTTGTTTTTTTTTTTTTTAAACTATAGCTTTTGAAGAATGTTGTATGAAAATTCGAAGTAAGTCGGAATGAAACTGACAAAGATATAGCGCTTCAATTGCTTGGCCTGCAGTGAAACTGTTCGAGTTTAAAAAACTTTAAATTGATTTTCCGACGAACAGCATTTTCCAAGGGGGTGAGCAACCTAGCGGGAAAAACACTTCACCTATCATTTTCAAATTTTTCAGAAAAATTCAACACGTCGTGACAGCAATTTTTTTATTTTTTTTTTTTAGAATTAAAAATTAGTTAAAAGTTTGGCCGAAAATCGAAACCGAACCGTGCCATAAAGAAAAAAAAACCCTTCGTCGTTACCAGCGGATATCTTTTAACAGCAATTAAATTTTCAACACGTCGTGACAGCAATTTTTTTATTTTTTTTTTTTAGAATTAAAAATTAGTTAAAAGTTTGGCCGAAAATCGAAACCGAACCGTGCCATAAAGAAAAAAAAACCCTTCGTCGTTACCAGCGGATATCTTTTAACAGCAATTAAATTTTTTTTGTTCGGATGATCCTGTAACTCAGCAACGTGCTGAACGCAAACCTTTTTTCTTTCATAGAGCCTCAGCAGATGCGCTGCCACGGATCGAAATATATGTATATATATATGTAGAATTAAAAATTTTCCAATGATACTTTAAATGTCAATTAACAACATGTATATAAAACAAATAGTTCCGGAATACTCATATCTTCAACAAAAAATGTTCAAAAATGTGTCTTTTTTTGGGCTTTAAATTTACTTGTGGCATTAAGTTGAATTCTTTCTGCACTTACAACTTAGTTCAATCACATAGTTATAAAGTTTTTGTTCACTATTCTCACGATATCGTTTTATTTCAAGCTGTCTGTATTACAATTAATAATTTTAACTACGTTAGAGTGATTGTTAAATGTTATGCACTGCTTAAGTAAAGCAGTGTTTACCCCTCACAATATTACTATAAAGCTGTTCGGAGTAAGTTGTTGAGCTTTACCACAACTTACCCCAGTTCGCTCTCAGTAAAGCTCTCAATGCTCTCCGATACTCTCTCGTTCACTCTCGTGCATTGTGCTTCGGCAATTCGTTAATTTCTGTGGCCTTCGTGGATGAGACGCGACGAACATCGTGCTAGTATGTCCCCAACATAGTTCGCCTTGGCCAAGTCAGTAGCATTATCCTGCCAAAAGTCTCGCTCGATGATAATGATACTGCTGTAGCTGCTGTAACTGTGACTAGGGCACTGAGGCTGGCTAATGGATGTGGCAACGCAGTGTGGCAGGTCAAAGCGCGCATTTCTGTCTAGGCTTGGATTTTAGTCTGAGGCCGGTTCCTTTGTCCTGGCGTCCCTTTAATGAGTTTCATTAATTAAAGCTACTTTGTTGGCATTTCTTCATGTCATGTGTTGTGTGTGTTGTTGGTGCCAGTGTGTGTTTTGGTGTGTATGTCTGTGAATGATTGTGCATGTGTAAACACATGCAACACGAATTTTGTCCTTGACTTTTAATGGGTTTATGACAAAAACGACAATAACAAAAAAAAAGAAAAAAACAACAAAACCTATACCCCAAGTCAGCACTCACCCGATCCTTTGGCTAATGTGCAGGGCGTCTTCATGCGTGGGTAAAAAGAGTTGTTAAAGCGGACGTCTCCCGGAAGCTCTTGTGGGTGCCATTTTGGTTCATGTACCATGCGACGCATGCCATTTTTATCTCAGTTCCTTTTTTTTGTCACTGTGTGTGTATGTGTGTCTGTGTGTGTGGGGCTGGCGTTGGACAAGTCTCTTTATTTGATTCCCCCCTTCTCACTATCTGTGCGAGGGCCTCTTTTCCCTTTGCTCCAGCGGTTTTTGTAGGTATAAGTTGTTATATATATATTTTTGTGCCCGCTTTGCTGCACTTCCCCATTTCCGTTTTGGCATTTCAGTTTATATATTGTTTTACTTTTCGGCAACAGCCAACTCAATTTGTCATCTTATTATTTATGGCATTTGTTTAGCCTCTCCCTCTCGCTATCTATCTCGTTTGCTCAAGATGCTTTCAATTAGTCTCTTACAGCCAAATGAAGGAGCAATTGTTTGAAGGGTGTTAAGAAAGTGGCACTCAATAAAGATTAATTTGATTATGTCTGTTTCTAACTTTATATTCGACTAACAGAGCCAAATAATAAAAAAAACAGAAGATGAAAAAAAAATAACCATTGATAAAAGAAATAAAACAAAGTATATACCTTACCTATACCAACACGTCGATTTTTAGAAAAACATTTAGAAATTTTATTTTATATTTCGTATTTTTTTTTGACAATTTTCTGCCAATTTGAAAAAGTTTTATCTACATTTGATTAAATTTAACTACGCACATTTAAATTGTGTATAAAACAATTGAGAAATTAATCTATTATTTACCGATTCAGTTAACACATGTATTCAAACTAAATGGCAAATGCTTGTTATTGATATCAAAAGAAATTCTTTTGATTTTTGGTGCAAATAAATTCCATCCAAAATGTTTAAGGGAAAAACAAAATGCCACTGAACATCTATGTAAAAGTATTTTTTTTTAAATGACTGCAAGACGCCATCACGCAAACTGTTTTGTTTAAATCTTAATAACAATATAGAGTATTCTCAGCATTAAAAGCTTTGTGTTTTCCGGTGTTTTGAAAACAAAAATTCAACTGTCAACACTTCACAAAGAACAAAAATAAAAAAAAGCCAGGAAACAAAAACGAAGCAAAACAAAACAAAACAATGAAATGATAATTTATTCATCCTGAGTGGTGTGTCGGCAGCTGAGTGCAGAATGAAGGCTTTGCCATCTTTTTATCTTGTGAAAAGCAATTCATTTTCGCTTCAACCGTAAACTACTTAAGCAAACTGCCAACCACAGAGTCAGAGCCATGGTCAGATCTCACAGTTTTCTCTCTTTCCGCTTGCTGTCGGCCAGTCAGTCGACCAAAAATGCGCTAATTCAGCTTTAAAGGCAACAATCTGGTTAAAAACTCTTCTAGCCGCAACTCAAATCTGGGTATTAGTGTGTACCACATCTCCATTCTATCCCCATTCCTCACTTTTAACCAACATTTATTCGCTTCTGCTTGCAGTGCAAGGCGAAAACCAAAACTTTTCCTTTAACTTTCCTTCACTCAACCTCCCACCTTATAGCCACCCACCCACAACAAACCCATGACACACACACATACTGAAAGCGTGAGTAGAAAACTGCAACAAAACTCTATGAGGGGGACACAAAATGAAGTAAAAAGTCAAGGAAGAAATCAGGTCCGGAATACCATAGCAATAAAGTCCCAATCAGTCAGATTTTAAGCTCTTTTAAATTAAAAATAGGCTTATGATGGGATTTTTGCAGTTGGTTTTAGACATGCAGTCAAAATGCCCTAAATAACAGAAATTAAAATTCACTGGTCAGTTATTAAGAATTTATTTTTTAGACTTTTCGATCTGTCCACATCTCAATTTGAAAACCGAAAGGGAAAAAAGTAAGTCCATCGATAGACATTATTGAAAGCACTCTAACAAACATAAAAAACTTGCCATAGAAAAAAAATGTAACATTATTCGAACTTTGTAAGTTTTGTGTGGGAATTTCTAAGGAAATGACAATTTTCAGTTTGAATTTAAGTCGGAAAGCTAAAAGAATACTTAATGGATAGACAAAGAGATTTTTAAGAGATTCCTTCACCTTGGACACCCACACCTCATAAATTGTTGCATACGGGCCTGCAGCAAAAGTAAGAGCAAAGAACAAAAAACAAAACGAAAAGAAAAAACCAGCTGCTGCTTCTGAAGGGAAATGAGAGGGGTGGCAGAGGAGGCGGAAAGTGCCAGTATATGAGTGCAATGCATAATGAATAACATTTTCAAATTAGTTTCCGGTCAGTAGAGATTTGAATGCAAACTTGTCAAGCGCATAAGAGCAACAACCAACAAAATGTATATATACCTATGTATATATACCTACATATGTACGTTATAGACGAGATCCAAGCCCGAGTTCAGACTCAGTTAAGTGAAACCAAGAATACTTTAGCGTGAACAACAACATAAAGTTGGCCAATTTTGGTGGCCACTCCATAACTCCATTTGATTTCAACATTAAGTTTAGCCATGATTGCCTAATTTCATTTGTATTTATTTTTATGCTTCTTGTTTCTTTGATTGAAAATAAAGTTAAAGAATTCCGTCACCCAATGGCCCCACCCCACACTCCGCTAATTGGCAAAGTTTTTGCTATACCTCACCAACACAAAATGAAACGAAAACTTTTCAGTTTTGGAGTATTTGCCACAACAAGTTTCAGCTTGTCTCTGGTCTTGTTTCTCTAAATATAACCAGACACATTTCCAAACAGATAAAAAGTTATCGTCATCAATCCGATGAAGTTGAAATATATAACATATTTATTATGTCTGCTAGCAATAAGCTTTAAGGTAAAGATTTTGGTAAAAAAAAAAAACTCAAACACTCACACACCCGCATAATCACAAACATGATGACTTCATTCGGCCGACCTGCACCTTAAACCCCCCCCTCACATTTCTCATTCTATGCACACATTTCATTTGGCTAAAAGTGTATGCCGCTGGACCCCGAAGGAGTGCATCTAGAAAACTAGCTTTCAAAACGATTGCTTCGTTTCCAGCGCACTATGATGAAGGTTCATTCATTCATTCATTCTTGCCGCAGTATCCGTATAGCCGTAACCGCAACCGTATATATCCATCTATCCATCTGTTTTTCCGTATTCAGTATCCCGCCATGACCAAAAAAAAAAAAAATCAAAACAAAAAAAATATATACTTTGTGCAGTTAATGCTTTTAAGTGACTAACCAAAAGGGAATATTCGCCAGTTTGCTGCAACCGCCTGCTGTGCTCCATCTACTCCACATACATCTCCATCTCCGTTCACTTCTCCTTATAGCCATTTCTCATGGTCGAATCACTAAACCGAAACCTAGGCAAACTAGCTAGCAAGCAGCAGGGAAAAGCAACAATTCTCCAAGGTGATTATTTTGCAATTGTTGGGTCAATTTTTAACGCAAATTGTTGCCCATATACATAAAATATATATAGAACCAAGGCAAACCAAAAACGAAACAAAGAACAGAGCGAAGCGGAATGAGAACGTTTTGACCATGAGGCATATTTTGATTTCATTATGCCAGAAGGCACAGTCACAGGTCCATTTCCCGGCCCAGTCACGGCGACAAATATTCACAGTTCATGACGCCCTCTTCCAAAAAACGAAAGCAGAAAATTGTAAATATGTATATACATATATAATAATGGGCAAAAGTTCCGTATCTATGTATATATATAGTATTTTCCGCATTTTTGCGTTATGCTTACTTTCACTAATGCCCCGTCGGCTTGGTTGGGTGAGGTCGGCTTGTTAAACGATTGCCATCCGTTTTCCTAGTTGTTACTCTTGTTGCTATTGCTATTGCTTTTATTATTGCGGCGGCAATCACTTTGATTGCGCATTTAGACCATTTTGACCGTTTTAATTTTATTTTATATACTACCCTCTAACCCCTCTCCACATCCAACCATTCGTTCTTTTGTTTGTTGTTTGCATATTGCTCACGTTTTATGTCGTTTTTTTTTTTTTTGGCGAGTACTTGACTTTC
Organism: Drosophila insularis; assembly: GCA_018903935.1. Taxonomy (NCBI): domain Eukaryota; kingdom Metazoa; phylum Arthropoda; class Insecta; order Diptera; family Drosophilidae; genus Drosophila; species Drosophila insularis. The sequence continues at coordinate 1,575,876 of JAEIFP010000337.1, read as the reverse complement.
AGTTCTCTTCTGTTTACAGTAAGCCCCAAGGGCAATAATTTGGTGACATTTGCTTTTTTATAGTTATAGAATATCTAAATTTTGTGACTTAACTTTAATATTTATACAAGAATTTTTAGCACAGATAATAGAACTTTTTATATGATTCAAGTGCAAAGTATTTCTTCGTAATTGGCGTCAGGAATAAGAATAGAAATAAAATATTCTAATTATAAATATGTATAGATAGGCGTGAAATAGAACACAGCACATTTAAAAGGAGCAAAGCCTTAGCAAACTTTTGGGAACTTTAAAATCAACTTTGTGTGATGTGAAATTAAATTTAGCAAAGAATATAAAAGTATAATGGAAATCTCTATAAGTGTTGACATGGACATCCCATTTATTCTTACAGTTATTGCTAGCACGCTTTTTAATTTAGTGGCAAGAATGAATAGAATAACTTTAAACAGACCCTAGAGGACTTAATATTCGACTAATATAAATATCGACTATAACATTTCACTCTTTATATCCTCAACACGCTTAACTCAGTCGACTCTGGACTCTGTGTTCCCCTCTGTTGTGTTGTGTTTTCTCATTGGCATTCCGAATGGCATTTCTGCCAATAGATTCGACACAAATACCTTCTGAAAATCTCCATGGACCACAAACAAACGAAATCGAAATAAACAAATTCTACGAAAGAGAATAAAAAAAAAACAGCAGAAAACTGTTCAAAAAACAAAAATAAAGCTGAAAACTGCCATTTGAACATTTAAATTTCTATTGCAGTTTGAAGTTGCTGCTACCGCCACCGCTTGGCGTCTAAATAAATTGACAGTGCAAAATGGCGAACAAAAATGTTTAAGGCGAAGGCGAACGAGTACCTCGAATGGAAGATATCCTGTAACAAAGTTAGAGTCCTCTTTCAGTTAAATATCTCTGATATACGAGTTGTTAAGGCATTCTGATGCTGCCACTGTAGACCCACAGGCACGGCAGTTTGCCACGTATTTCGTGCGAAGTCTTCTATTTCAAATGTCGCACCGCCTTTGCACCTTGTTACTGTAAACAAATTCCCGTGTTGTTGGCGACATTGTTTGATCTAGAGTATTTTCAGTAAACTGTTGTGAAATTTCGCAGCACTATGCCCTACGGAATGGCAAGCAGGACAACATTCGATTATTGAACGATGATTGCCTAATTTCAATTGTATTTATTTTTATGCTTATTGTTTCTTTGATTAGATGGAAATCGTAAATTAAGTGTTCATCGGTAATTCAAGTTAACAGTTCCTAAAAGTATGCTAGGAAAAATAAACTAACACATTGCTTGATTGTTCACGCCATTTTATACCTACTGAGAGGCAAGAACGTGACGCCATGAATGATTAAGGAGTTCTAACACTTTTACGTGACAAATCTTAAATGAATGGCAAAAATTCGATTTGCAAGTTCCTAAAAGTATGCTAAGAATAAGAAAATAATCCTACCTGAATCCTATGATATGCAATACGCTAAAAATGATTCTTAATGATGCTTTAAGTATGCCCAATATACAAATATCTTACAATTGCAGGGTATCAAATTCGACAGAGAGAGAGCACAAAATGCAATGTTTGGGCAACTGTTCTATAGGTAAAGGGGCAGTCGGCGAATATTGAAGTTGTACTGGGCGGTTGCAGGCGGGCAGGGCAAGTTGTCAATGTAGTAGGGAACATTTGGTGTCTGAATGAATGATGGATGCTGATTTCGTAGCAAGTAAACAAAATTGGCAAAAACGGCGCAAAACTAAAGTCGAGTTCTGTGAGCAATTTTCATGCAAATTTATGGTGACACAAGGAATTTAAACTGTGTATATGTGTTGTTTGTGTGTGTGTGTGTGTGTATATATACTTGTGTATGCTCCACATTTTTTGGCTGTGCACTTGAGCTCTTTTTAATGAAGTAGTGTCGACGAGACCCTTGGAAGATAAATCGCCGGGTCAGGCTGAGTGTCGGCTGCTTGAGCATGAATCAAACGGGTTGGGCATCGATTGTGGATGGGTAGTTTTCGGGTTGGGTCTTGTCTTTCAGATGGGTCAGCAATTAAAAACGTATAATTCATGCTCCAAAAGAATTTTCATACCAAACAAAAACCGAAAAAAAAACAAGAGAGAGAGTATGGAAAAAAAACAACCAAGAAGAGGACACGCGTTTTTCGCATATAATTAAATTTTGCTAAACCCAAAAGTAATTGGTGGTCCCAGATCACGATGATGATGATAATGATGATGTGGATGTGGATATGGTCACCATAGCTGACATCTTCTTTTAATTATCTTCATACACACACACACACACACACACACACAAAGTGTGAGAGTCAGATTAGGGGAGGAACACGATATGCTTGTTGGACGCAAGTGGAATGGCGTATAGTGAACGCAAAGCCAAGGTGAACGACGACAATGACACATGATTATCAGCACATGTAGTGGATAGAGAAAATGTGGAAGATGGGTGACATCGCTGGCACCTTTGACCTGGCACAGGCTTTTAGTAGTACTAGTAGTAGCCGTTGTCGACGACGTCGTTGTTGTTGTAGCCGCACACAGCGGTGTGTCTAAAACATATTGTAACATATAGTCAAGCATTAGATTAGTCTTGACTAGCTTGTTGTATTCAACCTTTAGGCCATGGTCTTGGGTCTGACCTGCTTGCCTAGTTGTTGCTTCTCCAGCTTCTGCTACTGCTGTTGCCTCTTGTACGACACGAACCATTATGCATAAGGTATGATTAATGAGATTCATGTTATTGTTGATGTGCACAACACACTGCAGAGCAGATAGGGGATACTGAAGGAAAGGAAAACAAGAGCTAACCAGTTTTTCTCTTTGTCTGTGGGAGTGGGTTTCATTTTTCTCCCTCCCTCTCTCCCTGTCCCTCTCTTTCTCTGTTCTGAAATGGCAATGAGCTTAGTCACAACATTGTTAGCTTTCTTAATCAAAATTCATCGAAGAAGGCTATTTTGGCTTTAATCACATAGCCACAAAGCCTAATTGAGCCAATCTTTAGGGAATAAATGAACTTCAATATATGGTTTCTAAGCTATCATCCATTATATTGCATTAAATTAGAGCTATGCATAGCTAGACTAATTTTGAATACTAAATCATTTATATGTATTTATTTATTTACAATTTTAGATAGTGTTGATACTAAAATGAGCACTAGCTTCAAGGCCTTCGACTAAATCATTTATAAAATTCGTAAAGTTTACTGATTTAGCACTTTCTGAAGTTGTGCATTATTAAGGCATACAATGCAATTCTAAGGATATTAATTATATAGTAATACACATTTGTATAAAAAAGGATGCTTAAAATGATCTCGAGCTTAAGATAGAGAATAACAAATTTATCATCATCAATCTGGATGATTTTCATATTTGGTTATTACGTGAAGGTAAAGCAAAAAAAATTATGTTAATGCAGTTATTAGAAGTTAAAACATATCAAAATTTGTATTTCCTGGATGGCATCCAAACTTTTGTTTGCTGGAGCTAATCTTATTAGTCTTTCACACTAATCAAGTGGTTAGTAGATTGTTTTGGCAATCGTGATTCATATAGTATGGAATGGTTAGGATATCAAATGCTTCAATTAAATTCAGTTTCTGTATAGGCATTCTCACATTTTCCACGTCATATCATTCTATTGTTGTTGTTCTTGTAGTTGTTAAACCGCAAATGCATGGTTTCTTTTTGTTGTTATTGACAGCTTTTGGACCCTGGTACATTCCAATAGTTCTATGACCAACGCCCACACATTGTCACCATGCAAAGCCGCGAACTTCAAATGTACCAAATCCACTTCAATTTGTTGGCCTGGCAACCGCATCACGAATTCATGACCCTTTGCCCGAATAAACAGAGAGAGGGAGAAAAAAAAACCCGAATGAATGAAGTGATGTGAAGTGAAGGGGGAAGCAGGACGATGGATAAAAACCAACCAAAAATTGTATGCATAGCAGCCGTTTTGGGGCGTGGCAAGCAACCGACTGACTGTCTGACTGTCCAACCGGACCATCAATCAAAATGCTGGACGAATGAAAAATGTTTGACAAGCGTGCACAAAAATAAAAAAATAAAAACAAACAGCCTACCGCAAAAATTGTTTTGTTCGTTTTACTTGTCCACGTGGCGTATACGTGATAATTATCAGCTTGTGGAATATTTTAATAATTTCAATTATTTATTAATTAACTAAGGCACACTGTCATACAACAGTGTCAATTGGCATTTAACAATAATTGAAGCTTTTGAAGTTGTCTAAGCTGACAGCCGCCCCAAATGGGGGGTTTTTGGAGCTAAATAGGTGGGTCTCTGGGTAGTTAGAATGTGGGGGGTGGGGCGTCGGACTGACAACTGCAAACAAAATAGTCGGACATTTAATTTATTGCTGTCCGCTGACAAGCGATTTAGATTGATTGCTCTTTTGCTCTAAAAATGAAGAAAAGCAGAGAAGGGAGAATGGGGCAAGGAGCAGTGCTAGAGGGAAGAGAGGGGTGGGAATTAATTAATAACAAACACGCAGAAAATGCAAAGAAGAGGAGCAACTAATTTTAGTCATTCCCAGTTTGCAGCCTGTAAACTTGTCTTCACAGTTTGACTTTCATTAATTGTTGTCAAGGTATGTATGTGTGTGTTACGTCTGTATCTGTATTTGTGTGTGTTTTTTCCCTTATTGTTTGCTGTTTTCAGGGCCATCTAATAAATGTCAAAAAGCGACAGGAAACAGACGACAATAAAACAAGAACGAAAGAGATGGGGGGACGGGGCCAAGTAGGGAGGCAATAGCAAGGACAAATCTAGAAATTAATTTCATTTCATTTCATTTTGTTTCATTTGTTTGTTGTTATTTACTAAGCCCCGAACGCTTAAATGAAAATGCCGCTAAATATTGTAAAATTTTGCTCACGAAAATTAATTAACATTTCTTTGACTCTATTTTGGCAAACGGTGCGTATGATTAATATCATTAGAATATGTATATCTGCTTCTGCTGCTGCTGCTGTTGACCTATGTAGCACGTGTTTGGCATTTTTTTTATTTGCTTCTTGCTCATGATAAGTTTTAAATTCAACAATGTTGCCACGCCCACCCAGATGCCACATTGAGTTTTTTTTCTCTCTCTCTCTCTTTCTCATTCTGTGTGTGTATGTTTTTTTTTTGTTTTTGTGTTTTTTGCACATAAATCTCTCAAGTGTCACATAAAATTTCCGCACATGTACAGAATCAAAATGAAAAGAAATCAGTGAGAGAGAATGAGAATCAGTAAGACAGACAGAAAGACACTGAGAAGTAGGCGGCTGGAGAAATGTGGCAGTAGGTGCCGGGGTCGGGGGTCGTGGGTAGTGCAATAAGTTATCAAAGTTAATAATTCTTAATGTTAGTGCATAAATAAGACAGATATTATACTGACAAACCAAACCAAAGAAGCATAAGAGGGAGAGAGAGAGCGCAAAACACATATCAGGAACTTGTCACAAGACAAGCGCGTCCCCAAAATGTATGCTATACAAAACGAAGCGCGAAACGAAGAAAAAAATTTAAAATTTATGCAGAACCAAGAAGGAGCAACAGCAAGTAAGAAAAACTGACTGAAGGCTAATTTGCATAAAGAAATCGGCAAACGAAAACTGAAATGTGCAGGCCCGATCCCAATACCCCTCGACCCCACCACACAGCGTCCTCATAAACTTAAACTCAAACTCTCTCTCTCTAGCTCTGTCTCTCTGTGTGCTTGTGTGTGTAGCTGCTCAGTGGCCCGGCAAATATGAAACGTAAAGTGTTCATGCTGACATCGCGACATAAAATACATATACATATGTGTGTTTGACTGTGTGTTTGTATGTGGGGAAGTTACAACTGTTTTGCCTTTTTTCTTTGCTTATTTGGCAGGCCTTTTGGCTAATAGCAAGCCCACTCAATCGCTCTCTCTCACTCTCCCTCTCTCTGTTTCTCATCTCCCACGTGTTTGTCCAAAGCAGCAAAGCATAAATGCCAGGGCTAACAGCAACAATAACGCTCAAAAAAATGCTAGTCCATGCAAGCAAAAGTTTTTCCCCTCTCCCCTGGAAACCCTGCCCCGGTTTTCCATTTGTAAAACTTGCACAAAAACAAAAAGGAAAAGAAGGTTTGCTTTCCGATTGTGACCAGACTTTGGTTTTTGGTTTACATATATTGGCACTGCTTTGGGGATTCCTTTCCCTTTTTGTTTCTGCCTTTTTTTTTGTGTTTGGTTTGCTTCGGTCGAACATCATAAATTTTAATGCCTCAACCTTAACTATGCCACATGAATAACTTATATGGTGCAAATTGTAGGTTTATTTACTAGCCCAATAAGTATTGTTATCAATAAATAAACTTTTAGTGTTTGGTAATTACATTATTTATTCAACTAATTGGAAATAATTCGTATGTAAGGCACGTAAATGCTTCTAAGTCCCTTCGCTGCCAACTACGAAAGCCACATCTTGGCAATTTTTTCATACGTTTTGATCATATTATTTGACTTAATTAATTGCCAACAACTTGCCAGAACCAGCTTGACAATTGCTAGAGTTTTTCATTCGTAGTTATATAACGAATTGTTTAGCCAAAAGTTTCATTGCGCTTACCTGTGGAAAACTGAATCTTGAAGTCATTTATCAGATGTGGTATTTCCCGAGTCACATATATTTTGTGACTTCTGAAATAAATGACCCATTTTTATTTCAATTTCTTTCAGATAAAGCTTCCAAGCATTAAAAGGCTATACCCTCACAACTTTATTCAGTCTGTAAAAATTATTCACTGTTGCTGAAATTTATGTTTTTAGACATACCAAATTTCTTTAGCTTTAATTGTAGTACAAAATATAACAAAAGTCACTGTTTTTCACCGATCGTTCCTATGGAAACTATATGATATAGTCACCCAATCTTCACGTATTTGGCACTGTCATTAACAGATATATAAAACTGAGAAATATTTATTTTTGAATCGCGTGAAAAGTAACAAAGACATGGACATGGCTATGAAAAAATATTTTGGTATTCTGAAAGAATAACTCATTGTTAGTTAACAAACTGATCTCAATGTTACGGCGAATGATGTATTTTTTAAGTTAACATACACATTTTGAATCCATTAAGAAATTGATTGTTATGAAATTTCACTTTGAATTTCCCCGTAAATTAACCACACCCTTGATTAGATCAAGTTTAATTTTTGCCGACCAAATATTTCTTTCCTGTAAGGAATTTCTTAAGCTTTTTCACAATTTTATGTTTATTAAATACTTTAATTGACTATTTCGCTGCCATGTGTGTGTAACTTAATCAATTTTACCCTGTGGACGTTTCAAAGTTCATAACTCTTACGAAATTCCATAAAACAATTCCATATTACTCATACGCTATGTGTGCCACACAAAAGGAGCAAAAGAGAGAGAGAAAAAAACTATTAAAAGCTAAGACTAACAGCTTATGCAATAACTAATAAAGCCAAAAACGTACCCTCTTTCGTATCCCCTCAGTCACAAATACACACACACCAGCACACTCAGTTACTTACACAGAGACACATAAATAACTAAACTGCCATGTGGGTTGGTTTTTAGGTTCAGTGCAAAAATTGCCATATTCTTTCAACTTCCATCTGAACTCCATGGGATTTTAATAACTGCTGTTGGGGTAAGTAGGTGTTTAGTAGCTATTATCATCTGGCAAGTGTGTGTGTTCTCTTTCTCTCTGTGTTTTTCTTTTTTTGCCTGTTGTGTTAAACTCTTTTTAGCATCAATATTTTATGTATTATGCCCCAACAGATTATGATTTATGAAAAGATACTCATTGTCTACCCTATATTTCATGCTAGCTGTTTCGGATAGGTGTGTATTCCGATGTGTGTGTATGTCTCAGTCGTTTGGTCGTTGGAGGAGGGGTACGAAAAGGAAGTTGGAAAAAAATTACGTTAAAAGTGTTTAAGTGGCGTTGGCGCTAAGTAACAAGTTGAAAAATTGCGCAGCTCGCTCGTAAATTTGCTCAGCAAAGTGAAAAGTAATAATATACAGGCATTATAAATGGTTGAACGTCCTTGCCAGGGAAGGTCGGGTCAGGTAAGTGAGTTAGGAAGGGAAGGGAAGCAGTAAGTGGGCCGCGTTTTGAAAAGTCAATGGACCCCGCCGAATGCCTACGAAAAGGACGGAAAACTTCAAAGACACAGGGCATGAAATGGGCATAGGCATCACCACACCGAATAGAAGAGAAAAACGGAAAAGCGAGGGTAAAAACAGAAAAAAAGAGTACGTACGCCCAGCTGAGAAGCAGTCAAGCAGACACTACAGAACACAAATACATATGCATACGCCACTCTATACGAATATGTATGTGGGTGTGAGTATATGTGTGTTGGTGTGCGCGTGTGTGAGTGTGTATGGATGTGGGCAAAAAGCATTTCAAAAGTAATTCAAGCAAGAAAAAAGTTGGGTAATTGAAAGTTTGCCCATAAAAATTTGTCGCTCTGCGTTTTTGCCTGTTTGACTGAAGGGCAACTCTAGCTACTCCACCCTATGTTTCTCATCTCTCCCACTATCTTTCTCTCTCACTCTTTCTCGGCATTAGATATGCCGTCTCTGACCCCCATTTGGCTTTGTCTTCTTTTTCTGTCTACCACTGTCTCATTCAGTTTTTCATGCTGATAACTTTTCATTATGCATCCTCCTCACCATCACTTCCGTGCTTTTTCTTTTTAGCCACAGTCTCATGCCATTATCTGGAGCACTATCGAGGCGCCCAAAACTAGTTGAAGTGCTTGAATTGTTTACGTTGATAACTTTCTTTCGGTTTCTTGTGTCTTGTTCCCGTCTTATATGTATACATATAGATATATATATATTTTTTGTTCTTTTCGTTTTTATTATAGTCTATACTGTGGAATTCAGAATATGGGTAGATTAGCTTTTCCAGCCTTATGTATGTAAATTGTGTAAATAGAAAGCTTTGACTAAAAATCTTGAATTTAAAAAAATATTCATTCAAACATTGATTACATTAGTTTACCCAAAACCTTATCTAAGAATTAAGTCCTCAAGTTAAAACAATCGAAACAAATAAATTTATAATGGTAAAAAATAATACAAAAAATTGCTTGAACTTTAAGAATTTACATTAATTTCTTAGGAATAAATAAATTAACCGTTAATGATCATTTAGAATCTTAGAAAATAAAATTGAATTCCTATAGGCAAAAAATGTGTTTCACTTTTTAAAATAAATATTAATATTAAAATTATTGCTGAACTTTAACATTAAAAAAATGATACGAAGTTAACAACTAACGAGAATAAAATAAGAGCCCTAATTGTTTATAGAAATCTTGAATGGTCTGTCTCTTCCTAAAGATGTCAATTTTTATTTTTAGTTCTAAGTAATTTACTTTAAGATATTTCACTTAAATTCCTCTATGATTTATTAAGTAATTATACCATGCACCCATAGGGCGAAATGCTATATTAAAGTCGCCTAAATGTATGTAAGAGACAGAAGGAAGCTTTTCCGACCCCATAATATACTCTTTATATATATATATTTATTCTTGATCAGGATTTACAGCAGAGTCGATCTAGCCACGTCCGTCTGTATGAACACCTAGATCTCGGAGACTATAAGAGCTAGTATGTAAATATATAGAGTTAAATTGATTTTGGGCTACGTTCACTTCCGCCCCGCAAATTAAACAAAACTGATTTTCTTTTTGGTTCGTAGATTTCTTTACTACTCGTCCAGATTATTAATGTTTACAATTTTTGCCACGGCCACTTTCGCCACTTTAATCTAGAAATAACCGATTGCCCCCTGCAATTTTTTGACTATCGAAACCAAAGCCCTATTAATATCTACTAACCTACCAAATTTTAAAATCGGAGTATAAACATGGAAAATATACGTATAAACGAGTTTTACTAGGCCGTCCCTATGGACGAAAGTGGTCGTAGGTGAGTGGCGGCGCTAGAGTGCTCGTGTGTTTGTAAGAGTGAGTGAGATACCATGCTATGAGGCATGCGAAAAGAGTTTAAAAGACATACATTTGGTCATCGAAGTTTAAAATATATTTTCACCTGGTGCATGGTATACCGACGTCGGCGAGACGACTTACTTACTTCGCATTTTTTTTCCGGTACATTACATGTGCACCTGAAATGTGTGAACCGTGTCGATCTTTATAGAGTTTGTCTCTTTATGTCATAAAAAGGTGACTAGGGTATTTGTCACGTCGATTGGCAAAATCGCAAAAAATAATTGATCGTTGGGGCAAAAGTCTTAAGTTTTGTTTCAGCCGCTTCTCTTTTTCTCTTGGCTGGCATCGAATTTTTTATGGGCGCGCATAATGAAAAGGCAAACGGGGATTGCAGTTTAACTGCACTTTTTTCCAATGGCAATGTTCGGGGAAAACAAGAAGAAAAGGCTATCACTTGAAACTCAACAAATTGCCACAGCTCAGCTCAGCCCAACGAACAACAACAACCACAACAATGACAAATGGTTAAACGTGAGTGCGTGAGTGTGTATCTGAATGTGTGTGTGTGTGTGTGTGGCCACAGAATAAGCGTAAATGACATGAAGACATAACAAGGAGCAAATTGGCGAACAGAAAAAGGCAAGCATGTTGAGAATTGAGAGGGCTTCTGAAAGAATTTTTAATATTTCTGGGACTTAAAGCCTTGATATGATGGCTTCATATTGTGATGAACTTTTTATACAGCCCTCGTTTTTATATACACAATACATAAATATACGTACATATATGAAGGTCTTATGGTAGTCACACAATCTCTTAGCCTAAAGTTTTTGTAGATTTGTCGCTGCCTGTTAGACTTTAAACTGGCCACACAATGTAATAAATTAGATTTAAGTAAACTTACTGTCGCGCCAAATATTTAACACCAATCAACATGAGATGACACGCCCACAAGTATTCACAAAGTTTTCTTCTTTTTTTTTTTGAAGATGAACCAAGATATGCGGCAAGAGGGGCGAGCCAAAAGCCAACAAGACAGAAGGCAAAAGAAAGCAAAACAGAAAGAAAGAAAAACTTTGCCCTTTTGCGCATTTTTGTCTTGAGTTTCTTCAAGTTTTGGTTCCAGTCTTTGCAATGGCAAGACGAAAGGTGTCAACAATGACAAACACTTTTAACTAACCAACTTTTGTTGATGATTGTGTGGTCCTGATAATAGCAGCAGGCACAAGCACACGATGAGCACAACGACAACGACAACGACAACAACAAGGACTTCTTAAAGACATTTGACACACAGGCACACAGATGATAAGCAATGAAAATCCTGACTGGCTGCTGCCCTCTTAGGCTAATCATCTTCAATGACTTCAATCTCGCGATGTCCCACCCAAATGGGACCCATCAATTTTACAGTTGCTTACTGTGAGAAAAAGAGAGGCGGAGAGCGAGAGTGAGACAAAAAGAAATAAGCAAGCAAGCAAGGTAACAGGCAAGGTGGAAACAGGTAAATCAATCACACGCATTATGCGATGGCTTTCTTTTTATGTCAAAGTCCAAAGTCCTGGCAGCTGGAGATTCCTTCTCAGTTTGGCTTGGGATGACACTGGATGGGATAGAATGGAATGGGATGGGCAGGGTTTAAAGATTGTTCCCTGGATGTGGTATGAGTTTATTTGGGTTTTGGCTTATACTAAAATACATTTTATGGCTCACATATGCCATTGGCATTGTCATCGTCCCCGCAGATTTTTATGCCGCTCCTGGGCTTGTTATTACTTGTAAGTGGGCAAAACCCGGAATGTGCCTCTCATATGTATGCATACATCAACATAATGTGGGAAAGAGGAGTACCGAACGGAACGGAAGTAAACGAAGACAACAGGATGGCCAGGAAAAGAGAAGGTTGGCGGCGTCGTCGTCGTCGTCTTCTCCTATACCATTTTATGGCCTCCTCTCTCTTTTTCTTTCTTTATGTATATTTCACATCATTGGCCTTAGGCTTTGTCATTTCGCAGATGCCAAGTTGCCACTGCTAGTGCTTAGTTGTCTGTGAGTGTGCGGTTGTGGGTGTGTGTATATTTATTAGACCCTTTTTTCTTCGGATTCGAAATTGGAGAGCTGCTTCTTCCTTGTTAGCCTCTGATGAGATTTTTTGTAATTGATAGTTCTTTCATCTTTTGCTTGGAGGACTCTGGATTTATTTTTTTTTATTTTTAAATAACAAAATGATTATGTTTGGAAATTGGCAAGAAGGTAAATGGCCCTATTTTCAGAGTTTTATACCTGTTGAAAATGAACAACATGAGTAAAACTTTTAAACTTTTGCAACCTGTTGGTTTATTTGTTAAAATTCACCAAATCAGACTATTACTTTTGGACTTTAAGCTAGCAACATCGGTCTCACACTTACTCCTATTTGCAGATCGACTGAACCAAACATCACGTACGAATGAATGAGTGCAAACAAATAGCACATACCGAAAAATCGAATAAAGCAATTGCGAGCATAATTAGAAGCAAGGACCGAAAACCGAACCTAGTACTTGGTACCGTTCAAATATTTTCTTCGATTTCGGTATACCCAATAGTGAAGAAAATACCTGACAATATATATACATATATATATTTTTTCGGCTCGAAAGAAGTACCGTATCTCTTTTTATTTTGGTTTCTTTTGTTCGAATTGATGCGTTTAAGAACTGCAAAGCAGCTTCGTTTCGAAGCAATACTATCGAATCAATTTGTAAGTATTTGAAAAACTGACGCCAATGAGTGTACTCGTGCAGGCCTCTAATATGTACGTGCTCTATGGAAATAATAATTTTAGTTATGTTTTCATGGTAGCCCGACGTCTGAGCTCTTCTTCCAAATCTGTTTCGTCCATGGATGTTTAGTTTTCTTTTCGGATATAATTATACCCTTGCAGAGGGTATTATAAAATTGGTCAGATATTTGTAACGCACAGAAGGAGACGTTTCCGACCCTATAAAGTATATATATTCTTGATCAGCATGAGAAGCTGAGTTGATATAGCCATGTCCGTCTGTCCGTCCGTCTGTGCGTATGCGTTTTACTCAGCCATCTTAAGAGCTATCGGGATGAAAATTTGTTTTTGGGGCTTCTTATAACCCGCCAATAAAGTATGAAAATTGGCAGAATCGGACCACTATATCATATAGCTCTGGAGGAAACATTTTTGCAAAAATTGGAGTATCGCCATGAAATTTACCAATATGATAGTATTATATATAAAATCTCAGATCCCAAATTTGAATCTGATCGAATAAATATAACACAAGTTACATCCGATATAAATCGGTTCGGCTTGCTGCCTACTACGTCATCATCAAATCAACAGAGCACACGCATGCACACATACAGACGCAACGCTACATAAACTATGTATATGTGTATGCGTGCGAATCGCGGCATGCGTGTAAAAGGGGATGGGGAAGAAGAAGAAATTGAAATGATATTTGAAAGGTTCTGTGCATTAATGAATTGAGATACAGAAAAAGAGTTTGGAACACTTATGGCCATGGACTGCAAGGGTATATAAACTTCGGCACAGCCGAAGTTAGCTTCTTTGATATTTTTATTTACTTTTTTTTTTAATATTTTTTTAATGTTGAGTTATTATTTATAACTTTTTGCAAAATCGGATCAGAATTTTAATTCAATTTTGTGGCATATTATTTGAAGCATTTTTTCCTGCAAAATGTAACTGCAAATAAAGTCGTTTGATATTGAATTCATAATTGTCCAAATTATTTCTATAAGCATTTTAATTTATATTACATCGACTATTGATGTGGATTACAATATGTTTGCCCTTATAATTCCTTTACATTTTTGCAGCGCTTTTAGGCACTTAAACTTTAATACAGACTTCATTTTGCATTTTGCCTTTCGTTATGTATGTGTAGTTAAATTACATTGTTATTGTGACAAATTGGGGAAGCAAACAAAAGGGAAAAATTAAAACAAGTTAACGGGCAAGGGTCCGTTCCCCGCCCACGTATGAATCTCGACTCACTGTATACCCTAGTTCGGACTAGATATAAACCAAGCTGCATCGCTCAATTTTCTAACAGAAATGCTTGTTAAAGGTTAGAAGTACATTTTTTTATTTTTCTTTTCATTTCATTGAGGAAAAGTCTTAGGTGAGGTATTAGTTCAAAAACTCTCGACTTGTGCCACATTCCCTTTCCCTTTCCGAATTTTCGCCATTGTGTGCTCACGGCAAGGCATCGTAGTCATGGCTCGTGGATTTGAATAATTGTGCAACAGTGTGTAACGTTACATAAGAGAGAGATGGAGAGACAGACCGTGTATATTGTATTGCTGTTCCTCGTTCACACACTGTTTCAGCTCTCAAGTGGCAACACTCTGCCTTCTCTCTGCTATCCCTCAGCACTTTGTTACTCTGGAAGGAAAACCGAAATAATTCGATTTTATGTTCATGCATCGATCTTTGCACACATTTTTATTAAGTAGTCAAACTAGTGCACTATCAGATAAGAATTTATCGATTTCCGAATTTCTATATGGAACATTAAAGTATGAAATCATTTGCGCCCTTAAATTATCTGTATTAGTCGATCTTTCTAAATGTATTCCAAATATAAAATTGTTTTTAATCTTATAATTGAGGAATAAAAATGAAGTAACAAATTTTTTTATTAGCAGACTTTGCTAAAGAATTACCCATTTCCACTACCACTTCTTCAGTGAAAGTTTATCGAGTTAAGAAATTGAGTGAAACGAATAACTATAACTAATTGGGCTGGCTAAAACTTAGACTTTAATATGGCTAGCTCTCGCAAGATTTATTTTATTCGAGAAAGCTCTGCAACAGCTATCATATTCAAATGAAATTTTCCCTAATTGAGTTGATTCATGGCTGTCATTTCTTGTTATTGCGTTTAGAGTATGTTACTTTGATTAATGAGTGAGGATAATATTTTTTCTTGTCAATTTGACCCACTGTACTCTACGCTCTGTTGTGTGTGGTGTGTTCTTTATGTATTTGTTAACTTATGCTCATATGATGTATGTATATGCAGGATTTTGTGTATTGTTATGCATATGTATTGCATGTATTTAGCATTGTTTGTGTGCGAAACAATTTTTTGTTGCTATTGTTTTTACAATTTTTTGTTTGGTTTTTTTTAGTAGTTTGTATTTATTTCAGTCATATATTTTTGTATTTTGTGTAGCATTGTTATTGTAGTTCAAATTAAAAATGATTTAGATGCCAGCAAATTGAGTTCACTTTGGATTTCGTTTTTGTCTTCGTTTTCTTTTTGTTTTTAGCTTTGCTGGATGGCGTGTAATTTAATTGTTTGATATTTGCACATACACACAGACACACCTATGTATATACGAATATACACGGATATGCACGTATATATGTATATATATACCCATTCGCATTTGTCTGCATATCGTTTTATTTTAATCAAGTCCTGGCCATTGTTGTTAGTGCTGAAAAGAACATACAATTTCATGCTCTATGCGTTTTTATTCCATTCCAAATTGCAAGTGTTTTGTCCCCTGGGTGGATGGATGGAGTGAATGAGTAAGGGTGAGGGTGAAAACCTATTTGTTATTTGCAACTAAAAGTGTTATCTAAATGTTAATTGTTGTTGGCATTGCCATTAAACAAATCTCCATGTGTATACAGACAAACAGATGTGTTTAAATACAATTTTAAGCATTTTTCAAAGATATTCTCCAACCAGACGAAGAGTATCTTGAGACTTTCAGCACAGGCGCAAAACGAAATGTACAAAATTTTTCACACACACACACACACACGCACACACATATTTATGCTTAACCATTGCATCGCAGCCCAAGACCTGCTGCAGCAGACTGTTCGGGAGTTGAGAGCGGACATAGCCCTGCTGAGCGAACCATACAAAATCGGCACAGGCCCCTGTTGGGCCAAGGACTCGAGCGGCAAAGCAGCACTGTGGTGTTGTGGTAGTAGTGACTGCGTACTGCAGGATATTCTACACGAGAACGGTTTTGTTAGAGCTAGGTTTGGCAGTTACTGGCTCTACAGCTGCTATCTCGCGCCTAGCTTAACCCTGGAGCAGTTTGGCAGAACGGTGGACCGCATCGCTGATGACGTTAGAGGACGACAACGAGTAATTATAGGTGGCGACTTTAATGCTTGGTCAGTCGAATGGGGAAGTTCTCGCTCGGACGCTCGTGGCAGATTGCTGCTGGAAGCTTTCGCCAACTTAAGCATCTCTTTGCTTAACGTTGGTTCCCAGAACACCTTCAGAAGGGCCGGCACAGGTTCTATTGTGGATCTCTCATTTGCCAGCGATAGTATCGCCGCCTCAGCCACTTGGAGAGTGGGATCAACGTACTCGGCGAGCGACCACGAAGTCATCACCTTTACCATCGGCGACAGCAGGCACCCGCTTCCAAGGACGCAACAATTCCGGAGGGTTTTTAAGCCGGAAACCCTCAACCCGCAACTCTACGGCCACAACCTGGATGGTCTAACCGTCAGTGAAAACATGTGCGCGGAAGATTCCGCAAATTGTGTAATGGCACGGCTAGCCGAGGCCTGTGAGGCTAGTATGTCTCAGAGTGGCACATACACACGCCACCACAAACCAGTCTTTTGGTGGAACGACGCTATCGCCGAAGCTAGGAGATCCTGCTTTCGCGCAAGGCGACTCTATCAGCGCGCGCGACGTTCGACAAACTTCGAGGCTCTGGGTCTTGAATATAAGAGACGTCGGAATATCCTCAAGACCGCGATCCGCTCCAGCAAACGAGAATGTTTCCTGGCTTTATGCGACACTGCTGAGCACGACCCCTGGGGTAAGGCCTACCAGCTAGTGGCCAAGCGTCTAAACTCCAGCAGGTACCCACCACCGACGGATGCACAAACGGTACGCTTAATTGTCGACGGACTTTTCCCCGAGGTTGACGAAGCAATGCGTGTGCCCCCCCTGACTCCTGCCGTACAAGCGGCGGAGTGTACGTTAGCCGAGGTCCTCGAGACGGTGAGGCGTTTGAAGCCCAAAAAGGCACCAGGTCCGGATTCGATCCCCAATAAGGCATTCAAACTCGCAGTGCTGCTATACCCGCAAGTGTTCGCAGAACTTTACTCAAAATGCTTGAGTGAAGGTGTCTTTCCCGATAGGTGGAAACTACAAAACCTGGTGTTGCTGCCAAAGCCGGGGAAGCCGCTTGGAGAGGCGTCCTCCTATAGACCCATCTGCCTCATCGATTCAGCTGGAAAAGTCCTCGAGGCAATAATCTGCTCGCGGTTGGAATCGGAAATCATGGCAAGGGGCGGTCTATCCGAGCACCAGTTTGGTTTTAGGAAGGCGAGATCTACGATCGACGCAATCAACCGGGTGGTAGGTTTGGCTGCAAGGGCAATTGAAGGAACGAGATGGAAAGGCGGTGCCAAAGAATATTGTCTCGTGGTAACACTTGACATTAAAAACGCCTTCAATACAGCGAGATGGAATAGGATCTTCGACGCGCTTGGGGCCTTTGGTGTTCCGAGCTATCTCACCAAGTGCGTAGCCAGCTATTTCTGCAATAGGAGGATACGATTCTGGACGGACGCAGGATTAGAGGAAAGGGTCGTATCTGCTGGCGTCCCACAAGGGTCTGTCTTGGGCCCCCTGCTGTGGAACGTCATGTACGACGGTATCCTACGCTTGCATTTCGAACCTGGCACCCATATAGTTGGCTTCGCAGACGACGTTGCATTGGTAGTGATAGCCAAGGAACTTACGGTAGCCGAAGAAGTAACCAACCGGGCGATCATCAAGGTTGGCCAATGGCTCTCTGCAGCCGGTCTGCAGTTGGCCGCCCAAAAGACGGAGGCGGTACTGATAAGTAGCCGCAAGCGAGTTGAGTCCGCCAGCATTAGGGTCGGCGACACCACCGTTGTCTCTAAGCGAGCTCTAAAATACCTAGGAGTCATGATCGACACAAGGCTGACTTTTAGAGAACACCTGGAGTACAGCAGCGAGAAGGCAGCAGCAGCAGCGCAATCGCTCTCCAGAATGCTACTCAACACGCGCGGACCGAAACATGGACGGCGTCTCTTGCTATCCAGCGTCATACGATCGACTGCACTCTACGCGGTGCCTTCGTGGATAAAGGGGATGGAAACGAGATCCTACAGGCGAAGCCTCGAGTCGACGCATCGTTTAAGCGCAATCAGAGTATGCAGCGCGTTTCGCACCATCTCTGACGACGCCGCACTGGTGATCGCTGGGTTGCTGCCCATCGACGAATACGCTGCCATCGCGTCGGCCTCATTCACAGCGTCAAGACAAACAAACAGCACTACCACAGATCAGCAGAGAGGCCTCGAGCATCGGAGGGCATGGCAGTCGAGTCTGCGTAGATGGCAGGAAAGGTGGGACTCCTCCCCCAAGGGGAGGTGGACCCACACACTTATTCCTGACATCACTTCATGGGTTTCCAGAAAACACGGGGCAGTGAACTTCTACCTCACACAGCTCCTGAGCGGCCACGGATGCTTCAAAAGCTACCTGAAGAGATTCAACCATGACGAGTCGGATGAATGCACATGGTGCGGAGCGGGCATCGTAGAAGACGCAAGCCATGTGCTCCAGCACTGCCCACGCTTCGACGTAGAAAGGTGCCGTCTGCGGAACGTAATGGGCGAGCTGGTGACGGCGAGAAATCTCATCAGGAAGATGATCGCAGACCCAGACGTATGGGAGGCGGTCAGTGCCTTCGCAGTGCGCGTAATGAAGGTACTCAGGAAACTGGAGAGGGAAAGGTCTGCCCAATAAACAATTAAAGCCCACGGTCTGCGATGCAATACCGACAAGTCGTTCCGCAGTAGCCGTCATCTTTTATGTTTTTTGTTCTCACCCTATATTCCCTGTTATTTGTAACTTTTTTGTACTATATGTTCGTAAGCTTTAAAGATAATAAAAAAAAAAAAAAAAAAAAACATATTTATGCTTTGTATGCGTAATTTTTGACATGCCAGCACTGGAGAATAGTAATTGAACATGGAAACTTAAGAAAAAAATTTAAGTAATTTTAACTAAGATTTTCTCAAACTTATCATCTGTTATTTGATTAAGTTTTTGATTAGTCATAAGTGATATTGTCTTAGTTAGGAATTTTTAATTTTAAAGCTGTGTAATCGAGTAAAATATTTAAATTACGTGGAAAAGAATCTATTTTTTTTTAATTCTTTTAAAAGCTTTAATGCATTCATAGAAACTTTATTTTTATCTTGTTTAATAGTATCTTTTATTTGATCTTCTTGGAAATTGAGGTCACTTCAACTTATTAAATACGAATTTTCGATCAACTGAGAACTTTTAAATAAAAAGGGTAGCAATTTTTTAAATAAAAGAATGTTTTATTATGAAACAAAATTTGACCACAAATTATGTATTATTATGTATTGCGGTCTTTTGCACAATAAATTCAGACAAATTTTATTTAACATACTTTTGAGCGCAAAATGCATAGAATTCGCCATTGAATATTGTCATTTATATGCCATGCCAAACACTTGTAATATAAACTCAGACGATTTGAATACAAATCGAGTTTGTTTCGAATGTATCGTATTTGACAAGCAAATGTAGTAAATGAATTCAACCTTGCTGTTCGTCAGTATTCCTATTCTTTCCTTTTGATGTCTATCTTTCTTTCGTTTAGTCAAAATTTACAATGTTCTTCCAACAGCTATTTGTTCTCTTCCAATTTTGTTTCTTCTTTATAAGTTTATATGGACAATCCATATCGCAAATTCAGTCGCTGTCTACGAGTCGCAGAGAGTTATTAATGCCAATACTCAGGGAAGAAGAAATCCCGTGCAAAAGTGGAGAAGTCGTAGATCTCGAAGATGAGAATTTTGAGAACAACACCACATCAAATCAATTTTTTGTTATCATATTTGTTTCAGTCAAATGCCCGTCCTGCAAAAAATTCAGACCAATATATGAAGAAGTTGCCAAAGAATTTGAAGATGAAAAACGTTTGTGTTGTGGTGAATTCGATTGTGCAAAGAATTTAACACGTTGTAAGGCTAATAAAGTGGAGAGCGTCCCATGTGTTGAGTGGTTTACGAATGGTACATTGATTAAAATGTTAGAAGGCGTTTTGAGTCGGGGCAATTTACGGGACTTTATTTTGGATATGATTGACAGCGAATCTAATAATTCTACGGCGACATCGCAAGCGACTGTTAATGTATTTGCAATTGTCTTACTATTTCTGATACTAACAAATCTGTTGTTATAAATATATAAATAATTTCCCTTTTCAAACTGGACATAAATTTGAATCCCTCTTATGATGGTAAAGCATATTTATTCTTGATCAGCATCAACAGCTAAGTCGATCTAACCTTGTCCGTCTGTCCGTCCGTATGAACACCTAGATCGCGGAGACTATAAAAGCTAGAGCCACCAAATATGGTACATATGTATGTAGACTCGTGTGGTAGAATATGCGTTAATCGAGTTTGTTTTAAATTTTTGCCACGCCCACCTCCGCCCCCGCAATTTAAGCAGGTGTTTATCTTAAAGACTAGTCTAGCTAGAGATATTAAATTTGGTATGTATACTCGCATAGTAAAGGTGCAGATTTTGTATGATTTTCTTAGACATTAACATACTTAAAGTTACCAAAATTTGAATGTTGACTTATAAATTGCGCAAAATAAATTTTTGCCACACCCACTGAATGCCTTCCGCAATTTTTTGACTATCGAAATCAAATTTGGCACACTAATTATACATATGAACGTGTTTTACTAGGCGGTCCATAAGGACGGAGGTGGCTGTAGGCTAGTCGCGGCGCTAGAATGCCTGTACATAGAAATTAAATCACATACATTTGGTCTTGGAAAATAAAAATATTGTTTCACTTGGTGCATGGTATCCGGAAGTCCGCGAGACGACTTACTTCAAATACATTCCATTTATATGCTTTTCGACAGACCCCACACTGTCATAATGGAAGGTAGTAAGTAGAGCCCTAGTTGGCTTTGAAGTCGCCAGTTTACTTTGATATTCATTTCTGTTCATATTTAGTACTTTCTTTCTGTCTTTCTCTTTAATCAAAATTTACAATGTTTTTGGAAAAATTATTTCTTCTCTCTCTACTTTCTTTCTACTTTGTCAGTTTAAATGGACAATCCATGTTGCAGTCGCAGTCGCAGTCGTTGTCTATAAATCACATAGAGTCATCATTGGTAATACCCAGAAAAGAAGATGAAATCCCGTGCAAGGGTGGAGAAGTCGTAGATCTGGAAGATGAGAAGTTTGAGGAAACTACCAAAAATAAATGTTGGATTATTATGTTTGTTTCACTTTCATGCACGCCTTGCAAAAAATTCAAACCAAAATTTGAAGAAATCGCACAGGAATTTAAGGATGAAAAACGTTTATGTTGTGGAAAATTCGATTGTGCAAAGAACAAAACTCGCTGTGGGGCCAATAAGGTTGAGACCGTTCCATGTGCTGAGTGGTTCAAGAAAGGTAAATTGGCCAAAATATTGGAAGGCGTTTTAAGTAAGAAAACTTTACGGCAGTTTATTTTGGATATGCTCTTGAAAGAATCTGGCTCTGTCAACTTGCAAGCGAGTGTTAATGTATTAGTAATTGTCTTACTATTTGTGAATTATTCGTTATCAACACACTTCATGTTGTAAATATGGTGACATGTCAACAAAAAAATTGATTTCTCTTCTCATTTTTTGCATTAATTTCTATCGTTTTTTATGATGGTACGGCGGCAGGAAGTCCTATGTCTGGTTGGGTTCAATTTAAACCATTTGCCAGAGTTTTTATAATCAAATACATAATTTTATTTATGTGCTTTTCGCCACACCCCCACACCCTCCTGTTTACGGCCTCTAGACCTATGCCCTATTCCCCTTCCTCCTTTCTGACCTAACACAAAAAAAAAAAACCAAATACAGAAAAAGTTTCTACCAAATTTGCTTACATTGGCGAAACAATAAAATTCTATTGTCTGGGGATGATGGACAGGATAGCAGGAGTTGGGGAATCTGTTGTATTGCTGCTAACAAAAAGGATACTCATCTCCTTAGCCAAAATGCTATTTGTTAAGTGCGCGAATGTTGGCGCATAAATAAAAATATAATTGAGCTACGAGCCAAAGGACGAAACGGAAATGCTATCGCTCTATCCCAGCAGCAAACCACAGGCTACCCAGATGAGGCCAGCCAGGCCAGGCAGGCAGGCAGAAAAATCAGCCTAGGGCTGGCTGGATAGAGAATGGCGAATCGTTGAAGCAATTCCTTTTCAAATATTGATTTTTGGTCAAGCTCAAATAAATTAGCTGCCATTAATTGGAATTGACTCAAGCAGTGCAGCAAAATTTTTGGTCGACAACCGTATTCGGCTAATTGATTAGCCATCTTTTGTTCAATATCGTTTATTTCCACACCCTAGCGCTGCTTCTTTTCTCTGACTTTTAAACTGCCCATGAAGTCTTCATTAGGTCGTTGTCATTGCATTTAATTGCATTGGCAAAAAGTTCTCGCAACAACAATTAAAATTTTCCCATTGCACCTAGCTTTACCTTTATCCAAAGCCAGGCAATTGAATGCTCAACTTGGTTGTGTTGTTATTGCTCGTATTGGTGTTGTCGTTGCTGTTATTGTCGTTGTTGTTGTTGTTTCTGTTGCTGATGCGCCATATAATTTAATTAAAACAAAATTGTCTGGTTCTCCCCCCTGTTTGTTGCTGCCGCTGCTGCTGCTGCTGATGATGTTGCCGGGGTATTAAATTTAAAAAGTTGTACTTATAATTGGGCGCGCACTGGGGCGTTTAAAATTTAATTGAATTTATTTGCACAAAAAAAAAAAAAAGAAATAATATACACTGCTGATTTCATAATTAGTAGTTGAAGGGCAGGACCAAATTGCGACGGAGGGTGACAAGTTGATTGTGATTAAAATTAAATTGAATACAAGAAATCAAAACTGAATGGGTTGCGAAAACCGTTTAATTTGTTGAAAAACTAAAATTTTGGTGTCACTTCAATACATTTAGTTATTCGTTTTTAATTAAAATTGTGGAAAATAATTAAAAAACTAATTTGATAACAAGTAGTTATTATTTGAGCAGAGCAATTTTAATTTCACGAATTTAGTTCATGTCAATCTGAATTCCGTTTGTTAGCTGATTAAAAATAGCAAGAAATAATTTTTTTCTCCATGCAGGAGAAATCGTCTAGCCCCAAAATGTATTTTATATAAAATGCACTTGCCAATTAGCATTTATGTAATTGGCTTTTGTATGTAGCCGCAAAAAGTAAGCTATTTAAAAATTAAGTGCCAATTAAGCCATATACATATGTATGTATGTATATTATTATTATTATTTTTATTATTGTATTATTATAGTTGTAAACCATCAACCTAACTATATTTTACAAGCACTGGCAACTAAGCCCTTCGGCTTAGATGAAAACTACCTCCTGGGATTCGAAACAGGAACCTCTTTGTTCAGTTGCCTAATTGACTGGGCCACTTAGACAACTCATCTACCGAGGATTGCATGTACATACGTATATATTCAAATGACTTTTGGCTGGATTAAATTTATTTTCAATGCATACACTACTATAGTGTAGAGAAATCAAGAACACAAAGGTGCAATAACTCTTACTGAGCTAAAAGGCCTTTCAGTGTCTTATATTGTCCAGACCCATGATTAATGCTTTGGATAAATTCTTTGTTAGTAGTTTAGTTTAAAAAGAGGCTTAAATTAGGTTTTCTCTTTATTTAGAGAACAAACTGTCTTACATTAACTACAAACTTATAAACTGATGCATTAAATGACATTAAAAAGGAACACTAATGGGTCATATTTCAGCAGAATTATCACTATGGAAAAGGATTTTAAACTTAAGGTTTGAGTCTAAGCCCAATTGTTTGCTGAATTAGTGTGTGAGTTATTAGTAATAGTTAACTTTATACCCAGTTTTAGTAGAACAGTTTTAAGTTATCACAAAGTTGAAATCACAATGAAATGTTTCGGTATTGTTAAAGTTAATGTATTAACTTTATGTTGTAAATCTTACGAGAATATTATGAAGCAGTCCATAAATGTAAAATAAACGTCCTAATGGCCATTTATGGTTAAAATGTCATTAAGAAGAGAGACTATGGTCAGCATTTATGTTCTGTTGCATTAACTTTTCTTCTAGCAACAACTACAACAAACACTTGACTAACAAAACGTATGGAGACAGCATCAATCAATTTGCTACACACAAAAATGTCATTGCATACAAATCGCAATTAATTTACCTACCTCTGCCTGCCTGCCTGCCCGGCGAAACATCCAGCCAGTCAGTCAGTCAGCTAGCTAGCCAGGTTGCCTTCTTGCCTGGGCTTGTCATGGAAATTTCTCTCGCTCCTGCTGCTGCCTGTCTGACACTGTTTACTTGGCTTTCTCCCGGCTGCAGCATCACTTGCATCAACAACGGCAGCAACAGCAACGGCAACTTGTCTGGCATGTTTGCTTGCATGTCAAATTCTCATTTCATTGAAATCGGGCAAATATTGACTAAGAACTTCGATGCAATCAACGCTGCCAACTGCCAATGACAACTACGACAAATGGGTGTGGCATGTCGACATCTCCTGGCTACCAAGTGTATGGCGATGGAGACGATGATGATGGTAAAGCCGTCGCTCAATTCGCTCAACTCTCTGGCACATATTTGCATGGCCATGAACCGACTATGGAGAACAGCAGAGAAGATAGTGAAAGTTATCTTAAAGACCAGACCAGCAATCAGCCATTAAAGGTGAAATTTGCTTGGCTGGTGTTGCTGCCAGGACAACTGGCACTTAGTTATTAAAACATTGCCACAAAATTGCTACGCAAGTTTCGTGTCAATAAACTAAACTCTAAAATGGGCTACTCAGTGGCGAAAGTTGTTCTTTTAGCCAGGATATAAGCAAAAAATAGCTTTGAAGCAAGTTTCCTTACCTTTAGAAAGGGGAAGCAAGGGCCAGAAAAAACAAAAAAAAAAAAAACACCTGGGCAGCAAGTCAAAAAACAATTTTCGCTCATTATCATTTCAACATATTGTATGCCCAAGTGTTTCAAATTGTTCAAAGAGCCGACTTTGCTGCTGCTGCTACTTTTATTCTTGTTGCTAAACAGAAATTGCGGGTAAAAAGCTCTTCGTTTTGGGGTCCTGATGATGAAGAAGTTTTCTCCTTTTCCACAAGGATTGTTGTTATTGCTGTTGTTGTTATTTTTGTTCTTGGTTGTGTGTAGGTGCTGCTGCTGCTTGAAATCACTATGCTCATAAATGCGCCATGAATAAATTAACTGAGTGAAAAAGCCAAAAGCGAAAGCAAAAGCAAATGGCTGGCATAACAGAGCCACTAACGTTGAAAGCGAAGAGGTATGTAGGTGGTAGGTGGTAGATGGGTAGATGAGGTTTTAGCCAACGGAGAACAGAGGCTTAGATTTCATGTGAATGATAATAATAATTGAGGCAATGCCACCAACACCATCATCAACCATCGCATACGCGATACAAGTACCAACCGACATGGTCATATAATAATAACAGAGTGTGAATTGCACACTGAGAGAAAAAACAACAAACGAATTATACACAACAGAAGATGAAAGAGTTATGGTTAAAGCTAAGCATAAATTCCAGTCGTACTTCATTATATTTTTTTTTAGATTTTGCTCTGTATCTCTCTTCTTAGGTCATTTTAGTATACACAGAGGCGGTCCAAAGTATTCGCACAATGGACTTTCTTTTGCATTTTTTATTTTCGAAGATATTTTCGAACATTGTATTTTTTGCCTATCCTTGAAAAAAAGTTATATTCATTGTGTAAATACTTTTGAGCACCTCTGTATAAATTTTTTATTTCTATAACCAAGCAACCGTTTTAACATTATGTGCTAGTTGTTGCTAGACAACATCAAATATATATATATATATAAGAAAAAATAAAAAAATAGCTTTATCGATGCTTCACCACCGCGACCCAATAGCAGCAGCAGCTGCAATCAGAAACAGTAGCAACACAATGTCGGGAAACCGCATTACTCTGAAACATGGCTCGGTGACGGCTCGTCATCGTCAGACGCGTATTAATCGACTCACTCGACATAGTTGCTTCACTTTAAAACGTCCAACAATATTTCATTTGCGTAAGTCTTTGGTGGACTATGTGGACGAGGAGTTGCGTGATATGGAAACATCGGTGTTCTATCAGCGAATATTTATCTTGGCTAAGAATATACATCCAGGACAACGTCCGGTCAATACTCTAGCTGTTCCCTATGCCAGCGCAACCGGGAGTCAAGGTCCAGCAGATGAGGCACGTTTTAGTGTAAATACTCAAATAACTGCTGCTGGATCCTTAGCAGCTGAATCAATAGATGGACAAGTGCAAGATGGGACTGCTGAGTTGCCAACTGACCTTGCTGAAGATACGCTGCAAGCGGATGGTGATGAAAGCTCGAATGCCTCCTCACCGGAGGGATCACAGATAAAGACTTTGAATTTGAATGAAGACGATTTTGGGGCCGAGGCACATGGAAATAGTGAGACAAGTGCAGGGGCACAGAATGCAGTCGGAGATTTGGAGAATATTGAAACGGTAACGCACACCTATCGATTTGATGAGGAAGAGAATACCATGCCAGAGGATGAGGACGAAGAAGAGCCAGACTTGGAACAAATGGAGGAGACCAATATGGCAAAAGATTTCTACGCTTTGTTTCAAGAGCGATTGCATGAACTGCACAAGAAATGCTTGGCTCAAACTTTCACTCCGGATCCGATGTGCGGATTGTTTCTCTATATGGGTGACTATAGCATGCTAATGTTAGAGACCGGTGAGGATATGATGGGCATGTTCTGTCGTGAATTGGTTAACTGTTTGCCGGAGTTCTGGTCCAGTAATCGGGTATTTCTAATCGAAGATCACATTAAAGATTTATATACCAAAGAGTTGATCTCTCGCCGCATTCCTGCTGCCTACATCAATGAGAAATTTCCCACATCAACGCCCACAGATGAGTACCTGATGGGGAAACAGCATATGATCATTAAGGAGAAACTAACAACCATTTGCACCCTGATAAATCAAAGTACACGCCAGGATCAGCATTTCGAAACATCGTCACAGAATAGCACCGATGAGGATGAGAATTTGACGCATCGCAGCACAACCGCTGGGAATAGCAAATCTATAGTTGGCACCACGACCGATATCTTGCCCGTGGACACATATCGTAAACTGTTGCCGGAGATACAACGCATAGATCTGGTGCTGTCCTCGACACGTTTCTATTACACATTGACTGAATTTACAAATATCTATGGTCATTCACCATCATCTCCAGACGATGAAAGTCTATTCTGGCCCATTCAGAATCAATATACGCCACCGAATATTTTTAAGCGTACACCATTCGATATAAATTTGACATTTTCCGATTATGCAGCTGAAATGGTGCGTCGTCAAGAGGAGGAACAATATCAGGAGCAACAAATGCAGGTGACAATTGCATCAACCGATGATATAAAACCGGCCACTCAACAGCCGCAGCAGCAGCAGCAACAACAGGGAGATACGCATAGTGGTCCACCTGCAGCTAGTTCCGCAGTAGGAGATGAAAATCAATCTCAAGCGCAAGCCCAATCCGATGCTCCATCATAGTAATCACACACCCAGCCAGACACACACAGACAGACATTATCCCTTTTTTCGTGCAGTGTACTCATCATCACTAGCAGCAGTTGTCGCTGTTATCTCCAAAACTCGCGCTTTGGTTACAATGTTTTCGGCTTTGTGCACATGACTGCATTTCATTTAAGAGAGGGGTAGAGAGAGAGAGAGAGAGAGATGAATACTGCCTTGTTTTGGCTTGCCACTTGAATGACTCGACTTTGTTAACATAAACATAAATTTGTGTGGCTCACACAAACACTCAGTCACACAGAATCACACTCACACATACTTATACATACACATATGTGAGTGTGGTAACCAGTTTGGGTTTGGCTTTTAACATAAACCGCAGCAGACGCCAGCTGTCACATGTAATACCGTTAGAGCTTGCAGCTGTCAAAAGCCGTTGCTGCTGCCATTTTAAGTCACTTGACAGTACAACAGGAGAAAAAAAAACAAGATTCCAAACAAAACCCATACATATATGCAAAAATAAAAAAGCCAAATGTGCTCACGAAAAATGTTTATGCAGAAAGACAAAAGAGAGTGGTAATGGCGCGAGGTGTGCTTCAAGAGAAATGCCATTCCTTTGATGTTTATTTCTTCCTCGCTCTATCTCTGCCTCTTTGTGCACGGGAATGTATAATAGATCACTGTCCAGGTATAACAACATTTTTAATTCACAAAATAAAGTTGAAGTTGACTGACATGAAAAAAAAGGATTTTTTCCTTTGCCTATTACTTTTGGCAGTTAATTTGAAGCTTGACGAGGGTGCATATATTAAAGTGAAAATTTTAATTTTCATTGAAAAATAATATGTATATAAATCAATCAATGATATTCTATTCAAAAGAAAGCCCTTAAAAATAAGAGTTAGTGAGAATGTGCGATTTAGCCAAGAGAAGGTAAGTTCATAAGAAACCTGGCGTCTTGATTGTATTGCAGACATACTTAAAATTTTGAAGACCCTCAAAGGTATGCTATGCAAAAATAAGAAATTTGCTAAAGGAAATCAGCAAATAGATGTGGTTTTCGGCTAAGCAGAAGGCCATAGTTACTAGTGTTTGCAAAACATAGTTAGGTTAATTGCTTTACAACTCTGTATGTATGTATTCTGATATTAATAATAATAAAATGAATCTTTAATGCAGATATAAAATGCCCTAAAAGTGGGCTTTATCAAAATCTTTCACATTTGAAGAGGGAAAACAGTCTTTTAAAATTTAAATAATGGATAAAGATAATCAATAACAACGTCGACAAACCAAACCAAAATAACAGTAAAAAAGTTTTCTAAATTACTAATTAGTTGAACTTATATAAAATTCAGCTTAACGAGCAAACATATTCATTCGAAATATACATGAAATGAAGCTTAAGTTAGTGTTATTAGTTTTCTGGGCTTGAACAATTTATAGTTTTGAATTAAAAAAAAACTTTTCCAAATCTGTTCCAACTAAAAGCTAAAACCAAAAATTGGTTAGCACATTAAAATTTTTGTTCAAATTACAAAGTGGAAAACTTTTATATATTTTGGATACCAAAAGTGCAAAGCGTTTAAGGAAATGAGACGCTCGTTTCCATAGTGAAGTGAGCAGAGTTTAGTTATGTCGTTCAATGAAGTTGGAGTTAACTGATATTTTCTATAAATGCAAACAATTTTTTGTTGGCTAATGTAAACTTTGGTTACCACAAGAATGTAAGCTGGTAAATGTATTTTGGTGACTTGAATCCCAAATGCGGTTAAAGTTCAAGCGAGTAGCAAAACTATGTGAGACTTTGAATGCACCTCGTCATGAATATTTGATGGAATGTCTATGTGAAAGACATCGTATTAGGCTAATCCTTTGTGGCCAACTTGTCTGTTAGCACAAAAAATAGTAAAACTGAATGTGTTTAGAAATTGAGCGGAAAAAAGTTAATTAAACTTTTTTTCATTTCGTTTTCGGGAAGAAGACAAGGAAGCGAGGCCAACCTAAGCCACGTTGTTAACACGCATGCAAGTTGGTTGGTGATGGTGCTGCAGGACATGCTATGACAAGGACGCAATTCAATCAAGCGAAATACCAGCAACACCAACAGAAGCAGCGAGAGCGACAGCAACAACAACATTGAGTATCAGCGCATAAACAAGGACATTGCACTCCAGGGTGCCTGCAGGTTGCCGGCGTCTCCTCGACAGCAGCAGTAGTAGCATAGAGGAAAAAGCCAACAACATTTGCCACTGCAGTTTTCATAAACTGCCAGACAACAGCAACAA
Source organism: Drosophila insularis (assembly GCA_018903935.1). NCBI lineage: Eukaryota > Metazoa > Arthropoda > Insecta > Diptera > Drosophilidae > Drosophila > Drosophila insularis. Next base: position 1,545,849 of record JAEIFP010000337.1, on the reverse strand, counting down.
CAACAACAACAGCAGCAGCAACAACAATAGAGACAATAGCGATAAGCCGCTGCAGGTCCATGGACCCAGGACAAAAATGTACCAACTACGTGCCCCACAACTTGAGGCGCAAACTCATAAATTACAAGAGGAGAGAGCAAACCGAAGAGAGAAAAAAAGCTAAACAAAAGAAAACAAAAAGAAGAGCAAAAATCTAAAATGACTTTTGGCTGCTGCTTCCCCAAAAAGTGAAACTGTTTGCTGCAGTCACTTTAGAGGCGTCATGGGCGTGGCATGGCATGGCATAGAGCTGTATGGCCAGGACTGGTCGGGCATGGCCTTCGCCTAGTACCTTGTTTCAAAGCTCGGCCGTCTGTCTGTGGCGCCAAAGACCTAGCATAATTTGAGCCAAACTCAATTTGTTTGTAATGTTTTAGAACAAACAAAAGCAACAACTAAATACATATACATGCATAAAAATGTATATATGTACCTATGTATATATACATTTATGTATGTAAGTGTGTGTATATTATGTGCCATGTACAATATATATAAAAACAATTTTGCGCAATTTTGCGGCGCGATAAACGAATTTGAGAGCGAACCAAAACCAGGAACAACATGAAAGGATTTAAAAAAAAAGAACAGGGCAAAAACTTCAAAATGTTCAAAGTAAAGAAAAGACTTTTGGATACCCTTCACAAGAAAACTGAAGAAAAATTCACTTACAAAATTTGACAACCACACTTTGAATACTGAATTTATAAATTTTGAAGTTGTGCTGTATTTTTAATTCTAGACTACTAACTTTTTTAAATGTTTTTGAGGCTCTGAAATCGTCAATATGCCCTTTCTGTTTGCCAATTGTCAGAAGGGTGTGAAAAATGAAAGAAGGGAAGCCAGTTCAAGGATAACATGGTTGCATTTTAGAGATGTGCGCCAAAACAGCAGAGAGGCTGAACATTTAGAGCCCGAAAGAGAAGGCCAAAATATGGGAGATGAGGGGAGCAACAAAGCAGAAACAAAAAAAGACGGGAAAACAAGCCCAAAAGGAGCAGAGAAGCAAAGGAGACGACCAAAGTGAGCTTACGTTTTATAGAAACGACTATGACTGTGACATGACTTTAGATTGTTCATTTTGTTGCCAACACAGAAGCAGCAGCCAGCTAGTAGATGATCTTAAAGCGAAAACTCAGAAGCCTTAAACAACTTAACGGCCATAACTGAGATACAGTGTTATGTTTTAAATTTTAACTCAAAACCGTTTTAAATTCATTTCAAATTTGAATGTTGTAATACAATAAAAGATAAGAGATTGAAAGGTTTAGAAAAGTTAGTGATTTGTTAGGGACTGCAGGTTAGTGGAGCAGCAAAACGTTTCCGATTTGATTAGGATTAGAAGAATGACTAAGACATATTTGAGACAAACTTAATAAAATGCCAACCAAAAATTCGAAAAATCGAAACATAACATTTCATATGGATAGGACACACTCTCTAGCTAAAATTTCTATTTTGTGTTTTTAGTAATGCGGAACCCAAGTACATTTAGTCCCTTGGTTTTTATTTACTCGCAAAATGACTTAAAAAGAGCCATATTTAATTAGTTAAATGGCAAACAAATCATCTAACAAAAAACCAAACAAACTTGTGACTTCTAACTTTGAACTTACACCCACTGAGGGAGAGCGGACAAAAACTTTCACATACAAATTTATGATCCTTAAATTATTGACTATGTATAAGTATATATAGAAGATGGGAGGGGTATAAAACAAGTCGCGTGGGCCATCTTTTGGCTCGTGTTGCTGCCTGCAGGCAGCTTTTTGGCCTTATTCACATTCATCATATCAGACATATTTACGCTGCCAGCCTCCAGCCTCTAGCCAACCAGCAGAGTTGTTTGCTGTGCTGTCTAGTTTTATGTAAGCTTTAAATCAAATTAAATGCTTAAACTGTTTTTTTGAAGTTCATTTCCCAAAACAATTTTTCGGTTTTTGTCAATCTCAAACTTTTGCCATTAAAAAAGACAAAAAAAAAAAAAAAAAAATCCAACATCAACTGGCTGGTGGGTCCTTGTCTTAATGTCCCTTTTCAAACCGCTGAGCGGGTAGCAGAGAATTATGAAAGAAATTAAAAATAATATTGCACATAAAACCACGCGGAAATGTGAATGGGGCTACTGGGAGGGAAATTAAGCTTTAAGAAATCAGAGGAAAGACACTAAATAGAGTGATCCCAACGCGAGGGGATACACAAAAATAAAGCAAAAATCTAATAACACAAAATCCGACCAAGTTTTTGCCATTATAACAATACATGTATACAGTTTTTTTTTGCGTAGACGCAACTATTTATATGAATGGTTTTTTTTTACAGTTTTTGACTTTAATGTCAAAAAATCTTATGTTTGGGGGTTTATATACTTGGAAAAGCTATTACTGACTTTGGTTAGCGAATATTTTCAGTTGTGTCCTTTTTCTTTTCTTTTGTACTTATATTTTGTGAGAAATTTATATAAAAAATAATAGTTAAGGACTATATGGTGATACATATTTCTTTTAATCTGATGAATCTTTAAATTATAGCTTTATCAAGCAAATTATTCATTAAAGTAACTAAATATAATGCTAAATTTGAGTTAACTTTTTGGCCGAGTTAATGTCTTTCTGGTTGCTTAAAAGCACTGACTGACAGTTGTTTGCTGGTCTTTGGGGAGCCTGCGGATTTTCATGATTATATAGCAGAATGCAGCTCTTCCACACTAAAATCAGGCAGACAGAAGACAGAATAAATATTACAATGAACAATGAAATGGATAGAAGGGGGAAAGGATGGTTGGAAGTTTTCAAGGACAGAGACGAGTTTTGTGTTTCTGTTTCAGTTTCAGCTCCAACCAGGCGCATTTAATTCCAGCCATTAAGCGAATGCTTCATACTCCTACTACTATTCCCTATCTCCATGTTTCATGTGTGCGTGGGAGCCATTAATATACATATGTACACACACATACATTATACACACATGCACACAAACATACACTTGTATGTATGTGTTGTCGCCGTTGTTTATCTTGATTTTGTCTGACGCCATTTTATTTTTTACACTTTTTCTCATATTTATTATCATGTCGGTTTCCGTTTCCGGCTCTAATGAAATCCTCCAACTGCCTTTGCTACTTTTTTTCTTTCTGTTGTCTCTCGTGTTTCTCATTCTTATTCCTTTTTTTCTTTTCCTCTTGCTGTTTCAGTTGAAAAATATTTATTATGTGATTATGCTTAAGTTTAGCGCCAGCAGGCGAGGATTTTTCCCTTTGTTTCTCCATTTTGCCGTCTTGCACTCATATACCAGGAATTCCTCCTATGCCCGGATTCATTTTTCGCTTTTTTGTCCGGGCCAGCGGCAGGATTGTGCCTTTCTGGCCTGCCAGCCAGTCAGCTAGCTAGGCAGTCGGCCAGACTGTTGAACTGAATTGTTTATGTTTAAAGTGAAGTTAGTTCGTTTTGTCTGTCCTTGTAAATTACGTGAATCAGTCAGGATGCTTGCTTGTTCTCGTTTTAAATTACATTGTTACAAATGTTGACTTCAGTTATGTGACATTTGCCAAAGGAATCTGACATTTCACTGCTTCAAAAGCTGAAACTAAAATTTAGATATCCTCTAGTAAAAGAGTTTTTGAAAATGTTTAAATCGCAATGCCTAAGGCTATATATATATATAGGAGAATGTTATTTCAATGTTTGAATCGAGAAATGATATTAACTAATCAGTTACTTGATTATTGGCCAATGATTAGTTGTCTTTGTATAGGGGACTTGACTGTTAGATGTTGGTTGTCTATGTCTTTGTCTATATGCAAAAGAAAAAGCTTCAAACACTTGCTTATAGGTTGCTTAAATGGGTCTATAGGGCAAATCTATTCTGAATTTAATTTTTTCATCAACAATATTAACAAGAAATTTAAAAGGGATTAGAATATTGGGAAATTTTTAAACTCTTGTATCAAATGCGGTATTTAAAATTCTCTTTAAGTCTATCTAGAAAGGGCAATCGTTTCGTTTCAATGATGAATCAATAACAGGCCTTGAGTGAAAAGTGAAATTAAAAGAAAAGAAACAGCAACAGACAGTAATCAGTGATACTTCTGGCTTAAGACGTTCTGTTATTGTAAAAAGCGGGGGAAATATATATATTTTCAATTTCAAATTCGGGACATTAATTTATATCGATATTTAAGTGGGCTTATATGTATGTACGATATGTGTTGCAAATTGAGGCAGTGATGATATAATAACAAATATAATTGAAAAATCAAGAATAAATAAGAGAAAATACTTAAATAAATATAAGAAGATTTCAAGGCAAGCGCTTTTAAGTAAAGTACTTTTTTTTTTTTGCCAAAATGTTGAAAATTTAAAATAACAACGAGAATGGCAAAATGGCAGCAATCGAGCAGCATCTTCAACATTTTGCTTGACGCTCATTGCGGCAAGAATTCTTGATGGTTCGCGTCTGCTGTGAAGCATTTCATAAATATTTTTCCTGACAAATGCTCTTGAAGTGCTTGAACTAATGTGAGATTTAATTATAAGACTGAGAGACAAACACAAACACATGATGCTGTATGAAGTAAAGTACATAAACATATACACATCATATACAGTATAGAGAGAGAGAGAGAGAGAGAGAGAGAGACAGACAGAGACAGAAAATGTTGGAACTTTAGATCGAGCCAGCTTTTGTTTCGTGCAGTTTTTTGGGTAGCTCAACTAACTGAAAGTCGCTTACAAAACATTGTAATTAACTGGTTTGTCAAATAAGTCGCATTAACACAATGTTATAAATGTTCTTGCAGCTGCTGCTGCTTCTGCCGTTGTTGCTGCCATCACCCTTACCAACGGGCCCCCCTCTTTACTTTCTCTCACACTGTTCTGGTTTATGCTGTAGACGTAACTCATGTTAGTTAGTTAGGAAAAAGCACAACGGGAACAAGAACATTGCATGTCAGACACATTACGTATACGCCACATGCTACACATTTACATAGATTTGCAATGTTCGTGGCATACAAAATATTTGTTGCCAAAGCTTATTAATTCTTCTCTATTTCTACTTTGTTGTTGCTGCTTCTGCTGCTGTTGCTGCTGCTTGTGCTAGTGGTGGTATTGGTGTCGTTGGTTCTGGTCCTTGGCACGTGACTTGCCACGCCCACTTCTTTGCTCTAACTATTGCGTGTCGGCAGCCCAAAACGAAAAGAAAGTTAAAGAAAACGACAGAAAAGAAAGTTTATTCCCACTCTCTTTTGAAACTTTGTCTCCTTGCGACACGTGTGCAAATCTTTTCTAGTTGTAGCCATTCGTTTGTAACTCAATATATATATATGTATATATATATATATAGATATAGATCCCAGATTTACGAATGCAAATTAATTAAAGTTCTTAAAGTCACAGTAGCAGTCACATAAAAGTGCTGAATTGTCGGTCCGAGTTAATTAAATCAACTCTCGTCGTGTGTGTCCCAACGACTGAATTGAGTTAATTTGCACAAATCCAATATGAAAATCAAAGCCGCAAATTATCTGCCATATTTTCTCCATGCACACATTTTTTCATATATATGTACATACATTCTTTTGTCCAAATTGAGCAGCAAAAAACTTCCAAACAAGAGGGAGGGCAAAAACAAAAAAATTCATTGTACATTTTACCTTTTTGATTCAATTTTGCGGTGGATGACGATGACCGTGACAAACGATATGGAAACCAGAGATGCAAGAAAAAAAAAAAATAATAAACTGAAAGACGAAATTTTACGACAACTACAGCAATAACGAAAAAAAAAAACCCAAATGAAGCGAAATTAATTTAAAATTAATGAATATATCCGGCATATTGTAGTTGCGTAATTAAGGATATGTAGCAGTAAAAGAGAGGTGACAGGGGAAAACAAGTTTTGTACAAGCGACGCTTATTAAGTGGGAATTGCTTTTGATTTCATTTTTCAGGAAATGAGTGAAATGTGAATATCACAATAAATTGCAAGTAGATAACAAATTAATGGAAAAGATTTTTTAAAACATATTGCTTCAGACTTATTAAACTAGGGATTTAAACTATTAGAGTAAATATAAATTTCTACATAAGATATTTCAGGGTTTTCATTGACAATTTTTGGCACTATAATTAAGAATCTGTTCATTTTAATTACCCATTTAGTTAAAAGTGAACTGATTGGGGGCTAATTATATCAGCTCAAGCATCTTTATATTTCATTTAGTATTTCTCGTATTGTGTCCAGTTTAGAAACGTAATCAATACAAAATTTGATCAACTAAATTATGAGTTTGGTTACAAAAGCAACTCAAGTCTTAGAAATTCTGAAATAATAGTTGATTGTAATGAAAACAAAAGAATGTTCAAATAGGTGGACAAATATTTGAATGAAAGGAAGTAATTTGGTTTCTGCGGCAAATAAACCGAAAACACGCACACAATTATCACCTAAAAATATTGATTATTAAGGGCAATTTGAAATGACATTTAAGCAACAGTGCCTGGTGACCTCTTACCCCCTCAAAATTGTTCTCCTCCTCCAAGCCCCAACTCTTAGTGTAAGATGTGGCACGTTGTAGTTTTGTGTGTTTGGTGCTGTGTTTAGCAAATTTTAGCGTTGCTGCTTTGCATAAAAAGTGACAATTCATGCCTCTCGCTCTAACTCTCTATCTCTATTTCTCTTTCTGTTTCTGTTCCTGTCTCTATCTCACTGTGTATGTATTGTTATTTAGAATGCAGAACGCCATTTGAGGCTGCTAATGAAGTAATTTCCAGGCATATCACGCATAATCCAAAGCACGTGAGCTACTTACAATGTAATTCGTTGTCTATTTGTCTGATATTGAAAAACGTCGCACCACCGCGCCCAGCCGATTTAGTGGTAAAAGAATAGAGATAATGATGATAGAGGGGCGTTGGTGGCGGTGTAGACAGTTCACAAAATGCTGCATACTTTCAGGCGAAACCGCCCCTAGTATGTATGTATGTATAAATGTAGTCAAGTCGAGGTTGTTCTATGTTCAAGTGCAATTCATTGTCATTATTACGTGCCATGGCATTGAAAATGTTTACCTCCCCTATACCGTACCAAGACTAGAATCTAACAAACAACCATATATACTATACATATCGATAATTCCGTTACCATCGATTCCGCAAAATCGTGTGGTTGCGGTTAAGTTGAGCGGATGAGTGTGTATCCGGGAACGAGGGTAGGAGAGAATAGAGGAGATGGCATGTTATTAATTGCTTACAGCATATTTCAATATTTGATGCCATAAGCTTGACCATAACAACAACCACAATAAGCAGAAGAGCAATAAGAAGAAGAAGAGCAAACAGCTTAATAACTTTATGCCCCTTCCAGAAGAATGAGGCGAAACAACTTTCACACGCGGATACCAATACGCACAATAAGTAACGATTACAATCTCAATTACTATCCAAGTCAAAGTTCGTTTTTGCTTCTTCTTATTCTTCTTTGGCTTCAGGCCACGCCCATCAATAAGCAGCAGGCGACCGCTTCACACACACACACACACACACATATCTCAAACCCAAAAATTAACTTAAATGGCAAACAACTGGCAAACGGAAGTAATCTCTCCTGGGTGGAACTTACTCTAATTATACGCAACATAAAATTCACTTTACTTTACCAGCGATGGGAAATGAGAGAAAGAGAGAGACAGTGAGAGAGAGGGGCAGAGGGTGACGGGTGTAGAGAGTGGATAAAAACTTATATATTTTTCCAATTGCCTTCAATATTTATTGCGATTTCGTTTATCTTGAGATTTGTTTGCTTCTTCACGCTAGAGGGAAGATGCGGAAAACGTGTTAAATATGACCTCTGATTGCCATTTCATTTGAAGTCAGTTTCTTGAGTTTTATTTTCTTTGGCATAGCGAACAATTTTATAGAAATTATATTGAATGTAGATATGTATATATTGAAAATAAACTACCTTTATTTTTGCGAAATTTTGCGGATTTTGCGAAAAAATCTCTCGTAAAGCAGACTTGTATGAAAATCATAGTTTATATGATGAACCGTAACATCATCTACATTTGTGAGATGATAAACAATTTAATTAAGTTAATTAATCGTTCTTCATTTTATGTAATTTCTTATCAAACTGAAAAATTAAATGCATGCAACTCTAGCTTAGTAATTTTTTAGACAAATTTAAGCAAATTATCTCTTAATTATTTGTAAGAACTTATAAAACTAAGAACTTGTAACGCTTTGAATTCTAAAGTTGCAGCAGTCGTTTGTGTTAAAGTATATTCAATTTTAAAGCCAATTTAAAAGCTATTACCCATACAAATGTTTTGCAAAGCGGATCGGGGAAGAAAAAGAAAAATAAATTGCGAGTATAGCGAAATAAAAAGGGACTTTGAGTTAGAGAAGTTTTTGAACCTGTATAAATATTATTGCCTAGGACTGCAATATAAACATTGGCATATTCGCTTTTTTTCCTTTTTTTCTTAATTTTTTTGCAATGTTAATATAGATTTTTTGATCAGTGATTGTGAAATGAAGTCATAAAGGGCATGAAGTCAGGAAAGGGCATAAAGTCTTTTGTAAATATATTCGACTTTATGTAGACATATGTTAAAGCAAAAAAATGCATCTTGGTTATTCTCTAAAATAAAGATATAACCAGCTGTTATCAGCTTATCAGCACAGACATAGAGGAAGAGAGATAGAAAGATATGTAATATGCTCTTCTTACATGGAACAAAGCTGATTATATACGACGACGAGGCAAGTGACGAGCTTACTTTATACTATTTAAGCTCTGATCTGCTCTGCTTGTACTTTGCTTTTTTATTTGTGTGCTTTGTATAAGCTGCCACTACTACTGCTGCCACCGGCAGCACATTGCAGCATTGCATCAAGTGCAAAAATATGGCCATAAAAATGCTGAGGGTTAAGTTGTTGTAGCTGTTGCTGCTGCCCCTGCCCTTGTTCTTCTTTTGCCTTTGTGTCTGCTGAAGCGTTCCACATGGCGTATGCGCAATTTATGGAGCTCTCTGTGCAAAACTACTATGTGTTTATTGGGTTTGATGGCGAAGAGTAAATGCAAGAGAGAGAGAGAGAGAGAGAGAGAGAGACAAAGAGATAAAGTGGAAATCGTGGGAAGCTATAGGGAGGTTAATAGAAGTGTGGCACACCCATAAAAGTTGTGTGATAATAACGAGAGCTAATGCCGCACTCAAAACACTTTTCAAACAGTTTACAGTTTTATGCTAGCCTCATAAACTGACCCTGCCGCATAATCTTTCTGTGCATGTAGCATGCTTAGCTCAATCTGCTATGTGTATGAATTCTCCATGCAAGTTAATTTCTCCTGCTTGGTGGCAGTTAGTTAGTTTCAACAAACAAAGACAAAGCTACAAATTGAGAAAAATTTGTCCTGCATATATCTAAAGTGTGTGCCGCCGCTGTCAGTATAAATACCTCCCATGGGTAGCTGCATTCCAACAACAAGAAACAGCAGACCTTTGCATTCAACTTCAACTTGTCAACATTGTCTTCTTATGAAGGAAATTACAAACAATCAAATAGATCATACTAGGCTATTAGACACCTAGCTAGAATTTTACTTTTAGGGTGACCGGGTTTCCAGGTGTCTATAGAGTTTCTATTCTTCAATCTGATTTTCACTAGCCCGCTAATCAAGGACTAAATGGAGAAATCCAAGTCACAATAATTTAAAAATACTGTTATGTATATTTAAATTTATCACTTTATCTTTTCATTTTAACAAAGTTTAAGGAATTTCTGTATAATTGGTTATTAAATGTACAAATAATTTAATTTTTCAAAAAGTCTGAGCAAGTATTTCTACAAATAAGGGCACAACGTTTTGAAAAGTTTTAACAAATAGAACAACATTTAATTTAGTGCATACAAAGTTCGAAATAACCCACACAACAACAATAATAATAACATACATATATACACAGTCTGTCAGAAATTTCGATTCTGCTAAAGGGTATATGAAGGTCCCGTCAACTAGTAGATGACCTCTATAAGCTATCAGCAGATAAGCACAACCAAATCCTAAAAAAATACAAAAGATACTGGGTAACTTTAAAAAAAAAAAAAACAAAATTTCTGATCTAGTTTGTTTTTGTTTCAAAAGAACATTGTCGGAATAGGAATCGAAATCTGTTCTTATGTTTAACCGCAGAGCCAATTCCTCGCCTTTTAAGGCTATAATGTGAATCTAAATTTGGCATCCGGTAACGAAAAAAAACTCTATTTTATAAAAAGTAAGTGAGCTTAAGAGTATAGCTTATTCTTTGTGACAAAACTTTGCTAGCCAAAGCTTGTTCGGTTTGAATTTGCTATTGAAATATGTCACAGACTGCTGTTAGAACGAGGCTAAGGCAGGAATGAGTGAGCGAGTGTATGGCTGTGTTTAGGAAATATCCCAGGAAATGTTGCTCTCGGAGTGTTCGTCTGTCATTCTGATTGTATTGCATTGTATCGTGTGTGTGTGAGTTTTGTTTTGTTTTGAATTTTTATTTGACATTAAATGCCATTTCTGGCATATTTTGCTCTTGTTGCAGACAGACAATTTATTGCATTTTGCAGTTGTGACTTGCAAATGGCAAATGATAAATGTAAAATTCACAATGTGAAATGGAAAAGATGTCAACGATTAAAACTGAGAAACTGAGAAACTGCAACAGAAACTGAAACAGATACTTCATGGCTCATTAAACTGTATGGCAATGACATGATTTTTCATTTAACAACAGATTTGCTTTCAATTCCATAGCAGACGGCGTCAAAATTAACGCTTAATGAAACAAGAAATTGTATGCCCATATGCATCAGATACATAAATTACTATACATGTACGTGTACATATATATGTATACATATACATACAACCTATATATTTTTAAATAAGTATAAAGATATTCTTAAAGACTCTTGAACTGAATAATAAAGATGATGATGATGCTGGCGAAAGCGCATTAAAATAACGCATTTTTAATTAAAACGAAAGCAAAGTTGAAAGCTTAAGCATTAAACTACATGACAAGGGAATGTTGCAAGGTCTGTGGCAGCAACGCGTCATGCCACACTCATGATGATGATGATTTTGCTGTGACGAGAAAGTGAAATGGAAACTTAAGCTGACCGCAAAGAGAACAAAAAACAACGAAAAAACCAGACGGGAAAATTAATTAAAATTACATGAAAACACATTTCACTAGCCGCTTTTTATTTATTTTTTCCTTTTGCCAAGTTTATTGCCGCGCTAAAACCAACCGACAATTTTAGCAAATAATTTGCAATGCATTTCTCAAAAATTTATGCTATTTGAATTGTGCAAATCGGATTTGTACGTGCCTGGTAACGAAAGCGGGAGCCCAGCACACATACTCGTAAAGAGAGAGAGGGAAGGAGAGGTCGATGTAGAGGGGAAATTTGTAGGATTAAGGAACAGGATGCGGGTATTGGACTAATGTTTGGCCATGCGGTTTCCCATCTCTTTGTATGTGTATGCTAACATTTGTGCCCAGGCCATGCATCTTTGTGTTTGCCTTTGGCTCCACGCAGTCGCACACACACACACACACACACACACACACACACAAACACAACTAACACACACATATGAACAGTCAAACATATCCCGCTTTATTTACTTGCATTTTTTTTGTGTTTGATTTCAAATTTAGCGCGCGCAATTTCGCTCTCCTTTTTGTCCTCTTTTATTTTTTTGCATACGTTTCTTTGTGTGTGTGTATGTGTCGTGTATATTTGTATTGGTTTGGCAAAATCGTCTACCCGCCTGGCTGACTGCCATTTTGACCCATTTGGCATGGGCCAGGCCAGGCCAAGTCAACGACAATCCACATCCACACGGCGTTTGCATGAATCGAATTTGAAAGTTGCACTTAGCATAAAGTTGGCTAAAACTACATGTAGATATAGTGTCTATATATATATATATATATAAGTATATATATATTGGATAAAGCCAGTGAGTTGATACAGTCAGCTGAAACGGTTTGCAGACAAACGACACATATTGCATAAATGAAATTTAATTGCAATTGTTTAAACATAAAAGAAAATTCACATTTTTTTGTTCTTCTTGTTATTGATTTCTCATTTCATGACATCACAAAATATTTGCTCATTAATGTTCACTTTGATGTTCCAGGAATGAAACACATGAATACACTTACCAAAGGGTATACATAATAGTGCAAAACAGAGAAAACTTTTTTTTAACAATTCAAAAAGTGTATTGACCATTTCGGCTTTTAAAGATTTGATTCTCTTGGACTTTTTATTTGATTTGAGGAGATATGTATTTGAAAGTATCTTTTTATGTAGGCTGATTTCATTATCTTTATGAATCATGTTTTCCTACATTTTGCACTCACTGTTTATGGGTCATATGTACATATATGACTCATATACATATTCGCTTGTGGGATTATAGCGCTTTGACCAAGCAAAAGAAGAAACAGAAAACAGAACATACACACTGGTATAGCTATGCCTTTGGCAGTTTATTGAGTGGATTGTAATAAACATTTCGTTTCGCTTCGGCCACACGGCGTATGCGTATTGTCTATACATTTGTTTATGTGAAAGACCTTCGAACCAAAAAAAAAAAAAAAGGATACTTGGCGCCAAAGTCTGACGACACCCGAATGCCATCTATATGTCTGTATGTAAAATATATATACAAACATGTAAGTCGTACATTTTGCATTTGTCATTTAATGGTATTTTGAAAATGTTTGCCAAAATTCCTAAAGTTAATTGTATTTTCAATATTTTTCACATTGAACGAAAATTACAAAAGCCAATCAGTAAACAGTTGCAGGAGTATGCCCGCCTTAAAAAAAAGACTTGTTTTTATTGACACGTGATATGTAGATAGATATGTGTTTAATATATATATACATACATACATATTATGTGGTTTATATTATTTAATTACTTCATTTAAGTGCACTGCTGCCCTGTGGCCACAAAAAAGTGGCCATAGCCTTTGCTGTTTTTTGTGGCCACACATTTGTCGACTTGAAAATCCGCTTTAATATATTGCCGTCTTTTTTTCCCCCATATTCAATTTTAATTCACCAAAGTGAAGGGTACACTGACTTACAGCAAATGTATTTCAAAGGTACAACCAAATAAATGTATTAAGCTAAAGAAGATCACCATAAAATATGAATTGTTAGCAGTTCTTTCATTCCTCAGACACTTTGAAAACCTTCTTAGACCTCTATGAATCCATGATTAAACATATTAGAGTCGATATTAAGAAAACTTTTATTTAATTTAGATTAAAACATTCTTGAAATTGTAAAAAGAAATATATAATTAATAGTAAGATAGATAAGGGTATTCAATTATTGTCACTTTTATTTGCACTGACTTTAAATTTGTTGTGCTTAATGAAAATGTTTTATTATTATATACATGTATTGTTGTTTTTATTGTTGATTAAAATTTATTTACCACAAATCGATTTATCGTTTCCTCTTTTTATTTTTGCTTCAATAAATTGTTTCAATTCTTTCATGTTTTCAGCATATTGAAAGTTGCCATTGGCAAAACTGCAGTTGAAATTCATTTAGTTGCTCTGCTTCATTAGCGATGGCTTAATTGCCTCATTCACTTTGGCAGGAGGCAGAGAAAGCGATAGAGTGAAAAAGACAGATAGAGATTGAAAACAGTTTCCCACTTTTCAGTTTCGGGAAATGGCTTTTCTTTTGTTTTCTGTATTCACTATGTGTATTGCTGCAACTGGCAACTCTGGCAGCTGCCTCAAGGAATTGGAAAGACACTATTTGCCAACATTTGCTAAATCATTTACAAGCCTTTTCCTTCACTGTCAATTTCATGTTTTGTTTATGGCAATTGCATTGCTAATTAAGCACCAAATTGTACATATGTACGAGAAAGAGAGAGGATGGGAGTTGAAAGGAAAAAGGATGTGGTAATGGAAATGGTAATCGGTGAAAATGCTGCATGCAATTGTTACGATTTTCTGTTTCTCATCTCATGCATGATGGCATGAAGCCAATTAAAGACTCAATAAAATTCAATTGAATGCGCACAACGAATTTCCCTCCCATAGACGGTCTATTGTGCTCTCGCTCTCTCGTGTTCTTTGAATCAATGTGTCTCTTTCTGGGTGTATGTGTGTGTGTATTTTCAGTATTCCCGATTGAGCAACTAATTGAGCGGCCATAAAACTTAATGCATAAAACGAGAGTTTGGCAAAACATTTAGCCAGTGACTGTCAAACTACATATCAAGGCAAAGCGAGTAATTGACAATTCCAATTTGGTGGCAGCAAATCGAACGGCGAAATATGATTGCCATATGGAATCGGAAAACCGCTGTGAATGACAAATGATAACCAAGTGAGTATGGTTAATATATAATCAAGTGAAATATGTGTGTATGCCACAGGAGAATAAAATTCAGTTTAGATGTTCTTTAAGGTGAACAAAGAGTTAAATACTTGCTTAAATTGAATTAAAGCAAAGTTAAATTATAGATAAAAACCCCATCAACTTTATGAGTAGTATTTAACGACATAAGATGAAAGGCTTGTTTTAAACTAGCATTTTCTCTCAGTTATAAACTTTTTTTTTTCGATTTTTTTGATTTTTAAAAAAATTATTTTTCCCTTCAAAACAGCCCTCTATTTAGTTGTTTAATTTTAAATGTCTACATGGCACACCCTGCGTATGAGTTATATTTGAATGGCGAGCTTTTGCTCTAAAAAGTATGCTATAAAATGTAATAAGCAACTGAACCATTGAGCTATCATTATGTATTTTTTTAGTTACAAAATTTGAGAATAACTTGATGATTCAATAAATGACCGATGGTCATTTTGCTATAATTTCAAATGCTCAACAATGACTCTCTGGCACACACCCAGACACATCCACATAAGCACACACAATTACTTTTCCACATTAAGAAAGAGCGACAAATGAAATGAAAATGAAAGAAAAACTGTAGTAAAAACCACAACAACACCGAAAAAAGCAACAAAAAAGAAAACCGCTCTCATTTTCGGTATCATTGCGCACAACAAAATGCCCGGGCAATTAATACAAATGACGCTGATGAGGATGATAATGCACATGAGGAGAATGAGGACGAGGACAAAGGACCAAGGACGTAATACGAAAGAAGCTGAAAGCCAAGCCAAGCTATATACCTATGTATGTATGTGGGTGAAGGGATGAAGTTTGGCGAAAGAGAGACAGTTTTGGAATGGAGCATGGTATGACGCAAAGGGTTGGGGTCTGGATAGGTTGGACAGGGAGGGTCGAGATGGAGCAGCTGCAATCTCAACTTCGCATGCATGAAAAATGCAGCTCATCTTCTTAATGTGCGCGACGTGCCGTGCAGCATAGTTAGGAGGATGCGAGAAGAGGAGAGGATAAATAGAAGAGATGATGTGGCAGAGGAGTAGGGCCAAAAGCAGCTTACAAGCAAATGGATGTCTCCCCTTCCCCAACACAATCCCCCAAGCCAGACTCCTGATTCACTTGTTTGTTTGTCTGCTTGCTGTTGCTGAACATGCTCTTTTGGCTGCCTTGGCAAATTGCTTCTGCTATAAATGGCTTCGTGTGGGTGTGAGTCCTAGTGTGCAAGTGTGTGTGTGTGTGTGTATGTGTGTGTATGTGTGTGTATGTATGTGTGTGTGTGTGTGGATTAACGCTTTATAAATTGTTAATTATAATGAGTCCAAGAGTAAGCGAGAAATAGACAGAGCGACAGAGAGAAGACGATGCTTAAGTCCCACAATGGGCAACATGATTTACATGAGAGCTTAGTATTTTATGCTTTGCACAAAACTAGAACAAATGATTTTGATGAAAATGCTGGAGCAGTAGAAGCATTAGTTCGACTCTGGCACAGGTCCAGTTACCATCCGTAGTCTTCATGCAATCTCAGTTCGCAATCCTTTCTACCCCTCATTATGAAAAGGATGTTATATGTAAGAGACGCGCCGCTGGCGCTAATCCGGCTGAGATTTTTATTTTCCGCATGAACAGCTCTGAGCTTCCATTGCCATGCACTGCAGTGCAACGAATGAAATAAAACAACAAACAGTCATTGAAACATAATATGTATAATGAATGACTGTGAGACAACATTTACATGACATCTACGTACATACCTAAATAGTTACATATTCATATCTGTCCCATGCTCAATATCAATATCCAGGGCCGGATTACTTAAAACAAATGATTCAACATGTTTTTATTTGAAGGTTAAAAAACTACTACGATGAAAAAATTCAAACAAATTTTTTTGTAAAAAAGTAATGTCAAAGAACTGCAAGCAACTAAGTTGGCTTAGTGGCTTTGCGAATACTGAATCATTAATCATGGGCAATTGATTGATATAAGTATATTTTAGTTTGTTCTTGATTTGGTCCTGTTTTTACCCCTCTGGCCATATTCTTCGACCCGAATTACTACAATCATAATCATAATCATGATTATAATGACAGCTTGCATTCAGGATAAAAAAAAAACAAACCCAATACAGAAAACAAAACAAACACAAAATACAAAAGACAACGAACTCGTTAGGGATTCCGGTTGCTAAAAATTATGGGGACGGTCGTTTTGTTGAGTAAGGGGACGAGGGCTAGGCACTTGCATAATTTATATGCAGCTCAAGTGATGATGCAAGCTTACAACTAAAAATTTCTGTTCATTTATAATGCAAATGCATATAAAATTCTGCAGCAAATTTTCTCCATATTGTCTTCAAGTGTCTTTACTTACTTGGCATTTTCCACAGGATGCGTACACACTTTTACACTGACACCCACGCATACACACACACATAGAGATATACACAGACACACACATTACAGACACGTGCTTAAGCAGATGATGATGATAGATTTGCGAACAATTGCCACGCTTCAAGCTGAACACAAGCTCTGCCTTTGCCTCTTTCCCACTTTTTCTGGCCCATTCGCCTCTCCTTTATCTTTGGGCACAATGCGGAACAATAGAAATAGATAAAAGACAGAGAAAGAGCAACAAAGAAAGTGTGAGTGAGGGTGAGAGAAAGAGAGAGATAGAGCGAGTAAGAATGAAAGACTAAGAAACTAAAGCGAAGTAAAGATGCTCTCTAACTTCATTTAGGAAACAACATTTTCCGTCCAAAGTCACGTTTCCTGCAAATCAAATTGCAAATGCCAACATAACCCATAAGGTATTGCCTTTTTTTGCTCACCTACCTAATCCCCAAAAACCCTTTGGGATTTCAGCTTCAAAAATGCCTACCAAAAATTTAAACACTTTGATTATAGAAGGGATCTAATTACTGCTGAATTTGAGAAGATTAAGAAAACAACAAACAGCTCACCGGAAAGAATATTTTGCCACAGACTTTCAAAGCATTTTGTAGTGTAAAAACATCTTTCAATACAACATCTTGTATACCTACAAGGAATTCAATATTTACATGGTAAATAAAATTTTTACCAATTTAAAATCGTTGCGATTTCGACGAACCAAAGGAGTTTTGATTTCACTAAATGAATTTAAGTTAGTGTTAGATTAGAGGAGGTTAAACGTTGTCATTGTATATACATGCTCTTTGAACTTTTTGCACTTTTTTGGTAAGAGTATTTGCAAATTGCCTCAGCATATTGTCTAACATTGTTCTTGCTTTGAAGGTTTTCATCTTCATTTTCAGCTACAGCTCCATCATCTTCATCGTCATTCTCTGCATTTGGTCTCCATGTGCGGCATTTGCTACTTTGTGATAAATTTGGCTCCATTTAATGCTGCAGTTACACCCACACGATCATAGTACTGCTCAGATTCAGATTCAGATGATTCCCACCCATAGTTCGCTTCTACTTTTTGTCATGGCTCATGCATGACACACAAATGCCAAGATATAATTTTTCAAGCAGCGGTAGCCGCCGGCGACGTGGCATCCCAACACAGAAGAAAAAAAAAGCACAAAAATTGTTTGGCCAAGTAAGTAAGTAGAAAAGTTGCAGATCATATTGCTTCCAGACCATTCCGAACATCCACCCAACACTTGGCCTGGCCAGGCCTAGATAGGGAGGCGCAGCAACGGGGAGAACATCAATCAAAATGCCAGGGGCACAGATTTTCACATAATTCTTATAGAGTTTGCTTTGTTTTTTTTTTTTTTTTTTTGTTTGTTTCCCACACCCAACCACCGCTTCATTTTGTTCATGTTGCTTTTTTATATAAATTTTATTAATGGCCCAAAAAGGCGCTTCGATAATGATAATAATAAAATTGTTGCCTGAATATTAATGATTAATTAAAAAAATACAAAAAGAAGACATATAAACGGAGGAGTGGGGGGATAAAAATAATGTTGATTTCTTCTTGTTGTTGTACTTGTCTTTTGATAATATTGTTTACTGTTGATATTGCTGTTGATGCTCGCATTAAAAAGCTAGCCAATTTGGTCCATTGTCAATTTGTTTGTTGCGGACAGCGTATCCACAATTTGTTGGCTCAATTATTTAGAACATTCAAAGTATCTAATTGGGATTGAGCTTCACTTCAGCAGTGGCCGCATTGAGTCGGGACTTAGTTGGCAAATTGCGCTCTTTCTTCTCCACAAAGATCTGATAGTGACCCTCGCCATAGCCAAAGCCATGCATGCTCTTATGAATGGCCTCCGGTATGATCTTGAAGCCACCGCGGCGTCTCTCTAACAGCGGTGAATCTTCTGACCAATTTTTCTCTTGCTCCAGCTCTGGCTCCTGCTGACCATCGGCTCCAGTCTTGTTCTCAATAATGCAAAATAGCTGCAAGCACTTGCGCATGATGTAGATCACAACGAGCATGATCAAATTAGTGGCAAAGAGATGCTTTCGCGGCGCTAGGAATAACATCCTGAGCCTTGAGGATGGGGGAAGCACTGGGTTTAGAAACTATCACAGTACAATGGAGGCGGCAACTAATCTTCTCTCTAACTGTATGCGGCTGACAGAAGTTCAAAACGTTGACTGAGTGAACGAATACTAAAGACATCTCATTATATATAGAGGCCTCACTTATTTCTATTAACTCTACCTAAGGCTTAGGTAGGTTTTTTCTTCTTCTCTTCCTTTTGGTTTATACCCCACAGCAGGTCAGGATCGAGTGTGTGTGTGTATTTAGACTGTACCTCAAATTGTAGGTAAGCCACAACAGTTGGTCTAGTCCTTCAGATTAGGTAATCAATGTGCAGACCAACCAAGCCAGCTAAATGTGTTTATGAGTTTGTGGAAAATATTAACTCGCAATTGCCTTATCGACAGGCTGCTTGAAATCCAACGAAAAATATAAATGCATACATTTATTCTCAAGTACGTAGTGCAGCAGCACAAGTTTCCGCTGTTTCCTACCTTCCAATGAAGCGACAAAGGTTTTCCTTATAGTTGACAATAAATGGAAATGCATGCACTCAAAAAAACTATTTTCTATTTCAATTACCAAAAAAAAACCTACACTAAGAGAAACTTAAGCAAGCAATAATAAAAAATAATTTCAAAATTCATGTAAATACCATTGATGAAAAAATTTTGTGAAACTTCACAATCATTCCTTGTAAATATGAAACGATTTCTCACAATTTCTCACATATTTGTTGTATCCTTGCAAAAAGGGTATATTAATATTTATTTTAGCCAAAAGGAAGAATCTCCGATCCGCAGGACGAGTTCATATAGCCATGTCCATCCGTCTGTCCTCCTCGACAATGTAAGCTACAGCATGTAGCCTATATACTGCTGTTGATGTATATCTCGGATTCAGCCGGATCGGACTACTATATCACATAGCTCCCATTAAAACGGCAAGAACGAACTATGATTTATCTGAATTACTTCGTTATTTTATTATTTTTTTATAAACAGTGTAAAAAGTAATATTTGTCAGTTTAATAACCCTATTAATGACCGTTCTATCTATCCATCGATATAGGATGACTAGGAATGATCGGATCAAAAATAATGTTGATTAAAAAAACACACAAGAATCTATAATTCTAGCAACTTCGTTCAAAATCGGATACCTATAACATATACCTGCCAAAAAAACATACGATAAAATACCATTTCGCTATAATGAAACTTTTAAGATAACGAATGGAATATGTTTTTTGTCGTCTTAAAATTCCTTCTGACTACATTCGTCATCCTCAAGTAAAATTCTCTCAGTGTATGGCTCACATCTCTTGAATCTTTTTGTGCAATGGCAGCAAACTGAATTTCCTCGACAATGTTGGCTGCTGCTTCTCAAAAAAAGTGGCATAAATTCACAAATTGAATATAAATAAATTTCCTGCCAGGCACACACACATACATATGTATATAAAACCCTTCTAAAAAATGAAAATCAGGGAAATAAATATGCTTCTAGGACGCATATATAAATTTTTTTGTGCATATGGCACGTGACACGCCCACCCAATGGCTACATTGACTGCGCCCAAAGCTTCAGTCAATTGAATTTGAATGCAGGCATCGACAAAAAATGAAAAACTTCACAAAAATGGGAGGGGGGAAAGATGAGAAGAAGACCATAAAAATGGGTAAAATATGTTGCCGAGCAGGAAAACGTATGGCTCGGCAAAACGAAAAGGAAACTAGAGAGCAAAGAGAAATCGAAAGACAAGCTGCGGCATGTCTAATCAATATTGCCACCGCACTCATTAGGGAGCCAAAAAAGTTTTACGGTTTTTACCTGCTTAAAATTCTCTTTCCCTTCATTTCTTTCTCATTCTCTCACTCTCGAGGGAGTGACGTGGACACAAAAAAGTTGGCTAACAGAAGACCTTCAGTGCAACAAAGTTATTGAAGGGGATGCTGCTGGTGCTGCTGCTTGGTCACCTTTTTCTTTTGCATCCAATAGTTGCACCCACATGCCGTGCCACATCCCGTTGCCACATTGCTGCCCCAACAATTTGCCTTCATTTGTTGACTTAATCATTTGATTGCGTTTTTCTGCATGCCACAATTGATTGAATTTGCTGCGCTAAACCCGGCCCGCACTCAACCCCTGACCAGAGCCAAGGCAAAACTTTTGGGCGTGTTCCGAGAAATCAGCTCTGGGGAAATCAAGCTAATTAGTTTAATTGATACTTTGGCTTGGCTTTTGGATTTCAATTTTTTTGTTGCCCCTTCACCCTGCCCGCACCTTTTTCTATTCCATATTTTTTTGCCGCTTGAGTTTTTCTTCTTTTTTGTTTGCTATTTTGTTTGTGACCTAGTGTATAGTATGGTAGAACACACAAATCATAGAAGGAGAAAGTTTTTGCCGCAGGAAGTGTTTGGACAGTTTTCAGATGAGTTTTATGTGGGTTAAGGTTACTGCGGCTGGATTAATCCTGATGGAAATATGCGATAGTACTATGTACAACAACGGAACGAGGGCAAGATAACAAATATTTAATGGAAATATTGAAATTGATTTTTGATTTGTATATACATAAATAATAATAAAAAATAAAAAAAAAAACTGTTGTTTTCGAAATATCGCGGCTTGAAGGCTTTTACCTTAAGCAAATCAATTGAGAATAAATTAAATTCACTCTCAGCATATATATCTATAGGAATAAATATTGTTTATATATAAATTTATATATGTATATACGTAAATATATATGTTTATATTTATGTGGCGCATGTGTTGGCATTTAAGATGAGTTTTTGATGAAACATAAATCGGAGGAACATGGTCGGGCACGTGCTTGGACAGACGAGAGTTAAACCATATTCCATTCTTGTCATGCTCTTGCTTAACGAGCGGGTATATTCGTTTGGCCCAGCAAGAATTAGAAAGTAATGGAATCTAAAAATTAAGTGATTATATATGTACAATGTACATGTATTAAAAGCTTATACACAAAAATTTAACGGGCAAATTCAGTTAGTTTTTTTAATTTAATGAATTAGTTGGAACTTCGCATTTAAATCGAAGCCAATATTTCGATA
This sequence comes from Drosophila insularis, assembly GCA_018903935.1. Classification (NCBI taxonomy): domain Eukaryota; kingdom Metazoa; phylum Arthropoda; class Insecta; order Diptera; family Drosophilidae; genus Drosophila; species Drosophila insularis. Next base: position 1,523,793 of record JAEIFP010000337.1, on the reverse strand, counting down.
ATGATTATAATTGTTAATGAAATTTACATTTATGTTTATAAACTGTTTTTGTTTTTTCAAATTACTACCAAATTGTTTTCAACAGAATTTTAACATTTAACGACATTCTAATTGGGCACGTTATTTTCTGAGTCTCAGTCATAGTTTTTTTTTTTTTTGATAATAATTTGAAAGTTGAGGCATTTCAGGTGCCAGGGTATTGTTTAGATCGACTCAAGGTTGGTTGTTGGTTTGTGCTTTTGTTTTATTTTTTGGCAGATCTCATAAATATTTATGATATGCCGCATTTCCATCTCTTCCATTGTTATAACTGATATATTTTTCTCTCTTTCGCGATGCGCATAAAAAAAAGACCAAAACCGACAAAAAAACAGCAAGGAACAAAAAAAAAGGTTGAAAAGGTGCGTTCATCTTAACCCCTCAACATCTCCGCCATTACCGTCATCACTACCACCTCCACCCCCGACCTCAACCATTTCTCAAGTCAGCCAGTTGGCCATAAATTATGCATTAAAAAGTTCAACGTTCAACTTGATTTTGATTGTGTTTTCTAGCGTAGTAATTGCGGCGACAGCGCGTGCCTTCCAACGAGCTCTCTAGCACCACCTGCCTTCCCACATCTCCCCCTTTCGGGTTCACTCTCTCTCTCTCCCTCTCTCTCTAAATCCGGAAAACTGTGATGGTGGGGCATACGACGGCATTATCTATGCTACCTGTCGCCAAAGTTTGTTGCTCGAGTTGCTTTCTGGTTGCTATTTTAAGGACATTATGCTACTGTTGCAACGAGCATTTGGGCAATGTCTGGGTGGTGGTTGTACAAAATTTATTTTAATGCGATTTGCATTTATTTCGCTTGGCAAAATCTTAGCCACCTTTTCTCTTGTTACCCCTCTCACACTCTTCCTTTATCTTTCTCTCTTGATATCTGTGTGACTAGAACAACAAAAATTACCCTTAATTCTATTGGAATTGCCATTTTCATTTCGTTAGACGTTGAACAAACTCTTGCCTCTTTATGGGCCTTTAACTGACCATAATGCTCCAACAAAACAAAAAAAAAAAGAAAGAAAAAAGAATAAAACTGTCTGTTTACTTGGCACAAACACAGAGCCAGAGACAGGCAGACAGACAGGCAGACAGATAGTTAGGAGAAGGATTGGGCTCTCGAAGAGAAAAAGAGAGACCATTAGGCGTAAAGATACCGCCGCCGCCATCATCAAACCCAAAACCAGGAGGAGGCCCATCTAACCAGCTTGCCGTGTGGTGCCTGCTGCCTGCCTGCCTGCATCTGCATCCATCAGACCAAACAATTTCCGTCAAATTTCCATGCGCAGACAAAAGCTTTTCACTTGAGTGCTACACAAAAGCCCCAATACAAAAGTGAGGAGACAAAGATGAGCTGAACCAGAGCTCCTGGCCATTGAGTTCTACGAAAATTGTATGCTCTTTTTAATGCAATCTAATTATGAGATTAAAAACTTTTCTACATTGCCACCTATTAGAAAGCAATTGATAATAAGGGCTTAGATAATGCGATCAACAATAGTGGAAAAATAAGTTTTGTTAAAACTAGATTTAAAATCATAGAAACTGAGGAGACAATTTATTCTTTATAGTAATTAAATGAAGTTTAACTGCTGGTAAAATAATTTAGTGTACTAAATGTTAGTTCGAGGTTATCAGATTTAAGTTTGAAAAATAATTTTAAATACACAAACATATCAGAACATTTTATATTCGTTCCGTATTTTAGAGTATATCAGAGAGGCCTCATCTGGTCATGGGTTGGGCTAAGTCTGTCTCCCATGGGCTCGTCTGTTTCGTCAGCTCTTTGGCTCCTTAACAGGCATATTTGAAGCCATTACTTTGCATTTTACACCTGACAACAAGGTAAGTAGAAGGCAGCTAACCAAAACACGTCGCTGGGCGAAGCAATGTCTGCTTGAAGCTGTCGTCGTCGGTGTCGGCGTCTTCGTTTCGCCTTGGCATAAATCCAGGCAGGTGAAAAAAAAATGTATATATGAACTAAATACAAGTATGTATGTATATACATATATTGGTATATCCGGAACAGGACCCGAACTCCAACCCGGACCCGACAAATGCAAATGAAACTGTAACGAAATGTTCAAGTAGAGGAAGCGGCAGTGTCACTGGCAACGGCAGCCAACTCAGGCAATTGTTATCTCAATGGAAGCCACATAGCGTCAGCGTTGGCATTCCGCCGAGGCGGCTTTGGTCATTAGCCAACTTTGCTTGACTGGACTGACTTGGCAGCTGATGGTTCAATCCGCTGATGTTCCAAGTCTCGTGCTCCTGATTCTGCTGGCCGGAGAGTGTCATTCAAATGTCATTAGCGTAGGTCTGTAAAGGCATTCAGAGAGAGTTAGAGAGAGAGAGAGAGAGAGAGAGAGAGAGAGAGAGAGAGAGAGAGAGAGAGAAAAAGAAATTGTGGATGCGATGGAGATGGGGAGGTCAAGCGTCAGCAGGTGAACAAGTAGCAACACCAACGTAATTTCATTTCAAAGTGCGAACACCAGACAAATTGCAGGCCAGACGCTAACAGGATCTCCGCACTTGTCCACGTGGCAGCTGCGTTTGATTAAACGTTGCCTGACCAACGTCCAATCGAGTTGGCAAAATAAACCCCCCCTCCTATCCCCCATTTATAGTTCTCAGTGTCCGTCTTTTGCTACGTACTTGTGGCCACTTTGATGCCGTCTAACGACGCTATTACTGGGTATATTCGGATTTCTGAAATCAACGGAAAAAATGTATTTTATAGGCTAATAAATGTTCCCGCCGCAGATGTTAACATATATGAATGCAGGATATCCCATAGTCGTTTTTGAGATATTTCCTGCGTGAGAAACATTTTTCTCCATTTTAATTGAATGGCAAATTAAATTGGTTTTGCATACTTTTCAGCGTCAGATTTATGATTTTCAATTGGTTATTTATCGCCAAAAACTATCGCACTACGACGATGAGTTAGAAAAATTTTCAATTTAGCACTCCACGAAGATTTATCGCTAGCCGCAGGCTCTTGCACTTTTGGTCTCTTCACAGACTAACAATTTTTAAATGCCAGACCCGAAAAAAAAATAAAAAGCAAAAGAAAACAAAAATTGAAAAGAATAGAAAACGTAAAAGACTGTGTACAAATTTATTGTGTAAACTGCTGTCGACAGCGGGGCATTTGATACAAAATGGATATTTGAATATGTTTTTATGAATGCTCGACATTTGTTTGTATTAGTGTGTGTATTTGAGGCTAAACTCTGACCGCCTGACTCTGACTCCCATACTGTAGCGATATATGGAGAGCTTAATAAATATTTATTGATATTTTTCGTGTATTAATGTTTGAATCGATTGCTAGCTAGTGGGAAAAAATGCAACATAAAAGCAAATCGAATTCATTTATATTTATTGCAATTGCCAATATACATTCCAGCAGGCAAACCAACTATCTAACCAACAGTCAACCCAATGGACATTCGCCAAAGTGCAATTGCAATTGCAATAACATAAAATCTCATAAAAATTACTAATAAAATATGAAAATCGTACTTTTTTTACCTTCCCCCATCTCTTTATCTCTCTCTGTCTCTCTCTCTTGCACAGCCCAGCCTCCCGGACTTTTGATAAAAAATTAATATATTGTAGTGATTTAGTTTAATAGCTCTTTTGAGGTCTCTTTTAGACTGTTTTTTGAATTCATATTCATTTTATTTTAAAGTAGAGAGGGAATTTGGATTGGAAAATAAAATTTGAAAATGCGACAAAGCTTCTAGATAAATGAATGCAAATCATTGAATATTAAATAATTTTTATGATAAATGAAGTAGGTAAGACATGTCGCCGACTTCGGTATACCATGCACCTTCGTCCTTACGGTCTGCCTAGTATATAAAACATGTTTTTATTCTGATTTAAGACATTAATAGGACTAATTAGTGTGCTGAGTTTGATTTTATTCTATATTATGGATTATTCTATTATTATATTATATTATAATTATCATAATCTCCGCGCATACTTAGCATATTTCACCTTATGGGTGCATGGTATAAAAAGTTATGGTGGAGCAAAAATTTTATCCAATTAATATAATAGAAAGAATCCGTGAAAGAGAAGAAAGCGAGTTATAAACTATATGCAAAAGACTAAAAAATATATTTTACTAGAAAATATAATGATTTGTATAAATGAAATGAATTTTTTCTTTTCTGATCACACAAACAGCAAATTCATGCGTAAAAGATTAATTAATTTGATGATATTAGCAAAAGTTCTTAAGAAATCAGCTTTATCGCGCATATTTGTTTAAGTTTAAACTTTAACCCTGAATAAGCTGAAGAGAACTTGTTAATGACAAAGTTCTTTTTGTTTGTATGGACTCTGTCTCACTCTATCTTTTTCTGTCTCCCTTTCTCTCTGTTTGTTGATCATGCAAAAGCTCTCTCTCGATGTTTCTCTCTCTTTTAGCGTTTCACTCATTATTTTAATAATTTTTGATCAGTTTCTCTTGTTCTCTCTGTTGTTCAGGTGTTTTGTTGTAGTTAATTTGCCAGATTAAAGTTCATTTTCCCTTTACTTCAGTTTTAGTTCAGTTCACTGATTCGTGTACTATTTGACTTCAATTTAATCAGCGTCACTCAACGTAAAATTATTTAGTTTTATTTGCGCGCTGTTGGCGTGCACTTCTCTCTAGTCACAACACTAGTCTCTAGTATCTTGTACTAACATAAAAATAGAACGGAAATAAAATTTATAAATATATTCTCCAACGCGTGTCGGAGGGATAGAGAGACAGAGCGCTGATTGTGTCATAAAAAGCAAAGCGGACGAGCAGACAACAACTATGACAGAAAGCAAACAAACTGAGCAACATGAACAGGTAATTAGACGAGAGTAACCGAGAGGCATGTGGGGAGGTCGATTAGTCGATCCATAAACAGTTATTAGCTAGCCCCTCCGCCGTCACCTGCATATGGGCATTCGCATTGCATGTGCGATGATGTGTTATCAGTCGCTGTCGTTGTCGTTGTTGGGCTAATTGATACCCATGAAATCCCCCAAAGACCAAAGTAAACACGTTCAGTTTACATTTTTTTGTTTTGTTATTTGTACCTTTGAACTATAGCAATGCATTCTCACGATTTGGTGTGTGTGTGCGTGTGTGTGTTATCAACTTGAACGATTGATTAGATTTCCCCAAGCAGTTATTGAAACGAATCAAAGTCAATGCGACCACAGCGGCGGCGGCTACTGAAAAGTTACCAAAAATAAAACCTTAAAAAAAGTGTAATGATTACTACTCTTCAGACCCTGTACTATAGACCATGTGTGTGTGGGTGTGTGGGTGTGTGTGTGTCTGTATTTGTGGGGATTGTGGGTAGCCTTTTGTTATCAAGCTCATTAGGAGTTCATCAAGCTTCCAGTCAGTAAAACTTTTCAGACTCTGTAACCACAATCGAAAGTCTCGTCACACTTGAAAGTATTTTGTGCTAATTTTCAAGTTGAGCGAGCGAATGAACACAAATTGAAAAGCAACAGCAACAACAACATCAAAAAAAGTGTCGTCCAAAGTTTCTTCTTTTCGCACAAAACTACGAAAATCCATTTGTCGCAAAATTTAAAGTTTGCATGAGCAACCAACACCAACACATCCAGTCAATTGCAGCCTCTGAACGAGCGATGATATCGATTGGTTTGAGTTTCAAATTGAACAGAGAGTGAACAAAAAAGAGAGAATAGAGATGATAAATTGTTGCAAGCAATGCGTTGTGGGGCATGTCCATCAATTCACACCTGGGTCGTAGCCAATGTCGAAGTTGATGGTGATGCCGAGGCCGACGTCTCCTCTCAAGTGTCAATTGTCTGAATTTTTTTTTTTTTCAATACGAAACGATTGATCAAATTGCTAAAGCCAAACGAATATATACAAGTTTTTCTAGAGGCTGACAATTTATAGTTTCAGCAGATTACAATCTATACTAAACTATATAAATTGGATAATCCTATTTCCTGTTTTTCAAAATGAAAAAAGTAAATTAACTCAACTAAGCGAATTGGAAATTCGTACTTTTATATTTACCATAAAAATAGAAGAGAGATACCTAAACAGAGAGAGAAAGAATAATGTGAGTCTCGATAACTTTTCTAATTAATGCGATTATCAACTAAGTAATAGAAGCAGAATAATAGCGAAGGGGGAAAAAAAGTTTTTCTCTTATATTATTTACTAAGTAATAAGATGAAAATGGAAATAGAGAGGGATGATTAATATTTTTACTATTAAATGAGTTTAAAATAGAGTCTTAAGTGTCAATTGTTTCACCTCATTTTTGAATCTCGATATTAATTCTACAAATAAGTAATAAATCAAAAGGCTTAAATAAATTGAGAATAACTAAATCTTGTTACATTTACCAAGAACTAAAGAAGAGTCGAGTACAAGAGGTGTGTTCCAAAAGATGAGTTGACAAAATATATCTTAAGGATTCTCTATTCCTTCAGTTGGTTCATTTTAAACCATTTTTAATCCTTTAGAGCAAATCAGAAGTATTCAGTCAAAAGTCATTTGGAAGCTTCTGAAATACAGTGAAACCTCGATATAACGAATCTGAGGGGGATCGCAAAATTATTCGTTATATCTATTGATTCGCTATAGGTACTGAAATGTAAAACCTTAGTTTTTTCAAGGGACTTAACAAAAAATTCGTTATATTGGGTTTTTCGTTATAACGAAGTTCGTTATATCGAAGTTTCACTGTAGTTATTTTCTTTCATCGTACAGAAAGTGGAATAAACGTTTGAATACTCGATGGAACATTTCTATAGGTTTTTAACTCTAACTTCTATATCGTTTGTGTTATACAAAATTTAGTCTGATCGACTGAAATTCGGAAACAATTGAATAGTAAATAATATTCTTATTACTTGACCGCTTCTCGCACGGAAATATACATATACTTAGCAATTAGCAGATAATTGGATTATACTGCGAATGAATGGATTTGTGTGTGTGTGTGTGAGTGCGGACATCAAATGACATGGCTATACTGCCATATACAGTGAAACCTCGATATAACGAACTTCGTTATAACGAAAAACCCAATATAACGAATTTTTTGTTAAGTCCCTTGAAAAAACTAAGGTTTTACATTTCAGTACCTATAGCGAATCAATAGATATAACGAATAATTTTGCGATCCCCCTCAGATTCGTTATATCGAGGTTTCACTGTAGTTGATATTAATCTGCATGCAATCAAAGGAGAGCCCATTTAATGCAACAACATAACCAGAAACTAACCAACTAATTCCACACCGAAGTGATTAATGTCAAAGATGCCGACACTGTCCATCCCTAAACAGCCACGCCTCCTTAGGTAATTCCAAATATTCCCCCAAATATCCCATCCATGCCACAATAGCAAAAGCAACAACAACAACATCAGCCACACCCAAAAGGCATATACAATGTTCCCCCGTGGCAATTAACAACTAACCCACTTAATAATTCCATCTCACCTACCTATCTCTCACTCACTCACACAATTTGTTTCCTTCTCACTCTCACTCACTTTTTGGGTTTTTGCAGGAACCGATGGACGTGCGCATCGATATGCCGTGGGGCTATGTGGTCGGCCGCTGGTATGGCAATCGGCAGGTACGACCCATACTTGCCCTACACGGCTGGCTGGATAATTTAGGAACGTGGAATAAACTGCTGCCATTGTTGCCCAAACACCTGGGCGTATTATGCATTGACCTGCCCGGGCATGGTTACTCCTCAAAATTGCCCGAGGGGATTGCTTATCATTTTGTGGACTACCTGTGCGTGATACTGCGCATCATGGAGGAATATGGCTGGGAGAAGGTCTCACTGATGGCCCACTCGATGAGCGCCATGTTGTGTTTCATATTCGCATCTTTATACCCTCATCGCATGGACATGCTGATCAGTATTGATATAGTGAAGACACGGTATCGTAAACCACCATCACAGATTGATTACCTGCGCAGCAATATCGAGGGTTATATGGTGGAGGATGAACGTTTTGCCAATGCAAAAAGACAGGAGCCACCCTCGTATACCTATGCGGAATTAGAGGAGGTTCTCTTCAAAGGTAGCAGTCGTTCGGTGGCACTGGACAATTGTCATCATATACTCGAACGAAATGTTAGCAAATCGACGAAATATCCCGATAAATATTTCTTCTCTCGCGATGGGCGTTGCAAATATTATACGGAATTCCATACCAGTCCACCATTTGCTGCCGAATTGGCAAGAACAATACGCAACGTGCCCTATTGTGTGATCAAGGGTTCCGAATCAGATTTCATTGATGAGCAAAGTGACGAGGTTATCGAAATTTTACGTTCCAATAATCCGCACTTTGAGTTGCACGAAGTTGAGGGAACACATCATGTGCATCTCAATAACCCCCATGGGGTGGCTGAGATTATCAATCCGTTTATAATGCATCATAGACCGCCGCAATTGGAAACTTGGACAGTGGACAATGTGGACGGCGGAGAGGCACTACCGGCATCAGTTCAGGAATTCAAACTCACCGTGGAAGACTCTGAGAATGTGAAGCGGAGAAAGAGAAAAAGTAACCTATAGCTGTTGCAATCATCTTTAAACGAAACGTTATGGACTGGGATGAAAAAGAAGTTAGCAGCAGCGCAAAACGAACTACTATGTCGTGGCTTTCAAATAGTTGGAATATAACAAAATGACGTGTTTTTCTTTTTAGTATAATTCAAATATAAATGTTAAAAGCTAAACATCGTTTAAGACTTTATTGCAACTATACAATAATTTATGCAAAGCTTATTCAAAAGAATGTTTGCGACAGAAACTAAAGAGTAAAGGGATAGTCAATACTTAAGTAGCCGTAATATTTAAAGATTCTAAGAGCTTTACGAAAACTGAACCAGAAAGAGATAGCTAGAAGAGTCACAAAGCAAAAACAACGATCGCTCTTCTATGTAGGTTTAGTGCAATATTTAGTTCAGTAAAACAAGTTATTAAATCAATTTACTAAATTTAAAAAAACGTTAAGAGCATCCTATATAATCTGTAAGCTTTTTGTTGTTTATTTCGATTTAAATTGAATTTATTTATTTTACTTTTTTCATTTTGCGGCAAATTTGCGGTAATTTCAACCACAATATGTAACCAGAAAATTGTAGAGAATGATGCCGTAAGAAGGTTAACCTGCATTTTATATATATATATATTATATCTACCGCCGCCTAATGCCATTTTGGCCCTACACTCAGTTAATTCTCTAACCGCAGTAACATATTGAACACACAGACTAACACACACACACAGCCAGCCCTAAACGTAAACGGTTTAAATAATTTTCGCTTTTGTTGTATTTTCTTTTTATTTTGTATTTGTATTTGCGCTTTTTTTTGTTGTTCTTGTTGTGTACACCTTTTTTCGATCAATCAATTTCGGGTGGTAGCCATTTAATTTTCGCTTTAATCTTTTGGGACGCAGTTCATTGGCCACTTCATTAGTGATAAGGGAGCCTGAACCCAAACAAAGGATGTGCCCGGGCGCCCACTTAAAAACAATGGCACAGCAAAAACAAAAGAAGAACGATGCTTAAAAAGCTACCACTGCCTGCCACCCACTACTCTTCAATCTTCTCCTCTCATCGGCGATATGTATGTGTTTATTTGAGTGTGTGTGCGTGTGTGTGTGTGTGTGTGTGTGTGTGTGTGTGTGTGTGTTCCGTGTGGCAGCATTTTCCAATGTGCGCCGCGAGGTATACTACACTAAGCAAGCAAACCGCCAGAGTGACAGAGATAGAGAGTACTCCGATATCGAATCGTGGGAGAGTCCCATCCCATCTCATCTCATCCCATCATTTTCCATCTCGTCTCATACCATTCCTTGGGAAAATATACAAATTTAACGTTTTTATTGCCATTGCACGTTGCGCCGGGTTTTCTACGTAAATTAAATTAGGTAGGTCCGGAAAAATTCGTAGCTGAAAAGCGGGCAGTGTTGAGAGCGCGTTCATCGTTCGGCAATACGATTACGTCTTTTTTTTTTTTGGTTTTTTCTGTTCTTTTTCGTTCTTTCCGTCGTAACGAAATTGATAGCGGATATAAATGTTTAATGTTTTGGCAATAAAAACAACTGTGGCAAAGGGCTGTGGTCCAAAAGGGGGTACACGGTTTGTTGGTGGGGGTATTGTGGGTTTTTTCTTCTTTTGGGAAATTGCGGTTTTCAGCGAGCACTGATAAAGCGACTTTATGATAAATTCAGTTTGCGGTTAACGCGCAATTTAATTTGCTTAAAAATCAATAAAAATCATTAATGTTTCGGTTTTTGTGAAAGATTAAAGTTTTTTTCCCCTTTCTCGACGGGGCTTGGCTATCAAGAAAAGATAATCAAAAAGACCCACAGCGAGATGGTTGGGTGTGGCTTGACAGTTAAGATTTTTGCCTAAATTATAATACTCATAAATAATTATGAATTATGCCCAAAGGGATTTGAATAGCAGAATCCTTTGATTTTATTATTATGATACGCAACTGCGACCAAAATTTTATCTTAGTATTAAAGAAACGTCAGAGTTTTCTTAACCCAATTCGACTACTAACTACAAGTTAAAATTCAGTTGACAATATTAGAAAATCTTTAGAACTACACTGCGAAAAATTCCTGTTTTATTTTTTCATTCATTTCAATCATTAAACGGAGGAGCAAGAACTTCATTAGACTTTAAATATCACAGCTATTCTTATAGAAGTTATCTCAGAAAAAAGTTTAAGTAATAGCACTCAGAAAAAAGAAACTAGAAAATTACAAATGACTATTGAACACATGACGCATCAAATTATGAATCTATCTCTCAGTGTAATGATCTGTAGTTGTGGTTCTTTTGTTTTATCTGCATAAACTTATTCAGGCATATGTGACAAATACGCCGAGAAACGAGAAACTTTTCCTATTCTGCTATTGTTATTGTGTTTAATTATGGTGTCACTTGTTCCAGCTACGAGCTGCGTTTATCTTATCTCAGTTCGATTGAAAGACAATTTGTAAAAGATGCGCTATCTGGAGCCACCGATATCTTTTACGCTCGAAAGGCGGTAAATGCATTTCGTTTTTTCTTTTCCCCCATTTCGATTTCAAACAGATGTAGAAGAAGTTATATTTTTGTAAACGAAATTTCGACCGAGATGCTGTTGCAAAAGAAAAGGTTACTCGAATTGTGGCACCGTTTCTGTAGCATGTTGTGCCTTGCCGATTTGGTGGGTGAGTTTATTTCGTTCTGGAGAAGTCAATTACCTCATCTATATATCATATTTACCATTTAGTGTTTGCCTGCTTGTGGGGAAGTGGATTGTCCCTGGGTTATTATATGAAATCAGCCTATGTCTATGATAACCTGTGGCCACATTGGTATGCTCTGGTTGGTGGATTAATGGTTTTGGCCTTGGCCCTGGGTTGGATTCTGCGAAAGCATAATAGACAGCAATATAGTTACGATCATTACTATATCATATTCTATGGTTTATTATGCTCCTTAATGGGAAGTTGCTTTATGCTTAGCAGACAATTGGGTAAGATATGGCAAGTTTAAATGGAAAATTGTTATTCCATTTAATTTGCTTTTCTTTCTTTTCAGCCGTCAGCTTTTACTTTAGCTTTGTGGGTCTAAGTGTGTTGTATCTAGCAGGATTTAGTTATGTGAATTTGCGAAGTGATGCTTCAGGCATGCGACCAGCTAGAATATCTCTGGCAAATGCTTTACACATGTGTGGTTTGGCCAGCGGTTTTGTCATCTTTAATGAATTTGAGCCCCAGCAATGTGGTCTGATCAGTATGAGTGTCTATCTCATATTGCTAGTTTTGGTCTGCGTTAATGAATTGCTCCAGCATTTGGGTATCCATGACTATAAGCAATCCAAAGATTTGGTTTTCAATCTATTAAACGAAGAGCGTATGGTCTTTCTACCACGTAAAGCAGTGTTGGCCCAATTCGTGGGACGCCGGGACTATCAACTGTTGGCCAGTCGCCAATGGTTAGTTTTGCTGCTTGGTGGGCTACTGGTGACTCTTCAACGCTGCTGTCTGCTTTATTCTCCCGTGTATTTGCAGCTCATGTGGAGCTCTACAGCAAGTTATGTCCAGCGTTCGCAGTTGTTCACACCTTTCGTCCTCTATGCCGCAGGCTGTGTCTTGGGTTCACTTCTGCTGCTTCGTTATACACCCAAGCTAGTCTATTTGCTGTTTGGAGTTATCAAGTTAACATTGATAGTGGCTTTGCTGTGCATTTGGAGTGAAGATCAATCAGAGAATTGCTTTTTGTTCCTTTGCTTGATTTATGCTACTATGGGTGTAATATCTAGCCAAGCATTGCATTGGCTTCTCGAATGCTCACCATTTCTTTATACAGAGCTATGTGTGGCTCTGGGATTTGTCATTCAACTTGGCGTAATGGAGGCCTTCAAGTACGAAACGAACGTTGATGATGTGTGGACTAATCTTTTGGTTAGCAGCTTGATTGCTCTCCTGCTGACTACATTGGCCATTTTGGTTGTGGAATGGCTGCAGCCACGTTCAGCCAGTCTTGTCGATGTAAGAAATCGCCTCATGGGCATTCGTCGTCTCTCACAGCCGCAGGAGCAAACACAGTTTTGGCACACAAATCACTTTCTGGTCCACAACAAGCAGCCGCATGAATTGCAATCTGTGCAATTGGCTAAATCTCGAATTTTCCAGCAATATCCGATTTCTAGCAATGACATTACCGACGTCGATGTCGATGCTGCCAAAACCACGGACAAGTTTTGATAATAAAATGGTTTTTACGTTTTGTACATGGCATTTTGGTTTTATTTTTAGCTTAACCAACGAACCAACCAAACAACCAACCAACAGACCATAGACCCCATCCATTTTGGGACCATTAGTCATCGCATTGCCCCAATGGACTCGCTGCCAGAGGAGAAATGGGAGTGGGAGGGGAAGAAGAACAAGGAGCTTCCCTCTGTCGCTTGTCGCAGTTTTGTTTATCTTATCTCAAAAAACCAACGGAAGCGTGCCCAACTGGGTAACATTTTCTCTGGCATCTTATCCTCTCTCTCTCTCTCTCTCTCTCTCTCTCTCTCTGTCTGTATCTCTGTCTCTCTATCTTTTTTCCTCCACCATCGTTATTGTTTATTTTGCTTTTTTTTTCTTTTTATATTGAAGAAGTTTAAGAAATATATATACTTTTAAGCGAACTCTCAAATAAGTGTTTGCAATTGCCAACTAAAATTGCAAACTGAAGAGCTGGCAATCGAACTCGATGGAAATTATTCGGAATAAATAATTTGTCCATTGTTGTCACATATCATTTAATAAGCGACTTTAATGGTTTCCCTAATTATGCATGTAAAATATATAACGCCAACTGCTATTACCCTTACGCTCACACACATGCACATATCATTATCATTAAAAAACACACACACACACACACATTCTTTTGTCTAAAGGATTCTCGTGTTAAGCGCATTCTTATACGCCCACAGCGCAAAAGCATGCTAGAAATTTTTTCGTGTTTTTGTTATTACACTCGCCTGTAGCGTTTTGATGAGGTGCAACATCCTTTCGCCCAACCTTTCGTAAGCTTTGCCTCCTAGAACCAAAAACCTCTTGAAAGAGCACGCTAATTAGTTGAAGTTGCGCTGCAAGTGTTGCAGTTAATTGACTTTTGACGACGACCCGTTGTCGTTCTCTGTGGTTAGTGGGTTACACAGAGATACAGAGTGTCTAAAAGCGAAAGAGTAAAAGAGAGGCAGCTAGGATATAGTTGGCTTACCGTTATAAGCATTGCCATTGCTTTTTATGTGAATGCTTTTTCATTTTTTTTTTCTCATTTCGTGTGGTTCTTTTTTTTTCATTTTGCAGGATTTTTCTAAAGTTCACTTTTGGATTTACTTCTCGAGATGCTTATGAATTCAATGAAGCAAACACTAAGCTCACTCTTTCAAGGCACTGCAGCAGCAACAGCATTTGCCTTGCACTTGGCCAGCAAAACTGGCAAAAGGAGTGAACCTACAAAATGGGGAGACGACAACGAGAGAAGTAAGTAAAAGTGGAAAATGTGAGACGAAGAAGGAGAAGAATGTGTAGCCATTTCGAGGATCCTTGGAGCCAACTAAATAGTATCAACTCGTTGGCCTTCTTAACAAGATTTGTTCAGTAATTACGCATTAAATAACTCTGAAAGATGCTGCAGAAGGAGACGAAGAAGCGAATGCGTTTGGGTGCATAAACATTTCGCGTCTTGGGCCATAAAACTAAACACATTGTGTTGCCATTATAATAAATTCAGTTTTAGAAAGCAGCTGCAGAAAGTAATAGCCCCACCAGCAGTAAGTAAAAAAATATCAAAGAAGCTTACTTCGACTATGCCGAAATTTATATACCCTTGCAGTCCTTGGTGATACTATTTTTACATGTTCAAAACTCTTTTTCTGTAACTCAATAATCAATACACAAACAAAACATTCAAATTATTACTGCTATTGCCATTGCAATTTTTTTCTTTTTTTCCCTTATTCCCTAAGCAAACCACGGCACGCATACACATACAGTTTATGTAGCGTTGCTTCTGTATGTGTGTGTGCTTTGCTGATTCGAGCAGTAACGCAATAAAATTTTGGAATCTTATGCTTTATCTCCAAAACTATCACATTAATTAATTTAATAGCGGTATTCCGGGAGATATGTTTTGTATTTTTCGTTTGCTTAAAACCGATATTCTCGTTGTTACCTATTAGATATCTCACTCTCTCTATTTCTTGCTAACAACTGCAATGACGACAACGCTCTGCGGAGTGCATTTAATTTTACTGAAGCGGCCACTTAGTGGCTCTCGACAAGGCAGACTCTCGTTGTAGTTTCTATTACACTCGTTTCTGTTGCTATTGTTGTTGTGCATAAATTAAATTAAAGCTGGGCTAGAGCCAGCGAACCACCCGTGAACCAGACCCACCACAGCACAATTACTCAGCGGACACAGGCGCCTAAATCATGTCGCAGGGCAACATGCCCCTTAGCCTACCCATCTGCTCCCTCCTGCTCTCTGCCCTGACCTTCAGACATTTGTAAATGTGTAAACATTTTTCAGAGCCACCAACCCAACCCAATGTACCCAACCATCCCATCCCATTCCATTCATTTTAGCCACCCACATTATAACGTACCACACGACACCGCACCACATACGCTGAAACATAAGTAGGCATCAACCCATCCTCTTACCCACCCCCACCCACTTTTAGTCATGTGTCACAGATACTTTGCACTGATTTATGCAAATTGGCTTTTGCCTGGAAGGGATGGAGTGAAAAAATCATGAAAAATCGTTAATTGTGTAAAGTGCTGGACGTTTTTCATTAAAGTTTTCTCTCTCCCACAGACACACACACACACATACGTAAAAAAGGAAAATGAAAGAAAACACTCAAGTGGTGTGAGGTCGGACCCTTAGTTTTGGTTCTGTATGGGGGTGGTATTCGACTGTGCCGACTCTTGGCCTGTGACTCTTAGCAATTATGTAAATTTGTAAAAGCGCAGCAAAAGTTAATGCAGCTTGCCTGCATATTTGCATTAAAATTGATGCACTTTAAAACATTTGGATGGGCCCAATACCCTGTGCAACAGAATAATCCAATCTACAGGTTGGCTATGACGATGACTTGATCCTGGGGATTATTTACGACATTTCCCTAGTTATCAATTGCTTAATTCCAGTCCCAAACTCTACTCCTTTTGTAGAGTTCTGGAGTAGGAAGTGCAATCTTGTCATACAGAGCGAATATCGTGTATGTAGTCGACTTATTACTTTTATGTATGAAAAGATGGCTTATATTTCAAGGGAACTCAAATAGAACCAATTGTCGTTTTATAAATAACAATAAACATTGAGATAATTAATAGAATTCAATAAAGTCATATTCCAAACGTGCATAAAAGTTGTATAAATTTAATATAAACATTTCGAGTTGGTCATTTTCAAACGCTTCTCTTAGTTTTAAACCAATTTTTCTTTTGTGGGGTATCAAAATAGTCGATTCTATCTAAATTATTTGTAAGTTTCATTTGTGTTTTTTCGTTTTTTTCTTCTTTTAGTTATTTTTTCTTATCGCTGGCCATTTTTGTTTGTGCAATAATTTTATGCAATGTTGCTTGCAACAAAGTGCATTTTAAATGTCTGCCCCATGCGATTTGAGTGTTAATTTTTCATGACTCAGCGAAAACCAAAGAAACGTGGCAAACAGAGAGGGAGGGAGCGCTGGTGAGTGAACGAAAAATGAGAAAGCTTATTAAATTAGCTTGTTGACGGAATTTTTCAAGTTTCTTTGGCATTTTATTTTTGAAATTTTTCTTCTTTTTTTGGCAATTGGTTAATGTAAAATTCCTTTTTGAGGCATTAGGTTTTAATTAAAGGTTTTTCACTTTTCCCGTTTGTAACGTTCAAAGCGAAGGTGTGGCAAATGACAGGACTCTGTAAAATATCGTAAAATGAAAATTAATTTTACACAAAACAAAAACCAAGAATTGATGACGGCGAAGGGTAAAAAATTGAATATCAAATATATGTATAAACAGAAAAACATATTTTCATCTTCCCACACAAAAGATGAAAATCTTGGTGGCGTATACTTAATATTGTGTGCGGCCTTTAATCAAACAGCATGCAATGAATAATCCGATGAATATAAAGCCCTATTCGAACGTAAACTTGTGTCCCCACCTTTTAGTCTCCCCCTCTCTCTCTCTCTCTATCTCTGTCTGTCTCTCGTTGGTCCCCTTCTGTCTATGATGGCAATTACTCAAATTCCAACGAGTTCCCATGAAAATTATTAGCCACTCGAGCGAAAGCGAAAACGCTGAACGAAATTGCTTTGCTGCAGTTTTTATTTGCTGAAACGAAAAAGTATCAAAGGAGATGAGATAAGATTTATGCATTGCAAAAGGAAAAGTAAAAAGATGTTTGCAAGGTGTGCGACGGTTGACAGATGAAGTTTAATAAAAAAAAAAGAAACTGAAAAAGAAAAAAAATCAAGCAACACAAACTACATTCACGTGGGCATAAAAAAGGTTATGAGCAAGTAAAAAACAAAGAGGGCGGCAGGAAGATGGAAGGTGTAGGGCGCCAGGCAGGGCAAGAAACAAATCTAGAAGCAAAGCCATGGCAGAGGTTTTTATGTGGAGCTATAAATAAAGCAATAACATCATTTTGAAGTATCTCATTACGTGTTACGGGCGGCTATGAGTGCTGCCACTGCCATTTTTTACGACAGACACATACACTCACACACTCACACGCACACACACTCATACATATATACTCAAAAACACTCAAATACTCCTCGAGTAGTTTTTGGCCAAAAAGTATGCCACAAAATGTTGGTTACTGAGTTCCAACCAAGAGCCATTTATGCAAAAGTTTTCTACACTTCTAACCTCCTCTTTTAACCACACCCCCTTTTTCCCGCTGCCTTTCGCACATTTTGGCCTATGCCTTTTTGGCAATTAGTTTTTTGGCAATGGCCACACACACTCACATTAAAGACATCCTCCCTGATTCTCTGATTCCTTTTCCTGCCTTTTAACCGAATTCTACTCCTAACTCACTGGCTTCTAAGGGCCATCAAAATGATGATGGTCAACTATCAAATGGCAAGACACACATTTGCACAGCTGCCGCAATTAGCACGTTTCGCACATTGATTTGAGAGTCTTTCCTTCTCTATCGCCATTTCGGGTTTTTTCTTCTTTTCTCTCTTTCTGTCTAAGTAATAGTGTTGGGGGCAACTTGAGAACTCCATGCTTGAAGTGGTGTGATATCGTGTAATGTAAATGGGTGGGGGGTTATTAAAATACTTTTTGGTTGTAATTATTAATTATATAATAAGTCGAATAGCCATGCCCCATTGATTCGACATGGAGTTCTGTTTGAGTTTTGGATTTCACTTAACAACCCAACAGAATATAACGCAAAATAAGCAATGGCCCTTTTTATACTCTTGCAAAAAGGGTACTTTAGTTCTGGTCAGAAGTGCGCAGCGCCTAGAAGGAAGCATCTCTGACCATGTAAATATTCATAATCAGCATGACGAGACGAGTTCATATAGCCATGTTCGTCCGTCAGACAGACGGACATGGCTAGATCGACTCGGTTGTTGATGTTGATCAAGAATATAATCGGGGTCGCAAAAGCTTCCTTCTGCCACATATATTTTGCGTTGGCCTTAAAATTAGGTACTCTAAAAAATTGTATTTTTTGTGATATAAATCATCCGTCCGTTGTTAAGTTGATTGGAGTGTAAAACATTTGGCTTATGTAAACAATCCTTCCCACATTAAACAATATTATAAAACCCCTGAAAATTGAATTTCAGTGAGTTTGGGAGCTCTCAACACTCATTCGCATTACTTTTAAGTGAATGTAGACTATTTTTCAAATATATTTGAATTAAATTTCAATAATTTAAAAGACACAAATAAATTAAGGAACATTTCGGTTTGACTTTTAACATTTTTTTTTGCGCCATTGTGAGAATTGTCTTGTCTGTTTCTAGATTTAGACGATTCTTAACATATTCATTCTTGTTCTCTCGACGTTGTACGACTCACATAATACACAGAGCATTTTTTCATGCCATTTGCATAAAATGCCAATTTTATTTATTTTATCGCCTAAGAAACATCGTTTCCTGCTGCTACTGCTGCTGATGAAAGAACCTCATTTATTTAGTACGTCAGCATTTTTCCGCTTTAAACTGATAAGGAAGTCGTTAAGTTTATTTAGTTATTTTATTAAATCTTGAGTCAATTTTAATTTAAGACAATTTTTTGTTATTTTTTTGAAAAGACTTTTTGGCTGCCAGGCAATTATCGCCGAGAAGGCGAACAAAGGCCGCTGTCTAGACTGGGTAGCAAGTGGAAATGAATCTGGCTAACAGAACCCCTTGGACATTCCCATACACACACGTGCCTGACAGCGCCAGACACGACGACGTTGCCTGTCAGCAACGTCAACAGCAGTAGCAGCAGCAACAGCAGCAGGCACTTTCTCTGTGTCTCTTTCTCTCCTGCTCTCTTTTGGATTTTTTGTTAAACTGTCGCTAAAGAAAATTCAAGGAAAACTGACAACACAACGCCTAAGCAGAAATTACAAATTGAAAACTGGCTTGTCAAGTAGACGGAGAACTGACAAGCGCAACGGGAAATGTTGTTAACACGCACACCATTGCCATCAGCAGCAAAAGATAGAGAGAGAGAGAGAGAGAGAGAAAGAAAAAATGAACCAATGTGACCCACTGTAACTCGTACCTCAGCCCAACCCACAGCTAGTCCTGTTTGTGACATGCGTGTGTGATGCCTCGCCACTTAGTTTCGATCAAGTTCAAAAACTTTACATTTTGCACTTAAATGTTCCGACAATCAAAAGTGAAACAAGTTTTACCAACATCCTTTCAAATATCCCTTCTAACGCGCTATCCCTAAAAGTAAGTTGAACAATATTTTTGCACATTGCATTTTGGCAGTTGCCTTGCGTTGAAAAGTTTACTTTGCTGGTAAAGTTTTGTATGCAACTCCCATCTTATGGTTAACCAAGAGAAAATTGAGCTATGATAGACAGAGCCAATGTCCTAAACTAGTAAAGATTTTTCACCAAAAAAAAACCGAAAATAAAACCACCAAAAAAGCTAAAAAAAGGAAACCAATCAGCTTTCTTATATGATCAACGACAGTAACAATTTTAAACATGGTTCGAATCTAAAGGAAATCTGTTTGATTTGATTAAAACACATTGTTTAAAGTAATATAATAATTTAATATAATACTTCAAGTATTCTTTATTTTTTTTTTTTTGGTTTGGATTTTCTCAGCTACTTTCATTTAAAATTGAAACCCAGCGAAGTTTTGTGGACAGTTTCTTCTTGCTTTATATTTCGATTATTTATATGTAAAATTCTTTGATACTTTTTATACAAATTGGCTAGATCATTTGAGGCGAATAATTCTTAATTATTTATTGGGGATTTCTGAAATACGCATACTGCAGGGTTCCCATTTATATTGTTGAATTGAAGAAATTTAAAGAAACAAGAAAAGTCTAAATGAATTTCGACATTCAAAATGGCATTTGTTTATGGTCATTATACATATATCTTAAAAAGCAAGTTAGGGTCATGCTTAAAAAGGGTTTAAAAATTGGTTTAAAAATACAGTAGATTAAAAGATTTCTCTTAATGTTTTAAATAGTCTCATAAACTTCAAAAGCCGTTTGATTTACACGATATTTTTGAGTTTGCTTTTAGTAAAAAAGTTTCGATTGCAGTTTTTCCATATCATTTGCAATTAAATTAGCATGCAGATACAATTTCTCCCTAACCAGTTTTCTTTTTTTTCCGTTTTTTTTTCGATGCAATTCTTAGGGCAATTTCACAGCTCAATTCATGCCAACAGAAAATGTTGTAACAAAATATTTGCCAAACAAATTAAAATTTACATTGATATCAAAAAGTAGTTGTTGTTGTTGCTTTTGTTACTGCTGTTGCTGTCTGCTGCTGCGGCTGCTGCTGCTGTTGTTGATGTTTTTGAAAGAAATTACACGCCATTCGCCAATGGCAAACAAGAGGCAAACAAGAGGCAACCCAAAAAGTGAATAAATACAAATGCAAAAGCAAATAAACAAAAACGAAGGATGCAAATGCAGCCGCAAAACGGACTGTGCCATGGCTAAAGCGGTGCAACGGTTAGGATAGGGGAAGCGAACAGAAGTTGCCACTGTACGTAGCAACGTTTTTATTCCCACTCACTGTGTAGCACGTACTTGCACACTTTATACAAGTAGGAAAAAAAAAACCGAAGGCAAGCAAGCCAGAAAGAAAATGCAACGATTTTTTTTACCCCTGCTCCTGTGTTGAACAAATTTAAGCAAATGGCAATCAAATATTGTTTGCATAGAAACAGAAGCCAGAACAGGAGCTGAAGCAGAGAAAGGGAGGCTAGCTGAAGGCGTGTACTGCCACTAAATGGACTGCCATCTGGCTTATCTGGATGAAAGCAAGTCTAACTAATGTGCAAATGTCAAGTTGATATCATCTCTGCTACTTCTGCTCGGTTTCAATGTTTCTTTCCCCCCCACAGCGGGACAACAGTGCGTATGATTAATTTGGAAAAGTCTATATGCCCCCAAAATCAGAGATCTGGAAAAGAGAAACGCTGTGGATACAGAAAACTTAAATTGAATTTCATGCAAATTTTTTGAAAACAAAATTGCATTTGTTTTTAATTAAAGAACAACTGTGACAATATTTACATTCTGTAAACTCTAAAAGTTTGAATGCCAAATGAACTGCTGCAGGCAATTTGCAAAACTGATATTGATCAACTTAGATAAACAACTCATCTTTTTTTCTGCCGCATGCAAAATGTATGTTTTGTTAGTATTTTCCTCACAAATCTATGATAAAACTTGCGACTAAGCTCATTTAGATTTGTCACAAGTTTTATCATAATGAGAGGATTTAATGGAAAATTTATGTGAAGTTAACCAATTTAGTTTCCTGGAAATATTTCTCTGTTTATGGATAGAAATTAGCATTATTTCTTAGTCATACTGAAAATAAACCTGAAGATCTTTAAGATTAATGGCTTTATTTAGACAATTAATCAAACATCTTAAAGATGTTAAAGCAGAGTGCTAAAATGGCATATAAAATGTGGTATTAGAAGGCTTAGACTTGATAATTGTCTAACTTTTGGTCGACTAATTATCTAATTTTTTCTGTGAGGTCGAGAAATAACATTAGTCATTATAGGCAATTGCCAGTTTAATACTCATTTAACTACCTTAATTGCAACTTAACTATCTTATTGTTAGTTTGTGTTAAATTAATATTTTAGTACTATTTTTTTTTTAACCAGGTGAATACTGAACTGGATCAGGTATATGTATAATCAGCAATCTTCAATAATATTAACATTTTTGTCATAAATATATGTCAAGTTTCTGTCAAGCAAATTGTGCGTGTATGTTAGTGTGTGATTATGTTTCTGTATTTGTGTATAAGCGAGGAAAATGCCTAATGAATGGTTTCTATTTAATCCTGTGTAGGCAGGCGTCTTTGTACTTATATATGTGTAGGCTTTGTCGTGTGCTTGACTAAGTAAATTCAATCCTAATAAATTAATTAGGCGCAAAATTTATGATTATTGCCTCGATGAGTTTCTTTTTTGTCGCCTCGTTTGATTTTCCGTTTTGGTTTCCGTTTCAGTTCTGCTTCTTCTTTGCACTTTTGTTTATTTTCCAGTTCATAAATAATTCCCCATAATTTATGCAATGTCATATATGTAAGCAAAGACCGCGGGGGAGGGCAGCTGCGGGAGAAGAAATAGGGGGCAACAAAATTTGTTATTTTTTTTTAGCGATTTTGAAAACTCAATTGCTTGGCACTCAATTTAAGCGCACACGCCTCGATTTTCTTTTTTCTTCTTTAATAGAGAGGGATGGTGATGGTGAGAGAGACAGGACAAAGGGCAAGGGCGAAGATTTCATAATTCAAAAATTCTTCGATTTATGCGAGAGCCAAAATCCTTGGGGCTTTATCATAGTACCTACTTCCCTTTCACCCATTCTCTCTCTATGTTTATCCAGGTCTCCGGGTCGACGTTGTTGTCCGTTGGCTGGGCAAACAGTTTTCAGGCTTCCTTGTGCCACTTGAGCCGCATGCCAATCGTAATTTACGAGTAGCCACAAAAACGCACTTCACTTTGTTTGTATGTGTGTGTAATGTCAAGACAATTGCGAGTGAGTGTGTGTAGACTTGGTTACGTTTACGGTATAGAGCCAAAACAGCACAGTCCAACAGATCCAAATATTGGATCCAGTGTATCGGGTCTTGTCTGGTCATAAATTTCCTGTTTTTGGTTAACTGCAGTTCTAACGCCTTGGCTCTAGAGAGTGAGTCTCCATGCTCCTTTATGCAGTACAACTTCAAGTTAGTATTTCGACGAGTTTTTACCAATTTACCAGTTGCAAGCAACAACATTTATAGAACGAATGAATGTCTCTGAATGTTCCTCCTTTGCTTTCTCTATGGCTTAGAAATTTATGTACTCATATGGAATCCTCTTTTGTAATTAGAAATTGCAGTTAAAAAGTTTGTAATACAAAGTTTATATTTTGATTCAAGTCCATCCAAAGTAATGGGGGGCAAAACAGTTTTCTGGATTTGTGTTTGCCAATTTCTGTCTGTCTGTCTGGCTGTCTCTCTCTCTCTCTCTCTCTCTCTCTCTCTCTCTGTCTGTCTCTCTCTCTCTTCTGTTAAACTTTTTGGCATTTTGACCAGTAATTGAACTACCAAAATAAAAATGCCAAAAAACAGTTGAACTGTACAATAATTAGAATTTGTCATTGTCGAATTTCGTAGGAAATTTGTACAAATTGTTGCAAAAAGGCAAATGACAACTGAGGTCATACAATATACTAGATAATTTGCCAAAAATTGAATTATTCAATGCTAAAAGAGCCAATGTTAAAATATCTACATAATCGTAGTCTAACAATTTACAGACGAAGTCAAAATGAAATTCAGCCATGGATAATTTCAATAAATTTACATTTGCGTCAAAGTATTTTAGCAAAACTAAATCTTAATTGCAATTAAATTTCTCTGCACTGACTCACTGACTGACTGACTGACTGACTGACTGAATGGCTGAACTAGCATACAAAATTCTCAAATATCAAGTATGGTATATATTTCTTATTTTCGCATTTCATGCATTGTGGAATTTTTTAGATCATCAAAAGTGTAGCATGCTTTTGTGAGCTTAGCCTCCCTATTTTCGCTTCAACCTTGCACCAACTAAATTTTTTGGCATGTATGCATGTAAATTTCGAATGCAAGAACCAAAATGCAAATACTTTTTTAGCTTTTCATATGGAATAGCCCAGCGAGCATTTTTTTTTATAACAAAACTAACTTGTCTAATATTTTGGAACAAATACTTCGGTGTTATACAACTTTTTTTTACATATATAAGTTAATTTAGTCGGTCATAAGTATGTTCTCTGTAAAGGGAGACTTTTGGGTCTTTTAGTATAAAGATTCTCGAGCACAGTTTAAGACATAACTTGGATTTTTCCTTAGTAACTTGTGTCATTTTGGCATTAAAAAAGATTCAAATCTGTTTGGCATCCAAAAACAGTCTTTTTCTATAAGGAATAGTGTGGAAAATATTATTTATAAGAAATCCTACAGTTCACCATATATGTATTTTATAAGTAGTTTATTCTTCAACTCTTTTGGAGGATATATACTTAAAATACTGTCATTTGCTTGCTGGGGTATACATATGTATGTATATGCATTTGCCAAGGTAGATATGTGTATGTCAGTGAGTGGAGAGCATGTTGTATAATTAGCAGAAATACAATTACCCACATGCATCCACACATACACACCTTGGGCAAATTCATTAGCCAAGAAACGAGTCAACCACAAAATGAAACTTTTTAGTTTAAATAATTTTCGTGTGGAAATAATTCATTAAAATTAGATTAAAATGTTGGCCGGCTACCAGAGAGTGAAAAACCTCAAAAACCTGGTTTTCTCTAAATTCTTTTTCTTTTTTTTTTTTGGTTAGCTCTTGAATATGCGTGTGCTAGTGTGAGTGTGTATTTGGCAAATGATTTCTTAATGCAATTTCTTTTCTTCTCTTCATGTTTCTTGAACAGGGAAGAGCGCACAGGGGAGTTAGGCGGGTCATGTTGTTGAACCATTGTTAAGCTAAACCCTAGAATGACGTAAAGAATAATATCTTCAGCAAAAAAAAAGATAGAAAAATATCAAAGAAGTTAACTTCGGTTACGCCGAAATTTATATACCCTTGCAGTCCTCTTTTTGCCCCTTTTTATTCAGCTATACCCGCAATTTTTTTCTTTACCTTTCTTCATTCCATAAGCAAACCACGGCACGCATACACATACAGTTTATGTTGCGTTGCGTCTCCGTTGATTCGAGCAATGACGTAGTAGTAACTTGTGTTCAATTTATCCGTTCGGATTGAATTGAATTTGAATCAAAACTATCACATTAGTAAATTTTATATCCGTACTCCAACTCCTTCACCGATGTCGCTATAAAATAGAGTGGTTTGATGCTATAGATTTTCCTATGTACTTGATCTCACATAGAAAAAAAAATTTCATCACATCTCCTTCTGTGCGTTACAAACATCTGACCAATTTTATAGTACCCTCTGTAAGGGTATAAAAAGGAGAAAGAGAGTTACGTTAGCCCTGGTACAGCACGCCCCATCATAGATCTGTGAGAGGAGTGGATTTAACGGGGGGAAAGAGGAGTGGCATGCCCATATCAGTATGAGACGAGTTCCGGCAGTGTCTTTTGTGTGTTGTGGCAGCTTAGGGCTCTGCTCTTAGGGTTCCTTCATACCTACGTATATACTTAGCTGACAGGTTAGGACTTGAGTGCCCGCTCTCTTGCTCCCCCTTTTTCTCACTCTCTCTTTCTTTATCCACCCCTCGCCTGGTCTATATTGTTTATTTATTTGTGAAATGGAAAATAAACCCAAAGTCTAGGAAATGACAAACCTATAGAAGGAACAAAAAAAATGAAACGAAGAAAAGCAAACCCTTTTTCTTTGTAAACCAATGTACATCCCTACCCCGCAGCATCAGCAATTCATCCTCCCAGTCAACTATCAACTCCGGATCATAAATATTTATCAAGCTACTGTCAGAGGCGGCACTTAAGGTGTCAAAGGAAGCGAACGACCGCAACGTAAAGAAAGGCCAAAAACACAAAAAAAAAAAATGGAAAACTCTGATGCAAGCAAAACCAAATGATGTGAAGAGACTGAGGAGGAGAAGTGGGTGGTGGGTGAGCAAGAGAAAGTGTGGGGGTAAAAAGAATTAAAATTAATTTGCATATGTTAAGTGGCAGAAGCAATTAAAGGCCAGACCAAAGAAATGAGAGTGAGAGAGAATGGCAAAAGAAACCCAGGACAAAGGACGCGCCCTCTTGATTGAGATGTGAAAATGTTTTTCGGAGACGACAACGACAATGAAGAACGATGAGGAGAGAAAAAAGAGGAAGGGCCGAACAATTGGGTTGCCAAGAGAATTGAATGGGGGAGGTGTGGGAGGTGGTTTTGAGATGCGGTAGGGCTGTGTAGTGTTTGGGGCCAAGGCGAAAATGTGAAATCATAATTGGCTTCCAAATGCTTGAACTCAATTATGTGCGCAAAATTTTTGGTACGCTGCCGTTGACAGGCAAATTATGGATTCAAGGCCAATGTACACCTCGTAGAACAGTCAGTAGAGAGAGAGAGAGAGAGAGAGAGAGATAGATGCGAAAAGGAAAATGGTCGGGTCGGGTCGGGTTGGTATTTGGTTTGCCAGTGAAATGGCACTTTCACTTTAGGGAATGCTCAAGACAATTTGCATAGCGATGAGTAGAATGAGCAGCAGCCTGACACCAAATGCCTGGGGAAATGCCACAAGAGTGCAGAAGAAGCGAGTTGAAGACATGCTGGCAAGAGGCAAGAACGAGCTTCGGATTCCACATCATGCGATGATAAATTACTCAAACATAAATTAAAGATAAATCATGGTTGCAACTTGCATTGCATTTACAATTGAAATGCACATACAATGTATGCTAATTTTCAAAGGCATCGCCTAAGCACACATACACTCAGACCCACACATACACTCACAATCGGAGGTACACCAGCCAAACACTATAACACACCCGGTGTAATGGGCGTGGCAATGGGGCAGAATTTCTGACACGTATACATCAGAGGCTGTCTAAAAGGTGCAGGGGAGTACTCTGCTCACTCAAGAGGAATGACAGCGGAAGGTAGCTAAGCAGTTACCAGCAGCTGCTTGAAATATGCCACACAAAATTTACAAAATCGAAAGTTAAAAGGGAAATTAAGTTCAAGGACTATGAAACTGCGAAACTGTGTATGTCATATATAAAACGCTCTGGGCCGATTATATACCAACTACCATAAAGACTTAACTTTGAGCATTAGCTCAAGGGATTTCATGCTGAATTTAAATGAGCTATGTAATATTGTAAAAGATAAAAGTTTAAAGTCTTAAAGCTAATTTTTGCATGACGTTTAAAAATTACAAAAGAAGAGTGCATAAATTCGAAATAATTTAATTTAAATCGCAAATAGAGGAATTCAAATTTCAATATTCCATATATATGTATATAAAACAAAACAGAAATTCTTTGGTTTGGACCAGAATTATGATTTGCGCCGTGTTAACACTTCCAGAACATGAATGAGAACATAATGGTTTTCAGTCCCTCTTTTTATACCAGCAGATGGTAGAAAGGGCTCTGTACAGAGTCACAAGTGGCAATAGTCAATTTGAAGAAAGCACTTTGATAAATAAATAGTTTTATGCATTTTTTCTGGTTCAGTAGTTGAAAAAAAGTTTTAAAAAACTCCACAGTAAAAAGCAAAGAGGAGCAAAAATAAAAAGGTAAATGCAATGGAAAAGACTTGTTAAAGCTTTTATCATTGTCATACCCAAAGCGTTCATGCTTATCACACCTTGGCTATCTACTTAATTTTCCTACACTTTTGCACGTCTTTGGCCAACACTTTCCTACCAATTCCCATTTCCACACTAACACTCAATTTCCATCTACATTTCGGATGGTGATTTCTTTCCCTCCCAACGCTTCTATTCGTTGTTTTTTTTCCGCTTTGCCCTATCTTTGTTGTTTGTTAGCTGTAGGTCATTTCAAAACTCTCTTGCACTTCAAACTGGTCGAAAACCCCCACGCTCCATGCTCTATCTTCACTCCAACCCGCCTCTAAAAAAATCCCAAATAGGACGTGCCCAATGCAATTGCAAAAGGACCGTAAACCAAGTGCGGCGAAGTGAGAAGAAGATGCTGTTCTATGCTGTCCTGTGTGTGACGCCACAACAGAAGCCAAACTCAATTTGAAAGTCACGTAGTAATCGCAAAATTCCAAAAAACCTTGCGGCAGTTTATTGACTTTGACATCGGCGTGCTGCTTTGCTCTATGTGCGGATAGAGATTATTGTCCCATGGCGAATCCCAAGTTGTTTGGCTACATAAGGACATTTTAGTAAGTTAGCTAATTTTTAATGTAACATTTTGAAAAGAAAATGAAGTAAGTAAGTCGTCTCGCCGACTTGGATATACCATACACCAGTAAAACACATATTTTAAATTTATAATAACCAATGCATTTTCGTATTTTTAAAAAAATCTGTTTGCATGCTTTTTAGAAGCATATCTTAGTATTTCGCTCACTCAAGCATTCGAGCACCCTAGCGCCCCCACCAGCCAACGGCCACTTCCGGCCATATGGAAAAACGTTTATATGCATAACTTGACTATTTTTATTCCGATTTTGATCAAATTTGGTATTTTGCTTGATATTAGTATCAAATTTAAGTGTGCTAAATTTGATTGCACAAGGTAGAAAATTACGGGAGATAATCGAGTTTTTTCAAATTACGGGGGCGGAGGGGGGCGTGGCAAAATCTTTACGCATCAAAACTGTGCGCAATTAGTAAGCAAATATTTATACCAACTATGGTGTCTTTAGCTAAAATAGTTTTTGAGAAAATCGGTTTTATTTGATTTGCGGGGGCGGTAGGGGGCGTGGCAAAATTTTTATAAATACAAAATGTGCGCGTTTACTAAGCAAATATACATACCAAATTTTGTGTCTCTAGTTGCTATGGTGTTTAAGAAAATCGGTTTTATATCATTTGCGGGGGCGGTAGGGGGCGTGGCAAACATTTGAAACAAACTCGATAAGCGTACATATGACACGAGTCTACATACCAAATTTGGTGGCTCTAGCTCTTATAGTCTCCGAGATCTAGGTGTTCATACAGACGGACGGACGGACGGACGGACGGACGCACAGACGGACGGACGGACAGACGGACATCGCTAGATCGTCTCGGCTGTTGATGCTGATCAAGAATATATATACTTTATGTGGTCGGAAAAGCTTCCTTCTGCCTGTTACATACATTTTGGCGACTTTAATATACCATTTCACCCTATGGGTGTATGGTATAAAAAAATCAAAAGTTCGATCGTCTAAATAAACTCTAAGCAAAGAATTTGTAATTCTCTTGGAAACTATCGAAGCTATACATTTTGAAATAAAATTGTTGAAAATTCCGATATCGCCGAAAATTTCGCAAAATAAGCCCATCTATTCCATCTATTTTTGATTAATTGGCCTATTATTATGTGTGCATTTCTCTGCTCTATTTTTCATCGAAAAACGATGCCGATAGAAAAGAAAATTAGTTTGAAAACGAAAAGTCATCGAAACTCATCAAAGTAAATGGAACTACAAGTAATTCTTGACACTAAACGATATTTTCTCTTATATTTTATGATGGAAAAGCTCCATTTGCTTAGCTACTATCAACACAACTGACCTAGAGCCAGTTTTTGTTAGCCCTCGGAAGGCCGATTAACGTTGCAGTGAAAGTGTAATATTATGAGAGAACAATTTTACACTGATAACAAGAATATGTTTGACAAATATTTTTATCACAGACCATCGTCAGACAAAACCAAAAAAAAAAAAAAACCGTACGACTGATCGTTGTCCAAAGTTCTAACTACCAACTGAACTGATTATTTCAGAGCACGCCGGCTAAGCTTTTAAGAGCTTAGACATGGAAAGCTTTCGTGTAGTGTGTTGAGAATAATACCGATTTAGTTCAGGCACAACTCTCTAAGCTAAAAGAGGTCTAGAGAATAAATGGATTTACATTAGAAAACACCTACAGAAAACAAGAATTAATCGCATATTTAGTAATTAGTGCAAGATAATAAAGTAGTATTAGACTCGTCAAGAGCACATATCAAAAATATCAAGAGCGACGTTCAAAGTTCAGTGTATCATCTGGGTATGGGAACTTTGTCATTAGACGATGTGAGTAAGCATAATTTTACGAGCTTTTCCAATATGTTTTTGTTTATACACTGTCTAACACAAACTCTTTTTCTCTTTCTCTCTCTCTTTCATTCTGGTAGTACGAGGATGTTAGGATTTGGGCTCCTTGGGGTGATATAAATGGCCGTTGGTATGGCAATCGTACGGAGCGTCCCATATTGGCCATACACGGTTGGCTGGATAATTTAGGAACTTTTGACACATTGATCCCCCTGCTTCCTGATTATTTAGGAGTGCTTTGCATTGATTTGCCTGGTCATGGAAAATCAGCACGAATTTCAAATGGAATGCATTACAGTGTGCTAGACTATGTCTATGTTATTCCGAGAGTAATGAAGGAATATAAATGGACAAAGATCTCATTGTTGGCTCACTCATTGGGTGGTATTTTGAGCTTTGTTTATTCATCACTGGCGCCCCATACAGTTGATATGATTATTACCATTGATATTTTGCTGCCCCACATGCACCCACCAAATTCGGCATTACAGTCTGCACGTTTCAATATGGAAAAACATTTGATTGAAGATGAGCGACAAGAGAACGGTAATTTGCAAGAGCCACCATCCTACACATTAAGTCAATTGCGCGAAGTCATTTCGTCTGGCAGCAACTATTCCGTTCCACCAGAATTTGCCCAACATCTGCTCTATCGCAGTGTTGCCAAATCAAAGCTTTATCCGGATAAATTCTTTTTCTCGCGCGATGGACGTGTTAAGTTCTATAGTGCTTTTATAATGGATCGTGGACTTGCCGCCGAGATGGCAAGGCGAATTAGAAGTAAACCCTATCTGGTTATCAAGGCTTCTAAAAGCTCATTTTTGGGTCCAAACTGTGATGAAGCTCTATCAATTCTTAGCCATGATAATCCACATTACGAGTTTTATGAAGTTTCGGGCACACATCATGTCCATCTGCACAATGCCGAGGAGTGTGCTAAGTATATTGTGCCCTTCATTCGTCGTCACCGACCACCGCCGGTGGCCAGTTGGTCGCTTATCGGTGAGGAAGATAAGAAACTTAGCAAAAAGGAGCATCGCCGGTTTCAAGAACGCTTCTTCAAATGGAACACGAGACAACAACGCAGTAAATTATGAAATGTAACATTTTGCAGAACTACTTCGAGGAATACAAAAGGAGGTGCCACAAATGAGCTTATCCTTATTAAACACTTATTTAAACTAATCATACACTGCCTTTGCTTTACTACTGGAAAGGGTTTCGTTTCAAAAAGAGGCTACTAAAGACATTGTGAATAGTTTTCTTTGTATGCCGTTGCAGAGGGCATTATAAAGCTGTTCTTTTTTTTTATTTTAATTTTACACAAATTTTTGATTATTTATTAGAATGTTTTTATGTAATAACATTTTTTTCCGTACAAAATAATATTTTCCATACTTTATTCAACAAATTAAAAAAAAAAACACAGCCTAAAATTATGCAATTGCAATAAATTTTTTGTGTATGTGAATTTTATTGATATTAAATTATTTTGAATCATACGACCGATATTGCAGATATGCTTTTCTGACGTTTTATTTTGGAAAAAAAAAACGGGGGCAAAGTCTTTTTGTATTTTGGAGCACGCAATTTCTGTAAAATTTTATGTAAGAAATTAATGGATCAATAAAAATCTGAATAAAAAAAACATTTTTTAAAATACTTTCAATTGATGTATAATTGACTCAAAAGCCAAAAAAAAAAAAAAAAAAATAAATAACTTTAAAAATTTAAAACTAGAAATATTTTTTAAATATTCTAAAAGACACAAAATTTATCCCGATTGGGCGAATTGGAAATATAAAAAAACCAATTTCAGTACTATGTACTAATCTACTGTTTTTCCACCAGCTAACCAGATTTAGCGAATGCAACTTTGGTAACAAAAGAGAGTGAGAGAGAGATATGGAGAGAGAGAGAGAGCAACATTGTTTTAATAACCTTTTCTCCTTTATTGTCTTTCATTTAAGTCTAATTTCTAGGCTAGCCAACTGTCGCATTGTCATCATTAATATCTTAGCTAGGTATTATGCCCCCATTGTATATATTTTCCTCATTTCAGCTGCCTACTTTTGATACCAGTTTCTTTGATTCTTCTGATTCCTGTTTTCTCATGTGTTGTGTTGCAATTTCGAAGCAATTGTAAGAGGCTTACCGCTTGAGCGCATTAGAACAATTAGCGTTGATAATGCCATGGATTTAACAATTGTTGGCAAAAGCTAAGCAATAATCAAGGAGCATAGAGCGACTGACTATGCCATATAGTTGCACAATCTCTTTCCTTTTCATGTATGTGTATGTGTGTTACTTATTGCCGCTGTCGGCTCATGTCTTTTTGATCCTGGCTAAGTTGTCAAACAATTAGCCAACTCAAATATGCACAAATAAAGCACACAAAATGTAATCAATTGTAAAAGCATTGTCAAAAATTATTATTATTATTATTATTTGCTCTGTGTTTCGTTTTCTTCATTTCGTTACGTTTCGTTGGTTTAGGTTCCGTTGTTGTGGCAACATAAGTCCCTCCTCTTAGGCTTCTGTGTGAAAATTAATTTCTAGCAGCCGCACAAAATTTCCATTGCCTGCTTTTGGGGGCCTAGTAACATCATGAGTGGAAAGGGCGTAGGATATGGTTCTTGCATACTTATTAATTTAAACATTTCCCCGCTTTTCGTCGAGCTATGGCTCCAGCATTCACTAGCTGTTGTCCTTAAGCAGCTGCTGTGCTGCTGCTGCTGCTGCTAAAAGCGTGGGTTCCACAAATGTTGAATTTCAAAATATTTATTGTTGTTATTATTGTTGTTCAAAGTCATATACATAATTTTCTTGTCATACATTTTGATTGGCGATATTAATATTTATGCTTAAAGTTTGTCTTCTTCCTCAGTTTGTTGGCTCTTTGCTACTTCGTAATTGCCTGTGCAAATTCAATCAATTAATGTTTTGAAAATTTCAAACACTATCGATTTTTCAAAGTTAGTGAATGTGTGGGTGTGTGCTTATGTGGATGATGCCACTTTTTACAACCCACACAAACACACTAATACACACTAGCACACACACACATTTATACATATATAAAATAAACACACACGTGGCATATTTTGTGTAATCAGAGACGCCACAGGGTTTCCATCTACTTTTTAGGTAAAGGTGAAGCCATAAAGCCTTATGCCATATGCCTAGATTTGCAAATTAAAGAGCGGGTGGCGGGTAAATTCGGTTTTAGGATCTCTCCGTGAATTGTCGGTTTTAGACAAATGTGTGTTGGGGCGCACTTTAAATTGTTTCAATGGGTTAGCTAAAAACGTTTCTAACTCAATTTCATCTACCACATTTTGGTTAAGCGAAGTTGTGATAAAGATAGCTAGAAAAACTTTTTAGACACATCCACGCGCAAACACAACCTCATATACACACACATACACACATACTTACAATAGGAAAATAGGAAAAGGAAAAGGCACCACCAATGAAATGGCAGGATGGCATTTCATGGACTTTAAACACTTAGTATTCCTATGTTAGATAGACTAAGACAACTCATAAAACATTGGTTTAAGTTGACTTCATTTAAAAAATGTGGCCAAAAACTTGCTTGCGAAATTATGAGTAAACGTCAAAAAAGTTTTAATATACTGTCTGGATAAAGTATATTCACTTGAATTTATGTATTCTATTCATAATCTAGAGTAGCCAATTTCGTACATTCGTCAGGGATAATAAAATGTTTAGGTCCGATCATTTATTACACACATATATTTTAAAGTTTTAAATACGTTTCTAGAGTTTTAAATACTTCATTTTATTGTATCCTTTTCATTACATAAATAAATGAAGTAAGTAAGTCGTCTCGCCGACTTGGATATACCATACACCAGTAAAACAAATATTTTAAATTTATAATAACCAATGCATTTTCGTATTTTTAAACAAATCTGTTTGCATGCTTTTTAGAAGCATATCTTAGTATTTCGCTCAATCAAGCACCCTAGCGCCCCCACCAGCCAACGGCCACTTCCGGCCATATGGAAAAACGTTTATATGCATAACTTGACTATTTTTATTCCGATTTTGATC
Organism: Drosophila insularis; assembly: GCA_018903935.1. Lineage (NCBI taxonomy): Eukaryota > Metazoa > Arthropoda > Insecta > Diptera > Drosophilidae > Drosophila > Drosophila insularis. Next base: position 1,489,638 of record JAEIFP010000337.1, on the reverse strand, counting down.
AAATTTGGTATTTTGCTTGATATTAGTATCAAATTTAAGTGTGCTAAATTTGATTGCACAAGGTAGAAAATTACGGGAGATAATCGAGTTTTTTCAAATTACGGGGGCGGAGGGGGGCGTGGCAAAATCTTTACACATCAAAACTGTGCGCAATTACTAAGCAAATATTTATACCAACTATGGTGTCTCTAGCTAAAATAGGTTTTGAGAAAATCGGTTTTATTTGATTTGCGGGGGCGGTAGGGGGCGTGGCAAATTTTTTATAAATACAAAATGTGCGCGTTTACTAAGCAAATATACATACCAAATTTTGTGTCTCTAGTTGCTATGGTGTTTAAGAAAATCGGTTTTATATCATTTGCGGGGGCGGTAGGGGGCGTGGCAAAAATTTGAAACAAACTCGATAAGCGTACATATGACACGAGTCTACATACCAAATTTGGTGGCTCTAGCTCTTATAGTCTCCGAGATCTAGGTGTTCATACAGACGGACGGACGGACGGACGGACGGACGGACGGACGGACGGACGGACGGACGGACGGACGGACGGACGGACAGACGGACATGGCTAGATCGTCTCGGCTGTTGATGCTGATCAAGAATATATATACTTTATGGGGTCGGAAAATCTTCCTTCTGCCTGTTACATACATTTTAGCGACTTTAATATACCATTTCACCCTATGGGTGTATGGTATAAAAAGCGTATAAAAGATATTGTATATCAAAGCGACTGAGCTTATTCTCAAACATACCATAATTACATAATCCAACATTTAAAGTTTGAAAGTTGAAGTTGAAAGGACTAATCACAAAACTGGTCAAAAAAAAATTTAACTACGACCGTAAAATCACCTGACAAATAAATTCTCCCTTAAATACTCAATTAAAAAATTAATATCCACTTAATGGACTTTTATAGATAAAATATCATATATCAAAGCTGTTTTTTAACTTTCTTTTTAATTCCCAAAGTTGAAACAATATTTTCAATACCAAGGATCAGTGAAGTCATTTAAAATTCATAGGAATAGTAAATAAAATAAATTACTTACCAATCATTCGCCATTGCCGTTTCAGTTCAGTTTTCTCTTTCGCGAAATTTGATTAGCCTGCAGAAATAAGAGAGAGATGGAGGGTCATAAAGATTATGTGAAGCACTTTAAAATCGTAGGTATATACATATATTAACCGTAGCTAACGAAATACGAGTACATGGGAAAGTGGAAACGGGAAATTTACACTCGCATTTCATAAAAGAGTGACTGGGTGAATGAATGAATGAATGAATAGATGGGTATTAAATGATTTAAAGTGGGCACGCATCTCACTATTTTACTGAAATGAAATGAAAACCCCTTGAAACCTTGAAATGAATTATGCAGGAGCTTCTGCCCGGAAAACTATATTGAGGCTGAGGCCCATCAACAACCATCTAGCAGCAGCAGCACGGATCGTTTGGTCCAGTCGATGGGTCGGTTGGTTGGGTCGGTTGGTCGATTGGTCGGTTCGCTGGTTTGGCCGCTTAATAAACTAAACCAAAAACTGTTTAAAATTCTTGATGTGCAGCCCTCTCGACGCTGCAATAAATCTGAAGCCAGCTAAAAACTGAAACTGCACTCAATTGCTCGAGAGCATGCAATGTCAGTGGCGTCGACGTTGACGTCGAAGTTAACGCTGACGTCGACGCTGTCAGAGAGGAAAACGTGTGCGCAATTTTCGCAATTTTCTAATAGCCGCTAAAGCTATACAACTCGCACTTGGAGTCGGGCAACAGCCGCAGCAGTCTGTAGCAGAAGGAGGGACGGGGGTTTTTTGTGTTGTGTTCGTGTGTGTGTTATTAAAAAACAAGCCAAAAACATTTCACGTACGATGGGTTGAGTAGTCTCTTGCATGACTTTTTGTTTTTAACTCGAGCGGAAGTGCTTTCGACGCCATTTTGCGGTCGGCTTTTATGGCCTGACTGCAATTGAGTGCAGCCTTGGATGATGTTGGTCCCCACCAGCGAGACCACCACCTACATACGTGCTTGTCCAGCCTGGCACGCACTTTAACTTTCATTAAACAAGAGACGGAGGAGCCGCATTCAGTTTCGGTTTGCAGACTTACTACCAGAGGCCTATTCTAAAAGATTGCCTATAAATTGTTGCTAAGCAGCGAAATGGAAAATTCTGTGTAAAAGAGTGTCCTTACTGCCTCACACTGCTGCGTTCCGTTCCTACTGCTGACACAGCAGCCGCCAATTGCCATTTGCATTTGGGACTGGAGCCAGGCCATTAAATCTGCTACAATTTACTTGTGATTGACATGTTTATAAGGGTCGCCAAATTCCTGTCAAGCCCCGTACCCCGCCGCTTCTTCTTTTGCACGCACTCTCGTGACCAGCTAAAGACCCTTTTCTTTTTGGGTATAAAGAAACTTTTTGTATATTTATATATATGTTTGTGTGTGTGTGTGTATGTGGGTGTGTATATAATGCCCGAAACTGTTTTTCTTTATTCACTCACAATAAATCTTTGATATTTTCCTTGTCAGAGATGGCATACTAAATATATATGTATGTAGATATCCTTTTGCGCATCTGAAGTGCCATTTTTTTTTATGGATTTTTGCTATTTGCTGTGAGAAAAACATTACTTAGACAGTGAGAGCGAAAGGGAGAAAGAGAGAAGCATGAAAAGGGATAGTAAGCAGACAAAAAACAATTCCTGGTATTGTCTGAAATTCCATGCTTACACAATTAAAAGTTCCCACGTTGTGAGGTACATGAATAAAACAATAACAACAGCAACAGAATTGGAGAGAGAGTTAATTATTAGCTAAATATATGAAATATTGAATACCCTTCAAAGTCATTGAACAGCATTTAATTCAGTTGATTAAAAGTTAAACAAACCGAAACGGCTCCAAAATAATTTTTCATTCAAACCTGTTTCTCATGCACTGTCTAATCTTTTTAAAATTTCACTCTTGACCTCTCACTCTTTACTTGACATTAAAAAAGAAAACACAAGATATTAACTTTATTGTATACATACATAAGTACGTAAGTATTTACACTTATAATTTAAATGGAATATTTTGAAATTTAGAAATCTTCTTAGGCTACTCAAAACATTTGGTTTGAAAGATCTGCAGAGTATTTCCGTCCAAAGATTATTTACCAAGTATCTGTGTATATGCCTAAACTAATTACTTTTCTACGTACATATGTACATATGCATGTACTGTTCATACATATACTTATATATAATAGAGGAAATGTTTAGATTTAGGAACATATATAAAATATCTAAACATTTAGATTGAATCAAAAACAAAGATTCTCTCTGTTAAATTTTAATTACATTGAAGTACTCCCAAAGACTGAGCTTCCTTTTTTTTTACGAGGAATATAATATCATCACTAACCTTCTTTTAATAAGGTGCGAGTCATATGCAAGAATCGTTCGTTGCACTTTACGATAAAGTTAATGTACCCTTTGGCGACCCGCACATCAGCACAGAATCCCAATCCGAATCCGATATCAGACAAGCAGACAGACAACAGGCACTAGCAGCAAACAAAACGCATGTTTTGTATTAATTTTGCAAAGAGCGTTAAAGAAACTTCCAACAACATGAAGCATCAAACTTCAATTCACATGCGAACAGGTTTGCTTTTCACTCATATATCAACAAAATCAAAAAACAAAAAAAAAGGGCAAAACGTGCAAGTAATCAGCCAGAGTGCAGTGCAGTGCAGTATAAAAAACACCGGAGAGAAAAACTACAATCGTCATGAATTGATATGCGAAAAACAAAAAAAATAACACACAAAACACTGGCAAACAGCTGACACGCGATCCAACAGCAACATCGAACTTGCAACCGAGCTATGTAGAAAGATCCAAACTTGGCTCACAGATTATTCAGTCAAGTTAGTTGAGCGCATGAACTCTACGAAGACAGAGCGAGAGAGTGGGGATCGGGTCGGATCGGTACGGATTGAAATGGTTCGGTTAGAGTGACAGAAGAAATTAATAAACGTATCTCAACGGATTGTAATATATGTTTTTTGAAGAGGAATCGTAACTTTTTGGGAAAATTTGTATGTGTGTTTTATTTTTTTTTTTTTTGTTGTGACATATTTCAAAGTTTTATTTTTGATGAAAAGTAAGACACAGAGTAAAATGCACATTTAAAAAATTTTGATCAACAAGAAATTACAGACAAATTACAACATAAAATAACAGTGAACTGGAAACATTTGTCAGCTGTTAAAATAAATTTTTATGAAGAAATGTTAATGACTTTTTGTTGTTTGATTGTTATTCTTGTTGTTGTTGTTGGCTTGGCTGTCAGTTGAACTTTTCAATTAATTTAAAAGCCCCTCGACATTCATTTTCGCTTGCCCCGCATAGATCTTATCGTCATATCATAAAACAAAAACCAAACCAAACCGAACCAAAAATATATAAAAAAGAGAAACAACAAAAACAAAAAGTTTAAAAAGAGTTCTCAAGAAAGTTTAGGAAACAAACGGTTCATGGTGTGTTGTGTGTTTTTTGTTTTGTTTTTATTTTTGAGTGTGTTTTCTTTCTCTTTCTCTAGGTTTTTTTGTTTTCTTTTTTTTTTTTTGTCTATGCTAGTAGCATTTTTTACTTACCCCAGCCTAAAAGGTGTGCCGAAATAAAAAGTTAAACGAAAAAAAATAAAATAAGGGGGCATTACGAGCCCGCGGGGGTTTCAATTTTCTGCTACCTTTTTTCGTTTTTCTTTTCTCTTGCAAGCTTAACGCAGTCGTAATAACTCTTTTTACATTTATTTATAATTTTTCTTCTTTTGTTTTTGTTTTAGCCTGACATTTGAAACCTGAAATAATGAAGTTGAAGTTGACGTTAAAGTTGTTTTTGCAAGTTTGACATTAATTGAAATTCAATGCGCAATGCAAGCCAGCTAGAAAGAGACAGAGTAAAAGGGGGCTGGTGTAGGGGGTTAGTGGGGTACAAGAAAGAAAACCGCTAACCTAACTTGACAATTATTAAGCCAGCTTCCTTCTGCTGCAGTTTCCCCACCATCAGCAAGTGACTGAAACAGGTTGCCTTTTAGTATTTTTACAGTGTAGTGCAAATTGCTTTGCTTCAAACATAGAAGAGAATCCCATAAACAGAGGGCTTAAGTATAAATAATATCAATAATGATGTACCATTTGATACCCTAGATACTACTAATTTCACCATATTTCGAGTTAATGGAATACTATCAAAATCCAACTAAGAAGCTACAAACCATAATATAATATTATTTTAACCCTATACTTTTTTGAATCTATTCCTACGTCTTCTCTTTATTGCATTTGTATTGTTTATATATTTTAAATATTTTACATATCTGAAGCATTCTTTTTAAACTTTAATGTTTTATCAGAAGAATATGTGTGCATATATATTGAGGTTCTATTTTTGGTCTTTCTTTTACTCTGTCATTGAGTTTGATTGGCAAACTGATATACTTTGCTTTGGCAAAGGGTATAAAAAAAACGGAGCAAGTTTCAACTAAAGTTTACAAGAGATGGAGGAAGAGAAACCACTTACGCATAACTGTAAGATAGACTTGAGGAAAAACAGGATTTCTTTTTCTTTCCTTTACTTTTTTTTGCAAGTGAAAGACTGCCTCAAGTGAATGAGTGAGTAAGATGGAGTCAGTTAGAGCGAGTAAGATGGTGGGGGAACTGAAATATATATATTAACCGGCCTCTCCCCTTATCAGTTAATGAAAATTAACTTCAACATGGCATAGAAAAAGTTTACCGGCCTTTCAATATGTGTCGAGAAATAAGAAAAAAATGTGCGCAAAAAAAAAAAAAAAACAAAAACACACACAAAAAAAAAAGAAAAACCAAATTGGAATTTTTCCATTAGCCTGTAAGACCAAAGCAAACCTCTTAAAATAGTGAAAATCATGTGGAGAGCTGAAACTTTAGCTGCAACTTGTCAAACATGTTTACCTCCCCCCTCCGACAAACCAATCCCCAACAACCGTCTAACCATGTGTCCCCTTCAGGCATAGACTGCGGCATTTGGAAATGCATTGTGCAGCAAAAAACAACAACAACAACAACAATATAACTGTGACTCGTATTAATTTTCAAACAAAAAACAAACTTAAAAAGAAAAATCTGAAAATCTATAAGAAAAAAAACGTTTGTTCTTTTTTTTCGGTTCATCCTCAATAGAAATGACTGTTTCATTCAGCAATTAAAGAAGAAACCGACAACCATCGATCCATCTATCCATTCATCCATCCATCCAACGATCGTCCCATCACATCTGAGATGGAGGAGGACGTGTTGAATGCCCTGCAAACTCGCAGTGTTTATCTTTCTGGGGGCTTCGATCGCCAGAAGCGAATCATATTCATAGTAAATGCATTTAATGATCTACAAATGTGGAATCGCAGATGTCTGCAGTTGGCTTTGGACTATCTCAAACGTTCGCTCAGGTGAGATATCATGGTTAAAGATGGAAGTGGGAAAGGAAAATAAAGAAAGAAGTAAAAAGTGCCGCCAGCTAATTAACATATGGCCGAAATATGCAAATAACCCGCAGATGATATACGCTTTTACATTATATTTTAGACTTTTCATTAGCTATGGTGCAGGGTATAAGGTATGACAGAGAGAAAGATAATAAAAAGGCCTACGAGCTATGCTGATAGTCAAAGATGTTGACAATATCTGGTCATTCATATGCTAATCCTATCTACAGAACTTTATTTTTAACTGTTCAAAGGCAGAAGATATTTCTCTTCGTTTGACAAATTTTGATCGAGTATTAATAGAAAATATGCGTTAAATATACAACTAAAGAGATACTCTTTCATTCAAAAAGCTTTAGCCTCTTCTGGGTATACCTTTTCTTTTTATCAACTCTTAATAGAACAATTAAATCACAATTGATATAAAACATTCTTCAATAACATCATATGCTATTTTAATCATAACGTTTTCGCATTTCGTTAAATTTTGTAGGCATTTAAGGTCAGTTGAGTAATTTATTAGTATTTTTTCTCGCGATCCCGAGTTAATTTATATTAATATTTTCTTATCTTATTGCTCTATAAGTAGGCCAAATTAAACTTGTTTTTACAATATAATAAAATTTTTTGTATAACATCAAGATGTATTTATACTTAGCAAAGTAACAACTTATAAACAACTAGAAACGTATCTAAAAACAAAATGAAAAAGTTCTAATCTATCTATGCAGATAGCAAGTCAAAAGAATTGAAATAATAATTATATTTACTAAATAGGTAACGGTATAAGTAATTTCATAAGTATAAACATTAACTGCTAAAAAGGACTTTAATTACTTAGGTAACTAATCAGATTTTTTAAAATGATTTTTAAAGTAAATAAAAGTAGCTTAAATGTGATTGCATTTTATGTTATTTTACAAAACTAAAAATATATTTCAACTCACAGTTAGGCCCATAATCAGCGCCATTTGATAGATCAATGATCTTAAATGATTTTTAGTCTGTGTATTGTTTGTCAAGTTTTCATTTGTTTAGCACAACAAGAAAATTATTTAATTTTATGAGCCACAATGAAAAAGATAAAGAAAAAACGAAATGAATTATGGATACATTTTTTATAGTGATCAATCAAAAAGTCTGGCATTAGGTCACAAAAGAAACAAACGAACGAACAAAACCAAAGCCTAAGCAAAAGTTGTTAATTAAAATTTAAACTGGCAACCCAATCAAGAGACCTCTGGTTCCCCCCTCTATCCGCAATCCCCGAAAAAATCTTTTAAATTTTTCTTTATCTGTCTTTCGGGCAGTGCTTCGATCTTGCAAAACGGTGTCAGCGTGATAGTAAATGCCCAAGAGACCAGCTCCCGTATCTCACGCCAACATGTGCGTGAGATCTATGCTTTATTTGGTGGCGATATAAGCGTCGATTTGTATCTAGTCAGATCGGAGGGTTTCTGGGAAAAGCATGTGGAGCCATGCGCCAAATCTCAAATTAAAGGCGAGGTAAGATAGCTTTAACCTAGATTTTTTCCTCTCCACCTCGATAAAGGAGTAATTTTCTTACCCTTTTCCCTCTTTAAAGCCCTTGGTCTTGTCGAAGGCACGGCTGGCCAAGTATGTAGAGCCTACCAATTTGCCCGAGGCACTGGGCGGTAACCTGCAGTTCAATTATGATCTGTGGCTGCAGCAGCGCAAGGTAAGCAACAGAAATTGAAATTAAGGTGCATTTAATTTGCTCTTTATTTTTATTTTTTTGCAGTCAATTGATGAATTTACCAAGACTCATGCTCAGACTTTGTCTGGGATGGAGCAGTTGCTTAAACTTTTAAGTAGCAACAAATCCCTGAGACCAACGGAAGCGGATGTTGAGCTAAAGAAAAGCGCCCAGTTGCATACCCACGTTCAGCATAGTATTGAGTCAGCGATTGAAATGGGTAAGAAGTCTTCCAAACAAGCTCAATTCAAAGTGTGCAAGTTTGTTGCCTCAGTCTTTCGTTTTTTTTTTGTTTTTTGAACGGCGGATGAGAAGAGCTCTGACAACAATTAACATAATTTCAATGCCCTCTCTCGCTCAACGCCGACGACAAAACGACAAACGAGTTGCCAGTTACGGTGTAGGATAGGGAAAGGGGCTAAAAGGGGGCACGCAGAACCACCATGTGACAAGTAAATCACAAACAGCATTGATTTTTTTGTGTGTATTTCAATTAGAAATCACAAAAAAAAAAATGTGTTTGCCAAACTTGTTTCTATTTTTTTTTTTCTTTTTTACGATTTGTGGTCGTGTTTATCAACTGATTGTTTTTGACACTAAATAACATTGAAAAGTTCTCTTAATGGAGCCAGGGTTTTTACACTTGGGCATAGGAGAAACAATTTTAGCTTAAGGCTTTAACTGCTTGTGTGGGCTAAATTTGTTTTTCATCTTTGATTATTTTTCAATAATCCAGCTCAATATGTTTAGACCAAGTACAGAAATTAACAGCCCAAATACAAAGCACAATTAAATATCTAGTTTAGATTTCTCAAAGCTTTGCTTGGAATCTAAATAAATGTTGAAAACTTTTCAAATTTCTTTAAATTCATTTTAATATGATACCTATACAAATGATCTCAAATCTTTCCTATTAATCTTAATATTAAATCTAATTTCAAACAATTTATAGTTATTTTTTCCATCCAGACATTCTGAGGCGTTTTATCGATATAGAGTTTAATTAAACGAATGAACTTTTAAATTCGATCCGAAACTCCAAAAGACAAAAACTCTCACTCTTTTGAATAATTGAGACTCTCAGGTGAAACCTAATTAAGGTAACTCTCGCAGTGTGTTCTTTTTTGCGGCTTCAGGCAGTAAGAATATTTGCGGTCAGCATAACAGAATTTGCAAAAAAGGGCAGATCGAAATGGGATCATATGTACATATATAAATAGTTGATCGAACTTTTTTATATATTGCCTGCACTTATAAAATACTCCAACTGTAGCTATTGTCTGAGTTTTGAATACGAGTAGATAGACATTCAGACGTTGCTATTGTTGTTGTGGTTAAATGGCGTGTGTGTGGGTGCGACCATAAAATGAAAATCGTGACCTTTCACTTGGTGGCTATAAAAACCATTGATGCGCAACGAAAACTGGCACATGCCAACGCTCCGACTAGACAGAATGGCTTCTAGACCAGGAAGGGATTTCACTTTTTCTTTATCGAAACGTAACATAACCTCTCTCTCTCACAGTTGAAATGAAAATGTGTTAATAAAGAGGGCTTTCATTGAAACTAATGCGACAACCTTTTTTCTTTTTTTACACACATTTCTCTTTGCTCAGGTAATGCGATCTTGGCTCGCTTTAACGAGGTCTATGAAACGCCACAAACGGCCGCACCTGTTGCTCCACAAGCAGCAGCAACCGCAACAGAGACAACAATAACGACCTCTCCCACCGTCCTCGCCGCTGCCGCCGCTGGTAAGCCCGCATTGCCACCCGACCTCGTCTGTGAGCGTGCCCGCATCGAGTTGAGGTTGAATGAGATCGAAAAGAAACAAACAGCCATACGAACCGCTTGGCTGGAGTTACTTAGATCGTTGCGAGAGGCACGCGAGCTTAGTACTTTGGAGGAGGGCGTGGCCTTTGTCACCAACTGGATTTTACAGCAGGCCGAACAACTGCTCAGCCGACAACGTAGCGTAGGCAGGGATGTGCGAGCCTGTGAAACACTGCGAGCGGCCCATGATCAATTGGAAATGGAATGCCGTGATACCTATGGCTGCTATGCCGAACTCCTTTACAAAATTGAGCAATTCGTCAAAGAGCGTACCGAGAAATTGTCCGTGTGCCAGGATTTATTACCCCAGCGGGATTTTATGCAATTTGTTTGCCGTTCGTTTGCCAAACGTTTGGAAAGGCGTCGTAACATTTTGATCACTGCTTTGCGTTTTCATCGCCTGCTCGATCAATTTGAAGAGCTTCTGATCACTGCACAACATGTGATGGAGGTGGATAGTCGATCTCTGCAATGGCCAGAGGCCGAACAAATGCTTATGCAATTGAAGAGTAATCAACAAATGATGGGTAAGTCCTGGTCCATTAAACGATCGCATTGAGCGAGAAAGAGTGCGAGAGAGAGTTTTTCATTCAAACTTGTTGGCACAGCTCTGGTCGAACGCGAACTTGTTCGCGAGGGCGAAAAACTAAGCGACATGCTTGCCATGCCGGTGAAAGATGCCTTGGGCCGTGACCTCCAGCTGGACTATAGCAACGACATTGCCCAGCTGCGACGCCAGCTCGATGCCAGTCGTGAGCGACGACAGCTGTGCGGACAGCGTCTGGCATTGCAGCGGCTCACCTTGGAGCAGGTGACCCACATCCATGCCTATGAGGAAGATGCAAGACGTGCACTGGATTGGCTGGGCGAGTTATATGCCGTGTTGTTGCGGTGTCACTCACATGTTGGCTGCAACATACACGAAATTCAGCTACAGAAGGATGAGCTTCAGGGTTTCGAGGAAACCGGACGGGTGAGTTTTGTTTATATACACACATATAGTGGTTTTTTTTTTCGGCGGTGGAAGCAAGTTTTTGGCTAACTGTTCCCATACTCTCTGACTCTTTTTATCTCTTGCAGAGCATTTACAACTATGGTTGCCAGTTAGTTGAGGCATCGCAGACTTTACGTCTGTGCTGCAAACTAGCACTACCCGATCCTGAACTCATTTCCCAGCAATTGCAGCACACCTGGCATAGCCTTCAATCGATAGCCCAAGAGCAAATGACACGACTGCGTGTTTCAGCTGTATTCCATCGCAGTGTTGAGGCATACTATCGCCAATTGAGGGAACTGCGACCCCTGCTCACCCAGGAATTGGCCACTCAGCTACATCAGCAGCAACGGCAGCAACATAATCGCAGCAGCAGCGGCATAAGCAGCGACGCGGATGCGGATCTTTCACCCGAACTATCACCTGTTTATAAAACTCTGGGTGAATTACCAGCCCGTTTGCAGCGTCACCTAATGGCCCGGGAGCAGCTACTAGTGGAAGTGGGTCGCATGGTCCGACTGGGTAGACTTCTCAAGAAACGTTTGAAAGAGCCGTTCATCTTGGACTCTCTAACTGGCAAGAGGTGAGTAAAGTAAAAAATCTCTTCCAGCAGTTGCGTGAGCTGCGTGAGGATTGGCCGAAACTCATTCATTATGCTCTACGCATATATTTTCGAATCACGTAAAGCAAATGTCAGACATATATAGAAAAAACAAAATAATGCCGACAACGCAACCAACAACAACGAATTTCACTCAAATCTCTTAAAATACACTCAACATTAGACATATCCACGAAAAGGAATAGAACAACTAATAAGTTTTTCAAACAAAACTAATACAACGAACAAGAAATACTCTATGAAATGAGGGGGAAAAAAATATGAGAAATAAGTTGTTTTATTTGCATAATATCTTCATCAATGGATCTCCTCAAACAATATTAACTCTATGGTATACCCTACTTATGTAGGCTAATTAACTTCTGAAATAATCGTTCTTATCACGGCCATTGCTGCAGTGTGCTCATCACTCTTTGGATGAACATTTTTCTTTCACGTTTAGTCAGGCACTACAAAGTTCTTCGTGAACTGCAACTAAGCTTCGAAAGAGTATAGAAATAAATTTTTGACAGAATAAAACAAATGACAAGCGACGAGGAAAAAACAAAAACAACACCGTAAAGGCGACCGAGCGGACTTTTCCTTCATCCACAGCCCATCCACAGAACGACAGTCTATTTCGGTGCGTGGTCCAGCGTAGTGCGTGACGGGAACGGAGCAAAAAGAAAAAAAATACGAAACAAAAAAGTGGCGCGTCGGTTTGTGGTTCTTAAAGATATATATGTATATATAACATATATACGATATATATAATAGTGAGAGCAACTGTCAAGTTGTCAAATTAATGGAACATTCATAGAGAGAGAGAGTGAGAGAGAGGGAAGACGAAGGCAACTGCTGGAACGAAAACTAAAATATCTAACGTGGAATTGGGTTAAAGAATAGCAAAGATTTGGTGTTAATTTTAGAAGTGTCTTCATACTTCAGCACCACCCCCTTTCTACTTAGTTTGGTCCCCCGCCAAAAACTGAACAATTATAATCCACAATTATCGGAGTGATTGGCCGCGAGCCAAACGCGTGTTTCAACTATTGCGTCAAAGTAATTGTCTTCATCCCTAAGGAGGAGGCGCCAGAACAGAAAATAAACTTGCTATAGGCAAGGGGGGCCATACATAAATGTTTGCCAGATTTCGTAATTTGTTTGCCAAGAAGGCCGATGAGGAGACAATAGAGGCGGCAACCACAATGCCGGAAGTTCCCAGCATTGTGGTAGACGAACCGCCCAAAGAAGATGATGAGCCGAAGGAAAGTCATCAAATTGCCAGCCTTACTGTTCATAATATCACATCTTGTGCTCCATTGGCCAGTGAGGAAGAGGATCTCTATAGTAGTAATGGCCATGAGGAAAGTCTAAGCGATTCCACGAATGAGTTATCAAAACTCTTGGAAGCCATCAATGAATCAACCAAATTGCCCGAATTAAGCTCTGAAGATAATGACGAAGACGGCGATGATGCTGAGGCTGATGAGGATTATGATGATGATGATGATGAAACTGCCAGCACTTCAAGTGTCAAAACGAAAATAGCCAAAGCTTCTATAGAACGTGATATCATATTAGAGGAGGAGGAGGAGGAGGAGGAAGAAAACGACGAAGATAATGTGGTTAAAGAGGATAATGTGCAACACAGTCTCGACAAGATCAAGGCCCTAATACGTAATGATAGCGAAACATATCCGCAAAGTGATTATACAGACAATGACACCGAAGAACCAACACCCTCGCATTCACGCACTGCTTCAATGGACTCGGAAGCGGAAGCCGCAGCTACTGCTGGTCTGCAATTCCAACTAGATAATTCACATTTCACTCCCGATTTCAGTGTTGTGGCCGATGAGCTGCCCTTGGATAGCAGTCCAAGTCCCTTGCATGACAGTGGTCGCACCAGTAGTGCGGGCAGCGAAGCTATCAGTGGTGAAACCTCGCCACCAGCTACTCTAAAGATTTTGCCAACTGGTAGCAATGAATTGGCATGTGCTGCAATAACCCATAAACTAAGCGCCATTGCAGAAGTTGCTGAATCATTAGATGCAGTTATTCGAGATGTTCAACAAGAGGGCGAAGTCGATGGAACCAGTAATAGTAAGAAGCTGGGTAATATCGAGGTGAGTAAACATTTCTGAATATAATTAAAACAGATCTTAAACATATTCTAGAATGAAACTAGTTGGCTTATTATACCACAGAACTAGTTCTAATTTCTTAAGACGTAGCTTCTAGTTTTTGATCCAGTTTCAACTCTAAACTAATTAAATATTTATATATACACAAACTTATATAAATTTATATTATTTTAATTGTAAGGATTGGCAATCCCGTTCCACCGAAGATGAATCTTTTGCCACTGCGTCTGAGGGAAACTTCACACCGAATTCGCACTCATCATCATTTCAAACGGCCTCTGGACGAACTAGCTCGTATATCGGCTCAGCAAAGAATTCCTTTGACGAGGCCGATGATTCAACACTAAGCACATTTGAGATACCCGAACTACCCCAATCGCCAGTGCACAATATGTCCTTTGATAGCTCCGAACTGAGCTATTTTTCCGCTCAACAACCAAGCAAGGCGGATGATCAGGATAGTGTGGCCGGAGTGGCCGATTTGCATAGTCAAAGTGTGACTCCAACTCCCGACGATGAGCAGCAACAGCTGCATCCCATGCCACAACCCATCGAATCTGACAGTGAGCTAGAAGGTTTTGGTTTAGCCTCTGGCATTACAACCGAACTGGCACCCAGTGTATCCACAGCCCATAGCCCAGAGGTGAGTGCGAATTGTCGCAATGCTCCAACTTCAGCTACAGCTACAGCTCCTGCTACTAACTCCAACGAAACCAAGCCGCCTGCCTCGTGGCGACGCAACAAATATTACGAAAATATAACTAAGCAAACGATTAAGGGATTCCTTTGAAAGATCTAAAAGAACATACAGATCGGAATAGCCCTGACTGCCTATCAAGCCATTTATGTATGCCTGCCCAATTAACAATCCTCGAGCCATTTGCTTTTCCAACATCAGTCTTGCCATTCATTTAAATTAGTTGGCATATTATTCATGTTTTCTCTCATCTCTATTCATTTGAAATCAGTCTATTTTAGCTCATGAGCTAAAGGAAATGTTTTTTTTTTTTTTTGGTTTTGTTTTTATTTGGTTTTTTTTTTGTGTGTGCATGTTTTAAGTTTTATTTTAAATTATTATGTTAGCAGAAATTTAGTTTTTAAACAAAATATTGCTTGCAAGATTAGAGAATTCCAAAATATAAATTATCTAAATATATACGAAATTTATTTATTATACACATTTAGTTTAATTGTTTAATCTTTTAAATGTTTCACAAAACTGTTTGGCCATTAACCTTAAATTCAAAATATTCCAGAACTATATCATATTTATTTTTACAAATTTCCCTACAGTCACAATTTAATATAATATAATAAAAATATATCAATTAATCAATAAATTTAAACTAATTTATGGAATTTTAACTCTTTTTGAACTTGAAACATTTCAGCAAAGATAGAAAAACCAACTGGTAAAAATAATTTGATGCATACTTTTGGGCTGGGCATGAAAATATATCTTTATCTATAAGATGTGTAGATGTCAGGGTTGCGTAGATCCACTGCTTGTTTGGGATCGTTTGTAGTTTTCACTGGTGAATTTTCACTTAAGGTCTTGGTTATTGAAACTTTAGCAGACCTTTAATTAATAAATAAAGAATAATCAGTGTGACCAAAAGGCAGAGCCTAAGCAATAGTTCAATATTTTCTATTCATTTCTATTTTCAATAGTTTCTATGTTCTGCATAGTTAGCAAAAAGCTCAGAAATAAAAAAATTATCAGGACTGATGGATAGTCTGTTAATCTGTTAGTTTATGTTTTTAGTCTATGAAATCAAAAAAGGAATGTAAATTACTAAGTTAAAACAAACTTGCAGAAAAACGTTCCTATTATTGAATAAAACAGAATAAAATCACTGTACTGTTTGTCTCGAATAAAGACATTCATTCATATAGTATATTTTATATAAGGGTTATAAACATTTTGTTGCCGGATGGCTACATGATGCATTAAATGGTTATAAAAAGTTTAATTTTGCGTTTTCCATGGACGGATCCAGGGAAGGAGCCTTGGGGGTCTTCTCATCCAAATGAACATCATGTTAAGCATTAGCTACTGAAAGGCAAACCTAAAATATAATTTCATATTTAATCGAGCAGTTTGTGAATAATTACGAATCGTTTGTATATACCCTGATAAATAAAGTATTTGAAATTGCCAATGATATTGGTTCAGCTTCTTTAAAATCTACTCAAATCAAACTGGCCATAAACCACTAAAATATTAATAATATATGTATGCGTACAATGGATTTTTGGTTCATTCATCACGTTTCATAACAAGGGCAGCAATAGAGTATTGTGAAGTCGTTTAGGAATATTTCCTTCTTAAATATAAACTCTGTGGGTGGTGTTTGGTTTTTGCCTAAACACTTCAAGTGCTGCTCAATTATGAGAAATGTGATATGTCAAAAAGGGGAAAGAGGATGGGATGTGGCACTACTCCGAGTAGCATGAGGGTCGTTCGAGTGGCTCATTTATCTTAATTAAAATGCAATAAATAATTTCAAGTTCTATTGTATGTTTTGTGGGTGATAGTTGTGTCTAGATGAAAAAACAAAGAAAATTCTTTGATCTGTAAACTTAAAAAAAAAATGTCTGTATTTGTAACTTGCCATTTTCACAAAAAACAATACATTTTATTTGCTTTACTCGCGTTTTTATTTTATTTGATTTTCTGATTGGATTTTCGCTTGAGCACAGATTTCGTGACGGCGCTGAAAAAATAATTCAATAATTTTTTCCTTGTTGATAGCTCAAAAAGAAAAATAATAATAAGACAATAAGTTTGATTGGTGCAGCAACTGCTGCTACGGCTGAGTCAGCTGCTGCATGCAACGGAACGGCACGGCTAAGCACGAACACGAGAAAAAGAATTGCATTCGCAGTGGCCGCAGCGGCATTCCCGCGAAGTCGCTTGCCTCTCAGAGTCAGAGTCAGAATCGTCGGCTAAAGTCGAAAATGTAAGGCCAAAACATTGCCTGCCACACGCATTTCGGACGCTCAAGTAGCGGAAAATACTTCGACGCAGTCGATGATGAAGTGCAGCCAGCAAGAAGCATACGAGATGGGAGACCGGAGGGTGGAACTGTCTTGCATGTAAGATTCATAGCAGAAAAGGGGCTAAAGAGGTCCGTCTTGAATGCGGGCGGGCGGGATAGTTCATGGCCGCTTGTTGCCTTCTATTAAGACACGATGATGATGATGATGATGATGGTGCAGCCAGGTTGCTGTTCTCCGAACATAGCTACCTCCCCTTATCTCTCCCTTGCCACCTCATCATCATTGTCCCCTGATCTTTGCCTGTTGTTCTGCTATTAAAGTACCCATAGCTGCATTGTGGTCGCATATACCCTGCATTTATATGTCACAAGACAAGTAGAGTATTCTGGCACTTGACACTTATTGTTATAAGTTAATAATGCACTGGCGAATCCAAGGGAAAGAAAATGAGAGAAATTTTCTCTTCTAATAACGATATTTTACTTCTTAAACTGATAAAATTTCGACATTCGCCCTTAAGTGATCGATATCACATCCTGAAATGCCACACTGTAATAATAAAGAGACATTAATAATTAAAGATGTGTAATAACCCTGAAAGGACTTTCCTTAACTTTTATATATTACTTACTTTAATATCTGCAGCTTTGGAAGATACATTCGTTTAAAACGTTTCTAAACGTTCTGTAGGGTATATAGCTAGTCTTTTATATTATATAGTTGACTTAACGCTGCTGGTTGCTGTTCTTGTGATTGGTGAAAAGCCGGGCGCAGGGCATTAAAAATTGAAATCATGAATTAACGACGCACCGAATGCCAAGAGCACTTGTTTATTTATGTCGCCGGCCCTCTTCGACCGCCAACCACCGATATGACCGCCAGCCAGGGTCTCTTTCCCGCCCGCCCGCAAAAACACCAAGTTTGAGCCGGCTTTTTGTCAAAACTTATCTCAATGCGAGAGAGAGAGAGAGAGGGAGTAAGATACAGAGAGTAAGAAATCAAGTTGGAGGGACAGACAATAATAAGAGTGCGAGGAGTAGCGAGTGTGTTTGTAGAAAGATGATCGAAAGCATGGGCCGAGCGAGCGAAACGGTTAAACATCTGCTTGAAGCTTCGCGAGAGTGACTTCTCTCGCGCTTCTCTCGCATAGTGATCTCAGCAGGCATTTGGGGGCTGGCTGGGCCCCCCAGTTTATGCCTTTTGGTCAGTCTTGTTCGAAGTTCGCGTCGTTCCGGTTGTTCGGCAAGCGGCGCACGGGTTCTGCGCTATACGTTTTCAATATTTTTGAATTTTTTATTTGTTGTTATTGTTGGATGTTTCTCTCAAAATACATATCCTTAACCTGAGATCCGGAAAATTCAAAATGTGCGAATAATTCTTTTTTTTTTTGAAAATACGTAAATAAATTTATGGAGCATGAACAATAAATTTTTTGGGCCACTAGAAAATTTTGATGGCTATCGTATAATATTATTATTATTATTTTTTTTTTTTTGTTTAGTTTCATGTGGTTCCATGATTTTTGTTTTATTTTGCAATTTGGTTCTGTATCGTTTTGTGGGTTTTTTTGGCTAATGTGTTCTAAATTTATTGTTGTTACCCCCACAGATTTTCTTAGGTCTGTCAAAAATTAGTTGGCTGCGACCCCCAAACAAAAATCACAAGAAGAAAAAAAATGTATATCTATCTAAAAACAACAAGAAAACCAAACCTAATTGAAATGTTGACATAGAAAATGCAAAAGAGACACAAAAATGAAAAAACATAATTTATAAACAGTATATATATGTATGTACATATGTATGTACATACATAGGTAATATATTATTTAGCAAGTTGATTCGTTAAACAATTTTGAAATGTGAAAAACTTAAATGGAATTTTTCTCAGGCCTAATCAATTAAACTTTTGCCATAAACAAATCAAAATGAAACAAGTTTTATCTGTTGGATAGTTAAACACAGATTAGAAATGTTTTAAATCAATTTCTATTTAACTATATGTATGACAAACAAGTCAAACTAGAAACAAATGACAATGCATTAAAGGAAGTGCCTAATAAATTTGTACAACATTTACAAGAATTATTTGAAAATGTCAAAAAAAAAGGATAAAAAAACCTTGAAATGCAAACGTTCTCAGAGTTTTTGAAGCGATGTAATTTCTAAAAGTTTTTATAAAGTTTGCTGATTTTCTAGCTCTAAATAAAAATTTATTTTTAGAAATTGTTTTATATATTGTCAGTGCCTTAATTCCTTTTGCTCAAATTTTTAATGAAGTATTGTCTACATACAGTTTTTGTTACAAAAATCTTTTTTGTT
Organism: Drosophila insularis; assembly: GCA_018903935.1. Taxonomy (NCBI): domain Eukaryota; kingdom Metazoa; phylum Arthropoda; class Insecta; order Diptera; family Drosophilidae; genus Drosophila; species Drosophila insularis. Next base: position 1,470,502 of record JAEIFP010000337.1, on the reverse strand, counting down.
TACTGCCAATATAAAAACATGTTTAAATCAAAGTTTTTGAAAAACGTATGCATTGTTTCAAAAATGGGAGAGCTTCCAAAATTTATTGGGGCCCCACCCAGTATTCTTGCCTTGGCATATGTTCTTCCAAAAGGCATTTCCTATCTATTACTTGGCGCGTCGCATACTGTAAACTTTAATAGTTTTTTTTTTCTATCTGTGATTTCTTGTTGGTATTATTTCTTAGATACTTATTTTTAGCTACCAAAAAAAAAAAAAAGTACAATTAAAATAGTTTACATTTACGCTGGGCCAGTCAGTCAGTCAGCCGGCAGCAGGCAGGAGGCAGGAGGCTATTAAAAATTGAATTGAAAGCATGATTACCTAATCCATACAAGAAAGACGGCTGCTTGCAAACTCAAATTGCTCCTCCTCCCATGTTCAGACGTATGCGTCGTATACGTAATATTTCAAAAATACACCTATAAATTGGAATAACAAAACAAAATATATTGAATAGAAAAACTAACAAAAACAAAATTACAAATTTCTGCCAATGCAATTGGCACATGTTGTTCAGCTTACCACTCTCTCTCACTCTATCTATCTCTCTCCTTAGTATGTTCTTTTGAAAATGTATCTTTGTGATACAAATGATTAGCTTGACGCACATCCGCGAGTATCTGTATCTGTATCTGGGGTAAAACAACAGTTTAGACGCAAAGAAAACGCAAAAATTTTTACTCAATAGTTTTGTGTTAAAAATAGCGTAAATTGAGCATTGTCATCGAATCAGAGAAGGGGTCGAAGGGGATGAGGCTGGGGTAGGTGGCATATTGTACACGCAACAGCAGCAGCATCAAAGGCAATTTCTCAGGCTCAATATGCAAAAACACAGATACACCACACATAGAAAAAAAAAGTGTGAGAGTATATAGAATACACACACACATAGGTACCTATATATGTTATATATGTATGTATGTATATATATAGACATTGTTGTGCTTAGTGTACAATAATAAACAGCCAGAGAGCATGAAGTCATAGCCGATTTATTTGCAAAATGTTCGCTGGTAGTCAATGTAAATAAAAATGAACAACTAAGCTAATACCCTTTACTAAAGCCACAAGTGTGAGTGCTTTACTGTATCTTCTTTATTCATAGCCAAGATCTAACCAAATACATAAGTCTCAACGATATGTTGAAATAGTTTCAAATGAAATTAAATTTTCTGATCTGATAATTATCGCAATTTGTAGGAGTGCAAAGTGTAAAGGAAGCGTGTCAGTAGTTAAAGTCTAACATGAAGAAGCACAGTCTAAATATGACAGAAATTCCACCGACCTTAGGCTACCTCTTATCCCCTCTTTACGTAGGGTATATAGAAAAAGTATTTTAATTTTTTTCTTATTTTTCGGGTTCTACGTGAGACCCGCTATGAGCTCGTCAGACGATCGCCGGCGTTGATAGCGCTCGCAACGAAACAAAAATCGCAAAACGAACCACAACAAAAACAAAAAAAAAAAACAAAACGAACCCAAAAACTAACAATTTTTTTTTGTATTCTTTTTTTTGTGTGCTTGTCTTTTGGAAGTTGAAAACAAGAAAAAAATAAAACACAAAATGTACATCAAGTAAAGCTAACTTAAAGGAGAAGCGCGCGCGTGCAAATAGAAAACAAAAGAAAACTAAACGAGAAAGATTAAAAAACCGCCCACACACAACAAAACACAAACACACATACACACACACAAGCCGCTAAGCCGAGAAGAATAACAACAACCACAACAGCAACGACAACAACAACACTCACAACACACATACATCACATCACCCGCTTCGACCATGGAACACCGCCAAACCTTAGACTCATCGATGTCTTCGCTGTACTCGGCTGCCTCCTCAAGTCGCCAGCCTCAAACACACCAACACCAACAACAGCAACAACAACAACAACATCAACAGCAATCCCAGCTAGATGCCTTCAATTATTCAGCAACAATGTCATCATCATCGCCAACGCCAAGCCAGGCCATGTCCACAACTTCGTCCCTACGAGCCACCACCATTGGCACAGTTGTTGTCCGATGTGGACCCATCCAACTGGTGATAGCGCTATTGCAAGTGAGTTGTAGACACCGTCACCACGACCACTATCAAAACCATAGAGTCAACATCTTTATATCTATCTATCTATCTATATATTAGTTCGGAGAAGATGAAAAAGGTATTCAGCATATAAAGGTACTTACTCCTCTTGGTGGCTAAAAACAACCAATTCAAAATTGAATAGTTAAATTCCAATTCCAATAGAAATGAACGAGAATATATTATTTGCAGGTGCTAACATGCTGATTGATGCTAATTTCACCTATGATTCACTTTTGCTCCGACCAATCATTTGGTTTTTCTTCTCAATGCCATCACTTTGAGTTATTCTTAGCCCTTCAGACGTCTGTCATAAGTTGACACATAGCATTTTTCTTTATCGATTTTTGGCCCAACATAAATCTTAATGAAAATTGGCAATTAGTTTATATAAGGCAAGCAGAGCCAAAGTTGTTTTTGGCAATGTTTAAGAAATGGCCATAATTAACGTTTCAAATAGAATGTTAAGTGTTTTAGAAAATGTGGGTTTGAGTTCAATTTTAAATGGATAAATTTTAACGATATTCGTGGAAAAAATTACAAGCCAATGGGTACAGACATTTGATTATATATTGATAGAGAAAGATACAGGGAAGAAGTCTCAATTAATGTTTCATAAAAAACTTTAAACGCTGTTAATACTGAATATTAAAATTAGTGTGGCCTGCACACTTTTAAAAATTATGTATCAAACCAGATAAATTATCTAAATTTTGAAATTTTCATAAAGAAAAATGCCACCCAGAGCATGGATTTGTTCTCTGTTAAGCTAGAGAAAAGTGCTGAGAATTAAGCTCTAGAAAATAAACCAATTACTCCAATTAGTTGCTCGACTTTGATTGATCGTGGTATTATGTATGTAGTCTTTTATAGTGATTTCAATGTTTCAATCACAATTATCGGTAATATATATAAACATATTTGTTTGCCTTTTCTTGTTTGCGTTTGGTTTTGAACAGAAATTCCAACTCTGCCCCCGACCCCTAAAGCTATAAGTCAAATATTTGTCTATTAACGCCACATCTATGAATCTAATAATGCCCAAAACTGGATTTAAACCGGCTTCAACAATTTCCGCGCCAATTAGCACAAAAAACACACACACACACACAAACCCCAAAAAACCCGAAACTTAAACTGAACATAACAAAAAACTAAACAACGAAAGCAAAAGTTGTGTTGATAGCAGTTATAAATATTTCAAACTACATAAAAACAAAAAGGTTCAAGGTTGTTTGTCTGACATCAGAAGCGTTCTAACGTGACAAAAGAAATGTATCTGCAAGATACTTTTTAACAATTAGGCGCAGCTGCTGACTACCTATGTCTATACCTACCTGCTGCTGTCTGGCTCCAAAAACAACAAAAACCCCGCAGAATCTCTCCAAAATGCAGAGGAACTTTTGGGCCTTGCTCACACACACACACACACTCATGGTTGTGCGTGTAAAGGCCTCAACTTGAGATTGTTTGAACTTGAGTTCGTTTTTGTTTTTGGGTGAAGCTCTACAAGTTTGCTGTTCTTCTCTCTGGCCATTCAATAATTATAGGCAGCGATGATTCTTTTTTTTTTCGTTATTTTTTTTAGCTTTTTCTGGCACTTTATCTTCCTCTTCTTGTTTTTATTCATTCAACCACTTTGTGCCACTTTTTTCGGGCACAACCACAAAAAAAAAAAAAAAACGCACACACACAAAACAGAGAAAAAAGTAAAACGAAACCAAAAATTGTACAAAAATTTCGCCTCATTCTCCATTCTCAAAACGCTCCATGTGTTAAACATTTGATTTGATTTACAAATTTTTGCTCTTCCTTTCAATACTTTTTATTGCCCTTGCACAAGAAGAGTATATTGAATTGGTTTAGACTTTTGCACAAACACCAGGAGAAATTCATCGTTGATAAGGTCTCAAGATATATTGTTTAAGTTAAAAACTATTTCATTATCGGATGAACAAGTTGCCCATTTAGTAATCCGTAAGCCGATTCGGTAGAAAAACCTGAATTTTTTCCCTTTTGACAATAGTTTTAGTTATCGCCCAGAATAGATCCCAAAAACAATTTAGTCGGGATGCAAATTTATGCTGCAACCAAATTCCATGAAAGGGTATACAACTTTCATTGCCAGTGACCATTATTTCTTTGATTTGGATTGAAATGTCTGCAAAACTCATGAGTCAGTCGAAAACATTTTGTTTCAAGCTTTTCAAAACTAATATATATACCTATATATAGAAATTTCCATGAAATGAAAATTCATTGAATGCTTCTATACGTAGCCAGAAAAAAAAAAGAAAAAATAATTTAAATTTCCGCTCTCATGCTTAGAAACAAAAAGAATTTTATTGAAAACTGAAAAATTTACCTGTTGGTCCCACCAACAAAAAAGTGTTGAAAATCAACACAAGCGAGTTTCTCTCAGGTAAACAAATTAGCTGAGTGACGGCTGAGAACGGGGAGAAGGCGGACCACAGCCAAAAACTGAAATGAAACAAAAAAAAAACGCGTAAATATAAATATACATATTCCTCAACAAAAGCAAACAGATGTACAACAATAACAATAACAACAACAATATCATAAAGAAGCGTGCCACATAGACACATTATGTTCGATGAGCTCAGTTCTCTTTTTTAGACAGTTTATACTGTAGGATACAATGTACAGCGGAAACCCGTACAAAAGTTATAGTTTTCCAGCATAAGATAAAAAAAGCAACAATAAGTTTTTCTCCGAGTGCGTAAACTATGCAAATATGTCAAAGTTTTCCGTTTCCAAATGGAACATTTCTTTTATGCAACATAGATAGATAGTTTTGCCCCTCTGCGCAATTTGGTTTTGAGTGTTTGTGATGTTTTGAGACATGAATATTATGCAAAGATATTTTCAATTTATCAAGTTCAAGCTTTAAACCAAAAGGTTAGCAATTCTAGTGTATTTAGTGCCAAATATTATCTATTGGAAAATTACTGTTCATTGAAAACTGTTTGCACTTATATGGAGTATTTTGGATTGATACTTCAATGACAGCTAAATAATATAATTATTTAATGATTAGGCACATTATCAAGCATTGGCAATGAAAACTCAATTTGAAATGCAGATTAACATTGAAATGAATTTGTTAAATGAATTATAAACTTAAAACAACTTAGACTTTATCGTGTAACTAGCTAAATGAAATATTTAAAATAATTCTACTAAGCCGACATAATGAAGGCAATAGTTTTCAATTAATAAAAAATTTTGTACAATAGCGAGAGAGAGAGAGAGAGAGAGAGAGAGAGAGAGAGAAAGAGAGAGAGAGAGAGAGAAATTGTTGCAATGATTGCAATCTGTACTCAAAAATAATTATGCTCAGCATACATTTGTTTTAATAAACAGTAATTGCTAATGGGTATATAGAAATCAATTCGACGATCTTTAAAATGGCTTTCGATTGAGAAATATGGGAAGATGATCTGGATATACATACCTACATATTAAATTCCTATTTAAAGATACATTTCCCAACAGCATTATCATCATCTCATCATCTATGTGATTAAATTGATGCTGTTAATTAATTTGTTGATTAAAAACTTTCAGTTTCGCCCATTAAATATTTAGTCAAGCCCATAGGGCCATAGCACATAGCCCATACATAATCTGGAATCCCACACGATTTACCAAACAACATCATTTTGACCCGCTAGTCTTAGTCGTGTCCCATATTAATGCCCATGTCTAACAACAACAACTATTAAAAAGTAAGGAAAACTCATTTCATTTCATTTCTTGGGCAACAAGGCATCAATCTCAATGAGTTTCTTTTGGTAAGATTTACGCAAATCTTTCAAAAGAAAAGCCATACATTTTTATCGCAATCGTTTTTTTCCGTTTTACCAAATTATTTACAAGTGGAAACTGTATGTGCTTGTGCGTGTGTGTTGGCTTTTTTAGCCTGCTTACAAAATATGTGTTCCTTTTTTCTTCTTCTTCATGTTTTCTTGGTCAGCGGAGCTAAATGCGAAAGCAATTAAAAGTAAGCGAGGCAAAGGAGAATCAACATCAAAGAGATTTACAATATTTGTTTAGCCATACTCTCCAAATAAATAGTGAATGGAGCAACCATTTCCATTCCTCCACCCCCACATCACAATTGCTACATAGATAATTGAATCAAATGCGCGAAACTAATTTGGCATTAGCATTTTGGAGTAGTACGATCAAGCAATTGGTGCGAAAAGAAAAGCAGAAGAAGAAGGTTTTTTTCCCCCATTGGATCGGATGCGATTTGCTCTGATTTGCAAACGAAAAAAAAAAGCTCTAATTGAATTTATGGCATTTTCATTTGTAAAAGTCGCAGATTTTCACCCATAAATTGCTTAGACATATGAGCATATACTTATGTATGCATCTCTTTCTATCTCTCAAACTATCTCCCTCTCTGTTTAGTGTGTGTGTTAGTGAGTGTGAGTTATGTGCCTGGCGTCGTCGTTTTGGGCCCGGCGTGGGTGAAACGGCTGCAGCTGCGCAAAACAGCCCAAAGATACAAAGATACACCAAGGCAGACCGACAGACAGAAACACACATAGAAAAGAGTTAGAGGGCGGGTGGCGAAGTTAGACGGGGGGAATCGGGTGGTAAAGAAAGCCAAGGCAAAAAGAAATGTTTACAACGCTTGGCAGGCACATAAATTTACGCATGAAAAGCTTGCGCGGCATACCTCTTCGACTCGCACTTGGACTTTTAGTGGGTGAAGTAAAAGGAGTGTAGCTGTGAGAGGGGAAAATGGGTGTAAGGGGTGGTGGTAGGGCGCAACAACTCTTGAGGGCTGCAATGTTAAAGTCACTGCTTTGTGATTTGTCACTGTTATTTATGATTCTCTGACTATGGATTATGTTGAACTAGTTGCCTTTAACACGAAGTGACTAAAATTGGAATGATGAAAAAGGAATGTTAAATCTTACAAGCTGTTTACCCGATTCCTGCACATAGATCCTATATTTTATTTTTGATATTTGCACTCTGGAAGTCATTCACTTTTTATTCTTTACTAGCATAGGACTTTAGTCCTCTTCTTCTATATATATTCCATGTCTATACATTCTACTATATATTTTAATAATAATGATAATTGTCAAAAAAGTTACAATTTTTCTTGGAGAGAAATTAAATAAATATACGAGATCAAATTAAGCCATTTAAATTTACACTTGATCAATAAAAACTCGATTCCCGCATAGTACTTCCCGGAATTGAAATGTAAAAATTAAGATGTAGACAACTTTTGAACCGAAATGCTGACCTTGGCCTTTTTAACGTAACTAATTTCAGAGATGATCAATCATCTTTAGTTTAGACCGGTCTTCAAAATTCAACTCTTTTATGTGGCAAAAATGAATTTGTTACAGAGAACTTTTGAATCTTGCCCATTTTTAGTTGAAGAGAAATCATTTTGGAGTTCACAACATTGCAAACATGATTCACACGAGGCGTTCATTATTGAATGCAGTTAAAATCACAACTTTTCACAACGATTTCACCAACAATGACAACAACGTATTGGCTATAAATCTAATCAATGATTGAAATAAATTCCAACCCTAACTGACAGTAGAAGTAGTAACCAAACACCACCAACACCAAGAGGTGGTGGCGGTATGCCTGGTTGACGTTGTCAACATCGCCGAAACGCTAAAATAATGTATTCTATGCGCAGACGAGCGCAGCAAAGATGCCAAAGACCTAAGGAGCCAGAGAGCCGGTCTTTGGTTTTGGTTTTTATATTTGTGTATATGTATGTATGTATACGTCTTGTCTATCAGTTGGACTTAATGCAACGCTCCTACTTAGCGTAGCTGACAAAACAGTTTGGCACGCACTGATTGATAAACGAAGAAGGAAACAGAGGAGGAGTAGCTGTTTAGTTTAGGTGAAGTTGAAGGTGAAGGTGGAAGTGGAGAGATGCCAAGGATGGAACGGATGGAAACGGAGGAGAGTAACCAGCAACCAGTGGGGCATAAATTTTGCCAGCGCCAGTTGCAAGTTGCGGCATACCTAAAAAAGAGGATCTCCAGCTGCCGTTGGTTCCCGTTGCCATGGTGGATACTGCTGTTGGTAATTACCAAACGGACGCAGGCAGCGATGGCACGTTTTCGAGTTAGAGACGCGAAAAATATATTGCATGTTTACATGAAAACTGATATTTGCCGATAAACGCTCAATGAAAGGCGTCGCTGCGACGACTGCTGTTGCTGATGCTGATGCTGCGGCTGCTGTCTGTGGCTTGTGGACGACCTGGACCGCAAGTCGTGGCCAACAATTTGTACAAACAATTATAGAAATTATCTTTTACTTGCTTGCGAATTAAATTGAAATTTAAATTGCATTCGATGGTCGCTTAGCGATTGCCAAACAACCTTCTCTCTCTCTCTCTCTCTCTTTCTCTCTCTCTGCTCTGGCTTTTTCTCTTGTTCTGCTTTTACCCACTCATAATTTTTCAATTCCTTTATGGCACGCCCTGGGAAAGTGCGACCCACAAAGACCTAAAAACTGAAACCGATACAGAAACAGAAACAGAGAAACATATGGGGATATATATTTATAGAACTGAAAAAAATTCTGACATCACATGCCACGCCATGCCTAGCCTGGCCAGGCCAGATCACATTAGATCAGATCAGACGAGGCGCTTGCGAGAACCAACCTTTGTGAAATTAACAAAAACAACATTAAACAAAACAACAATAACAATATAAAAGTATAATGTTATTTGTTTTTGGATTTTTATTCTGCTTTGTTTTATGACAAAATCAAGTCAAGTTTAATGGGATGTTGCCAGCGGCATGCGAAACGCGTTAGAGCGTGTTGACAACAACAGCAACAGCAGCAATCAAAGCACATACGAGGTGTACTTGAAATGTTTTACAACACCTTTGAATGCAATTCGGTTTGTTTAACCATATTGTTAGCAGTTTTATGTTGTCATTCTTGAAAATATTATGAGAATGGGATGGAAATGAAGAAAACATTTATCTGGTGTTAAAAATTTAGGATTAAAAGCTTTTGTAGAAAGAACATTTTCTAGATTTTACTATCGAAATTATGAATAATTATTATTAATATTTTGAAATCTATAGGCGAACCTTTGAAAGAAGTTTTTTAAAAGTTTAGGGAAGAAACTTTTGTCGAAACCTATGGGGAATCTTGTAACAGAACCAACAAAGAATAAAATTAAAAATAAAAATCGAAATCTTATTATATCATTAAAATAAACTTTGAAAAAAATTAGTTTGATACTTTGAACACTTTGTGCAACTTGGCGAATAAGTGATATGACTTCTAAACTAAAACTAAAACACGAAGAAAACTTCCAAACTACAAGTTCTCTATCAATCATAAGATCAAATTCTCAAATAGATTTTGATTTGAAAATATTTGCAAATTGTTTTATTTTGTTTTCGCTTCCCCAGTTAGAAAAGTTTTCAAATGCCCCTAGTAGGATTTGCATATTCAATTTGGACAATACATTAATTTTGTTTGCTCTCTATCAATTTACGCATACACAAGCGCAAATGCACAACATATGTAAAAAATAAAGAGCAACAAAGCACACATACACACACAGACAGTCAGACAGAGAGAAAGAGAGGCAAATGTTAATGTGGTTTTTATTAGTTTTCCTATTTGTATACATAAACTTTTAATGGGCCCAGCGCAACCGCAAAATAATGGTTAGGTTATGTTTGATTTGGATTAGGATTTGTAGGTGTGCGAGAATTGGTCCCGGCCCCGATATGCTGTGTATGTATGCCATGTATAATCATCTGTAAGTACCCACAATATGTATATTTGATTTATGTCATTTTAATGAGCGAATGACAATTTGTATTCAATTAGCGGTCTTTATAGAGCACACAAATTCAAATATGCATATACACACCACACGAAAAACATACGTAACATCGGACCGTAAGTGTGGACCACAAATGATAATTTCTCTGTCTAACTATGGGCTAATTCTTAATTTTTATTTCGCAATTTCACAAAATGTACAAAAATGTTTTTAAAAAATTTTTTTTATTTCATATGCTTTTGATTTCATGGCCGGAGTTCGCAATTTTTAAGTTAATTTTATTTCATTAGCTTGTGATCTAATTCTTGATACTCTTTATTCTATTTTGAATACCTGCACTATCCCATCAAATCGAATTGTCTCTGCGTCTGTCTGTCTGTCTATACGTGATTCACAACCGAAAATAAATTGCATATGTGCATTTATATATGTCCGTTCTAGCTAATTTGCATAATGCTGACACTTCAGGGTTAATGGTAATAAGAACAGCATAGACGCGTAGAGAGAGAAAGAGAGAGACAGGGAGAGAGA